>HG995371.1:11137218-12387218 GCA_905333075.3 Atethmia centrago | reverse complement strand
AGTTCTAATACATTTTATTGTTTAAAGTTAAACCGTTAGTTAGAAGGAAATATTAAATAATCTTAACGATATTATATAAATATGAAATTGTAAAGATAATATGTAAAGATCAAGAGTTTAGATATAAAAGTATGAGAGTGTGTATGTTTTTGGTGTACAGCTCTCGAAGTAGGAGAAATACATCACTAAGAAAAGAACCTAACTTGATTTGAAAACTGATCCCTTAAATCAATAAACTATGGAGTGTTGCTAAAAACTCGTAGAGTAGGTAATATGGTTGATGATGGAGGAAAAATACGACTTAAAATAATAATAATAATAAATAAGCAAACAACAGCTGGGCTAAGATTCAAAAGTGTAGTTTCGTGGAGTTTTGTGTTAGTCTATCACTAACACAAAACTCCACGAAAGGATCGGTGAGCTAAACGTTAAAAAGACAAAGAATCTAAACAACTAACAGTACAAAAAAACTTACCTCCGGGTATGTTTTTCGCGAAGGTAGCCTAGAAATTATAGAGCTATCTCGGAAAAAGGGATGTGGAATGACGACACACCATTCGGACATTCTGAAACAGCCAAGATGAAACGCAATTGAACAAGTAAAAATTACAGAATAAGTAATAAGAAAGCGAGATATGACGAGTGAAAAAAATGCTAGAAAGTAAGCATTCTCCTTAATAGAATGAACTAAAGAAAAAGAAAAACGAATCTCCTATACTATTTTGAATACAGTTAGTTAGGAGCATTTACGTAATTTGAAAATGTAAATGAAGTATTTGATACAAGTTAATATCCAGATAATTTTGATGTCACTGTCTAGAATTACTCATGAAACTATATGAATACGACTTTAATGATTGAAATTTCGAATTAAATATTTCGAATTTTTCATACTAATATTCGAACAATAGAAAACATCTGTGCCAGTAGGAATCTGAAAAAAAATTGAGTATGTGGTTTTAAGAATGAAAAACACATACAAATAAAAATTGTAGAATGATAATTCTACATTCTGCAGTCCTTCGAAAACCTTCGAAACTTTCGGCCTTCGGGGATAATTAAGACCCGGTAGTATGGGATTCTTAACTTACTAAAACCACCCCAGTGTTCAACAGCAGCACAGAGGCTTCAAATCCTCTTAAAATACGAACTCCAGAACCCCCAAAAACAAAAACTGTTACGTCACATATCTGGAGAAATTGAAAAGGGGATCCTTGTGTTTTGCTTATCGTCAATACATACCGATCAACAGATAACGACTAGACAGCTATTTAATAGTAAGTAAGAAAGACATTTTTCATCCCATATATTCGAAATGAGGCGAATGGTTCCTCGATAGGTGCGTGCAAAACGGGTCATTCTGGCGCACTTACAGTGACAGAATGACTTTTGAATTTGGAACACTATTTAATTAAGAATTTTGAACGCAATTCGTTTCGATAAAGTTCTGGCCGGTAATAAAAAAGCGCGCCTGGCGACGAGGCATTGGTTAAACAAATAAAAAAAAATACACGGAAACTTCTTATTCGTTTTTTCATTACTTTTTGTCAAAATATTACAGACTATTTTAATTTGATATTTAAAATTGTAATTTGGTTATGTAAATATAAATATTCGTCACTACTAAAAGCATCACTTATTTATTTTTCTCATAGAAGGGGATGAAAAGCAGAGTGTGTCACTCTGCATTTTATCCCCCTCTCGGTACCAAAATTATTTAACCTCGAGCGACGTACTTTGAATCCCTCGCTACGCTTAGGATTCTACTCTAGAATCCTGCGCTTCGCTCTGGATTCAAACAATCGCTCTCGCCCTCAATACATTATTTTGGTCCCTTATGTATGACACAATCTACTATTATGTTTGTCTTTCGCCAATTGTCTTCGACGCTTATTTCTGCTCTCAAAACGGCGAAGGAAAACATCGTGAGGAAACTCGGCATGTCCTAGAACCAAAAAACAAAAACATGTAACATCTACCAACCCGCACTGGTTCCGCGTGGTGGATTACGGCCCACTTCCTCTCGCCGAGAGGAGGTCCGTGTGGGAACATTATAGGCTGATTATGAATATGCTTATTTCATGAGCGCAGTCATCATCTCATTCTCGTGAAAACTTGCGTTCATGAATAAGGGCTTAACATTGATTTCTCTGTACTTACCTACCTAAAAATAATAAGTTTTTAATTCATAAAATCAACAGGTTTTAACTAATAAATCCTTGATATCTTCTTTAAAGTCTGATCTGATCTAAGGAAGGGTCAAAAGATATTTATTATCATAATCGCCATGTTGAGCAGACATTAGAATTATTTCCTAAGCCGTCAGGATGATGTTACAATTATTTTTTTATCGGTATCACAATTATTACAAAAGATTAAGATAGCTCGATAGCTCAAGTCCGTCATGATTATTATCGATAATAATATATACTTATAATAATATCGTAGCGTCAAAATTGTACTTTGAATATTTTTGAAAAAAAAGCAATTGCTGCGAGATCTGGTATCGATCCTAATGCCGAAAATATAGTTTTACGAATTTTTGTCTGTTTGTCTGAATGTATGTTCCATCTTCACGCTAATTCTACCGGATAGATACTATTCAAATTTTGTATAGATATATCCTATAAGTCCGGTCAGACGTTAGGCTATATATTATCACGCTATGGGGGATGAGGAACATTGCATTATGTTTGTATTCCTCTGTAATTTACAGCAAAGTGTAAAAATACGAGCCAAACGGTTAGATGTTTCAGATAGTTACAGATTTAACCTTTTAAATTCATCACGCCATATCTTTATGGGGATAGATAGTGTGGATTTTTTGAGAAGGGGTAGTAAGGGTAGGTACTATAACCGTTGTAGCTACACGAAATTGGTCTTAGGAGACTGTTCTTGACTTTTTCAGAAATTTTGATCTTCAGTCTCAGATTTGTAAAAAATGTAGCTAGAAAATGGGCAAATTTCACAATAGATTCTGTTTCTTTTGAGGATCAAAAATCTATAATAGACCAATTGAGACATTTCCGCGAAAGGTACTTGCGCGAAAGACACTTGCGCGAAAACACAGTTGCGCGAAAATGTGGCGGAAATGAGATTTGTTCATAACATCACGCACGTATTCTTTCACAGGTTTAGGGCAGTCGTGCATGCTGTAAATAAGAACAAGTTTACTTGTACCCACAAGTTTTTGTCGTAGTTTTTCTACTGTGACTCTTTTTTTTCAGTTTTGACATGGGTGTCATATTCATGATTTTTGAGGTCGTTGATAACAAACTCAAACTCAAAGCATTCATTTCAATTAAACCATTTACAGGCACTTTTGAATTGCCAAGGAGTCGGTCAGTTAGAAATATGAAGCTAGTTGCCCATTCCAAAGCGTAGTAGGTACCTATGGAGAAGAATGGGCAAGAAACTCCATGGACACTCTTTTAGGTTATGTTTTGGTCAACCTCAAAATTCAAGATGGCGCCTCCGAAAATTTTCTAATTTTTCGTCATGGGTGTCGATTTCATGGTTTCAAGGTTGCTGATAACGAAAATGAGGTCAAAATTAAACTTCAAGATGGCGCCGCCGATAATTAGCAAATTTCTCGTCATGGTTTTGAGGGCCATTTTCAGTTTCATTGGTTTTGAGGGCACTGACAACAAAACCTCGAAAACCACGAATGTTAAAATGTTAAACTTTACGAATACTCTCTCTTCACCCGAAGGTGATTACCCGAAGGGTTAGGTAGAGGTGTACATTTCGTCAGGTCACCGTACGCCGTTCTCTTTTCACATTATACCGCATTCGGGTTCACATCATATAATCATAAGAAATATTCTGACCGTATGAAATTGCTACTGAAGACATCAGAACTAACTGCTTCTCACATGGACACCTGTACGTCGCTCGCTTCCGCGTCACCAGTCCTGAGTCTCTGTATATTTTGACTGCTGAGACTTAAACAACAAACGTAATATACAGAGAAGTTTTATAAAAATAACAACATCACCCCTGTATTCCCCAAAAAGTTAGGACCCAGGTGTACTATAGTACACCCACATTTCACCAGTTATGTTTAGGTCCCTTGTAATAGGGGCCAAGCCTATTGCTATAACCGGGCACAATTGCAGACTTCGGGCTGTTACTGAGAAATCCCAGATGGAAAATCCAATAACACTTTCCCTGACCCGGGACCCGGACCCAGGAACTCATGCTCAACAGTAGCGCTTTTTTTTTTTAAATCATCAAATAACTTCTCTCTGGGCGGAGCGGGAGGACTAAAACCCACCCATATTCCTTCCGTTGCCTGTATTGCCAGGGGCCTCGGTAACCCTTTAGTACCTTCCCGCGACCCCGGCAGGCATCGGCCCTAGTGGACCATTACACTTGTGCTGACGACATCTCTTGGAGGCGCGCGTGGAATACAACGTGCCGTTGACCCGGGCCTGGTCCTTATCAGATGGTGAGCTACCCATTGCTCACCGTCCGCAAGCCCGCGCCTACGGTGGCCGGAAATCCGCCCGGGATTCCCGACGCCCAGGGCGTCTCCTGCGGCGGCTAGGGGCGAGAGGGCACGAAATTTGCCTTTCACTCAACCGTCCCGCCTCCTCCTTCGCAAGCATTACTGCTTCGCAGAAGGAGGTGACGGCTGCCCATGTTTTTGTTCTGATCGTGAATTTTCGTCATTTGTCGTTCAGCATTGAAATTTATTAAATAGTTGATTCGGATGGTTTCAAAAATCAATATTTCTATAGTTAAAAGTCCATTTAAAAATCTAATTCCGATCAAAAGCCAATAATTTCATCAGAAATACTGTGCAGTAATTAAACGTGTACAAAAACCAATATTTATTTTAGACATTTTGAGAATGAAATAAAGTTTACTTTAAAAACCAATACGTTATTGATACATTTTAAATGCGTAATGAATTTTAAATTTGAATGTATTTTATTTAGGTATCATCACCGTCATATTTTCAACACAATGACTTATGTTCGATAGGGCACGGAACGGTCACGGATTCATCAAAAATAAAATAGCATTTATTAGAAAACAAAGCGTGAAACATACTCAATTAATGCAGTCTGCCGAATAATGACGTGAGCAATTCCATTTTTTTTTTCTGAAAGAGATACGTATCCACGTAATTATTCAATAATTCCTTCTGCACATGTGGCTTTTATGCCGTACCAGTACGACATAAACGGCGTAACTATGTAAATGTCTTTAACTGCTCCCAAATTACGATGTTTATTTTATTATACATACGAGTACTTTTTTCACATAATATTTTCATTATTTGACATTATATACCTACAATATTAATTCAGACTTGTTGTAATGGCAAGCATGTATTTTGGTTTCAATAGGTTTTATTTTTATTATTTTATTAATATTTTACATAGATTCTTGTGTATTTTGTGAATGTGAGAACGTAGGCTTAATAGACTAGATTTATATACCAATTATTTATTATTAAGTACTTGGTACTTCTTGACAGGCCTACACTCAATGTCCTCCCATACCTATTAACACTGTGATTTGAAAACAATGTAAAAACCAATTATTTTTAAAAGGGTAACCGTAAAGTTTCTAGCCGGCTTTTCTCCATAGGAAACGACCAATTGGAACCTAGGTGCACGGTTCCAATTGGTCGTTTCGTCGTTTTCGGCTTCTGACGTTTCATAAGTGCCCATGTAGCAAAATCAAAATCAAAATATTTTATTTGAATTATAGTCAAGCCATGTAGCAAAGTTTTTCCCATCGCTCATCTAAAGTTTTCGTCAGTGATGGGCCAGTGATTAACGCCTCTTAGGCCCCTCGCCCACGGCGACTTTTTGTAGCAATGCAGTAGCGATGCCGTCGCTCGTCCGCATCGATACAGTCGCGAAGTGGTCGCTAGCTGTGTGCCCTAGCCCACGGGCCTAGATTCAGTCGCGATGCAAACGCGATACTGTCGTGCTTCTGTCGCGATGCAAACGCGATTCAGTAATGGCACAAAAATACCTGCGATCGCTACAGTTGCAAGATGGACTCCGTTGAGGCAACATTAGTCACGTTGTATTGTCGTTGCAGTAGCGCGTTAGTAGCGCGTTGGCATCGCTTCTGTAGCGCGTTAGTAGCGCGTTGGCATCGCTTCTGTAGTGCGTTAGTAGCGCGTTGGCATCGCTTCTGTAGTGCGTTAGTAGCGCGTTGGCATCGCTTCTGTAGCGCGTTAGTAGCGCGTTGGCATCGCTTCTGTAGTGCGTTAGTAGCGCGTTGGCATCGCTTCTGTAGTGCGTTAGTAGCGCGTTGGCATCGCTTCTGTAGTGCGTTAGTAGCGCGTTGGCATCGCTTCTGTAGTGCGTTAGTAGCGCGTTGGCATCGCTTCTGTAGTGCGTTAGTAGCGCGTTGGCATCGCTTCTGTAGTGCGTTGCAAATGCGACTAACACGCGTTAGTAGTGATGCTGATGCGCGTTTACGAAACGCGCGACAGCATCGCTACAAAAAGTCGCCGTGGGCGAGAGCCCTTATGCTCGAGGTTGTGAGTTCAAATCCGGGAAAGTACCAATGTGACATTTTTATATTTTTAATTCATATTTACTTTCTGAATTTATATTAGACATTACTGACATCGGTTAAGAAAAAACATCGTAAGGAAACCTGAATTTGAAAAAAGAAAGAAAAATGCGTTTATTGGCATTACAACAAAAAAAAAATACACCTTAAAACTAATAAAAAAACAGAAAACAATTACAATAATGCCAAAAGGGCCTCAGCTCAGCACAATGTCAGATGACACAAGGTGTACCACCTGACGCTGATTTTCAGCTGCAACCCACGAGTGCCATACGCTAGAATAATAAACACATAGGGAAGTGTGTGCCCGCTTTTAATTAATTAAGAGGTGAAATTAAAGGAGATAATATAAAAAAGCTCATACAAAATAAACATAAAAAATAAAAAGTTGTGACATACATGTGTTCGTGTGTGTGTTGTATTGTATTGTGTTTAATGAAAAACTGAAATGAATACCCAATACCTATAACAAAAATCTATAAATAGAGTACCCACAGAGTACATTATAGTGTACCTTCAATGCAAAATCGTGTGACTGCGTGTAATTCTAAACTACGAAACGGATTCTGGTGCGGTTTTCATTACCATTTAAAGTATTGTTAATATAAGTCTGAAATCACTAACCCGTCTTGAGCAAGCGTGGTGATTAATGCACGCGCCTCCTCTGTATGAGGAGAGGCCTTTGCCCTGGGAATGCAATATGCTGGTATTATTTCATCTAAGGTTTATTTACTTATAAATTGCTATTTCACAGTAAGACCATTTTGTTAACAGTTACACCCTAAAGAAAATGGCTCAGAACGGCAGCTCTGCTTTGGAGTTAGGAGCCAGTGATAACCAGGTGAGAATTAACCCTAGAATAGACGCCGTCTGCGGACGGTTTTTCTGGTTATTTTGAAATTACCATGAGTATAAAAGTAATACAATTAGAAGAAATATTATGTGATAAAAATCCTGGATGTACGATTTCATTGACTCTCGAGTGTATATTTTCAGGTTCTGATCACAACCTCACGTAAAACTACATTATGGTACATAATTGGAACCGTCGCGATGTTGGCAGTACTTGGAGGGGTTGTTGCTCTGATCGTTGTTTTGTCAGGCGGCGAAGCTGAAGCTGTTGTAACCACTACTAGTGAATCCACTGTAGAGCCTACCACTCCGGAAGATTCAGCTACGGCAGATCAAACGACTGCCAGTGATTTTTCTGAAGAGCCTACATCTCCGGTAGACATGGTGGATACATCTACAGTAGCTCCACCGACCACTACACCGCTAGATTTAGAGGAGTATCTCGAAGGGACCTATTTGCCGTCTCCGTTCAATGCAACATGGTCAGCAGGTATGTTTAAGTCGTAATGTATTCTTATCGGGTATCATGTACCTAGCTAGGTAAGGCACCGTTCCCACTATGTCATGATGATTTATTTTATCGTTGACTGTCGTTCTTGCCGCGTCCACGAGGATGCAAAGATCATGTTTGGCAGTCAGATGGATTTCGGCTTAGGGCTAGGATCTTTACACTGGTGATTTTGCAGCTTCACCCCAGAGGGGCTTTAGTCCTGCCGGGGTCGCGGGAAGGTACTAAAGGGTTACCGAGGCCCCTGGTAACACAGGCAACGAAAAGAATACGGGCGGGTTTTAGTCAGTAAGAGTCTGACACACCCTCCCGCTCCGCCCAGAGTGGCGGGTATTTGATGATTTCCCACCAAAACAAAAAAAAGTCTAGGATATAATTTTTTTGTTCATTGGGAACTTTTACTTGCAGGAAGAGAGATGTTCTTCCGGAACAGAGATGGCGATCTGGTGCTCTATGATGTTGACACTAATAGTATTACACCACTCATTTCTAACAGCACTTCACAGGTTGGTTGAATATTCGTTTTAAGTTTGTGTTCGGACAAGTTGACTACCCAGTGGTAAACTCAGACAGAGGTGTTAGAGTAAGCTTGATTCCAATAAACCACTGCACTATAGACAGTGGAGCAAACTGGCAACCCACTAGTCATTTAAACAAAACAGTCAATAAATTCAGTCTCATAAGTCTAAAAGCATAATTATGTCTGTATTTTCTGTCTGCTTGTATTGTCTCAATAGATTTTCTTAGATGTCTGAACTTACTATACTACTTAACTTACTTTCTTTCTTACAATGTGTGATTGTCAAACATTCAAATGATAAATGATTCCATTTCTGTAAGCAGGTTTGTACAAACACTTTTACACATCAATATTATTTTTTAAAACAAAGAGAAGAAAGGCCGAAACAAACTCAGAGGTCACAGTCTCTTTTAAAGTCCAGACATAATATTGGTCAGATCATGTGAAGACCATGTAGATTGGTGTCTGAAATGGTCTTTTGATGAAAGAACTACACAGATGAACCTGTCCAGTCAGTGCATGCATTTGTCAGTAGTTGTGCAGCTCAACTCAGAACTTAAGGAGCTCAACCATTCAACGAACAATACCAAAAAAAGGACATTTGGCTAGGCCACAAAAAATATTCAAACTGCCAGACCATGTTAAAAACTAACTGAGAATAAAACAAAATTAAACGATGACCCACATAGTCTTCACATTTACAATAATTAAAATAATATAATACTTCACAGAGTAAATATTCATGTCATTGCATGAATAAAATTAATCAATGTCAATGTGTATCATCATTAGCCTATAATGTTCCCACTGCTGGGACACAGGCCTCCTCTCTGTGAGAGGGAGTGGGCCGTAATCCACCACTCGGGCCCAGTGTGGGTTGGTAGATGTCACATGTCTTCGATTTTTTGGTTCTAGGACATGCCGGTTTCCTCACGATGTTTTCCTTCACCGTTTTTGAGAGCAGTGGTGATGAAATAATTTACACAAAGTAAAGCGCCTGTCCGGGTTCGAACCTACGACCTACAACTCGTAAGTCGCGGCCGTTACCACTGGGCCACCACTGCTCTCAGATTTGAGTGTACTTGTCCAGTCAGTGTACGCATTGTCAGTTATCATGCAGCTCAACTCAAAACTTTCAATGGTTTCAATGATTTAACGAACAATACCAAAGAAAAGACATTTGGGTAGGCCTCATAAAGTACTCAAACTGCCAGACCATGATTAAAACTAACTAATTTACATCTTCTATATATTATTACAGGTTCTGCAACAGTCATCGAGGATGATTCAAATGTCTTCTGATGGTAATGAAGTCATCTTGGCATACGATGTTGAACCAGTAAGATAAAACGTTAAGATGAAATTAAAATCTTTTTCCTTCTAAAATAAAATAGCATTATATTCTCTAATATTTTTATTGCTTTCAATGCCTAATTTAATTTCTGAATTGCTTGACGCATTTTGATTTTTTAAATGTGTGAGATACCAGACTTATGAAGTCTTTATGAGCTTAAAATAACTTTTAACCTTATTCTACTACTTCCAGGTATACAGGTACACTTTCTTCGCTCGCTACGCAGCCGTGAACATCTACACTGGTGACACGGTCAGCATCAGTCCTATCGGACAGACTGATGACATAGCTTATCTCCAGAACTTCGTGTGGGGCCCCTCAGGAACTGCCCTGGCCTTCGTCTTTTCAAACAACATTTACTACCAGAACGATCTTAACAGTGCTCCTCGTCAAATCACGACGACTGGGCAGTTGGGCGTGGTCTACCACGGTATCCCGGATTGGCTATATGAAGGTTAGTGTTCTTTTCATCACAAGTTCATCAGTTTAAATTAAAATAAATATACTACTACTATTTTTATGAGCACTATTTACGGCCACCAAAAACTTGAAAAGCAAGTATTTATGTATCTCCCACTCGACTGGATCCCTTCATATAGCTTAAATTTTATTGTAAGTAAATGTTTACAGAGGATGTCATCAGGTCAAACAATGCCATCTGGTTTTCAAAGGACGGCGCTAAGATGGCCTTCGCGTCGTTCGATGACAACGCCGTGAGAAATATGAGTATCCCTCACTACGGTGTTCCTGGGTCTGTCAGCTACCAATACACTCAACACCAAGTGATCCGATATCCTAAGGTAAGACATCTATACGTTATTTTCTGATAGAAGATGGAAATGGACGGACGGCATTGTTTTTTTCCAATCTAATATCTCGATTTACTTGCCCGATTATCGAATTTACTTGTACGTGAAAGCGAAGGGCTTTCACGGGCAAGTAAATTGCTCAGCCCTATTCTCGTCATTGCTAGAAATTATGTTGCCTTCTGTGTCTTTTCAGTCTGGTACTACCAACCCTACGGCGTCAGTGAGCTTGTTCGACGTAAATACTAATGTCCTCAATGTCTATACTGCTCCTGCTGACTAGTAAGTATTATTTGAGATCTAGAAAAAGGAAGAGTCAAAGAAAGGTTGCTGTGTTTTTCCTTTCTTTACTTCTTTCTGCTTTAATTTATTTAGTATCACATCTCTTATTATCATTTATTTTATGTTGTCTGGCCAGACCCAGAAGTCAAAAGTAACGAAGTCTTACAACTTGACTCATTGACGCATTATTTTTTTAACTTACGGTTATCATCACCACCCAATTGGTTATTTAATTGTCCTACATTTTTCTTGCATTTTCCTTTTCTAATTTCAGTCCCATACTGAAGAATGTGAAATTCGCGACGAACGAATCTATTGCTGTGGTGTGGACGAACAGAGTACAAACTCAGATGAGTGTAGAGTTGTGTACCTCTGGACAAACAACTTGCTCGGTGGTAGGTCTTGAACTATTAAGTCATTGAAGTAAAAACTGGGTTTTTTTGGGGGGCTCTATTTAAGCTGATTGAAAAGTGCTGATTCTTATAAAATCGACTTCTTTATTATGTGACAATATTAACTTACTTACCACTTGAGATACAGTCAAATCGAAAACTACATGCCAACACGCTTGAGATTCCGAAAGTACACATATTCAGTAGTTATTTCAAGGGTTCTAACTTAGTAGGTATCGATAAACACGCCGATGTATTATAGAAAACTAAAGTCATATTATAACATTATTTCCAGATCTTCTCTTATTCTGAACCCAACGGCTGGATCCACCAAGTTTCCTTATTCTTTAATGAGGCAGGCACTGCTTTCATCACCATCTTACCACAGGTTAGTATTTAAACCACTTTGTTTTGTTTTTATGAAAAACGTAGTTACTTGAGGAAATAAATCTAAATAGGTACTACTAGCGCCATCTTACTACGATTCTATAGCATAACATCCATTTTGCGCTCAGTGTTACTTCGCACGTCGGACAACAGATGTCATGATGTTCCATTTTCAATTCCGTACAAGGGACAGGTGGGGATTTTCAATACCCTTATCAGTAAAATTAAATATTTAATCCAAAACAAAAATGAGCCCAAACTACGACAGCATCTAAGAAGTTAAATATCTCTCTCTGTGTGCTTTTATATATGTACCAGTCTTTCATTAATCTATAATTATACATAGTAGTGGTCGCCGGCTACATATTAAATATGTGTGAGATAGGTACTCTAACGCCACCATTGACCACGTATTATCTAAATAATTTTAAATATTGTGTTTTTTATATTATAAGTTCCCTAAAGTAGTTATTATTTTTAGATGTTATTATAAGTAGGTACTACTAGTTTTTTTACGTTTTTCATAGTTTTAAATCGTATGTTACGTTTACGACGCTGAAAATACCGAAACCGCGGTCACTGTCAGATTGCATAGAAAAGAAAGAGAAGTGCGATGACAAAACGCTTGTAATTTATTACAAAATAGGAAGCAATTATCTATTTACTCAAAATTGAGTTGAGTAATTGAAAATAAAAAACAACCAAGTTCTGCATTCAAATAAGAGGTTCTTGTTATTAATTAAATACGTAACGTATGTTTTTTAAACGTGTTTTGGCAACAACCAAGTTCTGGGAAATATGTTCAAAATTAACATATATTTTTTCCGGTACCACAAACTATACAGATTTGGCAAATTTTTTTCTTAAGAGAAGCCTATTTTGTTCAATTGGTTCTTGTCTGCGCCTTAAGACCGCGCTATAGCATTAGGTATACACCTATAATAATAGTTGTAAGGGAGATTTTGATAAATAAATACATCTATACAAATAAATATTAATGCAAACCTAGTACTTTTAGTGCCAAATTTCATCCAAATCATATTAATAGTGGGATAATATGAATTATTTAAATACTATCTTGAAATTCATGCATACCTAGTACTTACTTTTTGTTTACTAGTGCATACTTTTTGTTAGGTTACTGCTCCGAAATTGTGCACAACCGTACTGTTTTTACAAGCTTTAACTTGCAATGTTCGTATATACCTACATAAGTTGTCCGCTTCAAGCTAACTATTTATTTTTCGGTCACTTGTTGGTAATCCAATTAAGCTGAAATTTGGCATGCACATGTAAATTTTATGACAATGCAATATTATTATGACATGGAGCTGATCTGACGATGGAGCCGAAAGGTGGCTATAACTTTGTAATAAAACTTGCGTCGTTTTATTACAAAGTTATAGCCCCATTGAGTTTGGGTTCGTTTGATTCGTCTTAAGCAAGCACTCTGTAGGACTATTCTGAAAATAATAATGTCACCGTGAAATCAGAGGTGAAGTGAGCTGCCAATAATGTGTAGCATATGCTAGAGATTGACATTATTGTCACTTCACCTAAGTTTTTACGGTGAGATATTTACAGAATATACCGACTGGTCTTAGATGATATCCAGGGTCTGACGATGGAACCTGAAGACCTGATTGAAAGAATCAGGTGACTGGCTTTCCTCAATTAAAAAAATAGCCCTGTTGTGTTTCGGCTGTTAAGATTTATCTTGACCACTTACCTTACAAGTGAATTCTAATGCTAAATAGTACAAAATAAAATGTAGGTAAAAAATTTTTTTAAAAATAGCCTTTAATGAACTAAAAAGTCCTAAATAAAACTTACGAAAACAAGAACTTTAATAATAAACCTAAAAATTGCAATACAGACTTACTTAATATAAAATTGTCTTCTTTAGAATCAGTTACTATATCAACAAATATTTCGCAAAGATTGGAGCCTTACTCAAAAAATCAGTACAGTACGCAGTGAAGACGCAAACATGTTTTACGGCTTCCCTCAAGGAAGCGTTATTGGGACCTACATTGTTCCTTATTTACGTCAATGAACTCTGTAACATAAATTTTGCAAACGCACAAGTCTTCTCTTACGCGCAGTGGCGGATTTTCACATTTTCCAAGTATAGGCAGTAACATTTTTGTCACCCTTGCCTCTACAATTGTTAGTTCTTAGATCAAACTCAAAGCATTTATTTAAAATAAATCAAATACAGACACATTTGAATTAAATAAGGGGTCGGTCAGTCAGAAAGATGAAGCTAGTTGCCCATTCCAAAGCGTAGGTTCCCATGGAGATGAACGTGCAAGAAACTCAAAATCAAAATCAAAATATTTTTATTTCACATAAACCTACATGGGCACTTATGAAACGTCAGAAGCTAGGTGCACGGTTCCAATTGGTCGTTTACTATGGAGAAGAGCCGGCAAGAAACTCCACGGTTACTCTTTTAAAAATAATTGACTTTTACAATGTTTTCAAATTACACAAATTAGGTACAGTGTAGGCCTGTCGAGAAGTACTTAACAAAAAAAAAGAGAAAAGGAAACGGTCTAAAGAAAAAAGATCTAGTCTATTAAGCCTACAACGTTCTCACATTCACAACGTACACAAGAATCCATGTAAAATAATATTAATAATATTAAGTCTGAAATATAAATTGTAGGTATATAATGTCAAATAGTGAAAATATAATGTCAAAAATGTATGTCTAAAAAATAATAATAATAAACATCGTAATTTGGGAGCAGTTAATAGATATTTCCATAGTTATACCGTTTCTGATGTACCAGGGAAGCCACATGTGCAGAAGGAATTATTGCCAAACTTCCTTGTCTTCAACGTAGTCTTTAATCTTGTAATATGCGTTTTTGATAAGGACACGTTTGATGTGGGTTTTGAACTTTCCATCGCTAAGTTCTGTAACTGACTTTGGCAACTTGTTATAAAAGCGGATACTGTTGATAACAAATGATTTGCTTGTTTTTGTTAATCTAAATTTGGGTATCACAATTTCATGTTTACTACGTGTATTTATATTATGGAAATCACTTCTTGTTTTGAAAAGACATAAGTTCTTGCGAACATACAAAATACTTTCTAAGATATAAAGAGAAGGCAGAGTTAGTACATTAATTTCTTTGAATTCGTTTCTAAGGGACTCACGAGGACCCATTCTATATACTGCGCGGATTGCCCTCTTTTGTAAGATAAAAATTGAATCTACATCAGCTGCCGATCCCCACAGCAGAACGCCATAAGACATAATACTGTGGAAATAAGCAAAGTATACTAACCTAGCTGTGGCTATATCAGTCAACTGTCTAATTTTTCTTACTGCATATGCAGCTGAACTTAATCTACCTGAAAGAGCTCTAATGTGGGCTCCCCATTGTAATTTTGAATCTAGAGTAATTCCTAGAAATATAGTTTCTGTAATAGTATCTAGTCTCTTGCCATCAAGTTTTAAATTTAGAGCCACTTGGGATACATTTGGTAGTGAGAACTTTATACATTTTGTTTTGTTCGCATTAAGTAAGAGATTATTAGCTGCGAACCATTTCGAAAGAATATCCAGACTATCATTGACGTGTAAGACATCCGGATTTTTTCTATCTATTTTAAAAATGAGAGAAGTATCGTCAGCGAATAGAATTATATCCGATAAGTTTGCCATCATGTAAGGAAGATCATTAATATAAACTAGAAATAGGAAAGGGCCGAGAATTGAACCTTGGGGCACGCCCATCTTTACTAGAGACCCCGAGGACGTCGCCCCGTAAACTCCACGGACAGTCCTTTAAATTAATAATAATAATAATAATTTATTTGCCATAAAAATACAGATGGGAAACTAAGTGATTCACTATGAAACTACTACTACATAAAAATATATAAAAATAAATAAAAACTATTTAAATATTTAAATACCCTCCCGCTCCGCCCAGAGCGGGAGAAGTTATTTGATGATTTCCCACCCTCAAAAAAAAAAAAAAAAATTAAATAAAAAAAATAAAATAATATTGTTATTATTATTTATTTCAATTAAAATATTTTTACAAAAATATTGGTGATTGTGTACATGTTGAAATATACATGTGAGAACAATGTAGAAAGACGTGCACGTTAAAAGTGTCCGTCATAAAAAACAAAAAACAATTGAAAAATTAAAATAAGCCGTGGCAGCTAAGAAATGACCAGTCCCTGTACTGACGGTGCCTGTGCATGAACATGACTCATGGATCAGTACCATTCAGCTCAACCGTTTTGAAGGGAACTTAATGATACAACACACGCGCCACCACCAGCGATACATTTGAGTGAGCATGACATACGAGGGTATGACCATTTACTGGGTACGTTTTTAATTGACTTGAACCCAGACGTAACCAGTAAATTGTAGCTTTATAGTAGGTACAAAGTGCTCACACATGTGCTATACAATTATACAATACTAAGAGATTGAATTTATACAATGCAAAGATCAGTGGTGACCAGTGTGGACCGATCACCATGAAAGTTGGCACATATATGTATTTTATTAATGGAGAAGGTTTTTATTAAATAGGTTTTTTCGACCTTCGCGCGGGTGGAGCCTCGGGCAAAAGCTAGCATATGATGTATTACACATATAATTATTTTCAGCTTGTTGATGGAGTGCTGTACATGCAAATAGTTCAAGCGTCACAACCTACTACTGGCACTGCCCTGTGGACTTCACAGAACCGCATCAACACAGCACACACAGTGCTTGAGATCTTAGCCTGGAATTCCGATGACGTGATGTTAGTATCCTATTCAATATAAATACTATTTATTAATATGTAATTGTTCTAATTCACACAAAAGTACTCGATAATCTGGTACACGTTAATCATTACAATACATTTTTACAATGACAATGTTGATGGCATTTAAAGCAGGAATAGCTTCATATTTTCCAACAAAGTGTTATAATTGTTTATTGGGATGAACCATTCTACTCGTGCAATACTATTTGTCATGGGTTTTATTTCAACATTTCAAAATTATTCCTAATAATTTTAGATTTTTTAATGAACTGAAGATAGATGCCAAAGCGATAAGCGAAAGACCGCCTATTGTATATTTTGTAGTGTTTGAGTTATTTTTGTTATATATTTTTGTGGTGTACAACAAGGTTTATATAAATAAATAAATAATAGATGCAAAGCAAATTATTTTGTTCCAATAATAAAACATAATTTTTCTCTTCCAGCTGGTACAAAGCCACAAGCGTAGCAGACTCAGCGGAGCAACACATCTACACGGTGAACTCTACTGCTGTGGTCACATGCTTCACTTGCAGCATCCAGCGAGACGATGGAGGCGAGTGCCTCTTCAATGAAGCTACCCTCAACAATGCTGGCGACCGAATTGTCATCGACTGTGCTGGTCCTGGTGTGCCGCAAATCTTCATTTTCACTACCGTGAGATTAACATTATTGTCGCAGTCAGCTGTTGAATGACTCGTTCGTGTTGTGAAATCTCATGTTAGCGTTTGTGATTACATGGCATAATATTAACAGGTAAATCACATACGTTAAAATGCGATTTGACAACGGATCAAATTGAGTGGGTTTTCCATAACTGAGGGTAATCACTGGCCTTGAATCGGTGAGCAAAATATCTTGAAGTAACCGGCCTTTGAACCAAAAAATTGAAAACACGCAATGTCTACCAGCCCGCACAGGGTCCGCGGGATCCAAATTTTTCTCACCGAAAAGAAGCCTGAGTTATAGCAGAAGGAACACAGGGTGTTTATTGGTTTTGACCAAAAAAAAAACACAAAACAACACCCTCAGTCAGGAGGTTCATCTCTAAGAGAATATCCTCTTTTAAACCACACAATGTTTGTTCCAGGACGGCACTCTGGTCCGCGTGTGGGACGATAACGCAGAGCTGTCCACCATGATCACCCACCGCGAGCTGCCAGCTACAATCCGCATCTCTGTGCCCGTCAACGAAGGACTGCCGGCCGCAGATGTACTCATACAGGCGCCAGCGGACTATGCTAACAGGACCAATGTGCCTCTGCTCGTTTATGTGTGAGTATATCTCGTCTTCAGTATGTTTATACCACGCCAAACGGTAACGAAGAAGATTTGCCAGTCTTTCTGTAAGATGTACTGCTGTGGGTCAACGGATAATTGTTTGAGCTGATTTGTAATTTTGACGTACAGACATTCAGACTTCATTACGAATTTCCAGGTACGCTGGACCCAACACGGCATTAGTAACAAAGGCATGGACGCTTACCTGGGCCAGTTACCTTGCCAGTCACCGGGGTATAGCTGTCGCTTACATCGACGGACGAGGCTCCGGACGTAGAGGAGTCGCCAACATGTTCGCAGTGAAAGAGAAGCTCGGAATTGTTGAGGTTGAAGACCAGATCAATGTTACGAAGTAAGTTGAAATGTAGTTTTTATAGACGCAAATTACAAAGGAGTGAATCCTCGACTTAAACACGAACCAGGTCAGGTCAGGTCATTTAATATTTTTATAATAATTATAAAAATATTAAATCTTCAGAAAAAAAGGAAACTTTTAATACAAGTCTAGTTTAGTTTTAAGTGGTTTCATACAAATCTAATAGCCGATTGTTAATAGTCGGATAACGTTTATCTGAAGATTAATTTTACAATTTGACGAATTTTCTATACAAAAGCTATCAAAGGGCAATATTTAGTCCTTGGATAAATGTTGTCTGTCTATTGAAAAAACTGCCCTAAATCACAATATAATGTTTTCACGTCATTAATCGCTATGGATTTGCCATCCCGTTTAGACAAGGTTGAAAGTCTCATGTGCATTTATTAATTTTATCAGCACCCGTAGGTACTCTTAGAACTGGAACACAGAAAATGTACAATTTGGGTAGGTTCGATTCTACTAAACTTTTTACCTGTGAGATCTACTACTAGTTGCTTGCAATATTCTTAAACTCCTCCCACTTCTTTTCCCAGGTACTTGCAAGACAATCTACCCTGGATAGACAGCACACGCACATGCGTCTGGGGCTGGTCATACGGCGGGTATGCGGCCACTAAGACGCTCACTGAGGGCGGTGACGTCTTCAAGTGCGGGGCCGCCGTCGCTCCACTTGTCGACTGGAGCTTCTACGGTAAGGCCTTTTAAACCGGTTAACCCGTAAACCGGTAACCAGAGACGTTAATTGATGAGGCGTTCTCCTGGTAAGAAGCAGGAGAACTGCCACCGCATTGTGAAGAACATAAATGGCTTAGAAACCGTATTAAAGTACCTAATCAAATCATAACTCGTTAAATACTTATTATTAAGTAGTTCCGGTGGCCATCTGTGGTCTTCATCAACAGTTCCACTTCACCAAATGGTGCTTTCCGAGAGCAAATGCACAAGTTACTATAAACAATGCTTAAATTGCTGTGCCTATAAAATTTGAGTATTTGCCTCGATTTCCATTTGATCCCCATATCAGATTATTACTTGGTCCACCTCGAAGGCATACCCTTTCAAACACAAAAAATATTTTTTAAAATCTGTCCACAGTTGACGGAGAAATCGGCGAACATACATAAAAAATATATATATAAACATCCGAATAATTAACCTCCTCCTTTTTGGTAGTCGGTTAAAACATGATATTTTGTTTTTAGACACAATCTTAACTGAACGTTACATGGGCTTGCCGACGGAAAACGTGGAGGCTTACGCAGCGTCATCTCTTCTCAATGAACGAGCGGTAAGTTTCATATTAATGCTTTCGTTTTCGATACCTACGGTCTTTTATCAGGGACTAAAATAAATCGACTGGTTGCTTCTATTTTGATCCCACTATTCATCTTTATTATGACTATTTTATAATGTGCGTCTTATTTGTGCAGAATGAATTAATTTTGTTTATTTCCTCTTTCTTCTTTCTGATAAGGTGTCTTATGACAATGACACCAAAATTGTGAATTAAATCCCGTATCATTTTGTAGTCTTTTCAAATGCTGGTTTAGGAAAGAATTGTATAAGAATTTTAGTGGCCATTTTAATGTTTTGCTTATGTGTTTTCAGACGGAGGCTCTTCGCAATAAGAGTTACTTCCTAATCCACGGCACCGCAGACCCCTACATGCACTACCAGCACGCTATGGTACTGTCACGGATGCTGCAGAAGCAAAATGTCCAATTCAAACAGATGGTAAGTTCAAGATTTAATTTAATTAAGGCTCTAGAAACGTGGGTCTCCTTTCTAAGATTGAACCTAGATTGAATGAAATTGGAAAAAATAAAGCCCTAGCCTAGCCTAAAGGAACGACTGCTGGAAGAGATAGCGGAATGGTGGCCAAACGACATTATAAGACAAGATGAAAAGTCGTAGACTGGTTAAATGTGGGTGTACTGTAGGATCACCTCTGCCTAACCTTTTGGGAGATACAGGCGTAATGTTATGTTATGTGATGAAAAGACGTGAGGCATGAGGAGACTAAAAACAGCCGTAAAATGTTCTTAAAAACCACGTGTTTTACGAATTGATGTAACACAATACGGAACCTACCACATAAGTCACCTACTCATTTAGTCCTTGTAACATTAAAATAATACACAGACCCAGAGCAATAGGGTCTTACACCCATTTTTGAAAAGGGTCTTCATTAAATTCTATAGTGCCAATATGAACCAAAAAATATCACAAAATTTTTATTCAATCGATAAGTGCCATAAAAATGCATTAAAATTTTACATTTTCAAATTTCGCGCGTAGTTTGACGAAAACGCTGGACGCAGTGGACGCCATGTTGCTCTGTGGTCATGACGTCACTTGGCTATGTAAACAAATGCGCTGATCTATTAACTAACTATCAGTTGACAGTTGACACGTTTTAGTTTACATAGCTGTATGACGTAATAAAATGGCGGTTACTATTTCATGGTGTTTTTTAATAGATTAGAAAAACCGAAAACGTTGAATTGAATTTTAAAATTTATTTTGTTATTTTATGAACTAAAAGTAACATTTTCCGACTCCGTTTTGCCTAAACTATCTCAATAATCTATTTATAGATTTTTTCTCGTATATAGTAAAATACCCTATTCTGAAGGCAGGCCACTCAACGTGGAGAAGTAATCTGCGAGGAAATATCCGATCGTTTATGTATTTAATGGGCTCTAGAACATTCGCTGATTCAGCAGAGCACCCTTGGGATCGGCGCTTTAGCTTGATATACTGCAGGTATTGAGAAGGTAGACCATGGGTGTCGATGACGTATTTTTTTCTTTAATTAGAGTCAATTTTGGTGTGAAACTTCATATATTTTATTGGAATCTGTGAACATTGTATAGCATTGTGTTATTAGCTCGATCACATTCAAAACTGTTAACATATCGCGGTTCCTCAGTCTACCTTACTTACGCGTCTTTGGCTTAGCCGAATACTTACGTGTGCATTCTGCGAATATAGAATACCAACTTTTGCCCAAAAGGAGGTCAGAAATTATTCCAGGGGAACGCACGTTTCCCGTGGGGGTAGGCAGAAACTACAGAACGGTGCTACGAATAATTACATACTCCTGTTGCTTCGTTTACGCTCATACATCTGATCATACACGCACGCCGGCTTGGGAGTACTACACACCTGACCTTTCCGAAAAATATCAACGATAAGGTTGCTATAAAGGCCGGGAGGGGACGCCCTAGCCCCTCCCGGCTGGATTTTATCGGGATAAAAAGGGTGCTATGTCCTAACCCGGTCATGGACTACCCGTGTGCCAAAGTTCATCGAAATCCGTTTTGCTGTTAAGGCGTGAGAAGGTAACAGACATACAGAGTTAATTTCGCATTTATAATATTAGTATGGATTTGACCAACTTCTGTATGGCAGTTGAGAATTTACTAAATCATAGTATCACAATTTTTCGCGAAACTGAAAGCACAAGTTACTGATCTTATTTAGGTGCTCTATATTTTTGTCACAGAATGTCCCCGGTACATGTAGGTAAATTTATTTTTGATTTGACTATTTATAAAAAAAAATGTTGGTGTAATGGCGTGTTCATATATTTAGGCATATAATTTAATTTAATGTTTTATTTTGCGTACCTAATGTAAATTATTTTGCGTACTATTGTATACAACCAAATTTTCTAACTGAACAGACAGCTGTGCTGCTGGGGAGTTTGTTGCGTCACTTCTTCTTCCCAGCTAAAGCACTACGAAGTGGTGAAGAGTGGGACTGTCTTATGTAATTTTGAGTGCTGATTCTCGGCCTAGTTTGAATAAATGACTTTTGATATTGATTTTGATCAATCTTTTGTTTTCAGGGCTACACAGATGAAGGCCACGATTTAGTCGGCGTGGAGCCGCATCTCTACCGCGGACTAGAGAAGTTCCTAGAAGGACACTTGTTTTAAACCCGTATATATTCAGCGGGATAATTGCTTAACACACTTACAATGGCAAAGCTAGGTAAATTTTGTAAACAACATACATTGCGTCATTTACGTTGTCGAGTATTCGAATTTTTCAAACATATGAAGCGATGATTTAGGAATTTCTTTCTAAATCCTTCGAATCGTGATTGGAAGTGTGTTACGGTACGATTAAAATTTGGATGCTTGTACATACTTTGTAGCATTAGTAATTTCATGTGTACAATAAATAAGAATATTTATTTGAAATTCAGGGTCTTTTTGATTGACTGCCGAAACTTCACACACTTGTTGGGAATAGGTAGGTACAGTATTTTTATCGCATGAAGCGACGCGCGCTTTACTTGTGGTTACTAAGTGTACAAACACGCTTGAATGTGTGTGTAAGCGCAGGAGTTGTCGGTAACAGGGTTGTTGCTGATGCATATTTTTTCACTTCTCTTTCAAATGATGCTGATGTTCCGTGGATGCTGATGCTGATTTTCGCAACAACCCTGCTTGGTACCGTCCGAAACAATGGCGAAGTCGGAAGTGTGTGTGTCTGTTATATGCTGACGCTACTTGTCTTCACGTACACATCCACAGCGTGTTTGTACACTTACTTACCACAAGAATAGCGCGCATTGTCCCTTGAGATAAAAATACATTACTATAACTACGAAACAAACACTTTGTTTCATAAAACTCCTATGTGTAGATCATTAATTACACCAAGTCAATTCGACTTCTTTACAGAAAATATGATGAAAACACAGGAATTTATCTAGTTTGAGAGATAGAGGCAATTCAAACCTGCTGCCTTAGTTTGTATGTTTGTACTTTTATGTCTTTTCTCTGTATTTGGCTGAATAAAACTCAATCAATACCCATCTTACCTAATAAGACCCTATATTCAGCATATATACCAGACGCATCTTCAAGATATAAGTACGTACTCGTTGGTCAATTGCAGAAAGCCTCAGCTTATAAATAATTCACAAATCTAAGAGAAAACCGTTCAATTAGCTATGTGTCAGCCACATTTCACGTGTTCCATGAGTTAAAAGCCTATTCCCTTATGTCAGACGCCATTACAGACTGAAATAAAAACACTTAGCCGCCATTTTCTTTTTACGATACAGGGTTGTGATTTTTAACGCTTTTATCCCATCAAAAGGTGTTTTTATGTAGGCAGATAATGGGTGTTTTGTGCAGGTTTACGTGTAAACAAAATAGAAATAAAACATTTAGGTACCTAGTATTTAAATACCTTTATATTTCGCTTGTAATCCCCGAAGGGTTAGGCATCTGGTTTGGCCTCACCACTGAAACAACAATGAAAAATAATTTAGATACCTTTCCATAGACCAGTTTTCCATAGGTATGTTTTAGACCTTCTAAATTATTACCGTTTGTCTTTTGATTGTAAGAGATTTTCCTCTGTGTAAGGTAATTTAAGTGTCGCAGATGGACTGTTGAATCCACTGTTTTACATAACCGCTAGCCGTTTTACAAGACAGCTCGTTATGTAAAACAGCTGAACGAAGTTTAGCGATTTTCCATAATTACTGTTCTTTAACACCCAGAATTGCGTCAGTCAAAGATCAGAAGAAGAGGTCATGTAAAAAGCGTGAAATTAAACTTCAGACTGTAGATTACATTATATCCCTCGTGGCTCTGTTTGTTATAACAACAATAATTTAGTCCGAAACAGAACTAAGTAAAACTAGTAATATGAGTGAAAATGACCATAACTCAAGTGTAAACAGTATTTTAAGGACAATTTTAACATAAAGTTATCAGAGTTTTATGAAAGTCAGTCCTAAAAACTCCTAAAAATCCAACTTGAAAGTAGCGCTCGCCGGCTACTTCCGCGGCACCGCTCGCTTTGCGCGCTCGGCTCTCGCTCGTCACAGTTCTGACCTTACGTAAACCACAACAAACGCTTGTTGCGACTGCAGATAAGCCATTCTATAGAAACGTAGCAGTTTTGTTTAACGTAACGCAAGGGTAATTCAGCTAAACGTTATTCAGCTGTTCTACATAACAGAGCTGTTTTGTAACTAGCGGTTATGTAAAACAGCCGATTCGACAATCCATCTACGACATAAGTATTCCCTAATAGATTGTGGGGAGCATGAAAGGAACCTCCCAAAAAGGCGTTAACATAAATCGTACGCGCGATTCTAAACGCCCAGCGCACCCTGGATAGCTAGCACTCAGTAAAGCAAAGTCTTGCTGACCAATCCTTTCACTATGATGGTAAGCTCCAACGGCTCTCCTCAGAGTCAGGACTAACGACCCTCCTAGGGACAAATAACATAAACGACCTCTCTAAGGGCACCCACCACCGGCTTTCCAAGCCCGCCCCTGTAACCTTAATTAATATTGAAGGGTTTTCAGAAAATGGCACCATTTAACTGGTAGAACTATACGGTGAATACGAGGCATGCCTTTTAGGTTCTGTCGTTTCCATATTTCCTGGCAATTTTAAATTTGGAACTGTCCTATATTCGAATGTGTTTAAATTTTGAATCTCAAAACAGTTGAAAGTATTAGGATTAATGCTATTGTTTAGTCACAGCGTCGATTGGAATCTGTCAGGTTACGTACGAAAATGAATCTTTCTAAGGAAAATGTTCGTGCAATAATTTTCTACAACTTTAGAAGATGCCTGACACGGCTTCAGTGTTTTGAAGAGCTAATATCTGTGTTCAGTGATGAAGCCCCATGTCTGCGGACTGTCGAACGCTGGTATTTAGAATTCCAGCGTGGACATACTAGGGTTAATGACAAATCTCGCGAAGGACACCCAAAATCCGCCTTCACTGAAGATCATTGCTGTGAGACAACTAACTCTCGAAGATCGTCATGCGATGTATCGAGAGATAGAGGCTTTATTAGGCATGTCAGGGACAACCATTCAGAAGATCTTGCATGAAGCGCTTGGTGTGAGAAAGCTAGTTTGCCGTTGGATACGGCATCTGCTTTCCGACGATCACAAGGCGGCCCGCGTCAGATGGTGTAAGAAAACTCTGCAAAGGTTCAACCGAGAGAGTCAAATCACGTCTACGACATCATCAGCGGTGACGAATCTTGGATCTATGCCTACGATCCTGATTCCAAACTTCAATCTACAATCTGGGTCTTTCAAGACGAGCCAAAGCCGACTAAATTTGTTCGTTCTCGAAGCACTTCAAAGAAGATGGTGGCCACGTTCGTTGGGAAAACCGGCCATGTTGCGACTATTGCACTTGAAGATCGTAGAACGGTTAACGCAAAATGGTATACCACAGTTTGTTTTCCACAAGTCATCGCCGAACTTCGAAAATCTAACTCAAAGCAACGCATCATCCTGCACCACGACAACGCAAGCTCACACAGCGCTCGTCAAACGATTGAGTATTTGAAGCAGGAAAAAGTAGAAATTCTTGACCATCCTCCATACAGTCCTGACCTAAGCCCTAACAATTTCTTTACATTTCCTAAAATTAACAAAAGTCTTCGTGGTCAAAGCTTCCAGTCCGGTGAAGAAGCAGTCGACGCTTTCAAGTCAGCCATTTTGAACACCCCCACTTTAGAGTGGAATAAATGTTATAATAACTGGTTTGAGCGAATGGAAAAGTGTATTAAGCTACGTGGTGAATACTTTGAAAAATAATAAAAAGTACTATAAGGTTCTAGTTGTGTTTTTTTCTTCAAAAGACAAAACTTAACTCGTACCTAATATACCAACAAGTTTAAGTAGGTATATTAAGTTTCGTTAGCGTTAACTAAACGTAAGGTAGGACGCCCTCAGGCTAGGTGGCGCGACGATCTTCGCAGGGTGGCTGTTAGCAGCTGGATGAGAGTTGCCGAGAATTGAGCTGAGCGGCGTGCAACTGCTGATGATGATGATGAAGATTCGTTAAGCAAGGAATAACTCGTTGAGAACATTTCGACTATTGGTAACGAGCCGTTCTTTTTTATTCCAAAGACGACCCAAATAATTGAGCAGTGAAAGTTTCCTATATTCCAACTTTGTATAGATTTTCACCAAACCTAACTACCTTACAGATAATGGCTGTAAAAACATAAAAGCAGTACGTACTTAATTATATAGATAACGTTGGTCTCATGGTTGCGAGCGCTAATACTGAGCATGAGGTCCTGGGTTCTATCCACGGGTCGGGCAAAATGTTACTGGGTTTTTCCATCTGGAATTTTTCAGCGGCAGCCCTGAGTCTGGATTTGTGCCCGATTGATGCAATAGGTTCACCCCCTATTACATAGGACTTAAACATACCTAACTGGTGAAATGTGGGTATTGGTGGGTGGTATCTACCTACTAAAGATGACAGTAACAATTCGACCGTTTGGTATTTTAGATCCAAAATTACTTGTTTCCACGTAGTATCCAAATTAAATGAAGGTGACATCAGGGGAGTGGCCAGGCTACTGTTTAGTAGCGAGGTGGTGGCGCCCTACTCTCCAGAAACTCTTTCAGCGTTGGAGAGTAAACATCCAGCGCCTGCGATTGGTCTCACCTTCCCCGATCCGGATTCAAATCCTTTTAACGTCACTGCCCTCCAGCTGATTGCAACCGTGAGCTCCTTCCGAAGTGGCTCCGCCAGTGGCCTCGACGGCCTCACTCCTCAGCATTTAAAAGAATTATTGAGTTCAGGAGCCGGGGAAACTAATGATTCGCTTTTGAAGGAGCATGCGGCTCTAATTAACGGGATACTCAACTGCGGTGTGAATAATGCCATCGTCTATGTCTTATACGGGGCCAAATTATGTGTCCTGCGCAAGAACGACCGTGGCATTCATCCCATTACCGTTGGGTGCACCTACAGAAAGAAAGAAAGAAAAGAAGGAAAAACAATTTATTTGTCACAGAAACACGTGCATACAAAAAGATCTAGAGTAGGTAAACAGAAAAATAAAACAAAATAGATCTACAAAAACCATAAAACACAAAAAGTCGGCACCTGCACATCATTACTGTGACAAGAAGCCTTCCACTCAGCATGATGCTGTGCTATGGGGGACAGCACAGCGCTGATTTTAAGTGGTCACCCGAAACAGACGTACGGAATCCAAGTTAGGTTTAATGAGTTGTACAAATGTAGGTAACAAAATAAAATAAACAGTACTTAGAATATTATACAACTATACAACCAAGAATAAATACTATTAAGTAAAATAAAAATTATCCGCAGGCATGACCCATATCGCCCGGAGGACACGGTGGAGCATACGGTGGAGGTCTGCCCGGCTTGGGCAGAGCACCGCCGTGTCCTCGTGGAGGCGATCGGCGGCAGAGACCTCTCGCGTCCGGCCTTGGTTCAGGCCATGGTACGGAGCGAGAGGGCATGGGCAGCCGTCACCTCCTTCTGCGAAGCAGTAATGCTCGCGAAGGAGGAGGCGGGATGGTTGAGGGAAAGGCACGTTTCGCGCCCTCTCGCCCCTAGCCGCCGCAGGAGACGCCCTTGGCGTCGGGAATCTCGGGCGGATTTCCAGCCACCGTAGACGCGGGCTTGCGGACGGTGAGCAATGGGTAGCTCACCGTCCGTTAAGGACCAGGCCCGGGTCGACGGCGCGTCGTATTCCACGCGCGCCTCAAAGAGATGTCGTCAGCACAAAAGTAGGGGTCCACTAGGGCGATGCCTGCCGGGGTCACGGGAAGGTACTTATGGGTCACCGAGGCCCCTGGCAACACAGGCAACAGGAAGGAATACGGGTGGGTTTTAGTCAGTAAAAGTCTGACACACCCTCCCGCTCCGCCCAGAGCGGGATAAGTTATTTGATGATTTCCCACCCAAAAAAAAAAAAGGCATGACCCATAATGTACCCACTTAAAAACATTTAATTACACGAGAATATGCAGTATTTTGTGTTGCCTCCACCGTCACCTCCACGTCGCCTGCGCGCGCGCTCACTATATAATAAAGTACAGTTGCATTTCCCGATTTCGTCTATGAGCGTGATGACGTACTGTGACTGTGAGTAGTGTTGCCCAAATTCAGTCTTGGTCTTGCAGTCTTGGTCTTGTTCTTGTGTTTTTGCAAGACCAAGACCAAGAACAAGACCGCGTATTTTTAGCAAGACCAAGACCAAGACTGACCGTGCAAGACTTGAGCAAGAACAAGACATAGCCTGCAAGACTCTTGCGTCTTGCAGCTAGGACTTAGCGCTATTTCACTGAGTAGTTAGGTGTAACAGTTCGGTGTATAGGTAGGTACGCTTAGGAATTCTATGAGACGCAAAAAACTGTATCAAAGAATATGAAAAACTGGACCTATGCGCATTACGACTAATACCATAAACATAGCGAATAAAAAATATCTATTAAAATCAAACTGAGTGCATGCATAGTTATGTTTTAACCATCGGCACTTTGATAATGCGGCATCAAAGGTTTTGTACTTACTTCTCAAAGAAATTTGCCGCTTTTCGGAAGTACATGGTTATGATACACGCGCCGGCGGCTTCTTTTGAAATCTAAAACAATCGTTGCCGCCACGCCGAAATCATAACATTTGTGACACTATTTGATTGCCGCCGTAGGTATACTCATGCAAAATAATTACGAATTTTTTTAAGAGTACCTACAGGTGTTCCAAAGAATAAATAAGTTTCAGAGTGCTTAGAATGAAAATGAATACATTATACAGATCACGCAAGTAGTATTATGATTAGGATAAAATGGTAAGGATAGGTAGTAGATGTCATATTAATTCATTCTAGTAAGTATATATTATAATATTGATTACTTATATGGTTTTAAACTAATTACTTAGGTACCATTATTGTACATTTAGTCATTATATTTCTAGGAGAGTTTTGTATTACTTACCAGCCCGAATATCTCTGAGAGAGATGATGAGAGTAAGTATTTACTAGCTGTGCCCGCGACTTCGTCCACGAGGAATAGTAACTTTGGAGGTATAGTGACGTTCAGGACTTATTTATTTATTTTAAAACTTCTGTCATCAAACATACAAACGAACTCTTCAGCTTTATAATATTAGTATAGATGTACGCCAAAACATTCACTTATATGTAAAGAATAGTGATTGGCACTAATTCTATTTTATTCACGCGTCGCGTCTGTACAAGTAGGTAATATTTAGTGTGTGTTTGTACGCCGCACGCGGCATTGTTTGATTTGCGGCGGCATCCTTTTCATAGAGCCGGCACGTGGCGAGGCGGCGCGGTAGAAAGCAAGGAAACGTACTATAAATAAAGGAATTATTTTAATTCCAGTCATTTCCAATTGAGCTGCGCTTCGAGTCTAACTTAATAATTGTTTTTACTCATTCTCGTTGTTTTCTAAAAACGTATCACGTGTACAATTTAATATGAGTGACGAAGATTCAAATTATTCTAGTCCGAGTAACGAGAGTTTGAATCACAGATCTAAAAGACCCAAAAGCAAATTTGAGGAGTTTTTCGAAATAATTCATGCATCCCAAACTGCCTTCTGTAAATTGTGCCAACATAAAAAGATTGAAATAAAAATGAAAAACAGAAACACTTCAGGCTTAAGGAAACATCTAATATCTTTCCACAAAAAGGAATCAGAAATATTTCTTCCTGTTAAACCAAAATTAAGTGGAGATATCACAAGCTTTTTAGTAACCGCTGGAAGAAGTGGACAGGTAAGAATATTTTTTTAACAGTTAAAAGAATTTTAACTCCGCGTAGCTATTCATGCGATACTTTCAAAAACGCCATTAACTTACGTAAGTATTTTTGAGTTAGTGGTGTTTTCATCTAGGGGTGCGACATATTAAGTATGTAATTATCGTCTTAAATATTTTTTATAAACACCCATATTTTCATTTAATCGGCCAGTAACAACTAAGTACTTTATTTTGGTAAATTACAGTACAGTGCAACATTAATATAACAAATATCAATTTAACGATTTTCTCGATTTAACAACAACAAACCTCCTCCTCTTATACGCTCAAACCTAGTATGTTTTAAATAATAACACAAGATTTATTGTTTTGTTTTAGTCGGAAAACAGCAGTGACAACATCACGACAGCTACAGTTGATTGGGTGGTGAAAAAATATCATCCCTTCTCATTTTTCGATGACGAAGCTACACAAGTATATTTTCGACGTATTTGCCCTAATATGGTGTTTCCTAAAAGGTCTACACTTAGAAGGAAAGTCAAAGAGCGATTTGAAGAGCTCCAATTGAATCTCAAGGAACGACTTCAACAATTATTATCTAAAATGTCTTTTACCATTGATGGGTGGACGTCAATTGCTGGTAGGAGTTACTACGGGGTTACTATTCATTATATAGACAACGAATGGAAGTATCAATCTGTAGTTCTTGATTTTATACCATCACGCGGTCGACATACTGGGGAAGATATTGCAACGATTTTCCATGAATGTTTATTGGAATATGGCATAATTGATAAAATACAAGGTATCACGGTCGACAACGCAACTGCAAATACCAAATTTATGTATGAACTGGGCAAACAGCTGCCGCCACACTTTGATTCAGACAATCAACATTTCCGGTGCTTTGCTCACATTTTAAACCTTGGTGTACAAGATTTATTAAAGACCTTAGCATTACACTGTGAGTCTGACACTAACGCGCAAGATCAGCAGTACGAAGACTATGCAGACGAAACTGAGGATGAGGAAGATGAAGAATCTGCACCAAATATTGCTGACTCGCGTACATCTGTAACAAAGTTACGCAGTATTTCCAGTAAAATAAAAAGAAGTGAGATAGTGAAGAAGAAGTTTCAGTCTGCTTGTGAAGCAGCTGGCGTGCCATCAAATCTAAATGCCATTCTTGACTGTCCAACGAGATGGAATTCCACACATGATATGATTGGATTTGGTTTAAAAGTGAGAGCGGGCATTGACATATTGTGCAGTTCTGTCACCGAATTAAATGATTTTCAAATCACAGCTAATGAATGGCGGGTACTCGAAAAATTACATAAATTTCTAATAAACTTTAAACTTTTAAGTACAAAACTTGGTGGACACAAATATGTTACATTACCGCTAGTCATTGTATCATTCAATCTCTTGCTAGATAAAATTGAATCCATGGTAAAACAGTTAGATGAGAAACCTAATCGATCTGAAGTGGATGAAAGGCTCATTCTAGCTTTCCAAGCAGCTCGAGACAAAATGCTTAAACATTACAAGAAGAGCAACTGGATTTATTGTACTTCTTTAATTTTAGACCCAAGGCATAAGGCTCAGACTTTTGACCTGACAATGTGGGGGAAGCAACTTAAAACAGAAAGTCTGCGCAAGTTCAATGAACTTTATGAAGAATATAAAAGTCTACACTCACTGAACAAATCTCTGGAATTACCAGAAAAAGAAAATAAAGTATGTGATGAAGATGAAGACGTAATAGACTTTGATAAACTCTATGAATGTCCCTCGACGTCATCTGGATCTTGTCTTCAAGGCTTAGTGATAGACGAGTTGGAGGAGTACCTGAGAAAACCAAGAACTGCCAGCTCGGAAGACATTTTAGATTGGTGGAGGACGCATGAGACAGAGTATCCGATTTTATCGAAAATGGCCCGTGATTTTCTCTCAATACCTGCAACTTCAGTACCTGCTGAGAGGTTATTTTCTAAAGCATCATTAGTAATTAGAAAACATAGAAATAGGTTAAGTGATGAGTCAGCCAGATGGTTACTTTGTATTAATTCTTGGTCAAAAAAATTGATATAAAGTATCATAACCTAATGATAAAGCTGTTGATTTGTGTTGTATTTTATTTTTTATTCAAATAAATGATAAATCGTAAAACTCTTTTATTAAATTTCTTATAAGTTGAGGGTTCAATCTCTTTCTAGACAGATAAGTATTGTTCTTTAAAATACAGTCAAGTTATTGTAATTAATTTGTTTTTTTACATGTTTTAGCAAATGTAAGCTTATAAATCATAAATGTTTATTAAGAAACAGTTACTTCCATGGAAAACGACATATAGGTCAGTTGATTTTTCGAATTTCTTATCAAATCTTCAGTTATTTATTAATCTGCTTGATCTTTACTATGGCTATGTTAATTCAAGCTCACAATGTTCCAATTCTAATACGTTTTTCTAAGATTTAAAGTAAACTTTAATAAATAGTAATAGACTAATAGGTAATTGCAAGACTTGCAAGACTCTTGCTGCAAGACCAAGACCAAGACCAAGACTGGGAGCGCAAGACCAAGACCAAGACCAAGACCAGGTGTATTGGCGTAAGACCAAGACCAAGACTGGCTAAGTCTCGTCTTGTTCTTGCATTTGGGCAACACTAACTGTGAGTCATCTATGTAACCTAAATCGGTAAAAACCAAATTTGCCCGCAATTTCTTCTCTTTTCTTGGCCCATTTCTATACAACAGAAGAAAAATAACGACTGGCTTATCACCTTAGATTATACCCAAATTGAAGATTTTTTCAAAACAATGCCCTAACATAATGTTCACTGTGCAATACACAATTACCCCACACCAAACGCACGCACTCCATATTGCACACACACCACACATCTTCCCTTGCATGTATCCTTAATAAATTACTTTAAGTTTACTATTTTTATTTATGTAAATCAATTTTTATGAGCAATATTGCAACATTATAATGTATGAGATTTTTATTTCAATAATATTCTATGCGAATCAGATTCATCTCCAGTACAACTATAAAAATGTAAAATTTTGTTTAAGGGGGCCTGATGAGCTGATTTATTATTAATCTCTTTATTTTATTCCAATTATTATTACTATTATAGTCATCACAGACGTACGTACGGCTGCCAAAATATGCTGCAAATTGTATGGCGAAATTTTAACAAACACGTTCCAGCCCAAACAGTTTTTTTTTTTTGCATGGGAAATCATCAAATAACTTCTCCCGCTCTGGGTGGAGCGGGAGGGTGTGTCAGACTCTTACTGACTAAAACCCACCCGTATTCCTTCCTGTTGCCTGTGTTGTGGGAGCCTCGGTGACCCATTAGTACCTTCCCGCGACCCCAGCAGAGCCCCTACAGCTTGACTTTGGGTCCAGAGGGGGCTTTCAGGCTGCGGTACATGGCCTCTCCAGTTTTTAAATTCTGTTAAAGGTGAGGTCATCGTTAAGGTTGACGTTAAGAATGCCTTCAACTCCGTTAATAGGGACATCTTGTTGGCTGAAGTACAAAAGGAGTTACAGGAAATTTATGGCTATTTGTGGCAGTGCTACAGGCACACATCAAAAGTATTATATAGAGATAACGTTTTGGAATCTGCAGTCGGATATCAACAAGGTGATCCTCTCGGGCCAGTCACTTTCAGTTTGGCTATCCACCCCATAATTCAACAACTAAATTCAAAATTCAAGGTGTAGTATTTAGATGATGGGATTCTAGGAGGTGACGTAGACTCTGTTCTAAAACATAGGCACTATGCTGGGTGACACCACTTATCGGCTCGCTACAAGTCTGCATCTGGGTGCTCCTTGTGGGGCTCCACAGCACTGTTAGTGCGGTGAAGCTGTCGACCACCTCAGACATTATGGCCTATCCTGCAGCAAAAGCACTGGTCGGATGACACGGCACGCTAGCATTAATGACGTCATCCGTCGGGCTCTTGTGTATCAGCTATTTTAGAACCCAATGGCCTGGCACACAACGATGGGAAGAGGCCCGATGGAACGACCATAATACCTAGGAAGTTGAGCAGGCCTTTGGTGTGGAATGCAACCTGTGTCAACACCCTCACGCCATCCCATCTTCCAAGCACCGCCTCAGCACAACCCACCGTGAGTTATGCTGAAGCGGCTGCTGCAGGTGCAGAAAACCTCAATTAGCGCAAACATAAAAACCTTATTGGGAGCTAGTGTTTGAGCCATTTGGGGTTGAAACACTAGGACCGTGGGCAGTGGCGTAGCGTGTATTTTCACCGCCCGGGGCCGACCGGAAATTCTCCGCCCCCTATTTTCATCATTAGTCAAGAAAATTGTTTTAAAGTCCTTTAAATTCTATAATTATTTAGAAATGTATTCTTCGTGTTTTTCTCAAAGCAAAATCTTTTATGCCATTATCAATGTCAATATGTGCGTCATGTTTGATTGCCAATATAACAAAATTTAATAGTCTCAACGTGGACATAGTCGATCTTAATTAATTTTTAATTAACTTTAGTTTAGAGAAGCTTCTCTCGCAACTGGCATTAATATGGCAGCTGTAAAAAATATTCTCAAAATTATGACAATGTATTTATCAATTGGTTGGTAAGTAATTAACAAAATTATCTACTCGTACACTACACTACACCTGAAACTCAAGTCTCAGGTGTAGTTACATGAATAATTATAATTTATAATAATTGAAGAACTTGTCACTCGCGAATCGAATCACGTATCGTAATATATGTATATTTGTCGGGATAGGAGGCCGATTGTCTCGTACTCATGACCCTTCCGATTATATTAATCATGTTGTGACACGACAAATCAATCAAAACAACGAATTACAATAATTTGTGAAAACTAAACAAGTATCAAAGTTCACAGACACACATTCTGAAACTATCGTTTGACACTGATTAGTGTCGTGCGGGGCTTAAGGGCCAGGCCACACGGTGCGGCACCGCACCGCACCGCATTACTCCGCACCGCACTGGCGGCCACACAGCAGTGCGGCGTCGCAATGTTCTTACGGCGCCGCTGAGGCACCGCAATAGGCTTGGCTTGGCTTGCCCAGTTGACGACAGTCTCAACTCAAATAAACAATGAATCGATCGAACTGAGCGGCGCGGCTGCGGCACCACACTGCTTGCACCCCTCCCCACCTCGTCTGCCTCGCGCCGTTGTCCGGTGCGCCTGCGGTGCGGCGCCGGAGCGGTGCCGGACGTACCGTATACCATACATTTTATATGTAGGAAACCGTTGCGGAACGGCTCAGGTGCCGCGCCGGAGCCGCACCGCACCGTGTGGCCTGGCCCTAACAGGTGAGGATAACACTTAACGTTCCAAAAAGATGACAAGAGAATTCACGAGAATTCTAAAGTAAAGAAAAATCAAGTAAATAATTACGTTCTTAGATTATCATGCGCTCACGCCGGCAGACCTTTTTTTTGTGAAGATAAATTTAAAAAAATCTAATCTAAAAATCTAAATAGAAGGTATATTTATCAAAATCTTACCGACCAAATTTTATTAAATAAATTTTCTGTGTAGCAGTCTCATAGACAATTGTGAATTGAGGTTGTATTCCGACACTCCTCCTCGATTTAATGTAAAAATCTTTGGAACATAAAAAACGTTAATTAAAATTAAAGATCAACATACACTCCTCCTAGATAAATACCCACACAACTATGTGTATTATACCAATATTTTGCATTGTTCTCTGAGCATCTTATGTCTTGCAGTCGGTAATGATTTTGTTAATATATCAGCCGAATTGTTGTCAGTTTGTATGTACGATATTGACATTTTCTTTGTAAATATCAAATCTTAAGTGATGATATCGAATATCGATATGTTTCGATCGTTTACTATTTTCTTAATCCTTTGAAATAAAAGTGGCTCCTTTGTTATCGACATATAGCGTTAGTTTTATTCCAAAATCTTTACATATTCCGTTTAAATTTATTACTTCACATGATGCTAATGATGTGAATGATGCTATATACTCTGCCTCTGCAGTTGATAATGCAACACAGTTTTGTTTTCAAGAGAGCCATGCTTCAACATTCTCGTTGTATTTAACTATACATCCGCTTACACTCTTTCTGTCGCTTTTAAGCTTTTAAGCTTGTCTGTTCATACTTTTTATATTGAAGTGCATAATCTTTAGTTGAACTAAGGTAGCGTAATATGCGCTTGCCATGTTTCCAACATTCTTCATTTGGTTTTTCCAAAAATTGACTAAGGTAAGATACATAACTTTATAGCCTGAACCAGCGTAGCCAACCATTATCATTGGTTTAGCACTTGGTTGTAGCTTGCTTGGTTTTGGTATTGTTATAATTCATGCTTTTCAACCATAAACTTTCAGTTTTGATAAGTTATTAAAACCGTACCATATTGAAGCTGGTGTTGGCCATTTAGTGATTTAATAGCACTACGGTTGAGCTCATAAGCTGATGCGCAAATTAATTGGCTCCATAATTCCTTAGGAAACTTCGTTGCTGCAAACTTGACTCTAACTTTGTCTAATAACGTTCTGTTCATCCTTTCAGATGTGCCATTTTGTTGTGGCGTGTACGAGCTTGTATACTCGCATTCTAATGTTATGCCTTTTTGGATACATGATTCTTTAAATCTTTTTGATGTAAATTTTCCACCATTATCTAGTCTTAATCTTTTTTTTTAAATCCAAATTGTGCTTTAATAAGCTGTATATGTTTCAAATTATTATGTTCGGCTTCATTTTTATTTTTCAATAGATATATCATAATAAAATGAGAATTATAATCAACCAATACTTGAAAATAGCTTTCACCATTTATAGACATTGGATGGGTAGGTCCACACAAATCTGAGTGCAGAAGCCTATCTCTTTGTTTTCTCTTGTGTTTGATATAAATGGTCTTTGTGTACTTTCCCTTCTATACAACTCTCACATATTTTTTTAGAAAATGGTAATCCAAGTATTTTTAGACTTTTCTAATGTGTACATTTGGTATTTTGTACCATAAAAAAATGTTTTTTCTCTTCTTATACTTACTGTATTATTTTTGAATAGTACTGTGTAGCCATTAATTGTTATTTTACCTACTGATAATATATTATGCGTTATATTCTCCACAATGAGTGCTTCAAAGTCTATATTTATGTTATTACAATATCCTGTTATTTTTCCTTGTTTATTTGATGTTAATCCTTCACTATCTGCTATAGTTACAGTTATCCGTTCATCTAATTTTTGTATTTTTGTCATAAATTTTTCTACCCTTTCTTTCTTCCTTATTTCTTTCTATGATTAGTAGCGCTGCTGTCTAATATAAATTTATCTTCTTTCATTGCCGAAGTAGCTATAAAGCCATTACAATTTTCTTTAGTTCCTCTTCTGTAATGTCGTCTATTTCTACTTCCTCTTCCTCTAAAAGGACGTCTGGATCTTGGGTAGTTATTATAGTTTATTCCTGAGCCTGACGATTGAAATATTTGTTGTGAATGACTCACATGTATGCTTATTTATTTTTTTATTTCTTCATCAAGTAATCGTGTTTTTATGAACTCTAATGTTATATCTGTGTTGATATTTTTAATCAATTGAAATAATTGCTGTAATCACGTGTTTGTAATCTACATTTAGAGATAATAATAAATAACAGAATGATTTTGTCTTTAACGTCTAATTTTTTGTCGATATTTTCTAAATCAAATAGAATATTTCCAAATTTTTGAAAATATTCGTTTCCTTCAATATTGACGTATCGTTGCTTTGTAATTTTAAGACTTAACAATCAATTTTTCAATGTTATTTTTGTAAAAACAATTTTTTCGTTGAAATACGCTGTCTAAATTTATAAAAAAATCTTTTGCATTTGCATTATTTTGCAGTACATTATTGTATTATATATAAATGTTTATCCGGTATACATTGAATAATTATCACTTTTGCTTTAGAATTATCGACTTTGAATTTTTCATCTTTAGTAATTTTGATATGATAATCTAATATTTATAGTACCTGTTTTACTTCTAGTAAAGATTTTACTCTCCAGTTTGATTAATTGTCGCCCTTCAATATTGACAGCAAAATTTATAATTGTATTCATCATATTTTTTATAAGTAGGTATATTTCTTCTTACCAACTCCATTTACTGGCCTTACCTTGAACCTTATGTTGGAGCAGTTAATAGGGTAATTAATAATATAGTAACTGTTTAATTGTAAATCTATATAATTATTTAAAGTTACTCATATTTTTTTCTTTATGACACACTCTACATTTTCTGTGTAGCAGTCGCATAGACAATTGTGAATTGAGGTTGTATTCCGACACAACCCACGCTATACGAGCGTATATCTATCATAGGTATTATGAATGAATTATATTTATATTTATTCATTTACTAAATATAAATATAATAAAGTTATTGATTAAATTAGCCAAAAAAATAAATCGGTTAATTTGTTGATTAATCAACAAATTAACCGATTTATTTTTTTTATTTTTTTATTTTTTTAAAACTGCCAAATGGTTGCTTTTTAACGTTTATGCACCTTTTCAGTTTTGAAAACTTGAAAACGTCATTATTGAAGACCGAAATTTTTAGGTCTCACATAATAGAGGAGAACTTGGCAACATAGGTCTAGCCCCCGTAGGCATTCCTACGTTTACCAAATGAGACCCCGCCTGAGCTCGGATCAGCGCGGACGCAATTGGAAACAGGATTTTCTAATTTTGTATTGTGGCGCTTGTTGCTCTTTTTCATAGACTGCAACGCTACGCTACTGACAGTGGGGTCCGAGTGCTCATCGAGTACTCGGGACATCGCCAAGTGATTGGCGGATACCAAGCGGTTGGTTGACTCTTCACGAGAGCAGAAGGCTGGCCTATTTTTAGGCTTTGTACATAATATAAATATTTTACTGTTAGATTGTATATTGTATTTAACCGCTTATATCCCAACGACCACATAACGTAATACGCCACTACGCCCGAGCGTATTCCACGGCCGACCGGAAATGAGACGTACACGCACAAAAAACGTTCCCTGCCAAGAGGACAAACTGCAGCCACTTATCGTAAACTCATTTGGCTTCGTGAATAAACAGACCGCCTTTTAAAATATAAACAATAGTCGTATAACGTGTATTGTATTTCTAAACCCATTGATCACAATGGTTGACCATTATGTTTGATCCTGGGTTATGACTATTTCTGATAAAACTACTGTACCAATTCACACGAAATTTTGCATGTTACATTATGAATAGATAAGATAAATAAATAGATATACACTCATCGTCGATTACACGCAAAAATATAACAAAATATGACAAAACGCAGACTATATTTTACGACTTGAGCAATCAGTGTTCTCGGATTTTACTTTGTTCAAAAACATTATAAGATGCACCTATATCGTGATAAAATTTTATGTACACGATGTAATAAGTACTTATATATGAATATTGATCTATTTGCAGTCGATAACACACAAAGAAAGTCGAAAATTCATCATCATACGATGCGTTCTAACGATTTTTTCTCGTAACATAAGTTTGTTCAAAAACAAGATTGTATGATGCGATTTCGTGCAATTATTATCAAAAACGATGTAATAACAACTTATGAATGGAAATATACCAACTTACCATTGACATTACCTTTGTTCAGATCAAAGCTGGGTCTGTGTAGATGTGGAGATGTGTGACAGTGATACCTACACTTTCACAAGTGAATCACATGGTTGTAACATATGGTTGGACCACTGCATCGTCACTAAATCTGCCCAGCAATCAGTCACTAGTGTCACAGTACTGTATGACATGTATTGGTCCGACCATTTCCCGATTGTGATTGAATGTGACTTGTTAAAAATTAATTGTAAAATTGTAGAAAGTAATGATCATGTTAATCGTGCTGTGTGGGGTGAGAGGACGTCTGAGCAGATAAGCGAGTATCACGACCTCTGTCACTCTAAGCTGAGACTTATTGATATTCCTCGGGAGCTGAGTGATTGTTGTGATAAGTTTTATAGACGCAATTGTGAATATACTGGAACGGGCAGCCGTACAGACTTATAAGATAAAGTGTCGAAGGAAGGGTGGCTATATCACGGGGTAGAACAAACATGTTGCAGGCGCTCACCGCGAGGCCCGGTTTAGATTCCAGGTGTGGACAATGGCTGGTCGCCCAGCCAATGGTCCTATTTTTCATGATATGGCGGAGGCAAGGAGACATTTTAAGGCTAAACTCAAGTGGTGTCAGAACAGGCAGGACCAGCTTAAAATGAATCTCCTTGCTTTCAACCATGCGAACAAAGGCTTTCGGCGTTTTTGGAAGAAAAAAACAACGAATAACATGAATGTGAAACCGGGTCTCCCGGTGAGCGTCGGTGGGTTTACTGACCGTAAGAATATTGCGGGTGGTTTTAGGGACCACTTTTCTGTGCGGTCACTCTTGGGCTCGGCGTCTCGTGGAGTAAACGGAGCTGAGACCATTGAGACTGAGCGGAACGCGAAAATACCTGCCAAGAGTGTGGCTTCAATTATTTCGAGGATGCAGCGTGGGAAGTCCCCGGGTCACGATGGTCTCAGTGTCGAACATTTTAAACATGCGGGAGTCCATCTGCCTAGAGTTTTGTCACTGTTTTACACTTTGTGCCTTGGTCATTCCTATTTACCGGAACCACTTATACGGACGATTGTGGTCCCTATAGTTAAAAACAAAACTGGTGACACATCCGATATGAATAACTATCGACCAACTATAGCCATGGTGGTAGCTAGTGAAATGGCACTAGCTACCGCCATGGCTAAGGTGCTTGACGGTCTGATGAAGGGCTGCCTCTCAGAACATGTTAAAGTGCACGACGCCCAGTTCGAATTCAAGGCGGGCGTGTCCACCGACAGTGCTATTCTCGGCCTGAAGCACACCGTCAAGTACTACACCATGAGGAGGACGCGTGTTTCCTTGACCTGTCGAAAGCTTTCGACCTTGTCTCCTATGATGTGCTATAGGACAAGTTGAGGGGCACGGGTGTACTGGTGGAGTACAAAGCGGTTCTCCGGTACTGGTATGCTCACCAGACAAATCGGGTGAGATGGGTCGGTACTCTGTCGGATGAGTATCGAATGGAATGCGGTGTAAGGCAGGTTAAGGTCCCCCCTGTTATTTAATTTATATGTAAATGAGCTCATCGAGCGACTGAGCAGCACACATGTCGGCTGTCATATAGACGGTATAGGTGTTAATAACATAAGTTACGCGGACGACATGGTGTTGCTCAGTCCCTCGATGAGTGGACTGAGGAAGCTTCTCACGATCTGCGAGACGTATGCGGAGGTACACGGCCTTAAATACAATAAAAAAAAATGAGGTGTTAGTGTTTACGGCACCTAAACAACAGCCCCGTCGTGTACCTCCAGTATATCTCAACGGCGTTGAACTGAATATGGTAACTCAATTTAAATACTTGGGTCATGTTGTCACCAGTGCTAGGGCACCCATCATCACGTAGGCGTGATGATGGGGACATAGAACGCGAGCGCAGGGCGTTGGCGGTGAGGAGCAATATGCTCGCCCGTAGGTTTGCTCGCTGCACGGCAGACGTCAAAGTCAGTTTATTTAAAGCGTTCTGTCAGTCCTTCTACACGAGCGGCCTATGGGTGTCATATACGAGACGAGCCTACAACGTCCTGCGCGTGCAATACAACAATGCCTTCAGGATGCTGTTGCGGTTGCCGCAACGTTGCAGTGCGTCGGGAATGTTTGCTGAAGCACGTACGGATGGCTTTCACGCCATCATGCGTAAGAAAGCGGCTTCCCTACTGCAACGTTTGCGTAGCACTCGGAACGGCATCCTGAAAATGATGGTTAGCAGAGTGGACTGCCCCATCCAGAGGCACTGGGTAGAATTAGTTATAGGTTTATGTTTAATAGAATTAAGTACTAACAACAATAACATAGCATGTAAGCACAGTTTGTTTTAACCACTAACTACGTATGGACTGCTTACGTCTGAAATAAAGATATTTTTTTTATTGAATAACACACAAAAAATACACAAAACTGAAAAAAAAAACCAAACCAATTACACAACACGCACTCGCGACGACAACAAACTAAAATGTCAATTTTAAACTTTTTTTTTAAGTTTATGTCGTATATTTTTGGTTGGAAATGATTTAGTTTACGAGAGGAAACGAGGGTCTGAAGGGGTGGAAAGTGACCAACATGTGTGTCAGTAGGATTTTAGCGGAGGTTTTGGCAGAGAGTATCTTGTAGAGAGTACTTTGTGCCCTTTGGCATCGAGACCCTCGGTCCGTGGGGTCCCAGTGCGCATAAGTTATTTGCGGAAATCGCGAAACGTCTACTTGATGTAACTGGTGACCGAAAAGCTGGCGGTTTTCTCGCGCAACGCATCAACATTGCAATTCAGCGAGGAAATGCCGCCAGCATCCTCGGTACAATGCCCTGAGGGCCTTTCTTAGGCTTAACTTAGTTTTAATTTAATTTAGTTAATATTAATAATCATTTTGTTGTTTGGTTATGTAAATAAATTCCATAATAATATATTGAAATTAAATTAAATTAAAAAAAAAAATCAACGTTCGTGCATAAAATAGAAAAGTTCTGGCAAAATTCAATTGCAATCTGAATTTTATTCATTAGATTTAAGAGGACGATAAATGCCAGCGACCTTGAGCGAGTGGGAGGAGCTTGCGTCACCCCCCGCGACCCCGCAACCGTTCGCACGTAACGTAGGTTACCATACGTTTCAGATTGTGTGGACCGTCCTGCCTGTTTTTTTATCACAATCCAATTTTTTTTTATGTAGTATTCATAAATAAGGTAATATTCTGATAATAAAATAAGATTGTAATATATTATATTATTTTAATAGTTTGCATTGAATAAGTTGGCTTAAACAGGGTGTAATTTTAAACACCATCAACCTCTCTCGTCATTGTACTCATCATTATAAACAACTTTTACTATATTCGACACAACATGAAATAACTTGGACTAAACATGAAATCGCGAAAAAAAGAATCAGCTGTTCCCTACATTTTGACGAATTAAGCGAACATAAATGTAGGGAACATAAGATTTTTTTTTTTTTGCGACTTTACAAGGCACGGATGAGTCTCGGTACGTAAAGATGCTCAACCATCCACGGAACAACCGCGGCAAGAATAGCTTAACCTAATTGATCGGCCCGTGCGGCTGTGATGCGACTAACGAGCTCTTTAGCTATGGAAACAATATAAAGTGAAATGAAAAGCCAAAAATCTACATAAATAAATTTAATTCCAAAATAAAACAATTAATTTCTTTAGTGACAGATGAGAAAATATGAGATGTGCAGGCAAGATTTAGAGAGGGAATGGGCTGTATGGATCAGGGGGCCGATTCTACTAATTTGCAAAGTTATACGCTCTGTACCTCTCATCAATGGTTCGGTTTCGTTCGGCTCTCGTTCGTCCCCCATAAATCTATTCTACAATCTTTATGACAATAACTGAAACTGTAACCAAGTCGAAACCCAACTCAATCACTACGGGAATGAATGGCAATGAATGAGCGTTACCCATAGTTTAATTAGTAAGTTTATAATATTACTATAACAAAAATGGTTAAACAACTAAAAACCAATTAAAACTTATTTTCCGTTATATTTACCACGAAAAGTAAATGATTTTTTCCATATATTTTAATAATTGTAAATTAGCAGATTTTCTTAAAAGAAACAGTCTGGGCGGTTCGAATCGCGTAAAACGAAACGGATTTTGAATGTCGGATAGAGTTACTTTACTATAAAATAAACAGCTGGAATGGAATACTATACTAACTACTATACTACATGGTATGGTGGCCATGCCAATAGTCGCTGATCACTGTTGCATGTCATTGAAACAAAGAAATAATTTTAGGATCAGTAGGTATCACGGTATGATGTGTGATGTGCTAAGTATTCGATGATTTTCGTATAATATTAGTTCTAACATCAAATATATTAATATTCCGGTGCGTACCTAGGTAGGTACCTACGTATGCCTACAATAGCAAAAAGAATCATACGTTGTTCATAAGTAAAATATGAAAACGCTTGAAAACCCTGATTGAGTTGAGGTTCAATTGCCATTTTAGAACAATGTTGTTAGTAGAATCGCCCCCCAGAGTAAGTTAGTATATTTGGGGAGTCAGTTTACAAGGGATGGAAAGATTGATGAAGATGTGGAAAGGAGAGTAAATGCGGGACATAAAGTGAATGGTACTATACATGCGACTGTAACCAACTAGTCGATGCCTAAAAAGGCTCGACTGGTTGTTCATAATGGTGTGCTGGTGTCTAAGCTTATGCATGGAAGTGAATGAATTTTGGGTGTGGCAAAAGAAGCATAAAAGTAGAATAAGGGCCGATTTTTCAATCGCCAGATAACTTTTATGTGAAGAATATGTTTGACGTTTTGACAGCTTTTGTATAGAAAATATGTCAAAGCGCCATATTTATTCCTCAGATAGAAGTTAACTGATGATTGAAAAATCGGCCCTAAATGCTGTGGAAATGCCTCCTTGCGAAGCATGTGTGACGTGACTATAAATGATAGGCTGAAAAATTATGTGATAAGGCAACGGTGCGGTTTAAAAGAAGCGTGCAGCTGGCCTTCTATAGTTTTTGCCTTCCCCTTGGGAAGAAGGCGTGAATTTGTTTGTACTAATTATTTTTTTTTACATTTCGTAGAAATGTAGACATTTTTCGAAATATTCCTCTTGTCGAGTGTCTTGATCTTCCTGTTTCTCTGTTTCTTCTTTGTCTGTATTTTGCCTTCAACCAAAATCATTGATTCCATTCCAGTTGATGGTCCTGGAAATATAAAAAAAAAACCTGTAAATCTACATTGTATATAATAAATAACGAACCATTGTCAGTTCTTTCACTATTTTCGTCATTATTTATTTCCGTCGGGTCGCAAAAACCAAAATATTAAAACATAATCTTATTAATGAGCTGCACCTGTTTATTTAAACTAGACAAGTTTCTAACCTAATATAACGGGATTGTCCCCATAAAACCATAATAAATTGTATGCCTAGAATCTACAATTTAATACTCACTTTGTCTCCGCTTTTTCATGTTGGGAATCATTGTCAGTTCTTTCATTATTTTTATCATTATTTACTTCCGTCGGGTCGCAACAACTAAAATAGTAAAACATAATCTTATTATGTACTACACCTGTTTTTTTTTTAAGCTAGGTAAGTTTCAAACCTGCTGTAACGGGATTGTCCTCAAAAAACCATAATAAATGGTAGTCTACAATTTATTAGGTAGGTACTTACTTGCTCTCCGCATTTTCGTTTCGGGAATCCGTATAATTTTTTTACCCTCCTAAAAAAAAACAAATTAGATACGGATCTAACGTTATGTTTGAACTTACTCGTAAATAATGGATATACTCGCGCACAAATTATTATCAAAATAACATTTAGCTAACCTCATTATATTATAATAATATATGAGAAACTTACCTCAGTATCCTGTTTCTTTCATGTATACGTCATTTCTCTTTCAGAACTTTAGTTGTTCTACCCATATTGTCGAAAAAATACGTAAGTACAGCGGTCGCGCAAAGTGTCAGCGTCTACCCGTGACAGTAGTCAGCGGTACACTGCCGCCCGTCGCCCGCGCAGAGCGCCGCATGCCGTTCCGTTCGATTTTATAGGGAATATTTATTTTTAGTAATAAAAGTATGAATATTTGAAAAAATTCACAGATAGAATTATAGATAACAAAATAGTCTAATCATACAAAAGAAAAAACAAGAAAATATCTTTAGTAGGTTGGAAGTAATTTCGATTTTTATATTTGGGTAGACCTTACTTCCTGAATTTATTTCTACAATACTAAAATATTCACAGATATAATTGATGTGTATGCGGCCTAGTTTAACATACATTTTTTGCGTAACTTACTTGCATTAATTTAAGGCGTAATAACAGATTTAAAAGTCACTAAAATCATATATCTGCACCTTAACGATAAGCAAAAATGCTCATTATTTCAATTTCATAGAGACACGGTACCAACTTATATTTCCTGTAATAAATTACAGCTGTCCTCTCTCAAAACAAAACATGCATAGCATTAATTATTCAAACAAATTACTATTCAGTTTCTGATTGGCTGCTCATGCATTATTTATTCATAATAAATTAAAATCCGGTCCAGTTTAGGTACACAAATCAGGAAACTTCGAGTTTCCGTCCGTTGCCTAAAGTTTGCTGAACTTATTATTATAAAAAAAACTTTGATTTAATATTGAAGTCTCGCTTATTTATCAGCAGGAAAATTCTTGGTTTATGATTTCTGAATTAACCAAACTTTTGAATTCAGTATAAGTTCCGTCGTCTGGGTACTACGAGATGGATCTAGATTTTTCGAATCCCATGAGTTTTAAATCTAGATTTCATGAAGGCATCATACCTATTTAGAAATATTTCTGCCGCCAAGTAGAGTTGTGTGTTCCAGTTTGATAGATGAGCCGGTGAAGGTACTATCGCGGGAATGCAAATCGGACCACTTTCAAAACAAAATCCCATGCTCGATGACCACATCTGTTTACCGTCCCTTTTTGCGTCGACCAATAAAAAAATCTTTTTTTAAATACATTTCTCAGGCTTATTTTTCATTTACAAAAACAAGGGGCTCAGCAAAAATCTGATGCGGCGATGCTATCGGTTGATGGGCAAAGGTAAGAGGCCGAGCGCTGCTGCAGCGAGTGCTATAGTTCTTACGGTGGTCCGATTTGCACGCCCGCGATAGTACCTTATTACAGGCACTTTAGACATTGTTGGCTTTAGAAGTGGTTGAACCATGCGCATCGCCATCTGCTTGGATAATAATAATAGTCTTCCAGACCGAATTTCAGTGGAGACCAGCCTTCAGCGCTCGATATATTATAGTGCACCACAGAATTATAATCAATAATACATCTCTGTAAGTTAGATTTAGAGAGATGTATTAAGAGGCCTACAGGAGCTAAACGCAAGTTTTATAAGGCCTAAAAGTATATGATCCACTGCAGTAAACAAAATCAGAAAAATATATGATATTCTTCAGGATATATCCTAGGTACATAGTGTGTTGAAAACATAATAATATAACTAATTTGATACGATAGAAAAAAATCACGAAGTTACCTCTAAAAAATTCTTTAAACGCGTAAAAATCATACTAATATACATGCAATTTTGATTTTTTGTCAGATTATTCTACAAGCAACATATTAGCATAATAGTGTTTTGATTTTTTGATCTAATCAATGGATTTATTGTAAATCGTATATTCTTATTTCCGAGCATAATACGTACGCATGTGTGCGTAAACGCCTGTGTAACGACGGTGCCGGCCGAGGCCTGATGCTAGACGTGTCGTTCTTTTCGCCGCATTATTTCCGCCCCGATTATTTAATGTTTTTGTAAAGTTTTGTTTGTGAATTCATTGTTTCATATTTTCTTTGCGTAAATATTTTTATTTCGTGTAGATATAAAATACTTTAAGTTAAAACAGCGTAATAAAGTAGTTTGTTATAAAGTTGTATCATTTGTAAAAGAAAAATCAACAAAAAAAAAAGAAGAAATGGAATGTCATGGGAAAGAAAGTGAAACCCGTTGCGAGGACTAAAAATTAAAAAACGTATAAATCATAATCAAAATATAAATCAAATGCCGAACTTATGAACGAAATTAAAAGGTAAGATAGAGCATTTTATTATTACTAAATAATTATTTTTTTAACCATAAAACTATGAATTTTGGAAACGTCTAAGTAAGTGCAATCAGTTCATATGGTCTGTATTTTCGGTATTTCTTTCAAATGATTCAGTAGCGTATTTAAAAGCAGTGTGGATCTACAGTCGAGAATGTCTGGGTTCAAATCTCAGGAATTTCGTTTTTTATTTAAACTACTACGATGTACATTATATTTATTAAATACATTTCTATAATTAAATATATAAATAAAAAAAAAAAAACAATATCGAATTATTTTTTACAGGAGAAAAACGGTCGAAAATATCAACACGGAAGTTATTCCAATACGTAAGTACCTCCATCTTATATAAGCTATAATAACAATAAATAGAAGCTAAAAATACCAAATGTTTTTGTTTTTTCAGAAAAAGACCTCGGCTTATTTAATAATAGGCATGACGAAATAACTGGTTCATCTGAAAATTGCGATGTTATTTGTCGCAAGTAAGAATTTAATTTTATTGATTTTGTTTATTATACATAGGCACTATAATTATGTACCTACTTATGAATTTAAGGTACCTACCTAATCTTTTACTTGGAGCTTAACAATTTTTCAAAGTCAAATACAAAAATAAACAAAATTCAATTACCTATCTTGTACAATACATCATAGAACTACAATATTTAGAATTGACATTTCTACGTAATTTAAAATCTTCAATATTTTTATAGATTGAAAACAGAGGTGCCACAGAAAGATCACGATTGTGAAGTTATTGATAAAAGTACATATTCATCTAAGCATGTACTAGAAGAAGCCTTTAGTAGACAGGTAATATTTATAACATCACCTTGCCACAAACACGTTTAGATTTGTTTCAATTGGTTTTAAAAATAATAATGGAATTTTAGGTGACTTGTAAGGCAATATCATGTCCAACGTGAAAACTGAGAAACAGATGGGTTAAATTAAAGATTATTATAGAAAACTTAAATTATTATAGAAGAAGATTTTTCCGCAAACACATTTTACTTAGATTGATTACTTAGAATTCTTGTAGGTTTAATATTTCAATGTTTTATACGAATACAAATTTATCTTATCTATCAAGAAATTATATTTGTATTCATTTCTTTTTCAGATGGAAAACTATAGGTACTCCTGAAAAGAACATCCAAATTGGACATAGGATTATTAACGTTTCCCATGTTTTATAAAGTTATATGAGATCTCAAATCACGGACCATTAGATAGAAACCTAACAAAAAGCTTGAAATTAAATTTCACATAACGTTAACCTGAAAAAGAGCGTAAAACTAAATGTCACATAATGTTAACCTGAAAAAGAGCTTAAAAGTAAATATCACATAATGTTAACCTGAAAAAGAGCTTAAAACTAAATGTCACATAATGTTAACCTGAAAAAGAGCTTAAAACTAAAATGTATTATGATGTAAATCTGAAAAACCCTTAGTGCTTAGTGTAAACCATAAAGATGTATAAAGGGCGCCACTTGGTACTTTTTTTTGTAATAAAAATGTTTTTAGTTTAATTGAATCAGTTTTATTTAAAAATAGCTGTTGCCCGCGATCCAGGATGAAAAGTAGCCTATGTCCTTCTCCAGATCATGGTCTGCCCATGTCCCAAATTTTATCTAAGTCCGTTTAGCTGTTTCAGCGTGAAAGTATAAGAAACAAAACTCACTTTCGCATTTATAATATTAGTTAGGAACACATCCTTAATTTTTCAAGTAACACATAAAACAAATAAAAATAATTTAATTGTACTATCTTTTTTTTGTTAGATCTATATCTTACTTGCGCGTCGTTGCTGCGCCATCTATTAGAATACTCGGGTGTAACCTCGCTATGCCGTTAGTTATATGGGCGACGTCGTTAGACGGCGTTCACGTCGATTGTGTAAATGTGTGCGTGCGTTTTTCAAGGACACTTAGGTCTTGTAGTCCTCTTAAGAGGACGGTAAATGCCAGCGACCTTGAGCGAGTGGGAGGAGCTTGCGTCACCCCCCGCGACCCCGCAACCGTTCGCACGTAACGTAGGGTAACCATACGTTTCAGATTGTGTGGACTGTCCTGCCTGATTTTTTATCACCATCCAATTTTTTTTATGTAGTGTTCACAAATAAGGTAATATTCTGATAATAAAATAAGATTGTAATATATTATATTATTTTAATAGTTTGCATTGAATAAGTTGGCTTAAACAGGGTGTAATTTTAAACACCATCATCCTTTCTCGTCATTGTACTCATCATTATAAACAACTTTTACTATATTGGACACAACATGAAGTAACTTGGACTAAACATGAAATCGCGAAAAAAAATCAGCTGTTCCCTACATTTTAACGAATTAAGCGAACATAAATGTAGGGAACAGCTGATTTTTTTCGCGACTTTACGAGGCACGGATGAGTCTCGGTACATAAAGATGCTCACCCATCCACGGAACAACCGCGGCAAGAATAGCTTAACCTAATTGATCGGCCCGTGCGGCTGTGATGCGACTAACGAGCTCTTTACCTATGGAAAAAATATAAAGTGAAATGAAAAGCCAAAAATCTAAATAAATAAATTTAATTCCAAAATAAAACAATTAATTTCTTTAGTGACAGATGAGAAAATATGAGATGTGCAGCAAGATTTAGAGAGGGAATGGGCTGTATGGATCAGGGGGCCGATTCTACTAATTTGCAAAGTTATACGCTCTGTACCGTCTCATCAATGGTTCGGTTTCGTTCGGCTCTCGTTCGTCCCCCATAAATCTATTCTACATTTTTTATGACAATAACTGAAACTGTAACTGACTGTAACCAAGTAGAAACCCAACTCAATCACTACGGGAATGAATGGCAATGAATGAGTGTTACCTATAGTTCAATTAGTAAGTTTATAATATTACTGTAACAAAAATGGTTAAATAACAAATAAAGTTTATACGAATAATAAAACCATTAAAACTTATTTTCCGTTATATTTACCACGAAAAGTAAATGATTTTTTCCGTATATTTTAATAATTGTAAATTAGCAGATTTTCTTAAAGGAAACAGTCTGGGCGGTTCGAATCGCGTAAAACGAAACGGATTTTAAATGTCGGATAGATTTACTTTACTATAAAATAAACAGCGGGAATGGAATACTATACTAACTACTATACTACATGGCATGGTGGCCATGCCAATAGTCGCTGATCACTGTTGCATGTCCTTGAAACAAAGAAATAATTTTAGGATCAGTAGGTATCACGGTATGATGTGTGATGTGATAAGTATTCAATGATTTTCGTATAATATTAGTTCTAACATCAAATATATTAATATTCCGGTGCGTACCTAGGTAGGTACCTACGTATGCCTACAATAGCAAAAAGTATCATACGTTGTTCATAAGTAAAATATGAAAACGCTTGAAAACCCTGATTGAGTTGAGATTCAATTGCCATTTTAGAACAATGTTGTTAGTAGAATCGCCCCCCAGAGTAAGTTAGTATATTTGGGGAGTCAGTTAACAAGGGATGGAAAGATTGATGAAGATGTGGAAAAGAGAGTAAATGCGGGAAATAAAGTGAATACTATACATGCGATTGTAACCAACTAGTCGATGCCTAAAAAGGCTCGACTGGCTGTTCATAATGGTGTGCTGGTGTCTAAGCTTATGCATGGAAGTGAATGCATTTTGGGTGTGGCAAAAGAAGCATAAAAGTAGAATAAGGGCCGATTTTTCAATCGCCAGATAACTTTTATGTGAAGAATATGTTTGACGTTTTGACAGCTTTTGTATAGAAAATATGTCAAAGCGCTATATTTATTCCTCGCATAGAAGTTAACTGATGATTGAAAAATCGGCCCTTAATGCTGTGGAAATGCCTCTTTGCGAAGCATGTGTGACGTGACTATAAATGATAGGCTGAAAAATTATGTGATCAGGCAACGGTGCGGTTTAAAAGAAGCGTGCAGCTGGCCTTCTATAGTTTTTGCCTTCCCCTTGGGAAGAAGGCGTGAATTTGTTTGTACTAATTATTTTTTTTACATTTCGTAGAAATGTAGTCATTTTTCGAAATATTCCTCTTGTCAAGTGTCTTGATCTTCCTGTTTCTCTGTCTCTTCTTTGGGAATCATTGTCAGTTCTTTCATTATTTTTATCATTATTTACTTCCGTCGGGTCGCAACAACTAAAATAGTAAAACATAATCTTAATAATGTACTACATCTGTTTGTTTTTAAGCTAGGTAAGTTTCAAACCTGCTGTAACGGGATTGTCCTCAAAAAACCATACTAAATGGTAGCCTACAATTTATTAGGTAGGTACTTACTTGCTCTCCGCATTTTCGTTTCGGGAATCTGTATTACATATTTCCTATCCTCCTAAAAAAAAAAAAAAAATTAGATACGGATCTAAAGTTATGTTTGAACTTACTCGTAAATAATGGTTATACTCGCGCACACATTATTATCAAAATAACATTTAGCTAACCTCATTATATTATAATAATATATGAGAAATGAAATTAGTTACCTCAGTATCCTGTTTCTTTCATGTATACGTCATTTCTCTTTCAGAACTTTAGTAGTTCTACCCATATTGTCGAAAAAATACGTAAGTACAGCGGTCGCGCAAAGTGTCAGCGTCTACCCATGACAGTGGTCAGCGGTACACTGCCGCCCGTCGCCCGCGCAGAGCGCCGCATGCCGTTCCGTTCGATTTTATAGGGAATATTTATTTTTAGTCATAAAAGTATGAATATTTGAAAAAATTCACACATAGAATTATAGATAACAAAATAGTCTATTCATACAAAAAAAAAACCATGAAAATATCTTTAGTAGTTTGGAAGTAATTTCGATTTTTATATTTGGGTAGACCTTACTTCCTGAATTTATTTCATAAAGTATTTTACTACAATACTAAAATATTCACAGATATAATTGATGTGTATGCGGTCTAGTTTAACATACATTTTTTGCGTAACTTACTTGCATTAATTGAAGGCGTAATAACAGATTTAAAAGTCACTAAAATCATATATCTGCACCTTAATGATTTTATAGGAGCAAGAGGAACAGTGTAAATTTCACTTATCTTCCATAGAAAAGGGGCATCCTCCGACACGACGAGTGTTGATTCTGGTGGGCAGCTGCCCAACGGTTGATGTCGGGATGTTGTTTATATGCTAGTTGCGCGGTAAACTCTGCTTGCATTATGCAGGATTTTGCGTGACGTCAGTGTGTTGCATAGTTCGATGTAGATGCCGCCATAATTTTAATGATTAATATACTTGTTATATTTGTGAATCATATTTTGATCAAGATACAACCTGACACTGACCTGCAAATGAGAACAAACGTAAGAATATAGGAATTTCGCGGGCTACCATTGCAGATCTACCATTTTTATTTTTTTTTATTTTGGTTTGGGAAATTATTGCCTGTGCTGACATCTCTTTGAGGCGCGCGTGGAACACAACGCTCCGTCGATCCGGGCCTGGTCCTTATCGGACGGCGAGCTACCCATTGCTCACTACTCGCAAGCCCGCGCCTATGACGCGGCGGAGAAATCCACCTGGGATTCCCGACGCCCAGGGCGTCTCCTCCGGCGGCTAGGGATGTGAGGGCGCGAAATTTTCTTCTGCCTCACCCGTCTCGCCTCTTCTTTCGGCTGCCCATGCCCTCTCGCTCCGTACCATGGCCTGGACCAGGGCCGGACGCCAGAGATCTCCGCCGCCGATCACCTCCACGAGGACACGGCGGCGCTCTGCTCAAGTCAGGCAGACCTCCACCGTATGCGCCACCGTGTCCTCCGGACGATCCACACAGTGTTGACACCCAGGCGTTTCCTCCCACCTTATCCAACACAGGAACCTCCCGAAGCTGCCGTGTCCGGTGAGAACCTGCGTCAGGCGGAAGGTGAGGACGCCGTGGCGCCTCTTTAGCCACTCTTCAAAGAGGGGATACACGCTATTCGCATACGTGCGCGAGGACTTTTGCCTTCAGATCTCATGGAGGCAATCCAGCAAGGAGGCTCACCGCCTCACCGGAGATCGTGCGGTATCCCCGGACCCGCCAGATGGCCATGACCCTTTGGGCCGCGTTCAACCAGCGGCAGGCTGGCCGCCGCGCCACGGAACGTGCCCACACCGGTGCCCCGTGTGGATACACCATGACGCGGCTTGCGGTAGGAGTTCACTGGTAGAAATTAATTTATTTTTTTATTTATTTGAGGGGCTTGTGGCTAAGTAATAGCAGCCGCACGGGTTGATAGATCAGGTTAAGCTACGCTTGCCGCGGTTGGTCCGTGGATGGGTGACCATCTTTACATACCAAGACTCCTCCGTGCCTCGGAAAGCACGTTAAGCCGTAGGTCCCAGCTGACATTTGTAGATCTTTGACAGTCGTTACGGGTCGTCAGAAGCTCGAAGTCTGACAACCAGTCTTACCAAGGTGTACCGTGTTACCCAGTAACTGGGTTGTGGAGGTCAGATAGGCAGTCGCTCCATGTGAAATACTAGTACTCAGCTGTATCCGGTAAGACTGGAAGCTGACCTCAACTTAGTTGGGAAAAGGCTAGGCAGACGATGATGATGATTTATTTAATTATTTATTAGTACCAATTAAATTTGTTTTTACAGGTGGGGACCCAATACAATAATGTAGTCTCAATTTAATTTAATTTAAAATAGACTCTGAGTACAGACAAATCATATAGAGGACAATATGTCACTCTCTGGAATTCCGCCAAATTGCCACGTAAGGTCGCGTAGCACTTTTTTTGCGCGACTTTCTATATTTATCTGTCTCTTTCTATTATATACGAGTGTGAGTGTGCGTGCGAAACTTCGTTCCTGACGGGTGTCCCCCGACCGCATATGTTTTTTATCAATATGAATAGCTAGTGTAATAAACGTTATATAAGAAGCTTATGGTAATTGTCTCCGTGTTCTGCGCAATTTACTAAAACCAAGCTTTGTTTGCCTTAAACGGGAATAGCAAGCCTTCTTTAGAATCAAGGACCACGAAACAAACAATATTATTATGTAAAGTAGGACAAAACAAGAGATTCCTGGTACAATATTTCCTACAAATTATTAAGGTAACAAATATTAGCATATTGTACTTATGTATTTATATTTATTATTTGGGGATTTTCCTTACAAATTTCTTAAATTATACGGTGTAAGCGAAATAAAGGCGACCATGATTATTTTGGTTTCTGTAAGTTTCAGAAATGTTACCCAGGTACTCCATAATATAGGCAAATAAGACCATACGAGGGCCTTATTTGCCAGGAAATTTGTAGAAATAAACTACGTTTTTTTTTCTAGCACAGATTCAACACAATATTATGCTTTTATATGTCCTACCCTACCTATGTTTTGTGTACGACCTTAATAGTCAATCAAGCTCTGGTTCAACATTCGTGTCTGAGTTACCTACTTTGGTCAATACTAATAGATACAGGGTGATTGGAAGATGGGTGCAAAGCTTTAAGGCGAAGATAGTACAGACAATTTAGAACCATTTAAGTCATGGTTGTCTTAGACGAAGTCTTACCAAATATTTTTAACCAAATTTTTAAGTTTTTTTTCGGAAATTCTCAAAATTTAATGTAAACTGCATAATTATGGCCAAATTGAATGATAAATGAATTCATTTTTTATTTATTTAATTAAAGTAATGTGTAAGCAATCAAGCAAAACATGTTTTAGGCTTCTGTGTCATTAGACATTTTTTTTACAGACATTTAAAGCTCAGAAAAAATAAAAAATTTGTACAATACGTCCTTATTAAAAAAAAAAAAAAATGGAAGGTGCTTTTTTTGTTCAAACCTTTTTGAAGACATGCTTGACACGCTCTTTCTTTTGAGGTATCATTTATGCGGATATCTTACAAATTATTGAAATTAGGGCCTACAAACCAATTTGAGGGAGAAATTTTATATTTTAGGCAGACTAATTAAAACAACGTTTGAATTAAAATTATTTATTTTTCATGTTCAAAATGACGGCCATGATTCCTAATACAAGCACGGCCCCGTCTTCTAACTTCTGTAGTCGTTATTTTCAACATCATCTCCTTCTTCATTGTCTCAAACGCTGAATTTATTCTTTGTATCAATTCTTCTCTAGTGTTTATTTCTAAGTTGTTATACACCAGTTCCTTGGCCCGGCCCCACACGAAAACGTCCAACGGGGTCAGATCTGGGGAGCGAGTGGGCCAAGGGATGGGTCCATCCCTGCCGATACAGCTATCAGGAAAGCAATTGTTGAGGTGTTCCCTTACATTTAAAGTCCAATGGGCTGGACAGCCGTCTTACTGAAAGATGACTGTTCGGTCTCTTTCGAAGATCGGGACACCTGATTCCTCTACAAGCAGTGGTAAATCAATTTGCAGAAATTGCAAATAATTTTCGCCATTCAATGGATCAGGCAAAAAGTGGGGCCCAATCAATGTTCTGCCAATTATTCCAGCCCATACATTCACAGAGAATTTCATCTGAAATGACACCTGCTTCTTAAAATGTGGATTGTTGTCTGCGTCGGCCCATTCATGGATGTTGTGAAAGTTTGTAATACCTTCCCTTGAAAATTTACTTTCATCCGTCCACAAGATTGATTTCAGAAACCACGCATCTTCGATGTCTCTGTTGAGGAGGAAACGGCAGAACTGAATTCTTCTTTGAGGATCTTGCTCTACTAGACCTTGCACACTCCTGCCATGGAACGGATACTTATCATTTTGGTGCATTGTATGCCACACCTTCCATTGAGAAATGTTTAAATTTCGAGCTACTGCTCTAGTACTGGTAGTAGGATCCTTTTGAAATGCTGCTAAAATGTCTTCGTCGACGGCAGTTTCGTGTCTGCCCGGGTTGACTCCAGGTTCCACACGGTGAAACCCATCTTGGGCAAGACGACGAAACGTGTTGTAAAACACTCGGACATTCGGTATCCTGCGATTCGGATAGCGCTCTTGATACATCCGTCGCGCCAAAGATCCATTGCCGTCTGCTCTACCGTACATAAATACGATATCCGCATATTCTTGATTGTAAAAAAGTAAAAAAGTAGCCATAGTCACTTAACAATTAAGAAAAACGGCGTAGGAGCGCACTAAATGTCAACTCAACACAATTAAGTCAAAAATCAACACGTGCAGGAGCGCGAGGCTACGACTGGACAAGGTGAAACAAAAAAGTTCAAAACTAACGCAAACAACACGTGCAGGAACGCAAAGGGCTACAACTGAACACGGTAAATTGTAAATCAACACGACAACGTCCACTCACAAGGGCAGTAGTTTGACTAATAAGTAAAAGATGTAACGGCTTCATCACAGACCGACTGACCCTGACTAAAGAAAAACGACTTTGTTGCCTCAGTAACTAAGACCATTTTGCTGTAAAAACCAACTCTTATCGCTTTTTGCTATTCATTGGGCGTTCTACCTGGAAATTCCGTCGCACCGCGCTCGGTGGCCATTGTTTAGAGAATCCCCTCAATGGGTTCCCCTCAATTGGTTCCTGCATGTGCCAAAAATTCTTAGAATTGAACAATGTTATCATTTCGAGCACATAAAGTATTCTTTTAAGCAAAAATTTTGTGTTTTGTTAGACTGCCTAAAATTTAAAATTTCTCCCTCGAATTGGTTTGTAGGTCCTAATTTCAATAATTTGTAAGATATCCGCATAAATGATACCTCAAAAGAAAGAGCGATTATCAAGCATGTGTTCAAAAAGGTTTGAACAAAAAAAGCACCCTCCGTTTTTTTTTTAAATAAGGTTTAAAAGATGTATTGTACAATTTTTTTATTTTTTCTGAGCTTTAAATATCTGTAAAAAAAATGTCTAATGACACAGAAGCCTAAAACATGTTTTTCTTGGTTGATTACACATTACTTTAATTAAATAAATAAAAAAATAATTCATTTATCATTCAATTTGGCCATAATTATGCAGTTTACATTAAATTTTGAGAATTTCCGAAAAAAAACTTAAAAATTTGGTTAAAAAAATTTGGTAAGACTTCGTCTAAGACAACCATGGCTTAAATGGTTCTAAATTGTCTATACTATCTTCACCTTAAAGCTTTGCACCCATCTTCCAATCACCCAGTATAATAGTAGACATACATGAGATGTGAATTTTTGTAAGAGATAATCCGAAGCGAAGCCGGTTTAAACTTATTGACTTATCAATAAAGTAATAAAAACCGGTCTAGTGCGTGTCGGAACCACGTAGAATGAAGGGTTCCGTAGTTGGGTTGGGATGAATTGGTCCCAAAAACAAACTTAACATTGTAGTTGAAAAATATGTGTATATATATAAACATCGATATACGTCACGGTCAATTCTCGAACTGCAAAAAGTTAAGTAAGTTATAGTTATTAGTAAGGTATAGTTATAGTTAAGTTAGCTATTACTCGTTAACTTGTAAAGTCTACTTAGCAGTTCCCCTTTTAATTTCACTAATTATATTGCCATGATTTTTTTCACATCTCCATAAATGACCATTGTGCTGGCAGGAGGGGGACACTTGACTCACAAAAATTAGCACTCCGGTCAGTCCCCATTGACTCCGAATAGGAGTTTCACTCCTCCAACCGTCAGTCCCCACTGACACCTATTCGGAGTCTTTGGGGCGCGCGGTTTGCAACTCTATTATAACGGATGAGCACCTTATTGCATTATAATAGAGTTGCAAACCGCATGGCCAAGACTCCTATTCGGAGTCAGTGGGGACTGAAGGGTTCGGGAGTGCGACTCCTATTCGGAGTCAATGGGGAGTTACCGGTTAAAGCTTAATATTACGCAAACGGATCCCTGAATCGAAACATGGTGTTCACAGACCCGCAATATTTTTAAATGGCCTATCCAACGATACCCCACACTATGGAATAGACGAGAAAAAAAAAAACGTTTTTTTTTTCTAGATTTTTACCACTTTGCCACTTGTGATTAATATATACCTATGCCAAATTACAGCTTTCTAGTACTAAGCGTATCTGAGCTACAGCGGGGACAGACAGACATGGTGAAACTATAAGGGTTCCTTGTACACTGCGGAACCCTAAAAATACCGTGTTTTATGGTGCTTTCGCCACTGTTATACATACTTAGGTTGGTCAAAAAACCCTTTTTGAAAGTACAGTAGGCACTTAGGTACATAAGGAACTTTCGAAAAGCAATCCATATTAGTAGATTTTTTTACCATGAAATCGGCGATTTATTTTCTTTTCAAACTACCAAAAAAAAACTGTTAAATTCACCTGTGGCTTTATCCTTCGGACCGTATCTGAGATAAGGTGACAACTTGACAAATTGGTCGCCAGCTGCCTCCGACCCTTTTTTAGCCGAACATGATTACTGGGACGACGGCTGAAGCTTTTACTGCCTTTTTGTGGAAACTCAACACTGTTTGCTGTTCCAGATTATTCCTAGGCCGTATATTTAGTTGGGTTCGCTTTATTTGGAGTAAATAGTGGACTTTTTTCGAAGGGTTATAGAGGTCAATCTTCAAAGGCTTTCGGTAAATCTTATTTGCTATCTATCTTGATACATATTGTATTTTTGTCGTGCGTTTTAGCTTGTTGTGTGGACTTTGTTGCGCGATGAGAAGGTTTTGTAGCGTAGGTACTAAATACCTTATCATGATTTACATTCGATTCTTTTAGGGTTCCGTGCCTTAAAAAGAAAAAAAATGGAGCCTCCATAAGGGTTCCGTTTTTTCGTGTACGTCTGTACGTACGAGTGAAAAGGAAAAGACGGACACGGAAATAACTGTAACAGACGAACAACCGTCTGTTACAGCTATTTTTGCCGAATCTATTGGACCGATTAAGTTGAAATTTAGAATAAATATGAATTTCTGTAACCCAACGGACGTGTAACGTAAATAAATGAATTTTGAATATGAGGGTCACTTTTGGCGGACCAATTAGAAAATTAAAAAAAAAAATATAAGAATAAAACCGACTAAGTGCGAGTCGGACTTGCATACGAAGGGTTCCGTACCACCGTACAATATTTTAAACTTTATTTTATAATTTTTTGTCATAGCGGAAATATAAATACAATTTTTGAAAAATAAAAAAACTATTTACCTATTACGGTTCATGAGACCTTAGTAAAAGGGTTCCGTTTTACGCCCTTCGGATACGGAATCCTGAATGGCCCCTAAACGACCTTCATGTAACTCTAATTCTTTACTTAGACGGTTTTCTCCTAACTTCTTTTCCTTTTTTCATTAATCTCGTGCCCCCAAGTTTTACGCCTTTTCAAAGTTAATGTCTAGTTATAATACATTTCTTCCTCCTCTGACTCCAAATGCCACAACGTTTTGCTCCAATTTCGACAATTCAACTGACTCCTATGATGTTCCGCTACTCGAATTTCGTCAATCGCGGAATTCGTTTGGCGGTTCTACATCATTATTTTCGCGTCGGCGATGTGCTAACGCCACAATGTACCTACCTATACTTACAAACTTTAATGGAATTAAATAATCTTAACTTTAACTTAATAGGTACAAAAAAACAGCAACAGTAGTAAGATACTTAGAACTGAATCATAACTAACAAGTTATGATTCTGGTAACACACCTCCGCCGCGAAACCATAGCACTAAAACCGCACTAGTTCAATTCAACTGGCTCGCGTGACGTTCCGCTACTTGCATCCGAATCGAGTAGCGGAACATAACGCGAGCCAGTTGAAGTGAACGACTGCTTGAAATTGAGCTTCTGGTTTCGCTGCTACGGTTTCGCAGAGGAGCAGTGCTACCGGCGTAAAAACAAAAAAAAAAACAATCTGTCTAGCCTTTTCCCTATCATGTTGGGCTTCCAGTCTATCTGGATACAGCTGAATACCAGTATTTTACATGCAGTGACTGCATAACTGACCTCCACAACCCAGCTATTTGGTAACATGATACCCATTGTAAGACTGGCTTTTGGGCTTCTTACTCCCCGTAACGACTGTCAAAGATTTACGAATGACAGCCGAGACCAACATAAAGCTTAACATGCTTTACGAGACACGAAGGGGTCTCTACATATAATGGATGGTCAGTTACCCATCCACGAATCGAACGCGGCAAGCGCAGCTTCGATCGACCCATACGACTGTTATCATTTAGCAACGACCTTTAACTTTAAAACACATAGGTATATTCGTCTTTCAGTAGATATAATAGATAACTGATTTCAAGTTTTAGATGCCAAAGGGGTGAAAGTTTTTGAGGAGTGGCTAGAGAGGCGCCACGGCGTCCTCACCGGACACGGCAGCTTCGGGAGGGTCCTGTGTCGGATAAGGCAAGAGGAAACGCCCGGGTGTCACCACTCTGTGTATCGCCCGGAGGACACGGTGGAGCATGCGGTGGAAGTCTGCCCGGCTTGGGCAGAGCACCACCGTGTCCTCGTGGAGGCGATCGGCGGCAAAGACCTCTCGCGTCCGGCCCTGGTTCAGGCCATGGTACGGAGCGAGAGGGCATGGGCAGCCGCCACCTCCTTCTGCGATGCAGTAATGCTCGCGAAGGAGGAGGCGGGACGGTTGAGGGAAAGGCAAATTTCGCGCCCTTTCGCCCCTAGCCGCCGCAGGAGACGCCCCGGGCGTCGGGAATCCCGGGCGGATTTCCGGCCACTCACCGGCTAGCTCACCGTCCGGTAAGGACCAGGCGCGGGTCGACGGCGCGTTGTATTCCACGCGCGCCTCAAAGAAATGTCGTCAGCACAAAGGTGGGGGTCCACTAGGGCCGATGCCTGCCGGGTTTGCGGGAAGGTACTTATGGGTCACCGAGGCCCCCGCAACACTGGCAACGGAAAGAATACGGGTGGGTTTTAGTCAGTAAGAGTCTGACACACCCTCCCGCTCCGCCCAGAGCGGGAGAAGTAATTTGATGATTTCCCACCCTAAAAAAAAAGGGGTGAAAGTTTGTATGAAACTTCGTCTTTTTTGCCGGTCGGAAATGCCACCGGGCACACGGCTTATAACTGTATATTTAACTTGTAAACTGACGAATTTCATAATTATAAGGTTGTCACCGTATAATTATGAAATTCGTCAGTTTATAATCCATCGGTATTATTTCCGTTAGATTATAAACTGTCTAAAATTGTGAACTTGTGCAACAAGTCACGCATTATTTTGGGATGGTTTATAATCTATCTGTGGGAAACCGACAAATTGTGAACTGGTATCAAACTTGCTTGCGACGTAACGCACCTTGCGATAATGCTAAATAGCCTGCCTAGCTGCGAGCAACTTACCCTCGCCGGCCGCTGCCGTGGTACCGCTCGCTTTGCTCGCTCGGTTCGCGCACGGTTGGTCACAATTCTGACCTATTTCACCCAGTTCACAATTTTTTGAGAGAGCAGTGGTGGCCCAGTGGTAACGGTCGCGACTTACGAGTTGTAAGTCGTAGGTTCAAACCCAGACATGCGTTTTACTTTGTGTAAATTATTTCATCACCACTCCTCTCAAAACGGTGAAGGAAAACATCGTGAGGAAACCGGCATATCCTAGAACCAAAAATTCGAAGACATGTGACATCTACCAACCCGCACTGGGCCCGCGTGGTGGATTACGGCCCACTCCCTCTCACAGAGAGGAGGCCTGTGTCCCAGCAGTGGGAACATTATAGGCTGATTATGATGTTGATGACAATTTTTCGACAGTTTATAATCTAACGGAAATAATACTAATAGATTATAAACGAGCGGTTCTCACAATCTGACGGTGAGATACTTATAGCTATAACACAGAAAGTTAAAAACGTCATGCAAATTGAAAATGTTGATTAAACATCATTGTCTGGCGGTTTCAGTAATATTTACGCCTATCTTCGTGAACTAATGGAAATATTTGTGCTCATGAAGGCTTGTGCATACGAGCCGTTTACTGGACAGCTTTTACGAGCGACCCAACTCGTTTTAACTTTAAATTGCGCAGTTTCGTAGCACATTGATAATAAAAAATTGTAACAAAACGCTTAAATGGGCGATAATTCAAAAAGTTATCGAAGTTACAGCCACCTGACGCCGAAATTATTGAAACAAATGATGGACACGCTTGGTTATTGAGAACTAACGAAATAAGGGTAATTTACAAAAGAAGATTTTCTCGATTATCGAAACTCGAGACTCGGGAGTTAAGGGTCATTTACACAAAGAGATTTTTTCGACTATAGAGACTCGAGAGGCGAGAAGTCTGCGAAACTCGCCAAGTTATTATTGCACTGACATGATAACATACACATGCTAACACTCTAAACAAGCCAACAACAAAACAAAAACCGGCCAACAGCGAGTTTGGCTCGCACAATTAGGGTTCGGTACCAAGTTACACTGTGCAGTCTATAGGACGGTCGCTAGTCTGCTGAAATTCCTATATAGAGCGTAATTAACAAACTTGCTTTATCAAACTCTAACTCAAAGCATTTATTTCAATTAAACCATTTACAGGCACTTTTGAATTGTCAAGGAGTCAGTCAGTTAGAAATATTATGCTAGTTGCCCATTCCAAAGCGTTGTAAGCATCTAAGGAGAAGAACGGGCAAAAAACTTCATGGACGCTCTCTTAAATTATATTGTTACAAAATATTAGTTACATCTTTAATTTTGAATTTATAACTAAAAGTGAAAACGATGTAAAAAAAATACGTACACATTGAAAGCGTCCAAAGTACAGCCAAATAGAAACAAAAAAATAATAATAACCGTGGCAGCTAAGAGATGACCAGTCCCAACTGGCAGTGCTCGTTCACGAACATGACGCAGCTCAACCTTTTTGAAGGAAGCTAAATGATCCAACACACGCGCCACCATCAGCGAGACATCTGAGTGCTCACTCTGATGTCTCGCTGATGGTGGCGCGTGTGTTGGATTATTTTTTAGAGTATGTCATGCTCATGACATATTCACAGTCGCCAGGGCACATTCAAGTCAATGAAGACATATTACCCTGTAAATGGTAGCTCTATAGTTCATATACCTGTTCTGTGCTATGCGATTATATAATGCAATTGTGTTGCTGTGACAAATAAACTTATTTTTCTTACTTTCTAATTAGTATGGTACAAACAATAATGGATGATTATGAAAACGTTACTCAAAGAAGACAAAAAAAGGAAAAGTAAGAAAATCAAAAAACCCGCATACAACGCAATCTCATGACAGAAACAAAACACTGACAAAAAAGAACATGGCGTTGTATGCTGGTTCCGGTCATGCCAGTAGATGGCGTTGTATGCATTATGCTTTGACAGCTGATTCAGTTGCGCGGTCCTTTCATTGCGCCACGATTTCTCAGCATTCTTTTTTCGAATTTTCACAAATTTTTATTTAGTTGTCGACCGTTATTACCGATTCAATTAATTCTCTACAAACGATTTTTTCTGAAATTCATCAGCAAAAAGTGGTTTGATAGAGTTCAGTTTGAAGAAGTGCACTTTGTGAAAGGTTATGTCGTTTATCATTGCGCACGTCGACAATCAATCCAATTGGTAATTTTGAACTGTGTGTTTGATGTTCCAGGCGGATTCGTTAGTAATTCAATTTGAATCCTTCTGGTGTGGAATTCCATTTTTAAACGATTTCAAAAAGAAGGAGGTTCTATGTTCGTCAGTAAACTCGAATTATTAACTCACTGTAGTAATCTGACATGTGCTAGCATGTAACTTGTAACTTTGTGTAATAAAATGGTCATAGTTATTGTATTCTACATTTATACACTTATATAAATCGATCAAACAAAACGATCTATATTACTTTTCACTTTGATATTTGTTCATTTATTGAATTTAATTCATTTTGTGTAGTCAACTTATCTTAATAAAAAACTGAATTTAATTCTACTAATAAGTTAACACAACATTTATTGATTCCGAGGCGGTACGAAGTTCGCTAGGTCAGCTAGTTCATAATAAAAATATGAATAATGGTGACAGCGAATTCGATATGGATGTCTCATACCAAAGTTTACCTAACGTAATAGAAAATAGTGAGTATATTGATGGATTATATAGCAAAATTTATATAGTAAAAAAACTGAAGTTGCAAACTGCCACCTCAGAAATTGATAACCTGAACTTTTAAAATAACTCATGTTAGGTATCAAGATGACTATCAAGCTCCAGGTGTGCTGCTGGTGGTCTTGAATTTGTAATAAAAGTACTGTATTCTTTGGGTACTGATTGTAATTATTTAACGACCGATGTGTGCGCATGATCAATTTGGACCCCAACGTAGTTGGGAAAAACACATAATTATGGGCAAAGCCGCGGGTACAGTTAGATATGATTCACTACCCCGGTTAGGTAAGTAATGTACACTGTACTGAAACCTGAAACAATAAGGTTGCGTTCAGACAGTCTCATGTTTGATATTGTTGATAATCTAAGTATTAGGTGCTAAGTAGCGTGCGTACCAGAAGGCTAATTCAGGTAATTTCATGACGCGCCGATCAAGTTGCAGGTAAGTTTAGGTTTGAGAATAGAATAGAATAGAATATCATTTATTTGCATAAAACATGGTATACAGGATGGTAAGGTAAATACGATTGTAGAACATACATGTTTTGCTTCATAAATATAAGCGTGCAAATTTTACATACATAACAATGCAATACAACTACTATCATCATCGGATTTTATGCTCTAGAAACTCCCTGACACTGTAAAAGTTATTAGCAGACAGCCATTTGTGTAATTTTATTTTGAATAATCTTGTCCTTAATGCTTTTAATTCATCTGGTATCTTATTATATACTCGGACACACATGGACATGCAGTTTTTGTTATATTTTGCAAGCCTGGGCAAAACATCTAACGCGAGCCTGTAGAGGTCGCGACGGCTTCGAGAACTAACATCGCTTGCTTTAGTGAACAGCTCCATGTGCCTCCGCACAAACATACAAATTTCTAATATATAGAGAGACGGCAACGGTAACAAATCAAGTTTTTTAAATATCGGCCTACAAGATTCTTTGGGTTTAAGCCCATATATTGCTCTAAGTGATAAACGGAATTCTTGTAATATTTAAACTGCGCGTAAGCTGCGCGTGAAAAAATATTGTTCACTAATTAATCGAATAGAATCGATTACATTTCAATGAATATAACGTTATTATAATATTAAAATAATACCCCAGTACTGATTTTAGTGCTTTTTAACATCTAAACAAATAAATATGTTTTGATTCACAATAACAGACATATTTTGCTCAAATTTGGCTCAATAGTGGTCTAACATTGCCGCATAAAACTAAAACTGTCAAAATAAGAGGAAATGAAATGAAATGAAGCACGCCAATGTCGTATAGAGCGCGAAAGTTAAAAATTCAACTTTGATGGTAAGTATGTATGTATGTATTATATAATAAAATTATTTTAGGATCGAGTTATAGTGAAGTTTACGAAGAATTAGCAAGTTTAAATTCCTTTCATGTAAGTTTCATCCTGAAGGATCGTACAAACTAGCGCGGTATCGCGGGCGCGACAGGCAGCAATATTGCTGTCACGCCCGCGATATCGCCCCAGTCTGCAAGAGCCTTGATTCTTTTGTAGGTATGACTTCACGCAGACGCGTTTCTGTGTTAGGTTTTCTTTTGACCATTAATTATACCGAAAAGTTAGAGCAGCATGTCGATTCTGTAAAAATATCACCGTGAAAACTTGCGTGGAGTGAGCAGTCAGTGTCATCCTACTGATACTTTTTTTTTTTTTTTTGTGCGTGGGAAATCATCAAATAACTTCTCCCGCTCTGGGCGGAGCGGGAGGGTGTGTCAGTCTATTACTGACTAAAACCCACCCGTATTCCTTCCTGTTGAACGGAACACAGGTGTTGCGGGGGCCTCGGTGACCCATAAGTACCTTCCCGCGACCCCGGCAGGCATCGGCCCTAGTGGACCCCTACCTATGTGCTGACGACATCTCTCTGAGGCGCGCATGGAATACAACGCGCCGTCGACCCGGGCCTGGTCCTTACCGGACGTTGAGCTACCCATTGCTCACCGTCCGCAAGCCCGCGCCTACGGTGGCCGGATATCCGCCCAGGATTCCCGACGCCCTGGGCATCTCCTGCGGCGGCTAGGGGCGAGAGGGCGCGAAACTTGCCTTTCCCTCAACTGTCCCGCCTCCTCCTTCGCGAGCATTACTGCTTCGCAGGAGGTGACAGCTGCCCATGCCCTCTCGCTCCGTACCATGGCCTGAACTAGGGCCGGACGCGAGAGGTCTCTGCCGCCGATCGCCTCCACGAGGACACGGCGGTGCTCTGCCCAAGCCGGGCAGACCTCCACCTTATGCTCCACCGTGTCCTCCAGGCGATACACACAGTGGTGACACCCGGACGTTTCCTCCCGCCTTATCCGACACAGGAACCTCAAGAAACTGCCGTGTCCGGTGAGGACCTGCGTCAGGTGGAAGGTGAGGACGCCGTGGCGCCTCTCTAGCCACTCCTCAAAAAGGGGACTTATCGCCGCAATCGTGGCGTGCCCAGCACTGGGTTGCGACAACCGTACTTCCCATGACGCCATGAGATCCCGCCGGAGCTCCGTCCACTGTGCCGCGATTTCTCCCGGCAGTGGACTTACGCCCCGGCGTTTTGCCTCCTCGCGCCACTCCCAGACGTGCGCGAGGACTTTTGCCTCCATCCCATGGCGGCAATCCAGCAAGGAGGCTCACTGCCTCACAGGAGACCGTGCGGTATCCCCGGACCATCCGGTTGGCCAAGACCCTTTGGGCCACGATCAACCGGCGGGCTGGCCGCAGCGCCAGAGAGCGCGCCCATACAGGAACCCCGTAGAGGGCCATGGACTGCACGACCCCCGCGTAGAGCAGGGAGGAGGGCAGGAGCCGCTTCAATGCAGCGCCCGTTCGCTCCAGTTTGGGAGCCAAACGTCGGAAATGCTCAACGAAGTTCCACCGGCTGTCGAGTACGAGTCCCAGGTACTTCATCGTCGACTCGACGCCGATGGAAACCCCTCCTACCGTTATTTGGGACCCCAAATAACGGTATGGTGGCGCGTTCCGAGGACCATGAAAACACATGGCCTCGGACTTGTGCACGGCCACCTCGAGTCCCAATTGCCGGATCCTTTCGACGATTGTCGCAACCCCGCGTGTCCCTACTTCGGCCGCCGCCTGGTGGGACCTCCCCTGTGCCAGGACCAACGTGTCGTCAGCGTAGCACACTACGCTGACGCCGCTAGGGAGGTCGGCGCGCAGCACCCAGTCGTATCCGATTTCCCACAGATGCGGCCCCAGGACCGATCCCTGTGGGACACCGCATGACATCTCTTGCCGGTTCCACACTCCCTGTTACCGGGGTAGATGACGGCCCTGTACGTCAAATAGGCCTCGACCACACGACAGAGGTAGGTCGGCATCCGATGGTACCGGAGTGCCTCCCTGATGCAACTCCAGGGCATGGTATTGAAGGCATTGGCGATGTCTAGAGACACCGCCAAGACGACCCCACCCTAGGCAACAGCATTCCCCGTCGTCAGGGCTCGCACGCGCATGATGGCGTCCACCGTAGAGCGCCCTCTGCGGAAACTAAACTGGCTCTCCGCCAAATCCGGACCCACCCGCACCAGCTGGCCGACGAGGCGGTCTGCAATGACTCTTTCAAAGAGCTTGCCCACCTCGTCGAGCAGCACGATGGGCCGATAAGCGGACGGAGAGTCCGCAGGGCGCCCTGCCTTCTTTATGAGGACCAGTTTCCCCGTCTTCCAACGAAGCGGGAACTGGCCCCTCTCCAAGCATGCGCTTAGGAGCCCCCTAAGTCGAGGCCCGAGAGCCTCCAAGGCCAGGACCCAGGCCTTCCCAGGTAAGCCGTCGGGTCCTGGGGCGGTATTTTTGGCATTAAGCCTGCGTGCCGTCGCTCTCATTTCTCCCACGTTCACCTCCGGAGCATCGTCGTCGTCGGCGGTGTGGTCCGCATCGGGCACCGCAGTAGGCGGAGCCATAGGCGGGGAGGAGTGTTCCCCTCGCGAAGGGAACAGAGCGCTCACCACGTTACATTTTTGAAGTATTAGACGTAAGTTGATGTTTCAAGTATTTGGTGTGGGGTTGCAAACCCACTATTGCATTGGGGTCATCCTGTAAAGATAGTGTGTGTAATTAAAAAAAAAAAAAGTTATAATCATAATCGAGATTTGAATAATATTTTTATACTAATTTTATTGATCATTTTATATTTTTTCAAAACTAGTATTTAAATGTTTTTAGTATAAAATAGTAAAACAAAAATTCAGTCAAAAACTCAATTTTGTTGTTATTATTCCAAAAAAATTGGCAGTTGCCATCTTGGTTTTTAATTTTGACGTCACTATCGGCTTTAACACCCCTGAAATCCATGAAAACGACACCTATGATGAAGAACATTTTCGCAGCCGCCAATTTGATTTTTAATTTTGACCTCACTATCGGCTTTAACACTACCGAAAACCATGAAAACGACAACCGATGAATAAAAAATTTTGTAGTCGCCATCTTGGATTTTTATATAAAGATGCGACAATTGCACTGCAACGGTTGGTCGCGCATTTAAAAATATAAAAAGGAAATTAAAAAAAATCTCTATTTGATATTAATAACAGCATCTCACGCGGAAGCGCGGCGTGATCTTATCACTTCACCCGATTCTCTTAGTCATAGCAACCACCCGCGCCAACGTGATTCAACTAGGTGAAGTGAGTCGACGAGTGCGATGCGGGTGTCGTGATCTTATCACTTCACCCGATTCTCGTAACCATAGTAACCACCCACGCCAAAATGAATCGGCTAGGTGAAGAGAGTCGGTAACCGCGACGTGCGAGTGTCATCTTATCACTTCACTCGGTTCTCTTTGCCATAGCAACAACGTTTCACTTAGACTGGATGAAGTGAGCCTAGCCGCCCGCCGCCCGTACGGTGCGCGCGCTGCACGAGTATCTGTTGTAACTGTTGAATTTTGATTGAATATTATGTTAAGTATTGATGACGATGATTTTATGAATATTACTTATTATTGATAACGTGTAGGTCAGTATTTACGTAGGTAAATACCGACCTACGCGTTGCCAATAATAAAATATTTATTTGTATTATTTTTTTTTATTTCAATAATTTTATTTTTTATGCCAATATTTTAGTTAGCTAAAATAAAATATTAGATAGGTTTTTATTAAATAATCCGCACTATTTTTATTCAAATGGCTTGTGTACACACACACAACGTTTAGGTAAGTTCCCACATAGTTATTGTGGGGATAAATTCTATGGTCCGTTAGCCAGGCACACTTTTAGCACTCGATCACTTAACATAACACACATGGTTATCTCTTCTTATTTAATAGATTTATTTAATAATAACGCTGAATAATTTCGTACATTTTATACCACTATCGCTTCTTCAAAACACATCGCGATTGTGTCTTGGGATTGCGTTTATTTAATCAGTTAACAAATGATTCATAATAACAAACTGCTAATATGCTTTGAAATAATTTAAAATATTATTAAAATCTCGATTATGATTGTAAATGTAATCCTTGGTCCATCTCTAGCAGCGAGTTATTTTTTCGATCTATACAGAAGAGTTTGTGTATTCAGGCTGCAAGAGTGAGCGGAGTGTTCTTTTTAGCACCGGATAGGTAAGGTTTTCATTTGTATATTCATTCATAAATAGGAGTTACTTTGTCGATATATGCAGAAAAGTCTGAGAAAAGACATTACCCTCCGGAGGCAGTCGGGTAAAAAGAGAACATAGGATGCAAGAGCGAGCGCAGCAAGCTCGCAAAATTATGCACCATATGTTTACATTTAACATTCGTACGGGCCTCCAACTATAAACTACCTTTTACTTTCTGATCATATTTTGGCCTATTTGGGATTTGATTCAAAAGTAGGTCCTATTTGTCGAGATTTGGGGGCCTCCAGGTCTCAGAGCCCAGTGCGGAACGCCCCTGCCGTCTCTTCTTAGTCCAGCAGTGCTAATTAGCGTCCTATAATTCCTATAGGACGCCTGTAGCGCGCCTTGCTACCGCTGCTGGAATTGGCCGTAATACGGGCTCAGTATCTCAGGAGAGCGTCGTAAGCGACGCAGGTTCTTTGGAGGCGTCGCGAGCGTCCGGCGCTCGGTGCCCCCTATGACTCTGCGCCCGTGTGGGCCGACAACCCTGCACCATAGGTAAAGCCGGCCCTGGCGTGATGCAACGCAAATGTTTACTTGCAAACATAGACTTCTATTGTCTTGGACATGACCTACAGTCTCGCCCATGGAGTAGAAAGTTAGTTACAAGCTTTACTTGACCACAAAATTCTAAGCTTACCCGTCTAAACTCCGCCTTAGAACACGTGCACGTTCCCACAAAGTTAACTTGCAGACCGTCAATTTTTCAGTCACGTTTGACCTTACACTGTAATTACCTCCTATTCGTATAACTTCTGACCTGTTATTGCGAATATTATTGTACTTTATCATCGTAAGTGGTACAATTACCACTAACGATGATAAAGCACAAAGTTGATTAAGTTGATGAAACACATGTTACATTATCTTCTTGGTATTGTATCCTGTTAACTTTCCGGAGGCTTTTAAAGGTGATCTATTATGTATTTATTACATTTAGTTAACACGATTTAAAAACATTTACAGTCATTAAATACACATACGACACATAAAAAGAAAATAAAAAATTATAAAGTTCAGGGAAAACAAAAAAAAAACAACAAATAATTAACAACACTTTCATGAATCCCTCTCAAATCTAATCTAAAATCTTCCATTCATCTGCAAACAGATCGTTTGTTGGATTAGATATTTAGAATCCAATAGATAGTTACCAAAGTACGTTCATGACAGGGCACTGAAAACTACGTGTACATCCTACATTCCGTGTGGCTTATAAAGTACTTCGACTATGAACTCCTTCTCGTTCCTCTTTGCAGTTAATCGATTCATATTACTTAGCTTTTTAACAGCTCTTAACTAATGATTACTGAAAGAAGATGAACATGCAGCAGTGGATTTAGCTATCCAAAAAACGTATATTATCGTGTACTACACGACACGCGTATCCTACGCGAAATCAAAATCAAAAGTCATTTATTCAAAATAGGCTGAGAATCAGCACTTTTCGAACGTCAAAGTTACATAAGACAGACCCCCAAAAATGCCCGCCCTTCACCACTTCCTAGTGCTTTAGCTGGGAAGAAGTGGCGGAAAAAACTCCCCAGTAGCACACCTGTCTGTTTAGTTATATAAACTTGATTCTATACAAATTGTATGCAAAGTAATTAATATTACGAAACACAAAACATTAAATTAAATTATTTGCCTTATGTTAGCTAGCACATGCCAATATACCAACAAAACAATGAAAACTGTACTCGAGCAGATAAAAGTTACAACATAAAAACGTAAACAGAATTTAATACCTAAATAAAAGCCTCCAGGCATAAAGGGCATGCCCGCTTACATACGCTTACTACGCGAATGCGTATTTCACGTATTTTTTCTGCACTTGGGACAGAAAAAACTATATTAATTTAGGGACTTGGATATAACACCAACTGTGGTATTAACAGGCAAGAAAACACAAAAAACACATATAGCGTTTATAAACAATTGTTTACCCAAGAAATACAATATAATAAAATGTATTAAGGCCATGTTTTCAAACATCAACATGGCCACGGGGGCGAACTAACCAAAGAACAGAAAACTCCGTTAATTTATTCTTATGTTTTTGCCTCGAATCCTGTTTAAGGGCCATCATCTATCTTCATCTGTGAAAAAACATCGCAGGGAAAGACTGACGGCCTTAATGAAGGTACATTCCTTACTGATTTCAGAGAAAAGTGGGTAGACGTAGACTTTCATTAATGGTCAAGGCTTTTTTTACAGAAATTGCAGATGGTTGTCTAGATTTTGAGAGTTTGGTTTATAGCGCTTTTAGAGTACGTTAAAGTAATGTTTAAACATAGAATACTGGTCAGTATTCTCAGTCAGTATTATTAGAGCTTGAGTCAAATTTGGGATATCTGCAATTTTTTTTTGCACAGATTTAATCAATGGTTTTTGAAAAGTAGGTATTATATTTAACTGTAAATTAGATATTTATTATATTTACTAATAAGCCGACTAGACCCCAATCGCAAAACATTTAACGACGATTTCTGGAAATCTACGTTTTTGAGTTAATTGGTCAAAGACAGCTAATGAGACACAATTGATTTTCTATTGTTTGACTCCGAATCGGCGTCGCGCGGGGCTTAACAGGTTAAGCCAGTATACTATTAAGCATTCGATTATAGGTACAGTTACATCCAAAGTATGTTCGTCACCATAAAGGTCTATTTTACTTGATTATTGAACGACATAATCAGACAAAAATAGCCCTTAAGTTCCTAATGAAAAGGCAAATAAATTGATCTACATAAGAACGTTGTTGTTTTCTACCTCAAACAATAAAATGCAGTGTTTTCATTCAATAAACTCCACCCGATATTAAATCGAATTGTGCGTATACATATAACATTACATTTCGTAGTGAACACACAATACCGAATAACATTGGCACAATATTCTATTAACTTGAACCGGGTACAATAATACAAAATTCCAGGGATTTCAAAACGAATCCTGTCAAGATATTTCCAATAGGTACATAGTTTTGGTTCAATTCGTAGTCGCTATGTCGTGGAAGGGAATTTCCTTCTTACCCAACTGCGTGACATCAAATACTGGGATAAGTTTCTTATGTTTTTTTATTTTTTGTTTACGCGCATCTTTTGTATCTAATGCCAGGGATACATGAAGCTAGTTTTTGGGGTTCCGTACCTCAAAAGAAAAAACGGAACCCAAGGATTACTAGTGTGTCTGTCTCTCTGTCCGTCTGGTACAGCCGATCTACTAGACCGATTAAGTAGAAATTTGGTACACATAATTATGCATTTTTATGACCCAAACACGGGCGTGTAACATAAATAAATGAATTTTGAATATGAGAGTCGCTTTTGGGAGGCATACTAGAAAATTTAAAAAAAGTTTTGCAAACTGTATGTTGCTACATCTTTCTGATCAGGCGTTAGTCAAATCAATTCAAAATAAGCATACACCATGCATGCAAACATGCAAACAAGCATACAGCATGCAAGCGAGCATGCAACATGCAGCAGGCATAGTTTTTGTCACGGCTCCGGCGCGGCGCTGCGGGGATCCGATGGTCCCACGCGAACTTATTGACGCAGATGGTTTTAAAACCACCTCCTCCTCAGCTGGCGGCCGCCTCGCCCCTCCGCGCCTACGCGGGCTTAAATTACACTCTAGGGGTAGGGCGGACAAGACTACGTGAAGTCTGTTTTGTAGCGATTCCTTTCTGTCACTAAGTTTTGTAGCACAGCATATTGAGTTTTAAGGACAATATTTTAATTTTAATTTAAGGTTAAAAATGCTATTTTAGAGAAATGGTTAAAAAAAATATGCCTAATAAAATTATTCTAAATGAAATTATGCCTTCTCCATACTATGCCAAGTGAAATTGTACCAAATAATCGTCGCACTAAATAAACATTATGCTAAACGAAATTATGCCGAATTTAAAGTTTTTTTTTATGTATTTCTATTCCGCAGTACATTCTTAGCAAAAAAAAAAAATCAACTTTGCGACACCTTACTTGAAAAACTCACATCTTTTGAAAGTGACTTTTTATGTGAAAATTGTGTGAATTCAGCAAGCCTGAATTTACATTACTGCGAAGCTTTTTGGTTTGTAATAGCAGCTATTAAATGGAAATATGTTTTGGTATTTGATATATTGAATTTGAGGATGTGAGAACGTTGTAGGCTAGATTTGTAGACCATTTATTTTTTGTAAAGTACCTGGTACTTCTTGAAAGGCCTACACTGTCCTCCGTCCTCCCATACCTATTAACACTGTGATTTGAAAACATTGTAAAAGCCTTATATTTAAAAGAGTAACCGTTGAGTTTCTTGCCGGCTCTTCTCCATAGGAAACGACCAATTGGAACCGTGCACCTAGCTTCTGACGTTTCATAAGTGCTCATGGAGGTTTATGTGAAATAAAATATTTTGATTTTTAAATTATAAAAATACTAAAACATTACGCCTCGCGCCTGTATTCTCCGAAGGGTTCGGCTGAAGTGTACCTGTAGTACACTCACATTTCGCCAATTATGTTTAGGTCCCATGTAATAAGGGCGAGCCTATTGCCACTAACCAGGAACAAATCCAAACTTCAGACTGTTACTGAGAAATTTCAGATGGAAAAACCCATAAAACACATTGCCTGACTCGGGAATCGAACCGAAAACCTTATGCTACCATGCGACCACTAGACCAAAAGGGCAGTTTTTACGATTTCGCCATGTCCGTCTGTCTGTCTGTCTATCTGTCCCCGCTGTAACTCAGAGACGCTTAGTACTAGAAAGCTGTAAATTGACATAAGTATACTTATTAACTACAAAGTGCTAAAAAATATCACGAAAAAAAAATTTTAGGGTACCTCCCTTGCACGTAATGCCGGGATGATAATTTTCTTTATCGCCTATCCCAAGATGTGGGGTAACGTTGGATAGGCCGTTCAAAAATATTGTGGGTCTGTAAAAACCATTTTTCGATTCAAGGATCCGTTTATGAAATATTAAGCTGTAAAGTGCAAATTTTTGTTAGAGTCAAGTGTCTCCCCCCTGCCAGCTAAATTATTATTTATGGAGATGTGAAAAAAATCATGGCAAACTATCATAGCTAAGTAGGCTTTACAAGTTAACGAGTAATAGTCGACCAACTAAAAAATTTGCAGTTAGAGAATTGACCGTGACGTATATCGATGTATAGGAGAACATGTTTTTAAACTACAATCTTAAGTTTGTTTTTTGAATAAATTTATCCTAAGTAATCCCAACCTACTACGGAACCCTTAATTGTGCGTGGTCCGACATGCATTTGCCCGGTTTTTTATAAAAATATGGCTGAACATCTCAATTTAATCATACAATTTGGGTATTAATAGCTTGAGCTTCAAATTACTAATGGATGGTTGATGGTTTTACATTATCATTATTTACATAAAACATTGTTTGCGCAGAAAGCTTGTAGGAGCGATCTTTCGTAATCTTTTAATTTAAGACGCTGACAACACCTAAACCGAAAATCAGATTGTCAGATTGCATAGAAAAGAAAGAGAAGCGCAATGACACAACGCTTGTAATTTATTGCAAAATATGAAGAAATTATCTATTTACTCAAAATTGAGTTGAATAATTGAAAATAAAAAAACAATCAAGTTCTGCATTGAAATAAGATGTTCTTGTTATGAATTAAATACGTAACGTATGTTGATATTTAATGCAGATATTTTGGATTAGAACTCAAGGTAAGAGGTTAGTTTAATGTTAATTTGTATCGAGATTTATTTTCAAAACGTGTTTTGGTAACAACCTTTGGGAAATATGTTTAAAATTAACATATATTTTTTCCGCTACCACAAACTATACAGATTTGGCAATTTTTTTTCTTAAGAGAAGCCTATTTTGGTCAATTCGGTCTTGTCAGCGCCTTAAGGTGGATCTGCAGTCAGTGGTAGCCCGCGAAATTCAAAACTTCTTATGGTTTTTGCAATTTGCTTGTAATTCCCGACCCTAGCACATATGAAAGTATATTTAACAGAATTATAATCTAAATACACCTCTTTTACATGGAACAGTTCGTAAGGAACAAATCTAACTCAGAGCGATGTTTTAATGATTTTAATGATTATAATTAAAGTAAATACATATATATTTGTTATGGTCGCGAATCATATTTTGATCAAGATACAACTGACACTTTTTTTTTGGTGGTAAATTATCAAATAATTTCTCCCGCTCTCGCTCTGGGCGGAGCGGGAGGGTGTGTCAGCCTCTTACTGACTAAAACCCACCCATATTCCTTCAGTTGCCTGTGCTGCCAGGGGCCTTGGTAACCTTTTCAAACTTCCACGCGACCCCGGCAGGCATCGGTCCTAGTGGACCCCTACACTTGTGCTGACATCTCTTTGAGGCGCGCGTGGAACACAACGCACTGTCGACCCGGGCCTGGTCCGTATCGGACGGCGAGCTACCCATTGCTCACCGTCCGCAAGCTCGCGCCTACGGTGGCCGGAAATCCGCCCGAGTGTGTCAGACTCTTACTGACTAAAACCCAACCTTCCGTTGCCTGTGTTGCCAGGGGCCTCGGTATCCATTTCGGACTTTCCCGCGACCCTAGCGGATCCCTACACTTGTGCTGACATGTCTTTGAGGCGCGCGTGGTTTATGTATCGTAAATAAACCATCAGTTTACTGCTATGCCTAACTAATATCAAAATTATGAAATAAAATCAAATTAGCAAATGATTATTATTATCATGATAGACTTGAAGACAAACTTTTTCAGGTACAAATTTTATTACCGAAATGATTGGGTAAATATTCGTTCATCTTGAAAACATACTCTTCAGAATTTCATTCACTTAACTTTCTGTTAATTGGAAAGCTCTTTGGCGCTGTTCCAGAGCTATCAAACTTTCCAATATGCCATGAAAATTACTGATTAATTTAATCCAATAAAGCAACTATATTAAATTTTTGGGATAGGCATTCATTACCATTAAACGTTGGAAGATCAATTTCAGTATTTGATCTTTCAATAATTTAGTTATGACTTTATTATTATTAACTTACCTATTTAGATACCTACTAACATTATCTATTATATTTTTTGCACAAACATAAACTAACGCCTTCTTCCCATTGGGGTTGGTAGAAAGTATAGAACGCCATCTACTACGCTCCTTACATACTCCTTTTGCTTCGTTTACGTTCATACATCACATACACGCACGCCGGTTGCGAGTGCTACACACCTGACCTTTCTGAAGAACAGCACCAATTACGTCACTTTTGTGTCCTAGTAAGGCGTCCCCTCCCGGCATTTCCACTCACATCTGCCTTAAATACCTTTTCTTAGTCGCCTTTCACTCGTCCTCTCAGCATGACCAAACCATCTGAGCATACTCCTTTAAATTTTTGTTACTACATCATCTTTTAAACCGCACTGTTGCCATATCACATAATTTATTATGGGGGGGGGGGGTATATGTACCTACTGAGTTTCTTACATCTTTCTATTGTCAGGTACACATGCTCACCTACATGTGGAACTTAGAAAGTCACATGACTGTGTCATTTGACTGTCTTAGTTCCGCCTTCTGGTTAGTCACTTTAGACTAGTATACGCTACCGAGACAGCGATGTATATTTTTAGTAAAATGACATACTAACACTAAGGAAAGGCGATCAAAAGTAAGTAAAACATGCCAGGTGCTCTGGAGACTAATTTGAAGGAAACTACTTTTGTTCTGAGCCTTCGGGGAAATCGCTGCCGACCAACTTAACTTATCCTATTTGAAGTACTGTAACACTTTTTGTCTCAAATAACTTTATGTATAAAAAAGTACGTAATCGAAAATATATATTACAAGTTTTTTTTTTGGGGTGTATAAACCTGCACTACAATGATGTCATTGTATTGTTAACATACATTATAGAACACAAGAGCTTTTATATGAAATATGATTAAAATAAATCGAATAGCTCGCGCTACCAACCAGCTGACTGGCTAATGTGAGACCGTGATCCGTGATCTGTGACGTGATCTGAGATTACATTCTCGTGTAGTCTGGTGCCTATAGCTTATGCTGACCGGAGAAAATAAAAAGAAGGAACTTGTAGAATAATTGTGTATACAGGTATCTCAAATGAGACTGCAAGCTCTGCTGACCTCAATCTTTATTGATTTTTTACACATACTTTAACTGCCTCGTTGGTCTAGTAATCGCAAGCGCTACTGCTGAGCATGAGGTCGTGGATTTCGAATCCCGGGTCGGGCAAAGTGTTACTGGGTTTTTCTATCTGGAATTTCTCAGTGGCAGCCCGGAGTCTGGATTTGTGCCCGGTTGATGGCAATAGGCTCGCCCCCTATTACATGGGACTTAAATATAACTGGCGAAATGTGGGTGTACTACAGGTACACCTCTGGCTAACCCTTCGGGGAAACAAGGCGTGATGTTACATATACATTGAAAACCTGTTTTTTTTAGAAAAAACTTTTTCATTTATGTTGAAACACAAAAACTTCCGATCGGTCTTCACTAATCATGAACTATCCATAGACCAGCAGCTTAAAACAACACCGAACCTCTAAAAATAATCCGCAAACATTCCCTAGCAAAATTCAAACCAACGAAACTAGAAAAGCAAATAGGTACTCAAATACGTAACATTTTCAGTGGGTACACTTCGTATGAAGTTTATCTAGTGATTTGGAGACCCAACCAAACATAATAAAACGTTATTTGCTGGAGGAAATTGAGAGGCAACCGAGTGTACCCTTTTAAGTTAGTTCAAATATCATGTATCGGTTACGCTTTTAACCCTTCAAGGCGAAACGGAGCCCGTCAGTGTCAGGGAATCCTCAGCTCCTCGATTGTAAATAGCTATGTAAGGTATTTATTAATACCCTTTTCGAAGTTGGGGGTTAGGTACGTGATGTAATGCTGTGGAATTTCGAGTTTGTCAACGTTTGTTAAGTGTTTGGTTTCGAAATTGAGATGTCAATGGTCAACTATGAGGTACAGGGTTTGAACGAAAAAAGATGAAAATGATTGATATTTTAAGTAAAAATAAATTATTAAAAAAAACATAAAAACCGACTGCAAAAACACATAACTGAAAAGGGAAGAACAAGCATTATAATCTATATAATTTTGGTATTGCAGGCGGGGACAATCAAAAGTTACACCATTTATTTCAGGTTATTCGACTGTCCCCGCCTGGAAGACCTAATTATATAGATTATAATGCTTGTTTTTCCCTTTTCAGTTATGTGTTTTTGCAGTCGGTTTTATTGTTTTTTAAACAATTTATTTTATTTCAAGCTTTTTAGTTTTATTTATATATATTTGAAAATTACTCATTACTAGCTTTTATTTGATAGGTACCAATATTGTTGCAATTAAATAAAAAAAAAACTTCCCCTCCTTTTTTTGTATTTGCAGATGCAATTTATAAATATTATATAGCCTATGTCACTCCCTCAATTAAGACGAATCTAACGACACCTCATATGTTAAAATCCATCAAGCCGTTTAGGCTACATAGCGTGCCTAAGAAATAGACATACATACATACATACATACTCTCGAAAAACATTACCCTCCTGAGGCAGTCGGGTAAAAAGAATTTAATCTACTCTAACAATTCACTGCTTAGTTTCAGTTCAATTATGAAGATGATAATAACTTTATATTTCATAGTATATTTAGTACAGAATCTATTTTAGTGCGAACATGATTAAAAGTATCTTCATTGTTGATATATGACTTCAAGTACGCCCTTTAAGTCAACATATCATCATCATCATCATCATTCCAGCCGAAAGACGTCCACGGCTGGACATAGGCCTCCCCCAATATTGGGGGGGTTTGCCATAATCGCCACGCTTGGCAGGCGGGTTGGCGATCGCAGTATGGTGTTAAAATGCATAGAGAACGCTGCTGCCCATTCTCTAGTAAGTCCCTTAGTCGCCTTTTACGACACCCATGGGAAGAAATGGGACAGTCAACATATGGGACCAGCAATTATTCAGCCGATGACATTGACCTTCACTAGACAGGGAGCTAGGGTGTTTATACTGCTTGTTTGAAAATAATAACATTTACAATTCAGATTACGCTGGCCTCCATTTCATTACAAATCTTCGCGGCGAAGCTAAGAGTCAGTGTTGATACGTATTTTGTAAGACTGATGTGTTCCGTAGATTAAATTATTTATTGATACTTGCTAAATAGAAACTATATTTTTCACGTATCATGACTTACCTGTTCGTACTTCTTCAGGTAAATCACAAGTAATATAGTAGAGTTTTTAGGATACTAAAAACATCACTACATGACTTTTGAATTTTCATTAAATTGTCTTTAGGCTGGCCCATTTAGGCATTCTTCAGAGCCTGTCCCATTACAAACAAAAAAAAATACAAATAGGTTTTCTAAGTATTGTGGCTGGCAGAATTGACCGCCCAATATTATGGCATTGTATGCAGTTACATGTTCAAAAGAACAGCAACAGATGAAAATATTTTTGTTTTCATTGTTATTTATTCGTTTCTTTATATTTTGTTCTTTTACATTTCCATGATTTTAATAATTTGATGATTTTAAACATTTTAATGAATTCAAGGATTATTGTGATTTTATTTTTGTGAGTAGGTATTTCTGTTATTTCATTTTAGTTACAATAGTATAATTTTGGTGTGTATTAGATATTTTGGTTACTTACATATGTAATTCTTAAGTATACTAACAAAAATATGGATCACTTGTGTCTGGATTAAATAAATAAATTATATTATAAGCAAGAAAAAAAATGTGATGACAGACAGTAAGCTTACATTTATCTAACACAGTACATATCATAATGATCGAAGCATTGTAGTAAATTTTTGCTGTTACATAATTATCTATTAAACGCTTACAGAACTAAGAAATTCAAAGAACACATGATACAGGATGTCAAAATGTGAATGTGATCAAAACGCATTTTCAAAAAGAAGTATAAGCAGAAAGTACCACAATCTTCTTGTTGAAATTACGAGCCCCTGAAAGTGTATACCTATTGAATATTGTGAGTACAACAGCGGTTATGATAAAATATCATACGAATTCCCTGCCGTCAAGAGATTGCGCTTAGCAAAATGAAAATCAGTTTTAATGATATTTTTTCGCCGTTCGTCAGACTTTTTTTTTAGTCCCAGCCATGTCATAACAAATATTGGATTAAAAAGGCAAATACAAATATTATGAAGATATTATGAATCGAAGTCTGTGTCTACACGAGAAATATTGGAAGGTATATATTTACGCGTCATACCGTTGCATTATTATATTTTATGACAGACATGTTTTTGAAAATAATGTTGTTGTGACTGTCTGTCATGTCTCCTAATTAATAACAAAATATTTTATTCTAAATTCTTATTTTAACATTGTCTCACGATATTAGGCTCTTACAAATACATTAAATCTCTATTTTATGGGCTGACAGCTCGACGTGTTACCGTAATTAATAACAAAACATCCTATTTCTTTGGAAATGTGAAACCTTTTAGAAATGCATTCCATTTATATTTTATGGGAAACAAACTTTAGACAATTAACAACGGACGGGTCGAAAGCAATAATTTAACAAATTCTAAAGATACGACTAAAGTATTCGATTTCTTATCGCAGAGCACAATAGTAGTGCACATCTGTTTAGGATGATTTGGGCCGCGGGCAAAACCCAAACAGGCCCTTAAAACAATCGAGAAAGGGTACAAAAAAGGCAATAAACCTATTCTGAGTAATTCGGTTGGCATGGGAAAAACACCACGCTCCGGTCGTTTTGGAGATGGAACAGAGGACGAAAAGGGTAGGGCTGAGGGGAGTCGGTGATGAGCCGCGACAGGGTTCGGACGTGATATCTAGCGGGTTAAGTTAGGGAGTTCGTGAAAATACCACGAGAAAGAGCGGTTGAATTAGGCCGAACTAGGAGAGATAGAACTAGGTCGATAATAATGACACAATATTACTTTGGAGAGATCGCGATAGTGAAAGTGTTATCAGTTTAATTAATACGTTAAATTGTAATAATAAGTGTAGATTTAGACTAGGTTATATTAGTCAAGTATAATGTAAGTTGTGTGTAAGGCGCGCGAATCTCAGTGAGTGTATCTGTGAACGATTGGGTGAGTGTTTACTATTCTATTCCTCCTTATTCCTTTCTATGACGATCGAGGTATCCTACACCAGCGTTTGGTTCTAGGGACTCGGAGAACGCCTTCCATTGGGTGTGACATTTAACAAGAGACGGTAGACTACTCTACCAACAGACTATAGACAACCACAACCAAGACATGACACTTACGGCAGTCACACCGCTTATGGAAGGCTGAACCGAACTAATACTCGCAACTCGTTAGGGCCAATTTGAGCTATAATGCTACTTTGTAATTGTTTACGAACACAAACAAACCAAATGCTAGTGATGGCTATCTTATCCCTATGGACTGACTAACTGCAGGATATTTTACATTGCCCTTGATGTATGCAGACTCTTGGTAGAGGGGGTAGGCTTCACCAAGTTTCCTAAACTGGATTGATAGTTCGTTCTAAGGAACGCTAGGGATTGTGTCTCGTTAAACCACATCTGGCTATCGGCCTCTCACAAATTATCATTAGCGAGACACAACATTTGGATGCCCAGATAGAAACGCTCCGATGCTTGACTTAGTCGCACGGCTGCCGATTACATTGAAAGCATCTTCTAATGGGGGAGATTAAGAGAGTGAGAAGTGACGATTTGGAATAACCACTTCGGCGTATAGCAGGAGCAATTGTAAAGAATTCTACTACCGACTGACGATGCGGTACGCTTGTGCAAGTTTTGTATTGTCTTTGTAACGGGTGATTAGGCCGTTATAAGGGGTTCATTACATAAGTTCGCGCCCAGTGATTGCTGGAACGTGTCTCGCTCAATGACAGTTGAACTTCGCAGTACTCTGCCTTAGGATTGAGTAAGACATGACTAGAGCTTAGGGAGCGTGGCTTGTTAGAATCGTAGCAGTGTCCTTAGTGGTCCTATGCGTTCAGGTCTAACAATACACGCGCGACGCTGTCAACTGTTGTAATGCAGTCCCACGTCACTTTTTTTTTTTTTTTTTTTTTTTGAGGGTGGGAAATCATCAAATAACTTCTCCCGCTCTGGGCGGAGCGGGAGGGTGTGTCAGACTCTTACTGACTAAAACCCACCCGTATTCCTTCCTGTTGCCTGTGTTGCGGGGGCCTCGGTGACCCATAAGTACCTTCCCGCGACCCCGGCAGGCATCGGCCCTAGTGGACCCCTACTTTGTGCTAACGACATCTCTTTGAGGCGCGCGTGGAATACGACGCGCCGTCGACCCGGGCCTGGTCCTTACCGGACGGTGAGCTACCCATTGCTCACCGTCCGCAAGCCCGCGCCTACGGTGGCCGGAAATCCGCCCGGGATTCCCGACGCCCTGGGCGTCTCCTGCGGCGGCTAGGGGCGAGAGGGCGCGACACGTGCCTTTCCCTCAACCGTCCCGCCTCCTCCTTCGCGAGCATTACTGCTTCGCAGAAGGAGGTGACGGCTGCCCATGCCCTCTCGCTCCGTACCATGGCCTGAACCAGGGCCGGACGCGAGAGGTCTCTGCCGCCGATCGCCTCCACGAGGACACGGCGGTGCTCTGCCCAAGCCGGGCAGACCTCCACCGTATGCTCCACCGTGTCCTCCGGGCGATCCACACAGTGGTGACACCCGGACGTTTCCTCCCGCCTTATCCGACACAGGAACCTCCCGAAGCTGCCGTGTCCGGTGAGGACCTGCGTCAGGCGGAAGGTGAGGACGCCGTGGCGCCTCTCCAGCCACTCCTCAAAGAGGGGACTTATCGCCGCAATCGTGGCGTGCCCAGCACTGGGTTGCGACAACCGTACTTTCCAAGACGCCATGAGATCCCGCCGGAGCTCCGTCCGCTGAGCCGCGATTTCTCGCGGCAGCGGACTAACGCCCCGGCGTTTCGCCTCCTCGCGCCACTCCCATACGTGCGCGAGGGCTTTTGCCTCCAGATCCCATGGCGAGTCCCACGTCACTTGGGGTGGGTCTGTAATTATTGTAAAGAAATCCATTTACGTAACTTAGAGTAATATACTCGTACAGCGCAAGCGTTACGTGTCACATACCTACCCTTTTATATTACTGACATGTCCTCTAACTTTCATAATCAAAAGAAAAGTAGATAAATTAGATTCCTTTCCATAACCTGTGAATTCCCAACCTTATTTTATATTGACATTGTTTACTTGTAATCCCTCCTTGTCCTAACTATCCAAGACGAATGCAACAAGATGATTTAAGACTACGGAAAGATACAGACGTTGGAGTCTAGGCGAGTTAAGTTAGGAGGCTTGGTGAATACCAAGGGCCATGTCCGAGTGGGCTGTCGCTAGATAGCGAGTATGAGTTATAGTTGGGTTAAAGCCCCGATTAGACTAATTTAGTACCTAATATAGTGTGCGTGTGTGAGTTTGTTGCGACGACTGGGAGAGTCTTTTATTATAATATTTATCCTAGTCTGATAGTATAATTAAAGTTCTTGTAACTAAACAGACAGAGACGTGTTGCTGGGGAGTTTGTTGCGTCACTTCTTCTCCCCAGCTCAAACACTAGGAAGTGATGACGGGTGGGCGCTTTGGGGCTGTCTATAAATCTTTAAGAGAGCTGATCCACAGCTCTATTAATTAATCATTCTTGAGTTTCGATTCTCAACTCTTATTATCTAGTAATTCTTGAATGTTGTATTCTCTATCACAAACCAATAATTCGGTTAGACTGATATGAACACGTGTCTTGCAGATATGCTTGTTGTGCAAAGGGTGAACTTCCAGGGGTTCGGGAAACCACATCTATCTCATATCCAGTCCAAGGACTGATAGGGACCATGTCTCCTTAAGAGCATGATGCCGACGCAATGCCGCTGAAACTAGCCGCCCCGTTGTTAGACAAGGACGGTCCACACGGTTGCCGCGGGGAAAGCCGCTTCGTCACGCTTATCAGTTTGAAGGAACTGCTAGGGACCATGTCTCCAAACGGGCATGATGCCGACGTAATGCCGCTGAACAGCCGCTTGCGTCACTTTATGGAAGTGTTGCTCTGAGTACTCCAAGTACAGATGTAAAGTATCGTGTGAGTAATGCCTGACCAAATACCTCTTACGCTAGCGTAAGAGTTACTCACAAATCTATATAATAATATACTTAGCATTATTCTATTATTTATTGTCTTTCTAAACCACATCCAACTTCATAACTATGAATTCCTAAATCTTATTTACTATTTATTTCAATCCTTTCCTTGCTCTATTAACACAACAAGGCAAGAGACAAGGCGTTAGACTTCTTCATATTTGGAATTCTTATCTCTGTCGGTGGGAGAGTGACCAGTCTGGAGACGAGCTCTACAGAGTCGTACGGTGGCGGGGTGGACTTTCCCTCAATATGAGGGACCGACCCAAACATTCATATTAACAGAATTAGGAAAAACGAAAATTTTATCGGCCTAGGGTTATTCAGGAACAGTCACATTGTCTGTGGATAGTTTTACGTTTATGGTTGCATGTTTATTTCTACATAAAGACTCTTCAGTCATTTAATACATCGCTCAAAATCAAAATTAAAAATCATTTACCAAACTAGGCTGAGAATCAGTACTTTTCGAACGTCAATATTACATAATACAGCCCCTCAAAAGCGCCCGCCCTTCACCACTTCCTCGTGCTTTCGCTGGAAAGAAGAACAACTGGCGCAACAGACTCTCCAGCACCAACACCTATCTGTTTAGTTATATAAACTTGATTCTATACTAACACAAAACATTAAATTAAATTACTTGCCATATGTAAGCTAGCACATGCCAATATACCAACAAAACAATGAAAACTGTACACAAGCAGAAATAAAAATTACAACATAAAAACGTAAACAGAACTTAATACCTAAATGCCTCCAGGCATAAAGGGCGTGCCCGCTTACTTATGGTAATAGCTGTAAGTCGAAGTGATAAATTAATGATAATCTAGCACCATCGAAGTAAAGTAAATAAGCAGTTGATGTAACTGGTGACCGAAAAGCTGGCGGCTTTCTCGCGCAACCCATCAGCATTGCAATTCAGCGAGGAAATGCCGCCAGCATCCTCGGTACAATGCCCCGAGGGCCTTTTTTAAGCTTAACTTAGTTTTAATTTAATTTAGTTAATGTTAATAATCATCTTGTAATTTGGTTATGTAAATAAATATATTAATAAGCAGTTACTAATAACAATAATAAAACCATGGTTAGCAAGACGACCAGTCACCACAAGCATATTTACTGCTAATAATTGGAAGGTACTGATTTTTTGAGGTGTTGTTATAATGTTAATAATCATCTTGTAATTTGGTTATGTAAATAAATATATTAATAAGCAGTTACTAATAACAATAATAAAACCATGGTTAGCAAGACGACCAGTCACCACAAGCATATTTACTGCTAATAATTGGAAGGTACTGATTTTTTGAGGTGTTGTTATATACAGGGTGTTTGGTGCATCGTGTGCCAAATTGAAATGGTCGACTGGGAACATCTGTTAATTAGCAAATCGATTAAATCAAGCTGCCAGCGATAAAACAGTCCACCGAAAGAAATACGAAAAGTTAAGTTATGCCCTCGTAGAATAAGTATTTTTACCCATATCCTGCTCGGAAAAACTACAATTTTGAACTTGTTTTGAAAAATTGCCAAATGTTTGGAGTGCTGTATCTCAGGTTCGTGACCGGCCTATATTAGTTGAATAGAGTGTAGTAAATAGGTAAAATAGTTTTGCAATTTTAGTGTTCGCGACTGTACCAACACTTAATGTTTTTTGGAAGAAGTTTACTTGGAAGTTTAAAATACTTCTACATATTAAACCAGGTCAAAAATTTTGACACCAAATTCCAATTCAAAAACGTAAGCAATCCGCGGTAACCAGGTGAGGATTGTGGCGAGAAAGGCTCACTACGTAATCCTCACCAAGACACCTTTTTATCTCTGGAATCCCTTAATGACTATTTTCGAGATTTGGCAAAGCGTTACGACTATGTCTTGACTATTTTTCGGAATTGAAACCAAGTCGATACTCCGAGCCGTTTGCTTGCACTGAGGTGAGGATTGTGTGGAGACGTTCACCCCACAATCCCTACTAACTTATAGCTATAACTTCAGATTCATAATGCGACTATTTTTTTAACCTTGGTGACTATTTATGACTATTTATTGACTATTGTTTGGCGTTCTCCAAATTGATTTTCAAGAAGTTTCCAAAGGTGAGGATTGTGTGGTAAAGGACACGTAGCATGTAGGACAAGAGATGATGAAAAGCTATTCATTCTAGTGAGGGTCAGCGTTTTAAAAAGAAAGAAATAATAAATTTCTCGGCACAAAAAGGAGAGAGTCCTATACTCAGCAGTGGGTGGAAAAGGCTGCCAATGATGATGATCTTGAAAGATCACAGTACAGCCAAAAGCACATCATGTTATATACTAGCCTGTCAATTTTCTCCAAATGATTTTAGACCTTAAAATGTTTAAGGTTGAGTTCAAAATCGAATGAGAAAATTTTACAGTTTGAGATCCATTTCAACTACGCGAACTATCAACACCAGACATTGCCGCTATCTAGACCTTATCACCTACGCCATCCTATACATACTAATACGAGTCCTCAACCGTATAATGCCAGTAAAGACATGTCGATACAAGACAATGAAATGAAATTCCAACATTTCTAGTTAAAGGGGATGGAATAATACGTGACTTGGTAAACTGATATCGGTAAGAAAGGATAGGATAAACGATAGTCGGTTCTAAGTGCTAGGGGCTATCGCATCGCCTTCCGGCGACTGCTGGCTTGATGCTTAGAGGGGAAAATAAATCTAGATTAATTATAGATTTACTATATCTAGGTTTAGTGTGCCTGTATTGCTCTGAAAGCTTAGGTAGAGCCTATGTGCGTATTAATACTTAGTGATGAAAACGAGAACAAGACTAGCCTTGTAACCGTACTCGAACTTCTGTGATACCACCATATCCATTATCAGCACGGCTCCATGCAGAAAGGGTTCGGGATCTTTAGAGAAACGGAGTTGTAAACCATCTGGGCTATGCTGGAAAGCTCGTCACGAGGGGAATCAGTAAATATGTGTGTTAGTATACAGGGTCAAATTTAAGTAGCTAGCGGAACGCCGCCGCCGCAGACATGATGGATATCGATATATAAACATGATTAAAAAAAATATATATTTGATGATTTTTTTGTGGGGTCATCGACCGCAGCTAGTGTAGTCACTTGAAATATCAGCAAATACGAGTAAATCTGTTTTATTTTGTGTAAACTTAATAGACGTGATGGGTATCGATATCTTAAAACGATAAAACAAATGAAATCCCATTTTTTTCAACTGAACTCATGCTTCAAGTAACACTGCCAGCGGTTTATGACAAAAACACAAAAACATCACATCTTTCTTTTATCGTTTTTATCTATATACCGATACCCATCGCGTCTGCAAAGTTTTGTTAGCTAATCTAATTCGACCCTGTATAACGGCACACTATAGCAGTTGAAACGATGCAAGGAAACGTCACAATAATAAAGCATATTTCGCCAGCCAATCATATTTCGCGCGTGACTGTTTATGGTCTCACTACCTATCCTCGTGGAGGCGATCGGCGGCAGAGATCTCTCGCGTCCGGCCCTGGTTCAGGCCATGGTACGGAGCAAGAGGACATAGGCAGCCGTCACCTCCTTCTGCGAAGCAGTAATGCTCGCGAAGGAGGAGGCGGGATGGTTGAGGAAAAGGCAAATTTCGCGCCCTCTCGCCCCTAGCCGCCGCAGGAGATGCCCTGGGCGTCGGGAATCCCGGGCGGATTTCTGGCCACTGTTGGCGCGGGCTTGCGGATGGTGAGCAATGGGTAGCTCACCGTCCGGTAAGGACCAGACCCGGGTCAACGGTGCATTGTGTTCCACGCGCGCCTCTAAGAGATGTCGTCAGCGCAAGTGTAGGGGTCCACTAGGGCCGATGCCTGCCGGGGTCGTGGGAAGTCCGGAAGGGATACCGAAGCCCCTGGCAACACAGGCAACGAGAGGAACACGGGTGGGTTTAGGTAAGTAAGAGTTTGACACACCCTCCGCTCCGCACAGAGCGGGAGAAGATATTTGATCTATCTATAATTGAAGATATTTGATTCGACACAATGTATACATTGTTTATGAAATAAATGAATTAATTAATGATAATTTGACACCCAAAAAAAAAATCACGTATCTAAATCAGAGTAAGCAGCCTGTAGCTAAATCACGAAGGGGAATTACTTTATTATTATTTTAGTCAAAGAGTCTCATTATCTGAGCACAAAAACAACACCAAAACAGAACTCATAACAATGAAAATCACGATGAATAAAAACTAACTATAATTAAGTTAATAAATTGTAATAACAGTTGTAGTTCAGAGCGCCCGCGCCCGAGGTGACGGGGAAAGGATTTGAGTGAGTGGGCCGATGTGTGAACACTGCTTTATAGGGTACGGTACGATTAAGATCAGACTACCTAGTAGATATTATTTTCCAAAAAGCTTGTGGTATTTTTGTTTGTGGGTTTGCTTGGTTATCTATGCAATTGTGTGAAAGAATTAAACAGAATACATTGAAAATATCTGTATGTATTTGGGTCATGCCTTATCTTCGCGCAATTAAATTAGCAGCTAGGTGAGACTTCCAGGTTTTGTCAGAATTCGTCCAAATCAGCAACTGTCACAATAGAAAATTATATTGTGTATGCCCGCCCTTATGAAATGCTTCACTCGAGTGAAGGATCATTTTGTCAGGATTCCGTACCCGAAGGGTGCCAAACGGAACCCTATTACTAGGCCTCCGCTGTTCATCCATCCATTCGTCCATCTGTCTGTTAGGGGGCTGTATCTCATGAACCGTACGTAATCCTCGTAGGTAGACAGTTTAAATTTTCACAGATTGTGTATTTCTATTGTCGCTATAACAACAATTAATAAAAATAAAATAAAGTAAAAAATTAAAGGGGGAGAAACGTGTTTAACTGGCTCGATCTTAATATGGTATGGAACCCTTCGTGTACAAGTCCGATTCGCACTTGGGCAATTTTTTATTTTACGTTCACACGATACCGATAAAATTTTATAGGAATGAACGGTTCATTAGCTCCTTTCATTTCATCTTTCGATTATTCTGTTGGCGAGTGAAAGATGCGAAATCCAACATCATCCAACATCGTTGCATTGGTTCACTAATTAATTCATTTTTCACTTCTGATTTATTTTGTGTTTCACTTCGAGTGAAAGATGCCGAATGAAAGGAAAATATAATATGAATGAAAAGTGAAGCGTCGGATGTCGGCTTTAGTAAACAACTAAGCATTACCGATCTGTTATTCAGGAGTGGTGATTTTTAATCGTCATGGTAGAAGTTGGATTGTACATTGGCTTATATTTATTTAGCAGAATCCTACAGCCGACGAAAATAAAATAAAGTGTTTTTCAACAAGAACTTTGTTTTTAAAATAAAATAAAAATAATAATTTTGATGAAAATGATTCAAATTTTTATTGTATTAGAGAGAGTAAGGTTTTGCAATTATGAATGAAAAATGATATCGGACAAATGTCTACCACGACCACGCTCACAGACGTGGATTCTTTCATCTAAATTTTCACTTTTTGGCAAAATGGCGGGTCTATTTCGTTATTTTGAGATTTGAGGCTGCAATCGATTCGAGGCGCTCCGTATAGACTCTGTCTTTAACATAGCCCCACAAAAAATAATCCAGTGGTGTTAAATCACATGATCGGGCCGGCCACTTATCATCTCAATTTCGGGAAATTATGCGATAGGGAAATTTGGTTTGCAATAAATTCATTGTTTCGTTGGGTGTGAGACTTGTTCGTCCTGTGAGCGTGGTCGTGGTGTACATTTGTCCGGTATCATTTTTAATTCATAATTGCCAAACCTTACTATTTCTAATACAATAAAAATTTGAATCATTTTCATCTAAATTATTATTTTTATTTTATTTTATTTCGAAAAACAAAGTTCTTGTTGAAAAGCACGTTACAACTTACTAGAAGCTAATTGACACATTCTAAAATCCCTCACCGCCGCTCTACGCCGACGACAAATCGTATCGGCCGCTGTAAACGGCAACAGGATAACAGGAGTGTGTGCTTCAAACAAATTAGTATCAAAATCAATTATACCCACATTTACGAATATGAACCGTATCGTGTTATGTTCCCAGGGGTGAGATGTTGGAATAATTATCAACATTTGACTTATCACTCGTGTTACAATTTATAGAGGGTTAAGTAAGTCTGTGACGGAAACTCGTTCCTTTATTTCCCTAATTTATGTTCGGTTGGAATAAAAAAGGACAAAAGACAATTTTGTGTCTTTGATACAAAAATCAATATACGTGATAGTATAATATACTATAGGCAACTATGTATTTTCAAAGTCAAATTTATTTTAAGTGTGGTTTTATAAAATAAAAACCGGCCAAGTGCGTGTCGGACCACGCACAATGAAAGGTTCCGTAGTTAGGAAGTTGGGATGACTTTTTCCCAAAAACAAACTTAACATTGTAGTTGAAAAACATGCTCTCCCATACATCGATATATGCCACGAATAATTCTCCAACTGCAAATTTAAGTTGGTCGACTATTACTCGTTAACTTGTAAAGCCCAGTTAGTTGTGATAGTTTTCCTAATTTCAATGTATGTACTACTGCCGTGAATTTTTTCACATCTCCATAAACAACCATTTAGCTTGTAGGGTAACAAAAAATAGCATATTACGCAAACTCGTCCTTGAATCGAAAAGTGGTATTCACATACCCGGACCTATCTAATGATACCCGGCACCGTGGGGAAGGCGAGAAAAAAAAAATCATCCCCACATTACGTGCAAGCCCAAGCTCTCATACCTCGGGTGTCACCACTGTGTGGATCGCCCGGAGGACACGGTGGAGCAAGCGGTGGAGGTCTGCCCGGGTTGGGCAGAGCACCGCCGTGCCCTCGTGGATGCGTTCGGCGGCAGTGATCTCTCGCGTCCGGCCCTGGTTCAGGCCATGGTACGGAGCGAGAGGGCATGGGCAGCCATCACCTCTTTCTGAAGCAGTAATGCTCGCGAAGGAGAAGGCGGGACGGTTGAGGGAAAGGGAAATTTCGCGCCCTCTCGCCCCTAGCAGCCACAGGAGACGCCCTGGGCGTCGGTAACTTGAAAACATCGTAAAAGCCAATTATTTTTAAAAGAATAACCGTGGAGTTTCTTGCCGGCTCTTCTCCATAGGAAATGACCAATTGGAATCGTGCACCTAACTTCTGACGTTTCATAAGTGCACATGTAGTTTTATGTGAAATAAAATTTGATTAGATTTGAATTAATCATTTAAAAGGTTAAATCTGTAACTATCTGCAATATTCCAACCTTTTGGCTCGTCTTTTTACAATTTGAGGTAAACCATAGAATAATATGAACAAATTGCAGTATTGCTCTTTCCCCATAGCAAATAGCGAGATATTTATAGCCCACAGACTAGACTTAAGGGAATGTCTTTGCAAAATTTTAACAAAATTGATCCGGTAGTATTTGCGTGATGCTTCCACATACATTCAGACAAACATTCTAAAAACTATATTTTCGTTATTAGAATCGTTCCCAGACCTCGCCACATACTTTTTTTTTTAATATTCAATGGACAGTTTTGACTTTTCTACTATTTTATTTTAAGTTTAGATTTAAAGACGATGCTCCTGGAATAAAATTACTACTGTAGGTCGAAAGTATTAAAAACCGGACAAGTGCGAATTGGACTCGCCCACCGTACAATGTAGGTATTAAATAAAGAATATATTTTTTATGATTTAATTATGAATAGTTTTCAGATTTTTCTCTGTACTTTTTGTATAAGACGATATTATTTGCCAAATTTCATAGTTCTAGGTCTACAGTATAAACGGTACAACAAAGGCACCCTATAAATTTTGATTCCCCTGAGAGTGTCAAAATATACGTCTTTTGCGGCATAAACAGCCGTATCTTTTTGTTACGTTAATTTAGAAGTTTGACTTTTGACAGCTTCAAGGGACTGTACCTTGAGTATATGGTTTTAATTTCAACTCGATACCTCCACGCTTTCCCGAATAAAGGGTCTTGACAGACAGATGGACAACAAATTGATCCTATAAGGGTTTCATTATTTTCTTTTGAGGTAAGGAACCCTAAAAATGAAGCAAAGTCAGATAAATTAATTATGTAATAGGTAGGTGCTCACATATTTTCAAATATTTTTACCGTAGAAGCTTTCCCTATTTCATCTGGCAAGATCATAAACACTTGTGCGAGCACGGTAGGCCTTCTGCGACTGAACCCTAATAACTAGTTTCATAAAGTAAAGAAAAACACATTGAAGGATTAAGATAGACCACTCTACCTCAATCCTTCAATGTGTTTTTCTTGTTACACTACACCTACAACAAGGGTTGCCAGGTTTTGAAACCGAAAAGCCGGACAGACCTGTTTGTTTAGCCGGACATTTGTGGAAAAACATCTGGACACCCTTAATTTTTAGGGTCCCGTACCCTCAAAAGGAAAAATCCGGACCCTTATAGGATCACTCGTGTGTCTGTCTGTCTGTCTGTCTGACTGGCTGGCTGTCGGTCTGTCCATCTTTCACAGTCGATTTGCTCCGAATCTACTAGACCGATTAATTTGAAATTTGGTACACATATGAGTTTCTGCGATATAAATCCGGACCTGTAATGTAAATTCATTAATTTTGAATATGAGGTCACTTTTGGGGTAAAAATGAGAAAATAAAATAAATAGTTTTGTAAACTGTATCGTGTGACAGCAATCAAACGAAAGAACTTGTTGTGAGTGTCTCAAATATATTTTTTTATAATTTTAAAATAAACAGTTATAAAGTTAGTTAAGAAAATAGATGAAAATTAATCATTCCTTATCTCCGAAACTACTAAACTTAAAATTTTGAAAATAATACAGAAAATAGTTCTTTACTTATAGATCACAGGAAATCCTATAAAAAGTCTATGGTGTTAAAATAACATGGTAAATCTCTCAATATCGTGTGTACAAACTTACATTTGAAGTTGGAATGTATGGGAGAACATGTTTTTCAACTACAATGTTAAGTTGGTTCCTGATATAAATTATCTTGGGATAAAAATATGGTAAATAACATATTCATTGTACGGAACCCTCACCACGCGAGTTCAACTAGCAGTTTTTTTGTTCGTTTTTTTAGTCAATATAATAGGAAAATTTTTTGTTATAGTAAAATTAGGCCCTTTTTATCATTTACCATAAAATCTTCTTAAATTCGAATGAAACAACAATAAAGCTGAATGATTCAGTCGTCTTTATTATTAATCCGGAAACCAACACATGACAAATAAAAAAAGGTTATCTTTAAGAAGCCTAAGCCGGACAGCCCGGACACCGTCTAATTTGCCGCACACGCAATCAAAAATACTGACGGTGTCCGGCTTTATCCGGACGCCTGGCAACGCTACTTACAACATATAACCTAGTTTAACGGGGATGGCAAACCTTTTCCATCCAAGTGCCTTTATTTCCAAATAAATATTTAATGTGGCCATGACCTGCCAATAATAGATCTTAACTTTGACTACTCGAATAAAACTAAACAGTTTCAGGATAATAACAATAATAATAATATATTAATAATAAATTCTTTATTTTGGACAACATAGGATCCACTGTGTTAGTAAATTTCTTATAATTAATGTTAGTATATTATCTAATTATTAATTTAAAGTACTATTATTTAAAATTTTGCTACTGTTTGAGTTCGCTTCGTGTGGACGACGCACAAGCGAAAGGAGAACTTCACTCGTTCATCGCCGCCACAAAATGCCCCAGAATAGGAGAGTAGATGTTCTCCGCCACTGTCCTCAGAATACTCTGTCCTACGGCCGAGATTTTTTTTTGAATGACTGCATAAAAGTCATCAGTTCGATTCACCGCAAACATCTCAGATGCGCTACAAAACCGGGGCAGTCCCAACAGCATTCTGAACATTCTAATAAAGAAAAGAAATAAAAATAAGTGTATTTGTCACAGAAACACGTGTATGAGGTAAACAGAAATAATAAACAAAATAAGTCTACATATATATAATCACGATCACAAAACACAAATAGTCGGCAACTGCACGCCGTAACTGTGACAATAGGCTTCCACTCAGCATGATGCTGTGCTATGGGGTATCCACGGCACAGTGCTAATTTTCAGTGGTTTTCCGAAAAAGATGTACGGAAACCAAGTCAGATTTAATATATTGTACATAAAGTAGGTAACAAAATAAAATACAATAAACGGTACTTAGAATATAATGCAATTACAGAACCAATTATAAGAAAAAATATCATTAAATAACATAAAAATTACCGGAAGGCGTAGCGTTGGAAGGCCTCCTACAAGGTGGACCGATGACCTTGTGAAGGCCGCAGGAATCCGTTGGATGCGGGAAGCACAAAACCGATCGAAGTGGCGGTGCTTGGGGTGGCCTATGTCCAGCAGTGGACGTCTTTCGGCTGAAATAATGAATGATGAACATAAAAATTATCAGCAGGTATTACCTATATTTTCTCTATATTCGCAAACAGAATTAGACTCTTGCTCAGTCATCTTAACATTTACCGTGTTATATTTATTTAAATCAAAGAACAAATTGGAGCGACTTCTGCTGTTACAAGCTAGATGGTAAATAATTTATATAAGGTTCACAGGCAACGATGCAGTCGAAATCGAAGCGCCTGTCGTAGCCGCCCGGCTACGACAGGCGCTTCGATTTCGACTCAGATTTCTGTTTGATAGGTACTCGCGTTCAGATTTCTGTTTTATAGGTACTGTGACTTAGGTACCTACCTAAATTCCTCAATTGATACTCTGCCCAAATTAATTTGTTAAGTGCCTTTAGTTCTGAAACTCTGATTTTTAGGGTTCCGAGTAAACAAGGAACCCTTATTGTTTCGCCATGTCCGTCTGTCTATCTGTCTGTCTGTTCCCGCTGTAGCTCAGAGACGCTTAGTACTAGAAAGCTGTCATTTGGTACAAGTATACATATTATTAATCACACCGACAAAGTAATCAAATAAAATCATGAAAAATATTTTTTTTAGGGTGCCTCCCTTGCACGTAATGTAGGGATGATATTTTTTTTTTTCTCGTCCAACCCATAGTGTGGGATATCGTTGGATAGGCCGTTCAAAAATATTGCGAGTCTGTAATCACCACTTTTCGATTCAAGATTAGCACTTTAATGCTTAATATTACGCAACCGCAGTTGCGTAATATTAAGCATTAAAGTGCTAATTTGTGTAAAAGTCCCCCCTCCCCTGCCAGCTAAATAGTTGTTTATGGAGATGTGAAAAAATGCATGGCAGTAGTACATATAATGAAATTAAAAGGAAAACTATCGCAGCTAAGTGGGATTTACAAGTTTTTTTTTTTTTTTTTTTTTTTGATTTTTTTTTTTGAGGGTGGGAAATCATCAAATAACTTCTCCCGCTCTGGGCGGAGCGGGAGGGTGTGTCAGACTCTTACTGACTAAAACCCACCCGTATTCCTTCCTGTTGCCTGTGTTGCGGGGGCCTCGGTGACCCATAAGTACCTTCCCGCGAGGGATTTACAAGTTAACGAGTAATAGTCGACCAACTAAAGGTGCTCCACACACTGCACCGCGCTCCGTCGCGTAGCGCGGGGCGGCAGATTTAACATTGTATCCGTTTGTATAGAAAACAAAATCTGCACGCGGGACGCGCTCCCGTGCGCAGATTTTTTGCTATGGCCATCCCGCGCTACGCAACGGAGAGCGGTGCAGTGTGCTGATCGCCTAAATATGCAGTTGGAGAATTGATTGTGGCATAATTATCGATGTATCGGAGAACACGTTTTTCAACTACGAAGTTAAGTTTGTTTTTGGGATAAATTCATACCAACTTCCCAACTACATAACCCTTCATTGTGCGTGGTCCGACACGCAGTTGACTGGTTTTTTTATTTGCTAAACCAAAATGACAGCTGCAATGGACCTTTTTTAACAATAACACGGTAAATAATTATAATTAAGAGGCCGACAACACCCAAAGCGCGGTCACTGTCGGACTGCATAGAAAAGAAAGAGAAGCGCGATGACACAACGCTGCTAATTTATTGCAAAATATGAAGCAATTATCGATTTACAAAAAAACAATAGATTGTATAAAACAAAATAAAACACTATTATGCTAATATGTTGCTTGTAGAATAATCTGACAAAAAAATCAGAATGATTGCATGTATGTATGTATATTAGTATGGTTTTGAATCGTTAAAAGAATTTTTTAGAGATATCTTCGTGATTTTTTTCTATCATATCAAATTAGTTGTATTATGTTTTCAACACACTATCTACCTAGCATATATCCTGAAGAATATCATATATTTACTGCAGTATTTCTGAATTTATATACTGCAGTGGATCATTTACTTTGTTCATGATCATACACTTACTTTTTGTAAGTTTTCTATTGCCTAAAGGCTTTATAAAGATTTGCAAAATTTGTCTACATATAAAACTTACAAAGTTACGTTTAGGTCCTGTAGTCCCCTTAATATTACAGAGACAACACGACAACAGTGAAGGTCCTGCTGCAGAGATTGATTCAGTGGTCCTTGGTGAGAGCCACTGGGTAACTAGAGTTACTTGTCTCTGTGATATTAATTATTTAACATCTTATGTAAAAAAAAGGTCCATCGCATCTAATAACCTAATAATATAATCATTTTATCATAATACCATAATATATTATCATTAACACGATGTTAAGGATAATATATTATATCAATAATAATATAATCATATTATATTAATATATTATGTATTATCATCATCTGCCGAGCCTTTTCCCAACTAAGTTGGGGTGTTTTTTTTTTTTTTTAAACTAGGCTGAAAATCAGCACTTTTCGAACGTCAAAGTTACATAAGACAGTCCTGCAAAAATGCCCGCCCGTCACCGTCGGCTTCCAGTCTAACCGGATCCAGCTGAATACCAGTATTTTACATGGAGCGACTGCCTACCTGACCTCCACAACCCATTTACAGGGTAATACGATACCCCTTGGTAAGACTGGTTGTCAGACTTTCGGGCATCTGACGACCCGTAACGACTGTCAAAGATCTACAAATGATAACCGGGACCAACGGCTTAGCGTGCTTTCCGAGGCACGGAGGGGTCTTGGTATGTAAAGATGGTCACCCATCTACGGACCAACTGCGGTAAACGCTTACCGCAAGCTTCTGATCAATTGACCCGTGCAGCTGTTATTGCTTTGCCTTAAGCCCATTATATAAAAATAACCTGATATATTATCATTAACATATCAGGTTATTTTTATGTCTACACCAAATGTCATTTTAGTCTAGCAAATTAATAATCAGTGTATATTATGATATAATAACAAGTTTGCAGTACAGATAAGTTATCTCAACGATAGTAGTCTTTCAACTTTGACCACCCGTGTTACTGTGAACGATAACATCCAAGCAAGATCGGTTTAAGTTTTAGTTAAATTTGAAACTTCTTTGATGATAGGGATATTACTTGTGAGCTAGTGAAAAGTTTAAACTTACGACAATATGGTGAATAAAAGTAAGTAACCCGCTTAAAATTATAATGTTGTCGTTTGAATTGAAGTTTGGTCAAATTGAATTGTCTTAACCCTTGGTATCCGTGGATCCACGCGAGACACCGATGACTTTGTCATTGTTTCTGTAATGACGGCATTCAACCTGTTAAACCAAAGTTGAGGTTATTTTCTAACCTCAATTTTGGTTTAATCGTATTTCTGCAGAATAAATAGATATAGTTATTTTATGAAAGCAATAATGAAGATAACTGGGTCTATTAAATTTTTATAATTAATTGAAGTGTAGGTAAAGCAGAAAAAAATATCTCTTTAAAACACTCACAAAAAATTTTTTTGGTCAATTCGTTCTGAAGTTAAATCTTGCTTTGAAAGCATCGACGATTCAGCATAAGCCTTGCCTTTTTCCAACTATGTTGGGACTTGGAAGTCGACCCCAACATAGTTGGGAAAATACTGGTATTCAGCTGCATCTGATTAGACTGGAGTCTAATCAGATGCAGCTGAATACCAGTATTTTACATAGAGATACTGCCTATCTGACCTCCACAACCCAGTTTACTGGGTAGCCATTGGTAAGACTGGTTGTCAGACTTTCGGGCTTCTGCTAGTTATTTAGTTATATTTCGACGATTGCTATATATTGGTGCTTATTAGAATTGATTTCAGTTGAAATCCGAAAGAACGTTGAAAGTCAGAAACTATCAGAAAAACCACCACAATGAAGGGTTCCGTAGTTGAGATGAATCTTAAAAACAAACTTAACATTGTAGTTGAAAAACATGTTCTCCCATATATTTTTAGTACTTAGAGTCTCTGAGCTACGAGCTCGGGAAGGTACTAATGGGTCACCGAGGCCCCTGGCAACACAGGCAACCAGAAGGAATACGGGTGGGTTTTAGTCAGTAAGAGTCTGACACACCCTCCCGCTCCGCCCAGAGCGGGAGAAGTTATTTGATGATTTCCCATCCAAAAAAAAAAAAAAAAGAGTCAAACTCAAACTCAAAGCATTTATTTCAAATAAACCAATTACAGGCACTTTTGAATTGTCAAGGGTTCGGTCAGTCAGTCAGAAAGATGAAGCTAGTTGCCCATTCCAAAGCGTAGTAGGTACCTATGGAGAGGAACGGGCAAGAAACTCCAAGGACACTCTTTTAAATCAACGTATTATGGTTACAAAATATTGTTTACATCATTCATTTTGAAATTATACATGTGAGAACGATGCAAAACGTAAAAGCGTCCGTAATAAAAAGATTACAACAAAAACAAAAGCAATTCAAAAATTAAAGGTAAAATAAGCCGTGGCAGCTAAGAGATGACCAGTCTCTACTGACGGCGCCCGTTCACGAACATGACGCGTGGATCAGCACCATTCAGCTCAACCATTTTGAAGGGAGCTAAATGATCCAACACACGCGCCACCATCAGCGAGGCATTAGATTGAGCACGACATACTCCCAGCCGCCAGGGCACATTCAAGTCAATGAAAGACGTATCCAGTAAATGGCAGCTTTATAGTACATAGTACTCACATAACAATGTGCTGTGCAGCTATACAATACTAAGAGATTGAATTTATACAATGCAAAGAGTTTTTAAAATCTTCAGCAGCTCCAACACTATTTTCAATACCTGATCAATTAGTTTTTGCGCCCTTGTGGAGCAGGACCAGCGTTGAGCCAAGCATTTTTATCAGCAATGTAATCCCCCAATTTATAATATGCTTGGCTACATAGTGTGCGTTTTATACTAGATTTAAAGTTTGTTTCATTCAGTTGAAGTATGTGGGGAGGTATTTTATTGTAACATTTTAAACAGTACCCCATGAAAGATGAGTCTACTTTAGCCAGCCTGAAACCTGGTGGAACTAATTGGCCCCTAATTCTAGTGATATAATTGTGTCTTTCACCTCTTTTACTAAAAAGATGTAGATTTTTCCTTACGTACATGATGTTTTCATAGATATATTGACAAGGTACCGTCATGATGTTAATTTCTTTAAACAGTTCCCTTAGAGAGTCGCACCTGCGGAGGCCATATATGGCTCTGATGGCTCTTTTCTGCAGAATAAAAATAGACTCGATGTCTGCAGCCCGTCCCCATAGTAAAATACCGTACGACATAATACTATGAAAGTAACTAAAATATACTAGCCGTGCGGTATCTACATCAGTAAATTGACGGATTTTTCTCACAGCATATGCTGCTGAACTTAGCCGTCCTGCAAGGGAAGTTAAATGAGGCCCCCATTGAAGCCTTGAGTCGAGCGTAATCCCCAGGAAAACAGTTTTATCGACGAATTCTAATTTCTCTTGATTCAATACTATCTCACAAATACTACTTTTGACAGTCTCTGAGCTAAGCCGGGGGACAGACAGACCGACACACAGTGGAACGAATGTATGGGAGCGGTTGGACGTAGACATGTCCGAAAAAAAAGAGTAAAATTATGCCAAACTAATGATGCCATCTTATTTGATTACTTAATGCCTTCATAACTTGTGGTGATGAATTTCTTCATAACTCCCATATTTCGGGAGTAATTTGAGAAAATGTGAAATTTTACTATGAAAATGAGTGTATCGAGCTCTCTCCCTCCTGATTCCGGGCTTGTTTCAAGTAGAGGTCTCTAATATCATAATGCTAATACTAAGAGCTATATTTAATACTAAGACACATAGTGCGCCAAATGTGCACTTTCTGGGATAAAGAGTGATGTTTATTTTATAACACAATTTTTTTATTTTTTGTTTATTTTTTTGATTAAAACCGTTTTTCTAAAGGTTTACCTTATTACAATAACATTTCTGAGCAGCCAATTAGAGAAGATATAAGCTAATTAGGATATATAATTAGGGACTTAAGGTTTACATATAAAACTGATGCACTAATGATTACTGATAAGAACATTGCTATTATTTAATTACTAAATGGCTCTTAATACACTAATTTAGCATGCATCATTTATCACAATAACTAATTACCTTGCAATATTTAACAAAGGATACCTGGGATACCTGGATTTTATATAAATAGGTCACTATTAGTAACTTTAAAATCAGTGTTGATTTACACCTCGTTGTATCCAAGCTAATCTCGCAATGTATTTTCCAAATTTTAATACAAATCTTGATATTCACGTTGCTTTATGCGCACGCGCACATAAAGATTTACGCGACTTTAACTATTTGTTCAGTGTTTTAAAAGATAACAGTTGTGTTCAGTTATGTGAAAGTGCTGAAACAAGTTTAAAAGACTGGTGTCGTCGATTTTGCTACCGCATTTATGCAAAATGGACACAGTCTGGAAGAAGCACAGATAAGTTTCGGAAGAAACATGAGATTTGGCTACAGGCTGCAATTCAATGGCCGGAATTACAGAATGAAAATATGGAACCTTCTACAGAAAATATAAGTGACGTCATCGAGCCCATAATTTCTCCTGCTAAATCTGATGCTTCAACTTGTACACATCCTAGTCCTCGTAAATCTTTTGAGGACCTTAGTAACCGGCAAAAAAGAAGACGCACTGAAGATAGTCTTTCATGCAGCAGTAGCAGCGCTGAAATTATGTTTTCGGCCGAAAGGGCGCTTCAAAAGGCAGGACAAAGCGATACAGCTTATGTTATGAAATACTTGACGGAGAATCCAGAAGAGGCCTCAAAAATCAAAGCCTTCATTGAAGGTAAATCAATTCAGGTACGGGAAATATCCCCTTTGAAGGCATTGGCTCTTTATGTATCGATGAACTTATCGAAATGGCGCTATAACACTCTTCGGGATTTCAACACTCAAGAAGGAGCTCTTCAATACCCGAGTTACTACATGTTGGTTAAAGAAAAAATTAAGTGCTATCCGGCCAAAGAAGATCTCACAGTTACAGAGAGCTCTGCAAAAATCAAATTACAAGCCTTGATGGATTTAACCTCAAGAAGACTTATTAGGTCGTTAGAAACCCCTGTTGATCCCAATCAACAGCTCGTATTGACCAGCAAATGGGGTTTTGACGGATCATCTAGCCAAAGCATTTATCATCAAAGGACGAGTGAAGATGAGCAAATCGATCTTGCTAGTAATTTTATGATTAGTCTTGTACCACTGCGGCTCGTCTCAAAAGGTGTAACAATTTGGGAAAACGAGCGACCATCTTCCACTTCATTTTGCCGGCCAATATTGTTTAAGTTTATAAAGGAAACCAAAGAAAATGTGCAGAGAGAGATGGCTGAAATCGAAGCAGAGATTGAAGCCTTAACTCCATCCACCATCACTGATGGAATTAGTGTCAAACACCAACTGCTGTTGACAATGATTGATGGTAAAATTCATTCCATTATATCCAATACAGCAGCTTCAGTGTGTGACATATGCAAGGCTTGTCCTAAAGAAATGAATAATTTAGAGTTAATCAAAGATAAACACGCAAACGAGGACATGTATAAATATAGCTTAAGCACCCTTCACGCTTGGATTCGCTCAATGGAATGCTTATTACACATTTCCTACAAATTAGACATAAAATCATGGCAAGTAAGGGGTGATATAGCAAAAAGGCAAGTTGATGACAGGAAGAAAAGAGTTCAAGAGGCTGTAAGAAGAGAAACGGGCTTACTTCTCGATGTTGTGAAACAAGGCAGTGGATCCACCAACAATGGCAACTCGGCAAGGAGATTTTTTGAAAACTACACTAAATCTGCTGAACTGACCGGAATAGATGCTATGCTTTTAAGAAAAATCTGTGTGATCTTGCAGTGTATTTCATCAGGAGAGAAGATCAACGTAACTAAATTCCGAGAGTTCTGCTTTGATACTGCTAAGCTTTACGTGGAGTTATACCCATGGTATTATATGCCTTCTTCACTTCATAAAATTTTAATGCATGGGCCAGACATAGTTCAGAACATGTCAATTGTGCCCATTGGTTTTCTATCCGAAGAGGCATCTGAGGCTAGAAATAAAGATTTTAGAAAATATAGAGAGGGGCATTCTCGAAAGCATAGCAGTATCTCATGCAATGAAGATATTATGCACAATCTTTTACTGTCTTCTGATCCACTTGTTACAAGTATCCGTCCAAAAGGAAATAAGTTTGTAAAAAAATCTTCTTTTAAGGAATTTTATGAGCTTACGGATTCTGAGAAAAGTGATATCGAATTTGTTAACATAAATGATTTAGCGGACATCGATTCTGAATTTGAATTAATTGATGATGATGATGATGACGAAGATAATTAAATGATGTTATTGTTTTAAAATGTGTAACTTAGTAAATTAGAGCTTACATCTTAATTATTTATTGTACTTTTAATGAAACTAGGTAATTTATTATCAACTTACTTAAAAGTCATACTCTCATCAGTTCTTGTGAATATTTTTGTTAATATATATTTCTGTATATATATAATATATTTATAGACCTCTTAATAAGTCTGTCTGCGGTTTAAAGTAAATACAAATGGGGAAAAAACGTTTTTTTTTTTAAATTTTCATTTCCTTTTATCCCAGAAAGTGCACATTTGGCGCACTATGTGTCTTAGTATTAAATATAGCTCTTAGTAATAGCATTACGATATTAGAGACCGCTACTTGAAACAAGCCCGGAATCAGGAGGGAGAGAGCTCGATACACTCATTTTCATAGTAAAATTTCACATTTTCTCAAATTACTCCCGAAATATGGGAGTTATGAAGAAATTCATCACCACAATTTATGAAGGCATTAAGTAATCGAATAAGATGGCATCATTAGTTTGGCATAATTTTACTCTTATTTTTCGGACATGTCTACGTCCAACCGCTCCCATACATTCGTTCCACTGTGCGACATGGCGAAACTATAAGGGTTCCTTGTTGACTACGGAATCCTAAAAATGTAAAGCGAAACTAGCAGATTTACCACGGGTAAACAAAACAAAATACTCAATAATAATAATTTATTTACTACTTAAACATTTTGTCCCATAAAAATTACCATTTTGTAGCGTTCTCCCTAAACGAACCTTAATAATCGAACGGTTGTAAATAGCTGCACATAGTGTGTTAAAGTAGCAATGACTTTAATTTTGACAGTTTAACAATATTCATTGCGTTTTTTACGTTTTTGAGCAGATAAATTTTCCGATTTTTTCGAACTTATGAAGCAATGGATTAGAAATATCCTTCAAAAACATTGATATTGTGATTGAAAGTGTGTTATGCAATTAGGGTGCAGCTCATGGTCTATCCGCTTGCCAAATTGTAACAAATCCGTTTTTTTTGGGTGAGAAATCATCATATAACTTCTCCCGCTCTGGGCGGAGCGGGAGGGTGAGTCAGACTCTACCCCACTAAAACCCACCCGTATTCCTTCCGTTGCCTGTGTTGCCAGGGGCCTCGGTAACCCTTTTGTACCTTCCCGCGGACCCGGCAGGCATCGACCCTAGTGGACCCCTACCCTTGTGTTGACGACATGTCTTTGAGGCGCGCGTGGAATACAACGCGCCGTCGACCCGGGCCTGGTCCTTACCGGACGGTGAGCTACCCATTGCTCACCGTCCGCAAGCCCGCGCCTACGGTGGCCGGAAATTCGCCCGGGATTCCCGACGACCAGGGCGTCTCCTGCGGCGGCTAGGGGCGAGAGGGCGCGAAATTTGCCTTTCCCTCAACCGTCCCGCCTCCTCCTTCGCGAGCATCACTGCTTCGCAGAAGGAGGTGTCAGCTGCCCATGCCCTCTCGCTCCGTACCATGGCCTGAACCAGGGCCGTACGCGAGAGATCTCTGCCGCCGATCACCTCCACGAGGACACAGCAGTGCTCTGCCCAAGCTGGGCAGACGTCCACCGTATGCTCCACCATATCCTCCGGGCGATCAACACAGTGGTGACACCAAACAGACAGACAGACAATTACTTTCAATATGGGTAATAATATAAACAGTGTAGGTACCACTTCCTACTAATAACACTTAAAACAAAGTAAACAATGAGAAAGTGTTTAAATTTAATTACAATCCATTAATTGGTCCACGTTCTACTGTTGTGGAATACAAAACCCATTACGAGTGAATCCATTTCAATTGTAACAATGAAAATGATTTCCATTACCTACCTACCGTAGCCGGCAATGATATTTGTTTAAGAACGATTATCGACTTAATAGTAGTGCTTTTAAATTCTATCATTAAGGCTTATTTGTCTTTTAAGGCTTATTTGCTCTTTGTCTTTTGTATTTGTCTGTTAACTCATCGTTTTTATCAGAACTTATGTTATAGGGCGTACACTGAATGCAGCAAAATTTTATTTTGTTTCTTCTTCAAACTCAAACTCAAAGCATTTATTTCAAATAAACCAATTACAGGCATTTTTGAATTGTCAAGGGGTCGGTCAGTCAGTCAGAAAGATGAAGCTAGTTGTCCATTCCAAAGCGTAGTAGGTGCCTATGGAGAAGAACGGGCAAGAAACTCCATGGAAACTCTTTTAAATCAACGTATTATGGTTACAAAGTATTGTTTACATCATTTATTTTGAAAGTGTACATGTATTGTGAGAACGATGAAAAACGTAAAAGCGTCCGTAATAAAAAGATTAACAGAAAAAAAAAGCAATTCAAAAATTAAAAAAAGCCGCGGCAGCTAAGAGATGACCAGTCTCTACTGACGGCGCCCGTTCACGATCATGACGGTTCTTGTTTTCAAACCTTATGGTTATTTACTTATTACGTAATTATGTGTGTGTGTATCTTTAGTTATCAATTATGTACAGATAACAGTTAGATTTCCATTTTGTTACTAAGCCATAAATCTTGATTTTCATTCATCTTTTTTAGATTAACAGACGTTCTATGGTTGTGCTCTTTTATTTAGCATTGGTCTGATTACTCACAACCTAATACTAACTCGTTCGAACTCAAACCAGGTGTTGGCTATGAAATCCAATTCGTCCATTGTTAAAAATCCAATTCGTTCGATCAAACTGAATCGTCCTGGCTCTCGATTGGTGCAATTTCATTAACAAGTTTTATTTGCGCAGCCATCGAAGGAGTGATCGCAGTGGACAGAGCCCTCGACGTAAGCTTTGGGGATGGAAAGTCAATCAGATTTGAGGACTGTTGGCTTAGAGATCATTGCAGGTAACAATGACATAGAATTAATGAGAAAAAAACCATTACTCGTATGCAGATTTTTCTTTTATCTAGTCTTGCCGCAAAGCCGTTGAGTCAGAATTATATCAAACTAGTTCATTCGTATTTGCCCTTTATGTATTTGTAATCTTATTGCGAGCTTTATCTGGCAAGCCATTCATGATCTACTGCCCCAATTCCGACAGAAATCAAGATTCAAGTAAATAACTAGTTTACTAAACCATTTACGATGGTTAGATCTTTAATGAATCTATTTCAAGCAGAGAGGGTCTCAAATTGAAAGCATTTAGAACTCCGGTAGTGTCGAACAAACATTGAGGCAACTAACTCATTGAGCAAGTACCTAACACATGGTTCCAAAGACTATTGAATCCAATCTACAGGAATTCATTCACTTGTTTCACGAAAGGGTTCGAAGGTATAAAGATAGATACTTCGGGTCTGACCCGTATTATCAGTTTAAACTGAAAACTGTTTCAGGTGCTCGTCTTGCTACCATTCAGATACCTTCCAAAGAGCTCATCATATTCTAGACATACCTGATGTTACTGTACTAACTTTTGGAAATGATACGAAGAAAATTGAAGTTACATGTAAGTAGCATTGTGTATGTTTTTAAGTAAAGGAATTTAAGAGGCCTATTACATTTTTATCGTGATTTTTGCGTTAAATGCCCAACTTTGGTGTTATTATTCTGAGAAACGGAAAGACTTCGACAACTTTTACTTATTAACTGGTGGAGAATATTTACTAGTATAGTTTATAGCGGTCTCCCTTTTCCCAATATTTCTTACTTATTTATATAAAGCCAAAATTCAGAAGCAAGTTTTTCATAAAATGCGCGATGGCACTTTTTCGAGCTCGTGGATTGAACTATTGTACATAAGTAAACGAAATTAAATATTTATAAATAATATCTCTTAAATAGTGTTTTAGTTCATAGTGGCCTCAGCATTTTGAAATATATACAAATGTGGAATATCTACGAATAAAAGCCCGTTAAAAACCATTAAACAACTGAGAACGCTAAGAATTAATGATTTTTCCTTAGTACATTCATATAAAAAAAATTGAATTGTAAAATGTATACCAAAATAACCGCTAGTTTATAAGAAATTAGAAAGAAATAATGATTTTTTTTTGCCTAAAGTGTTGTTGATTTATTAAAATTCATAGAAATATTTGCGGAAAATATACGTACATACCATTTCATTTACTATGAATTAATTCAATTATTTTATTTACTGAATACAGATACATATAATACAAAATAATAATGGAATACAATCATAAAACCATTCGTATTCAAAATAAATTAATAATCAATTCTTTCTAACAATTTTTGTAATTCACAGACAGACAAATAGAGCAGAATAGATCAAAGAATGTTCTATTCTGCTATTATCATGCTCTGCCTATTAACATTAACAATATGAAAGCACCTACATGCGGTGGCATTCTGTAAAAATATCACCGTGAAAATTTAGGTGAAGTGATCTTAAAGTAAGCTATCATTCCACCTCTGCAGTGCTATTCTGAAACCTTCTCACCGTGAAAACTTAAGTGAAGTGAACGTGGAGTGAACTGTCAGTGTCATCTCACCTGATACTAGGCATGGACCGAGGATTACATTTACAATCATAATCGAGATTTTAATAATATTTGTATGCTAATTCTATTGATCATAATCAGTTAACTGATTAAATAAACGCAATCCCATGGAATCGCGATGTGTTTTGAAGAAGCGATAATGGATTGAGTCGACTAAAGACTGTGCGACGTTATTCAGCGTGGTTTTCGGGGGTGCTAAAGCCGATAGTGATGTAAAATCTAAAAAGCAAGATGGCGGCTGCGAAAATATTCAGATTTTTCATCATGGGTATCGTTTTCATGGTTTTCGGGGGTGTTAAATCCGATAGTGAGGTCAACATTAAAAAGCAAGATGGCGGCTGCAAAAATGTTCAGATTTTTCATTATGGGTGTCGTTTTCATGGTTTTCGGGGGTGTTAAAGCCGATAGTTAGGTCAAATCTGAATAGCTAGATAGCGGCTGCGAAAATTACCAAACCTTTTGGAATAAAAAAAACCAAATTGAGTTTCTGACTGAATGTCTGTTTTTCTATTTTGTTAAAAAAAAACCCTAAATAGTAACGTTTCAACACTTAAAATAATAAAGTTTTGAAATAATAAAGATAAAGATAAAGATTATTTATTTGTCAAAAACATGCGTTTACACACAAATAAAAATAATATAAAATTATCAATAGAATTTGCATAAAAATATTATTATAATCTCGATTATGATTATAAATGTAATGCTTGGTCACTCCCTAGCATCAGTGGCATGACACTGACAGGTCACTCCACACGAGATTTCACAAATAACTTCTCCAGCTCTGGGCGGAGCGGGAGCGTGTGTCAGACTCTTACTGACTAAAACCCACCCGTATTCCTTCCTGTTGCCTGTGTTGCGGGGGCCTCGGTGACCCATAAGTACCTTCCCGCGACCCCGGCAGGCATCGGCCCTAGTGGACCCCTACTATATGTGCTGACGACATCTCTTTGAGGCGCGCGTGGAATACAACGCGTCGTCGACCCGGGCCTGGTCCTTACCGGACGGTGAGCTACCCATTGCTCACCGTCCGCAAGCCCACGCCTGGACGGAAATCCGCCCGGGATTCCCGACGCCCTGGGCATCTCCTGCGGCGGCTAGGGGCGAGAGGGCGCGAAACTTGCCTTTCCCTCAACCGTCCCGCCTCCTCCTTCGCGAGCATTACTGCTTCGCAGAAGGAGGTGGTGGCTGCCCATGCCCTCACGCTCCTTACCATGGCCTGAACCAGGGCCGGACGCGAGAGGTCTCTGCCGCCGATCGCCTCCACGAGGACACGGCGGTGCTCTGCCCAAGCCGGGCAGACCTCCACCGTATGCCCCACCGTGTCCTCCGGGCGATCCACACAGTGGTGACACCCGGACGTTTCCTCCCGCCTTATCCGACACAGGAACCTCCCGAACGAGTTTTCACAGTGAGATTTTTACAGAATCGACATGCTGATGCTAGGGATTGACTTTATTGACAGCTCACTTCAAGCTCATTTTACCTAAGTTTTCACGTTGAGATCTTTACAGAATGGATCGGCTGTGAGCAGTGAGCAATGGTGGCCCAGTGGTAACAGCCGTGACTTACGAGTTGTAGGTCGTAGGTTCGAACCCAGACAGGCGCTTTACTTTGTGTAAATTATTTCGTCACCATTGCTCTCAAAACGGTGAAGGAAAACATCGTGAGGAAACCGGCATGTCCTAGAACCAAAAAAATGGAAGACATGTGATATCTACCAACCCGCACTGGGCCCGTGTCCCAGCAGTGGGAACATTATAAGCTGATTATGCTATGACAGACAAATTACACTCAATTTCAGGGAGCGACGACCACAAATCGACATACACAGCCGAATTCCTATCAAAATTCGACTACAAAACGTGGAAGGAAAGTCGAAAATTCAAGCCTGTACTGTGGCATGGACCCATAGACAATAAAATTCCTGGAGTACCCGTCGAGAAATTTCTATCGTCTGTGGAAGGAGCGAAGTGTGTGTTTCAGTCACTGCTTGACTATGGCGTCGCGTTGGTAGAAGGGGTAATGAAACATTTCAAATGTTGCTGATGTGATATTTAAGTAATTGTATATTTGCTGTTAATTAGAAATGTCGTTCAACTGTCGATGGCTGTTAGCAGAGGTTTCAATTAAAGAGGTTTGAATATTATTTCTGCAGTCGATAGCAAAGGTTTTTTTGGATTCAATTAATTAATTAATTAAGGGTTTCTTTTGTTTTTTTAATCAGTATTAGGTACCTATTAGTCATTTCATTCTGTATGCATCTTATTATAGTAAGTACTGTAGTATACAAAGTACTTTCTCCACTTTGATTGCTTCAGTTCACGTTTTATTTTTCACTTTTTAGTTGTCAGCGTCAAAAATATCTCAACAACTAAGAAAATTAAACTTTATCTCAATTGGATAAAATTCTTGTCAGAATGACAGTAGTCGTGTACTTTCTTAATTTTGAAACAGTTCTTGTGTCATTGAGTTAATATTTAATTTTTATAGTTGTTTAGATCATTTTGAACAGTCTGTTCATCCCGATATTATTGACGCTGACTGAACCATACCCCACACAAATTGGTACCCCACAACCTGTTATGTAAATAACAGTGACAGGAAGTTATTATAAAATTGTGCACATAGACGAAGTGGGAAGAATACGGATTATTGAAGCTAAATCAAAAACTACCGACCAAGCAAATTAAATAAAATTTATATGGGACCACCGCGCAGCCTTCTTCTACCAAATGAAAAAAATATTTCGAAAATGGGTCCACATTTTCACGAAAATATCGATGAAAAAACATAAAAAAAAATATATACAGACGAACATATAACCTCCTTTTTAGAAGTCAGTTAAAAATTTAGTGCTCATTGATGAAAATGAATTACGTTTTCATTCATCAAATTATTCAGTTAATTTGTTACATTTGCGAATAACAGCGGTGCATTCAGTTTGTAAAGCATTGTAATCACGCTGTAATTTAATTAATTCAAAAGTAGTTAGTTCGATCATGTGAGCAGTAGGTACCTAATTACATATACAATAAACACGAGTTATTGTTTAACGAGAAATTTCAGCAAATTTAAAGATAAATAGCAATTATATCGAATCAATCTAAATGACAAGAATGATAAAATTATTACATTAGTTTTATTTATTTGAAATGAATTGAAATGGATGAAATGAAATGATTTTATTTTCTCTAAGTAGGTTTGTACAATCACTTTTACACTACAATCATATTAAAAAAAAAAAAAAAACTAGATGAGCTTGGCGGTTCCTATCTGACTACTCTGAGAAGAAAGGCCGAAACAAACTCAGAGGTCACAGTCTCTTTTAAAGACTAGACATAATCTTGGTCAGATCATGTGAAGACCATGTAGATTAGTCTCTGAAATGGTCTTTTGAGGAAATAACCACACAGACTGACTGGACATATGCAGTCAGTGCACGCATTTTTCAGTATTATTATATTTATTTTTGTTTACTGTACTCCAACGACTTATTCACTAATACACATATTACATAGAAGAACTTATACATATATCTACTAGTATTGTGAATATGTCACTTAAAGAAGTACACAGATAAGACATAGATAAAAATACATACCAATTAAGATAATTAATTTAAAGTGATTTAAAATGAATTAACATATTTTTTGTTACAATGAAAGATAAATAGGTAAGAGCTATTTTACCATAGGAAGACAAGTTTTGAGTATGAATGGATTGTGTGAAAGACGATATGACCAGATAGATAGAAGGTGAACGGTTTAAAACTGATAGGATGGCTAGAGAGCAATGCATGTATGAAAAAGAAGTTATGCTGCGCCGACATCAAAATGAGGATAACTGCAAAAGGATGACGTTCACTACTGGTATTTTTTCCGTAGTTTGATAATATAAGTCAATGATATTGTAAGTAATTTTTACCAAAAATAAACAAATAATTTAAAAATAAAAAACCCGACTGTTGAAAAGAGAAAAACAAGCATTATAATCTATAGAATTTCGGTATCGCAGGCGGGACAAACAAATGTTACACCATATTAAATACTTATATCCATATTTCCATATTTTATATATTTTATTCCCATATTTTATTGGTTTGTCCCGCCTGCGATACCAAAATTCTATAGATTATAATGCTTGTTTTTCTCTTTTCAGCTACTATGTGTTTAGCAGTCGGGTTTTTGTTTTTTAAATAATTTGTTTTATTTCAAGTTTTTTAGTTTTATTAATTATGTAGGATATATGGAATTGACTGATTACTAACTATTATTAATTTGATATCAATATTGTTGTAATTTGTTTTAAAAAAGCCTTCTCCTCCCTTTTTTTGTATTTGCAGATGCAATATATAAATATTATACAACCTATGTCACTTCCACAATTAAAATGTATCTAACGATACAGAGCGTGCCAATGAAATAGACGTACAAACATACATACATACTCTTGAAAAACATTACCCTCCTTCAGAGGCAGTCGGGTAAAAAACAACCGACTTCTAAAAAAACACCACAAAGTAAAAAATACCTGTAACTTCATAAGTCGATTGAGGAGTCTTTGGTTTTGTATTTTCGTTTTTTGCCACCGACATTATACACCGAAATTAAAGTAATTTTTCATGTTGTATTGTTTTTTTTTTTGGAAGTCGGTTGTTTATTTTTTGTAAAATGTTATAATTTTTCATTTTTTAGTTGTGGTACCTACCCGCACAAATTCGCATACCACTATGTGCTATGTAAATAACTGTGACAGGAACTTACTATTAACAACATCCAATGAGTGGGAAAAATACGTATTTTTGAAGCTAACTAAAAGCTACCCAAGCAAAGTTAACAAAATATAATGGAACCATAAAAATAATCATTAAAATCAATTCATAATTGGCGGAGTAATCGCGTAACAAACATACAAAAAACATACAGTCGAACTGAAAACCTCCTTTTTCTGAAATCGATTAAAAAGAGGTAGATATGTTACCTACGTATCATTCGGTTTTAGATAACGTAATATTGTAATGTTACACTATATTACATGACACGTGGAAGAAGGATTATTATAAGAGTCGTAATTATTCGAAGCGAAAAAAGACAAGCATTTGTTGCAACTCAGCATGCTTCCGTTGATGCCAGCGCGACACTGAGTTCAGGAGCTGCGAACTTGACATAGATAGCGCTAACTATCACCGAATTCGATCGCAAAGTCCTAACGGGGTTAGTAGACCAGTAGAAGATTGTGATTTTTCGTGATTGTCAAGCAATTTTGACCATCTAAGGACCCATTAGGATCTTGCGACCGAATTCGGTCGTTAAGCGATCGCTATCTATGTCGAGACTGCAGCCCCAGGTTTGCTAACTAGCCAAGTTTGTGGAGCGCGTATAACATATCTACCTGTGTTTTGCTTATAATAATAATATTATTAGTAGTGTATACCTAGCTTTTATTTCAATAATACGTGGTCTTTTGCAGGTCGGTGTATCCTTGGCAGATACAGAAGTAGTCTGCAAAGCTCTCGGAGGCGTCCAGCATACAATCTTCGGAGGAATGTGGCAGTTCACCACCAGGGCAGACCATGCCGATACAGCGTATACCAACCTGCCTTTAGCTGCTCATAATGATAATACCTACTTCACTGAAGCAGCTGGGTAAGAACAGTTTTGCTAGTACAACACAGATTTGAGGTCGACGTTTATCATCATCATCACGCCACGTCCACTGCCATAATCGCCACGCTTGGCAGGCGTGTTGGTGATCGTGGTGTTAAAATGCATAGAGAATGCTGCTGCCCATTCTCTAGTAAGTCCCTTAGTCGCCTCGACGTCATTCGACGTTCTAAAAGCATATAATTTGATCCATTTTAAATTCGGGAAAGGTAGCCCAAAGAGGATATCGAAAGCATTACATTAGATACCTAAGTAAATAATTTTTATTTTGTAATGCTTAGCTCTTGAACCCTGTTATTAATACATAAACAAATTTACTACACATTTTTTTAAAGCAATTTACATTTTTCAGTCAACTTAAAAGGTAGGTAAAGGAAAATCGAACAAGGGCGCTGTTCACATTTTATGAATAACAATTTAATTTAAAATCCCTTTATACAAATTTTCCTTCAATTCCCGTACTTCGTAACGATTTTAAGTAATTGATTGCTCGAACCCCATGAAAATCATTCGTGGAAAAAGATTTATAACAAAAACATGAATAACGTATTATAACAATTACATATGAATCAGTTTCGTAAAGTGGCCAACCCAAACTGTTTGTGGACTGTATTCGTCAACAATAATTAATTGAAGCCTATAATAACAATAGGCACGATGATTAATATTAGAAATGATCGAATAAATTATGTAATTTCAAAGAAGTCATAGTAAAATGAGTTAATCGAAAAAAAAAAACAGTAAAATCGATGGAAATATGGAAAGCTACATGCTTTAAAAGTTTTTGGTTTTTGGAAGTTTTTGGTTTTTGATTTTTGGAGTTTTTGGTTTTTGGAGATTTTGGAGTTTTTGGTTTTTGATTTCTGGAGTTTTTGAGTACAGACAATGTATGGTGCTAGTATTAGAATTAGAAGTTACATGTCGTGACGTCACTTCTCTGACTGTGCGTCTTTTTCTAGCAGTTATTTTAAAACGTTTATAACTTTTAAATTGTTTAAGCTTTTTATAATATCGTTTGCACTTTTTGGAAACAATTTTTTTTTAATTTTAATGAAATAAATATAATCATCCCTATTCGTTTTCAATTTTGCAAAAGAAACGAGTTCCTAAATAAAGCATGATGATTGTAATCTGAGACCAAATAAGAAACCAAGACAGCGCTGCGAACAATACAGTGAAGCCATGCCAAAACTACACCTCACTTTGTGCATACACGCTCACACGAACAAATTTACAACCCATTTCAACCGAACTACACCTCACTAAGTGCACACATGTGTACGAAACCGGCCTCACGCCACTGTTGACAGTGCGGCAGCGCTGTCTTGATTTTTTATTCGATCTGAGATTGTAATAATGAAGATAAGTAGGTATAGTTTTTTTTTGCAAGAGCTTATTTGTGCCCCACTTGAACTGGGATTCCTTCCGTCATTATTATTTTATTTCAGGGTCTATTCGAAAAAGCTTTCGTTTGTTGATCGGTTTCAAATTCTGTTTAGCAATTCGTTTACTCAAGCGTTCATTTTCCGTTTCTGTAACCAGTACTCTGCCCGTCTGCCGGAGTAATAGCAGCCTCTTTGCTGCGAATGTCTCGTCTCAATTGTAAAAAGGTAAAGAAATTCTTGAAATCCGCCACACATCGTTTGATTTATAAGGATCTTTGAATTTTTTTCTCCGGTGAATAATTTCCTTTTTCTTTGAATACTCCACAAATCAAAATGTTTTAGAATTTTCTTGCGCGAATTCACGAGATGGTGATGGTTTTTTCTTAGTTGAGATGGTTTCAAGCGTAGAGTTTGTTACAAAGATATAATGTGAGGTAAGCTTTAAAATCAATATTACCGTTAGGCCGAAGGCAATAAGGTTAAAAAGTGTTCAAAACTGTTTGAACACTTTTTAACCTTATTGCCTTCGGTTCGTGATGTTACATGAATAGGTGAACGTTGGATTTGTAGAACTATGATATGATATTTGTAGAATTACAATTACAAATCGAAAACAAGCTTGAGCAGAGGCGTAAAAAACCTATGTAGGGATTTTTACCCGACCGCCTCAGGAGGGTAATGTTTTTCGAGAGTATGTATGTATGTATGTATGTATATATATATGTATGTCTATTTCTTTAGCACGCTCTGTACCCTAAACGGCTTGATGGATTTTAACATGTGAGGTGTCCTTAGATTCATCTTAATTGTGGGAGTGACATAGGCTATATAATATTTATAATTTGCATCTGCAAATACAAAAAAAGGAGGAGAAGGGTTTTTTTTTATTAATTGCAACAATATTGGTATCAAATAAAAGATATTAATGAGTAATTTTCAAATATATATGTTAATAAAACTAACAAGCTTGAAATAAAATAAATTATTTAAAAAACAAAAAACCCGACTGAAAACACATAACTGAAAAGGGAAAAACAAGCATTATAATCTATATAATTTTGGTCTTCCAGGCGGGGACAGTCGAATAACCTGAAATATGGTGTAAGTTTTGATTGTCCCCGCCTGCGATACCAAAATTCTATAGATTATAGTGCTTGTTTTTCCCTTTTCAGTTATGTGTTTTCAGTCGGGTTTTTTGTTTTTTAAATAATTTATTTTTTTTTATTTAAAAACCCTATAAAATAATTTGACTCGTTCCTAGATGAGGAATGACTCCAAATTCATTCCTGTACAACATTTAAAAAAAAATGGTAACGGGAGAACTGGAAGAACTTTGCCCAGAAGTGGGACAACATAAATTAACTAAGAAGAATTTTTGTTCAAAAATATTGCTTTGAACAGCTCTGTGTTTTTTTAAAACTTGTTTTTGTTTTCAGGCTACAAATCCTACACTGCCTAAAACATAAAAATGGAAAAGGTGGCGAAACAATTCTAGTAGATGGATTTTTCGGTGCACAAGAGCTGAAGAAGAAGAGTCCAGAAGATTTCAAGTTCCTTTCTACGTTCAACTTAGAAGCAGAATACATAGAAGATGGACATCATCATACTTACTCCGCGCCTGTTATTAGGGTGGATAATGAGACACAGGAGCTGGTACAGATTAGGTAAGAACCATTTCTGTATAATGGCTGTTATACAGAAATGGTCGGTGGACCGAAACTCAAAATCCCGAATCACTTTATCCTGAATTAACGCTATCCCGAATACAAGTCATCCCGAAGGTCGTTTGATTCATAATTAGGATCGTAAGTGGTTAGGGAGGAGTTTCTAGTTAATCGAAGACAACAACACTAATTTCTGATATACCTAGCTTATCTAATATTATAAATAAAACCGACCAAGTACGTGTTAGACCACGCACAATGAATTGTTCCGTAGTTGGAATGAATTTATCCCAAAAAACAAACTTAATATTTTAGTTGAAAAACATGTTCTCCCATACATCGATATACATCACAGTCAATACTGGGAGTATTGACGGTGACTGCAAATGTAAGTTGGTCGATCATTACTCGTTAACTTGTAAAGCCTTTACACGTTAACGAGTAGAAGTTAAGAAAAGAAAACTATTTCAGCTAAGTAACAGCACTTTAAAGCTTAATATTACGCAAACGGATCCCTGAATCGAAAAATGATTTTAAAGCTCCGCAATATTTTTGAACGGCCTATTTAACGATACCCCACACAATGGGATAGACGAGAAAAAAATATTAACCCCACTTTACAAGCAAGAGAATTTTTTCTTCCTACAAAAAAATTGTTTCAAGATTTTATTTTACCAACACTTTTTTCACTGTCGGCGTGATTAATATATATGGGTATATACCAAATTACAGCTTTCTAGTACTAAGAGTCTTTGGCCTAAGCCGCTGACAGACAGATAGACGGACATGGTGAAACTATAAGGGTTCCTTGTTTACTACGGAACCCTAAAAAGGCTTAACTGAGTTATCCTCAGTTAGATTGACGAAGGCAAAAATGTTGGGACTAACGCCTGGGTGCGACGGGCAAGAAACCAAAGTGGAGTGTGAAACAAGAAACCAACAGCTAATATTTTCCAGCTAAGCCAGAATATTACGAATAATTACGATACAGTAGAGTTTGAATAAACTAATGAATTCGCTTTTGAACGGTCATTTGGGTAATGTTTGAAGTCCCTGTGTAGCAGATGATAGTTGTAAATATATTGAGTTTTTTCTAAAACTGTGTTTCAACTCCTTTCAGAACTGTGTCGAATTTTTACTTTACCTACCTTGTTAATACTGAATGCTTCATTCTGTAAATTAAAATATATTGAGTTCATTTTGGGCCGACAGGGCCCATGGTCCAGGGTTCAGGGTCCAGAGTCCGGCACTGCATAATAGTAGGAGACATCGGATGTTATTAGTGTTAGCTTTTGGTTTTATAATGTAATTAAATGTTACTGGGTGCAGATTATTTTGTAAATGTTTGTGTAAATTAATTGAGACTTTTTGCAACTGACTTCCGGTGCACAAAATACCGTCTCCGATTAGTAAACGGAATTTGTTGCAAACTGGATTAAAATAATATTTAATAATTTATTTCCGGAAGTTGCATAGCACGCCACCTGGTGGCAGTTTTTTTTGTAAAGGGTATAAAAGCATACGGTAGTGCATTTTAAAGGTCAGTTCCGTGTAGAATAAAAGGCTATAACGTTACGCTGCGCGTTTTCTTGCCCCCAATCCATTCTGGTTTCTTATATTAGGGTTTTTTTTTCTAATGTGTATGAATTTTAGGCATAGGCCATAGACAAGTAACTGATGTTACGTCAGATGCTGATACGTGGATTACAATAATTTTAAAAAAATATATATATATCAGGTTAAATAAATATTTTTTGTGTATAGGTACGTTGTTTCACATATATCCATTTTTTATTTTATTTTATTTATTATTCACTTCTGTATCTGCTCGTGACATCACAGAGGGCCCTCTTAGAATACCAGCGCTACGGCACTTATTTTTAAATGTCGCAGCATCATGCTGACATAGGAGCCTTTTGGCCTCCCACAGGATTTTCTGTTTTTATTATAATTTACTTTTTTCTTATTTTATTTTTTCTATCAGTGCGTTAGTTTAACTTGTGATCTTCCTGTGTGAGTCCCAATAAATACTTTGTTTTTTTTTATTTTCCAATAAATATCACTTCTATAGGTACTAATAATTATAAGATAACAATATAGCGGTCTTCACAAGGTCATCAGTCCACCTTGTATGAGGCCGCAGGAATCCGCTGGATGCGGGAAGCACGGAACCGGTCAAAGTGGCGGTGCTTAGGGGAGGCCTATGTCCAGCAGTCTTACGGTTAAAATTATGATGATGATTAATATAGCACTTATAGCCTACAAATGCTATATTATTATCTTATATGTATAATCAAATAAGCGCTTACAAGTTGTAGGCGCTTATTTGATTATAGGTACCTACTAACGACTCCCTTGTGGTTTTAGATTTAACGTCTACGATCGTGCTGCAATGGCCTTTGGCAACAGCGAAGAGTGCAGGTCATACTATCGGTCTTTGAGAAGCTTAGCGAAGTACTACCAGAACCCAAGTAATCAGTGGAGGTTTAAACTGAGACCAGGTAAAAATACTATATGATTTGTGTCATTAGATTCACTTGACTGATCATGTTTCTGATTGACAATGACATTTGAATAATATTGTCTCGCTCACACATACTGAAAATCTTATTTATCGTATCATCCGGGATGGGTAAGCTCCGGGATGAGTGAGCTTCTCAGTATGGACCTTTTCGCGCGACCTAAGTACGGTGAGAGCAAATCTAATGATTTAAATCTTTGGGTAAAACATAAGAAAAATGAGAGCTACACTCACGTCACACTGAATGTAACAAAGAAGTTGGTATACCCAATTTAAATCGCTTCCATTAATTTGTCAGAATATAGTTACAAATTAAATCAAATCAATTTATTTGCCATAAGTGTTGGTACAATTTAGGTCTTAACATAGATGATACAAATCCATAACACTTAGTCATAATAATGTGACATACAAACATTTGTGTTTACACATATTTAATTTTATTGTTTTATAGTCATAGTCATAATTCAATTTAAATTAAGTAGCAATTTTGTGAGAGTATTGTAAACATAATCAAAAATAATTAAAAAAAAACTATTAATGTCAGCGGATAAATCATTATTAGGATTATTATTTATTGTTCAACCTCTTATTAAATATGTCGCTTACTGAGTAGAAGTTCTTTTCTCTTAACCACACCTTAAGACACCTTTTAAATTTATTTGCTGGTAATATTTTAATACTGTCAGGTATGACATTGAAAATGTGACAGCACATTGCATAGCTATTCTTACTATACAATGCTGTCCTAGGAATTATGAGCAAAACCATTCTATTCCTGTGCCTAAAATACTTTTTGCAAATATTTCATGAGCTTCCCATGAGCGTATTCCCGCTATGGCGCGGATGCATTTTTTCTGTGCGATGAACACTCTCTGACTTTCTGTTGAGTAACCCCAGATGATAAGACCATATCTCAACACAGAATCAACGTACCCATAGTGTGCAGATAATACGGTGTTTAGCGCTGATGTTTTTGAGAGTTCATATAGAACGTACACGAATTTATTTATTTTACTGTATACTTTATTGACGTGGGCCTTCCAGTTGCAGTGTTTATCAATCGTGATACCGAGAAATGTCGTTTGGTTAACTTCTTTTAATTTAAGTCCTCTATAGTTGATGTCTAAAGCCTTATTTACTCGTCCATATGTAATAAATCGAATAAAATTAGTTTTTGTTAGGTTTACGCGAAGATTATTTTCGTCAAGCCATGTTATTATCGATTCAATTGTATTATTAATGTCAGTTGTATATTTATTAATGTCAGTATTATTCGATGTCATTATTAACGATATGTCATCAGAAAACAGGGTTGATAAGTAACTTCGGGAAGGTCATTTATATATAGTAAAAACAATAGGGAGCTAAGCACACCCCCTTGGGGCACACCAGCCCTGGTTATGTTTGTATTTTGATCTGTATGACTTTAGTTCCCGTTTACTATAATTTTTTTCGATTTCTAAACATTGCATTCTGTTATTTAAATAGCTTTGTATCCATTGAAGTGCTAGGCCCCGTATCCCATACTTTTCTAACTTATCTATTAGTAGTTTGTGTGATACGAAATCGAAGGCCTTCGTCATATCAAAAGATATGCCTGTTGTCTTAATTCGCTTATCTAAATTAGTAACTATTGTGTGAATTAGGTTAAAACAAGCTAATGTTGTGGACTTCCCTTTTTGAAAACCGTATTGTTCTTTTCTTAGGGTAGCATGCTTATCGATGAATTGAGTCAGGCGTTTATGCATAGCTGATTCAAAAATTTTTGATATGATGGGTATGAGAGTAACTGGTCTGTAGTTATCTAGGTCTTCCTTGTTACCTTTTTTTGTGGAGAGGTTTTATAACCGATTGTTTGAGTAAGCTAGGAAAACATCCAGATTCAAAAGTGATTGAACACCAGTGATAACATTTTTGGTAAATCTATTACCAAAAATGTTATCACTGGTGTTAATGCCACTGAACAATTTTTAGGATTTTTGTAGCTAACTCATCATAACCTAGAATTTGTGTTGTTCAGAGATAATATGTGACAATCCGCGGCTAAAGGTACCTTGTGGTCGATATGGAGTTATGCATACGCTAGTAATCTGCGATTCATACGCTGTAGATATCAAAAAAGATCAACCTCCTACGATGTTTTGTTACGGAGATATATTTTTTTTTAAATTATATTCGAAATTGTGCAATTTCGAGAAACAAACATTTTAAGTTCAGTCACCTCGAACAAAGCAATAAAAAGAAATCTATATTTCTTGCAAAATTTACAAAACATTCAATATCTTCGAAACTATAAACGTCCATAAGGTACCTTTAGCCGCGGATTGTCACATATAATTCTTAGTATCTCTTCATATCCATATGGTTTTAGGAAGATACTATCACTAACAGACTGTTTAAGACTAATACGAGTATTTTTATGGATGTTATTAGTTATATTGATCCAGTAGTCATTGAATGTTTCAGCAATTTTGTTCGGGCTAATAACTAAGGTGTCTTTGTTTCTTACGCTTTGTATGATTTGTTTACTCGTACCGATGGACTCTTTTTTTATCAGTTGCCATGCTGCCTTGCATTTGTTTTTCGAGTTGCTGATAAATTGATGATAAATTCTTTTAATTGACCCATGTATGCAACGACGTAGGAGTTTAGAGTAGTTTTAGAACTTTCATTTATATTCCACCGTTTTGTTAGCGACACAGAGTTATTATATGGTTACTAGCTTATGCCCGCGACTTCGTCCGCGTGGCTGTTTCTAAAATAAAAGTAGTATGTTATTCTTATAACATCAGCTATCTGCCAGTGAAACTCTCGTCAAAATCGGTCCAGCTGTTTCAGAGATTAGCGGGAACAGACAGACAATTTTTTTTTAATAAGTATTTTATAGATCTAGTTTTATATGTATTTAGTAAAAAGCTGTTATTACAAACAGACATTTCAATTTTATTTATTTGTATAAAGTTCATAATATTCTGCCGTTTCCGGCGTACATACTTTTCAGGGTTATGAAAGAACATGGCCTTTTTTGTTTGGGTGGGACATTATCAAATAACTTCTTACTGACTAAAACCCACCCGTGTTTCTTCCGTTGCATGTGTTGCCAGGGGCCTCGATAACCCTTTGAAACTTTCCCGCGATCCCGGAAGGCATCGGCCCTAAAGAACATGGCCTGAGCTAGATTCAAGATAACCTTTAGACTTCACACAAGTCTTAGCTAATGCATCTAATGGCGCTCACCAGGCGGAACGTCACGACATGGCATCTCAAAAGATTTTTGATTTTACTTTGAATCTTATTTTCATACCCTTAGCACTCGCATAGGGCCGATGCCTGCCGGGGTTGCGGGAAAGTCCGAAAGGGACACCGTGGCCCACAGGCAACACAGGCAATGGAAGGAATACGGGTGGATAATTTCCCAACCAAAAAAAAAAAAAGCACTCACATTTCGTTGATATCATTATGAAGGGACATGAGCATACTGCAGTACGCCGTGGAAGGCTTCGGTATACAAATCCAAGCGGAAGCACTAGGAAGTGTTGAAGGGTGGGCGTTTTGGGGACTGTCTTATGTAATTAACGTTCAAAAAGAGCTGATTCTCAGCCTAGTTTGAATAAATGACTTTTGATTTGATTTTATTTTGTAATGTGGACGCATAGTGAGCATCGCCAACGGTAATTGTGACAATATACCAATAAAAATGTGCTATTTTGATTTACAGGAACTGTCATGATCATGGATAACTTCAGGGTTCTACATGGCAGGACTGGTTTCTCTGGCAGTCGAGTACTCGGTGGCAGCTACGTGGCGCGTTCTGATTGGTTGGACAAAGCAAGGGCCTTGGGCCTCATACAATAAATTCATGATTAACAACTAAATAATTTAATAAAACAATGTTTTTGTTAAATTATAAAGGTGTCAGAAGTATTTTGTGTTTTATTTTTCTTAGTAATTAAGAATATCTGAGTTTGATGATGAACCTTAGTTTAAAATGCAAAGAAAGCTTGAGTTCCAAAGGCAAGAAAAAGACTCATCACCAACCACCATTGGACATGGCCATTGCAGTAACTACATAGGATACATACATATTTTGGAGCAAATGATCTCAAAGTCAGGGAAATTATATTTTAAGCAAATTGACTCAATCTTTCTCAATCTGCCTAGCCTTTTTCCAACGATTTTGGGGTCGGCTTCCAATCTAACCTTCCAAAACTCAGTAACTGGATAATATGATACCCCTAGGTAAGACTGGTTGTCAAACTTTCGTTTGATAACCCGTAACGACTGTCAATGATCCATGAATGACAGCCAGGACCAACGGCTTAACGTGTTTTCCGAGACACAGGAGTCTCGGTGTGTAAAGTTGGTCACCCATCCACGGACCAACCCCGGCAAGCGTAGCTTAAACTGATGGATCGACCCGTAGGGCTTTTATGACTTAGCCACGACCTCCTCCTGTTAAACGAATTGACTACCACCTTAAATTGTCCGTATGCGTATATTCAAATCACAACTTTCATTCCGTGACAGTTGTGTGAAATGACGTTAAAGTGCGTTCACTATAATTTGACGCGTGACGCGATTGGTAACACTGGATTTTGTTCGTTTTAATTGAGTTCAAAATGGCGACTGACGAACAGAACTACCAATCAGATGACTGCAATGATAAATGATTTATTTTCTGTAAGTAGGTTTGTACAAACACTTTTGTCAATGTCAATCATATTTTTAAAATAAAGCTAGATGAGGTCGGCTTTTCCTATTTGACTACTCTGCGAAGAAAGGCCGAAACAAACTCATGAGGTCACAGTCTCCTTTAAAGTCCAGACATAATCTTGGTCAGATCATGTGAAGGCCATGTAGATTGGTGTCTGAAATGGTCCTTTTGAGGAAAGAACCACACAGATTGAGTGGACCATTTGGGTAGGCCGCATAAATTACATAAATTACTCACTAACCGCCAGACCATGATTAATACTAAATGGGAAAAAAAACAACAATGACACACATAGTCTTCACATTCACAATAATTGAAAACAATATAATATTGTACAAGTAAATATTAAATTCCACACATTATATCAAACTCCACCGAGTAAATATGTCATTGTGTTTTGAATAATCATTAAATGTCAAAAGTGTATATAAATATAAAAGTTTCGGTATTCAAAATTCAGTACTACCAAGTTTATCACGGTTAATTGACGTAGGGTGTCAATTTCCTTTTCCCTGACTGTACCTAACTCAAATAATTATGTTAATATGGAAAACAAAACAACTTTTACAAAATGTCAGCTGGCTTGAAAACAAGAAAACGGAATGGAATCTATTATCGCAGACGAATCTCATTCCCATCCCTTTGTTTTAGCATCTGACCTTCCAAAGTACTACAAAACGTTGAATTTTAATTTTTGCATACAAATTATTTTGTATAAGTGCTGGACAATAAACCGAGCCGGTGTAGGTCTTTCATATTATCGTCTAAATCTGAATATTCACGAGAACTACAACGTTGGGATAAATTGCTTCGTATTTGCGTACTTATACTGTTTGTTCTGTGTAGGTAATTATCATTTCTAGGGTGGCTAACGGTCCTTGGTAAATGATGAACCTGCGGGTAATTCTGTTACACACAATGGCAATGACTTTTATTTTGACCATTTAATAGCATTCGGCAGTTGTCCCATCAGCGGCGATTAACGAGTAGCGAGTAGAGCTAGCAACTGAAAACGAGTTAGCGAGCAGCGAGTATGTGCTTCCGATAGTTTTGTCAGCGAGTGTCCGAGTGCGACGGGCGATTACTCACACCGCTCGCCCGACCGCTGGTTGGTCTCTCGGCGTGAGTTCTGATCGCCAAGCGAGCATCGCTGAGCAAGTATCGCTGAGCGAGTATTATCTTTGATAGCTCTTGTTGCTCAGCGACAAACTAGTGGAAGGAGTACTCGCTGGTGGTGTGAAGAGTCAGCGATCAACTATTAATATATGCATCTCTTTTGTTTACACGGTATGTATGTATGTATGTATATAATCTATTGTACGTTTCTTGAGCGAGAAAATAGCCGATATTTAGTCGCTTCCTCAACTGCCTTAACTGCTCAGTTTACTTAGTCGAACAGCACATAGGTAGACCACGACCTGGAGATAGGATACTTTAATCCCGATATTCTCACGGGATTGAGATTTATGCGGGTGAAACCGCGGGCGCGCTTAGTATTCTATAAAATAATATACAAATTGTCAACAAGTACCAGGTACTTAACATAATAGAAAATGGTCTGCAAATCTACAGTCTATTATGCCTACAACGTTCTCACATTCACAAAATGTAAAATAATCTGTAAAAGCGAGAGAGAGGCGCGAGTGAGATAGGAGTCTTTTGGGCGTCGCATAAGTCGTTTTTATTTATTTTCTTTCTGTTTTGTTTAATCGTACAAATATGTTTTTTTTATACTCCTTTTTTAATTTTTGTATTTCTTGTGCGTGTCCCAAATAAAAAAAAAATCTTTAAAATATTTATTTATATATATTTATGTATACTTTATTGTACACCACAAAAATACATAACAAATAATAAATCAATCACTACAAAATATACAATGGGCGGCCTTATCGCTTTCTGCGATCTCTTCCAGACAACCATGGGATGGACAGTGATTTGCCTGGATATAAAGCGGGGCTGTCGTTGGTGTAAAAAATAAATAAATACAATATACTAAAATTGATATACAGATATATATATATCCTAAATAATATATACATAAATACATAAAAATATTTTGGTTAGTAATAGCTACTTTTTATTATGCAAATGAGTCTTTACGAGTTAAACAAATAATAAAATTCACATGCATGAAACTGTTTTACAATTAACTCGCTTTTGAAGTTAACGGAGTATATCAAAAATAAATTAATTTCTGTTACAATTCCAGAGGTCCAGAGTTTCAGTTAATTAAAAGTGAAATTAAATTATATTGAGACAAGTTTTGGTCTTCTTTAATAGTTATTACTTATTTATTCATCTATGAATATCTAACAAGCTTGCGATGCCTGCGACTTTGTTCACATATGGTGTTTGCATAAAGAAGTGGCTTTCCGAGCCCAACCCTAGATACAGATTGCTGCAAGTTGATCTTCGGAAAGCAGCGGTTACATGTTTTAACTTTTTTTCTAATGCTACGGCTACATTGTCGTGATAACGTGAACTAAACTTCGTGCGCTCTCTGGGGCACACCCCTCGACGTCTCGCTGTACAACAGAGAGCGCGCGAAGTGTTTCGCGTTATCGCGACAATGTAGCCGTAGCATAAGTGTGAGCGCAAAAGTTATAACACTGACACAATAGAGCAGTCATTGTCGGACTGCATAGAAAAGAAAGAGAAGCACGATGACAGAACACTTGCAATATATTGAAAAATATGAAGCAATTACCTATTTGCTCGAAAATGAGTTCAAAAATAGAAAATAAAAAACAACCAAAATCCTGCATTAAATCAAGACGTTCTTGTTATTAATGTTAAATACCAACGTATATATATTTTAATACAGATAATAATTTTGGATTGGAACTAAAGGTAAAAGGTTAGTTCACCGTTACCAAAACGTGTTATGGTAACAACAAAGTTCTGAGAAATTATGTTCAAGATTAACATATTTTTCGGCTACCATAAACTACTCGTAAATAGATTTGCCAATTTTTTTTAAGACTACTAAGATCGTTTTCACCTTTCACCGCCTTAACACGGGACTATTTACACGCACCGATCGGTCAACTCAGCCTATAACAGTCCACTGCTGGCCTCTCCCAGGCTGCGCCACAGAACCTTTTCTTCCGTCTTCCGCATCCAGTCTGTCCCAGCCACCTTTTTAAGGTCGTCGGTCCATCTAGCTGGGGGGCGTCCCACACTACGCTTGCCGATAGGCGGTCTCTACTCTCGTCTACTCTACCGGCCATCAGTCATTTGACAAACATGGCCAGCCCACTGCCACTTCCGCTTGCTTACTCTGCAGGCTATGTCGGTGCCTGCCGGGGTCGCGGGAAAGTACTAAAGGGTCACCGAGGCCCCTGGCAACACAGGCAACAGGAAGGATTACGGGTGGATTTTAGTCAGTAAGAGTCTGACACACCCTCCCACTCCGCCCAGTGCGGGAGAAGTTATTTGATGATTTCCAAACAAAAAAACAAAAAAAATGGCTATGTCGGTAACTCCAGTTCTCTTCCGGATAACTTCATTTCTGATCTTATCCTTCAAAGAAACTCCGAGCATAGCCCGCTCCATTGCGTGCTGAGCTACCTTCAATTTGTGAACCAGCCCGACTGTCAGTGTCCACGTTTCGGCACCGTACTCGTATGTCATAACGGGCAGGACGCACTGGTTGAAGACCTTAGTCTTAGACTGCGGGATTGGCGACGAGAAGACTTGACGAAGTTTTCCAAACGCTGTCCAACCGATTGGCGCGAGTGAAATAACGTATGGGTAATTTGCATGTGGGACCTACAGGCATCAAGTTCTTTGACACCGCATAAGGCGCAGATATATGATTTGAGAGACTTTTAAATCTGTTATTACTCCTTCAAATAATGCAAGTAAGTTATAAAAAAAATGTAGGTTAAACTGAAACGCGTACACATTAATTCTATATGCGAATATTTATCTATTATCTACATATATGCGAGTATTGTAGTTCAATACTTCATGAAATAAATTGAGGAAGTAATGTGTATCCAAACCATAAAAACCGGCCAAGTGCGTGTCGGACCACGCACAATGAAGGATTCCGTATTTGGGAATGTTGGGATTAATTTATCCCAAAAACAAACTTAACATTGTCGTTTAAAAACGTGTTCTCCCATATATCGATATACGTCACAGTCAATTCTCCAAATGCAACGACGACTAATACTCTTTAACTTGTAAAGCCTACTTAGCTGTGATAGTTTAGGTACCTTTTAATTTCATATATTATATGTAATACTGCCATGATTTTTTTCATATAAACAACCATTTAGCTGGCAGGGGGGGGGGAGACTTAACAAAAATTAGCAATTTAAAGCTAAATATTACGCGAACAGGTCCTTGAATCGAAAAATGGTGTTCACAGACCCGCAATATTTTTTAAACGGCCTACACAACGATACCCCTCTCCAAGGGGTAGAGAAGAAAAAACATCCCCACATTATGTTCTAAAAAGCTTTTTATAAACTACAAATTAAGGATCGGGTAAACGCCGTTGACCTTGGCCATACAAATCTGCCGTTTGGTTTCAAAGGGAATATTTATTTTTAGTAACGAAAATATGAATATTTGAAAAAAACACAAATACAATTATAGATGATGGAGATATTCTGTTTATTAAAAAAAAAAAATATCTTAAGTAGTTTGAAAGTAATATCGTTTTCTAGGGTTCCGTAGTAAACAAGGAACCCCAAGGAAGTACATCAAAATCTGGAAAATATTATTTTTTTGTCAAGATTTTGCCCTAGACCCTTTAGACCCTTCATTTGTAGTTTAAAAAAAGCTTTTTAGCATTCATGCAAACAATTCAAATCAAATATTTGATTTCACATAAACATATAAGGGCACTTATGAAACGCCAGAAGCTAGATGCACGGTTTCAATCGGTCATTTTCTATGGAGAAGAGCCGGCAAGAAACCCCACGGTTACTCTTTTAATGATAATGTACTCGTAAAAAGCACCTCCCAACACTTAATTAAGTTTTGTCCAGCCGCAAGCCTATACGAGAATATTGCCTAAATCAGGCACTTTCTTTAAGTTTTGATACAAGCCAGTCGGTTGGCTCTTTTTTCCATTAATCTGCTTTTATTTTATGTTCGTATGGTATTAGTGGGGATTCGAGATATTGGCAAATGGTACATTCATACATTAGGTTTATCGGTAGGTACTTGCTTTGATAGAAGTGCTTATTAAATATCACACACAAGCTGTTTAAAGAAAAACATAACTAAAACTATTTTTTTTTTTTTAGGAAAACCAATAGGTATGACTTCAATGACTATGACTTCGTATGTGTGTGTGGTGGTATTATTAAAATGTACTCTGTGGATATTACCGTCAACCGTACGACTGTGGTAACAATTTGTCATTGACAGCGCTTCTAAGGTCGTCACCATAGACATAGAGAATGGACTGAGCGTTAGCCTTACAAAAGTGACCAGCCTCTGGAAAGAGACAAAGCGACTGTACGGTCAATACCTGTCCTTTTTCTGCGAACCTGTACTAAAAAAGGCGCAGGAAAAAAAATATTAATAAATAGAAAAAGTAGTTATTTCTTTAAGTTACTTAGTATTATATCTAGATTTTACTGGCTTAGGTTCGAGACTGTAAAATTAATTTTTAGCAATATATTTTTCTTCACAAGAGTAATTGAGACAATAATGAAAACTATTTTTTTGTAATATTTTAATAATAGAACGTTTCTTGGTTTCTTTACAGGCGAAGTAATTCTTGATAGATTTATTTGATTGATTAATTATTAACACAATTTCAAATACGAGTATCATACTGATATTTTACAAACATGAAAGTATGATATTATATAAAGTATTATACTTACATTTGAGGTTCCACCGATTCAAAACATCATTGGACCAATCAGAATTCTAGAAAGAGACAACTATTGGCCACATATTCGCTTTGTCTCTCTCGTACTTTTCGGTCTGTATTCACTGCACAAATGAATACGGAACGATCAGTCCATTCTCTATGTCTAGTCGTCACAAACGTGCTGTCAATGTCAATGCCAAATTTCAGTAAGGGCGATTTTCTTACTGCAAGTGTTACCACTTAAGTGCGGTGGGCTGTACAACATCGACGAGATTATTTTATATTTTTTCTATGGGGAAATACATATCGAGGAAACAGCTGTAAAGCATTCATAATCTGGGATCTGAAACCTTATTGATAAGGAAAATAAATTGGAACGGGAAGCCCACCCGAACACAGGCAGGAAAAGCCTAGGTAGCTTTTTTGTCGAGTACCTGTTCTTTCAAACAAGAAGTACCTAATGTTTGTACATTATGTAAGAAGTTCTTAGGTTGTTTCTTAGTTTGTCGTGATAGATCACTTTGGCACTTCATTAATCTTAATACTTTCGGCACTGCGCGTACTGAAGTAAAAGTGTCTGGTAACTTGATTGATTTATACTAACACATTGTAGAAATTACTATGAGAGATTATTGCGTAATACATAACATTCTTATACCAATAAATTATCTGCCATGTAGTTTTCTACGAACTTACCTAGTGTGGTAATTATTACCAAAAACAGCACTAATCATATAATTATCAAGTAAAATCCTATATTATTAATAGGTAAAGTGGTACAGGCTAACATCGCATACAGGATAACAGATACAGTCAGCCTCAAACAGATGTTTGTGTTACTTTCCAGTAAAATCTAAGATTTACCGACTCTTAATAGTAAAAGTCCTGACTGTTAAGTGATCATCGTCCATTTCGAAGTTTTACCACCATTCACTCCGTAAATCCTAGGTTTTGACCTCAGAGACACGGTTAATGTTGATATCCAAATATTAACGTTGGCCAAATGTATTGTATGATTGACTGAAAGTACATGACATTGACAGAGCCAAAACCGAAAAGCATTATTGCAGTTGTGGTAGATGTAAGGGACAATGAGTTTTACCTACTGAATACCAACATTGGCGTACTAAAGCAGCTTTATACACAGAATCAGTTTACCTTATGCTCTGAAGAATTTACAAACATAGAAGAAGTGTCGGAAAAACATCTTTGACCGGAGGCCAAGGATTTTTTTTTTTTTTTGAGGGTGGGAAATCATCAAATAACTTCTCCCGCTCTGGGCGGAGCGGGAGGGTGTGTCAGACTCTTACTGACTAAAACCCACCCGTATTCCTTCCTGTTGCCCGTGTTGCAGGGGCCTCGGTGACCCATAAGTACCTTCCCGCGACCCCGGCAGGGCCAAGGATGGATTAAAAAAATGTAACCGCCTCAAAAATGTTTCACGATTAAATGCGCTTGCAAGTGATCAGTATGACTTTGTAATATTCTAAATGCCACAACAGCACTCCGTTTTGTATTAAGTATTTTTTAAACCATAAATGACAATATAATTTGTTTACTTTAGGTTTAAGTGGGTACTAAATAACAAGAAGATATACTGATTCGGTTAGCTTAGCCAACGCAAGCGTTAAGTTTGTGCAAAGAAGATAATTTTATTTTTATTATTTGTTTTTTACTATTCAAAAATTATTTTGAAGGTGTATTAAAATTATGTTTCCATAGTTACTAATAAATATACCAAACGATAATAATATTATTAATTAATTTGACTGATGGGTATTTAGTAAAATTATGATAATTAAAAACCGGCCAAGTCCGAGTCGGACCACGCACAATGAAGGCATCCGTAGTTGAGATGAATTAATCCCAAAAACAAACTTAACATTGTAATTAAAAAACATGTTCTCCCATACATCGTTAAGACTCTTACAAACGAGCGCGACACGCAACGCGACACAAAGGCACCGCTTGTAGCGCTACACGTGGTGTCTTTGTGTCGCGTCGCGTGTTGTGTTTGAAGGAGCCTTTATACGTCACGGTCAATTCTCCAACTGCAAATGTAATTGGTCAACTATTACTCGTTACCTTGTAAAGCCTACTTACCTGTGATAGTTTTCCTTTTGATTTCGTTATTTAAACTACTGCTGTGATTTATTTCACTATCCAAAAAACAACTATTTAGCTGGCACTTGACTCTTACAAAAATTTGCACTTTAAAGCTTAATATTACCCAAACGGATCCCTGAATCGAAATATGGGTTTCACAGACCCACAGTTTTTCTGAATGGCCTATCCAACGATACCCTACACGGATAGACGAGAAAAAAATATATCACCCCCACTTTACGTGCAAGGGAGGTACATTAAAAATATATATATATTTGACCACTTTGTCAGCGTGATTAATATGTATGCCCATGCTAAATTACAGCTTTCTAGTATTAAGAGGGTTCTTTGTTAACTATGGAGCCCTATGCAAAGTCATTCCGATACTTTAACCTGCGGCGTGCCGCAGTGACCCATTCTTGGTCCCCTGCTGTTCATATTATACGTGAATGACATACATAACCTAAATCTGGCAGGCGACATAATACTTTATGCTGATGACACAAGCCAAGTCATCGAACAAGCTCAACAAGATTTAGACACTCTCTCTAGATGGTTCCAAGATAATTTGCTTACTGTTATACCTCTAAAACAAAATATATTGTTTTTAGTGCTAGGAACAAAAAAGTCGCAACCAACTCAAAACTATACGTAAATAACGAACCTATAACCCAAGTTTCTTCAGAGAAGTATCTTGGTCTCCATCTAGACAAACATCTGACGTGGCAGAGACATCTAAACTATCTTCTGTCATGGGCGCGCTTCGAGGGATCGTCCGCTGCCTGCCGACATTTGTTAGATATACCATTTACAACTCTCTACCTCACCTGTAATACATAATAGAGGTGTAGGGCACTGCAGCTAAAACGCATTTAAAACAAATCGAAACATGTCAAAACAAAATAATAAAACTCTTATTCCATTACCACTACCTAACTCCGACAAAAAAAAATTATAAAGAAACTAAATTGATGAAACTATCACAGATATATAAATATAACTCATGCATACTAGTACGTAAGCTATTAAATAAAAATATACACCCAAAAATAACACTTACAAAAAAGGGCAAACACAAAAACATAGCGAGACGGAAAAACAACATTTGCGTAAGACCACCACGAACTAATTACGGAAGAAAAAATATTTAATCGAAGGAGCAGAGTTGTATAATAAATGACCGAATGACATTAAAGAGATACAGTCCTTTACTTTATTCAAACGAACCATAAAGCACCACATCTTAAAAGATTTCTCTAGGTTTTAAATTTAACCCACCACACCAATTCAATTTAATTTACATTAATCAATTAATCAACTCTGCCTATAACAGTCCACTGCTGGACATAGGCCTCTCCCAGGCTGCGCCACAACAACCTGTCCTCCGCCTTCCGCATCCAGTCTGTCCCAGCCACTTTTTTAAGGTTGTTGGTCCATGTAGCTCGGTCCATGTCGGTAACTCCGGTTCTCTTCCGGATAACTTCATTTCTGACCTTATCCTTCAAAGAAACTCCGAGCATAGCCCGCTCCATGGCGCACTGAGTTACCTTGGATTTGTGGACCAGCCCGACTGTCAGTGTCCACGTTTCGGCACCGTATGTCATAACGGGCAGGACGCACTGGTTGAAGATCTTAGTCTTCAAACACTGCGGGATTGGCGACGAGAAGACTTGACGAAGTTTTCCAAACGTTGCCCAACCCAATCGGATTCTCCTGTCGGCTTCTTTCTCAAAGTTGTGTCTACTGAGCTGGATAACTTGTCCTAGGTAGATGTACTCCTTCACAACTTCGAGAAGCGACCCTTCGATGTGGATTGGACTCGGCAAGACGTGCGGATTGTACATGACTTTCGTCTAGTCCAAATTCATGCCGAGGCCAACCCGCCGGAAGGCTCCATTCAGGCTGTGCAGCATCTGGTCTAACCGTTCCAGTGTCTCTGCCATTATGACGATGTCATCGGCAAAACGAAGGTGTGAGATGTACTCGCCGTTTACGTTGATACCCTGTCCAGTCCAGCGTCTTAAAAACGCATTCTCCAATGCATTGGTGAAAAGTTTCGAGAATATCACATCCCTTCGTCTCACCCCCCTGAGCAGTTGGATAGGGCTGGTTATTTTATCCTGGACAGTCATCGTTGCAGGGTCATACAAACACCTCAGCACTTCGATACGAGTATAACGCCAGTCAATTCGACATCGTTGCAGAGAGGCCAGAACTGCCCATATTTCGATGGACTCGAAGGCTTTCTCGTAGTCCACAAATGCTATACACAGCGGCTGGTTGTACTCTTCGGTCTTCTGTACAATCTGCCGAACAGTATAGATGTGGTCTACGGTACTGAAGCCTTTTCGAAAACCAGCTTGTTCTGGTGGCTGGAACTTGTCAAGTCTCCTGGTGAGACGGTTCGTGACGACCCTCGAGAACAGCTTGTAAACGTGGCTCAGAAGTGAAATGGGTCTATAGTTCTTCAGCAAAGTTTTGTCGCCTTTTTTGAAGAACAGAACCACCGCACCTCTGCTCCACGCTCTGGCGTTGTACCCTCTTGGATGACGGAGTTGAAGAAACTCGCTAGCTCTCTCAGTACTGGAGCCCCGCCCGCTTTAAGGAGCTCTGCCGTTATTCCGTTATCACCAGGTGCCTTGTTGTTCTTTAGCTGCTTGAGAGCCGCCCTAATCTCACACTAGTCGACATCTGGGATGACTTCCGTATTGTGGCGCGTTAGTTCGGCTGGATGGTCATCTTCACTATGCCCCACTGGTTTGGGCGTCCGCGTTGAGTACAAGTGCCCGTAGAAATCCTCGACTTCCTCAAGAATCTCGGACTTTGAAGTCACGATCCTACCATCCGCAGTTCTCAGTTTCGTCAGATGGGACCTCCCTAATTCCTGAGCGAACACTTTCGACCCTCGATTCTGCTCAATCGCGACCATAATGTCAGTGAGTGTCAGAGCACCGAAGGTCGCGAAAGGAAAGTTTGGACAACTTACTTTTTCGTTGCGACGGGAAAAGTCTGCGGGACAGTGCTTTGACCACCTCGTTGGCCTTCTCATCGACAGTGCCTGTGGTTTCCAGTAGGGCGAATCGATCCTCGTGAGTTCCTTAGAAACAAATTTAAAGAAATTAATGTACTAACTCTGCCTTCTCTTTATATCTTAGAAAGTATTTTGTATGTTCGCAAAAACTTATGTCTTTTCAAAACAAGAAATGATTTCCATAATATAAATACACGTAGTAAATATGAAATTGTGATACCCAAACATAGATTAACAAAAACAAGCAAATCATTTGTTATCAACAGTATCCACTTTTATAACAAGTTGCCAAAGTCGGTTACAGAACTTAGCTATGGAAAGTTCAAAACCCACATCAAACGTGTTCTTATCAAAAATGCATATTATAAGATTAAAGACTACGTTGAAGACAAGGAAGTTTGGCAACAATTCTTTCTGCACATGTGGCTTCCCTGGAACCTCATAAACGGCATATCTATGTAAATGTCTATTAACTGCTCCCAAATTACGATGTTTATTATTATTATTTTTATACATACTTTTTGACATAATATTTTCATTGTTTGACATTATATACCTACAATTTTGATTTCAGACTTGTTGTAATGGCAAACATGTCATTTGGTTTAAATGGGTTTTTATTTTTATTGTGTACCTTGTGAATGTGAGAACGTTTACCTACATCGTTCTCACATTTAGACTATATATTTTGACAATAGACTAGATATTTTCTAGACCTTTTTCTTTTTTTTTTTGTTAAGTACCTGGTACGTCTCGACAGGCCTACACTGTCCTCCCATACCTATTAACACTGTAATTTGAAAACATTGTAAAAGCCAATTATTTTTAAAAGAGTTACCGTGGAGTTTCTTGCCGGCTCTTCTCCATAGGAAACAACAAATTGGAACCGTACACCTAGCTTCTGACGTTTCATAAGTGCCCATGTAGGTTTATGTGAAATAAAAATATTTTGATTTGATTTGGTTTGATTGATTTTGATGTTCCAGTTGGAACTTTTCGGATCCTAGAGCGGCTTGAAGCTGCGTAGGTCGGAGAGTAGGCTTCATCATGCGGATTCTCTCAGCACGAAAATTGATATTTGGAGTGCCTTGGACAAGCCTGTGATCGCATCCAGTATTAAACCTACTGATCACAGAGACACCTCTAAATAGGTGCCTGTTATCCGTCATAATGAATTCTATCTTGTTCCTTGTCACGTTATCGGGGATCTGCCAGGTCCACTTCCTTTGAGGTTTCTTCTCGAAGAATGAATTCATCAAGAGCCCCTGTGACTCTAAGTTGAACAGCATTTGCCCCCTGTGATTCCTGCGCCCCAAACAGAACGGTCCAACTTTCGTTTCGCTGCATTCTTGTTTTCCCGCTTTGGCATTGAAATTACCCATAACAACGTTGTAGTGGGCCTTTGTAGTACTGTGCATTGCCTTGGCAATGTCCTCGTACATGGCCTCGGTTGTCTCGTCAGAGCATGTCGAAGTCGGCGCATATACCTGTATCACTTTCAGGTAGTACCTGTCAGTGAGTTTCAGTACAAGGTACGCTACCATTGTCGACACACTACTAATTTCCACAACGCTGCTAGTGAGTTCCTTGTTAACAAGGAAGCCGACACCGCCTTGGGAGAGCTGAGCACCTTCGTGAAAGTAGAATAGTTGACCTGACTCCAGGGTTATCGTGTCCTCCCCCTGTCTTCGGACTTCAGATAACCCCAGTATATGCCAGTTAATGCGACCTAACTACTCTACCTCGAGTTCGGCAAGGTGATGGTCCAGCCTCATCGAACGTCCATTGTACGTGGCCAGATGTAGTCGTCGTTGGTAGCCTGCCGTAGCCCGGGGATTCTTCGCACCCCCTGTCCCACCGTAACCGTGACCGCTACCTTGACCAGGAATAGCGGGACCACCGGAAACTGGAGGCCGTTGTTCTGGCGCTTTTTTCATAAGGAGGTATTAATGCCCGTAGTCACCACGCTGGGCAAGCGGGTTGGTGACCACAGTTCTAATCCTTTCGCAACGATGACGCTGCTGCCCGTCATCGCTCTGAAGAATTTAGATTGGCTTGTTGGATGGTTATACCGCCATCGGTCGGTCGCCAACGCCTCGTCCGTCAGTGGCAGGGTGTACCGCGCGCAGGTGAGGTTGACATTTGGGGAGCCCGGTTGTTGTGTGCTCCCCCTTACACCCCAATAATTACATCCCCTAAATTACATCCTCATCAATTATTATTAACGTAATGTTTACTAATTTGCTAATTATAAAGAAAACTACATAGAATACCTAGTCTGTGTTTCCGAAACATTACAGTACATATAAATAGTTCAATGTGTAAAAGCTATTGACTTGCCTTTAAGAATCGATATGTAATATACACCCACTTTTTCCTTTTACCCACAACACTGTTAAAATCGTGTGTCTTCTAGTTAACTTATTTATTTACGAATACCTACCATCTTCATAAGTAATTCTCATATTTAGTTTTAAGATTACCTTGTATTTCTCATATTAAGTAAATTATATTCTTTTTGAGAAATAAATGTCTTAAACCATACAAAGGTAAAGTGTAATCAGTAGATTTACCACGGGTAACCAAAAATTTTAAATCTAATAAAATACTTAATAATAATAATTTATTTACCACTTAAAAATTTTCTCCCATAAACATTTTGTAGCATTCTCCGAGTAGTACGAGTTGTACGAGCCTGTTGACTACGGAACTTTAAAAATGTATCATAATGATAATTAAAAATATGTTTGTTTGAAAATGTGTAACTGATATATATGATTAAGTTTATTAATTCATTGATTTATTCTAATAAAAACCAACATTCACCAACCGTCATTGGTAAAATCTAGCATAAACCCAACTCTGATGGTAAAAGCCCAAAAAATTTACTCTTTTCTTAATAAAATCCTTATTTGTACAATTGGTTACCACCAGTAAAACGCGCATCGCTTCGTGAGATAAAAATACTATAGCCTTGAACAATGTTGGAAGCTGTTCCGAATTATCTCGGAAGTTTTCTATATTTTAGCCAGGGCCTGTATTTTTCTAATAAAGGAAGATAGAAACTGATTAAAACGACAATGGTTCCAAGTTAACTTTATTTGGTATTTTTGTGAGATACCTACATACCTACAGTAATTTTAATTACTTTGGCACAGTTTTCGTCACATTTTTATATCTAATACCTAGGTAATGTAATGATATGAACCTAATGTAGGTAATGCAAAATTACTGAAAAAATCACATTAATTCCGCTTGCTACCTATTCTATTAATATATTTAAGTTTGCTTCACCTCGGCATATCACATCCATCACAGAATGTAATACATTTACCTTTACGTCCTTGTTTCAAAGTAAATGATCGAGCACGGATGGCATTCAACAGTAGTGTGGAATGAAGATTCCTTTGCTTTGAGCAACCTGGCAATATTACGAAGAGAGGTAGAACCAGTAAAAAGAGGCAGATTAAATGAAACCCGGTGAGAATGCTTCAGAGAAAAGTAGAAGCTTTAAAGCTAGATTAACTTTTTATAAGATTGTAGAGACTTTTGTTCTTTTAGTTTTCGTGAAGCAGGAAATGTTATGCAAGAGAATTACATAGGATTTTGTGGTTGTTTCTTTTCTTGTTTGGATAACTTGATTTTCTTCGGGAATACCTACATATCTACTTACTTCAAAAGCTATATACCTAGAGGGAAAAATCGGTGTTTTTACAAACTTTCATTTAGTTTCACATGTTCGGTGTCTGTTGTAATGAAATCTTGCAAGTTAAATTTGACCCCACTTACCGTTTCCGATTGAGCTAAAATTTAGCATGCATATGTAAATCAGATGACAATGCAATATTATTATGACATGGAGGTGATCTGATGATGGATCCGGATGGTGGCCATGGGAACTGTGTATTAAAACGACGCAACCCCATCGAGTTTGGGCTCGTTTGATTCGTCTTAACAAGGACTCTGGTCTCTGGGATATCCAGGGTGATGGAGCCTGAAGGTGGTCACGGGCTTTCCTCAACTAAGCAAGACAGCTCTGTTGTGTTTCGGCCATTTAGATTTATCTTGACAAGTAGCTGACAAGTGAAGGTGATAGAGCAAATATTTAAACAAATTCTAATGCTAAAAGTACAACATAAAATATAGGTAAAAAACTTACGTAAACAATTTATTTATTTATTTATTAAAACTTTATGCACAAGTATAAAAAAAATAATACCGTACAAAGGCGGACTTAATGCCTGAGGCATTTTCTACCAGTCAACCTTAGGGTGATGCAGAGAAGACACATAGCAGGTGCAACTTAAGGGATAGATAACACGAAAATAACTTTACAATACAAGAATACATACGTAGATACATACATATATACAGAATAAACTTTGTCAGGAGAAATAACGATCGGTAGTGGGGAAATATCGATCAGTAGAGGAGAAAACGAATCCAGCAAAATATCAGCGCTGGGATGTTTCTGCCAACTTCTTACGTATATGTTCACGTGCCTTCAGTTTAAAAGACAACCGACAGGTCACCGTTCTGATGTTCAGAGGAAGCGCATTCCAAAGAAAGACAGCCTGGACAAAGAAAGAAGAGCGAATGAAACCAGAGCGGTGAGAAGGACATCGAAGAAGACGATTGTTGGTGGAACGAAGATTTTTACTATGGGCAGAGCACAAGTATTGAATATGGGAAGTCAGGTAAGAAGGAGGAGTGGGTTTGTTGAGAATAGAGAACAACATAGACAGAGCCCTCACCTCTCTGCGCTGACGAATGGGTAACCATTTTAGAAGCACACGGTGTGCGGATACATGGTCATACTTACGAAGATTGAAAACGAATCGAATGCAATTATTGAGAAGTCGGTCAAGTTTATTGAGGAGATCTGCATTCAGGTCATAGTAACACACATCACCATAGACTTATTACGACGACGATTATGGGAAAGATTAAGGACTGTACAAGCATTGCCTTTATGTGTGATGGGAGAAGATTTCTCAACCGATAGAGCGACCGCAACGTTCCAGTGACTTTCTTACTAACAGTCGTCACCTGCTTTTGCCAGTCAAGACAAATGTCGACATGCAGACCAAGATCTTTAACATCGGAGCTAAACGGAATGACTAAGTTGTCAAAGATTACAGGTGGCAAAGATAAGCCATTCAGCTTCCTAATGCTGTGGGGGCTCCCTATTAAGATAGCCTGACACTTGGTAGGGTTAACCGCCACTCCAAATCGATCAAACCAGTTTTTGACCACACCTAAATCCCGGTTTAGCTCCTCAATCGCATCAGAAATGTTATCAACACTTGCATGGCAGTAAAGTTGCAAATCGTCGGCATAGAGATGATACGCAACCCGAAGCTCGGTGGTAATGAGATTAATAAAAATGGAGAACAAAAGAGGAGATAATATACCGCCTTGAGGGACGCCAGCTGCAAGATCACACCAACTCGACGAAGAGTCACCAGCATGAACAGACTGCTGACGCCCCCGAAGATAAGAGGAAAACCATTCCAATACCTCTGGAGAGACCATATGATAAGAAAGGATGGATAAAAGGACTTCGTGACTGACGGCATTAAAAGCATTGGAGAAGTCAATTAACACTAAGACTGTAACTTTGGTGTCTTCCATTCCCCGCCTTATATCGTCAGTCACTTTAAGGAGAGCTGAAACGGTACTATGCCCGGGCCTGAAACCGGACTGAAAGGGACTGATGAGGGAGTTGTGGTGGACAAAGTGGGAGAATTGTTTATGAACACTGGCCTCCAGCACTTTAGACAGAAAGGGCAGGATGGAAATTGGGCGAAAGTGACTAGGAAGAGAGGGGTTGGGTATCTTAGGAAGTGGCCGAACAAGGGCTTTACGCCAAAGGAAGGGGAAAACACCGGTGTACAGGGAGAAGTTTAAGATGTGGGAGATTGCAGGAAGGAGTTGATCAAGAGCCGTAACGATCATATGGCGGCTGATATTATCGCAGCCCACAGCTTTGGATTTAATAGAAAGGATAATCTTTCTGATCTCTCCCGGGTCAACTGGGGTGAAGACAAAGGGATTAATATTAGGGCGCGTCAGACCAGCAAGGTAGTCAAGGGTTTGACATTTGGTTAGACTATCTAGCATGGGAACAGTGGAGAAATGGTGATTTAGATCGTCTAAGCCAATTGTGTTAGGAAGGTCTGAGTGCCGCGATTTGCCGATGCCTAAAGTTCCAAGGAACTTCCAAATATCGGCAGGAGAAGAAGAAGTGATATTATTTAGGATATGTCGGCGTTTAGCGTTGCGTATCATCTGGTTACACCGATTCCTAGCAGCCTTAAAGCAGGTCCAATTGTCCTCCAAGCGATCCTTTTTGAATTTCCGAAACGCGCGGTCTCTCCGTCGCATTGCCATCCGAACTCCCATGTTCATCCAAGGCGCAGGCGGACGCTTCAACTTGATTTTTCTGATAGGAGCATGTGTGTCATATAGCTTGACCACAACATTGTTGAACAAACTAACTTTTTCGTCAACTGAAGCAGCTGCTTCCAGGGCTGACCAGTCAATATTGGATGCATCTTGTTGAAGCTTCTCGCTATTCATACGTGCAAAGGCACGCCTGTACTGGAATTTTGGTTTAGGTTTAGGGGGTTTAAGGACATAGGATAGGAATATAAGATCGTGATGGGAAAAGCCAGGAGCAGCATATTGACCATGTGAGGAAACTAGGGAAGGATTAGAGGTGAGGATCAGGTCAAGCCAAGTATCATCACCGACTATGTTTTGGTGAGTGGCTTGGAGAGGTAATACATGCAAACTGGCTGACTCGATTAGATGCAGGAGTTTACGGGACCGAGGGGCGTTGTGGGCAAGAAGGTTGGTATTAAAATCCCCCATAACAATGTGATGTACATACTCCGAACCCAAAGATTCAAGTACCGATTCGAATTCAGTGAAGTAATCAATAGAAGGGGGGCAATAGACGACACCAAGGACAGTTTTAGCTCCTTTGACACAAACCTCGAGGAAAAGAAACTCTGCGGATTCATTGGAAGAAGAAGAAGAAGCTAGAATTTTAAAAGGAAAATCACCACGAAGGTAAATCGCTACACCACCCCCTCTCCTACCGATCCGGTCATTCCGAAGAAGAACGAAACCGGGGAGCGAGTAAGTGGTTGAGAGCAGGTTAGGTTTGAGCCAAGACTCGGAAATCAGGACGGCGTGAACGTTGCTGTCAGCAAACGTGTCGTACAGTTCGTTGTAGTGACTAGGAATGCTCTGAGCATTGAGGTGGCATACGTTAAATAGCCGGCTATAATTTTGACTGAAATTTTGGCGTAAAAGAACACCTAAGGTGTCAGTAAGAGAAATAAAACTTTCATCGCTGGAAGAGGTACTAAATTCGTTAGCAGAATAAAAAGATTCGTTATCAGATGTCATAAATACTATTACAATAAATAAGATAAATATATAATATATAATCGCAAAAAATAAACTACACGAATAGCTGGTACGACGTTTGCATCTCTGCACCACCCGCCAGCTCACAACATCATCAAATTCTGAGCAAATTAAACATTAGTTCAACGAATTATGTGATTAAGGGCACTTTCTAAAACTAAACAGAACCATCATACACAATAAAATAGTAACAATAACAAGATAAAAAGTAAAAACTATGTGTACACAAATGAATTAAATTAAATAAATTAAAAAATTACGGTAAGGCGAGAATAATTCTAAATATTCTAATTAATTCTAAATTTTGAGTGCGTATCCGATTATGAATATGCCAACCTTCGAATCTACCCTAATATCTTAGATAGTCTGTGGACTTTGTTGACATATTTGACATTTTTCATTACGTACAAAAGAAATAAAAATTGAAAGGTCTTATTCTAACATGTTGAGGGTAAAATATTATCTAAAGCATGCCAACTTTTACAAGGGATTCTGAGGCAACTATACATAAACTAATAAACTGATAAAAACTACTGGGAACATAAACAAGGAAATTATAACGGTAAGTAATTCCATAATACCAATTTCATGCAACTACATAGTAAGTTTAAACAAGATACCATTATTCCATTATTGACCCACTCTGTTTTGCAGGCAATCTCCTGTGCCTTGGGCCGTTGGATCTTGTACCTTTGGAAACTTTGCAAGCAGTGGACTGAGCTGATCCATTGAAGATACTTTATGCCTACTTCCGTCAAAGGCCTTCAAAACAATAACACCGTCCTGCGTCCAACAAGACCGCATTCCGAAGTGAAGACGCGCCTTCCCAAAGATGGTTTGCCGGACCTTAGTCAGGAACTCCTTGACTGAAATGGAGGTTCCTTTCAGGCTTGTCTTAGCTTTCCACACCAATGATTTATCATCGTAGCTGGAGAACCTCACTAGTATGGGCCTGTGATGATCTTTATTGGGTGCACCAAGTCTGTGACAGACCTTCATGGAGGACGCAGAGAAGCTCTTGAGGGCCAGCTTATTGGTAATGATATCCAGGATGACTGCAGTGCTGTCTTCACTATCAGCTTCAGCAACATCCTGAAAAATCAGTGCTTTCCGCCTGTGCCTATTCTCCAATGCGTCAACCTGCTTAGCACACTCACTAATCTGAGTCCGGAGCAATCCAAGCATGCTGAAAATAAGCTCCCTGAAAGTCCGGAACTCCTCAACCACTCTAGCCACAGTATCCTTGGCAGGTCCAGCGCACTGAATCTGAGCTTCCAGTGCTTCCATCTTCCGAGTGAAGTTTTCTTCTAGGCTCTTTTGTGCCGACAATATCTCAACAAGTTGGGACATAGTGATCCACAAGTGTCAAAGTGCAAGTGAAGTTAATAGTATGCAGGTGATGAGCTGGCAGGTGGTGTAATTTTAATATTTGAGTCACATAAATGTGCCACAAACGTGAGTACCCATGTAGTGGAAGTTATACACCGATAACTGATAATTTTGCGGCAAATAATTGTATATTTTAATATTAAATATAAATTCAAAATCAAAGATATGTCTGTCGTTTTTTTACACCTACCCGCGAAAAAAAAAAAAATCACTTCAATATTTTCTTAAAATCTGGAGGCTTTATCTTTAAGTGTAAGAAGGACGTTCACGCCTCAAGTTTTAGTATACTATTTAGTTAATTAAAAGATTGTTTATTAAAAAAATATATATTTTCTTAATGGAAACCCGGGAAATATTGAAAAAGAGGAAATGTTCCTCTGTTCTGTATATAGCCCATGATTGAACGAATTTAATAGTAAATATCTGTAAGCTCGTTAGGTCTCACGTGATTGGCTGAATCTGTGTGGCACGTCTTCGCAACAACTCGACGAGAACACCGTCTACAAAAAAATTATAAACCAAGGACAAATTGTGCATTACCGTATTTTGTTACTCGCGCCTGACTCCGTGATCAACGTCCCACTCAAAGGAACGACGACAATTTGGGATCCGGCCACAACAGAGCAAAGGGTGATTCGTACTTAGATTCTTCTCTATTGACTTTGTTCCTTGGTTGGGTGAAGGAGCAGAACTCCGCTCTGTTTGTTCATAACTACCTATTTTCATTCTGTAACCAGCGTAATCTTACAGTTCACTCCTGTATTCCACAACCTTTGTGACGTGATCATAAGTCCAAAAATCTAGTCGCATCTCAATTGCGATAATCAATAGGTAAGGTAGAGGTGTTTTGACAGATTGAGATAGATTAGAATGCGAGGTTCTAATATCGGAATGAGGGTTTTCTGAAATGACGTTCATTAGGTGGCAACACTGAGACGTCAGGTCCGGGCACTTGTCAAAAGTGTAAAATCGCCTTTATTTTCTTTAGTCATGACTGAATGATGAACGAATGAATGAAACGAATGATGAAATTCATCATATATTTTATATTCATCGCCGAATTGGACGACCAAAGTGGCGCCAGCTGGTGTCGTGCGTTATCATGAAAACCCTCATTGCCCCTTAGGTGTTTTTATTCATCATTTTCGGTGGATAGCACAGCTAAACCCACTGAAAATGTTTGTAATATTATTAGGGTTCTTTGGGGGTGTGTAGATTGTTTGAAATTAATCTAACGTAGTATTGATGTTTTAAATCGATCGCGGCAACAGCTAGCAATAGATAAAAACAGACTTTACGAGGCCTGACTTTAGCGGTGATCGGATGTTAGTGGCCACGTTCTACGTCACTACGTGACACGTTCCAACTGGCTGGATAAAGGCTTGTTACGACTCATCTCATCCACTGACCGAGCCACGTTTGAACGTGGCCCACCTTGTTTCTTTTGTTTGTATTCGGACAAAGAGTCAGTTAGGTTTCGAATTTAAAGTGCCGTGCGACCGTTGTTTTTTCAAAAAAGGAAAAGTTACGGAATAACATTTTCGTAGGTACCTATTATATTATAACCTCATTTTATGTAGGTATATTGTAGGTACTTAGGTATGAAAACTCAAAGGACAAAGCGAGAACTAAATTGGCTTTTGCCAGTGTTATGTTATAGACAGTAAAACAAATATATAAACAGGGGAAAATACAGATAGGTAGCCTAGAGATAAGCAGTTATTTAAGAAACCTCGGCACTAACCTTTATAGAAGCATTGGCAAGCAACCAAAATATATGTAGATTAGGTACCCACGCAGAAAATTATTCAATTGTTGACTGGATCTAGCAGAAGATTAACATAAGACGGTTTACAATAGTTTCTGATTTATGACCTACTTATTATGAGACACAATAGTTATTGTAAGGGAAAGTGATTTATGAGATAGAAGTAAATACAGCTTATGTATAAATTGATTATACTATAAAGTTCTAGCTATGAACCTAGTACCTTGGAAGTACAAATAGAGTGTTTGTACGTGGCATTAATATTGATTAATATAGGGCAATCTACATTACCTATTGCCATCGACTTAGTTAATCACAAATATAATATTATAGTTTTGAAAAAGCATTCCTTATGCCACTAAAAGTTATTCCTTTTTTGATCGCATGAAGTATTCAGATTATTTTGAAATAATTCCATAAAATTAAAGTGAATCACAATAGCTTCTAGTTAGGATTCTAAAGTTTGTGAACGCGTAGCAATTTTTATGTTAAAATTATATTAGGTACCTACATAGTTTCATTTCGTTAAACGCATTTTATGTTGATGTCAATGAACCAATCATAATAGTTTTTAAAAAACGAAAATAACAATTCATTTTACGTTATTAAGGTGAGATTGAAATGAACTTCTTAGGAAAGGGGTAATTGTACTCATTATTATGAAACAACTTTCGGTAGGTTAAGGACCAAACAAGATACCATGAAAAAAAATCCACTATAAAAAAGTACTCTGTAAATTTTCTGTTCCATATGTAACGTCGTATGACGCTGCCCTGACATCATCTTCTGTCCAGAAGACCAGAAGACAGCCGCCACGCAACCATCGATGCGACGCTCTGCTGACTGTCAGCAGCCATTGTCATTGATTCCAATAACTTCGTAACAAAACGGGGCGGTGCCATTTGCTGCGCCGCCGGCATATGTATTTATGTGAATATTGTTGAGGCCTTAATTGAGAGGTGCAAAGTTTTACTTGCTTCTGTATCCAGCACCCGAATTTCGTTACACACTTTTAATCACAATCTGAGGATATTGCTAAACCATTGCTTCATAGGTTTGAAAAATTCATCTGCCAACAAAGTAAATAAAATGCACCGTGTGCTTCTAAAATGGTTACCCATTCGTCAGCGCAGAGAGATGAGGGCTCTGTCTATGTTGCTCTCTATTCTCAACAAACCCACTTCTCCTTCTTACCTGACTTCCCATATTCAATACTTGTGCTCTGCCCATAGTAAAAATCTTCGTTCCACCAACAATCGTCTTCTTCGATGTCCTTCTCACCGCTCTGGTTTCATTCACTCTTCATTCTTTGTCCAGTCTGTCTTTCTTTCTTTAGAATGAGCTCCCTCTGAACATCAGGACGGCGACCAGTCGGTTGTCTTTGAAACTGAAGGTACGTGAACATATACGTAAGAAGTTGGCAGAAACATCCCAGCGCTGATATTTTGCTGGATTCCTTTTCTCCTCTACTGATCGTCATTTCCCTACTACCGATCGTTATTTCTCCCGACAAAGGTTATTCTGTTTATATGTATGTGTCTACGTATCTATTCTTGTGTTTTATAGTTATTTTCGTGTTGTCTATCCCTTAAGTTGCACCTGCCATGTGTCTTCTCTGCATCACCCTAAGGTTGACTGGTAGAAAATGCCTCAGGCATTAAGTCCGCCTTTGTACGGTATTTTTTTTTTACTTTTCCATAACGTTTTAATAAATAAATAAATAACTCAATGAACGTGGGTGAAATGTCAAAATGAAACCCATTTTGATCAATTGTCATTTTATGTGTTACGCAATCACCCCGCAGTTTTGTAAGCAAAACCAACTCGCAAAGTGTCTGTCTCAACGAGATATTAAAGTGTCGCCATTGACGTGGATTAGCTAGGTCTTTGTGATAGGAGTCAGTAATCAAAGAAATTCATACTTATATTAGAAATGCAAAAATAACTGTCTGTCTGTTTCTTTTTTTTTAATTATTTTTGTATGGGAAATTATCAAATAACTTCTCCCGCTCTGGTCGGAGCGGGAGGGTGTGTCAGGCTCTTACTGACTAAAACCCACCCGTGTTCCATCCATTGCCTGTGTTGCCAGTGGCCTCGGTATCATATATTAACGGCTTAATGATTTAATTCGGCCCACTCAAATCTGTGTGGTTCTTTTCTCAAAAGACTATTCCAGACAACATTCTACATGTTCGTCAAATGAAGATTATTTTTGGATTCTTTACTCATTGAAATTGATGATTTTTTATGTATAAAACAATGACATGAATGTTTAATTATAAAATAGCATAAACACGCACCACACTTAACACTACGCCTTGAGTAATTAAATTACTTACTTAGTACTTATTCCTATTATTTTTCATTGTATTATAGTCTTAGTTTATGATGTATCTTTTTATTTTTTAAAGTTACGCATTGTTACAGATAAATATTTATTATTTATATACATACTTTATTCAGCTTCAATCACAAATATTTCTGTGGAAAATTTTCACTTACCTGATTTATTACTTCACACAGGGGACGTCATTACGTCATTCGACAAGTAGGTAATTGCTGAAAATCAGCGCTGTTGACGATAGGCTTGTCCGAAGTCACAGCATTTCGCTGAGCAACGACCTTTTCTTGCACAGATGCGACGCACTGTTTAATTGTTCTAGTTATAGTTGGTTATTTGTTATAATAGTAGTTATTTCCTCTCTCTGTAATCGTCATTCTGTTTTTGTTATGATTGTATGTTATGTCATTGGTTGTCATCTGCCAGTGTCGCAACACAGAGTAAATATTACGTAATCGACAGGATTGTCAAACTTAAATGGATTGATTACGAGGCTTTTAGCTACTTTGTATATGTGTTTATTTTACGTAAATTTTTGTAATGTGCGTTTTGTTTGTGCAGAATAAACAATTTTTCTTTCTTCTTTCTTTCTTTCTTTACTTTGTAAAGTATTATATTATTTTAATTTGAATGTGAATGTGAAGACTATGTGGGTTATTGTTTTTATTTTTCTCTCAGTTAGTTTTAATCTTGGTCTGACAGTTTGAGTAATGTATGCGGCCTACCCAAATGTCATTTCTTTGGTATTGTTCTTCGAATCGTTGAGCTCCTTAAGTTCTGAGTTGAGCTGCACAACTACTGACAAATGCGTGCACTGACTGGACAGGTCCACTCAATCTGTGTGATTCTTTCATCAATAGACCATTTCAGACACCAATCAACATGGTCCTCACATGATCTGACCAAGATTATGTCTGGACTTTAAAAGAGACTGTGAGCTCTGAGTTTGTTTCGACCTACCTTCTCAGAGTAGTCAGATGGGAATCGCCGGCCTCATCTAGTTTTAAAAAAATATGATTGACATGTAAAAGTGTTTCTACAAACCTACTTACAGAAATAAAATTATTTATCATTTCAGCTGAAAGACGTCCACTGCTGGACATAGGCCTCCCCCAAACATCGGCACTTCAACCGGTTCTGTGCTTCCCGGATCCATAGGATGCGGCCTTCACAAGATCATTGGTCCACCTTGTAGGAGGCCTACCAACGTAACGTCGGCCCCATTGCTCGCAGAACAAATGGCCGATGTAGGTATCATCATCATCATCATCTGCCTAGCCTTTTCCCAACTATGTTGGGGTCGGCTTCCAGTCTTACCGGATACAGCTGAATACCAGTATTTTACATGGAGCGACTGCCTATCTGACCTCCACAACCCAGTTACTGGGTAACACGATACCGCTTGGTAAGACTGGTTGTCAGACTTTCGAGCTTCTGACGACCCGTAACGACTGTCAAAGATCTACAAATGACAGCCGGGAGCAACGGCTTAACGTGCTTTCCGAGGCACGGAGGGGTCTTGGTATGTAAAGATGGTCACCCATCCACGGACCAAAGCGTAGGTATAGCTACAGTTAACTAAATAAAAAAATAAAACTTTTATTTCAGGCTACAATGGCACATATACATATACTATACCCTACAAACTAACATACCTACTCGGATATAAAGTATAAAACGTTACTTGTTTAAAATATACCTTAAACTAAGTTAGTTAAAAACCCAATGTGTAAGGCCCTTTATATACGACACGGTTTTTTTACGGTACCGCGTATAAACCGCGCTGTACAAAAAACGTGTCTGTCAACAAGCTTCTATAGTGATCCATACAACACTGACGACCGTGCCTACTAGGGCATGCAATCTCGTTCTCGCGAGATCTCGTCCATATTGTACGAGACCGAGTCTCGTATAATTTTGTACGAGATCTCGCGAGATTACGAGATTGAGGACAGCATAATCCGTGTGTATCATAGTGCAACCGCAGGTTACTTGGCCTGCAAAATCCGGAGTCGTCTGTCAGATGAAACCCTGATAAGCTGTGTTTTCGAGAAGCCATTTTCAAAAATTACTTATTCCTTTTTAAACAGCATGACAAAAGTATCATCTGACTGATTTTAAACCTCCTATTTATTTGATTACTAAAGCTTTTCTTATTATTTTTAATTACTTCATTTAAATGGTTTAATTTTTTTTTGAGAACTTGACAAGTTTCATTTCATTTTATTAGTTTCTATTACTTTTTTGATGATATTATCTGATAATACTAATTCTTAATTGCTTATTGCTGCAGAAGGTAATGAAAGTGATTATCCAAATCCTAACCAATTTTATAAATGCGAAAGTTTGTTAGTTACGCTTTCACGCTAAAACGGCTGAACGGTTTTGGATGAAATTTGGCACATGGATAGACCACGACCTGGATTAGGTATTTTGAAATAAAACGGATATTCCAAATTACATGCATGTTTTATTTTTATATTATTGTAAATGGAATTAATAGCATTTGCATACGTTTTCAGTAAAAAATACTCAATCTCGCGAGATCTCGTAACACTCGAGAGACTGACTCTATAGTCTCGCGAGATCTCCGTTAGGTCTAAAATCTCTCAAGATTACAAGAGGCCCGAGTACCTACACACCGCGACTAAACTGTAATTTTTCATGGCAAAATAAAACGTGTGTGTTAAAAGGGTTATATGTTTTGAGGCTACACATTGATACAATATTATGAACCAAACATAAAGAAAGAAAGAAAATAAGTATATTTGACCCAGGTTTATGTAAAGAAGGTACCTAATGGTTTAGGTAATTTTAAAGTAATTTAGTATTGTGTGCCTCACACAATACTAAATTACTGAAATTACTAAAAGGCTGGGCAGATGGATGATGATGTGCCTCACGGTTGGGCCAAATAGGCCCAGATCAGCATAAACGCCAAACTACTGATGCTGATTTTCAACTGGACTTTATGGTACGAGGACGTCTGACGTATGTAGGTAAATCAGTTTTATAGTGTTTGTGTGTGTAATAACTTAATTAATAAAAAAAAAATATGTGTAGTAAATACCTATATATAATAGATTCGACTACTTATTGATATTTGGATTGTAAACAATTAAACGAATTCCCGTCGATGTACACACGGCTACATATCAAACTATAAAGTTCCTGTTTATGTGGTGTTTACTAGAAGCACTTGGGTTAAAAGTAAAACCACCGATTTATCAGTAAGTACACAACAACTCAGAAGGGAACGTCTAGTCGCCACAGGGGATAGAGCGGGACTCACTTGAGGCGATACCATTGAGTTGTGAGCTGCTTTTAATAGTATATCACATCTCTTCCTTTTTACTGGAAATTTATAGTTTGATATGTAGTCGTGTGTACATCGACAAGAATTCGTTCGCATTGTATAATTGTTCGTACAATGACAGGTCAGTTTATACTGGAAATGTATAGTTTGATATGTAGTCGTGTGTACCAATACATTTATACACTTTTGAGGCTGACTGTACCTAGAAAGATGCAAAGATTTCCGTGCCATCGACCCCAGTGTAAGCAAAGCTTCACAAAGTGTCTCTCCACAGGATATTAGGTGTCCCATTGACGTGGATTAGGTACGCCATTCTGGCGCGAGTTTCATGTTACTTAAATGAAGGTAAATATTTGGTGTCACTTCCCGTTCTGCGTTCGAGGAAATGAGTTGTCGTTGAGAAGTTACTGTGTTTACGTTTCATACAGTGTTTGCGTTTGTCTGGGTGAAATACAGATTACACAAATAAAGGTAACCTGTTTAGAATTTCTGTGAAATTCCGTTTCATAAAGTGAAAAGGCCCTGCTGAAAAAATAAGGCCTTATTCAAAAAGACGCGTGTTGATGTGCCCATCCATAAACAAGATAAATTCGTCACTACATATTTTCAACGCAGATAAGTGCACTTATCAAGGCATTTTAGGAAGGCGCTTTTCATCAGAAAAACGCCTTCCTGGGTTCGAACCCATGACCTATAAGTCGTAAGTCGGGGGCCGTTACCACTGGGCCACCACAAGACGGTGAAGAAAAACATCGTGAGGAAACCGGCATGTCCTAAAACCAAAAATTCGAAGACATGATTGTGACATCCACCAACCCGCACTAGGCCCGCGTGGTGGATTACCTTTCTCACTGCTGGCTCCTCTCTGTGAGATTGGGCCCTGTGTCCCAGCAGTGAGAAAGGTATAGGCTGATTATATATGCTAAGTGTTTTTTTTTTATCATTGGTGAGAAAAACGGACAAGTATAAGATTCACAAAAGTTTTCAATATCCCATGAGCAGGGTTGACAAATACCTACCCTTATCTCGTTTCTTTTATCCCATAGATCAGCTTGGTTGATCATAACAACACAGAAATACACTCACAAAAGGTTCCCGTTTGATAGCCTTAATCCATTTTCAAAGCTTTTGTTTCAAGGTTCTTATGGAGGATCAAAAACGATGGCGGGTCCGTTGTCTTTCGAAACAAATGGAATTAGAAGTATCTTATGGTAACGTATGAATGCTTCGTTAAATTCTCGGATGTTGTAATAAGCCTATTTTTTAGGGTTCCGCAGTAAACAAGGAACCCTAAAATATATCTAGTTTCGCCATATCCGTCTGTCTGCCTGTCTGTCCCCACTGTAGCTCAGAGACGCTTAATACTAAAAAGCTGTAATTTGGCATAGGTATACAATATTAATCACGCCAACAAAGTGCTAAAATAAAATCTAAAAAAAAAACATTTTTTAGCGTACCTCTCTTGCACGTAATGTGGGGATTTATTTTTTTATTTTTTTTATTTTTGATGGGTTTGCTCTTGACCTTAGTCTATGTCAGAGGTGACAGAAACAAAGTCGACGATGGAGCGAGCTTACCCAGAAGAAGCCTGTTCACTCTCACTTTGAAGAGATTAAAAATGATTAAATTATTTTTTCTCGTCTACCCCATAGTGTGGGGTATCGTTGGATAGGCCGTTCAAAAATATTGCAGGTCTGTCTATTGGATCCACTTGCATAATATTAAGCATTGAAGTGCTAAGCCTGCCAGCTAAATGGTTGTTTATGGAGATGTGAAATATTCGTGGCAGTAGTACATATAATGAAATTAAAAGGAAAACTATCACGGCTAAGTAGGCTTTAAAGTTAACGAGTTATAGTCGACCAACTTAAATTTGCAGTTGGAGAATTGACCGTGGCATATTTTGATGTATGGGAGAACAGGTTTTTCAACTACAATGTTAAGTTTGTTTTTTAAATAAATTCGTCCCAAGTAATCCCAACTACGTAACCCTTCATTGTCCGACACGCACTTGGCCAGTTTTTTTATTCTAATGGATTCCATTTCGGGTTGTATAAATTTCGAATAAAATGTCATAAAATCATTCATGCCTGATGAAATATTTTTATTTACTAATGCTGCGTGGCTTTAGTAGGATAACATAAAAAGAACTACGAAGCATAACAATCCATCGAAATAACTAAAAATACCCGAGACAGAATCCTAACTTTTTAATATTATAAATGCGAAAGTGAGTTTATTTGTTATACTTTCATGCTAAAACGGCTGAACGGATTTGGATGAAAGGATTTGGATTGTTCTGCATCCATCTTTCGCCCCAGAACCAGCGAAAGAAAATTACTTTGCATGTTCTAAATAACAAGTAATTCTAAGTAACAAGTCATGAAGACCAAGTTTATTTATTTATTTAAAACACAGACGAGTATCATCACAGCGATTTAATGACGGAGAACTTGCAGAAAGCATTTATAAAAAAAGCCGGCAAAGTGCGTATCGCACCACACACAATGAAGGGTTTCGTAGTTAGAATTTTTTTTCTTTTGGATGGTAATTTGTCAAATAACTTCTCCCGCTCTGGGCGGAACGGGAGGGTGTGTCAGACTCTTACTGATTAAAACCCACCCGTGTTCCTTCCGTTGCCAGTGTTTCCAGGAGCCTCGGTAACTCTTTCGTACTTTCCCGCAACCCCGGCACGCATCGGCCCTAGTGGACCCCTACAATTGTGCTGACATCTCTTTGAGGCGCGCGCCGTCCACCCGGACCCGGTCCTTATCGGACGGCGAGCTACCCATTGCTCACCGTCCGCAAGCTCGCGCCTACGGTGGCCGGAAATCCACCCGGGATTCCCAACGCCCAGGGCGTCTCCTGTGGCGGCTAGGGGCGAGAGTGCGCGAAATTTGCCTTTCCCTCAACCGTCGCGCCTCCTTCTTCGGGATCATAACTGCTTCGCAGAAGGAGGTGACGGCTGCCCATGCCCTCTCACTCCGTACCATGGCCTTGACCAGGGCCGGACGTGACAGATCTCCGCCGCCGATCGCCTCCACGAGGACATGGTGGTGCTCTGCCCAAGCCGGGCAGACCTCCACCGTATACTCCACGGTGTCCTCCAGGTGATTCACACAGTAGTGACACCCGGGCGTTTCCTCCCGCCTTATCTGATACAGGAACCTCCTGAAGCTGCAGTGTCCGGTGAGGACCTGCGTCAGGCGGAAGGTGAGGATGCCGTGGCGCCTCTTTCTCCCGCATGATCTCTTTCCGCTGTACCGTGATTTCTCGCGACAGCGGAGTTACGGCCCGGCATTTCGCCTCCTCGCGCCACTCCCATATGTGCGCGAAGACTTGCCTCCACATCCCATGGCAAGTTAGGAATACTTGCGATGAATTTATCCTAAAAACAGACTTAACATTGTAGTTGAAAAACATGTTCTCCCATACATCGATATACGTCACGGTCAGTTCTCCAACAGCAAATGTAAGTTGGTCGACTATTACTCGTTAACTTATATAGCCTACTTAGCTGTGATAGTAATTTCTTGTAATTTCATTATACGAGTATGTAGGTACTACTGCCATGCATTTTTTCACATCTCTCAACCATTTAGCTGGCAAATTTGACTCTAACAAAAATTAGCACATTAAAGTTTAATATTACGCAAACGGATCCTTAAAATCTGAAAAATGGTGTTCACAGACCAGCAATATTTTTGAACGGCCAATCCAACGATATCCCACAGCATGGCATAGACTGGAAAAAATAGTATCATACCCACATTACGTGCAAGGGAAGTACTCTAAATTTTCTTTATTTTACCACTTTGTCGGCGTGATTAATATCCCATCAAAAATATAATTGTGAAATGACAGCCAAGTTCAATATATGCCTTGGTTGCTGACTTCAACGACAAAAGAAGTGAGATCTAAATGGGTGCCAAGTTCAATGGTCAGTCCTGAAGCATATTTATAACAACCTAAAATATATGTTCTTCTTATCTTAGAATAATATACTATAATTTATATAATAAAATAAAATTTACTTAATTAATTAATTTAATTTATAAATAGAATAATATAATTTTACTCTTTTAAAAATTATTGGCTTTTACAATGTTTTCAAATTACAGTATTAATAGGTGCAGGAGGGCAGTGTAGGCCTGCCGAGACGTACCAGGAACAAAAAAAAAAAAAGAAAAAGTCTACAAAATATCTAGTCTATTAAGCCTACAACGTTCTCACATTCACAAGGTACACACAAATCTGTGTAAAATATTAATAAAATAATAAAAATAAAAACCCATTTAAACCAAATGAAGTTTGCCATTACAAGTCTGAAATCAAAATTTTTGGTATATAATGTCAAACAGTGAAAATAATATGTCAAAAAGAAAATTTGTATAAAAAATAATAATAATAAACATCGTAATTTGGGAGCAGTTAATAGACATTTACATAGTTATGCCGTTTATGAGGTACCAGGGAAGCCACATGTGCAGAAGGAATTATTGCCAAACTTCCTTATCTTCAACGTAGTCTTTAATCTTATAATATGCGTGAAATTTGATTTTCAATACTTAGAAACACATGCTAATAAATGCCTGTCACTAATGTTATTTCTATTGCCTTTAAGTGCCTTATTAAGCTAAGAGATTCAGTAAAACATTTAAGTAATCATGTATATATCTTGTTTGGTGTTAAATAAAGATACTATGTAGCGTTTTACTAATTTGGTAAATCTTCTTGACAGTCGATTTGATTGACTTGAATTGATGACAAGGATTAGGGATGCCCATACATTAGATCGGTATCGATATATTTTAATTAAAATCGACACCGTTCAATACCCAGCTTGTTATTCTATTTGAAATATTACAATGCATCGCACTTGTGTGTAGTAATTATATAGAAAAAGCTTATTAATTATTTGGGATGGAAAGATTAGGATATGAAAATCGGTTTGGTTGTTGAATTATTTTCGCACCTAAGGGTACACACGGCTACATATCAAGCTATACTTATTCAGTATAAGCTGACCTCTTTTTTTACGGAAATCCTATACAATGCGAGATCAGCATAAACTGAAAATGTATAGCTTGATATGTAGCCGTATGTACCAATAAAAACGTCGCACAAGTCACTACAGAACTATTAGAACTATACCCTAGAGCGGAAAAGGTTGAAAAAGGAATGTACGTACGGATTCGTATGAGCATATCCGTGAGCAGGCGGTCTATTCTGTAAAAAATCATTCGTTGTGTCATTCTACATGATACTAGGCATTGACACTATTGACAGCTCACTTCACCTTAGTTTTCGTGGTGAGATTTTTAGAGAATAGATCGGCAAGGAAAGTAATCTCGCTCTCGATGTGTGTGAAATGTAAGATTGGGCATGTCATGTCAAATGTAATTGTCAAAGATGGTGACATTTTTTATGTGATGTCGTTACTTCGTCACTCACGAAATGGAAAAAACAGTTTGTGTTGTGTTAGTGTTGTTTTTTTTTTGTTTTTTTATTGTTCATTACGGAACGCAGAATGTCCGTTTCATACGGATATTCGCGATTAGTTTCATAAAAAAATATTTGTAATTATTACGTACGTCAGATGTTTTTTGGTCCTAGGGCGATTTACGACGATGTCCTTTGCCACGTGGGTAGACCGTGACTTCGGTTAGGACACAGAATGCCTTTTATTTCGATATTCCCAAGGGATTGAGAGTTATGCGGGTGAAACCGCGAGGCGCAGTAGTATCCTCATATATTTCACATAGCCCACTTGTTACGGCCATTGAAGCCTATCTTTATGTTCAGCTTACGAAGAATCAATGGGTTACTGGAAATCCCTTGGGAGTATCCAGACCTCAAGCAAGTGGCTTCTGCCTTTTGATTTTCGCGAGATAAATGTTTAGGAGCTAAAGTATTGGGTATCAAGACCAAGAAGCATTCCTATTTTTTTGTGTATAGGTCATTGTAATGACACTCATTGTGACTGAAGGATTTTAAGGTGATGGGACACTGTATTAACGTAATCATGACATAATAAAACAACACGCCTGTAATCCCCGAAGGGCTTGGCAGTGATGTGCCTATAGTAGGGTAGGTATACTCATATTTCGCCGCCCCATGTAAAAGGGGGCGAACTTATTGCTATCAACGATTAACAATTAACGAGGAGGAAACTAAGATTAACAAGGCTTAGGTTAGTTTAAAGGTGATAGGACTGATAGGGTATCGTATTGGCGTAAAATTGGCAATCAAAAGAGTTTTACCTTTTAAGCAAAGTTTTGATTCTAATTTTATGAACGGTGATCTGAAATATAATTAATTAAACATTAACATTAAGTATTTCATACACACGCTTAATTTTGTTTTTCAGTTACCTTTTCAAATAAGAACTTATTTATTTAATTAGGTCTGCTTGCAGTACTAACATTTGTAAAAAAATAATGAAAGAAGATGGATAACGGTCCCATACAAGTCTGGCCCAGAAATGAACACAAATAAAACAAAATGTAACATGAAACTATAATAGTGTTTCATAGCTCTGCATATTTTTGTTCGTTGCAAAACTTTGTGAAGGGATATCAGACTTTTCTCAAAACTGATGACTTCAAAAAATTATTTCAAACCTGTCGATCACGGAGTAATCTACCGTCTTCCAGCAGATTGAATTTCGCTCAATTTTAACTACTGTATTCCAAATTATTACATGTCGTTAGGTTTGTGGTGATCGCCCTGCGTAACGCACTTCACTTTTAATCGCAGTTCGAAGGATTTTGAAGGAACGTCCTAATCCAATAGGTGAAAGTTGATATTTCACAAAAATTAACATGGCGGACTTTAAAACCCAACAACGATTTATATAGATCGACCCTGGCCGTTGATGCAATCAACAACAGGCCTCCTGCCTTTGTGCCATGCTTTCCTGGTTTGTGCGAGTCTCATCCAGGTCTTCCTTAAGATCTTCTGTAGATCTTCCACTTGGCTATTGATCTAACCAAATGACAGGCCTCCTCCCTTTGTGCCATACGTCCCTGGTCTACCTCATTCAGGTCGCCCCAGCAATCTAAATGTGGTATTTTGCTACACAAAGCCACATCTTTATATTATGTCCAACAATTGTTATTATAATCTCTATTACTGTTTTTCTTGCTTCAAACATGAAATCATATTGTTATGCCTTTCACTTTCTACATATGTTTGAAAACTACAGCAAAACCTTACTCACAAGTAACTGTTTTTAACACTCAAAACTATATTTTATATTATTAATTTAGTCTTGTTGTAAAAATCTTACAATATGTAACATCCATCCATTGACATCTTTCATCATAAATTGTCATCTGTCATGTTTTTCTTTCTCCGTGCATTTTAGCTGCCATGATAAGGCTAGTTTCCAAGGCAGGCAAGGGTAGTTTTTGATGGGCTTGTGGCCAAGTAATAACAGCCGCACGGGTTGATCGATCAGGTTAAGCTACGCTTGCCGCGGTTGGTCCGTGGATGGGTGACCATCTTTACATACCAAGACCCCTCCGTGCTTCGGAAAGTACGTTAAGCCGTTGGTCCCGGCTGTCATTTGTAGATCTATGACAGTTGTTACGGGTCGTCAGAAGCCCGAAAGTCTGACAACCAGTCTTACCAAGGGGTATCGTGTTACCCAGTAATTGGGTTGTGGAGGTCAGATAGGCAGTCGCTCCATGTAAAATACAGGTATTCGGCTGCATCCGGTTAGACTGGAAGCCGACCCCAACATAGTTGGGAAAAGGCAGGCAGATGATGATGATAAGACTAGTTTCAGACTACATTTAGTTAGGCTTTTTACTCATGTAAACCGTTTTTATTGATCCTGGCAGGCATTCAAACAAATAATTTCAATAATGCTTAACAGAAACTTCTAGAACTTTTGCCAGAATCTATAAAAGCGAACATCAAACCTGACTAGGGTTCAGTCTAGTTCAGTTTGGCTCAGCTTTGAGTTCAGTCTGATCAATCTATTGTACTTCTTAAGAGTATTCAGTCACTCTAGACCTTTTCAGTAATTTTTGATTCTAAGTTTTTACTTCAAGTGTTGTACTCGTATATTGTACTCAAATATTATTCTTTAAAAAGAACAAACCCAGAGTGTGAAGATACAACAGATCACTATCGTGCACTGTAGAAGGTCTAGATACTCCTCCTGTATAGAGCCAGGTGCTGTAAGGCGCCTCCGCTGTCTACCATATCGGCTGATTCAAGACAAAACCGATTACACACCTTTACACAACCAAATCAACATATAACAATACCTCTGGCTTACATAAGGACATTTTACTTCTGGGACAGAGTTGCTGTCTACCGCTACATGTCCTCGATACTGTGAGATACTTCTCATCCTCATCTAGCCTCATCTTCGTGCTCCACCTCATCTGCCAGTCCTGTGCCACTGCTGCCTGCCGATCCAGTCCCACAACTACCTGCCGGTCCTGTCCAGCTGCTGCTTGCCGATCTTGTATCCTGCCATCCAAGGGTCCCGAGACGACATTCAAACTGGAAGTCTGGAACTCTAACACTTGCTAACCTTTTTAATCTCTAGTAATTACTCATAATATTACTAGAGATTAAAAAGGTTAATACATAATTTTATAACGTGGTTTACGACTGGCCCTCCGGCCAATCGTAACGTTACAGTTTATTCTGTAGATCGTCCACAGATCTAACCAACGACAGGCCTCCTCTCTTTGTGCCATGCTTCCCTGGTCTGTGCAAATCTCATCTAGGTCTTCCTCGCGATCTTCTGTAGTTCATCCACCTGGCTACAGGCTGTTTCTGGATTTTATTCCTTATTTTCATTCTACCAAATAACATTTGGTTTGAGTTCTGCAAAAGCTGAGAGATCAAAAGACATTTTTGTGAGTGTTCCAGGGTAGTGTGTGCGGAGTGAAATGAATAGATGTTGTATGCTATATAAGTCTTTACTAGAGTTGATATTACAAAGTTGTATTTGCGGCGCGTGTATAGTGGAAGGCGGTTTTGGGCGAACTGGCTTCGCCGGTCGCTGCGCATGCGAGGAATATAAAACGACTGCGTCAGCGCCCCTACACTATTCCTCCCCTTTTTTTTAAAAAACTGTAGGTTTTTTACAATAAAATCTGTTACTCTAAAACGTATTATTAATTACATCTGTGGCTAAAAGTATTACTTATAAGTTACAATCAGCATTTGGTTTGAATAACAATGTTGTAACCGGATGTCTGGCGTGATTGCGTCACCTGATATTGACGCCTTATACATTGTTATGACTTACATATCTAAGTTTAAATATCTTTATGCTATTATTGCAATGGTATAAGCAGTGTACAATTTATTTGTATGTACAATTGATTCAAAAGGTTGCTATTATTACAATGCATTTTTATTTTATTTTTTTTTTTTAAAACTACTTGATAATGAAACACAAAGTCATTTGGAGGAATAAATCTTATATTTAACAATACCTGATCTTAAGCTAGTGCGGCTACCTGCTTTTAAAAGTGCCGTCTTGACATTGTACTTAATTAGTATACATATAAAGTTACGACGTTAAGGGTAGTCACCATGACGACATGCTCTGCCATAAAAAGAAATTAGCACCCCTGCGGAGTCCACAGCATTCGTCATGGTGACGCCAATTAAGAATACACACACATATCAATAATTCACACATTTCACAAAGTAGCACTTGCACCGTTAAACGTCACTTGGAATTTGGGACCTAAACTTTATGTAATTTGCTTATGCTCGGTGTGGCTATCGAACTTGCCACTATTTCCTTTTTCAACCACTTTCGAATGCTTTTGATAAACCTTCGTTTTCCAGCGTAGATTAACAATATGGTAAGTAATATTATGGTAGCTATCATGACACAGCCAATGATATTCAATTTGTTGTCCACTTGTGCAACATTTGATAGGTTTTCGTTAACAATTACTTTTTCTTTTGTCTGATTGGTGCCCATTTTTTAAATTAATTTGGTGTACGTGGTGTAATTTCGCGACTGTTTAGAGGGTCTTTTGCTTATTCGTCCAGTTCGCGTTGTATATGTTTCGTCACTGGGTTTGCTTGTTTGAAACCTTACTTTTTTCTGTATTTTATTCTGTACCTGTTTGTTTTTTTTATTATCATTTTTTTCTAATATGTTTTTATTTACTTCCTCTGATGGCAATTCATTATCTATCAATATATATGCTGGTTTTAAGCGATCTATAGATATGTTGGCTTGTCTGTCAGGTAACTGTACGCGATACACTTTTTCGTTTCTACTTATGACGCGATATGGTCCATCGTATGGAGATTGTAATGATTTCCGTACAGCGTCATTTCTAACGAATACATAATCACTGGTTAGTAAATCTTTGTGTATAAAAATCTTGCGAGGTGACTTGTTTACTCTAGTGGACGGTTTCAATCCATCTATTACGTCCTTAATTTTTTTAACGAAATTGTTGTCATCATGCAACTGTACATTGCTATGGTCATAAAAGTCACCTGGTAGCCTAATATTACTGCCGTATAGCATTTGTGCTGCGGTTACGCCTGTGTCGGACCTAATTGTCGTGCGTAATCCTAACATTACTGTTGCTAGTTCATCTATCCAGCTTTTATTGTCTAAACGTGCTTTTAGTGCTGCTTTTAATGACCTATGCCATCTTTCTATCGCTCCATTGCATTGAGGATGATATGGAGTGGTACGGGTTTTCTGTATTCCCATAATTGACATTAATTCTCTAAATAAATTACTTTCGAACTGTCTTCCCTGATCACTTGTGAGTTTAACTGGGCACCCATAACGACTAATCCAACCTTCATATAAAGTTTTGGCTACTATTTCTGCAGTTATTTCTTTTAATGGAAATGCTTCTGGCCAACGCGTAAACCTGTCTATTATCGTCAAACAATATTTAAATCCCTCTGGTGTAGTTGGTAGCGGTCCTACTATGTCTATGTGAATATGTTCAAAACGCTTACAATTCTCAAAGGTACTTAAATCTGCATTGGTATGCTTTTGAACTTTCGCTTTTTGACATCTAATGCAAGTCTTGGCCCAATTTCCAACGTCTTTATTCATATTTGGCCAAAAATACCTATCACTAACTAATTTTCTACTTGCTCTAATGCTTGGATGGCTCATATTATGTATTGAGTCGAAGGCTAAACGTCGAAACTTTCCGGTTAAGTATGGGCGTGCTGAGTCGGTTGAAACTTCACAAACAATGTATTTCTCTGTATTGTATATAGTTACACGTTTCAACACTATGTTGTTATTGTTATTCGATTCGCTTTGCAATTTTGCTAGCTCGCCGTCCGTTTCCTGTGCGGCTGCAAGTTCTGCGAAGTCGATCGTTGTGGGGCACGATATTGTTGCTACTCTGTATAATGTATCCGCAACTAAATTATCGTTCCCACTAATGTGTCTTATGTCCGTGCTGAATTCGCTAATGAACATGATCTGTCTAGCTCTCCGAGAAGTTTCTCTATCTGTACCTATTTTACTAAATGCAAATGATAAAGGCTTATGGTCTGTAAAAATAATTAACTGTTGACCTTCAACCATGTTGCGGAAATGAATTATGGCTGAATATATTCCTAATAATTCCCTGTCATATGTACTATATTTCATTTGGGCCTGTGTTATTTTTTTAGAAAAATACCCTAATGGTTTCCACTTGTTGTTTACCTTTTGCTGTAATACTGCGCCCACACATGTGTCTGACGCATCGGTCATTAACGCTAACGGAGTATTTGACGTTGGATATGATAGCATAACCGCGTTCTTTAGGTCTTTCTTACATTGCTCAAAGTTGTTTTCAGCTACTGGTGTCCAGTTAATTTTAGTTTTATCTTTGCGTTTTGTATTTCCTAGGTATTTATTCAACTCTGTTTGATGATCAGCCGATTGAGGTATACTTGCCCTATAAAAATTTAACATTCCTAGAAATCTTCTAAGTTCCTCAACTGTTTCCGGTTTTGGAAAGTCTACAATGGCTTTTACCTTATCTTCTAGAGGTCTAATTCCCTCTGTTGACACTTCATATCCTAAAAATTCTAATTTTTGTTTACCGAAGCTACATTTGGAAAAATTTATAGTTATGCCGTATTCATTAAATCTTTCGAAAACTTTTTCTAAGTGTTGTTTGTGCTCTACTTCGTTATCTGATGCTATGATGACGTCATCTACAAAGTTGAATAGGAAATCCAAACCTTGCAATACCGTGTGATGCATGAAACGCTGAAACGTTTGTGCTGCATTACGTAATCCGAAGGGCATGCGCATAAATTCAAATAAGCCAAAAGGTGTTATGACAGCAGTTTTTTCAATGTCATTTTCCGCGACAGGAATACAATTGTATGCTCGGTTAATATCTAACTTTGAGAATATTTTCTTATTAGCCAACATATATGTAAAATCATGAAGACGAGGTACAGGGTAGCGATCCGGTTTGGTGATCGCATTTAAACGTCTGTAGTCTCCGCATGGCCTAATATTACCGTCTTTCTTGGGTACCACGTGCAGAGGACTTGCCCAAGCGCTGTGGCTCGGCCTGCAGATCCCCAGCTCTTGCATGACCCTAAATTCATTTTTAGCTTTTACGTACCTGTCCGGTGGTAGCTGTCTCGCTCGTGCGTGCACTGGGGTACCTGTTGTTTCTATAAAATGACGAACGCTATGTCTAGGTGTCTCTTTATATGAAACTGGTTTAGTTACCTCTGGGAACTTACATAATAACTCATGATAGGGGCAATCATCAACAATGGTTTTAACCGTGGGCTCAGTCGAGTCGGAGAGGTTTCCTCTCGCGCCTAAATTTGTTGCCTGGTCGACTAGCCTTCGTCCGTTCAAGTCAATTAACAAATTATATTTAGCTAAGAAGTCAGCACCTAATATTGGTTGCTGTACGTCCGCTATCGTAAATAACCAACGGAACGCTCGTCTAAGATTTAAGTCTAGTTCTAACATGTGTGTACCGTACGTAGTTATTTCGGTTCCGTTCGCAGCATATAACTTATAACCGGCACTTTGTGCGTTATTTTTCTTGAAAACCACTCTGCGAGGTATACTAAGAAGTTCAAACCTGAGTTCTTGTCCCGGACGCTTAGACGGTGATTTCCGTGCACGCGGTCGCAGCCACCCGTCGCTGACTGCACCGACACTAGTTTTCCGCTGGCTTCGACTTCTTCCAATTGCACGGATGTTCACACCTCGTCGCCTTGTTACGGAATCGGAAGTGGTACCGGCACAACCAGTTGGGGTCATCACTTGTCATCGCCTTGGTAGACCTGGAGTTCGATCCCGACCTGGATCTGCTTCTTCTAGATCTAAAGTTTCGCGAACGACCTCTGGGTGTGCTCTCGAGCCTGCGTAATCTGTCACCAAGTTGTCTTATTTCGGCTATCACTGCGTCATCTTTTTTTGATGGGCTTGACGCTTCTTTCACACTAGCGACACTGTGGACCGGAGTTGCGTTTTCTGCTACATTGTCTGCGATCGACGCTAATTTTTCTAAGTTTGCCTCGTCGGATACTGCCAAAATGCTGCGTATAGACGGTGGTAGTTGGTTCTTCCACATCACCCTGAGTGTTTCGTCTGTCACCCTTCCTCTGGCTAGCTCCCTCATTTTGTGAAGAAGGTGTGATGGCTGCTGGTCTCCCAGCTCCATTCCGCAAACAAGCTTTTTGATTTGACATTCATCCGACTCTCTGTAAACTGAGAGTAACTTTGCCTTCAAGGTCTCGTATTTTTTTTCTTTGGGCGGTTCAAATATAATTGATGCTACTTGTTCTGTGACTTCCTGGTTGAGCTTCGAGACTAATATTCGGTACTTGGAGTCGTCGGACATCTTCTGCGCGTTTATAATTGTTTCCGCTTTGGCGAACCATAATTCTGGTGACTTGGTCCAAAAATTTTCTATCTTGTCGGTCACGGACACGGGTGAGAGAACGTATTCTTCAGCGGTCGCTTTTTCTTCCATCTTCAGGCTTGACTTTGTGACTTTTTCTCAATAAGCACTGTGGGTTTTCACACTATACCGCGTGGATGTTAGGATGAGTTGCCCGTTCTCGATCAACGCACACACTTTAGAATCACGTCGGGGTCACCAATTTTGTGAGTGTTCCAGGGTAGTGTGTGCGGAGTGAAATGAATAGATGTTGTATGCTATATAAGTCTTTACTAGAGTTGATATTACAAAGTTGTATTTGCGGCGCGTGTATAGCGGAAGGCGGTTTCGGGCGAACTGGCTTCGCCGGGCGCTGCGCATGCGAGGAATATAAAACGACTGCGTCAGCGCCCCTACAACATAATTCCTGGAACAATCAACCGGAATTTTAGTAACCCGTGGAGTTCCGGTGAAGGTAGCATCCAACCAAACGACAAGCCTCCTCCCTTTGTGCCATGCTTCACTGGTCTATGCGAGAGAGGTCTTCCTCGCGATCCAGGAATAGTGGACGATCTACAGAAGGATCGTCCACTATTCCTGGCTATTGATCCAACCAAACGGCAGGCCTTCTGGTTAGTGTTGCCCAAATTCAGTCTTGGTCTTGCAGTCTTGGTCTTGTTCTTGCGTTTTTGCAAGACCAAGACCAAGAACAAGACCGCGTATTTTTAGCAAGACCAAGACCAAGACTGACCGTGCAAGACTTGAGCAAGAACAAGACATAGCCTGCAAGACTCTTGCGTCTTGCAGCTAGGACTTAGCGCTATTTCACTGAGTAGTTAGGTGTAACAGTTCGGTGTATAGGTAGGTACGCTTAGGAATTCTATGAGACGCAAAAAACTGTATCAAAGAATATGAAAAACTGGACCTATGCGCATTACGACTAATACCATAAACATAGCGAATAAAAAAATATCTATTAAAATCAAACTGAGTGCATGCATAGTTATGTTTTAACCATCGGCACTTTGATAATGCGGCATCAAAGGTTTTGTACTTACTTCTCAAAGAAATTTGCCGCTTTTCGGAAGTACATGGTTATGATACACGCGCCGGCGGCTTCTTTTGAAATCTAAAACAATCGTTGCCGCCACGCCGAAATCATAACATTTGTGACACTATTTGATTGCCGCCATAGGGCGTAGGTATACTCATGCAAAATAATTTCGAATTTTTTTAAGAGTACCTACAGGTGTTCCAAAGAATAAATAAGTTTCAGAGTGCTTAGAATGAAAATGAATACATTATACTGATCACGCAAGTAGTATTATGATTAGGATAAAATGGTAAGGATAGGTAGTAGATGTCATATTAATTCATTCTAGTAAGTATATATTATAATATTGATTACTTATATGGTTTTAAACTAATTACTTAGGTACTATTATTGTACATTTAGTCATTATATTTCTTAAGTTTTTACAAGAAAAAATAGCAAAAAAGTGTTCAAATATCACCCGTTTAATAAATATTGTAGCCACTTTTAAATATACTTGAAACGTGTAAAAAAATTCTACAAAACTAATAAAATAATATAAAAAGCGTAGGTACTTACCTACTAATAAAATAAAAAGCCTGCGATAAGAGTTTTGTATTACTTACCAGCCCGAATATCTCTGAGAGAGATGATGAGAGTAAGTATTTACTAGCTGTGCCCGCGACTTCGTCCACGAGGAATAGTAACTTTGGAGGTATAGTGACGTTCAGGACTTATTTATTTATTTTAAAACTTCTGTCATCAAACATACAAACGAACTCTTCAGCTTTATAATATTAGTATAGATGTACGCCAAAACATTCACTTATATGTAAAGAATAGTGATTGGCACTAATTCTATTTTATTCACGCGTCGCGTCTGTACAAGTAGGTAATATTTAGTGTGTGTTTGTACGCCGCACGCGGCATTGTTTGATTTGCGGCGGCATCCTTTTCATAGAGCCGGCACGTGGCGAGGCGGCGCGGTAGAAAGCAAGGAAACGTACTATAAATAAAGGAATTATTTTAATTCCAGTCATTTCCAATTGAGCTGTGCTTCGAGTCTAACTTAATAATTGTTTTTACTAATTCTCGTTGTTTTCTAAAAACGTATCACGTGTCCAATTTAATATGAGTGACGAAGATTCAAATTATTCTAGTCCGAGTAACGAGAGTTTGAGTCACAGATCTAAAAGACCCAAAAGCAAATTTGAGGAGTTTTTCGAAATAATTCATGCATCCCAAACTGCCTTCTGTAAATTGTGTCAACATAAAAAGATTGAAATAAAAATGAAAAACAGAAACACTTCAGGCTTAAGGAAACATCTAATATCTTTCCACAAAAAGGAATCAGAAATATTTCTTCCTGTTAAACCAAAATTAAGTGGAGATATCACAAGCTTTTTAGTAACCGCTGGAAGAAGTGGACAGGTAAGAATATTTTTTTAACAGTTAAAAGAATTTTAACTCCGCGTAGCTATTCATGCGATACTTTCAAAAACGCCATTAACTTACGTAAGTATTTTTGAGTTAGTGGTGTTTTCATCTAGGGGTGCGACATATTAAGTATGTAATTATCGTCTTAAATATTTTTTATAAACACCCATATTTTCATTTAATCGGCCAGTAACAACTAAGTACTTTATTTTGGTAAATTACAGTACAGTGCAACCTTAATATAACAAATATCAATTTAACGATTTTCTCGATTTAACAACAACAAACCTCCTCCTCTTATACGCTCAAACCTAGTATGTTTTAAATAATAACACAAGATTTATTGTTTTGTTTCAGTCGGAAAACAGCAGTGACAACATCACGACAGCTACAGTTGATTGGGTGGTGAAAAAATATCTTCCCTTCTCATTTTTCGATGACGAAGCTACACAAGTATATTTTCGACGTATTTGCCCTAATATGGTGTTTCCTAAAAGGTCTACACTTACAAGGAAAGTCAAAGAGCGATTTGAAGAGCTCCAATTGAATCTCAAGGAACGACTTCAACAATTATCATCTAAAATGTCTTTTACCATTGATGAGTGGACGTCAATTGCTGGTAGGAGTTACTACGGGGTTACTATTCATTATATAGACAACGAATGGAAGTATCAATCTGTAGTTCTTGATTTTATACCATCACGCGGTCGACATACTGGGTAAGATATTGCAACGATTTTCCATGAATGTTTATTGGAATATGGCATAATTGATAAAATACAAGGTATCACGGTGGACAACGCAACTGCAAATACCAAATTTATGTATGAACTGGGCAAACAGCTGCCGCCACACTTTGATTCAGACAATCAACATTTCCGGTGCTTTGCTCACATTTTAAACCTTGGTGTACAAGATTTATTAAAGACCTTAGCATTACACTGTGAGTCTGACACTAACGCGCAAGATCAGCAGTACGAAGACTATGCAGACGAAACTGAGGATGAGGAAGATGAAGAATCTGCACCAAATATTGCTGACTCGCGTACATCTGTAACAAAGTTACGCAGTATTTCCAGTAAAATAAAAAGAAGTGAGATAGTGAAGAAGAAGTTTCAGTCTGCTTGTGAAGCAGCTGGCGTGCCATCAAATCTAAATGCCATTCTTGGCTGTCCAACGAGATGGAATTCCACACATGATATGATTGGATTTGGTTTAAAAGTGAGAGCGGGCATTGACATATTGTGCAGTTCTGTCACTGAATTAAATGATTTTCAAATCACAGCTAATGAATGGCAGGTACTCGAATAATTACATAAATTTCTAATAAACTTTAAACTTTTAAGTACAAAACTTGGTGGAGACAAATATGTTACATTACCGCTAGTCATTGTATCATTCAATCTCTTGCTAGATAAAATTGAATCCATGGTAAAACAGTTAGATGAGAAACCTAACCGATCTGAAGTGGATGAAAGGCTCATTCTAGCTTTCCAAGCAGCTCGAGACAAAATGCTTAAACATTACAAGAAGAGCAACTGGATTTATTGTACTTCTTTAATTTTAGACCCAAGGCATAAGGCTCAGACTTTTGACCTGACAATGTGGGGGAAGCAACTTAAAACAGAAAGTCTGCGCAAGTTCAATGAACTTTATGAAGAATATAAAAGTCTACACTCACTGAACAAATCTCTGGAATTACCAGAAAAAGAAAATAAAGTATGTGATGAAGATGAAGACGTAATAGACTTTGATAAACTCTATGAATGTCCCTCGACGTCATCTGGATCTTGTCTTCAAGGCTTAGTGATAGACGAGTTGGAGGAGTACCTGAGAAAACCAAGAACTGCCAGCTCGGAAGACATTTTAGATTGGTGGAGGACGCATGAGACAGAGTATCCGATTTTATCGAAAATGGCCCGTGATTTTCTCTCAATACCTGCAACTTCAGTACCTGCTGAGAGGTTATTTTCTAAAGCATCATTAGTAATTAGAAAACATAGAAATAGGTTAAGTGATGAGTCAGCCAGATGGTTACTTTGTATTAATTCTTGGTCAAAAAAATTTATATAAAGTATCATAACCTAATGATAAAGCTGTTGATTTGTGTTGTATTTTATTTTTTATTCAAATAAATGATAAATCGTAAAACTCTTTTATTAAATTTCTTATAAGTTGAGGGTTCAATCTCTTTCTAGACAGATAAGTATTGTTCTTTAAAATACAGTCAAGTTATTGTAATTAATTTGTTTTTTTACATGTTTTAGCAAATGTAAGCTTATAAATCATAAATGTTTATTAAGAAACAGTTACTTCCATGGAAAACGACATATAGGTCAGTTGATTTTTCGAATTTCTTATCAAATCTTCAGTTATTTATTAATCTGCTTGATCTTTACTATGGCTATGTTAATTCAAGCTCACAATGTTCCAATTCTAATACGTTTTTCTAAGATTTAAAGTAAACTTTAATAAATAGTAATAGACTAATAGGTAATTGCAAGACTTGCAAGACTCTTGCTGCAAGACCAAGACCAAGACCAAGACTGGGAGCGCAAGACCAAGACCAAGACCAAGACCAGGTGTATTGGCGCAAGACCAAGACCAAGACTGGCTAAGTCTCGTCTTGTTCTTGCATTTGGGCAACACTACTTCTGGTCTGTGCGAGTCTCATTCAGGTCGTCCTCGCAATCTTCTGTAGATCGTCCACAGATCCAACTAATGACAGGCCTCCGCCCTTTGTGTCATGATTCCCTGGTCTGTGCGAGTATCATCCAGGTCTTCCTCACGATCGTCTATAGATCATCCACCTGGCTAATTGATCCAAAGAAACGACAGGGCTCCTGTCTTTGTGCCATGCTTCCCTGGTCTGTGCGAGACTTATCCAGGTCATCCTCGCGATCTTCTGAAGTTCATCCACCGATCCAACCAACGACAAGCCTCTTCCCTTTGTGTCATGATTCCCTGGTCTGTGCGAGTATCATCCAGGATTTCCTCGCGATCTTCTGTAGATCGTCCACTTGGCTAATTGATCCAACCAAACGACAGGCCTCTTCCCTTTTTGCCATGCTTCCTTGGTCTGTTCGAGTCTCATCCAGGTCGTCCTCGCAATTAGTTAATATGGTCGTTAAGATTTCTAAAATTTTCTAATTTTCCGCGAAACTTTCTTAATTTTTCTTACATAAGGACCTTCTTCTGACAATAACAAACACAACGAAAAAATAATTAGCGAAATCGGTCCAGCCGTTCACGTGTCATGCCGTGACCAAAGGAAATAGGGATTCATTTTTATATATTATACGTGTGGATAAAGCATAAACCAGTGGTTTTATAGTAAAGGTAATATGCAACAGTGGGGCTTGTGGCTAAATACTCGTAATAACAGCCGCACGGGTCAATCGATCAGGTTAAGCTATGCTTGCCGCGGTTGGTCCGTGGACGGGTGACCATCTTTACATACCAAAACCCCTCCGTGCCTCGGAAAGCACGTTAAGCCGTTGGTCCCGGCTGTCATTCGTGGATCTTTGACAGTTGTTACGGGTCGTCAAAAGCGCAAAAGTGTGACAACCATTCTTACCAAGGGGTATCGTGTTACCCAGGAACTGGGTTGTTGAGGTCACATAGGCAGTCGCTCCATGTAAAATACTGGTATACAGCTGCATCCGGTTAGACTCGAAGCTAACCCCAACGTAGTTGGGAAAAGGCTGGGCAGATGATGATGCAACAGTGCAACAATCACTTACAGATATAACTCATAATAATTTAGGAATCTTCGAAAAATAACGATAGACATAATTATATAAATACCTACTAGAGCGTACTCTTTCTAGCACACAGGATGTTATAAATAGAAAAAAGAAAAATCAAATATTGCGTTGAAAGAAAGAGAGAAGAAAGAAAGAAAGAAAAATTGTTTATTCTGCACAAACAAAACGCACATTATAAAAATTTACGTAAAATAGACACATATACAAAGTAGCTAAAAGCCCGTAATCAACCCATATAATTTTGACATTGCATGGTTTATTTATCTCTGGAATTAATGATATAAAAATAGTATAGTATGTATATTATATATAGTATATATATTACAATAATAATTGCACCTGTATTAATTAACAAATACATTTTTTTGAATTATTATATAAATAATAATTATATTTTTATACGACTGAATAGTCGTATCTAATGAAAACAAGTGTGAATCGATTAGATCGCTACAAGTAATTAAAACTAAGCTTAAGAACAGTTAGTTTCCAATACCGTTCTTCTCTGTGGAGGACAAAAAGGAGTAATAGGTCTACGTGGAATTCATGACGGAGCACGTTAATGAGTGCGAGCAGTGGCGGTGAGTAGATTATTCCTCTAAAAATGTTACATACAAACATCCTCGTTCTTCTAAAGTGTTCAAGAACTTTAATAATTTTTTATAAGAAGGTGTTCTAGTTATGCCAACAGAAAATGCTAGATTTGTAGTGTTTTTGAACGCGTTATAGACGCAAACTATTCGTACATTACCCGCTAAACCACACTACTTACAGTATTCTAATATGCTACATACAAAACTACAGTAATAAACCCAGCATCTTGGACGATTTTTTAGTTTTCTGGTCTAAGTGTGGTGCAAAGGTTAATTTTTGGTGAAACAAAACTACAAGGTCACGTTTAGTACCTAACGTAAATCTAAGTAAATCGTTCACTTCTTCAACGAGAAAATGACACAAAACTTCCTAATTATTTACTTCAAGCACACGAATATACATACTTACCTACAGAGGCGGACTTAAGGGCATACCGAGTTTCTAGCGCTACTCAATTATAGATATTCTATGCGCTCCGTGTATGTGTGCGTGAGGCACACCAGCAAGAGAGCGGACGGCCAGACAGATAAGAGCACCTGCGCCGACCGCGGGTCGCGCGCGCATAGCCGTGCGCCGATCGACTAGCGCGGTGCTACCAATATTTACAAAACAAAACAAAAAAAAACCATTTTAAATATTTTTATTGGAAATATTCACGATAACAATATAAAACATAAATAATTCACCGTTGTTAGGTAGGTATCTATGACCAATGAAAAATTAATATTAGGTACCTATAATTTACTTAGTCGAGTAAATAATTATACCTAATATTTAATTAGTTACCTTTATGATAATATTCTAAGTACAATAGAAACATATAAGTTATTTCAAAAACGTAAAATAACATAACGGCTAAATAAGTAGGGTAAAAGTCGACCCTTTATTTTCAATTTCAAATTATTTATTCTTCAAAGTAGATTCAGTAAAATACTTTTGTTAGTACGTAGTAAGTTTTTCCGGTGTAATTGACATTCTGTAATAAAACAGAACATTTGATTTAATTATTATTACTATAATTATCAAAAAAACTGTTTTTGGATGAAAGTAAGACCTATTTCGTAAAAATAATTTCTGTAAGGGTTATTTAATTTAATTTGCTTCTAACTATTTACACTAGGTAGACACTAAATTAAATTACTAACTATATATACAAATGAATAATATCGTTGATGCTGCCGTGCCGTGCTATGCGACCTGCGCTCCTGCAGCAGGACAGGCCATGATGTCCAAGACTGTCGACGGCTTCACCGCAGTGACACCGATGCGGAGCAACACAAGGTGCGCCCAAGCAGAGACACGTAGCGAGCCGAAACGATGAGTCATCCATCCCATCCATGGATGACGGGAGCGCCTGAAACCACAAGCCTGACTCCCACTCTCCCACAGCCAGCAGACGAGCTTGCTCAGCAGTATTAAGTGATGTGTTTATCAGGGTATTCCGTATAACATTGCAGAGGGGCACGTCCCACCGTCTCTGGGAGGTTGGGTTGTCTGGCAAATCCATATTGAGACAAGCCATTTTCCAAGCGTTCAACGCGTCGCTAAACCACGGTACCTCAAAATCAACCAGTGAGGAAGATAAAATGTTCCTGGTTAATTTATCAGTAATGTGGACCGAGGAGATGAAGGCCGGTAAATTGATACTTGAAACTTTGAGGACGCCGAGACCACCCAGGTGAATGGGAAGTGTGGCTTGCTGCCACGCTCGGTCGTCCAAAACCACATTAAGGATCGAAGTTAGTGTAGTAGTTTGGTCTACTTTTTCTAAAAATTGTGGATGCTTCCATAAATGGGAGGAGCGAAGGCTATATGTAAATGTTGGTCCAAAGCAACAGTATCGAATAAGTGTGAAAGCCGAATGAAAGTTAATTTTGAAAAGTCTTTCCGAGACATAATTAAAATTTTGTATTTTCTCCTCAATGAACGTTGGAAAGGATTCGTCAAAAATTGGGGACCCCAGGAGGTGAAGAGAATTTCTTTCAGTAATTTTGATATTTGGTGCTAATGTGTTAAATTTTGTTATGGTAGTCTGTCTGTCAGTGGTTGGGAAAGAGAAATTTCATATTTTGAAAGGTTAAGGTCTAGGCCAATGGAACTGAATATTTCTTTTAAAAACGTTAAATCTTTTAAGACTGTGTCTACATCACCTCCTAGGGTTCCGTCATCCAAATACATACGTTGAATTCAGAATTTAGCTGTCGAATAATTGGATTTATTGCCTAACTAAAAATGACTGGCCCAAGAGGGTCACCCTGTTGACATCCAACGGCTGATCTTAAAAGGTTGTCTTTATAAAGTAATTTAGAGGGGTGCCTGTAACATTGATAGAGAACACTGTAAATTTTGGGTATTACTTTTTGAACTTCTGTCAACAAGGTGTCCCCGTTAACGGAGTTAAAGAGAGCAGAGCTGTGAGTGTCTCTGGAGAGAAAGGCGCAACCACATCGCTGCTAAAGATGATCCTAGCTGCACCTCTGATATCACCCTCGGCTAGTTTAGATTCCACATGGTGCAATAAACCTCTTTGGGGGAGGTGCGCTGTAAATTAAGGGTTGAAACTTTGGGCCGAAATGTTAAAGTTATCCTTGATTTGTACTGTTACCGTTTTTTTATTTGCCAATTTTTTTTTAAATAATTAGTTTCTGAACTTACAATACCAGTTTGATAAATTTTGGAATCGGTGTCATCCATGAAATTTACCCCGGAAATTTAAAGTTATAAAGATAATGTGGTACTTAATTTATTATAATTTTTTCTCAGACACATCCTATTATTATTCCGCTTACCTCACCAGTTCATCAGATGACTCTTTATTTTGTAGTTAGGTGCCAACAACTGGTACATTTACCTTATAAACAGAAAAGATAGAGAATTTTCCAGTGTACCTATTTGTTCAAATATCGTAAATAGGTAGATAAGTGACAACTAAGTACTTTTAATAACTACTTATAATAAGTAGGTAGGAAGATTATACTTACGAAGCCACAGTATTCTCTTTATCATCAAAATTTTGATGATTCAAATTTATTTTGCAGTGAAATATCATCAACTGGTACATTTATTCTATAAATAGAAAAAAATAATACAGAAAGATTCAAATCATAGTAGATTTAATTTAGTGAATTTTAAACTGTTTAGATTATGTATCACGGATCGACACATATTTTCCAAATTTCGAAATTAATAGAAATAATTACGAAATTCACAAAGACGGTCATCGAACCTTGATACTGAGCACTTACCGAGTCTTCAGTATGAATTTTGCTGCATGAATTAGTGTCACCAGATGCTAGAAAGTAGGTAGGTACTGTACTGAGTATACTTACAAAGCAACAGGAGTATTCTCTTTGTCTTCCACATTCTCAGCCTGTAGTTTTCTTGCTCTAAAAGATAAATTAAATTGATTTTAAAATACCACATTAAAAAAAAAATACCATTTAGTAAGGCAATTAATAAATAAGTAGGTAAGTATACGAGTTTTACTTACTTCATTTCTTCATGCAACGCAGGACTAAAGCGGACAGGAGGGCGGCGCGGTGGCTCTGGATAAGATGGGCGAAACTCGCGCGAATTTAGGTATTTCCTTCTTATTGTTAAAAAAATCACACATTTTGAAAATATAAAGTAAATAAAATCATTTATTTACATAACCAAATTACAAGATGATTATTAACATTAACTAAATTAAATTAAAACTAAGTTAAGCTTAAAAAAGGCCCTCGGGGCATTGTACCGAGGATGCTGGCGGCATTTCCTCGCTGAATTGCAATGCTGATGCGTTGCGCGAGAAAGCCGCCAGCTTTTCGGTCACCAGTTACATCAACTAGACGTTTCGCGATTTCCGCAAATAACTTATGCGCACTGGGACCCCACGGACCGAGGGTCTCGACGCCAAAGGGCACAAAGTTGTACTCTCTGCCAAGGCCTCCATATTTAATAACTTTCAGATTTTCGGCATTTTCTGCCGCTGCACCCGCTTTAGAAGTAGTCCGTTGGAGGTGGGACGGTGCCAGTGTGTCTACACAGGTAGCGTCCCACACAAGCATCCGTCCCAAACTCCACGGGACCAAAGACACACCATCAGGTCTTTTGCCATCATCTCTGACAATGCCAGTCGGCTCAAGAAGAGCAGGCACATTGATGCTGGCAAGAGACCGGCGGATTATGTCATTAAGTGTTGCATGTCTTGAAAAGCGGCCTGCACTTTTTTGACAACAAAGTCCGTGGTGACCCAGTCGGTCCACGTCCGTGCCACAAGGGCATGTGTGTGGAGTGCATACCGTGACCCCAAGCCGCAGACCAGTCGCCAGACGAAGCGAGGTCGGATCCAGGAAGGTACCGGTATATGGAGAAGGATGGGCATGTAGCCAATGACCAGCCTCTCTGGTTCCGACCGCCAAAAGTCTTGCGCGATCCGGACCTGAACTGCGGCTCAGAATCGATTTGTATGTTAAATCGCAATAAATATCGTCCCAGCTCCTCTGAGATTTTAGGTTGTCTGGAAATTCTTTACCCGGGCAAGCAATTTGAAAAGCATTCTTGGCATCCTCCAAGCCCGCAGTCTCATAGTTTGTGGGCAAAGCCCTTTACCCAAAGGACATTACCTATGAGACGTGACGTGCTATGGGTGGACGACAAAAAGGCTGGGGAAGCAACACTCGAAATTTTGCGGATTCCTAAACCGCCAAACCGAATAGGGAGGGATGCTTGTAACCAAGATGGTTCATTGAGCTGAATATTTAAAATCGTTTCTAAACTAGTTTTGACTAAATCGTCTATTGGTGAAAGCAAATTTGGATGTTTCCAAAAAGGGCTACAGCGAAGCACATAAGTAAATTTAGGGACAAAAAGGCAAAACTTTAGAATTATAAGAGCATAATGAGGACTGATTTCGAGTAAACAATTTGCGTGACTTTGGAATTTAGAAATAGTGTTAGTAATATAATCAGGAAAAGATTATTCAAAGATGGGAGAACCCAGGAGGCAAAGTGACTTTCTGTCTACTATTTTGATATTCGGTGCCAGAAAATTTAATTTGGATTTTAAATTATCCAAACCGTAAGAAGTTTTTTGAATGAAGAGTTCACATTTGCTAAAATTTAATTCTAAACCAATATTTTCGAAATTTGTTTTAATATCTGATAAGTCAGATAGCACAGTGTCCACATCGCCTCCCAGGGTTCCGTCATCCAAATACCAAACGTTAAATTTTGATTTTAAATTTTGAATAATCGGATTTATAGCCAAGCTAAAAATTGCTGGCCCGAGGGGATCGCCCTGCTGACAGCCGACCTCCGAAGAAAGTTCATGGGAACGGTAAATTAATTTTGAAGGTTCTGCGTAGCAGGTAAGCAGGTATTGATAGAGTTCCGGAATTTTGTTCTTAACTTCTGTCAGCATGGCATCCCTGTTTACTGAATTGAAAGCATTTTTGACGTCAATTTTGACTACAATTTCGCAATCATCATACGAAAGGTAGGTTCTTAAGGCATGGACGGCTGCCTCACACCCACCTTTCGTGCCAAATCCTAATTGTATAGGTTCGAAAACAGACTGTAATTTAGATTTGATATGTCTCACCGCAATTTTGGATGCCAAACGTCTTAAAGTTGACCCCACAGCAATGGGTCTCACCCCTCCGTCCTTTTTAGTTAGGGCGATCAAATTAGCACCAAATAAAAGTGAGGCAATATCAGCGTTGATTTCGCCTGAAAAAATAAAATTTATTAATTTTGTAATAGAGCAAATAAGCTGCACACCTGCATCACCCACAGAATAAGAAGTTAAATCTTTTAAATGTTGGGGTGAGATTCCGTCCAGGCCGGCCGCTGAACCGGTTTTAAAAGAAATTATTGCGTCAATAACGTCTTTGCCTTCGATTTCGAGGCAGGCCTGGTCTGCTGTAGGAGAGTCGAAAAAATACGGGATCACGGGAGCCGGGGGATGTTTCGAATGCAAAGCCGAAAGGGTATCAGGAGTATCAGGCGACAACACGTCGTTAGTAAAAAGAAGACGTGCGGCGCCTTTGAGATCCCCGTCGGCAATTTTGCCTTCAATTAATTTAATTCTAGATAATGTTCCCCTCTTGGGAGAATCAAAAGGTGAAGATGTTTTTGTTAAACAGTTATTTTTGATTTTTTGCGTTAGAGAAATAGTAGCCTCATCTTTTTTGACATGCAAAGTGGTATACGAAAAAAGGAAGAGATTATGCCAGTCTACAATTTGGTTGCTCTCCACACATTTTTTAATCAAGCCTGAAAGGTGGTTTGCGACGGAGATCCTGGCGCCGCGCGGGACTCGTTTGATAACAGGCACATTATTTTTTAGGTAACTAAGGTACAAATGGAATGGGGTAGAATTTGGACTGTTGGAAACAGGTGCCGGTAAAGAAACTGGGTCTAAATTTAGAGCAGGGCCGTTCTGGCTAATACAAAGACGATGTTTTTTTGAAATATGAATGTTAAGACCCCTTTTTGATTGAAAAGATCTATCGCAATGTAAACAAATGTAATTTTGATTTAACGTGCCATCACCGGATTGGGTTGCGGTATGCATCCACTTACCAGAAAACAACACTTGAATAGAGAAAAACACTCAACTAAACACAAAACAGAAAATATCACTAAAATATAACTATTTTAAAGTCTTTCAGAAGCGTTGACGTCGGACGTCAGGACGACACGCCATAACGTTGCCAAGGAGGACCGCAACGTCTGAAACAAAAAGATATTTTATTATTTGTTCAAAATTGGGAGCTGCCTACACTTTGGCACAGCAGTTAAGCCTTGATTAACAAGAAAACGATCAAATTTGGACATCTAGGGCCACGTAAAATATGTAAATTTAAATAAATATGAGCTGTGAAAAAGTGACAGACAGTGACGTGACAGATCACGGATCAAATATAAAGTGTATACGTTATATAAAACATGTAGTTTGGTTATTATTCAAAAACTGATGACCTTCCGCGAAGTATTCACGCCGTACTAACCGTTTGTTGTGTTTTTTAGAGATAACTTTGTACATTATTCTATCGAGCCAACTTTATCAAATCGTGTTTCCATCGTGTATACTGCCTAGTATATATGCCCAATAATACCAATTTATTTTCTCAGAATTTAATTGTTTACTACTTCAAACAACCGTTATAAAAACGCGTTTTTGTTTATAAAAAGCTCGGTGCCCCGTTAATAGCTTCGAAACCGAATAAAATATAGGTAGCAAAATTATTGAAATATGATTTTTCGGATACCTACTTACCTGTAAAAGGTACCTATTCCTGCCGGGTTCGCGGGAAAGTCCGAAAGGGTTGCCGAGGCCCCTGGCAACAGAGGCAACGGAAGGAACATGGGTGGGTTTTAGTCAGTAAGAGTCTGACATACCTACCCTCCCGCTCCGCCCAGAGCGGGAAAAGTTATTTGATAATTCCCCACCCTGTTTGCCTATTGACATTAGCACTTCAAATGTTAAAAAAAGTCTTGATTAAAACCACGCGTGGCTCTCGCAATAAAATAAAGTTTATCTACCAAAGAGTAGGTAAGTATATCTATTCCCAACCTTACGAAGCGGTATAAAATTTCACATTTCATAAAACAAGATGGTTTCTAACGTCAGCCATCAAATAGTTATTTTACGGTTTAAGATAACTCAGTTTAAGTGCATAAATTCAAGTATATCTTAGGAGCACATTTATGACCGCTGTATAATATTGTCGCTCTTAAAAACAGAACATAACACTTTATTTATGACTTAAAGTCCTATATAGTTTGATATTTAAGGTCCCATCAAACTAGGTGCTAAAATTTTTAGACAGCACTTAGTAGTTACTTTATTGGTCTTAAATTCTGTCTTCGAGCACACCTATTTTGACGTGACCTAGGTATATAAACATAACTCATATGATTATACAAGGTGTCGTTTTGCATCTTCGTCAAATTTCAGGAGGCTGCTATGAAAGACATATACTCGTATAATCAAATAAAATTACGATACCTGCTCAATAATGAATACATACTTGTTTTTTAGTTATTTAAGTTTGACAGTATTTTAGAATACACCACTTTCGCAGGACAGAATCACCCCGTTGCGTATGCGGTAGTTTGTGTATAAAAGGGCAGTTACAGTGCGGTATCACACGGGCCACGTTTTAACATGCGTGTCCCACACATGCCGATTTCCGAAAATTAGAAAAAAAAAATAACACCTACTTATTTTATTATTGATTCGTGTCGAGAATCATTAGCATAGTTACCTCCTTGAATTTGATGAGGATGCAAAACGACACCTTGTATTATGGTGCGTTTTCTATTCTGGAAATGAATCATTCGTAGCGATGGAGCTGTGGGCCACGCGAAGTGAACGTACCTAACGTTAATTCGAACGAGATCCTATATTTGAAAATACTCTTCGCATATGATATTTACTTACCGCTTACTGTGCCTGTCGCATAATGTCGCAAAGAAGAATGGCAGGACTCAATGTAATCTGGGTAACAAATCACTCTGAATAGATAGATCTTGGACAAAATCAAGAATATGTAACCGTAGTTGCATAGCATATATCTTTTTATATTGAATTTGGGAGAAAAAAGTTTTTTAAAAGCAGGTGGCTCTGTTTTTACAGACCCCGAGACAGTAAACCAAAGAGTTATAATATGTAGTAAACAGTAGGTATATGACATTCAAAGATGGGGGAAATGAATAGTTGCAATAATGGCTACGGAAGGGGAAAGCGGCACTAGTAGCTGACTTTATATATTAAGCCCTCTACACCTTGGACATCTAGAAGAGCGTCATGTCCTATTGTGCTCCACGAACTTCTATAAAAAGTAAGCAACTATAATAACGTGATGATTGAAAAAAGTTTTTTGGTATTACTACTAATGTTAACGTCATACATTAAGGCAAATCAATCAAAACAACGCTAATGGATGAAGAAAAATAGAACTGCGACCTAGGGATAATTCCAACATGAACTATGCATGATAGTTTGTTGCCCCGCAACTGCAAATCAACGCGCTATCGCTTTGCGTCGTGTATCGTAGACGGCCGGACTTCCCACACGTTTCAATCGTTATGTTAATCGAGCCACGTCTGGCCACGTTACAAGACATATCTGGCAACATCGAAAACAATGAAAAAGGTCGTGAACCAAGATATCTAGAGACGTTGGTCGACATCACTCGACGACGACCCCGCCGACGTTTCAAACGAATGGTGTCGCAGGCCATTTGTCCAGTGATTACGAGGCTTTATCAATGATAATACTTGTCAGTGGGCTCATCGGGACAGCTATCAGTCATGATATCATTTACAATTATTTTCCTTAAGTATTAAATAAGTAATACTTAAGGAAAATAATTAAATACTTATCTAATTTAATACTTATCTAATAGCTTATACCTAATATTTTATTAGATTTATACGAGGTTAAAAGGCGAAAGTAAAATTGAAGACCTGGGAAGGCTGGGGAGCTCACGCATCCCATCATGTTGTCTTACTATCTCGGTATTATTACATTCGAATCTTGGAAGAACTTCGTCGAATAACTGAGTCGATGGCGCGGGTCTATACTTCACCACGAAACAAATAAAACTAGCAGGTAAACAAACGAATTTACAACGATACGTCAAGACAAGATAAAGTAGTGCCCCGCGCGACACCGATTCGGAGTCAAGCAATAGAAAATCAATTGTGTCTCATTAGCCGTCCTTGGCCAATTAAAATATGACAATTAAGACATTTCACTAAGTTAAGCTTAAAAAAGGCCCTCGGGGCATTGTACCGAGGATGCTGGCGGCATTTCCTCGCTGAATTGCAATGCTGATGCGTTGCGCGAGAAAGCCGCCAGCTTTTCGGTCACCAGTTAATTGACAGACAGACACCAGACATTTCTGATTTGATGCCGACATCAGTTAATTATAATGTTGCCATGAAAGCTAAATTCTCCAAAAAAACGAACATAACACGTGCACGAACGAAACATAGTGCTTTAATTTAACAGTCGTTAACAATAAGCTAATAAATATTTATTCATACAAAACATACTGCAAATACAGATAAGCACTGCCTCCAAAGCTTAGAATAATAGGTACTCTTGTATTTCAAGGGATTAGGAGTGTGCTTCTTCAAAATGTCTTAGATTTGATGGAACGGAACTGAGTTATCATAGCAATAATTAACGTTTTGGCCTGTAATACTCAGAGGTAGTAAAAGTCTCATAATAGTTAAGAAATTAAAACCACCACCACCAAAATCCTGCTGATTAGCATAATTATAGAAATAGAAATACATACCATATTTTGGTGAGTATGTTAACTCCATAGCAACCGTCTGTAACGGTTTCACATAATTTACATACTTTCAAAACTGCCATTGTTCTTTATACCTAAATGCTGTCCTAAACTTTAGTTAAATAAATCGCGTTCATGCTAGGTCCACTGAACGTACAGTCGCGAGCACATCAGGTTATGCTAAACTGTAAAATCTCTCCAAATGATTTTATATCTGAGATTTCAAAATGTTGTTGGTTAAGTTCAAAATCGAATGAGAAATTTTACAGTTTGGGGTAACTTATATGCTGGCGACTGTAAATCTAGAGATTCTAGTTGAAATAGGTCCAAAAAGCAACCGAACAATTCTCGACTGATCATGATCTAATACTCGTCTATCACAAAACTATACTGCCGTGCACTTAAAGCAACATTGTACGAAATACATTTAAAACAACTGACACTTGCACATTAAACTTAGGTTCTTACTTCAAACTTTAACTTTGTGCATCGCCCGCCGTAACTTTATTCCCGGTCTAACGACTGTTTTATTGTTACTCTTGGCACGACTTGAGGACAAAACAGAATAGTTCAGAAGGCTGGCTACATACAATGACTGAAAACAGGCGTACTCACACATAGACACGTACGCACAAGGATCTCAAACGAATGCCAGTCGCGAGTGCGCTTGCACTTATTGTAGGTGAAGCGTGTCTATGTGTGCGTGCGTCTTTACTCGATCTATGGAGCGAGCCTTCTGTACCGGTCTATTTTGTGACTCGGGGAGAGAAAATTACAGGAAAAGATAATATCGATAATCTCGATATTCTAAAATTTTATAGCAGCTTTTATTGGAAGGCTCACCGACGGAATAAAATGACAACTTCTCAGAGGAGCGGCAAGGTTTTTAATGAGATGGTTGAGTCTATTGTTGGGTTTGAGATACTTTTTTATACAACTAATAGGTCGCCTTTTTTATATAGGAGAATAGAAAATAGGAGTTATTACATTTACTTGAATGTTGTTTGAAATGTTTTAAAGTACAGTGTTTCTATTTTGTTAATGTCTCTCAGCAAATTTCTTGTTTCGTCAGTCGTCGGATTTCTATCACTAACCCTTTGGAACTGATAGAAAATTCAGGAGTACTTAGTACTGAATTCAAATAATAATTTGAATTCAGTACTAAGTACTCAACAGTACTAGATGGACATGGAAATTTGCATTCGTATTCGGAAATGTGATGATTGCCGAGAGACATTAAGAAAATAGAAGCAGTGTAAGTAGCTGTAATTACTGAACAACGAAATATTTATTTACTACTCACCAGAATTCTAGCTAAGATTGTTAAAGTAAAAGTGAATAATTAAGAGGCTGACAACAGATAAAGCGCGGTCACTGTCAGGCTGCATAGAAAAGAAAAAGAAGCGCGATGACACAACGCTGGTAATTTATTGCAAAATATGAAGCGATTCTCTGTTTACAAAAAATCTATTGATTGGATAAAAAAGTTAAAACACTATTATGCTAATATGTTGCTTGATGAATAATCTGACAATAGATCAGAACGATTGCATGTATATTAGTATGGTTTAATCTTTAAAATAATTTTTAGAGGTATCACCGTGTTTTTTTTCTATCTTATCAAATTAGTTTTATAACGTTTTCAACACACTATCTACCTAGCATATATCCTGAAAAATATAATATATTTTTGATTTTGTTTACTGCAGTGGATTGGAGTGGAGTGTGTTTTGTTTACTTTTAGGCATTATAAAACTTACAAAATTTGCATTTAGGTCCTGTAGTCCCCTTAAGTATGATTCGATAACTCTGTAACTATAGTTTACACAACTATCTACCTTCGAAACGAGAGCGCTACTGATACAACAAACATTAAAACTAAGTTATCATAAAACGCTGAAACAGTGACCCAAATACGAAAACTTTAATTAAAACATATCAAACAACATTCATCCAATCACACATAGCTTCACACAAAACCCTTTGAAAACAAATGAATTTCGGCAAAACAACTGAAATAATAAAGCCGCAGCTTCACTGCTGAGGAAAATTTGCTACTGAATACATCAGACAACGGTAATTACCCAGTAGTAATTAAGTTAATTTACGGCTCGCGACTGTGTAGACCCTGCTTGAAATATTTCGATCACGTTCGAAGTACCCTGTTCAAGTTTAAATTCTAGTGAAGTAGATTTCCTTTTTTTCTTGCTTTATTCAGCATTGTGGCTTGAATAATTAGGTTTTGCTGTTGTTATTTTATAGTTTGTGGCCTTTGCAACTTAAACTTAGAGTAAATGTACAAAATCAAGTCATTTATTCAAACTAGGCTAAGAATCAACACTTTTCAACGCCAAAATTAATTAAGACAGTCCCCCAAAAAACGCCTGCCCTTCACCACTTCATCCACCACCATCGAAGTAAAATAAATAAACAGATACTGGTACCGATTCCCTTGTTCACAAACTAAACTAAATTTAAGTTCAGTGCATCTTTTTCTTTGTATTTCATTAAGAAGAGGACAGAAGATAAATTTTAGTTAAGTCCTGTCAAATAAATCAGCGCCTGTCACTACTCCATACAAGTTTAGACGTGATTAAAAACTTGCCTACTAAAATTACGTCAATTTACGTCAAGCGCTGAATAATTTGACAGGACTAAACTAAAATTTACCTTCTGTCCTTTTCTTAATGAAATAGAAAGAAAAGATGCACTGAACTTAAATTTAGTTTAGTTTGTGAACAAGGGTATCGGCACCAATTACTAATAACAATAATAAAACCATGATCGGTGATTCACCACAAGCAGCACCCATTCACGGGCATAACTAAAGTACTACATACGTATTTATCAAGTCTCCATCAAGCAGGTAATTCAGAAGTTAACTAAGTAGACTAATGTACTTAGTTCTCTTCGAATTACCTGCTTCTACTAACTAATTTCTATTCTAAAATAGAAATTGGTTCTTTCGAGTAAAAAAAATATATATAATATTTATTTGCAAAGTATCGCCTTGATGTTTTACAGAAAGTATTACGTTCAAGATAACACAGATCTAAGACAGTGGCAGGAAAAGTAGCATGTGCGACATGTGCTAACCTCAAGGCTATAGAAAAAAACACCGAAACAAACCAAGCCAAGCACTAAAACATCTCTATAACTTACCTTTGATTTCTTCCCAAATTATTGAATTTATATATAATAATATATATAAATGTATAAATAAATAAACTCAACTCAACTCAAACTCAAAGCATTTATTTCAAATAAACCAATTACAGGCACTTTTGAATTGTCAAGGGTTCGGTCAGTCAGTCAGAAAGATGAAGCTAGTTGCCCATTCCAAAGCGTAGTAGGTACCTATGGAGAAGAACGGGCAAGAAACTCCAAGGACACTCTTTTAAATCAACGTATTATGGTTACAAAATATTGTTTACATCATTCATTTTGAAATTATACATGTGAGAACGATGCAAAACGTAAAAGCGTCCGTAATAAAAAGATTACAACAAAAACAAAAGCAATTCAAAAATTAAAGTTAAAATAAGCCGTGGCAGCTAAGAGATGACCAGTCTCTACTGACGGCGCCCGTTCACGAACATGACGCGTGGATCAGCACCATTCAGCTCAACCATTTTGAAGGGAGCTAAATGATCCAACACACGCGCCACCATTAGCGAGACATTAGAGTGAGCACGACATACTCCCAGCCACCAGGGCACATTCAAGTCAATGAAAGACGTATCCAGTAAATGGCAGCTTTATAGTGCATAGTACTCACATAACAATGTGCTGTGCAGCTATACAATACTAAGAGATTGAATTTATACAATGCAAAGAGAGTTTTTAAAATCTTCAGCAGCTCCAACACTATTTTCAATACCTGATCAATTAGTTTTTGCGCCCTTGTGGAGCAGGACTAGCGTTGAGCCAAGCATTTTTATCAGCAATGTAATCCCCCAATTTATAATATGCTTGGCTACATAGTGTGCGTTTTATACTAGATTTAAATCTTGTTTCATTCAGTTGAAGTATGTGGGGAGGTATTCTATTGTAACATTTTAAACAGTACCCCATGAAAGATGAGTCTACTTTAGCCAGTCTGAAACCTGGTTGAACTAATTGGTCTCTATTTCTAGTGATATAATTGTGTCTTTCACCTCTTTTACTAAAAAGATGTAGATTTTTCCTTACGTACATGATGTTTTCATAGATATATTGACAAGGTACCGTCATGATGTTAATTTCTTTAAACAGTTCCCTTAGAGAGTCGCACCTGCGGAGGCCATATATGGCTCTGATGGCTCTTTTCTGCAGAATAAAAATAGACTCGATGTCTGCAGCCCGTCCCCATAGTAAAATACCGTACGACATAATACTATGAAAGTAACTTAAATATACTAGCCGTGCGGTATCTACATCAGTAAATTGACGGATTTTTCTCACAGCATATGCTGCTGAACTTAGCCGTCCTGCAAGGGAAGTTAAATGAGGCCCCCATTGAAGACTTGAGTCGAGCGTAATCCCCAGGAAAACAGTTTTATCGACGAATTCTAATTTCTCTTGATTCAATACTATCTCACAAATACTACTTTTGACATTTGGTAAAGAAAATCTTATGCACTTAGTTTTTTTCCCATTTAATACTAAATTATTAGCAGTGAACCAATTTTGGACCTGCAATAGGGCGTTATTTACGTCGTCAAAATTTGAGGCACGTCTATTAATTTTAAAAATTAAGGAAGTATCGTCAGCAAATAACACCATTTGTGGTTGGGTTTTTAACAAGTGAGGTAGATCATTAATATATACTAAAAAGAGGAAAGGACCCAATATCGAGCCTTGTGGTACACCCATTTCTACTTTTAAGCCGAGTGAATTGACACCATTTATTTGAACTTGCTGCTGTCTATCATATAAATAAGATTTTACTAAACTGAGCGCAAGGTCTCCAAATCCGTAATGCTTAAGTTTCAAGAGTAATGTTTCGTGGTCGACGCAATCAAATGCCTTGGAGAGGTCACAAAATATTCCTATTGCGTCTTGGGCCTCTTCCCACGCCGTAAATATGTGTTTTAATAAGGTGACACCGGCGTCAGTCGTACAACGTCCCTTGGTGAAGCCATACTGTTGATCGTGTAAGATTCTATTGGTGTTAAAATGATTGAGCATTTGATTAAGCATTACCTTTTGAAACACCTTGCTGAAAACCGGCAACACGGATACGGGTCTATAATTATTGGTGTCTCTACTATCCCCGGATTTGAAAAGTGGTATTACCTTACTATATTTCATTAGATCCGGGAAGACTCCTTGATCAACACACAAATTAAATAGTAATGCTAAGTACGGCGCTATAGTCTCAATAATGGAGGTACAAACTTTGATTGACATTCCCCATAGATCTTCTGTTAATTTGATCTTGATTTGCTTGAAAGCTTTTATTACTGTTATGGGGTTTATATGCTTGAATTTAAATTCAGTCGGGCAGGATGAAACGTTTGCTCTTAATAAATCAATAGCACGCGAAGAAGAGGAATTTTAGTCACTCATTTGACTAATCGGGACGCCAGCGCCACCATGCGGCGCTCGACAGAGTCTACAACATAACGCTTGACCGGGGTTAAGTGCAGTCTGTTGGAGGCTGTCAAGGAGTAAACACATTTAGAAACTGTCGCGCATTCTGTAAAGTTGTGTCGTGTACCTACAGTGTGTGAATAGCCAGTGTGATTATTTGATCGTAAATTATAATTTGATTTAAACTGCTAACGGTTTTTCTATTGTGCAGTTACCAACACTTCCCATTGTACGCCCACAGTAGTTAAAATATGGCTGATGATAACGAGCGAGACCTACCTTCTCCGTCATATATATTTATTAATATATTGCAGGAAATAATGATGACGAACACAAGGGGCGAAATCGCGGGAGCGTCAGGCATATTGCTGCCTGTCGCGCCCGCGATATCGCCCCAGTCTGCAGAAGCCTTATGTCCTTGTGTTCGTCATTATTATTAAGCCTTTACGTGCCCCTGAATATGTATGGAACCCTAAAGGGCGGGCCACGAATAAATTGAAGTAATATTTCATACTCAGACGTTTCAGTGAGTGAACGGAATGTAATGCGGAAACTAACTCGGTTCCAGTTTATTTACTTATTCAAAAAAGTTGCTCGCATAGCGCTGTAGGAATATGGCAGGAGATGATGTATTTGCGCACTTTGTAGGTCAAATGAAACTTTGTACTTTTTGTTGCAATTTCATGCTGAAATTTTGTATTTGGAGACTGAGTCACAGACAGTTCGTTGTGCAAGGCCTGCATGGAGGACGACGAGACAGCAGCTCATGTGCTGCTAAACTGCCCGGGGCCACACACAGGGAAAAGTACTTCGGTAACCCAGGTACCCTACGTGAGATTGTCAGTAACACCAAGACGTTTCTGGCCTTGTTTGAGGAGCTGGTGTGGATCGAATAACCGATTTTCCCACCCGTATGCAAAATACGCGCTCAGACGTGGAGCTGCGGACACCAGCCCGTATTACCTATTATCTACCTATTACCTATGTCCTATGAAAAATGAACAATTTTAATGCAATTATTGAGACCATGTGCCCTAAAAGTCACTGGAACTTCCAAAACAACGTGTACTATATTAAAGTAAACAAGCAAATGAAGAAATAATTATTTCTTTATTTCGATTATGTATAACTTTCATTACAGATTCCAATACATAATGCCATAGTACGGTCTCATAAAATTATAATGTAAGTACCTATGCAAACATAAAAATTATTTACTGCTAGCTTTTGCCCGCGGCGTCGCCCATGGAGGTCGGAAATTATCCGTTGGAAAGTACTACCGGGATTAAATTATCTTATGTGTTAATCCAGGTTATTAACTATATGTTTGCCAAATTTCATCCAAATCCGTTCAGGCGTTTTTTCTATCGTAGTAATAGCAGACGAAAATGTCACTGACAGTGCTGCCGTCAACCATAATTATTTTGTGACGCGTAATTTTGAATCTGTGATATGTTTTAAAGTATTAATTTAAATGACATAATGTCTAGGCATATTTTATTCTAAATTAATTTTACAGTTTAAATAACATATTTTATTGGATACAGATTAATAATATGTAGGTCAAAATAGCTTTGGAAAGACCAATTAATTTTTTATCAAATTCTGAAAGATAATAATGGTTGCTGTGGGTCATTCTTAGAAGATAGACATATGCTATCGCGGAATTTTTTGTTGACCTTTTAAGGTATATAATCCTGTAGAATATTAATTTTATGTACGGTTTACGCGGCGGAAGGAAAACACCCAGTCGGCATGATTTTTTCCGACATCTTCATCAATAATCGTCACATTTCAGGAAATTTACCCAAAACCATAATGAATAAAAAAAAAAAAAACACTTAAACCTTCTTCATGAATCATTCCGTCCATTGGTGAGAACCTATTGAAAATTCGTTCAGTAGTTTCTGTGTTTATGACGTAAACGTCATAAACACAGGCAGACAGACGCGGCCCCTCCGCGTCTGTCTTGTTTTATAATATTATATAAGGATGATTGTCTAAGATAATTTAAAATGACAACGCCGTTGATCAGAAAATACCTACCAACTAGCTCAAATTCAGGATGGTATTTTTATAGGGTTACCGTCTCCGAACACGCCAAAGTTAATTGCGTTCGTAATTATTAAGTTTGCACAGATTAATTAAGTCAGTATGCATAATCGACTTATTTACGACCTATTAAATACTGTTATGTACATTGTTTCTTACCGCCAAATACAATTCCACAATCTGATTAAATACTCTTTCTTATCCAAGTGATAAGCAAGAGTATTTAATCGAGTATTAATCTAGTTCAATCTACGTAGGTTGTGGCTACTGACTTGGTTTTAGATGTAACCTTATGAGGTTTCTACACGTGTAAGAGCTAAATCGAGCGCCAGCAATGTCAGCTGGATATAGCCAAGGGAGAAAGGGTAAAAAGAATGAATGAACTTAAAATGTATAAAGGTAAAAAAAAAAAATTAAAAGTAATAACACGACTGCCCTGCCAAAAAACGAACTAAAAAGTAAAAACAAGTTGTATTATTTCATCTGTATATACAAAGCGAAAGGTGTTTAGTTTAGCGAGTAAATAAGTGTATTTACTCGCTAAACTAAACAGATAAATGAAATTGACGTTGTCGTTGCTGTCGAGGAACCGTTTTGTGGAACACTTTTTAATATAAGTGTTCAAAAAAAAATGTTTGTATGTATGTACGGTTTAAAAATCTCCCAATCCCAGATTTTTAAACCGTACATATTAAGTATTGATTGACTCAGGTTCTCCCTCATACACCCTCAGTTTCCCTCACTCGGGGAGATGTTAGATGATTAGATCTTTAGTTGCCACGTGACGAAGTAACTTGAACGTCCATATTAGTTTTCTGACTCTACCCATTATTAGTTCTAATTTAATTAAGGTATGGCGTGGCACGAATACTATTACCGCATAACGATGCTGCCAACACCTAAACCGTGGACACTGTTAGACTGCATAGAAAAGAAAGAGAAGCGCGACGACACCACGCTTGTTATTAATATTACAAAATATGAAGCAATTATCTATTTATTTACCTACTCAAAATTTAGTTGAGTAATCCAAAATAAAAAAAAAACAAGCAAGTTCTGCATTCAAATAAGACGTTCTTGTTATTAATTAAATACGTAACGAATGTTGATATTTAATACAGATATTTTGAATTGGAACTCAAGGTAAGAGGTTTGTTTAACGTTAGTTTGTGTTGAGATTTTTTATCAAAACGTATTTTGGTAACAACCAAGTTCTGAGAAATATGTTCAAAATTAACATATATTTTTTCCGCTACCACAAACTATACAGATTTGGCATTTTTTTTCTTAAGACAAGCCTATTTTGGTCGTTTGCCTCTTGTCAGCGCCTTAATCAAGGAAATTGTATTGACTGATAACGATTTTTTTAATGCCAATCTGTCTTGATCTATTGCATTACAAGAATTTCTTGGCGCTTGGCAAAACTCGGAGCTAAGGCTGCCATCTGGTTTTTTCAATCCAATTTCACAAATGTATACCAACAATCGCTCCCTGTCAAGTCAATCAAGCGCCAAAAGGTTTTTGTACACAGTACGTGCAAAACTTTATGAGGTCTCGGAAGTTGTACGCGAATGGCCTAAACCATATTAACTGATTAAATAACATTTTTTAAAGTACCATACCTACAGCATTGATTTGTTCAACACAAAAATAATTAGCTATTAATACACTTTTAAGCCACTCGCGTAAGGCGGAACGGGTGAGGGAGAGGCAAAGTTCGCACCTTCACGCCCCAAGCCGCCGCAGTAGACGCCCTGGGCGTCGGGAATGCCGAAGACCGATTCTCGGTCACGGTAGGCGCGGGCTAGCGGACGGTAAGCAATGGGTAGCTCACCGTCCGATAAGGACCAGGACTGGGTCGATGGCGCGTTGTTTCCACGCCCGCCTCAAAGAGATGTCAGCGCAAGTGTAGGGATCCGCCAAAGCCGATACCTGCCGGGGTCGCGGGAAAGTCCGAAAGGGATACCGTGGCCTCTGGCAACGCACCGGCAACGGAAGGAACACGCGTGGGTTTTAGTCAGTAAGAGTCTGACACGCTCTCTCTCTCTCCGCCCAGAGCGGGAGAAGCTATTTGATAATTTCCCACCCAAAAAAAAGGCCACTCGCGTACAACTCCCGAGAGCTTATAAAGTTTTGCGCGTACTGTAGCACCCTACTGACGACAACTGGCTAATAAAACTGGCAGTTGTATGATTACAACTGGCAATTTTTGCCAGTTGTCATTGAACGTACCTACAAGACGTTAGACCTTTAGAGTGCGGTCTAGAACTACCCTTAATGAGTAAACGAACTGTTACTAACGAAGCTTCGTACTCCGAGTATCCGCAGGTATGTGTGGAGCAACGAAGGATGCAAGAATGCAAGGAAGCGGAACTGACTTATGCTCCAGCTGGCGTATCGGTACAACCATTATTATTTGTCAGATTAGATTGTCTTGAATTCCGTAGGTAGGAACTGAGTTTTAATCTATAAGAATTCTGTTCATTCTTTGAAGGTTGCTTGAATAAACCATCACGAAACATGTGGTTACCGAAATCATTTGAATTTGTAACAAATCTTCAAAGATAGTTTGATTTACAATCAAATGTCTGCACGTGTGGTCGTACACGTAGAAAAGCGAAGTTCCAAATAGGTAAATAAAATAAAGGTTTGAATTTCTGGTTGAACACATCTAAGTTCAATTTTTATATTCTTAAATTTCAATTTAAGAGCATAAAAATTGCCCCCTATTACATGGAACTTAAACATAACTGGCGAAATGTGGGTGTACTATAGGTACACCTCTGCCTTACCCTTTGGGGAATACCAGGCGTGATAACGGAGTGGTATTTAGAGCCAGTAAGAACCAAGTACATAAATTAACTTTAAGGCGCTGACAAGACCCAATTGACCAAAATAGGCTTCTCTTAAGAAAAATAATTGCCAAATCTGTTTATGTAGTTTGTGGTAGCGGAAAAAATATATGATTTTGAACATATTTCTCAGAACTTCCTTGTTACCAAAACACGTTTTGAAAAAAAAACTCGATACAAACTAACGTTAAACTAACCTCTTACCTTGAGTTCTAATCCAAAATATCTGCATTAAATATCAACATTCGTTACGTATTTAATAAATAACAAGTACGTCTTATTTGAATGCAGAACTTGGTAGTTTTTTATTTACTATTACTCAACTCAATTTTGAGTAAATAGATAATTGCTTCATACTTTGCAATAAATTACAAGCGTTGTGTCATCGCGCTTCTCTTTCTTTTCTTTGCAATCTGACAGTGACCGCGGTTTTGGTGTTGTCAGCGTCTTAATATTGCATGATCTGTTCTCACAGACAACTCGGTTTTGTGGGACATCATTTAAGTACCGGACAACTGTAAACTTTTTATTAATAAATTATTGGTAACAATCAGAATGGTATTTAAATAGCCTTCATTGCAAAAATAGTACCAATGCCATAATCAACTAAATTGTTTAAAAAAAAAATAACCTACTTCTCTTGTAGAACCAAGTTACTATAAAAATACGACTCAAGATAGTGCACCCACATTACCAACATTTTACAAAAAAAAAGGAAAATAAATACAGTGCGATGCAAAAATAAACAGCACACTCCGAGTACGAAAGTAAACATTTACACTGCAGTGTAGGAAATGGGTTAATATAGTGCTTGTTATAATAATAACGAGTTGTCGGTCCCGTGCATTATCATATTGAAGCAGGTGGGAACGATGCCTGCGCAAAGACGTGAGAAATTGAGGTCATATTGAATTGCGTATGGGGGAATGATTGATTGCTTCGCGTTTCCAGGAAGAAAACTGTTTTCTAAGCACGTAGTAAAACTTCCTTTGAAATCCTCTAAAAGTACCTGGGAATGTCAGAGATTGTAACCCCATGGTTACACCAAGGTTTACGAAATACATGATGCATATAAGATATAAGATGTATTTAGAATTGTAAAGACAATTAAAAGTTAAAGAAAACTGTCAAAAGGTGAACTAAATTCTTAACAATATATGTCTGCAACAACGTTGATACATGTATGATACATGTTTTATAGCTAGAGATCGGATATTCGGATGCATATTTACCTAAAGTGAATTTTTAGGTATGAAAGCATGGAAGCGGCTTCTTAAAATATTTTTTCTGTAAAAAAAATGTATATGCCAGGAACACCGGGATTGCATAACTAGCCGGGTGTATAGTATGGATGCGACCTCTAAAGAAATATTTATTAAACAAAACCAAGAAATAAAGAATCGGGGTTTTTTTGTGTTGTGTTTATGCAATCCACAATCCAGGACGATTACATAACTATTTTGATAAAATTATTCCAAATATATGGATTCCGTTATCTTGACGATGTTTGCTATTCCAGTTTGGTATTTACCTATCTACCTTATTAGGTACTACCTCACAATATTAGGTAGGTAGATATGCTTGATAGTCAGAAAAAACTCAAAATTCCGGAATCGCGGGATTTTTACGATCGATACAAAAGTGCATTCCATAATAGCCATCATCTCAACTTTAGGTGAATATGCATTCGAATATCTGATCTCTATTTATAGCACAACAAGTATATGGTGCAGCGTCGCACCTCTGCCGTCTAGACCTCCTTGCGTGCAAAAACGGTCTCGTCAAGCACGTTTCATTCTTATTTTTTTTGAATACTTTTAAATGTGACTTTTGAAAGCGACATTGTCAAATTTCGATTGGCTGCATGTCAGACGTATAGTCGCTTTAAAAAAATTTTGCTAAAATGATGCTGGTGCGAGCTATCTCAGGTTCAATTTATAAAGTGGTGCAGTGATGCCCTGTCCATAAGAAGCAATCCCCAAGCCGCCTCCGGCGTATCATTTTCCCTATATACGGGATCTATTTGTTCAACTATAAGTATTCCATGCCACGCTCCATTACCGTACCTTTCAACTTAATGTTTGCCCTTTTTCTTTGGTCTAAAACTCCGTTATTTGTATTAGATTCAGTTAGAAAGACCAGTTTTGGCCCAAACCACCAGCTACACATAATCAGACTGGGCTCTATGTACCCCCGACCGCGTCTGACGTGATCGGTGTTAAGGTGAGCGGCCACATGGTAGTGCCTGTATGGCAGTACAGGTGGTCTACGCCCGAGGGACCAGGATATAGAGACTACTTAACTTTCAAGGAAACTATCTAAATATTACATTTAGGCGATTAAAACTGCTAAATCTACGTTTATCTTTATCTAACACATACCCTACATGAATAGCGACGCGGACTAAACGGCCAATTGAAAATGATCCGGTGCCTCCCGGAACCTTAAAATCGTAGCAAAAATCCATCCATTGATGTGCCGAAAGGTTCCCCACAAGCTTTTTTTTCTTTAAATAAAAAAAGCAACTTCAAAATATGTAATGGCCAAACGACCAACGTATATTTTTATCGTTTCGTGATTCTCTTGTTTTTATTGGCAAAAAATCAATATACAAGTACCAACGTGTGGTGCGAATATTATTAATTTTGTTGCGACATTGTGTCCGGGATTCGACTCCCGGAAGCATTAGACAATTTTCACTACAATGGGTGTAAACACGGTGTAAGAATTAGGTACTTTACGATTTTATGACGATTTTGACGGTTGTATTTAGCACATAAGTTATTATGGAGAATCTCCATTGAAACGGCATTAATTGAATTGGCGAGTGCATCTACCGTCCGATACATAGCAAGGTCATCACAATTACTCACCCGGTGCGTCGCCGTCTTCTGCATTTTCTTCACTGCTTACCTAAAATACATTTCTCGATGTAAACATCAGTTAGGTTTAAACTCCACGCGCGCCCCTATTGGACGTCGCGGGGGGAATTTTACACCTCATTCCCCCCGCGAGCTTGAGGTGGCCCGCAATGGCGGGCCGGCACCAGCCGGGGATCGCGGAAGTCGCACTAGAGCCCACGATCCCCGGTGCAGTGAAGTGTGGTAGGGGAACACCGGGGTGGTTTTTAGTCAGTAAGAATCTGATAGACCCCTCCGCCTGCCCCAGGGCGGAGGACATCCATGAGGATTTTCCACCCCGGAACAAAAAAAAAGGTTTAAACTCAATTAGGTTAAGAAAATTAGTTGTATGTTTTTTTTTGGGATGGGAAATCATCAAATAACTTCTCCCGCTTTGGGCAGAGCGGGAGGGTGTGTCAGACTCTTACTGACTAAAACCCACCCGTATTACTTCCTGTTGCCTGTGTTGCCAGGGGCCTCGGTGACCCTTTAGTACCTTCCCGCGATATATGTTTGACTCGCTAATTCACGGATGATGTGTTTTCATTATACATCATTTTCATCATTTTGAATGTTTGAAAAAATAAACCTCTGCTAAATCTTTCTAATATAATCTGGCATTTTTTAGATTGATACTGTTTACCTAAAAAAAAGTTATTATCCATTTTGGGAATGCCCTTTGCTACAATAAGTATAAAATTGGTATTATCCAACTGATGGCCATAGTGAATAGTGAAGTAATAGTGTAAAGAATAGTGTAGTAGGTGGGTATAAAACAATATCGTGTTGGGGTCAGCTTTCTGTCTAACCGGACATACCTGATCACCAGTATTTTATGTAGATCGACTGCCTATCTGACCTCCATAGCCCTCCTACCTCCTCCTAGGTATCAAAACGATACCTGCATGAATAAAATTCACTATTGTTATAAATTTACAATATTCTCGTATCACTATAAAAATTGGCCTGCGGAGTCCAATCAACTTAATCTATATACATATAAAAATTAATCCATATTTCCCTTGGTCACGGCTTATGCGGGTGGAACCGTGAGGTGCAGCTAGTTATATACATTATATCGACTATTTACTCTCTGTCCATCATAGTTGTAGGGTACAGCAGGCATAATTTGGGTTTTATTAGATATATAGATAGATAAACCATTAATTCCGTGCACACAAAAGACATAGCACAACACACAATAGCACAATTCATGGGTAACAAATTACTGGAATATATATAAAAACAAGGTGCCAATATACAAAAAAAAAAGGAAAACATGCTTATAGAAATAGAGTGACATTATGATATACTTCAATTAATTATCGAACAAGCGGTGTGCGTCTCAAGGTTGCACCAAATGGGAGTCTAGCTCAGCATGTAATACATTCCGGGGTCGCGGGAAGGTACCAAAGGGTTACCGAAGCCCCTGGCAACACAGGCAACTGAAGGAATACGGGTGGGTTTTAGTCAGTAAGAGTCTGACACACCCTCCCGCTCCGCCCAGAGCGGGAGAAGTTATTTGATGATTTCCCACCCAAAAAAAGCATGTAATACATGTATGCATGCATGCGCATGCATACATGTAATGTGTGTGTGTGTATGCATGGCAAGTATACCTGATGCTGATATTCTGCTGGATCTCTGCAGTGACATACGGACGTCGAGCAGACGAGATAAATGGTGTTGTGACTAAGTGTTATCCGTGGAGTGAAATTGTGTAAGTATACCCGCAACTTAAAATTATGTATTCAACAGCTAAAGCTTTTTAGCTAAAGTTGGTCTATTTCCAGTCATGCTTAAGTATATTATACTAGCTTTTGCCCGCTGCTTCGCCAGCGTGGATGTCGGAAAAAATCACACGGGAGGAATAATTCCGTAATACATTGTTTTCATATAACTATATTGGTCCAAGAGGTGCATGCCAGTAAAGCTACCAGACGGTATGATTATTTCCAAAATTTTCAAAAATCATTGTCGTTGTTCAGCCAATTTACACAAAACCTTAATGAGTTACACACTTAAACCATCCTCAAGAATCACTCCGTCCATTGGTGAAAACCGTATAAAAACCGTTCAGTAGTTTTTGAGGTTATCGCGGTCAGACAGACAGAAGACGTGGGTAGGATTTTGTATTATAATATGTAGTGTAGTTCCACATTACGTGACAATCCCATTGTATAGACGTCGTCTTAGAGTTAACAATCCGTGTCCCTAAAGAAAGGGCAACATCAGACAGATATTGCCTTTGGCTTATAGTCCACCATTTCTACTGTGGTGGATTTTATAGAGTACGTAGGTATCCGCCAAAAACCTTTTTGTGGTTTGAAATATACCTACCACGTCTGACCACAGGCCTTTCAGGAAATCTAAGAGCGTTATCACACTGATCATTCGCCAGTGATTTGTGAACGGGCTCTCCGTGATAAGCGAGCTAGCTGCGAGTACGCGACGTGTTCCCCACGTTTTCACAATATTGTTCACTTGCTTGTCTCGCTCTCTTTTGTACACTAACGTCAATTGGTCTCGGTACGCAAACGCAGCGATCTCGTAGCGCACACGCAGCGAGTGCGAGTGATAAATCGCCTCGCTGGAAACACGCTCGCAAGTCGCCAGTGTGATAAGGCCCTAAAGGTTAAAGATGATTTGGAATCACTGATGCCTGAGTCAGACATCAGTGATTCGAAATCGCCTTTAACCTTTAGATTTCCCGAAAATCATGTTCCCTTTAGCAGCTCTCACATACAGGGTCTTTACAGTAAACAGTCCATGTCCACAAAAGAAGGACACTAACAAAATAACTCCCGCTTCTATTGTGACAGTTTTGTTTGTGACGTCATTGAGCGGAACTGAATCAAGTCAAAGAGCGCGATTTAGGGCTCGCTATTTACTATCCACTCGTTTGAAAAGCGCGGGAAAATGTTGCTGTGTTTTAGAAAATGGCGCTTAGGTTCGATTCAAACTGTTGCTGTTTTTAAAAGAAGAGTGAAAGAACACTATCTTTCCACTTTGCCATAGTTGCATATTATGTATTTATTATTTTATACTATTAATTATAAGTATATAAGTATTTTAATGATATTTATTTTAGAAGTATGTAGGATTTATGTAAGTATATTCTCATAGTGTATAATTAAATTAGTGAATAGTTTTATTTTGTTTGTATGTATTTTGTTTTCTCTTTTACCTTACACACGTTGTCTACATCTCTATGTCTACTGTCCTATTGCAGGTATGCTGGAAGAGATTTCATTAGAAATAAGCATCACCTTTGTACGTTTTTTCTGTTCCTTTCTTTTTTGTCTGTTTATATGTGTGTACATAAACTGTTAAATAAATAAATAAATAAATTGTACATGGTTGTTGGAATATAAAATAAAATATAATTTACCAAATTGATGAGATTGTTCATGTCTTTATTGATGATAACCCAATAATAAATACTGGAAACATATTTGATAGATAGGTAACACAGAGGCCTTCGTCTACTTGGCGAAAAATATATATATCGTCGCCTTAGAGTGAAAACCTCGGGAATGTTATTTGGTCATTTTTATTTTATTACAATTGGAAAGCAAAACCTCGCAACGCACGCCTAGTTTCCCACAAAAAAAGTTTAGTCAGCTGTAGCGCCATCTATGGCGAGTTCGAAACTCTCGCAAAAGAACAGACGAGGTTCTCAATTTACCAACAATTAGAATTTAATAATTATTCCAGTAAAGTTGCCTTTTTCGCGTATACGAGGTTTTCACTCTAAGGCGACGATATGTAGACATAGGCTACAGAAGCGCGTGTTTTTTTTTAAGAAAAAGCAAAGACCCTAACTTTGTCTAATCCATTTATCTCCGTAGAAGCAAAACACACAATGTATTTTGAAATAAAAAGGCAAGTATGATCCTATTATTTTAAAACTAAGGAAAAATGTAACACAGCTCTTGAACTAAGTTGCTTTTAACCACGAACCTTCCGCGGTATAATCCATTAATTATATTGATTAATCACCTAATTAACTAACAAATTTGCTCAACATCAATCACTTGCCAGTCTTCGCCAATATTAAAGTCGTTCTTAGGTAAACAAATATTTCAAATTAAAGGATTAACCAAAACCGAGTGCCAAATCAATCAGTCTGGGTTGTAAGTACTGAAAAATGAATAAAGTCATCTTCGTTTGAAAAGGTTGACAGAGGCCAAAAAGTCTTCAGGCTTTCACGCCCTACCTCGTCACCATTGAGGCGGTCCGGCCGGTACTCGAGCGCTGGCTCGGGAGGAGGAACGGCTCCCTGTCGTTTCGGGTGACGCAGGTGCTCTCGGGGCATAGTTGTTTCGGGAAGTACCTGTGTCACATAAACAGGGAGCTGGACGCCCGGTGTCACCACTACGTCGACTGCCGGGAGGACACGGCGTGCCATACGCTGGCAGAGTGTGCCGCTTGGGAGGAGCCGCGCCGAGCCCTCGTCTCAGGAGTAGGCAATGACCTGTCGCTGCCAACCATGGTCGACTCCATGGTCAGCAGCGAGGAGTCCTGGGACGCGGTGGTATCCTTCTGCAAAACAGTCATGTCACGGAAGGAGGCTGCGGAAAGGGAGCGGGAGATCTCTTCCTCTCACCCTGCCCGCAGCAGGCGCACACGGCATCGGCGGAGGGCGGACAATGCCCTCTTCCAGCCCCCCTAAATGGGTCCAGGGGCGACGGACTTGGTTTTCCGGTTTCCTGAACCAAAAGTGACCTAAGCACGCGAAGATCGCGATTTCGCGCGGCGATCGCTTTTAAATAGGACGCGGGGTTACGTGTCATTTTTTTTTTTTGCAATCATGGAATTTAAAATGATTAGGATAAGTCAGTTAGATTGGTTTGAATGGTATTTCGGGGAAGAATGTGTATTTGTGTGGTAACTACTAACCTAAGGTAGGTTAGTAGTTACCACACAAATACACATTCTTCTTTGGGATCTTTGGGATCAAGCTTCTCTTGTTTGAAGTCTGTCGGGTTATTCAGTAGCTTAAGCTAATTTTATTTTAAGAGTCTACAATGCCTCAAATTGCTTAGCATGCTCCGTTATATTTAAAACACTGCAGCAGTAATTTTTAAATAAATACATAGTAAAGTTGAAAACTTATGTTAACTAATGTTAAATTAATGTTTGACGCAAACACGATTCCATAACATTTTCTCGACAGAAATAATTACAAAGTTACGTCTAAACCGAACAATAACCCGCTAGTATTTAAAAAAAACTTCAAATCAGATAATGAAACTTTGCATAATAACTTAACTAAATATATAGCAGATACTTTTTTTGTTATCATTATTATCACCGTAAAAAGAAATTACCTAAACTATCGGCGCATGGAGCCTCCTCCATTCCGTCCTGTCCCGCTTGCTCGAGTTACCGCGAGCATTAGTGTGCAAGCGAGATAAAGTGTTTGAGCGATCGTATACCCAAATTCGTAACTCTCCTATACTCTGTTACCCGAAAACAATATCTCATCAAAGACACGTTAAGCGTTCACAGTTTCCCGATGATATACCACAGGTTATTTGCTTTAAAATAAGCACAATCCAGCACCCTAATTGCGTAACACGCTATCAATCAGGTATGTATTACGCTACAAATTGAACCAATACGTGATCAACGTACAGAATATTCCATTTAAATTGATACATTCTGTAATTAAAGCGTTGTTTAATCCCCAATTTTCATACATTGCCAATGAATATTTAATTATTTAGAATTTCTGATGAAACATAGTCCTTTCATTTGCGAAGGTTCTATTCAAACGAATTTACGGTCTGATAACTTTAATGTTAACTTTAACCTCTTGGGTCAGAGCATTCATGGCATTACACTGTTAAATTAAGGACACCGGTAACTTAAAGATAATAACAATGGATATGACCACTATTGTTGGAGGGGTAATAGATCTTATCGTGGTGTCGACCCGTGAGGAATATTGCTGATTATATCAGTTTATTCATAATTGTGTCGTAGCTTTCAATAGAATATGGTATACAGCTGATAAAGTTCGATAAAGGGTGTTCATCCGAGAGGTTGTCCAGTCTATTATGTTGTTAGGTCCCATCTCACGTAAAAAAGCTTTGGTAAATATATTTTTTTATAATATTGTTGCCTTTGGCCATTCACTATTGTGAGGTAGGAAAGTTTAAATGAAGTTCTTGTTGTAAACACCAGTTAGGTTTAAACTCAATTAGAAGTTTAAGAAATTTCGTTAGATGTTTGACTCGCAAATTCACGGATAAGGTGTTTTCATTTTAAATCATTTAAGGGTGGGGGGGGGGGGGGTGCTAAAAGTTGCTGTATTTTTTTAAACCATTAATAAACCTCTGCTAAATCATTCTAATATAATCTGGCCTTTTATTGGGTTGATGCTACTTATACGCCCACAATAGGTATAAAATTGGCAATATCCAACAGGTGGCTTTGGAAAGAATAGTTTCTTTTTCACCAGATTACAAAGTACAAGGCGGACTGCCTCGTTGGTCTAGTGGTCGCAAGCGCTACTGCTGAGCATGACGTCCTGGGTTCAATTCTCGGGTCAGACAAAGTGTTATTGGGTTTATCTATCTGGAATTTCTCAGGAGCCGCCCGGAGTCTGGATTTGTGCCCGGTTGATGGCAATAGGCTCACCCCCTATTACATGGGACTTAAAAACATAACTGGCGAAACGTGGGTGTATTACACCTCTGCCCAACCCTTCGGCGAAACGATACGTGATGGTATGTTAAAGGACAAATCGGCGATTCTCGGCCGCAGTTTTTCTATCTGGAATTTCTCAGTAGCCGCCCGGAGTCTGGATTTGTGCCCGGTTGATGGCAATAGGCTCACCCCCTATTACATGGGACACCTCTGCCCAACCCTTCGGCGAAACAAGGCGTGATGTTATATTAAAGTGCAAATCAGCGATTCACACTTATTTTAAAAACCAAATAATAAAATACGTATCCTATCACAGTATTTAAGTGCCAACCTAAAATGTTCTTCGCCATGACCATCCATTACTATCCCATTATTACCCAGGTACTCCATTGTTATCCCAGGTACTAGAAGTACCTATCTCCATTGCTATCCCATTAACTAATGTTAATTTATGTACTATGGCGGGTGTTCAAATCGAACCACTTTCAAAACAAAATCTCGCTCACGATGACCACATCTGTTTACCGTCTCGTTTTACGTCGACCAATAAAAAATAAAGTATACTCGCGAGCAACCAAATCGACTCAAGCCTTGTCGGCGCACACATACATTGATACAACTAAAATTATGAATGGAAATTATTAAAATGATATGTCATTCGAAAGCCTAATATGTCAGCTTTAATTTGATATCATTATCATTGAAACCCATCCATCATTTTTTAAATAAATGATGTCTGAACGCAAGAGTAGGAAAAACGGGAATTTAGGAAAAAGGGTATGTGTCTCGTATTTGACAAATTAAACAAAAAAATTTAAAAATAAAATTAATTTATTTAAATCGGTATTTCGTATTGCTCCCTCTAGCCCTAATTACATCCCGCAGTCTATTTTTCATGGACCTTATCAATTTTTTGACATTTTCTTGAGGAATGCCGTCCCACTCCTCTAATAATGCTGTCTTTAGCTCGTCTACGCTTGAAGGGACTGGATTTCTGGCCCGAACTCTTCTTTTAAGCTCGTCCCATAAGTGCTCGATGGGATTCATGTCAGGACTGAGCGCAGGCCAGTCCATCGTGCGTAATTCGACCTCTTGCAGAAACTGTCGAGTGACTCGTGCCGTGTGGCAGCGGGCATTGTCGTGCATTAACACGAAGTCTTCACCGACAAACCCTGCGTAGGGCACAACATGATCCAGTAGAATGTCGGTGATGTACCTATCAGCTGTTAGCCCGCCTCCTCAGCCGCCCCCAGGCACGAAAACAAGTTCGGTTTTTCCCTCTAAAGAGATACCAGCCCACATCATGCAGGAACCGCCGCCTTATGCCACTGTTTCAGCGAAACAACATTGGGCAAATCGTTCCCCCGGACGCCTGTAGACTCTGCCTCCCCTGTCACTGCCATGCAGACACATTCTGCACTCATCAGTAAACAGGACCGATGGCCATTGCGCAACGCTCCAATTGAGATGCTCTCGAGCAAATTGAAGGCGCGCTTGTCGGTGGCCTGCAGTCAATTTAGGGCCCGTCGCAGGTCTTTTTGGCATCAAGTTGGCTTCCTTCAAGCGTCTTCTCACTGTCCACTCGCTAACAGCCACTTGTCGTACACGTCTCAGTTCTTGCTGCACATCAACGCCCGTAAGGTGTCGATTACGCAGCGAGGTTGAGACAATGAAGCGGTCGTCTCTCTCTGAAGTGCACCGGTGGCGGCTCGTTCTTGGTCTCCGATTGAAGGCACCAGTCTCTTGGAACCGTCTGTATACTCGGGATACAGAAGACTGGCTCAAGTGGAGCTGGGCAGCGACTGCTCGCTGACTTAACCCTTGTTGCAACAAGGCAACAACTTGAGCGGCTTCTTCTGGTGTGGTATCCATGGGTTAGCGAAAACAAGGATTGCAATTTACGGAGATGTGTACCGGTCAACTTGTAACAAGCAACTGATAAGATAAACCGGAAGTGGGGGGGGGAGGGTTTATAGCGGGAGCAGGTAGCGCAAGTCGTGGATTCCTAAAGAGGTAATTTACGCTGACGGCCAATTAAAATGTGTCAATAAATCAGCACTTAGTTTTTTTTTAAGGTATTGATGTTAATTGAAAGACTAATTCTTCAGGTTTCGAATGACATATCACTTTTGTAATTACCATTTATCGTTTTAGGAAAATCAATGTATATGTGCGCCGTCTAGGCTTGAGTCGATTTGGTTGCTCGCGAGAGTAGTTTGTTAAAAAAAAAATCTCAGGCTCTGTTACAATGATCACAGATGTATGACCACCCTTTACCCGTTTTTTACGCTCTTTTTAGGTTTCCGTAGTACCCGGGTCGACAGTAGTACCCGGGTCGACGGCTCGTTGTATTCCACGCGCGCCTCAAAGAGATGTCGTCAGCACAAATGTAGGGGTCCACTAGGGCCGATGTCTGCCGGGGTCGCGGTAAGGTACCAAAGGGTTACCGAGGCCCCTGGAAACACAGGCAACTGAAGGATACGGGTGGGTTTTAGTCAGTAAGAGTCTGACACACATTCCCTCTCCGCCCAGAGCGGGAGAAGTTATTTGATAATTTCCCACCCAAAAAAAAAGGGTTCCGTAGTAAAGACCATTTCAGACACCAATCTACATGGTCTTCACATGATCTGACTAAGATTATGTCTGGACTCTGAGTTTGTTTCGGCCTGTCTTCTCAGAGTAGTCAGATAGGAAACGCCGAGCTCATTTAATTTTTTTTTTCGAAATATGACGTGTAAAAGTGTTTGTGTGTTACAGAAAATAAAATCATCATCATCATCATCATCAAACTAGGAACCCTTATAGTTTCGCCATGTCCGTCTGCCCGTCTGTCTGTCTGTCTGTCTGTCTGTCTGTCCCCGCTGTAGCTCAGAGATGCTAAGTACTAGAAAGTTGTAATTTGGCATAGGTCTACATATTAATCACGCCGACAGTGTTAAAATAAAATATCCGCGATAAAATCAAAATCAAAAGTCATTTATTCAAACTAGGCTGAGAATCAGCACTTTTCGAACATCAAAATTACATAAGACAGTTCCCAAAAACGCCCGACCTTCATCACTTCCTAGTGTTTTAGCTGGGAAGAAGAAGTGTCCAACAAACTCCCCAGTAGCATAGCTGTCTGTTCGGTTAGTGAAAAAAAAAATGGATTCTATACAACAGTATGCAAAACAATTTACACTACGTGCAACACAAAACATTAAATTATTAGCCATATGTCAGCTAGCACACCACTATACCAAAAAAAAAAAAGAAAGAAAAATACCGAAAACACAACTAAAAACCTAAATAAAAGCTTCCAAGTATAAAGGGCGTGCCCGCTTACATAGAGCTATAGCTGTAACAGTCACAAATGATGAACTAGGACCATCAAAGTAAAATAAATAAACAGTTAATTACTAATTACAAAACAAAACAATAAATAGTACATCTGAAGGACCATAGAAACAGAGCTCATTCATTCTGCTGAGATCTACACAACCAATAGTTGAAGGAAGTGCATTTAAGCTCCACCATCTCAGGCATAACTTAACGTGTTTGAACATCACTTCAATAGGTAATACTACCGTCTTAGTTAATGTATACTTAGCTGTACATTTAGAGGAATTTGCATTGAAAGCAGTATCCTTGAATATTATTACTATCTCGTCAGTTGTCATTTAAATGATTGGGATTTGGGCGGGATGGTTAGTCGATATTATACGTGGCACTGTTTAACTTTGAGCTATTCCCTAGGTACATGACCAGAGAGCACGGAGATGACTCGGCAGCTGGTGCTAGACCCCCACTGTCAATTATTTCCATACAAATCAAACGTGTCACCATTTACTCGCACTACGACAAATATTGAAAATATAATATTAATTTAATTAAAGCGCTACTGCTGAGCAGAGGTCCTGGGTTCGATTCCCAGGACGGGCAAAGTGTTATTGGGTTTTTCCATTAGGAATTTCTCAGTAACCTGGAGTCTGGATTTGCGCCCGGTTGATGGCAATAGGCTTGCCCCCTATTACATGGGACTTAAACGTAACTGGCGAATAGTGGGTGTACTATATAGGTACACCTCTGCCTAACCCCTCGGGGATTACATGTGTGCTATAAGAATTACTGTCGGCTTTGAATGGCGTCTGACAGAAGTTGCGCGCTCAATGTAGGTACTTTGGCGTTCGGCGCCACAAATTGTGTCTTTATACTTAATAAATAATTAAAATTGAAGTGTCTGTTTGTAATGTCAAAATAACAGCTTTTTACTAAGTGCATATAAAAGTATAAACGGTACTTATAACAAAAAAAAGTGTTTTGGTTTCGTTGTCTGTCTGTCTGTTTGTTCCGGGTAATCTCCGAAACGGCCGGACCGAATTTGATCGGGACTTTCACTGGCAGATAGCTGATGTTATAAAATAAGAGGAGGGCGGAGCGGGAGGGTGTGTCAGACTCTTTACTGACTTAACATGGCCTGGGCTGAGCTGGACCAGCAAGACTCGCCTTACTGGCTCAAATTAAAATAGGTGGATTTAAATTCATACTAATCTGTTTAATTTCTGGTATTTCTTTTAATTATTGGTGATTGTTGTTTAATAAAATAAAATTTGTGTGTACTGTGCATGGTTCAAATCGTGATTTAGATTAGATAATAATTAATTTTGAAGAAAACTTCTGTAGGCACTTCAATAAAATAATGATAATCTAAAACACAATTTAAACAACAAACCAACCCAAAACCCAAAGGTTTTTCCCCTAAAAAATCCGCCTAAAGAAATTTCACTTCAAAAAAATCTCTGTGACTAACCGATAAAAAGTGATCATATAAAGGATCCGGAACCCTAAAAACTAAAGTTCATGACACTCATGCCTAAAACGTGCCTAGTGCTCAACTGGGCATAATATTCACCTAAAAACTTTGCCTTGCTCACACATCTTGATGTTATTAGCATACAGGACATGTTATTGCAATTAAAAAAGTCTCAGGAGACAACATGCTAGTTCCTCAAACATATTACATATTTGGAAGTAGGGTTGTCACTCTCTAAGAAGATTATGCAAATAATTAACTTTATATTTAATTTTCATACTACCTACATATCCAATGCTAAACAAACCAAAGGAGACCGAATCCATATAATTGTATAGAATTAATTTTGTAATACATTACATAGACTCCGGAGACGTCATATGGGTTGATATCTAATGAGGAAAAACAAAACTCGTAATTTCAAGTACCTTCAGCTGACTACGGGGTCAATGGCCGCTGTTGAATGAAGTTACTTGAAAGTATAACTTCGGAAAATCTTTTCTTGTTGTTATCGTCATTTGATATCGATACCCATCGCATCTGCGGAGTTTCGCTAGCTGATTTATTTTGACCATGTGTAGCTAAAAAGCAAAAAGAAATTAGTTGTTTTTTTAATCTCGGAAACTCAATTGACACTTGCAAATGTCAAACTCCAAATTGAAAAAACGAACAACAATAATTTGAAATGTCAAATTAGTCTCTGGGATTAAAAAAACGAACTTTAGGTATACTTTTTATGAAAGCGTTATACTAAAGTATCTACTCGTAAATATCAAACAAAAGTAACTTTTAGCTAAGTAACCATGCGCTTGATAGCGCAAAAACGCAGACACGCCTACGTACTTACCTCTAACCAATTGACGTCAGTATTGTACCTACAACGATTGTGCAAACTAGAACTGTACCTACATTAGGTTGGCTTTCCAGCAGAGATATGCTAAGCTGCGTAGCGATGAATGTGTTTTGACCAGAGATATACTAAGCTGCTTAGCGATGGATGTGTTTTGACAAGAGATATGCTAAGCTGCTTAGCGATGGATGTGTTTTGACAAGAGATATGCTAAGCTGCTTAGCGATGGATGTGTTTTGATAAGAGATATGCTAAGCTGCTTAGCGATGGATTTGTTTCGACCAGAAACATTATGCTAAGTTGCTTAGCGATGGATGTGTTTTGACAAGAGATATGCTAAGCTACGTAACAATGGATGTGTTTGGTATGAGGAACAATATGGAAAATTCTTCATCTTCCACGGAAAAGGGAGGTTGCTTTGACCAGACGGGTGTTGTGTCTGATGGGCTACTGTGCGACGATTGATGTTGGAACGTTGTATATGTTAGTCATGCAGTAAACTCTGCTTGCGCGATGCAGGATTTTGCGTGACGTCAGTGAGATGCGTATTTCGCATCTGGCGATGTAGATGGCACCACAACTACATTAGGCTGGCTTTCGACCAGATATGCTAAGCTGCGTAGCAATGGATGCGTTTGGTATGAAGAACGGGGTGGAAAGTTCCTCATCTTCCATCGAAAAGGGAGGATGCTTTGACCTGACGGGTGTGGTGTCTGGTGGGCTACTGTGCGACGATTGTTGACGGGTTTCTGTTTATATGCTAATGCGGATAAGTCTGCTAGCGCGGTGAAGGGTTTGTGTGACGTTATTTATGAAGCGTAATTCGCATGTGGCGTTGCAGATGCTGCCTGTATATTAACCAACAGGATCATTTGATGTTCATAGCGTAGCTTGTCTTAGCTCTGGTGGAAAAGGGTTTAACGAAGCTAATTGTCAAGATCATATTTGAATGACGTTAAACCATTAGCAAGTCATTGCAATGTAACTCTGGTCTCGGTAAAGTAGGGTAATATATTAGATCATTCAAATTAGATCGTGAATGGCCTCTTTTATAGTCCATAGCACATCATACCCGCTTTTCTACACCACTTAGCTCTGGTGGAAATGGGTACAGATTTCGTAGATAAGCTTTACCGCTTAGCTCCCTCGCACATCCGCTATGGAAAGGCAGCCTTCAGGGCAGGCGTGTCAAATTGCTTCCATGAATATATGGAGCCAGTGCAAATATTTGGCCAGTCGAAGAGGGCTATAATATAATGGATCAAGCGGCATTAAATCGAATGGAAGGTGCCATGTTACAAGTATTGGACGGATTAAGAATTTATGTTGGAGGATTATAGGGATTTTCTTTCTAATGGGTTGTGATTTAACAGGTCGGCTCTACTTTATACTCTGACTAGCTGCGCCCCACGGTTTCACCCGCATAGGTCTCGATCGTCGTATCGTGGGGATATTGGGATAAAATTATCCTATGTCCTAATTCAGGGGGGGGGGGGGCACATGGGTAGACCATAAGTCTACCCATGTGCCAAATTTCATCCAACTGCCTTCAGCCGTTTTAGCGTGAAAGCGTAACAAACAAACAAACTGCCTGCATCAACTCACTGCTGGGCAAAAGCTTCTCCATGACTTCGAGCTCCTTCGATCCAGGGCTAACGTGTCTACTGGTAATTTGTTTTCGAATCTTACCTAACTACCGAATTAATATTGTCGTATAAGCAGGAATAAGTAGTATACGTGGGACACTCAGAAAGTTTTGCGAAAATAAAAAAAAATGTTCTATAAGTAAATATTTTTTTATTAAATATTTTCAAAGTACTATCCACTAGCCTCTATACAAAGTTTTATGCGTCTGAATCAATTTTCAAAACACTTTTTCCAGTCCACCGCAGACACCTCGTTTGCAGCCTGCTCGAACACTGACAGCGCATCTTCCGGAGACGAAAATTGTATCCCTTTGAGCTGATTTTTAATTTCTGGAATAAAAAGAAGTCACACGGTGCTAGGTCAGGGCTGTAAGGAGGGTGACCCAGGTGTTTGACCACCGTGCTGTCCAGGAAGTCCCTCGTTTTGAGCGCCCTGTGTCTAGTAGCTTGTTGCCGACAACAGAGAAAACTTCTGCCCAGCATTTGGTAGTATGCCATTCAGCGTTGATGCTGTTCTGGTTCCGTAAAGGAAATGACACCAAGTAGCCAGTCAAATTGAAAAAAGCTCGCGATCAAAATGTTCCCTCCGCTTTTAGATCGCTACACTTTGGTAGGCGTTGATTCGTTTTGAAACACCCAAACCATCGACTGGTGCTACGTTTCTGGATCGTATTGATAAATTCAAGACTCATCACCTATAGTGATGTCGTAAACACGCCGAGACGAGCCTGCTTCAAATTTGATTATCATATCACGGCACCATTCCACCCGGGCCTGCTTCTGAGCATCGGTGAGGTTGTGCGGCACCCAGCGTGAAACTATCCTCCTTCCGCGAAGATGCACGTGTAGAATTTTGTGAAGGCTTCCCAATCCAACCTCCAGTATGTGCTGAATCTCTTGATACGTAACTCGCCTATTGTCATGGATTAATTTTTTCACTGCTAGCACGTTTTCTTCCGTAACAGCCGTCAAAGGGCGACCTCTTCTTTCTTCATCCCCCAAAGTTAGTCGACCGCGCTGAATCCATTATACCAACGATACACTGTTTCCTTAGAAGGGCTTTCATCCATGAATGCCATTTTAAGTCTATCGTACGATTCATCCGGTTTCAGGCAGGTTTTATCTCTGTGATAGCACCAGTCTTAATGGTATTTTCGTGCCTTTGTAAATTCAGCAAGAAATGTAAAACGTTCTACGTTTTTCAGGAAAAATCTTGATAGTGCATTTTAAATGGTTCGTTTTGTAACAGAAAAAGCTCGTTGCATTATGTGTTCTAAGATTTACAAGTGAAACCTAAGATTTATTAATATTCAGACTTTTACAGTGACCTAAGAAAATATTAAAAAAAAAACTGCTTCGTTGATCTAGTGGTCGCCGCAAGCTTTACTGCTGACCAGGAGGTCCTTTTTTTTGGGTGGGAAATCATCAAATAACTGATGTGTCAGACTCTTACTGACTAAAACCCACCCGTATTCTTTCCGTTGCCTGTGTTGCCAGGGGCCTCGGTAACCCTTCAGTACCTTCCCGCGCCCTAGTGGACCCCTACACTTGTGCTGACGACATCTCTTTGAGTCGCGCGTGGAATACAGCGCGCCGTCGACCCGGGCCTGGTCCTTACCGGATGGTGAGCTACCCATTGCTCACCGTCCGCAAGCCCAGCCTGGAGTCTGGGTTTGTGTCCGGTCGATGGGAATGGGCTCGCCCCCTTTTGCATGGGACTAAAACACATTTCGCTAGTTAGGCGAAACGTGGGTGTTCTACAGGAACACCTCTGCCTAAACCTTCGGGAATTACAGGCATGATGTTATGTTATGTTATGGTATGTTATATAAAATAGGAGCCCGGAGTCTAGATTTGTGCACGGTTGATGGCAATAGGCTCGCCCTCTATTACATGGGACTTAAACATAACTATCATGGCTCATTCAGTTGTCAATGTATACATTTTTTATAATAAACTTCCAAGCCACGTTCAAGATCTAAGCCTTAATAAATTCAAATCATTTATTAAAAGTAAGTTGTGCCAGAAAGCCTTTTCTACCGTTAAAGATTATATTGAGGACAAAAAGGCTTGGGATTAAGCTGCTCTAATGATTGCATACTGAAACTTTTATTTTATTTATATACACTTTTGACATATTTACTTTGTGGAGTTCAATATATTGTTTGGAATTTAATATTTACTTGTAAAGTATTATAATGTTTTCAATTATTGTGAATGTGAAGCCTATGTGGGTCATTGTTGTTTTTTTCTTCCCATTTAGTATTTATCATGGTCTGGCAGTTTGAGTAATTTATGCGGCCTACCCAAATGTTCTTTCTTTGGTATTGTTCGTCGAATCGTTGAGCTCCTTAAGTTCTGAGTTGAGCTGCACGATTACTGACAAATGCGTGCACTGGCTGGACAGGTCCACTCAATCTATGTGGTTCTTTAAAGGGGACTGTGACCTCTGAGTTTGTTTCGGCCTTTCTTCTCAGAGTAGTCAGATAGGAAACGCCGACCTCATCTAGCTTTATTTTAAAAATTAGATTGACGTGTAAAAGTGTTTGTACAAACCTACTTACAGAAAATAAAACATTTATCATAACGTGAGAAATGTGGGTGTACTGCAGGTACACCTCTGCGCAACCCTTCGGGGAAACATGGGCGTGATATTATGTTTATGTTATCGTCGGTAATATTCTGAAACCGCGGAACTAGCAGCGTTTAAAACCGCGTATTTACAAAAGTAGCAAAATCGAGATTTCGGATTTTCTAATTTATTAATACATATTTTACATAAGTAATGCCCTACAATATTAAGAGGAATTTGACAATTTACATAACCAAATTACAAGATGATTATTAACATTAACTAAATTAAATTAAAAATTAATTCATTAAAAATCCGCAAATAACTTATGCGCACTGGCCCCCACGGACCGAGGGTCTCGACGCCAAAGGGCACAAAGTTGTACTCTCTGCCAAGGCCTCCATATTTAATAACTTTCAGATTTATAATTATAAAAATAATTCTAATCTGTAATAATTAATATCCTGCGTGTCCTGCTGGCTGTACGTTATAGTAACTTATCGACGCTACCTACTAATGGCGCCAAACTCGTAGCCGAATTCTGGGCCGAATCCATTTACTTTGTAGTTAAACAATAGAAAGTCAAGTGGTTTAGTAAATATTACGTTTTTCTCGTTCCTGTAAAATTCACTGCACCTACCTTACGCGGTTTTAAACACTGTTAGTTCCGCGGTTTCAGAATATCACCGACGTTATGTTTTATGAAATGCAAAACTATAAATAATGTATGTGTCTACAGATAGTATGAGAGGTAATTATCTTCATGTGCACCAGATATTGTCTACAGTTCGTAAAATATTTATTGTTCTAGAGAATCGAACCGCAACTTGTAGCGTACAAGGGATCTCTCAGCCCCTGCGTTAAAGGTTTAAAAAAAACGGTCAGGTGCGAGTCGGATTTGCACACGAAGGGTTCCATACTACCGTACAATATTTAGCAAAAGACGCCAAAAAAAAAACAAGTTTCTTCCGGGGACCCCTTTAATTTTGAACTTTATATAATTTTTATTATTTGTTTTTATAGCCGCAATAGAAATACACAATCAGTGAAAATGAGCACTTCTCAAAATGAGCACTTTTCAATTTACAGTTTCTTTTTATTATTTGCTCTTTTTGAGAAGTGCCATTATGAGAAGTGCACATTTTGCGAAGTGCACATTCTGCATTAAAACCATGAGATACAGCCCGCTGGCAGACAGACATCCGTCTGTCTGTCAGCGGGCTGTCCATCCGGACAGCGGAGGCTTAGTTAAAGGGTTCCATTTGGCACCCTTCGGGTACGGAACCCTAAAAAGCAACAAAATTTAAGAAAAACATTCTCAAAATATTTCGCTATCTCAAAGCTCGTATCTTTGGAACTCCCTTGAGGTCTGAACTCCCTCAAAAGTTTCTTAAACGTGTTTTCCTCCCTTCTTCTACCAAACTGAAGTTTGCTGTGAAAACTTATTTACACCAACATTTTGCTTACAGATTATTTTTCTTGGAAAAACAACTTTGTTTGTGTGTAATGGGGCTTGTATCTTGAAGTTGCGGTAATTAGTAGACTCATAATGTCTTCAGAGTTGCTTTGAAAGGAAATATTAAATGTATTTTCTTTCTTATTCTTATCATTTCACGCCCAGATGTGCGCAGTGGTTAAGCGATTGTTTTTTGCAATTCAAATTTTGTTTAAGAAGCCGGCAACACCTAAAGCGCGTGACACTGTCGGACTGCATAGAAAAGAAAGAGCAGCGCGATGACACAACGCTGATATTTTTTTGCAAAATATGAAGCAATTATCGATTTACAATAAAAGCTATAGATTATATAAAAAAAAATAAAACACTATTATGCTAATATGTTGCTTTTAAAATAATCTGACAAAAAATCAGAATGATTGCATGTATAGTATGGTTTTTAGTCGTTAAAAGAAATTTTTAGAGGTATCTTCGTGATTTTTATCTATCATATCAAATTAGTTATAATATGTTTTCAACACACTATCTACCTAGCATATATCCTTAAGAATATCATATATATTTCAGATTTTTTTACTGCAGTGGATCATAATTATACTTTAAGGCATTATAAAACTTATAAAAGTTGCGTTTAGGTCTTGTAGTCAGGATTATTACAAGCTTTTATTGTTTTCTTGGAAAAACAGGTTCGATTCCGTTTAAAAAAAAAGCCTATGGATAATGGTACTGTATATGGTGTTTGTTTATGTGTTTAATCTGAGAAAACGGATTTTATAACATAACACATAACATAACATCACGCCTTATTTCCCCGAAGGGTTGGGCAGAGGTGTACTTGTAGTAGGTACACCCACATTTCGCCAGTTATGTTTTAAGTCCCATGCAATAGTGGGGAGCCTATTGCGATCAACCGGGCACAAATCCAGACTCCGGGCTGCTACTGAGAAATTCCAGGTAGAAAAACCCAATAACACTTTGCCCGACCCGGAAATTGAACCCAGGACCTCGTGCTCAGCAGTAGCGCTTGCGACCAACGAGACAGTTTTACGGATTTTATTAGGTATATTAAGGGGGCTACAGGAGTTAAACGCAAGTTTTATAAGTCAATATTCCTAATTTTGTTCAAGGGTTCTTCTTCTCAAGGAATAATCGTCGAGGGGCTCATGTATCTTAGTACGCAATAATCATGCGTTTAAATCAATTACTATACTAAAACAATATTACGTCGAAGGCGTTCTGGAGTGCTCAGGCATCGAACTTCTAAATCATAATATCTTAACATTTTGTGTATACCGACCACCAAGGTCAAAAACATATGACTTAAACACATTTTTCGACACTTTAAACCAACTACTTGGGAAGTACTGCTACAGTAAAAAGAAAATAATATTTTGTGGCGACTTTAACATAAATGTATTAAACAAAAAACAAAATGACTACAATGTTTATGGAAACACTAGCTTGTCACAACCTACAGCTAACTGTAGGTTGCTGTTCAAATAATCCTAAGATTATTTGAACAAACAACTGATCTAACTGATCATTTGGCATAATTACTATTCTGTTCCGTAAAACTTAGCTGCTCCCTAAGACAAGACGAGATTACAGCAAAGATAATATTAAAAAATTGAATTATTGTATTAATTCGATTTCGTTTAATGAAGTATTTGAAAATAACGACCCACAGGAAACTTTTAGTATTTTTTATGATTTATTAACTTTTTTTTATAACTTATTATTTCCATATATTCGAATTAAAATATATTCTCGAATACGACCCCGGTACTTACTTTATCCATACAGCTCAAAACAAATGTAAGGCTACTTAGAACGTTATTAGTAAAACAATGTGTAACGTGCCAAAAAGTGAAATCAAACAAATTAATATAGACGGTAAACATTGTACTGATGATCCACAGACCATTGCGGACTGTTTTAATATTTTTTTTATAGACCAAATAAAAGGGATACAAGTGCACTGATAAAACAGAAACCTTACCTAATAACTCGGAAACATTAAATTCTTAGGGTGTAGTTGGCTACACCCCAAGAAATACACAAAATAATTTTAAACTTAAAAAATACCAACAGTACTGGATATGACAGTATTTTGACTAAGATTTTAAAACAAGTGCCAATTAAAATATCCTACATTTTAAGTCATGTAATTAACCTGTCAATCCTGAATGGATACTTTCCTGATAAACTCAAATTAACAATCATTAAACCTCCTTTCAAGAAAGATGATCCCTACAATATGAATTGTTATAGGCCCATAGCACTAGTACTGGTGCTCTCTAAGGTCTATGAAAGAGTTATTTATGACAGGATAAATAACTACTTTGAAAACTTCAATTTACAAATATTCCGGCGTGTGCATTATATATGGATCTAAGTAAAGCCTTTGATTACGTGGATCACAAAAGTCTGTTAAATAAATTGTACTTAAATGGAATTCGGGGCTCTTCATTGGAGCTGATAACTTCTTATCTTACCAACAGAAAACAGCCCACATTGGTTACTCAAGTATGCACCAAAACAAGTACAGAAATCAACGATACTTCAGAATACAGAAAAATCAAACAAGGTGTGCGGAAATTAGCGGGGTTTAGAATAAAAATGCAGCGGGCACAAGTTACATGTATGAGTTTTTTATTAGAACCATGACAGTTAAGAATTTGTATGACACTTAACAAAAGGTGTTAGTTTAGCATGGATAAATTGGTCATTGCTAACACAATTGCGCAGGCGCTCCAACATACCCCCGGGCGTTGAAAGTCGTGCTTTCAACCAGACTCCGATTCTGAAATTACGGGTAGTGGGCATATCCTGTTGAAGGCCCTCCTGATGATTCCATTTGAGGTACGAATATCCGCTACACGGGCTATTCCGTCAGAACCTGGGTGGATAGCAACAATTCTTCCAAGTCTCCACTTCAGGGGTGGGAGATTGTCTTCTTTGACAACCACCAAGGAATCCTTCTTCAAGCCATCCTGACATGAACGCCACTTCGTCCGCTGCTGCAACTCCGCAACATACTCTTTACTCCATCTAGTCCAGAAGTGCTGGCGCAGCTGCTCAATGCGTTGATAACGACTGAGATGAGTTGTAGATTGCTCCGCGTAACTTTTCTGCGGCAACGAAGTGAGTGGCCGACCGACGAGAAAGTGACCTGGCGTCAGTGGAGTGCAATCGGCAGGGTCTGAGGACAGCGGCGTTAGTGGGCGTGAATTTAATATTGCCTCAATTTGGGCTAAAGTGGTGTTAAGCTCCTCGAAAGTTAACTTACAATGTCCCAACACTCGCTGTAAGTGATATTTTGCGGATTTGACACCCGCCTCCCAGAGACCGCCAAAATGTGGAGTATACGTGGGAATGAAGTGGAAGTTAATTCCATCATTAGCAATGCTTCCGCTCAAAGACTCGGAATTAGTTTTTAAGAACTTTGATAGTTCGTTATACGCACCAACAAATGAAGTACCGTTATCGGAATATATGTGGATGGGCTTGCCCCTTCGCGAAATAAACCTATATAACGCTAATAAATAACTATGACTAGTCAAGTCACCCACAAGCTCCAAATGCACAGCCTTTGTGGTGAAACAGATAAAAATTGCAATATATACCTTGACGAGTCTACATCCACGACCTTGAGGACTAGCACTCATAATAGGACCTGCATAGTCAACGCCAGTGCTTTCGAACGGGGTCCCTCCTGGTAGAAGACGCTGTCGCGGCAGGTTGCCCATTAATGGAGTAATCACCTTACCCTGCATACGTCGGCATAGAACGCATCTATGATAGCAGGCTTTAGCTAAATTTCGACCTCCTATAGGCCAATAAGATTCTCTAATCGATGCTAATAATAGCTGAGGGCCCGCGTGCATTAACCTTTTGTGTTCAAAATCAAATAATAATTTAGTTAAAATATGAGTGGACTGTAAAATTATAGGGTGCCGTTTATTATAAGTAAAATCAGAATTATCGAGACGTCCTCCGACACGCATAAGATTGTTTTCATCTAAATACACATTTAATTTTAATAGGACGCTCTTCTTTGGTAAACTTTGTTTATTTAAAAGTAATTTATGTTCGGGAAATTATTCTTGTTGGCTTTGATAAATTAATATATTTAACGCTTTTCCTAATTCTTCATTAGATAAAAATATACTAGAGGGCGATTGGCCTTTACATAATTTGATGAATCGCAACACGAAAGCCATGGAACGTAAAAGTCTTAAATACTTAGAAAAACGTTTAAAATCCATAACTAATGCCTTATCGCTAGTGTCAAGAACAACACTTAATGATACATCAGGTCGAGTTTCAGGGAGTGAGCCTAATTCTATACATTTAAATTGCGAAGGCCAACTACAACAGTCTTGTTGGAGAAAGTCAGGACCAGACCACCACATGTCCGAACCCTGCAGATGACTAATATCTACGCCACGCGATATTAGGTCTGCTGGGTTCTTATCGGTTGGGACGTGCCTCCAGGTACAGTTACCTGCCTGATCTAAGATTTCAGCGACGCGATTGCGTACAAATGGCTGAAGTCTTGAAGGTAGTATCTGTAGCCATCCCAGCACGATGGTCGAGTCAGTCCAACAAAACACTCGAGAAAACTTAAGCCGAAGGGAGTTCAACACCTTCTCATACAGACGAGCTCCCACGACCGCGCCACACAACTCCAACCTGGGAATTGTGGTAGGTTTAATTGGCGCCACTCGACTTTTGGACATAAGTAACCGAACAATGCATTCACCTTCGTCATTGATACTGCGTACATAAACGCACGCACCATATGCGCGCTCAGACGCATCCGTGAATATATGGAGTTCCAACTCCCGGTATGAGTGACACACAACAATTCGAGGAATACGAACTTCATTTAAAAGAGACAGAGATTTAATAATAGTCTGCCATTGTAAATTAATTTCAGTAGGCAATGGCTCATCCCAAGACAATTTATCTAACCACATTCTCTGTAGTAACATTTTCAAAGTGATTACAAATGGAGACAAAAGCCCCAAAGGATCGAATATCCTTGCAATCACAGAAAGTAAATCACGTTTACTGTTACTATTACACGATATAGTTGAGCCTATTGGAAAGACGAGTTCATCTGAACTAGCATACCAACCTAGTCCGAGCAGCTTGTCAGGTTCATTAGCACCTATATTTAAATCAAGCAAAGACTTAGCCACTTCACTTAATAATTGAGGTTCGTTCGACTTCCACTTACGCAATGACATGCAAGCCGATTCAAGCACATTCGTTATCTCCTGGCGAATGAATTTGACTTCATCCAAATCATCACCGCCACACAGTAAGTCATCAGCGTAAAATTCGTGTTTAATGATGTCAGCAACCTTCGGATTTTCACAATTAAGTCCTAATTGATGAAGGCACCTAAAAGCTAAAAATGGCGCACTAGCCGTGCCGTAGGTAACGGTGTTTAATTTATAAAACTTAACGGGGTCGGACACCTTAACACGCCACAATATTTGTTGTAGATATCTGTCAGACGGATGGACGACTATTTGTCTATACATCTTCTCGACGTCCGCTGACAAAACATACTTGTGCTGTCTGAAACGGAGAAGAATCGACAACAGATCATCCTGAACTGTAGGGCCGACCATCTGTAAATCGTTGAACGAAACGCCAGATGAAGATGGACAACTTGCATTGAACACCACTCGAAGCTTCGTAGTGGTGCTACTTTCACGTAATACGCCGTGATGCGGGATAAAATAACCAGACGAGTCCAAATCGAATTGTTTGCATTCAGTCATATGGCCTAGTGACTCGTACTCAGACATAAAATCGTAATACATTTTACAAAAATCAGATTTAGGTTTTAATCTACGTTCTAAAGACTGTAAACAATGAGCAGCTTTATTGATAGAATCTCCTAAAATAGACGGGTTTTGTTTGAGGGGAATACGAACACAGAAACGACCGTCGGCCAATCTGGTCGTATTTTTTATAAAATGCTCCTCACATAATTTCTCTTCTGGTGAATAATGAGAAGACTTCTTATTGACCTCCTCAAGCTGCCAGAAACGAGTTAAATCATTTCGAATTTTATCGAAACCGTCTTCGGAAGAACATTTATTGGTTTTGGTAAAATTGCACCGAATGTTACTAGATACCAATGCAACGTAATTACGACTAATCGGACCGGAGACAATCCAGCCTAACCTGGTTTCACACAAAATAGGCTTATCATTGCCTAACTTGTTTCTTTGTGAACCTAACAAGTCCCAAAAGACATCAGCACCGATTAAAATATCGACATCAGCGGGCTTGTAAAAAGTAGGGTCTGCTAAACAGATATCAGAGGGAAGGTTTAGTGAAGAAATATTTACCTCACTGCATGGGACATCACTAGTTATTAATGGTAAAACGAAACAAAAAAGTTCAGTACTAAAACTATTGTGTAATGACGTCACGTTAAGGCGACACGTTTTACCTACGTGAGAAGTCACGTTATTGATGCCAAATATCGATCTATCTACCTGCCTAGTCTCTAAATTTAACTGTCGGCATAGTCTTTCCGTCACGAAGCACGATGTACTACCGCTGTCAAGAACTGCACGAACAACATGTTCTCGACCATTACGATCATGTAATTTAATTAAAGCGGTTGACAATAACACATCATGACTCACACTTCTGTGTCCAGATGTAACGTTAGCCGACAACGCAACATTATTTGTCTCAGTCACCGAAGACGCCGAAGTCGACTGTGGTGACAAGTTATCAGACGAGTTGCGATTCACATTACTCGTACTATGTACAATAGGTTTAAAATCAGCGATATGAATTAAGGTATTATGTCTTCGTTTACAAAGCTTACAACCTGGCCTTTTACAATGGTTCGCGAAATGACCCGAACGAAAGCAATTATAACAAACCTTGAAACTTGGCAGTATTTTAATACGTGTTTCATTACTTAGTGCGAGAAACTGCGCACACTCACCTAAATTATGGTCACCCTTGCATTTGGGACACACTTTTGTACCTGACTCTGAGTAAGAATTAACACCACTCTGAACGGTAACCATAGACTTCAGCTTAGCCCCTGATTTATTACTGGGTTGTGGCTGATTATTACGAGACAACTCTAAAGTTTCAACTAGCTCGGCGCGCTCACGTATGAATTTAAGGAATGCATCGAAGGTAATCTTGCTGTCTTTGTCTACGCGACCTTTGCACTCCTCCCACTCACGGAACGTTCTGCTGTCTAACTTGCGAGTAAAAATGTAAATTAAAAGGGTATCCCAATACTTAACGGGCTCCCCTAATGTGTCTAATGCTCGTAAGTGTTTGTTTATTTGGTCAACTAAATTCTTTAAAGTTACAGAGGATTCCTTTGTAATAGTCTCCATGTTAAAAATGGCTGAAACATGATTGTGGATTAGTAATCTATATTAGTAATCTATATTATATTATTATCGAATCGTTCGCATAGTACGTTCCATGCCACAGAGTAATTATTAGCAGAAAACTCGATCGACTGAATCACCACGGCAGCAGCACCCTCCAGAGACGTTCGTAGGTAGTGGAATTTGTTGATTTCGTCTATAGCATCATTGCTATGAATGAGACTCGTAAAAGTGTCGTGAAACTCCAACCAGTTATTGTAAGATCCACTAAACTTTGGTAATTGAATTGTGGGTAGCTTAACTGGCTTATAACTACTACCACAATTACTTTTATTGCTACAAACAGATGCATTATCTTTATTATTATAATTGTTTAAATATTCCTGAGCCTTAGACAGTGATTTAAAATACAGCGATTCAAAATCGGAACGCTCAGAAAACTGTGCCTTGATATCATCCACAATACATTCCATACGCAACTGTACCTCATCATATTGTTGGTATAACAATTCCATCTTGCCTATGCGCAGCTGTAATTCCGTTATATCGGAGCTAGACAATGTTTTTACATCGAGTGTGTCTAAATAATTGACAAAGAAGGTTAATCGGCCTTTAAAGCTACCTCGCTTCCTTATTAACTCCTTTTCCTCGGCCATTTCTGGGAGCGGGTGTAAATCTGGAATTTATACAATATGTGTGTAAACAAACAATAATAACTAAGTAGATAACTTACTGTATATATATCTTTACTGATGATAACTATAATAATTTGAATGATTCAATGACCATTGACAATAACTAAGAGTATGTACCTATAAAAATTTTAACAACTCGTTTAATTCCTATACAAACTCAAATGACTTTCAAACTTTAATGAAGGTCAACACAATAACTTAATAACACGGTAATTTAACTGTAATAACAGTAAACAATTATTAATATCAAACGCTCTTAAAATTATGTCGTTACTAAATAGAAATACGTACCTACCTATACCTATGCATACATATATAAATCCTTAAAGTGACCTTTGGCAACAACATGACAGTTAAGAATTTGTATGACACTTAACAAAAGGTGTTAGTTTAGCATGGATAAATTGGTCATTGCTAACACAATTGCGCAGGCGCTCCAACACAAGGCGTCCCACAAGGAAGTGTTTTGGGCCCTCTGCTATTCATCATTTATATAAATGACCTTCCCAAAGTAACTAATCATCCCACTATACTTTTTGCTGATGATAGTACTGTCGTTTTTACAAGTAAGGACAAGTGATCGCTAGAACAAGATATAAACAGCACTCTAAGTTATATTCTAAAACGGCTAACAAATAACAATTTAAAAATGAACTTTGACAAAACTAAAATTATGATATTTCGCAATCGTAAAGCCCAATTTACTGATATTAATATACATTATGTAGGGAACAAAATAAATGAGATAGCAACTACTAAATTCTTAGGCATGACAATTGATTATAATTTGAATTGGAAGACACATGTTGACACTTTAAATCAAAAATTAAATGAGCAATCATACGCCCTACATATGCTGGCAAAGACGGTAGACACTTCCGCTGTACTTGCAGCATACCATGGCTACGTGGGATCCTTGATAAAGTATGGTATTGTATTCTGGGATAATTCCATCAATAAATACATCGATCGCATTCAAGGTACAAAAGCGGTGTATTAGGGGCATGTTTAATATTAACAAGACTGATAGCTGCAGATTATATTTTATCAAATATAATATATTGACATTGCCGTGTGTCTACATTTATGAAATTGCTAGCTTCGCAAGAACTAACAAACATCTTTTTGTTAAGTAGGTACAAAGCGGCATAGTGATAAAATTTGTTGTAAATCTAGCAAGACGGCCTTATATACCAAAAGCATTTTCAGTATGGCACCGCGTATATACAATCACTTACCAAAGTCTATACTAGAAACTCCATCCATTGATGAATTTAAAAAGAAATTAAAAAGACTCTTGCTGTTTAAATGTTATTATAGTATTCAGGATTATTTTATAGAGGATGTAAAGACATATTGTTGTCAGTTATATTGTTGTTGATGTGACATGTGATTAATGCACTAATTAATTAGCCATTATTATAATTTTGACATTTATTTCCAAAACATCTTGACATTCTCATTTTAATACATGCCTTTTTAATTTTTAATATTATTCTAGTTACATTTTTTATTTGTGAAGTCCCCAATATTAATTGCCACGGTGAAATTACCAAAATTGTGTTGTTAATTATATATTATTGTTGCATGTAATTGCCTAATAGTGTTGTGATACAGTCAAAGTTGAGATGGCGTAATATGGTTGAACTATACTCTATTTTTAACAACTTCATGTAATTACCCATATTAGCAAATAAATGATTTTTGAATTTGAATTTGAATAAGTTTTACAATTCCTAGAAGTATTTGTGATATTTAAAAAAAAAATACGACAGCGCTGCACGCTGGTATTTTGTTAGAGTGAAATAGAAATTCCAGTAGAGAAATAAAAAAACATAAAAAAATAGGCAGTTTTGGGAACTGCTGACAGAAGTGAAAACTTAAAACTTTGGAATTTTACATTACACCGGCTGCTGCGCGTCACATTAGCATGTCGGTGACGCGAACCCATATTAAGTTTTGCCCCTACCAAAAACCGCTCAATGCGACTAATGAAAATTTCCCTTCAAAAATAATCTCCCTAACCGTACATTACAAAATACCTAGCCTTTCAAACTAAGGAAATAAAGGGTCAGTAAAGGCAGTAAGTACCTACAAACATCATATTTCGAAATAATGAGCGAGCCGGAGTACGTACTCCATATTAATTATTGAGTAAATCAATGTAGGGCATGTAGCTGGCATGTAAGAGCGTGTGTCTGAGCCTACAGACATGATTTATGACCTCTAATTAAGTGTAGGCGCTAACACAAGTTCAACAGCTCGATCAAGTTAACTGAGTTACGATATTATTTCTTGAGAAAGTCCAAAAACAAAACAAAAATCTTTTCGGATACTACCCTTTTCTTTATCCTACAAAATTCTTACTTGGCGTACAAAATTTTAGTTCTTTAGAACTGAGGTGTAATTAGTTCTTGCTTAACACAGCTTACCGAATTATGCGTAGTGAGTCCGCCTGTCCAGAACTTGTGGCTCAATTGCTGAGGCTTTTTGTTCTTGTTGTACCCGAACATCAACTGAGGCTGCGAAGACTTATAGGTCGCACCTTCAGCACGCACAGTGAGCTCGAGCTGACTCTCCTATCGTTCAGGTGCTTAATGCTCTTCTGACATCAACACCGGAGTGTGACTTGTTTGCCGGGAAATGTATAGATGTTTGTCGTGAATGTTTGAAATTGATATAATGGATGAAAAAGAGATAATTAAAATTTGTACTTTTCTATTGATTCGATTGGTTTGTTATCATTATATTGTTTTCTTTTTGTGTAAATGTTGTCTATTTCTCGTGTTTCATTTTTATTATGTTTGGTTAAAATATTACTGTACAACGTTTTAGATTTATTTAAATTTGTTATGTTGTACACGTATCTATCTAAAGACGCTGTTATATGATTTTAGTGACTTTTAAATCTGTTATTACGCCTTCATATAATGCAAGTAAGATAAATAAAAGATGTATGTTAAACTAGAACGCATACACATCAATTCTACGAGTATATGTGAATATATGTGTAAATATTGTAGTGATACGTACTTTATGAATTAATTTCAGGAAGTAATGTCTACCCAAAGCATAAAAACGATATTACTTTCAAACTACTTAGATATATATATTTTTTTGTATGAACAGACTATTTTATTCTCTATAATTCTAGCTGTGATTATTTTTTTTAAATATTTATATTTTCGTTACTAACTATGAATATTCCCTATTAAACGAACGGCGGCGCGGCGTAAGCGTGACGTATGGCCAAATTCAACGGTGAATACCCAACCCTTAAATAAATCAGGTAAGGTTATTTTGCGAGGAAGGAGTTTTGAGAAGTTAATGTGAATCTGGGCTCGACAAGTTAAAAACTTCTAATGAATTAATTAAGACTTATTGAAATTTTAATCCCGGTGTTAATATTTTTATTAAGTTCTAGATGTAATTATTTCTTGAGTGACAAAGAGGAACTATTGATAATAAGCGAGACGAGGGCGGCTCAACCATTTCTAATAAATATATAACGTCACATTGCAAATGTTCAATAAACTACATCAGCATACCGTCAGCCTCAAAAAGATGTATAGACTGACGATAATTTATAATTGAAGCTACATATTGATACTGTATTATGAAATAAAATTTCGAAACGCATCTTATTGAGGCTCTTTGTATGTTCGCCAGCACATCAGGTTATATTAAACTGTCAAAGGAGATGGGAAATCCTGGGTCCAGCAGTTAACTAGTTGAAATGTGTATTAAAAAAACCGTTATATTTTTCTAAAGGAAATCACAAAATACAGTACCATGTTTCTATCTAGGAAGCGAGAAAAGTTAAATTAAGTTATGAAACTAAATAATCGATTAAATAGATGCCTGAATTCTTAGTAATAGATATCAATAATCGGTAAAATTTCAGAATATCTTTTCGTGGAATCGATTTATAGCGAATCGAGTTCCTTTTATTTTTCTTTAGTTGGCAACATTAGTCACCGACTGACAGATGACAGGCAGAAATAATCGGCAAGCGTTTGTTTTCTTTCATTCTGAGAGCGCATATATTTTTTATGTTTTATTGTATAACTCAACGACCTCGGCTTTGCATATTATGAAGGACTATTCGACGGATCTTGCTACTTTGAATTACCTGACTCTCTATTTTGGACAACTGATTACGCCTATCGATCGAATATTGACGACATGGATCGCTGTGTAAATTGTACCATTGCGTAACTCTTATTGGCAGAAGAGTCCTGGACGTTGAGGTGATTTATCAGTTATTCGTCAGTAGCGTGCATCTCTGCCTGTAAATACCTATTCATGTCGAGATTTTAGCCTATCAAGCGGACAAAACCAGAGTTATGTACCTACTGTTTATGATCACCGGTGTCATGTCTGTCGGCTGTCTCTTTGTTGGATAGCATACATATATTAAAACAATACTAATAGCTAATTAGTTGATTAATTGGCCATACGAATCTATGGAATGTGCTGTTTGACCGATTTACTAATAAAAAGGTGTAGGTAACGATTAAGTCCCGATGGGACCGATTCGGTCCACGACTTAGGTGCTTTGAGGTATTGACAGTTATTGAGACCATTTCGGTCTTGGCCGGGACGTAGCGATTTGGTTGAACATGCATTAGGATGTAATGAAGCTTGTTTATGGTTGAACATGATTTAAATTGTTAACATATTTCAGGTAACCAGTGAGAACTATGTATGCCCAGCATGTTGGAACTTGGCCCAAGATGTGGTTCTTGGAAGACGTCCGATTAAAGCACCAACCCAAGTTGGCCATTCCAGTGTCTGTGTCCGCTGCCGCAACCACCTTCTTCGCAATGAGTCTGCTCGTGATTCATTCAATGTTAGGCTTTTATTGTAATTGTATTGAAGGTAGAAGGACTTTACTGTGTTGGTGTGCCCCTGTAATGTGCATAATATATGTTGGGAAACATACCAAGAAAATATCGTACCTCCTGCACAAAACTTAGGTGACATTCTCATAATTATTGAAGATGAATAATTAATATTTTATACATATATTGGTGTTTTATTTTACTTCCTCTTCTCCCAAGGTACCTACTGCTTCTAAGTTCAGGATATTGGATGTAGAGACTTGTCTTCGACTGTAGCGACTGTCCAGGGCGTGCCAAACGTGTCAGATCTTCGACACGTCACTCTTGAAGACTCTTCTTGAACTCCATGCATAAAACCATTACACAAGCGAAGCCATTCAAAATTATTTCGCAAATAACACCAAAAAAACTGCAATGTTATTAATGTAACCTCAATATAACTTCCTGGATAGTCGAATTTCACCAAACTTCTTTCAGTGAGGCCTTTTTATTATGTCCTCTTACTAATAAGGCTAGTTTCATTGAGTTAACACCTGGGCCCAGGAGACTATGGAGCCTTTCCCTTCTCCTTTCTCCAATAAAAAATAAACCTTAAAATGTTGATGGTTAAGTTCTTGTGGTAACTTACAGTTTGTGCTGGCGCCTGTACATTTATTTTGTAGAGCTTTCTTTTTCAGTTACAGCAGCACGATGGGCAGATAAGCGGACGAAGAGTCCGCAGGGCGCCCTGTCTTCTTTATGAGGACCAGTTTCCCCATCTTCCAACGAAGCGGGAACTAGCCCCTCTCCAAGCATGCGCTTAGGAGCCCCCTTAGTCGAGACCCAAGAGCCTCCAAGGCCAGGACCCAGGCTTTCCCAGGTAAGCCGTCGGGTCCTGGGGCGGTATTTTTGCCATTCAGCCTACGTACCGCCACTCTCATCTCTACCTCAGTCACCTCCGGAGCATCGTCGTCGTCGTCGTAGGCGGTGTGGTCCGCATCGGGCACCGCACTAGGCGGAGCCAAGGGCGGGGCGGTGTGTTTCCCTCGCAAAGGGAACAGAGCGCTCACCACGTCCTCCACAAGCTGAAGCCGGAGACTGCGTCAGCGTCCATGGGCGGAGTTTATCACGTACCACTTTGTACGGGCATCCCCACGAACAAGGAACCTGTTCAGTGTCCCCAGCGTTTCCTCGCAGGCCGATCCCCTGGCCCGCAGGATCATCTCCGCTTGGAGGGCGGTCTTCGCCGCTCTGTACCCCTCGTACAGCTCCGCCTGAATGACTTCCGTATGCGGAGGTCGAATACGGAGCCTGCGGTACCTGGTGTACCGGCGACGCGCAGCAACGCATGCAGTGTGCAGAGCCGTCAGCTCTTGCGACCACCAGTACACCTGGCGCGAGGCACGTCCAGATTGGACTTGGGGCATTGCCACGTCACATATTTCGGATATGGCCTCCCGGAACCACTCCGCCTCGTCGTTGATGACAGCAGGCCTGTCCGGTGGTGACACCCAGGCCTGCGGAGGAGCTCCCGGTCCAGCTGGTTCAGCGCCCACCGCAAACCACTTGGGGCTCGTTGGACCGGCGCGCTCGAGGTCTGGGCGGAGACATTAAACCGGGTATACCGGTGATCGGAATAGGTCTCCACCCCCTCCATGACGTGCCAGTCAACTACACACGGCGACAGAGTGGGGCTGGCGAACGAGGGTTTATTTATTTATTTAAACTTCTCGCACACAATTAACTACAAAAGCGGACTGAATGCCTTAGGTATTCTCTACCAGTCAACCAAGGGTGGTGAAGAGATAAGATGGCAGGTGCTCTGAGAGGAAATAAAAATAACGAAAAATAGTTACAGAAATAGATAAATAGGTAACTTATAATACAAATACATACATATTTACTACAATATATACCTACATTATACATATATATATATACATACAAATTCAAGAAAAAGAGATACATAATTGAGATGACTCTACGCTAGGGTTGGATTTTACTTTAGTTTTAAACGCATTAAAAGGCAAATCTAGCAAAGAAGAGGGTAGCATGTTGTAAAAAGTTATACCAAGGGAAGGGTTCCGTAGTTAGGATGAATTTATTTCAAGAACAAACTTAACATTGTAGTTAAAAACATGTGCCCCCATACATTCCAACTGCAAATATAATTTTGTACGCACAATATTGAGTGATTTACCATGTCATTTTAAGAACAGACTTCTTATGAGTTTCCTGTAATCTATAAGTATAGAACTATTCTCTGTATTTTTTTCTTTTTTTTTTTGGTATAGCAGTTATTTTTAATTTAATGGTCAATTTTCATCCATTTTCTTCAATAATTTTAAAACTAATTGTTATAAAATTATAAAAAATATATATTTGAAGTCCTCTTAACAAGTCATTTTATTTGATAGGTCACACGGCACAATTAACAAAACATAAAAAAAGTGAACCCCATATTCAGAATTCATTTATTTGTTACGTTACATGTACGTGGTTGGGTCACAGAAATTTATAACATACCTAATTAGCCTATAATGTTCCCACTGCTGGGACACAGGCCTCCTCTCTGTGAGAGGGAGTGGGTCGTAATCCACCACGCGGGCCCAGTGCGGGTTGGTAGATGTCACATGTCTTTGAATTTTTGGTTCTAGGACATGCCGGTTTCCTCACGATGTTTTCTTTCACCGTTTTGAGAGCAGTGGTGCTGAAATAATTTACACAAAGTAGAGCGCCTGTCTGGGTTCGAACCTACAACCTACAACTCGTAAGCCGCGGCCGTTACCACTGGGCCACCACTGCTCTTTACAGAAATTCATATGTGCACTAAATTTCAACTTAATCTGTAGACCGATTAAATTGAAATTTGGTATACACTTAATCTACTAGAGTAGATTCGGAGAAAATCGCCTGTGACAGACGGACACACGAGTGATCGTATAAGAGTTCCATTTTTATCTTTTGAGGTACGGAACCCTAAAAGTATGAATTCAGCCTAATACAATGAGAAAATACGTCATAAACAAGAATACGCTTTTTTTAAAACACGTCTATTCTGTCAATAGTCTCTCAGTAAGTGGCTGTGATATAAGGACGGACGGACAGCCAGTTTGAAATCATAAGCGTTTTTTTTCATTTGGCTACGGAACCCTAAAACCACCGTCAGTGGGTAAAATTAGGTAGGGGTCCACTAGGGCCGATGCCTGCCGGGGTCGCGGGAAGGTACTAATGGGTCACCGAGGCCCCCGCAACACAGGCAACGGAAGGAATACGGGTGGGTTGTAAGAGTCTGACACACCCTCCCGCTCCACCCAGAGCGGGAGAAGTTATTTGATGAATTCCCATCCAAAAAAAAAAAAAAGTGTGTAAATTACTTTCGAATATACTGTGACTTTGTTTCTTTTTCAATTGAATTACCTATAATGTCAAAAGAATACACAGCTAGTACTTCATAGATAACATAAACATATATCCTTGGGTTTAAATTCGTGTATTGAATAACTAGCTGCTGGCCGCGGCTTCGCCCGCGTAGCTTTTTCTAAAATAAAAGTAGTAAAAGTAAAAGATACTCCTTATAACACCAGCTATCTGCCCGTAAAAGTCCCGTCAAAATCCGTTGAGCCATTTCCGAGATTAGCCGGAACAAACAGAGAAACAGAAAAAAATTAAAAGATATTTTTTTTTGTTAGAACCTTCCGTGTATACTTTCATATGAATTTAATAAAAATCTGTTATTTTGACATTTGAAACAGACACTTCAATTTTATTTATTTGGAGATAGTATTACAAAATGCAACGCACTATTCGAACGATTCAATAGTGTCAATTACAACGCGTATACTTTCACGCAATTACTGCATATTCTACTGCAAATGTAGATTAGTATTCACAGAAGCGAAAATTACGTGAATTCATACGTCATCGCAGTTGGTTGCCTGTACAATACGGTCGATTGACATAGATTTTGATTGGTCACCAACGGATGTGCACTATTCATAATATTTCGCTGGCACCGAATGACGGTAAAGACGACTATTGTGACGCTTGATGGATTTAAAGTGCTTTTTGTCACCGTTTAAAATTATCCGTTCTGTAAATAATACGTGATGAATTATAAATTTTTGTATTCGACTTTCGTTATCGTGAAATTAAAATTATCGTACGGACATTTTTGGATAGTAGTGAGAATAGAATAGAATAGAATATAATTTATTTATGCATCTTAGATACAGTACACCAGTAGTAAACATTAAAACGTAGTTATAACTAAAATACTTACATAGTTTCTAAGTTTTTAATGTACCTACACACTAAGTTTATAATGTACACTTGCACAAATACACAGTAAAATCAAAACTTAGATAACGATTATTAAGTATATTAAGAATGACATTGCAACTATGTAAATAAACTTGCTTAGTAATAACATTTCAACAAAACTACTGATAAATGTCCATTGACGGTATACATAAATAAAGTTCTTTACCTTCCGCGCTAGTTAAAACTGTGTTACGGCAAGGTAAGATTCTCGTTCGATGATTAATTTTCAACCGTATCGTAATGAACATACAACACAATTCTGCTAAAAGTTTTTTTTCCTACAATGAGAAATAGACGTCTATGACGAATTACAAGTTTAACGTAGAGAAGTAGTATATGTAAAATAACTAGACAACCATGATGCATACGATTTGTATAGAATCAAGTTTATATAACTAGACAGACAGACGTGCTGCTGGGGAGTTTGTTCCGACACTTCTTCTTCCCAGCTAAAGCACTAGGAAGTGGTGACGGGCGGGCATTTTTGGGGGACTGTCTTATGTAACTTTGACGTTCGAAAAGTGCTGATTTTCAGCCCAGTTTGAATAAATGACTTTTGATTGATTGATTGATTGATTGATGCGTAATACAATAAATACCATGATGAATTTAAATGTGGATACTAGAATAAATTAATATAGTTTAGTATTGAACGTACTACATTTTGTGTATGAATGTATGCTATGTTTGTAATATTAGTAGGTATATTTTTATATAGGTACGTATTGTTAACAATTATGAAACGATTAAATATCTTTAACTAATGTAAATAGATACATCAATATTTTGTATTGTTATACATTATTTGGATACTAAAATAATGTGTACGTGCACTTATATTTGTATAATTATATTTTATAAATATATTATAATTCATTAAAACGTGGAAGTAATTAAAATGATAAATTTCCATATTTTAACATATAGGGTATAAAATAAAATACATAACATACCGTATATCATAAATACATATTTTTATGAATTTTTCAGTCCGTTCGTAATGAATTTTACTCAGAAACTCATCCAGTGCCTTTCTACAAACATAACTAGTCATATCTTTTAGGGGTTTTATTTTACTAACACGATACACAATAACGGAGCCTGAAAAAAGAGAAACTCTGTGCAAATGTTGTTTTACATGCTGGGACAACGTACACCTCATGTGATCTTCTGGTAGATTTATTAGTTGGTCTTCCACGGATATGTTGTTTCAGAACTATATTCTGTATAAAGAGTTGACGAACGTTTAGGACTTCACATTCTTTGTATAGCGCAGTCGTTGGATACCTAAATCCTTTGAAATTTACAACTTTCAGAATACATCGGTGTACCCTTTCGATTTTTATGATAATACTTTTCTTAGCACCACCCCAAGCAGAGATACCGTAAGAAAGTATTGATCGACACAGTGTAAAGTTGTTCTTCATTTGTAAAAACAAAATAAGTACCTATCCGATGACTTTAAGATTATTTTACAGGCCTCCTCTCTGTGAGAGGGAGTGGGCCGTAATCCACCACGCGGGCCCAGTGCGGGTTGGTAATTACCATAAATAATGCAATAATTTGCATTTTGTACGGCAATTACAAAATTGGATTCGGTTACAGAGACTAAAGATTAAAACTCTGAAGTCGCTCCAATGAACTAATAAATTAAGCATGACAACTTATTTCAGTGAGCATAACAAACAAGAGACTATAGTGTATTATCGTAGTGTCTTATTTGTTATACCAATAGTATACCAAACAATATCACACTTGAACGTCACGGTTATTAGGTATTTAGTAAAAACACTAATGTATACATCAAAAACTACTTCATAATTAATCATGACTGTGAATACAATATACCTAACATAACATAACTCTGCTGGGACACGGGCCTTCTCTCTGTGAGAGGCAGTGGGCCGTAATCCACCACCGGGCCCAGTGCGGGTTGGTAGATCTCACATGTCTTCAAATTTTGGGTTCTAGGACATGCCGAATACAATATACTCAAAATCAAAATCTCCGTTACAAAATAAGACTTATTTTAGATTTTACCCAATTAGTTAGTTTTTATTCTACCCAATCCTTCAAAAACAAAATGTATAATGTATCAAAATGTTCTAATATACAGTCTGGTTCAAGTCCTAACTATCTCATTCAAGAACTATTGTTCCTTAAATAAGACGTCTATTATCATGAATGGATCAGCCCCTCCGGTGTTTTGTGCGGCCCTCATTGTGCGAAAGACAATGAGTTGATTAAATGAGTGATATTAGGAAACTTATTAACCCATTTATTCAATTGAATGAATGATATAAATGTGTCTCTATAACCTACATATTTATTTATTTAAAACAGTATAGCCTAGTGGTGTGAGTGTCGGACTGTTAAGTCATAGGTCTCGGGTTCGAACCCAAGGCACGCGTCTCTGACTTTTTGTATTAATGTGCGTATTGTATTTAAATTTCTTGCTTAAAAAACGATGAAGGAAAACATCGTGAGGAAACCGCCCTGATAGATTTTTTTCTATGGCATGTAAAGCCAATTCAGAGGCCTTGAAAAACAAAAAGACACAGCAGAATCTCTGCAACCAAAATATCTAGTATTTTGGTTGCAGAGATTCTGCTGTAACAACGTGGCGCTTTTTTCTTTAATTCCCATTAAGTAGGTACGTACTATTAAATATGGATGATTCATGATTATGGTTAGGTTGCGTTGTCTTAATTATCTTTTGAATTACATATCCTAAACCTGTACTTAAGCAAGAAAGTGAATAAGATAACCATCTACTATACAATCTATCCACTAATAAGCAAAGACAATTTGAGTTAATCATCACATTAATTCTAATTATGAACAGATTGATATTGACCATATTTTAATCTAACGAGCTCAAGGAAAGTAATCCATACAATGCATTAGAAAACCACTCAGACTTTGTCAATCTGACCTCGAGATTAAAATCACTAATGAGATAACATTCTTTAATCAAACACCAGATTACCTAGTAACAATGCACGTTTCCACGACCATGTCACGCTCACACTTGACCGCCTTGTTTAGTGCCATCCAATTGTTCTCGGTGTTCTCTATCCGTATTCCACTCTACTTGTTTATGGACAGTTACCAAGAGCAGACGTACATAACACAGTGCAATGTTTACAAAATCATTATTTTTCTTACTATTGGTCCTAGTATACGAATCAAAGTGTGTGAGAAGAACACGGAAAGTTTTTGATTCCAATGGTTGTGATCTTGGTCCTCTGGTTAAAGAAATTGCATCTTATGAAACCGTTGCTAAGAAAATAATAGACTACACAGTCTCGGGAGCGTTCAAAGGGAAGACTTATGATGAGTGAGTATTGTTGTACTTTAATATTGATGCTGCTGTTAAATTGGATCTTTGAAGGATTTCACTAAGATATCTATTACAAGATTTACCCGTGTAGCACGTTTTAGATGATTGAAAAGAAGTAAGAGCCAAATAAAGTATGGAATTTAATAGAAACTGCACGCATGAAGATGCTAACCTAATGATATTTGTAAACAAAAGTCAAGTGTAATATAATAAGGGGTAAAAAATAATAAAAATCATTATAATAATCTTTATTTATATGACATTGGAATTCAATTTAGTAGTTTATTTTACTGTTTTAAATTGCTTCGCCATAAGAATACGTCTAACATATTTCCTGAAGTAGTATATTATAGTACTCTTTTTTTTATATTATTATGTGACACTACTTTTACAGGCTGGTGCAATTTATGGAAATAAAGAAAGAAAAACAAGTTTATCATCGCATATTACCTGCTTTATTCTAAGGTTACTGATAATAGTCTTTAAATAGAATGATATGTATGTCACATAATATTTTCAAATGAATATCTGTAGCAAAAAAAAAAAAATACATAAAAATGACCAATATCACTTTACAATATCAACATGTCGTTGACACTTATTCACTTGCTCAAAATTTAATAACACACGTTTTTATGTGTAAGGTCAAACATTCAATAACAAAATAAGTAGACGGGTTCTAAGTGCCGTAATGATCCGTTTGTGAACATAGCATTTACATTTGACAAAAACCACACCATTACAATTCGCATTTACTATCTATTACATCTTAGCACTTAAGTAATACTATGATCCAAAATGATACTATCAAGTGGAATGCGTACAATTGAAATTTCACACACATTGTGATAATATATAAACGACATCTACAAGAAATACTATCAAGCCTCTTGAGTATTGAATGTCTATCAAACGTAGACATAGTAATCGTATAGATATTTTAGACATTCGACCATCAATTCGATAAGATACTAAGATAGACAGATACTACAAAAGAGCTCTCGTTTTATTATAACATCTCAATGTCTCAGAGACATTGGAAGAAAAATGAATTTTGACCGGATTGTATTCGTAACCCTTTTTATTATCGTTTCAAATGAAGCCAAGGTTCTGAAAAAAAATTCAAATATATGCCAGGACACGCTGGGGGATGAATTGATTAAAGAGATATGGGCTTACGAAAATGTTAAGGATGAGATTCTTAGATATGTTCTCGACGGTGATTTTAAAGGCAAAACTTATGATGAGTAAGTGTGAGACGAGGGACGGCCTTCTGTAATGTGATTGTGATGAAGTGCAGTTTGTGGTTAATATCGTTCCTTTTTGTAATTACAGATTGGCGAAATTCGTGGACAAGTTTGGTGCGCGGCCATCAGGAACAGAAGTCCTTGAAAAGTCTATTGATTATATGATCGATTTATCTCATAAAGAAGGTTTAAATGATGTTATTACTGAAAATGTTAAGGTGAGTTATACATTTTTCATAGATACGATTATAACAACGATCTAACGAACGAATATAACATTTTATCAATGCGAGAATATGTGAAAACAAAATTGTAAGTTTTGTATACAGAGTGGTTTTTTGAGACGGAGCAGTAAGAGTATGTACCTTAATCGTTGCAGTTACTGAAAAACGGTCTTAGGAGACTGTCCATATTTTTTTGAGAAATATTGATCGCCATTTACAGATTTTGAAAAAAAACAGTCAGGACTAAAATGGGCCATTTTCACACCAACTTTTTTTTTTATGCCATTCGATCCTGTTTCTTATAAGGATCAAAAAACTCTATCAGACCAACTGAAGTTTGAGTACTAGAAAAATATCAAAAATTTCAAACTTTTCCTATACATTTCGTAGGAAATGAGACTCCAAGTTACTGTTTAGGGTTATGTACCTGGTATGTAAAAGATTATTGTTATTCTAAACAAGTTTTTATGTTTCAGGTTCCGCGCTGGCAAAGAGGTGCAGAAACAATTACTATGCTAGAACCAAGATCCAAGAAGATCGCAGTCTTGGGTCTCGGTCATAGTGTCAGCACACCTATAAATGGACTCACAGCTGAAGTGGTAGTAATATCCAATTTTACACAATTGGATAATATGCCAGCCGAACAGATCAAGGGCAAAATTGTTCTTTATGTACCAATTTTTACGACTTACGGTGAAACTGTGAAATATAGGCAACAAGGAGCAAGTAAAGCATCAGCTAAAGGAGCCATTGCATCTTTGGTGAGATCTATTACTCCCTTTTCAATTAACGCCCCACATACAGGTTCTCAAACCTACGCTGATGGTGTTGAACCAATCCCAACGGCAGCAATTACTTTGGAAGATGCTGATTTGATAACAAGAATAAATAACCGAGGTGAAAAAGTCAAGCTACATATTCTAATGTATTCAACCCTACAAACTGAGACATCAAGGAACACACTCGTTGATTTGAAGGGATCGAAAGACCCGGACAAGCTCGTTATAGTGTCGGGACATATCGACAGCTGGGATGTTGGCCAAGGAGCTATGGATGATGGAGGTGGCCTTTTCATCAGCTGGGCAGCTCCAGTAATTCTAAAACGACTGAACTTGGTCCCAAAGCGAACCATCAGAGCCATATTTTGGACGGCTGAAGAACTAGGTATGATAGGTGCATATGCATACAAGAAAGCGCACAGAAATGAGAGCCACAATATTAACTTTATAATGGAGTCTGATGAAGGAACATTCGCTCCTCTGGGACTGGCTGTCGGTGGCAACCAAAAAACGCGTTGTATTGTCGCGGAAATTTTGAAGCTTTTCCAATCAATTAATGCGTCAACTCTTGTAGAAAGTGATAGTCCAGGATCTGATATTTCTATATTTACCGGTAATGGTATACCTGGAGCTAGTCTTTACAATGACGATGAGAAATATTTCTGGTTCCACCACACTGAAGGAGATACTATGAATGTTGAAAATCCAGAGAACCTAGATCTTGGAGCTGCGTTCTGGACAGCCGTTGCTTATATCATCGCTGATCTCTCTGTTGATATTCCTCGATAAGTAAAGAAAAATGTTTTTTCTTTTGCAATATTTAAATTATAATAAAAAGAAAGCTTAATATTAAACTATGGTTAAAATATGGCATACGATTTCTTAATATCCAGTTTTCCTATAACACATTTTACACATAACATAACTTCACGCCTTATTTTCCCAAAGCAGAGGCGTGGGCATAGGTGTATCTGTCTCTGTAGTACACCCACATTTCGCCAGTTATGTTTAAGTCCCATGTAATAGGCGGGAGCCTATTGCAGAATTCGGGCTGCTACTAAGAAATTCCAAATAACCCGATAACATTTTGCCCGACCCGGGAATCGAACCCAGAACCTCATGCTCAGCAGTAGCGCTTGCCACCACTAGACCAACGAGGCAGACAAAACATTTTATTTTTCGATAAAACAATCGTACCCCATCTCCAATAGGCATTAAATAAATTATCAATTGAAATCCTTTTAAATTAATTTTCCTCTCAGTATATTACGAAATCACATTCAAATAAAAGAGGCAGAGGCAAAAGAATCTTCGAAAAATACTTCAATCAATTTGTATATTGGAAATGTTCCACTCAATTTTTCTAGAAGTGTTCTTAAATCAATGAGCGTGAATCCTTTATCTACGGTTCATTTTCTTTTAGGATCAAGCTCTTGGGAACGGTAAACGGGATTCGGTATATTATAAAGATATTTTCTATGCTACAGCAAAAGAGAATTTTCTTTTGCGAAGCGATCCACCTTTCGATAAAGGTCTTAAATTATGTTATCGTGTCTCAGCCGTTGTAATAAAAATAAAACAAGTAAGCTTCCCGTCAAAATGTTGTATCGAGCGTGTAAGGTAGGAACTGATTTTTATGAGAATAAAGAGTGATGATGTAACTTTTTGTTAAAATAACACTGTATTAGAAGAAAGAGGAAAGAAGCTGCTTATATTTTGATGGAAAAATCTTTTTCTAATCAATCATCGACATGAGCATGCAGAATGACAATCTTTTTAGATTTTTATCAGCATCAGTGTTGGTTATAATTTTCTTATCTATAAATCAATGTAGCCCCGTGACTTCAATTAAATATGACATCTCAATAGGAAACCTCAACATTGAAAGTCAATGAATAATGTAAAAGTTCTCGACTGAAAATGTAACAAAATTACAGACATTAAAATTTAGGCCGTGCGCTTTGTAAATAAAATGTTTTAATGAATTTGCGGACAAAAGGTTCCCATCTATAATTTCGCATGAAATTATTATGTCAAGGCAGGTCATTTTGTACGAAAATGTGTATCATTAGACTTTGTCAAGCTATCTAATTTTGTATGTTTTTTAATAAAGGACGTTCAGTTTTTTTTTGGTAAGACTGTATTTTGGTCGCAGCTAGCTTAGCTACCGTTCTACTTGACGACAAGAAGTATAAGACTCTTAACAAAATAAATAAAAAGCCATTTGTAATATAAACATACCTCAATCAAATTGTATCAAGAACAGTAACGTATTTTTTTAGGTGTCTTCTGAAGGTTGCATTGTATTATTGAGACAGTCTTTTACAGCAACAGTATTGTACCATTTGTTTTTTTTTATAAGGGTCCCGTCAGTTAACTTTTATTATTTAATGTACAATGTGTATGCCGTTGGCATACTTATCACTATCACTACGAGTACATAGTATAAAACCAAGTTCCCCCACTGCGTCTGTCTGGTGGAGTGATTGAGCAGGAAGGTGTAGGTGTATAATTCATTACGGTTTTGTGTAAATGTTCTGAAATATGACGACATAAAATACTCCAAGTAGGATGAACATCAGTTACATTTTAATCTAATCCACATGCTCGATGTAACAGGCCGATACGACACTACGACAGAAAAATAAAATGTAGGCCTATATGCTCTGCTACCCCTGCGAAGCCGGGGCGGGTTGCTAGTTATAATTATTAAATAAATAAATCAGTAACCTGCAATTGGTTGAATTTCCAATCGCAGGCTAGCATACTAAGTACCTACTTATCTATACAGATAAATAAAATTGGAGTGTCTGTTTGTTATATTAAAATAACCGCTTTTTACTAAATGCAGAATGTATACACGGTACATATACCAAAATAACATTTTTTACAATTTTTGTCTGTCTGTCTGTTTGTTTCGGCTAATCTCTGAAATGGCTGGACCGATTTTGACGGGATTTTCACTAGCAGATAGCTGATGTAATAAGGAGTACTTACTATACTTTTATTTTAGAAAAAGCCAGGCGGGCGAAGCCGCGTTTACCAGCTATTGTTTATGCAGCCCACTACGGGTCGATCGGTCCTACATTCCCTCCTGTCCAATCTGAGCAGTCAACCGCGCGGTTAACCTGCTGACTGAAAAGGGACGGAAATGTGTGGAGCAGGAAGTGACAGTTTTTTTTTTTTGGGTGGGAAACCATCAAATAACTTCTCCCGCTTTGCGCGGAGCGGGAGGGTCTGTCAGACTCTTACTGACTAAAACCCACCCGTATTCCTTCCGTTGCTTGTGTTGCGGGGGCCTCGGTGACCCACAACTACCTTCCCGCGACCCCGGCAGGCATCGGCCCTAGTGGACCCCTTCCTTTGTGCTGACGACATCTCTTTGAGGCGTGCGTGGAATACAACGCGCCGTCGACCCAGACCTGGTCCTTACCGGACGGTGAGCTACCCATTGCTCACCGTCCGCAAGCCCGCGCCTACGGTGGCCGGAAATCCGCCCGGGATTCCCGACGCCCTGGGCGTCTCCTGCGGCGGCTAGGGGCGAGAGGGCGCGAAACTTGCCTTTCCCTCAACCGCCCCGCCTCCTCCTTCGCGAACATTACTGCTTCGCAGAAGGAGGTGACGGCTGCCCATGCCCTCTCGCTCCGTACCATGGCCTGAACCAGGGCCGGACGCGAGAGGTCTCTGCCGCCGATCGCCTCCACGAGGACACGGCGGTGCTCTGCCCAAGCCGGGCAGACCTCCACCGTATGCTCCACCGTGTCCTCTGGGCGATCCACACAGTGGTGACACCCGGACGTTTCCTCCCGCCTTATCCGACACAGGAACCTCCCGAAGCTGCCGTGTCCGGTGAGGACCTGTGTCAGGCGGAAGGTGAGGACGCCGTGGCGCCTCTCCAGCCACTCCTCAAAGAGGGGACTTATCGCCGCAATCGTGGCGTGCCCAGTGGGCAACTGCCCTACGGTTCATGTTTGGATGTTGTATAATGCTAGTTGCGCGGAGTGGAGATGTGAGCTGTGCGTAGCGGAGATGTGAGCTGTGTGCTCGACGAAATCAGTCAAGAGCTGTCTACGAAAGGAAGACGCCATGTTTTTAAGTACTCAAAAGTGTATTCCGAAGACACGGATATTTTGCAAACTTAACTGAAAATATAAAAATACGGACGGGCCGACTCTTGCATTCAAGGTCAGTCAATCGACTGACGCTTTCGGGTGTGCGAGGCGTGGGGAGAAAGCAGCGGGGAAAGAAGCGCGCTAGCATGGGCGCCACCAGCCGGTCTATTCTGCATAGATCTCACCGTGAAACCTTAGGTGAAGTGAGCGTGAAGTGAGCTGTAATTCTACCTAGTGCTAAGGATAACACTATAGACAGCTCACTTCACCTAAGTTTTCACGGTGATATTTTTACAGAATAGCAATGCTGGTCATCGGAGCTGTGTGTAGTCACAGTCAGTCACATACATCTCCGCTCTGCTCCGCGCCGCCATGCTCGCTTGCGCACAAAATTCTATAGAAAAATGAGATGTGTCCCCCTCCTCTCCACTTGATCCATTTCCACCGAAGCTAAGCGGAGAGGAGATGTGGAAATAACGAAATCTGGTTGGTTATTCAAAACACATCTTATCTCGTCCCCTGTCCTCTCCGCTTTGCTGGATACCGGGCCTTAAGGTAATGTACCAGTTAAAAATCAATCCTTATAAAACAAAAAAAAACTTTCATTAGCATTTTTCGTAAAACAAAGAAAAGTTGTAACAATATGAAACCGACGGACTTTATCTGGCAATTTTATTGTGAAGAATAAAAAATTTTAGGCACAAACAACTCCCGAAACGTAATGAAGAATGGAAAAACTTCAAGAAACAGTTTCTTTTAAGTTTGTTTTTTTGTTTTCGCTAGAGATATTCATTCCCGTGACTTGCTTGTTTGTTTCGGAAGATTTTAATAATGGTTTGTTTTTCTTCATTTCCATAATTAAAAATTACTTAAGTAAATCTTAATGCAGGTTTAGCTTAAATTAAGTTGTTACATTTAAAATATTCTAAAATTTGTCCAATTAAATACAATTATTAGATTGTATTTGTCGCGTTATGAAATGTTTTGGAATAATCATACACAATTTTGAGATAAATCCGATTTTTATTTGCAAAATACGTGTCATGAAACAGAATCATTTCTTCTTACACTGTCATAAAATAGGTACATATTTTATATAGCTATAGACACACCACTTTATACACGCACCAAACACATAAACACACACACTCACATCTGTTACATAAACTTTCACCACACAACACTTCATCCACATTTCATAATCGATGTAGTTAATACTTTTCTGTTTTGTAATTAATAAAATATAAAACTAGTTTATTGTCCACCCCAGAGTGATACGGCACTAGTTCTCTTTATTACATGCTATTATGTAGCCTATCTAAGAGGACAGTACCTCAACCATTTAGTGTAGTGTTCTAGTGATTATTTGTTTATGTATAACTATTTATTGTATTCTACTACAGCACCATTTATGCAATAAAGTATTATTATTATTAAAATTGTGTATGAATACACAATTTTGCAAATAAAATTCGGATTTATCTTAAGAGAACTACGTAAGAGGTAATGAATTTATTTATTTAGGAAATACCTTTTTAGACCCAAATATGTTCCTACCATAATTTTTATACACACTATCATAATTAATTTTAGTTCTCTGCATTAACCCTTCTAAACATATAAATAAATGTTTAATGACCCCCGCGCCTTGTCTTTAATTTCCTTCATCTTCTTACATATTTGTACGTTGTATAAGAGAAAGGAACCCGTAATGGGATACGGAACCACGTAATAGCATCTAAGTGGAAGCCACATCTGTCCTCGAAGCGGACCGTAAAGTCTAATCTACGACACAGAAAGAAAACTACAAAGATGTGAAGAAAATGTTTGAAAGTTGCAGTTTAGATAATTTAGGTGGGATACTGACATAATGGCGCATTTTAAGTTATTTTTAATAATGATGGAACTTGGATACTCATCGGGTGGGTTTTAGTTGGTTTAACAGCAAAGTTTTGTAAGTGGTTTACTGTTCTAGCAAGAAATAGGATCAGTTTTTTACGTGCTCGGGTTGTCGTAAAAGACAAGTGATTTTTTTGTTATAAATAAAGCTTTTAGCCTACAGATTCGCCCGCGTGGGGCTCGGAAATGATCCCACGGAAACGTAATAAAAGGGGTAGAAAGTATCCTAGGTACCCAGGGTGGTGGTGGTCATGGTTTGGCTATGTGCCTTACTACATCCGAATACGTTCAGCTGTTTTACCGTGAAAGCGTAACAAATAAACAAACAAACTCACTTTCGCATTTATAATATTAGTTAGGATAAAACACTATTTTATATTTTTTTTTTAAGAGGTTAAGGCAGCAACCAAGTAAATGATGGGCAAATTAAGTGTGTTGCGTACAGCACGCAAGTACGCGATTAGTCGGGTAAAACAGGAAACAGTTCCAAAGTTTATGTGCGTGAGACCGGCGTCGACAAGTTGCATAGATCGCGGGAGTGCGCAATGACACGCACACTGTACGATGGCGAAAGACGAACTGAACAATACAGTTATTAAAACGGATTTAGAGGATGCCACAGTTTTTGAAAATTTCTTTGCAGATATTCCAGTCTCAACCACTAAATCTTTAAATTCATCACCCACTATTGCTGAGTCCATATTGAAAGAAAATGTTGATATTTGTAACCATGAATTTAATTTCGACTATGTTAGTGCTCGGGATATTATTAAAACTTTCAATACACTCAATGTTAAAAATACAGCTGATCTATGGGGAAATTCTGTGGAGGTTGCAAAATGCATAATTAACACTGTAGCGCCTCAATTGGCAATTATTTTTAATAAATGTATTGACTGTGGTGTAATTCCTGACATAATGAAGAGTAGTAAAATAATACCTTTGTTTAAATCAGACAGCACATCAGACCCCACAAACTTTAGACCAATTTCTGTGTTTCCCACCTTTAGTAAAATATTTGAAAAATTGATGCTAGATCAATTGCAAAGACAATTTAATAAACATAAATTACAGTAAACAATTCGGTTTCACAAAGGGTCGATCGACTACCGACGCTGGTGTGGAACTTCTTGCACATATTTTTGAGGCTTGGGAGAAGTCACATGATGTAACTTATCTAAGGCTTTCGATTGTGTTTCTCGTGATACATTGGTCAGGAAATTGCATCACTATGGTGTTAGAAACACTGCCTTGGATCTTCTTATTTCTTATTTGGATAATAGGATCCATAGAGTGGACGTTCACGGTAAGCGATCGCCGGGGTTCTATTGTCACTATGGGAGTTCCGCAGGGCTCAATTCTTGGCCCTTTTTTATTTCTCGTATATATTAATGACCTACCTTGCCTTATAAAGAACAGTCATAAAATTGTGTTATTTGCAGATGACACATCACTTTTATTTAAGCTTAAACGACAACAGACAGTTACTGACGATATAAATAATGCTCTCTCTAAAATAGTACATTGGTTTAGTGTTAATAATTTACTTTTAAACGAGAAAAAGACCAAATATATTAGATTTCTGACACCTAACGTTAAGCAGGTAAAAACCAATGTACTAGTAAATGGGGCGGAGTTGGATCTTGTGGACACCACTGTGTTCTTAGGTATTACTTTGGACTCAAAGCTACAGTGGGGCCCACTTATAACCAAATTGTCGAAGCGGCTAAGGTCTGCAGCTTACGCGGTGTATAAAATCCGTCATTTGACTGATGTAGAAACAGCTCGATTAGTATATTTTAGTTATTTCCATAGTGTAATGTCGTACGGCATTTTGCTGTGGGGAAATGCAGCCGACATTCAGGCTATATTTGTGCTGCAGAAACGAGCCATTCGAGCAATTTATAACCTAAGTTGTAGGCATTTTGTTATATACACTATGACATTAATATTTACTTTTTGAAGGATTATATTCTTTTTTAAATTATTGTGAATGTGAAGACTATGTGGATTATTGTTTTTATTATTTCTCTCAGTTAGTTTTCATCTTAGTCTGGCAGTTTGAGTCATTTAAGCGACTACTCAAATGTCCTTTCTTTGGTATTGTTCGTCGAATCGTTGAGCTCCTTAAGTTCTGAGTTGAGCTGCACGATTACTGACAAATGCGTGCAATGACTGGATAGGTCCACTCAATCTGTGTGGTTTTTTCCTCAATAGACCATTTCAGACACCAATCTACATGGTCTTCACATGATCTGACCAAGATTATGTCTGGACTTTAAAAGAGACTGTGACCTCTGAGTTTGTTTCGGCCTTTCTTCTCAGAGTAGTCAGATAGGAAACACCGAGCTCATCTAGTTTTTTTTCTAAATATGATTGACGTGTAAAAGTGTTTGAATAAACCTACTTACAGAAAATAAAATCATTTCATTTCAAAATCATTTCATTTCATTTCATTTCAAGAACCGCGGTCCAGTATTTCCAACTGCTAAATTTAGTCAGTAGCTAACCATTTAGCAAAAAGTTGCTAGAAGTAGCTAGATGCTACTTAATTGGTAGGTTACAATCAAAATTGCCAAATTATTACGATCATTTGTTTTAAATGAAACTCAAGAGTAATAAAAAAATCAGTAACTAATTATATAATTAAAATATAAACTTGATAATTACAATGAACGCAATAAAGTTGAAAAAAAAATTGGCTACAAGTTTTATTAAATTGTAGCTGCCTGACCCCGAAAAATAGCTAGATCTAGGTATAAAGATGGTAAGTTGGCAACACTGCCGCGGTCGGGCGGGCCGTCCGCGGTCGGAATCCACGCGAGCAAGATGGCGACATGTTTTAGCTAAGCAAATGTGAATTCTATTTGCGGTATCGTAGCGAGACGACTTGATGTCTACTTAGACATCAAGTCGTCTCACGTCGTACTTTTATATTTTTTAATTACATACATTGAAGCAAGTACTTACTTTCTTCGATGTAATTAAAAAATATGAACGTGTAAGGTCGCACTGGCAGGGCCTCAATACTAATTTATTATAAAAGGTACAGATAATAAATGTTGAAATGTTGAAGATTGATGAAGATGTGGAAAGGAGCATAAATGGGGGAAATAAAGTGAATAGTGCTATACATGCGATGGTGACCACCCAGTCGATGCCCAAAGAGGCTCGAATGGCTGTTCATAATGGTGTGCTGGCGCCTACGCTTTTATTTATGGAAGTGAATGTTGGGTGTGGCAAAAGAAGCATGAAAATAGAGTAAATTCTGTGGAAATGCGTCCCTTGTGAAGCATGTGTGATGTGGCTATAAATTATAGGTTGAAAAATGAAGAGATAAGGCAACGGTGCGGTTTAAAGGAAGATGTAGTGACGAAAATTGAAAAGAGTATGCTTAGATGGTTTGGTCATGTTGAGAGGATGAATGAAAGGCGACTAGAAAAAAGGTATTTACAAGGCATATGTGAGTAGAAGCACCGGGAAGGGACGCCCCAGAAAGACATTTAGTAATGGTGATGTTCTTCAAAAAGGTCAGGGGCAGATTGCGTAGCACTCGCAACTGGCGTGCGTGTATGACCAGATTTATGAACGTAGAGAGGAGCGAAGGAGGAACGAAGCAAAAGGAGTATGTAAGAAGCGTAGCAGGTCGCGATCTATAGTTTCTGCCTACCCCCATGGGAAAAAGGCGTGAGTTTATGTATGTATGTATGTGTATAATAAATGTTTTATAAATGTTTTTCATACGTAACAGTGTGAAAGATGATAATAATAATTCATGATCATCATCATCATCTGCCCAGCCTTTTCCCAACTATGTTTGGGTTGGCTTCCAGTCCAGCCGGATGCAGCAGAATACCAGTATTTTACATGGAGCATGCATGGGAGGCTGTCGTCTATCTGACCTCCACCACCCGTTACTGGGTAACACGATACCCCTTTGGTAAGCCTGTTTGTCACTTTCGGGCTTCTGACTACCCGTAACAACTGTCAAAGATCTACAAATAACAGTCGTGAGCAACGGCTTAACGTGCTTTCCCTGGCATGGAAGGTTCTTGGTATGCAGAGATGGTCACCCATCCACGGACCAACCGCGGCAAATGTAGCTTAACCTGATCGATCTGTGCGGCTGTAGCTACTTAGCCACAAGCTCCACCAATGATGAATGATAATAACAATTATTATAGATGTTAAAATGAGACGAGTTTTGAGATCATATAGCTGATAGAGATGTTGGATAGCGGAACACGTGCTGCTCCAATATCGAATAAAAAATAAACAAAATTATGTTAATACAAGACGTGTGATTTGTTTATTTATTTATTTATTTATTTATTTATCACATGTTTCCTTTGCCATTACAGATAATAAATCTATTGCGACAAAGCAACTTAAAATATACTTAACTCACCCAGTGTACAGGTGAATATGTCTATGGCATCCGCCACCGTGTTGAGAGTGCGCAGCGCACGAATCATCGGTGCGCGCCTCATGGGATCTTCCATCAGCAAACATGACGAATTCATCCCCTATTAACCCCCTTTAAAGAACGAATTTTCAAGAATCCTCCCTTACCTTCTAGACTATGGAAAGTTTTTAGTTTATTTAAATTTTCCATCGATCCATACGGTGTAATAAAGGAGCCCACTACGGGTATCGGTCCTGCGTTCCCTCCGGTCCACTATGGGCAGTCAACCGCGCGGTTAACCTGCTGACTTGCTATTCACATCTTTCCTCTTGTTTTTTGTGGGAGCGATTTCATGAAAAGGGACGCGGGGTCGCGTGAAGGTTCAAAAGGGTTACCAAGGCCCCTGGCAACACAGGCACAGGAAGGAAAACGGATGGGTTTTAGTCAGTAAGAGTCCGAGCACACACACCGAGCTCTGGGCGGAGCGGGAGAAGTTATTTGGTAATTTCCCACCCAAAAAAAAAGTCTGGTAAGTGACAGCTTGAGCATGGAGTAAGTAAGTACTTTTACATAGCATGAAATTAGTAAGTACTTTATATTAGCATGTAATTAGTGTACTCATGGAATTAGTAAGTATTAGGTAGGTTGTCAATAGAGGGGTTCGAATTTCGACCAGTGGGCGAGCACTAGTAATGAATACTTATTCTGATAAATATTTCAGTATTTAGATTTTTTAAATTCTGAAGTTAATTTCTGTCGCTGCTCAGTTGCTTAGTACCCAGATTAATATCAGATGTTACATATCATATGCGACTACTGTAAGGCTCGCTCGTTTGTGTTTCTAAATCCAGCGGTTTAGGCTCAGCGTTGTCTTTCAAAATTTTTATTACGTAGACTAGATTTTGCCCGCGGTTTCGCCCGCTTGGATGTCGGAAAATATCCCACGTGAACGTACTACCGGGATTAAAAGGAAACGAAGCGATCGCATACCTCATAGCCGAGGCAAAGTCCATTGACTCCTAGAGCGGTGTCATGGCGCAACCATAATTATTTTATTACGCATAATTTTGAATAGGTGATATATTTTAAAGTGTTCATTTAAATTATATGATTTGATGGCATATTTTAATACAAACTAAATGTCCACATTAAATAACATATTTTATTACATAAGGATTAATATAATACCTGGTTAAATAGCTTCGAAAATAACAATTCATTTTTTATCGAATTCTGAAAAATTAAAATGGTTACTGTGGGTCATCCTTGGAAGATAGACCTTATATATATATATGCTATTGCGGACTTTTTTGTTGAAATTTTTGAGATTTACAATTCTGTAGAACATAAGTTTTATGTATCTCGTAGGGTTTACGCGGCGCATGTCAGCTCCCAGTTGGTATGATGTTTTCCGACATCTTCAACCATAATCGTCATATTTCAGCCAATTTACACAAAACATTAATAAATTATACACCTAAACCTTCCTCATGAATCATTCCGTCCATTATTTTTTTTTTTTTTTTAGGGTTGGAAATCATCATATAACTTCTCCCGCTCTGGGCGGAGCGGGAGGGTGTGTCAGACTCTTACTGACTAAAACCCACCCGTATTCCTTCCTGTTGCCTGTGTTGCGGGGGCCTCGGTGACCCATAAGTACCTTCCCGCGACCCCGGCAGGCATCGGCCCTAGTGGACCCCTACTTTTGTGCTGACGAATTCCGTCCATTATTGAAAATCCATTCAGTAGTTTTTGAGTTTATCGCGTTCAGACAAACAGGCAGACGCAGCGGGGGGACTTTGTTTTATAATATGTAAGGATAGGCCGAAAACCTAGATTAGAAATTTTAGAGCTCCAGTAATTAAAAAGAGCAACCTTGTCGGTTTAAGTACCATTTAACTTTTATTTACTTCGGAGTTCCGCTGTTTTAGTTTTAAAACACCGCCAGACGAGGTTAGTTTACGATTTTTTTATTTAAACGAGTTATTTTGTATTAAAATGAAAGCCTTAAGATAGATAGAGCCTAGAGATAAGACTTTTAGTTTATTGTAAAAAAAATATGTAAAAATATTTTACAATAAAATAAAAGGCTTGTTAAAGTTTTTGGCAAAATAATTATGAAAAGTATGTCTCTTCCTAATTATTTTGCCAAAAATAATTACAATGACATTTCTTTATAATTATTTTGGCAAAAATTGTCGATGACTTCAGAATATTGTCAATAAAAATGAATCATCATCTGCCTAGCCTACGTTGGGGTTGGCTTCCAGTATTAAACATGGAGCGACTGCCTATCTGACCTGCACAATCCAGTTACTGGGTAACACGATACCCCTTGGTAAGACTGGTTGTCAGACTTTCGGGCTTCTGACGACCCGTAACGACTGTCAAAGATCCATGAATGATATCCGAGACCAACGGTTTAACGTGCTTTCCGAAGAGGGGTCTTGGTATGTAAAGATGGTCACCCATCCACAGACCAACCGCGGCAAGCATAGCTTAACCTGATCGATTGATCCGTGCGGCTGTTATTTAGCCACAAGCCCCAGTCAATAAAAAATCAATCAATCAATCAACTCAGCCTATAACAGTCCACTGCTGGACACAGGCCTCTCCCAGGCTGCGCCACAACACCCTGTCCTCCGATTTCCGCATCCAGTCTGTCCCAGCCACCTTTTTAAGGTCGTCGGTCCATCTAGCTGGGGGGCGTCCCACACTACGCTTGCCAATACGCGGTCTCCACTCTAGGACTCGTCTGCTCCACCGGCCATCGGTCCTTCGACAAATATGGCCAGCCCACTGCCACTTCAGCTTGCTTACTCTGCAGGCTATGTCGGTAACTCCGGTTCTCTTGCGGATAACTTCATTTCTGATCTTATCCTTCAAAGAAACTCCAAGCATAGCCCGCTCCATGGCGCGCTGAGCGACCTTGAATTTGTGGACCAGCCCGACTGTCAGTGTCCACGTTTCGGCACCGTATGTCATAACGGGCAGGACGCACTGGTTAAAGACCTTAGTCTTCAAACACTGCGGGATTGGCGACGAGAAGACTTGACGAAGTTTTCCAAACGCTGCCCAACCCAATCGGATCCAATAATACAATCGGAATAAAAAATAATACAATGTAATAATAATAATTATGAAAAAATTATAGCTTTAGAGTACATAAACCTAGTTTTTGGAACGTAAAATATTTGATACAATCAGTGCCAGATTAGGTAATAAACAAACCAATTAACTATTTAGGGCATTGCATCTAACAGTAACTAAAAACTTTTCTTCAACTCCTGCATTATAAATCTGCGGACAAACATTATTCCTTTGGATATGAAGAATAAATTCAAACCGTATTTCCAAGGATTCAAAACTTCTAAGCTCTTTCGTGGGTGAAAATATGTTGCTTACTCAATAGACCACCACTTGTTGGAAAGCGGAAAAACTTAAGCAAACTGAAAAAACGTATTTTTTAGTATACAAATTGATTAAGACGCTGTCAACTCCTAAATTGTGGTCACTGTGATATTGCATAGAAAAGAAAGAGAAGAGCGATGACACAACGCTTGTAATGTATTGCAAAATATGAAGCAATAATCTATTTACTCAAAATTGAGTTAAGTAAGCGAAAATAAAAAACAACCAAGTTCTACATTCAAATAAGACGTTCTTGTTATTAATTAAATACGTAATGTATGTTGATATATAATACAGATATTTTGGATTAGAACTCAAGGTAAGAGGTTACTTTAACGTTAGTTTGTACCGAGATTTTTTTTCAAAACGTGTTATGTAACAACCAAGTTCTGCGAAATATGTTCAAAATTAACATATATTTTTTCCGCTACCACAAACTATACAGATTTGGCAATTTTTTTTCTTAAGAGAAGCCTATATTGGTCAATTGGGTCTTGTCAGCGCCTTAATAGAATGTAATAAATAAAGATTGCCTCATTGATCTAGTGGTGGTAAGCGCTACTGCTGGGGTCCTGGGTACAATTACCATGTTAGGCAAAGTGTTGTTGAGTTATTCGAAATTATAGGATTTTTCCATTTTCATGGAACTGTGAAATATGGGTGTACTACTCACCTCTGCCCATCCCTTTCAGCGTTATAGTTCACCCTTCATGAAAATAACAGAGCGAAATATGCGAACCATAGTAGGCCACAAATTATTTGAAGAGTTTTAGTGTCGTGTATAGGTTCTGATAGGTAGGTAAAGGACTCAAAGGAAGGGTAACCTGGGCTCTAACTAACTTAAGAGGATAGCAATTTTTATTTCGAACTACTTTCAAACTATTATTTAATTAATTAAATAACTTGTCGTAGTCTTACGTCGATCCAGGGAGCTTTCGATCAAGAAAAGAAGAAGAGCGACGTTCTCACGCCATGCAGCAGAAGCCCGAGTAGCTAAGAGTCAAATAGGTTGGTCGTAGTCTTCCGATTATCCAAGGGGCTTCTTAGTGGCCGGAAGAAAGAACGACGTTCTCACTCCGTGCAGCAGAAGCCCGAGTAGCTTGGAGTCAAAATAGGTTGGTCGTAGTCTTCCGATGATCCAAGGAGCTTCTTACTGGCCGGAAGAAAGAGCGACGTTCTCACTCCGTGCAGCAGAAGCCCCAGTAGCTTGGAGTCAAAATAGGTTGGTCGTAGTCTTCCGATGATCCAAGGACCTTCTTACTGGCCGGAAGAAAGTGTAACGTTCTCACTACGTGCAGCAGAAGCCCGAGTAGCTTGGAGTCAAAATAGGTCGGTCGTAGTCTTCCGATGATCCAAGGAGCTTCTTACTGACCGGAAGAAAAAGTAACGTTCTCACTCCGTGCAGCAGAAGCCCGAGTAGCTTGGAGTCAAAATAGGTTGGTCGTAGTCTTCCGATGATCCAAGGAGCTTCTTACTAGCCGGAAGAAAGAGCAACGTTCTCACTCCGTGCAGCAGAAGCCCGAGTAGCTTGGAGTCAAAATAGGTTGGTCGTAGTTTTCCGATGATCCAAGGAGCTTTTTAGTGACTGGAAGAAGAGTGACGTTCTCACGCCGTGCAGCAGAAGGCCGAGTAGCTTGGAGTCAGGACCGCGGCTGGCCCTACTCCGGGGATGATCTGAAGTAAGCGCCGCGGTGCCTCCGTGTAGCAGGGGCTCACAAACTTCTTGAGGACTTCAAATAAAACTCTATAGTTATAGTTTGACTGTAGTAATGGGAGTTTGTACAGTTTTTATACTAAATAGTTTCTAACTCACCCGGGGACTGCACGCAGTTGGTATTGGTGACCCTTAGCGGAGTCCTAACTTCCTTGCAGTATGAATTTTCTTCAATCCCTTTGTTTTGCTCGGTGATTAAATATTTTCCTTCCCATTTACACAACACAACACAACACAGTCAGTCATACACACAACGATACTTTTTAATATTTATTTGCACTACTTCCTTGCCTGATCTTCTATTAATCACCTATGTGTATCAATGTAATGTATCAATCTATACCATAATTTCTTTTTTCTTTTATTTATAACTTTTTACAATAACATTGACAGCCGAACGAATGCAACCATTGAGATTATATTTATAAGTCTATGGAATGCAACACAGTGCGCCTGCGTCCCTTCGCTTGTCATACACCATAGACAATAGTCTATCGCATGGACAAGAGAAGTTTGAGCGTCGGAGTCAATCGTAATAATTACTGTATATAGTTACGGTTTTTATTTTATTTCTGTCTTTTATTTATTATAAATTGTATTTGTGTTTATTTTTTATTCCCCTAGTGGGATTTATATGTGTTCGTAGATGTGTCCGTTGCATCACAGTGCTATCAGAATACCAGCGCTGCGGTATTTATATTTTAAATATCGCAACATTATGCTGAGATAGGAGCCTTTTTGGCGTCGCACAAGTCGTTTTTATTTATTTTCTTTGTTGTTTTTTGTTTTTAATCAAACAAATATGTAAATTTTGTTAGTTTTAAATGCTCCTTTTTTACTTTTTGTATTTCTTGTGCGTGTCCCAAATAAAATATTTTTCTTTCTTTCTTTTTCTTTCTTCAAATACTTATAGATAATTTCTAATAATTACTGATGTCAGTTATATCGATCTCACTGAGGCACAGCTAGATAAACTTGAGCGACTTCAAAACTTTTGCATAATATTTATATTTGGCTTGCGCAAATATGATCACATTTCCGAATTTCCTACAAAGCTTAAGTGGCTTCCCAGACGTCTTCGCTGGAATTCTCATATCTTGTTTGCTAATATTCTGCTCAATCCTACAGTATTCTGTTTAATCTTACAACCCCCTCTTATCTTAAGGAACGTTTCAAGTTCCTACATAATATGATACCTGAGGTCATCGGAAAATTTGAGAATAGAGATGCCGATGCATTCCACTAGTTTCTATGATAATCTTTTACAGTTCAAGCAGTATGGTTGTGGAATGCCTTACCTGTGTCGATAAGGCGTGCTCAATCTCTGTCCATTTTTTTAAATTATCGTAAAAAACTATCTCTCTCCTTAAACATATTTTTTATTCGCTTGTTTCATGATTATTATTCAATATGTCGGGACAGGGGGCCGATTGGAGCTTGATTCTTAACCGTTGAACATTTTTACTGGGCGTAGATGTGTGCAGTAGGAGAGAAGAAAAAGTCTGAAGTTGATTATTGATTTTTAGGTTATATTTGAACTTGACAAAATCTATAAAACGAAACGTTGGACGGTTTCTATGCACTTGTTGTCCGTACGAAGTCCAATGGTCAAGAGGGCTTCTCCACGCTGCTGTAGCGCCCTCGTGGACTCGCTTTGACTCGCACTTGCGTTTCGTTGTCAATTGACATCCCATACTCATGACTCTTCCGATAAATATATTATTTGTATATGGATAATTTTAATATGTTTTATGTATGTATGTACTTATTGTATATATGTAAATGGTACACCACAGACTACCTGCAGTATTGTCTTTCCTTTCCCCACTAATCCATGATTGATGATGATGACACAAAGATTGTCTTTAAAAAATCGTTTTAAGCGATACGACCGCCCATTGTGTCACCGTATGTAAAATTTCAACATTTATAACTGTAATTTTTATGGTGTACAAATAATAACGAGTATTCTATTATATTCTATGAACATTTCAAAATTTTATAATCTACTTTTAAATTGATTGCCAGCCAGTAGGTACGGCGGTTTATACAATTTAATGAGCCTTGGTCTCATTACTGAAACTTTGTAAAGGTTTTGCCTAGAGACAATCAGAAGTATCTTGAACATATCAAAATATCAAAAAATAATGTCATAAAGTAAAATTTACTACGTAAAATACAGTTTAATTGTTCAAGGAAAGCTAATGAGACACAATTGATTTTCTATTGTTTTACACCGAATCGGGGAGGCTTAACAGGCTAAACGTAGATTAGACTACCTAAGATTATACAACAGAAGGCAGATATACTATAGAAGATGGTTATCGACGGCGTGTTGTGTTCCACGCGCGCTTCGAAGAGATGTCAGCACAAGTGTAGAGGTTCACTAGGGCCGATGCCTGCCGGGGTCGCGGGAAAGTTCGAAAGGGTTACCGAGGCCACTGGCAACACAGGCAATGGAAGGAACACGGGTGGGTTTTAGTCAGTAAGAGTCTGACACACCCTCCCGCTCCGCCCAGAGCGGGAGAAGTTATTTGATAATATGCCAACCAAAAAAATAAAAGGCAGATGGACCGCTCGGAACAATAATGTGAGGGAACACGTTGTCTTATAGTGCACAAATCACGTGTGTGTTTGTGCACTATAAGACAACGTGCCTTTGTGTGCGGGTACGGTTGCCAGGATAATACAAAAAATACCCATAATATTTCATTACATTAAATAAATGATAAATAATCTATTGTCTCAGAAAAGTGTAGAGAAGAGTTATACATACATTGTTATACACAAAGTGAATCTCTGCCGTTGAGGCAGATTGTATAAATTTAATACAGGTACCTACTTTGGGAATTTATTTATTTATTGATTTCAGATTACGAAACAGAAGATGGTTGATTTTTAAATGATGGAACAATATCGGTACATGATACATTTGTGATGACACACCTATGTATGTATGCAATGTTTGTGAGGTTGTGTGTGTGTTGTATGTGAGGGTATGTGGATTTGTGTACGTGCGCGATGCGCTTGTGCATGTGTGTGTGAATTGTGAGCACGCATCCAGGGGATGAGGATGCAGTACATATATATGTTAAACAGGTAGATAGAACAAGATAAAATACAAGATTATGTGTGAAATCAGATCCGAAAAAGGTTAATAACAATAAAAGTTATGGGCGATTAAGTCCGAAAAAAAACTTTGTCGGCCTCTCCTGATAAATCGTATTTTGTCCCTTACCTCAATTGAACTTACGGTCGACGATATATATATACTTATATCAAATTTAAACATTTATTACTTACCGTTTTTTAATTTTGTAATTTGCCCCCCAAAATCATTTTTTTTTATTTACGCAATACGTCAAATTAACAATACCCTTAAAGAAAAAGAAAATAAAAATATATCGCCAATGTATCATTTATTACCACGATACTTTTGCGATATGACTTTTATTTTGAGACACCATTTTTTTATTATTTTTGGTAGCTATATTTACTTTATGGTGACATTATCTAACCCATAATACTCATGGTGTGGCGAATCGACTGATGTACGTAATTATTATTAGAGACAATCCATTAAGTAGTTAGAATTACGAAGACTCATACAAACGAACACACATACTAATTTATATACATAAAAACATACCAACCAAAAAACGCAATAAATAAAACTATCATCGAAATAAAATAACAAAATGTTAATCAATATTCCAGTATCCTATACTTATTTCCTAACTTAGGGGGTAAATATTTCAATATAAACGAGCAACACACGAATTAATTTTATCGAAGCTTTCTGTTTCAAGGTGTCACTAACAATAAACACGTAAACTAATATCCAAATAGACAAATAATCAGTATTAATTACCTATGAAAAGATACTTCATCTTCTTCAACACAAGACGGCATTATTCTAAAAAAATTGGAATTATCTACAGTTAATTCCTATATGTTTGAGACAAATGCCGTCTCCGCATCGTTAGTACGTCACGAGCTCTTACAAAAGTTCGTGACGTCCGGGTCCTAACAATGCGGCGCTTCGTGTCGTACTGACTCGAGATTATATTCTCTTTAATTTGTATTTGCTTTGTTGGCCGCACGTTAGGTGTTCCGTGGGGTCTACCTGCCTACTGTTTTATAATCGGAGAGTACTACCAACTAAATATACCACAGATAAATATAAGATACGCTGTCCAAAGTAGGCAGTATTCATAAAAGTGTAAAACATCTGGCCTATATGAACACCATCCAGTTTCATGACCTGGAATCATGGATTTTGGTGTGATATTCTAACCGGAGGATTATAAAATTACAGAACAACAACATCACTTTCCATGCCACGTAAGTAACTATTCAGGCGTGTAGCTATAGGATGTACTTTAATCAAATAAAGAGCATTGCTTTTTTTAAAAAGTGCATAATCGTATACCGGGACCATTATCTGTCCTGTCGAACAAAAGTATCAGTGCCCCACAGCGCATTGTTGCATGTGGACGGGCAGCGACCAGGAAAAGGTCTTGTGACGGTATAGAAAACTTCAGGGAAGCGTGCACTGTGTACTGTGTAGCAATGCTTAGAACCTTGAACAGAATATGAGTTAGGTTAAAGTGATCATTGAAACTTCCTCTGTGATCTCTAAATGACGCCTTAGATAATAAGCTATTTCAATGGGTTATCGTCTGCACAGTATCTACGTAATTTGTTAAAATTTGAGGTGATGCCTTACAAGAATTTACATAATAACATACACACATTTACATTTTAACTTAATTATACAGGCGAAAGACGCCCATTGTTGCACATAGATGCCCCCCCGCCCCCCCCCCCCACAAGCATCACCTCGACGAACAGTCCTGCACTGTCCACTGCTACCGTTCCTGCCACCTTCACTTGGTCATCTGTCTAACTGCGTCCCCCAAGCTGCGCACGTTAACTCTTCTGGTAAGCAGTCGTTATACAAAAACTGACGATAGAGTCCTTAAGTATTTATTTATTCTCCGCAACTTAAATGTCTTGTAGAAATCCTATCATTTCAAGCAATTACTTTTTTTTAGATAAGAAAATGTTGTAATTAGGTATTAAAATTCCAACTGGCTCAGCTACTCCATTATCCTATTTTATCTCAGGGAATTAATTCCAGCCATTTAAGGCTTCCTTTTAATTATTGTGAGAATCATAGCCGACTGTTGGAGAGATTTACTGTGCATTCTACGAATACTTCTCTAAACTAAACTGACATTTAATTGGAGAATTATATAAATAGCTTTGTGCTAATTTTAGATGAAAAGGGGTGTTTATATGTGGGAAGAATCTTACTTAGATACAGGATCACTGTTTATTTTACGCAATGATCTATCAGGATCGTTCGTGATTAAAATTGAGCGAGCATAGAGAGCAGTGCTTAGGATAGTCCATGCTTTACCGTTTTTCAATTATGGGCCTTATATTATCATAAGGACGGTATCAAAAGATTTAATTATACGGTAACCATGAAACAACAAGGCCAAAACCCTTTACTTTAGAACTCTATCGAAAATAAACATCTTCCAGAAGTCCATAAAAGATATCGTCTTTTTCGTTTCTCAGCAAGTTTTCTATCCAGCTAATTCCCTGTCTAGCTTCGAAAGCAGCTTATATTTCATCCCGGAAAGGCGAGAAGTTAGTTCCACACGAGTGAAATAGCGGCTAACCTATTATGTTTTATTTCCAACCACAGTCCCGTGCAGTTGTCCAATATTGGAGATTTAATCATCGCATCGCCGTTTCGTTCCGACTTTCCGACGGTAATATTGTTCCCAATTTTGAGTGACTTTTATTTGAGCTTTACGTTAATTCTGAAAATCCTACTACGAGTTTTATAAGTAAAACTAGAAAAAAATGTTTTTGCATAACATACCAGTCGTCGGGAAAGTTTTTATAATTAATGTGGATATACGAGTAGAGGAAGACCAAAGAAACGATAGATGGACTGTGTGAAAGATGATATGGCTAGAATGAGAGTGACTACCGAGATGACGATTAATAGAGAAGTATGGTAGAAAAAGAAATGTTGGGCCGACCACAAACAAATGGGGATAAGGGCAGGAGCGTGATGATAATGGTGTACATACCAGTCTGTAAATTCACATTATTTTTTATTTTTTATCGATGTAGTGAGAAACTATTGTTCACAACAAACAATCGAGAGATAGGCTGGTTTTTCGTATTTGGATTTATAACAATGTTATAAGTTATTTGACTTATTATACATGGAGCAAGTTTGTCAGTTTTGCAATATTAATTATCACATGTTTCATAATTCAACATACAAAATATTTGGTTTACATAAACCACATGAGCACTAATAAAACATCAGAAGCTAGGTGCACAGTTCCAATTGGTGGTTTCATATCGAGAAGAGCCGGGATTCTTCCTGTTCTTCTCGTTATGAAACTTTTCTACTCCACGGTTACTCTTTTTAAATTAATTAAATTATTTTATAAGGTATAACGGGGAGAACAGTGTAGGTCTATCATCCAATAAATACAAGGTCAAGGATGGCGAACAAATGGCACGCGTGCTTTTGGTGGCACGCGACAAAATAATTTGGGCACGGGATTAATTGAGAAGTAGGCTATTACAGGACATACGTCACGTCGTCGTCAGCAAGAAACATAAAATATGAGCACGATATTTATTTACATCTATCTATACCTGTGTGTCGTTATTTTTAGGAAGAGAATGCTCGCTTAGATACAGTTTGTCAGATGATTCCAGTTCAGCTTGCATTCTGCTAAAAGTCACAAAATATGAAACTGATAAACATTATTTGCCATCTTGTTTGTAACAGCAGAGATTGCACTAATTTGTTCTTTCATTGAGAGCAGTGGTGGCCCAGTGGTAACGGCTGCGACTTACGAGTTGTAGATCGTAGGTTCGAACCCAGACAGGCGCTTTACTTTGTGTAAATCATTTCATCACTGCTGCTCTCAAAACGGTGAAGGACAACATCGTGAGGAAACCGGCATGTCCTAGAACCAAAAATTTGAAGACATGTGACATCTACCAATCCGTACTGGGCTCGCGTTGTAGATTACGGCTAACTCTCTCTCATAGAGCGGAGGCCTGTGTCCCAGCAGTGGGAACATTATAGGCTGATTATGTGGTTATGTGTTCTTTCATTTAGGAGTAGAAGATTTGTTGACCCCAAATCGAAACATCTATGATCTCTAAAAAGTCTACAACGTCATACATTCACAAAATTGAAAATAATCTTTATAAAAGAAAAGAAAATAATAATAAATAAAAAAAGAAACCTACCAAATGATAATGATTCGAGTTACAGTAGTATCTGAAGTATCAGGGTATAGAAACATAGACACTGTTTCTGTTGTTCACAGACGCCAGGCGGCGAACGATAAGAAGTTATACGGGTGTGCTTTCAGCGTTTTAATTGATATCACCTCACGGAGGCCGAAAAGCCGAATACCAACAGGCGAATGCCGATGCCGAATACTGACTTGGCGCAGTGGAGATTAAAGAATATATTTATCGTACTGCAGTAGAGCGTTAAGCTTATCTTTTTCAACACTCAATTTTGAAATTTTGTTGAAGTGTACTTATTGTGCTACTTTGTTTATTTAGATAGGTACTTGTTTAAAAACAATGTTTTCTGCTTTGATTTTAGAGAGCGGATTGTTTTGAAATGCAAACTCAATTTACATATTTTCTTGAAAAGCAATTATTTGCCTTCTAAAATATTCGGGCCTATTTTACAAACTAACAATCTCTGCGAATGAATTCTTTGACGAATAAAATTAGTAGTGGCATTAATTAGGTAGGCACTTATAGTGTTAGCACTTTTTTTTTATTGGTGGGAAATTATCAAATAACTTCTCCCGCTCTGGGTGGAGCGGGAGGGTGTGTCAGTCTCTTACTGACTAAAACCCACGCGTATTCCTTCCGTTGCCTGTGTTGCCAGGGGCCTCGGTAACCCTTTTGGACTTCCACGCGACCCCGGCAGGCATCGTCCCTAGTGGACCCCTACACTTGTGCTGACATCTCTTTGAAGCGCGCGTGGAACACAACGCGGCGTCGACCCGGGCCTGGTCTATACCATCCCGCCTCTTCCTTCGCGAGCATTACTGCTTCGCAGAAGGAGGTGACGGCTGCCCATGCCCTCTCGCTCCGTACCATGGCCTAAACCAGGGCCGGACGCGAGAGATCTCTGCCGCCGATCGCCTCCACGAGGACACGGTGGTGCTGTGCCCAAACTGGGCAGACTTCCACAGTATGCTCCACCATGTCCTCCAGGCGATCGGCACAGTGGTGACACTCGGGCGTTTCCGTCCGCCCTTATCCGACACAGGAACCTCCCGAAGCTGCCGTGTTCGGTGAGGACCTGCATCAGGCGGAAGATGAGGACACCGTGGCGCCTCTCTAGCTAATCCTAAAAGAGGGGACTTATCGCCGCAATTGTGGCGTGCCCAGTACTGGGTTGCGACAATCGCATTCTCCATGTTGCCATGAGACCCCGCCGGAGCTGTGCCGTGATTTCTCGCGGCAGCGGAGTTACGCCCCGGCGTTTCGCCTACTCGCGCCTCGCACACGTATGGGACGTGTGCGAGGACTTTTGCCTCCAGATCCCATGGCGGCAATCTGACGAAGGCTCGCCGCCTCACCGGAGACCGTGCGGTATCCTCGGACCAGCCGGATGGCCATGACTCTTTGGGCCGCACTCAACCGGCGGGCTGGTCGCAGTGCCAGGGAACGCGCCCATACATAGTGTTAGCACTCTATCTTCAACCTATTGCTTTATCACCTTAAGGTTTAATGTCATTTGCGTATCATAAAACGTTATGGCGCCTCTCCACAGCCGGTGATCATAGACGATTACCCGCGAGCACGATTGTGTGGAGGGCTTACACGTCTGTAGTAGCCGATAATCGTCTATGTTCGTCATATGATCGTGACAATCGGTGAGTTTTTCGGGCACTCATCAAAGGGAATTTCGTTTAGTTACGTACACGTGTCCACACGATTGCCCGATTCCCTGGAGGACATCACAGCCGTGAATACGTGCGTGCACCGCGCCGTGTCCAACTGGTTTTAATTCGATACACTGAAAAAAATGAAACGAGACTTTTTACTGTTGTTGTACAGTAAAAAAAAAAACGGTTTAGGAAACTTATTTTTATGGTAAAGTAATTGATTACTGACAGTGCACTGAAATGGGCAAAAACAGTAAAGAGCTAAACAGTTATTTCAATTGGATGAACATTAAAGTTTACTGAAACAAACAGTTTCTTTTAAGTATTGCTTATTTATAGCTTAAGAGATGCACAGTAAAATCTACTGTTATAACTCGAACTGTTTTTTTTTCAGTTAGTTTTACTTCTTTGGACAATAGGCTCTATTTTTACTGAACAAAGCGGTAAATATTACCAAAAAATCGAACCGATTTTTTTTTCAGTGTAATAATAACTACTAGGTGGTCAAATAAAGAGACGAGATATTTATGTGGGAATATATAAGTCGAATACAAAAACTACTTATTAAATCATAAAGTTATTGCAATAACCTTCTTTTCCTCTATTTTTATTTTTACGACTATTTGTTCAATCACATTTTGATAATGGGTGTATACCGAAATTAAATAAATGGCAGCAATAAAGTCCACTTCCATCTTGAATGCAGCAAGCATTCAAGATGGAAGTGGACTTTTAGCTCAACAAATGACTAACGGACGATCAACGACGAACATGTGGGTGCTCGCACGATGATCGTGCCGATTACAGACGATCACACGATTAACGATCATCGCCGATTGTGAAGAGGAACCCTTCCAGGTCTATTTGTCTATGCCTATGACAGTTTCGACCTTAGTTTTAATTTTCTGGGAATCGTCATCACAAGTAGTCAAGAGTTTGACTGTACCTATTTCATCGGCCAAGCTGCATCTCTGTTTTCTAGCTTAGCACCAGGTAAGCAGCTAGCAAAGCAATTCCGTTGATCATTCTTTATTATATTTTAATTAGGTATACAAAACTTTGTCAAAAAAGGTGAGAAGAAAATTGCTAAAGGAATAATTTGTAATCACATTAACATAAAGCTCTTAAAAATGAGTTGATTCGGGGAAAAAACTGGAAAGCAAGAATCCAATTCTCGGCCATAATCCAGGATAATCCTAGGAAGTAAAAGAAGATTTATTAACGTTCCTAGTACGACTTAATTGTTTCCCTCATTAAGGCGCTGACAAGACCCAATTGACTAAAATAGGCTTCTCTTAAGAAAGAAAATTGCCAAATCTGTATAGTTTGTGGTAGCGGAAAAAATATATGTTAATTTTGAACATATTTACCAGAACTTGGTTGTCACCAAAACACATTTTGAAAAAGAAATCTCGATACAAACTAACGTTAAACTAACCTCTTACCTTGAGTTCTAATCCAAAATATCTGTATTAAATATCAACATACATTACGTATTTAATTAATAACAAGTACGTCTTATTCTAATGCAGAACTTGGTTGTTTTTTATTTTCGATTACTCAACTCAATTCTGAGTAAATAGATAATTACTTCATATTTTGCAATAAATTACAAGCGTTTTTTCGTCGCGCTTCTCTTTCTTTTCTACGCAATCTGACAGTGACCGCGGTTTAGGTGTTGTCAGCGTCTTAAGAAGAAATTATACTTTTCGCAGAACTTCTTAATTTTTGACGAAAATGGATGAAATCGGTATCAAAATAATTTATTATAAAATAAATGAAATAACTATTGTCATATCATTTAATTTATAATCAATTATTTTACATTTTTTTAATTCATGCATAACACCACGCCTGTAATTCCCGGAGTGTTAGGCAGAGGTGTACCTATACTTCACCCACATTTCGCCAGTTACGTTTAAATCCCATGTAATAGGGGCAAGCCTATTGCCATCAGACGAGCACATATCCAGACTCCGGGCTGCTACTGAGAAATTCCAGATAGAAAAACCCAATATCACTTTACCTGACTTGGGAATCGAACCCAGGACCTCATACTTTGCAGTAGCGCTTACGATATAGACGAACGAGGCAGTCTCAATTAGAATAGATGAAATTACTATTACAATATTATCATCATTAATTTATTCTCCCGCCCTTATCATATTTGTATACCTTTTGACATTATATACCTACAATTTTAATTTCAACTATTTATTATTGGCTTTTGTGGACAGGATATTAATTCAGGTTTGTTAAAGTTGTAATGGCAATCATGTCAATTGGTTTATATATATTAGGATTGGATTAAATATTAATAAGTTTTTATTTTTATTGTTTTAATAATATTTTATAAACACACCAGCAGCACAGCTATCTTTAAGTTAGAAGAACTTGATTCTATATATATAATATAATCTATATATTTTTTATACAGGGCGTCCCACGGATATGCCACATGGAGGGAAAGTACATTGAATATTGTAGATGAAACATTTTACTGAAAGAAGACATTATTTTAATTTAAAAAAAAAAACAATTTAAACTGCATTCATAGATATTTAAATAATCACATGGTTGAACCGGAAATCGAACCCGTTACACGAGAAAAATAATCATCCTTTAGCTTTATCATACCGATCGAAAGGCTCCATCATAAGGATTATTTTTTTTCTCGTAACAGTGTCACAAATAAAAGGAAGACCATGAATTTTAACATTTTGAATACAAAATTAATCAATTTATCAAATGCTCAAAATGAGTCCATGGCACTCTTTTGATTATTTCGCTCCCTGTCGATTTTTTGATCTTGTTGTGGTGGATATTTAGAATAATACGTCTAAGTTCTGCTTGTAGCTCGTGGACACTTTCATACTAGTTCTTGTAAACAATTTTTTTTTCTTAACCCTATAAAAAAAAATCTAACGGGGTTAGATCTGGGGATCTCGGTAAATTAAACATGTAATTATTTAAATATCTATGAATGCCGTTTAAATTGTTTTTTTTTTAAATTCAAATAATGTCTTCTTTCAGTAAAATGTTCCATCTACAATATTCAAGGTACTTTCCCTCCATGTGGCATATCCGTGGGACGCCCTGTATAGATTCTTTTATATTTTGTGAATGTGAGAACATTGTAGACATAATAGACTGTAGATTAGTAGACCATTTATTTTTGGTTAAGTACTTGGTACTTGTTGCCAGGCCTGCTTGTAGCTAAATAATAACAGCCGCACGGGTAAATCGATCAGGTTAAGCTACGCTTGCTGTGGTTGGTCCGTGGATGGGTGACCATCTTTACATACCAAGACCCCTCCGTGCCTCGGAAAGCACGTTAAGCCGTTGGTCCCGGCTGTCAATCGTGGATCTTTGACAGTCGTTACGGGTCGTCAGAAGCCCAATAGTCTGACAACCAGTCTTACCAAGGGGTATCGTGTTACGCAGTAATTGGTTTGTGGAGGTCAGATAGGCAGTCGCTCCATGTAAAATACTGGTATTCAGCTGCATCCGGTTAGACTGGAAGTCGACCCCAACGTAGTTGGGAAAAGGCTAGGCTGATGATGACTTGTTGCTAGGCCTACACTGTCCTTCCATACCTATTAATGGTGTTATTTGAAAACATTGGAAAAGCCAGTTATTTTTAAAAGAGTAACCGTGGACTTACCTGCCGGCACTTCTCCATAGGAAACGACCAATTAGAACCATGCACCTAGCTTTTGGCGTTTCATAAGTGCCCAGGTTTTTGTGAAATAAAATATTTTGATTTCATTTGATTATCCTGTGGCATCTACATCGCCACATGCGAACTACGCAACACACTGATGTCACGCAAAATCCTGCATCGCGCAAGCAGAGTTTACCGCGCAACTAGCATATATACAACATCCTGAGATCAACCGTCAGGCAGTTGTGTCCTCCCTTTTCTATGGAGGATGAGTGAACTTTACACCCTGTTCCTCATGCCTCTATATTCCCAATTTATTTGGGGTCGGCGCAACATGTGTTTTTCTTCCATTAACCATCACAGCTGGACATAGGCCTCTTCAATTGCGCGCCATTTTACTCCAGCTGCTACCGGCCACCCTTTGTAACGTTACAATTGGCCGGAGGGCCAGTCGTAAGTCACGTTAAAAAAGAAAACTAAAGTAATAGTACGAGTACTTACTACTAAATAAGAGTATTAAAAAGATTAGATTAAATATTAAAAGTATTCTAGGCTTCCGGTCCGAGTGCACGGGGCGCTTGGACGGCAGGATGTAAATGATAAATGATAAATTATTTATTTTCTGTAAGTAGGTTTGTACAAACACTTTTACACGTCAATCATATTTTTAAAATAAAGCTATATGAGGTCGGCGTTTCCTATCTGACTACTCTGAGAAGAAAGGCCGAAACAAACTCAGAGGTCTCTTTTAAAGTCCAGACATAATCTTGGTCAGATCATGTGAATGTCATGTAGATTGGTGTCTGAAATGGTCCTTTTGAGGAAAGAACCACACAGATTGAGTGGACCTGTCCAGTCAGTGCACGCATTTGTCAGTAATCGTGCAGCTCAACTCAGAACTTAAGGAGCTCAACGATTCGACGAACAATACCAAAGAAAGAACATTTGGGTACGCCGCATAAATTACTCAAACTGCCAGACCATGGTTAATACTAAATGAGAAAAAAAAACAAAAAAAAAACAATAATGACCCTCATAGGCTTCACATTCACAATAATTGAAAACAATATAATACTTTACAAGTAAATATTAAGTTCCAAACAGTATATTCAACAAAGTAAATATGTCAAAATGGTATATAAACAAAATAAAAGTTTCAGTATGCACATGTAGCATCGGCTAGCAGCAGCTGGACAGAGTCGGCAGGTAGTTGGTCTGGATCGGCAGGCAGCTGTAGGACAGGGCTGACAGACGAGGCGAAGCACGAAGATGAGGTTGATCTCGCCGTCGCAGTCAGTCGGCAACTCTGTCCCAAGGAGTAAAACGTCCCTCGTTATACAAGAGGTTTTGTTTTATGGTACCTAAATTAGTGGTATTATGTTGTGTAATTGGTGTTAATGTCCCACACCACGTTGATAGAATGCCGTAATAATGGTAGGGCTCTCCGTCCTGGAGTGGATTAGTAAGAGGGTGGCGTTGTCCGAATCTCGCCGATACGGCTGACTGCGGAGGCGCTCTACAGCACCTCACGTTCCACGAGACGAGTGTCTGGACCTCCCAAGACACACAGGAGTGCGAGAGAGCGCGACTATAACGCCTTCGGCCTTAGAAATCTCCCAAAGACGGAAGTGAGAGGGCCGGAGGCAAAGTGAATCGCAAATCACACACACTATGAGATTCTTTAAAGATTATAATTTTCACACGTTACAATTATTAGTACAAGAAGTAAACAGAGTAAGCTATAGAACTGAATCGGACTCAACCGGAACTGACTGAACTGAGATTAGACTGAGTCGAACTGAACCCTTGTCAGGTCCGATCACCGCTTTTATAGATCCTGGCAAAAGTTCTAGAAGTTTCTGTGAATCGTAATTCAAATGATTAGTTTGAATGCCTGTCAGTATCAGTGTGGAACTAGCTTTATCAAGGCCGGTATGCAGAAGGCCGGTATAGAGAAAGAAAATCCTGGACAGATGACAATTTATGATGAAAGATGTCAAATTGTCAATTTATAAAAATATTCTAAGATTTTACAACAAGAGAAAATTAATAATATAAAATACAGTATTCAGTGTTAAAAACATTTCATTGTGGTTTTGTTTTTCAGCTGTGGTGTTCAAACATATGTAAAAAGATAGAGAAATAATATGATTTCATGTTTGAAGCAAGGAAAACAGTATAGGAATTAAAACAAAGGTAAATTTATAATTATTATAGCATAAATATGTGGCTTTGTTTAGCAAAATACCACATTTCCCCAACAACCCTGGAAAGTTTTCAACTCCATTGAAAATTTTGAAGGTTAAAAATAAATCCTTAATCTAGCATACAACGTCTTTCATTCTTTCATCAAACACTCACTCAATCACACGTAGAGGATATGGTTCACATTCAATGACGCATACTCCATAATATTTAATTATAGTTACTAAGGCTTATTTTTTTAATTAGGTGTCGTAATAATATAAAATACAGTATTCAGTGTTAAAAACAGTTAATTGTGGTTTTGCTTTTCAGCTGTAGTGTTCAAACATATGTAAAAAAGTTAGATAAATAATATGATTTCATGTTTGAAGCAAGGAAAACAATATAGGAATTAAAACAAAGGTAAATTTATAATTATTATAGCATAAAGATGTGGCTTTGTGTAGCAAAATACCACACCTTCGAAGATCGTCATTCCACCCAGCCTTAGGGCATCCTACCTTACGTTTGCCGATTCGTAGTCGCTACTCAAGAACACGTCTACTCCAAGGGTCAACGGTATTAGTCAATAGAGAACAAGTATGGAAGAAAACCTGACCTAATTGAATCGGATTTAATTGAATTCATCTATACTAATATTATAAAGAGGAAAGATTTGATTGTTCGTTTGTTTGTTTACATTGAATAGGCTCCGAATCCGACAAATCCGACAAGGCACCTGGTGATGACGGAATAAAGAGCTCTTTAAAGCGGGCGGGGTTCCTGTCCTGAAACGGCTAGCGAGTCTCTTCAACTCCGTTCAACCAGTGCGTCCTGCCCATTATGACATACGGTGCCGAAACGTGGACACTAACAGTCGGGCTGGTCCACAAATTCAAGGTCGCTCAGCGCGTCATGGAACGGGCTATGTTCGGAGTTTCTTTGAAGGATAAGATCAGAAACGAAGTTATCCGGAAGAGAACCGGAGTTACCGACATAGCCTGTAGAGTCAGCAAGCTGAAGTGGCAGTGGGCAGGCCATGTTTGTCGAAGGACCTATGGCCGGTGGAGCAGACAAGTCCTGGAGTTGAGACCGCGTATCGGCAAGCGTAGTGTGGGACGCCCCCCAGCTAGATGGACCGATGACCTTAAAAAGGTGGCAGGGACAGACTGGATGCAGAAAGCAGAGGACAGGGTGTTGTAGCGTAGCTTGGGAGAGGCCTATGTCCAGCAGTTGACTGTTATAGGCCGAGTTGATTGATTGATTGATTGAGGCTCCGAATCTACTGGACCGATTAAAAAAAAATCTTTCACCGTTAGAAAGCTACACTATTCCCGGATGACATTGGCTATATTAAAAACAAAACCGCATATATCTAGCTATTATACTAATTTCACAACAAGTGTTCTTTTATTTTAAAAATTTCATAGAATTGCCGGCGCTCGAAAACCCTTTATTTGTCCCTTGGTATTAATCTTTATGAAAATACTTATTTATTGAATTCAAAATATCAAAATAATTTATATTATAAAAGAATTTATATATAAAATTATTTATATTCAAGACTGCTTCAATACCCATAAATAACTTTTTTAATTATTCAATTTGGACATTCCATTCTAAAGATATCACGAGTTTAAAAATGTAAGTATTAGAAAAAAGTCGCGTGGGAAATTATCAAATAAAGAGAGGAGCGCTGTCGTTTAGTTGGATCAATAGCCAGGTGAATGATCTACAGAAGATCGCGAGGAAGACCTGGATGAGACTCGCACAGACCAGGGAAACATGGCACCAATGGAGGAAGCCTGTCGTTGGTTGGATCAATGGCCAGGGTCGATCTACATATAATAATATGTATTGTCCAAATAAACTATTGAACTTTATATTTTTTTTATTAATTTTAGTATGTCAATTCAAAATCAAAAGTCATTTATTCAAACTAGGCTGGGAATCACCACATTTCCAACGTCAAAATTACATAAGACAGTCCCCCAAAACGCCCACCCTTCACCACTTTCTAGTGCTTTAGCTGGGAAGAAAAACCAACAAACTCCCCAGCAGTACAGCTGTCTGTTCAGTTAGAGAAAAAAAAATGAATTCTATACAACAGTATGCAAAACAATTTACATTACGTGCAAAACACAAAACATTAAATTATTAGCCATATGTCAGCTAGCACACCACTATACCAACAAAGAAGAAAAGAAAAGAAAAACACCAAAAACTATTCTCAAGCAGAGATAAAAACATAAACAGAACTTAATACCCAAATAAAAGCCACCAAGCATAAAGGGCGCGCCCGCTTACATATAGCTATAGCTGTAACAGTCACAAATGATGAACTAGACCATCAAAGTAAAATAAATACACATTTAATTACTAATAACAAAACAAAACAATGGTCAGCAAGACGACCAGTCACCACAAGCAGCACCCGTTCACGAGCATAACGCAAAAATCTGCCATTACCCCCTTCGCCATATTTGAGGAAAAGAGGCAACCCGACCCCCGACGCTACCGCAAGTAGTGACATCTAAGGGAGCATGACGAACTTGCTGCCGGTTGTATGAATAATATATAATCAATAATAAATTTATGATTTTAATCAAATAAAAATCATAAATTAAGTTTAGCTATAAGGTATCACTACATTCATTGACTATTAGGCAGTACGAAGGTCGCCGGGTCAGCTCAGATCCCAATGCCAAACCTTCGAATTAGTACGGAGCTACCTACGAAAATAATGTTTTACGCATGGCCAACTCTATGTTGGCCTATCTTAGGACGGAGCTCCTGCTGAAAATAAATTTTGTTTTGTATGTAGATATGATTTTTTAACATCATCATTTTCCTGCCCTTGTCCCATGTTATTTGGGGTCGGCGCAACACGTTATCTTCTTCCATCCTCCCCTGTCAGCCGTCATGCTATAAGTCACTCCCTTCTCAGATATGATTTTTTAACAAACATTAGAAATAAAAATAAAAAATAAAAAAAAATATAATAACAAAACAAAATCGCTAAAATAATATATATATATCCAAACTTTCTTTATAAATTTGTTCTTTTTTAATGCGACGCAAAAAGAAGGGTGTATTTGTGTGAGTGTGCGTGTGTTAAAATTTATAAATTTTTGTTAAATACCTGTGCGAAGCTGGGCCGTGCCGCTAGTACTCAATATAATACTTAAGAGAGACTTTCTCTTAATTATTATATTGAGTATGAATTCAATTAAATAACAATAAAGCTCTCTACCCCCTAGACCGTACCATACCTTGACCGTGCTATGAACATATCAGGCACGGAAAGAAACATAAAGTTCTTATTTTGACATTATAAACAGACTCTTAAATTTTATTTATTTGTATAGATGGCCACACGATGGCTATTAGAAAATAGTCCATGAGTGCATCGGCAATGAATAGCCAGTGTTTTAGACGACGAAGAAAGATAATACAATTAGATCAGCCGTAACGGGGTTCACGCCACTTTAAAAAAAAGAAAAGTCGAGGGAGAACACTGTCTATAACCCGTTTATAACTGGTTTATAACGGTCATCTTCCCCGTTTTTAACCCGGTTTGGCAACGTTGCGTGCCATGCACGCAGCGTATTGGCACCGGAAAAATATTCTCTCCGACAATTATTGACACTCCATGCATCAATAGCCTGCAACGCATGCAAAGATGTTGGTCGGTGACAGAACGGTCTAGTGTGCAGTCTCAAACTTTTCAATACCAAGCATATTTTTTTTTTTGCCTGACACGTTCCTAGCACTTTCATGATATGATACGGTGTAGTGGGCAGACTCCTTAAACCACTATTCATAATAAACATTAAATGAACTACTATCAGGTTTAGGTAGATTAATTATTCATTTAAAATTGAAACTATTAATTGCTCTAAATCTTCGTAATTATTTCAAGAAATTTTACTAATTGGTAAACGTCTAAACTTTGAAGCAATTAATCTGAAACTTACTTTTCTCTTGGTGCAGAGTTTGTATATGTAATTTAATTATTTATCTATCTAAGATTTATTTCTTTCTTCCCGATTGGTCAATTTAAAAGAAACGACGCAATTTTTTATTTTTTAAATCTGATTTAATTCAGACGATGCAATCATTCATTATCGTTTTCCTATGTTGGGGTCAGCGTTCAGTCTAACCGGATGCAGCTGAATACTAGTATTTTACATGGAGCGACTAACTATCGAATCTCCACAACCTAGTTACTGGTAATACAATACCCCCTTTTTTTTTTTGAGAGTAGGAAATCATCAAATAACTTCTCCCGCTCTGGGCGGAGCGGGAGGGTGTGTCAGACTCTTACTGACTAAAACCCACCCGTATTCCTTCCTGTTGCCTGTGTTGCGGGGGCCTCGGTGACCCATAAGTACCTTCCCGCGACCCCGAATACGATACTCCTTGGTAAGACTGGTCGTCATACTTTCGGGCTTCTGACGACCCGTAACGACTGTCAAAGATCCACGAATGACAGCCGGGACCAACGGCTTAATGTGCTTTCCGAGGCACGGAGGGGTCTGGTATGTAACGATGGTCATCCATACACGGACCAACCGCGGCAAGCGTAGCTTAACCTGATCGATCGACTCGTGGGGCTGTTATTACTTAGCCACAAGCCCCTCGACGATGAATGATTATTACCTTTTTTTCCGTATCCTTTTGTTAGCCAAAGAATCCTTTTATAAGGTGTTTACAAGCTTTTTATCACAAGCTTTTATTAAACGTACCTTGTTAGTTAGTTTGTTAGTATGTGTGCGTCAAATCGGGCTATCTGAATAGCATGCCGGGGTAAAAAAAAAGAAATCCTATTTAGTCCATCAGTCAGATAATAAAAAAATATTAGACACGTATTTAAACTCGAGATATGGCTAATTAAACACCCTCATAACAGTAATCGTGAACGAAAATACACTCATTAGCTTTAATTGTAAAAATATCAAAAGTTCCGTTGAGTGCGTGAGAAAACTTTGCCGCTCGGCGAACATTGTGGCACTACAAGAAACCTGGCTACTTCCACACGACTTGCCTTTCCTGGGTGATATTGACATCGCTTTTTCATACGCGGGCAAGTCTGCTGTGGATACGTCTGAAGGAGTCCTAACTGGGAGGAGTAGCTCTGCTATGGAGGAAATCTGCTATCCCATCGGTGTCTGTTATACAGTATCGTAATGTGCGACTCGAGGCGATTAAAGTGAAACTTGACCACGAGCGCACAATATTAGTATTTTCGGTATACATTACAAACAAAAGTGAAAACCAACCATTGTTTTCGGAGTGTCTCGGTGAAATAAGTGCAAAAATTGAAAGCGATAAGGTGGAATCTGTTTTTATGCTTTGTAATGTTGTAAATTTGAGTGCCTACCAAGGGTTGGTATTACACAGCTGCATTACTAATAAGTAAAGTAGCATTTACCTGATAACATTAGTAGGACATTATGAGGTTTCTGAGTAATATATTTCATTGTAGTATGTACAAGTGACTTTGGCCTGCACTTGATATAAGGACCCATTCCTTCAACTGTATTTCGTCACTGGACTCTTTAGTTAACACTTTCTAACATTAAATCACTTTTCTAAACCCTGTTATACAGGTTTTCACAATTAATTAGAACAATAAATATAATGCTTACATTCCAACTGTCATCCAGTTGAACGTCAGTTTCTGACGTTTAGAAGCGACATCTGGTGGTTGCAGATTCACAGTTGTAGTTTAATCGATATTTGAGATTATTGATTGCCAACCATCGAATTAATATCGTATGGAGCAATCCATAATAATTTTCAGCTTTCCGTCCACCGTCCGTAACAGTCCACTGCTGGACATAGGCCTCTGCCTATGTCCAGCAGTGGACTGTTATAGGCTGAGTTGATTGATTGATTGATTAATTTTTACGGGTGTTGTGGTGCAGCCTGGGAGAGCCCAGGCTGCACCACAACACCCTGTCCTCCACCTTCCGCATCCAGTCTGTCCCAGCCACCTTTTTAAGGTCGTCGGTCCATCTAGCTGGGGGGCGTCCCACACTACGCTTGCCGATACGCGGTCTCCACTCTAGGACTCGTCTGCTCCACCGATCGGTCCTTCGACAAAGGACTTTAGGTATTGGTACAATAACCAGCGGAACAGTGTGAGATGGGCGGGTGTATTATATTCCGACGTGTACGGGTTGGATTGCGGTGTGAGGCAGGGAGGGTTAACCTCGCCCCGCTTGTTCAACCTGTACATGAACCGGCTGCTCGGCGGGCTCAGCAGTGCTAATGCGGGTTGCTCAATAGGCGGATTGCCTATTAATAACATTAGCTACGCGGATGATATGATGCTGTTGAGCCCATCAGTTGGAGGGTTGCGAAAACTCCTGCGCATTTGTGAGACATATGCTGAGGCTCATGAGCTCAGGTACAACCCTAAGAAGAGTGAGTACATGATTTTTAAAGCCGGTACCAAATGTTACTCTTTTATACCACTGATCACTCTTTACCCAGCTTGAGAAGTGGTAAACCATTTTATGTACCTGGGCCACTGGGTCTCAGACAACTTGTCTGACGATGAGGACATCGAGCGGGAACGTAGGGCGCTGTCGGTTCGCTGTAATATGTTGGCTCGTAGGTTTGCGCGCTGTACAGAACAAGTTAAGGTGACCTTATTTAAAGCCTATTGTCAGTCTTACTACTAGACCTTTTTTTTTTTGCCTATGGACCAACTATACGCAGCGAGCATACAGCGCCATGCGTGTCCGGTACAACAATGCGTTTAGGGTACTGCTGGGGCTGCTGCGGTTTTGCAGCGCTTCTACAATGTTCGCGCAGGCGCAAACCGATGGTTTTACGCTATTATACTAGGAAGCGGAGCGCCTCGGTATATAGTCGCTTCTGACGCAGCACTAACAGTATCCTGAGAGTATTGTCTGAGCGGTAAGACTCGGCACTGCTGGAGAGGTGGATGCACACCTGCATGCCAGTTAGTCACCATTTATTAAGTGATCCGTTTTAATTTCATTTTAATTTTAATTGATTATCGATGCAATGATTTTATGTATATTCTAATTTGTAATTGATTTAAGTATTTTAAACTTCTAATTGACTCATTTATGTATTTTCACATTCATAAATTTTGAAATATTAATTGAATTTTATTTTAATTTTAATTGATATCGATGCAATGATTGTAATTTGTAATGCTTATCTGTCATCTTTTGTATTCATTATGTGTTTTGTGTTTAGTTTCAATGGGTGTAATTTACCTGAAATAAATGGATTTATTATTATTATTATCTTTTATTTCACTATTTATACATTATAATTTTATTTTTAAATATTAGGATATAAAAAATATATAGAAACATTTAAAAATATAAAAAAATGGTAGCCCACCGGTATCGGGAACAAGGTCCAAGCTACCGGCGGTCAGGGCTCCAGAGAGAGGAACCTCCTGACAATGCGAGCCGTGTCCAGAAGTACCGCTTTCTGAATCAAGCCCTTAATCCAACCGTTCAACGTGAGCCTCTTTAGGTGTTGGTCAAGGCTCTTGGCAATTAAGCCATTGGCTGATACGACTGTCGGCACAATGATTGCTGAATCCACATCCCACATGTCGACAACCTCGCGAGCCAAGTCAAGATACTTGATCTGTTTATCTTTCTCGGCTTTCACGAGATTCCCGTCATGAGGGACTGTTATGTCAACAATCATTGCGCGCCGCTCTGTTCGATCCACCACCACTATATCAGGCTTATTGGCAACAATAGTCCTGTCAGTGATGATGGATCGATCCCAGTACAATGTGATATTTCCATTGTCGAGAACTGGGTCGGGTACCTACATACATGTAGTACGGCACTTCAGATTCTACAAGGCTGTATGTCAGAGCAAGTTGCTGATGAATAATCCTGGCTACAAGGTTGTGTCTATGCAAATACTCTTCGTTAGCTAGACGAGAACACCCAGAGATAATGTGTCGGATTGATTCTCCCGAACGGTGGCATGCCCGACACATGTCAACCGTGCCGTCCTTCACAATAAATCTCCGGTAATTCTTCGTCATGATAACTTCGTCCATAATTGCACAGACAAAACCTTCGGTTTCCCCAAAGAGGTCACCGAAACGTAGCCACGCTACGGACGCTTGGAAATCTAAATCGGGTACATGTAGGGCCCCGAAAAAGCGTCCGTGAAGTTCCTTACTCTGACATACCTCCCTGCGATCGTTAGTGTCAAGCACTACAAGCTTGCGCCAGTTCTCTTTAGCCAAAGAGAGTCCCTTGGCCCTTGTCCACCGCGACCACATCTCGATGCATCTCTACGTCGGCTTCTAGAAAATATTCCCTGAGACTGCATACCTCGCGATTGTGGAGGATCTTAGCGTTTAAAAAGCCTCGACCTCCACACTTTCGCGGGATATACAGTCTCATTACCGACGACCGTGGGTGATGCATTCGATATGCAGTCAGCAGTGAACGGACCCTCCTATCCAGGGCGTCGAGTTCAGTCTGAGTTCATTTGAGTATGCCGAAAGAGTACATCAAAACGGGCATGACCCAACCGTTGAAGGCGCGCACCTTGTTTCCGCCTGATAGAAGACTATTAAATACTTTCTTCAGGCGGCCAAAAAAGCGCTCCTTCAACAATTGCTTCATGTCAGTAACATTGATGCCCAACGCTTCCGACATACCCAAATACTTGTAGGTTTCGGATACGGAGAGGGCTCTAAGGTTTATGGAATCCGAGAGTTGGGTTCCCACGGATTCCAAAATCTTCCCTCGCTTTACATGCATGACCGCACATTTATCCACTCCAAATTCCATCCTGATGGCGCTACTGAAAGTTTCAGTTATTTTCAGTAGCTCCATCAGTTGAAAATTATTAGAAGCAAAGAGTTTTAGGTCATCCATGAGATATAACCTGACCATCTCTCCTCAACCGATAGCCTAGACCTGAATCCTCCAGCAGTGTGCTTAGAGGATTCAAGGCTAAGCAGAACCAAAGCGGACTCAAATTATCGCCCTGAAATAGGCCTCGCTCGATCCTTATCGGCTCGCTATTCCTCTGGATATTTCGACATCCTGGATAGCGAAGGACCGTCCTCCATTGCCCCATACATGACATCAGGAAGGTGCGCAGAGTGGCATCTACTTTATATAACTCCAGCACCCTCATGAGCCATGTATGTGGCACCGAGTCATAGGCCTTCTTGTAAGATTACAAGAAGGCTAAAATTAACAAATTATTCGTTCCAGAAAGGATCTGTCGACATGTTGGATATCAATCCAACATGTCGGCAGATCCTTTCTGGAACGACGAACCTGTTAGCTAATGGCCATATCAACTAGGAGTAGCTCCTTAGTACCGCGGGACCCGTTCTTACATCCATTCTGAGAGGCAGACATGATGGAGTTGGTGTCTATATGTTTGTTAATTTTAGCTCTCAAAATAGATCTAAGAACTTTATAGACCATCGGTAAACACGTGATCGGCCTATAATTTTTGGGTTCCGCGGTGCTACCTGATTTATGGAGCAGGTGGGTAACTCCTGTCGTTATAAATTGGGGTAGCAAACCAGACTCCAAAGCAGTCTGGTACTGAGCCGCCAAGCGAACGTGCGACCTTAGAAACCATTTGAGCCAGAAATTGTCCGTCCGGCCCTGGGGACTTCCAGTTAGGTAACGGACGGAGTGCACGCGCTACATCTTGGGGGCAGATAGTAATAGCCCCCATTTCTGGTATTGGATCGCAGGCTCGCTCGACTTCTCGAGCCCAATCACCTTCGGTGTGACTGACAGGCACCGACCAGATACTGCGCCAGAAAGAAAACATTGCATCATCATCCGGCAGGTGCGTGTCAGTCACACCTTGGTCCGGTCGCTCCCAACCCCTATAAACCCACCTTTCATCGCTCTGGAAGGTGCGATTCTGAGTGTATCGTTCTACTCGCCACTTATACCTACGAATACGGTTCGCCCATGCATATACTTTCTGCTTCAGGAAGTCGATGCCACGGGAAATATAGTCTTGAGGGCTAATATCAGTCCCTGAGAACAACCGCTTCACAAAGCGCATCACTCTAGGGCGAGTATTGCCCTCCCTAAAGCAGATTAGTTTGCCGATAAGCACTCTGGCCTCACCAATACGACGCTCAATTCTGCACTGCCAAACTGGTACGGTTGGTTTCAGTCGTGTAGCTCTAGAATTATTAACGACATGCCGCTACAGCCGCGCAGTACAGAATCGAATGAGTATCAGTGAGGTCTTCGCAGTCATCAAAATAGTTTGACAACTGCGAATCCAGAACTGCCACCAGCACCCTATTTTTTTTTTTTAATACCCTTGCCTTGATTTTTTTCACGTTGGTTCAGTTTCCAAGACAATGCATTTTTATGATGCACCTGATTCTACACCCAGGATTAACTCCAGACGAAGGAACTCCTCAACGGTCAACGGTACAGACACAAAATTGCTTATACGCATTTAATTATGATAGTCCGCTCTAAAGCCCACCATGATCTGGCTGCTGCATTCAAGATTGGCTCCAGACGATGTGGCTATTTATTGGTCCGTCTAATTGCAACGAGCAACTGTTAAACAACGCATATGATTTTACTATTAAATTATTTTTGAATACATAGATATAAAGTCACTGAAAAGGCCATCACCCTATTTCACGCTACCGATCTGGCAAACGAGTCTTTAATTCTTGTTCAGAAAAGCGATCTCCATACACACAGCGAACAGATAACCAAGAGAAGTTTCAATGTTTGTAACTTTATAACACAAACTTCGCCAACACGAATAAAGCCGTGTTTTCACTGGAAATAAAATTACAACAACAAAAAAAAATAGCTGGTAGCAATGTTGCGCTAGTCTTGTGTATCAAAAATACGAGACATTAACGCATGTTTCCGGCAACATTGCAACATTCTGTGTTGGCAGAAATATATTGCCCACAACACAAACATGTTGCTGAAACAATGTTGCACAACTTGTTCCCCAATGAAAATATCCTTTCCAGTCTGGATTTCGTCCTGGTCACAGCTCCACTACAGCCTTAGTGAACGTTACCGATGATACGGATAGGCATAGAGAGAGGAAATCTGACGGTTCTTTGATAATTGGATTTCAGTAATGCATTCAATACTGTCGATTTTGATAGCCTGCTTGGCATGCTTCGCTCGCTTAACATATCTCTAACGGCGATTGACTGGTTTCGTAGTTACCTGTATGAGCGCTGGCAACGCATGGAAAATTCTTGCTCTTCTCTGTGTTAACCTTCTCCTTTACTCTTCGCATTTTTTACTATTTCTATTTCCAAAAAAACTTTTTTCATCCTGCCACCTTTATGCAGATGATTTGACAAACAATCTGCGTATTAAGATTTAGCTGATGCAATTGATATAATCAACAAGGATATGGTTTCAATTTGCGAGTAGAGTGAAGGACATGGGTTGCAGGTTAACCCGTCGAAGACTCAGGTTGTTGTTGGTAGCTATAGGATGATCTCCAAGATAAACTGGTCGCAGCTCCCCCAGGTAAAATTTAACGGAACTGCTATTACGATATGCGAGAAAGTCAAGAACCTAGGGATTTGGATAGACAAACATCTTTCCTGAGGTCCCTAGCTGCAGGACGTAAGTCGCAAAATTTTTGCATCTGCAATTTTTCCCTGAGAAGATAGCAGAAAATTCTCCCAACTTCCACCAAAACTGCGCTTACACAATCTCTTTTACCTCCCATCCTTTTGACCATACTGATGCCAGTTTTATCAACCTCACTTCAAAACTTTTTTATATTTTTATAATTATTTGGCGTGCGCAAATATGATCACATTTCTGAATTTCGTATAAAGCTCAAGTGGCTTTAGCTCTACAGTATTTTGTTCAATCCAACCCCTTCTTATCTTAAAGAACGTTTCAAGTTCCTTCATGACACACACAATAGATATCTGAGGTCATTGGAAAACTTGAGATGCCAATGAATTCCACCAGTTTCTATGATAAATAAATTACAATTCTTTTTTAATGCTTTGCCCGTGTCGATAAGACGTGTTCAATCGTTGTCTATTTTTAAATTATGGTAAAACACTATCTCTTAAACTTTTTTTTGTTTTTTTTGCACTTGTTTCATAATTATTATTGTATATATATATATATATATATATATTTACATAGATAAGTTTAATATGTTATATGTATTTATTGTATATATACATATAAATAGGTAAATAGGTAAAACGGGCTGGTGTCCGCAACTCCACGTCAATGCGCGTATTTTGCGTACGGGTGGGAAATCGATTATTCGATCCACCCCAGCTCCTCAAGGAAGGGCAGCAACGCCTTGGTGTTACTGACCATCTCACGGAGGGTACCTGGGTTACCGAAGTACTTTGCCCTGTATGTGGCGACGACCGGGCAGTTTAGTAACACATGTGCTGCTGTCTCGTCGTCCGTCATGCAGGCCCTGCACAGCGGACTGTCTGTGACTCCTATGACAAAGAGGTGTTTTTAAATGACCCGTGGCCTGTTATAGCTGCTGTAATAGTGCGCAGCTGTAGTTTAGTTAGTCGGAGAACCCGTTTCGTGAGGCGACCATCAATTGTAGGGAGAGCTTCCTTGGCCTGCCTGCACTCACCTTGGTCCGACCATAGTTTGAGATGTTTATCTCTGGTGCGTTTCCTTACCAGAGTGCGTAGGTACCCGAAGAGAAGTGGCACGATGGGTTCAGGTCCCACTGGTGCCATGCTCGATCCCCTCCTGGCAAGTTCATCGGCTGCATCGTTGCCTAGCGAACCGCTGTGTCCTTTAATCCATTGAATGGTTATGTTGTTGAGGCTACCCACCTGGTTGAGGCGCTGATGGCACTCGTATATTAGCCCAGAGTCAACTGTGTGACTGTTTAGCGCTTGCAGGACAGCCATGCTGTCTGAGAGTATGCGGATTGAGTGGTCCTTAACTTCCCTGGCCATGATGGCTGAGGCGGCCAGAGAAATACCTAAGCACTCGGCCTGGAACACTGTGTTATGGACCCCCAATGGTGTGGCTATGCGTATGTTGAAGTCCTCCGAGAAGATTCCAGCACCTGTGCCACTACCTGTTTTAGATCCGTCTGTGAAGATGCGCAGCTCTGCGGGGCGCAGCCCTTCGCATTGGCGATCCTCGTGGAGTTGGATCTAGTATTTCTTATCAAATATAAATTGTTTGGGTACCTGGTCATTTGTTGCTTTCGTGATGGGGAACTCTTTATTGAGTCCCTCAAGCAGCGCGGTGTGTAGTGTGTCTCTCTTGCCCCAGAGATTCAGTGTATTTAGGCGTACTGCCGCCATCGTCACTTCCTGCTGTATGAACAGGTGGAGCGGCGGCAGTCCCAGCATGGCTTCGATTGCTGCAGTCGGAGTTGTCCTCATGCAGCCCGTGGTCGCCATGCAGGCAAGTCTTTGCATGCGTTGTAGTTTATTGGAGGCTGTGACTAGCTGGGTGCGGGGCCACCAGACCACGGCCCCGTAGGAGATCATGGGGCGGATTACCGCCGTGGACAGCCATAGTATAATTTTGGGGGATAGGCCCCACTTCTTACCTATCATTTTCTTGCACTGCCAAAAGGTGATGCAAGCCCTGTTTATTCTGTTGTCTAAGTGACTACTCCAGTTTAACTTACTGTCTAGAATGACCCCGAGGTACTTGACTTCGTTGGCTAACTGAAGTTCTGTGTCGAACAGTATTGGTAGGCGGAAAGGGCCTAATGCTCGTTTATGGGTGAACATAACTAGTTCAGTTTTGGTGGGGTTCACCGATAGGTCGAAATCCCTACACCATTTTTCTACGATACGTAGTGCCTGCTGAGTGAGGTTGCAGATTGTTCCCGTTACTTTCCCCGAAACAAGGATTGCAAGGTCGTCTGCATAACCTATTGTGTAATAGTGGTTCGCGTTGAGTTTGGTGATGAGATCGTTTATCACCAGATTCCATAAAAGGGGGGACAGCACCCCTCCCTGGGGGCAGCCTCTGGCTATCATGGCCAGCTGTCGCTCATCCTCAAGGCGAACCACACGTTTGCTTAACATGTTTGTAATCCAGTCCGTTAGTACCTGTTCTACTCCATGTCTGGAGAGGGCGCTGCTGATGCTGGAGAAGTTTGTTTTGTCGAAGGCTCCTTCGATGTCTATGAAAGTGCCCAGGCAGGTGCCCTTCTGATGAATCGCTTCCTCTATCTGTCTAACCACTAGATGAAGAGCGGATTCGGTCGACTTACCCGAGCTGTATGCATGTTGGTTACCGTGCAGCGGTATGGTTTTTAGAGCGCCGTCCCTCAACTCCCTATCACACAGCCATTCCAGAGTATTTAGTAGAAAGGAGGTCAGGCTGATTGGTCGATGGGATTTGGCGTTTGTGTAGTCCCCCTTACCTGGCTTAGGGATGAATATGACTTTCACTTCCCTCCATCCTTTGGGAACTTATCTAAAGGCCAGACACGCTCTCATTAGTGGCACCAGTCTTATTGCGACAGAGGTTCCGCCCCATTGTAGTAAGGCGGGGAACACTCCATCAGGACCAGCTGCCTTAAAAGGATGGAAGCTCCGGATGGCCCATTGGAGTTTCTCCAACGTGATCACCCTGCGTGCGTAATGCCAATCGTTGTCTGATGGCGTTTGAATTACATCTTGCCAGTCGATTACCTGCGTGAAGATACATCCAGGGAAGTGCGTCTCGATAAGGACGCGTCTCGTTTCTTCTGGCGAGGAAGTGAGTGTGTTATCAGGTTTGCGGAGGGTAGTGGGCCCAGGAGATTTCTGTTGCGCCAGTACCTTCCTTACCCTGTTAGCTTGCTGGCAAGATTCAATGCTACCACAGAATTTGCGCCATCCCGCGGTACTCCTGAATCTAATGCATTTTTTGTAACTGGACTTGGCTGCGTAGTAATTATCCCAGTCCTCATCCGCACATGTGTTCATGGCTCTGTTCAGAGCTGCCCTTACCTTGCCGCGCTTGCGCTCTAGATCAGCGCCCCACCATGGTTGTTTGCCCGGTGTGCTGCGCGGGGTGGTCTCTGGGCAGGCAGTTTGGTAGCTATCTATCATTGTTTTGGTAAGATAGCTCACTTGTACCTCAATCTGTATCGTGTCCGCAAACGTCACCGGATCGCTTATTGTCGCAAACTTGGATTCAAGGTTGCGTGTGTAGGTGGCACGATCCGTGTTTCGCGGATTGCGCCGTGGTAGAGTTGGAGAAACACAGACCTGGATGTCGAAGCGGATCCACCTGTGATCAGAGCAGGAGGCCTCGTTGGACACCTGCCACCCAGCAGTGATTTCCGCCGCGCCCTCTGTTGCCAGAGTGAGATCTATGATTGTTCGGCTACGCCTGGTTGCGAATGTTGGTTCGGAGCCAGTGTTTAGTAGGGATAGGTTAGTCGAGAACAAGTATTCAACCAAGGCCTTACCCCTCTCGTTTTGCGTGTCCATACCCCACAGTTGATGGTGAGCGTTGGCGTCGGCCCCTACCACGACCTCAAACCCACATCCCTCGCAATGGCTCACGAGGCGGGCGAGGTCGTGCGGAGGCGGCGCCTCCGCCTCGGGCATGTAGGCCGAGGCGAAAACGATCGTCATCTCCGTGTTGTCGTCACGCTGTATTAGCAGCTTAGCTGCAGAGACATCTCTGCAACAGAAGTCAGTTAAAAGATGTGTTTTAAGGTTACCTGTGACATAGATGCACGCTCTAGGGTGTGCGTGATCTGTGGTTACCAGGAGCTTACCGCCAAGATTGGAAAGTCCTTGTATGCGGCCCGCCCTAATCCACGGCTCTTGGATCAAGGCAATGGCCGTGTGTTGCGCCTCCAGCCACTTGCGAAGCTGAGCCGATAAGTTTAATATGTTATATGTATTTATTGTATATATACATACACACTATAGACTATTTACAGTGTTTTATCTCCTTCCCCCTTAATCCATCCAAAGGTTGTCGTTGTCTTTGTCTTTAAAAAGTCGCTTTTAGCGATCTTTAAAATTTGTACATTCATATCTGTAATTTTTATGATGTAAATCATAAAGAGTAATCTATCTATCCAAATATCCTCCCCACCACAGTTCAGACACGGCGGCCAATCCTAATGGAGATTAGGTCAGCAGGAGATATTTGTTATTCACAAGATCTCTCTTAATCCGATAGGACGCAATGCAATGCGACACGACCGAGAAGAGATTGGGCAAAGGACAAACGGCTTTACGTGCTCTCCGAGGCACGGGGGTATCACACCAGCAACTTCCAAACTCCGGGCTACAGAAATTCCTATTGGAAAAACCAAATAACACTTTGCCCTGTATTTTGCTACACAAAACCACATCTTTTATTATATTTATATATTTACCATTTAAAGGGCTGCTGTGTCCAATAATTCTTGCCCCTCAGTCGTCACGCCTCCCACACCGCCATTCCGTGACCATGTCGTAGAGTGACAGCCCGAAACACGCGAGCGTTAAAAAATTACGATATCTCATAAAATATGCATCGTAGCTCTACAAACCCCTTGTCATTGAAGTTGATCCTCTCGCGTGTCTGGATCGCTCATTGAGAGAGCTGTCAAATTCCGTACGAGTACGGAAGCGAGGAGACATGAATTCATGTCCTCTCGCTCATTGAGCGAGCTCATTCCGGGTCGATAAAAAGGCGCGAAACTGCCTGTTTACGCGATTCTGCATTCCCCTCGCGCGTATGTAGAGTATAAATAAGGCAACGCAAATAACATCACATGTTAAACATCTAGCAACATTTCGCTCCGGAACGAATATTTTAATAAATTCATGTAAATTCTATAATAATCCACCACATTGCCAAGCCCACATTTTTTTTATTTCGTCCGCGATGTCATTTTGTTTATTTGGTTAATGTTTTTGTTAGGCAACATAGTTGTGTTGTGTTTTTCCATTAGTAAATACTAGTGTAGAATGCAAAGTTACATTTAAAATAAATACAATAATATTTGAATTGTGTGATTCAAAGTATGACTTTCGTAACGGTTATTTTCAAGTAGTTTCAAGTGCTTAAATTGTAGCTCAGTGATCGTAAACTAAACATTCTTATCAGCTAAAGATTTGTTTGTGTTATGTTGACGTACCAAACAAAGTAATAAGATAAGAACCGAAGCTACGGGGCTTACAGAGTTCCCGGAATAATTGTGTAAGCATACCCTTTTTTTTGCACTGAGGCATTTTTTTGATAAGCTTGTCATTTAAAAAAATGCATAGAGATGTCTGTTCTTTCATGGAGTATTGTAAAGAAGTGTGGTTTTAAGAAAGTGACGTAATAACTTTTGGACTTATTGCTTTTGTTTTATAAATATGACGATATTTGTACGAAAATGTCGTGTCACGCTACTTTCAACTTCGAATTAGAAATATATTACAAGGTAAAACTGCACTAAACCCTATATTATCTGATAGCTTATTTTTAACCGACTTCAAAAAGGAGGAGGTTATCAATTCGACATGTTTATTTTTTTTTTTCTTGATCCAAATATGAAATCATAATATTATTATGTCGTTCATCTTTAACTGTTTTTACATTCGAAACTGTACTTTATATGATTAATTCTCTCTTGTTGTAAAAATATTATAATATTTTTATCCTTTGACATCTTTCATCATAAATTGTCATCTGCCAGTTTCTTTTTATATACAGCTAACATGATCAGACCAGGTCTACACTGTAAAATTAGTATGATAAGGCTAGGTTCTCATTGTAAGCCGCTTTTGTTGATTCTGGTCGACAATCAAACATGAAATAATTTGAATAATGTTTGGATTGCTTAACAGATACTTCTAGAGCATCTATAAAAACGGCCATCAGACCTGACAAGGGTTCAGTGTGTCCTTAGTTTTATGCCAGTTTAGTTCAGTTTTACTTGAGTTTCATCTCTTTTTACCCCAAGTATGTTTAAGGTTTTACGGCAGTTCCTTCTTGAGTATTAATTGAAGCTACTCAATATAATCACTTTTAAAACTAAACCTGCGTGAATTTGTGACTTTGGCTCGGTTGCCTCGGGCCCTCCCGTCTACCTCTGAAATCAGGGCACTCTAGCTGCGTGGCGTAAAACGCCGCAGCCGATCACTCCTACATGCCGTAGGAGGCCAGGACTCTCCTCCTGCTGATGGTGAGGCACTGCAAAGTGCCGACGACACCCTCTTCTTTGAAATGAAATGATTTGAAATGAAATGAAATGATTTTATTTTCTGTAAGTAGGTTTGTACAAACACTTTTACACGTCAATCATATTTAGAAAAAAAACTAGATGAGCTCGGCGTTTCCTATCTGACTACTCTGAGAAGAAAGGCCGAAACAAACTCAGAGGTCACTGTCTCTTTTAAAGTCCAGACATAATCTTGGTCAGATCATGTGAAGACCATGTAGATTGGTGTCTGAAATGGTCTTTTGTGGAAAGAACCACACAGATTGAGTGGACCTATCCAGTCAGTGCACGCATTTGTCAGTAACCGTGCAGCTCAACTCAGAACTTAAGGAGCTCAACGCCTACTCCTGGACAGTGAACTCTTCTGACATTATGGCATAATACTCACGTGGTGCTTGACACCACCACGGACTCCTGCTCATCATCATCATCATCATTTCAGCCGAAAGACGTCCACTGCTGGACATAGGCCTCCCCCAAGCACCGCCACTTTGACCGGTTCTGTGCTTTCCGCATCCAGCGGATTCCTGCGGCCTTCACAAGGTCATCGGTCCACCTTGTAGGAGGCCTTCCAACGCTACGTCTCCCGGTACGCGGTCGCCATTTCAGAACCTTTCGGCCCCATCGGCCATCTGTTCTGCGAGCAATGTGCCCTGCCCACTGCCACTTAAGTTTGGCAATTCTTTGGGCTATGTCGGTGACCTTGGTTCGCCTACGGATCTCTTCATTTCTGATTCGATCACGTAGGGAAACTCCAAGCATAGCCCTCTCCATTGTCCTTTGAGTGACTTTTAGCTTTTTTATAAGGCCCATTGTAAGCGACCACGTTTCAGTGCTATAGGTCATCACTGGCAACACGTACTGGTCAAAGACTTTCGTCTTGAGACACTGTGGTATGTGGGACGAGAAGATATTGCGTAGCTTCCCGAACGCTGCCCAGCCGAGTCGGATTCGACGATTGACCTCTTTCTCGAAGTTGGACCTACCTAACTGGACAGTTTGTCCTAGATAAACATACTCCACAACTTCGAGCGTAGCGTCTCCGATCCGAACTCCTGCTAGTGTGACACATTATAGCCCTACAACTCCTAGCCTCTTGCTTACGAAATCCATTTCCTCCCCTGAACAGAGATGCCAACTACGTAGTCGGTATCTCTGTTCAGGGGAGGAAATGGTTTGTGAAATGTCGTCCTGTTTCACTACGACGCAAGACACTGTGCAGCCTCGTTCTCGTCCTGTTCCACAACTGCCTGCCGATCTTGCTTTCTTTCATCCGAGCGACCTGAGCCATGCAAAATCGAAGACGACCTGGAACTCCTACTTACACTTACCTTTTTATATTTCTTGTTACCTAATTTTATTTTAAATGTGACTTACGACTGATCCAGGTCTATCGTAACACACAACAACACTATCTGAGAATCAAACTCAGGACCCCACGCTCAGCAGTGGCGCTTGAGACCACGAGATCAACGGGAATTTAAAGTTCCCAATGAATACGACGCTTAACGCTTACGATGAACATTTTCAAACAACGGACCGAAGGTTTGCCGCACACTATAAATATTTCATAAGGCTGTTTATTCGATTCTTACATACAAAGCGAACTCCACTTGAATCGAGATTTCTTCAAATCGTGACTGGAACAATATTCTTGATAGAAAACATATTCTGAATTTATATTCGTTTGTGCATTAAGGTGGCGCAAGACTTCTTCTATTTCAAATTCTGGGAAATGAATAAAAGATAGTATTAATCAAGTTACTAGTTGATAGTCAGGACCTGACTCCAAGGATTTGACGGATGTTTTTGTTAATAGGTACCGATTTTAAAGCTCTTAATAATGGTTCTTTGTTTTCCATTGTGACAGTGTTGACGACTATTTAGTCATCACTCAGCTTCAGCGTCAGCTTTTTATGTGACTCGCAATTTCATCTTAAAGTTCAAGGTTTTTTATGCAATGAAGAGAGTGGTGTCGTTACAAATTATCTCATAACTAGATGCGCCCCGCGGATTCACCCGCATAAGTTTTGACTTCGTCGGTATATCGGGATTAAAAGTATTCTATGTGTTATTCCTGGTTATAAACTATTTCATCAAAATCCGTTCAGTAATTTTTGCGTGAAAGAGTAACAAACATCCATCCATCCATACTTACAAACTTTCGCATTTATAATGTTAGTAGGATTTTATTGTGTGTTTAGTATTGAAATGTTTATTTTCATGCTTTCATTATTACTAATAATTACTAATTGTGTTTTAATGCTACTAAAAATATTCTATTCGTTTCAATATTTTTTTATTGAAATGTTGGTATTAAACCGTTTTCGTAAAGTAAAGTCTACGTCCCAATTTATGAAAGCTTTGTGTCAGACTTCATAATCCCTGACAAGGTTACCAAGGACAAGGACCTACGTCTACACATACATGAGGCCTTTAAATTACATACAAACATAAACTCACACCTTCTTCCAATGGATGGTAGGGAGAAACTATAGAACGCCACTTGTTACGCTCCTTACGCACTCCTTTTGCTTCGTTTACATTCATACATCTGGCCATGCCGGTTGCAAGTACTACGCACCTGACCTTTCTAAAGAACATCACCAATTAGGTCACTAAATTATTCATGCAAATTATAATTATGTAATTTAATTCCGAGGAAATAAAATGTTCCATCAAAATTAAGCTTTGGAGTTGAAAGTGACATTAATCTCATTACCTACATTGTTAAACAAGGAAGAATATTTAAAAAAAAAGCAGTGTAGTCCCATTACTCATATTTTTTTGCAATATTCCCAAAATATCTTACGTGTTAAATAGAGTGTCTATTTCTCGATTTTATATATGTATTAAATTAATTACTTTGAAAACCTCTTAAAACGCAAAAAATAAACATTTTATCCGAAAATTTATAAAATTCAAAAGACATTCAAATGAATGTCAAACTTCATTCCAATGCATTTGAAACTCATAGTTTTTCTACATAGCTGCAGGCAATACTAACTAACCAATCCTTTTGTAAATTAATTTCATTCATTAAAACATTTTTGGCTAACAACGTAGCAAAACTAAGGACTATACAAAAAGTTATCCGGCATTTCCGACTCGAGGGGATTTACAACTTTAGAGCCAAAGGTCAGGTTCAAAGCGCTTTGAACGTTGGACCTGACAAGTGAAATGAATGTTGCAACTCCATTATTTTAACGTCACGTTTATAATAGGGGGATAAGACCTGAATCCTCCTTCTGTATCGGACTGAAACTTTTATCGGGATGGATAGATTTTATGGTGTCCACATTTTTCCACAAACTTGTACAATACAGCTTTACTTAAGAAAAGTGTTTTTCGCTTGGGTCCCCACCATATTTAAGAAAATACCAAACATTATAAAAAATCTGCCAATCCAAATGTTTAAAAACTGACAGACCTATTTTAAGTGTTATTATTCAATTAATGATTTATTAAATGACACTTCACTTTAGATTTAATATTTGACATAGCGTATCGCCTTATACTATTATGTTCGATTTAAATTCTGTCGTTTTTATTTATTTCTCGCAGTTTTAATTTGATTGACGAGTTTTTTTGTTTCTTTTTTAATATTGAAAATTTTTGCATGCCTAATTTAGGGTAGATTATACAGGGATTACACATTTTGTAAACACCTTTGCTTTATGTAACTACTTTCTAAACAAATAAACGCTTATTGATTATTATTGATTAATTGGTTTGTATTGATTGCTTGGATGACATTTTGTCCACCTATTTTTCGACAGAGAGGAATGCTCATAGAGTAGGTCTATCAGTAAAGATTTGTTGCAAATTATAGATTATAATACAAAGTATACATTTATTTGCTTTGGTAGGCTGTACTGGGTTTAACCACTCATAGGGTAGATAGGCTTCAATCATCACGCATCGGATGATTGCGGTGAGCGTTGTCTAGGCAGGCGTAGGAAACGATGGCTTAATGCCTCCTTTGTGGGCAGCCGATGGGAGTTAGTAACAGAACGACTAGTGTGGAAGGTACTCAAGAGAGATTAGATAAGCACTCGTTTAGTCTATACATACAAATAAATAAAATGGATGCCTGTTTGAAATGCATTATAAAAGTATAGCAAAAGATCGATTTTTTAAATTTTGCTGTGTCTGTCTGTTTGTTTGTTCCGGCTAATCCAGAAACGGCTGGTCTGATTTTGACGGGACTATCACTGGCAGATAGCTGATGTTATAAGGAGTAATTTAGGCTACTTTTATTTTATAAAAAACTACGCGGGCGAAGGCGTGGGCAGCAGCTATGTACAAGATAGAAATATATTAAGCAAAACCTACTTAAGCCTAAAACAGCACACAAATCCATTTAGACTTTGGATTTGTGTGCTGTTTTAGGCTTAGGTTCACAACTTTGCTTACTATCCACTAAAGCAACAAGACGTTGACAGCTATTCCGATCCACTTTAGTAGGTATTTCCATATGCAAATGATTCTAGAACAGAAGTCTTAGTTAATTTTAGTGAAGATTGAGAGGATCTCACGTACAGATGCGTGTCTCAAGTAATTGTAATTTACTTGAGAGCCGATGTTTGTACAACATGACACTTATGCTTCACACATTGGCAAAACATACAAGGGAATCTGACCTGTAAAGCTTTCATGATTAAGGTGGTTTTAGGTTGAAGATTTCAGGCTTATATAGAGTATGTATGTGGTTGATTGTAAATGCGTATTGGAACGATAAATTAAAACGTGATCTGCCGCGTATAAATAACCGAAATACGCTTCGAGCAATTTATTTCGTTTAACTCTTGCCCCGGTTTGCTGAGCAATGAAATTGGAGAAAAATGTCAGATGCTCAGTTGTCTGTGAACTGCGCCATGGTATTTTGGATGTTACAGGGTTGTATTGATCCTGCCGGGGTCGCGGGAAGGTACTTATGGGTCACCGAGGCCCCCGCAACACAGGCAACAGGAAGAAATACGGGTGGGTTTTAGTCAGTAAGAGTCTGACACACCCTCCCGCTCCGCCAGAGCGGTAGAAGTTATTTGATGATTTCCCACCATCAAAAAAGAAAAAGGTTGTATTGATGTGGTAAATAATCACCTATTTAATTTAATGCCTTTTTGTGTGCTGAGCCTTTATGTAAAAAATACTTTCGTATAAGCTGAAAATTATTTTGTAGGTAAAATAATTTTCAGCTTATACGAAAGTATTTTTACGTTAAAATACGTAGGTTCATTTACGTTAAAATACGTGGGTTAATTTAAATTCAAATTCAAATCATTTATTTCAGACAGGAGTCCATAGGGTTAGTATAACAAAATTACTTAAAAAACTATTGTTAGTAATAAAAATAAGAAATCGCTTAACTGGTGTGGATCTTCATCCAGTGGCGCAGCAAAGGGGAGTCCCACCGATCTCGGAACACGCTCAGGAGACTATTAGTGGCGGTACGCAGCCGGCCGGCCATGGATGCGGTCCTTTTTCTAATTATGGCGTAAAAGTCATCAGTATGCGCCTCCGCAATGTGACTGCCTCGTTGGTCTAGTGGTCGCAAGCGCTACTGCTGAGCATGAGGTCCTGGGTTCGGTTCCCGGGTCGGGCAAAGTTTTATTGGGTTTTCTATCTGTAATTTCTCAGTAGCAGCCAAGAGTCAGCAGTGGTGGCCCAGTGGTAACGGCCGCGACTTACGAGTTGTAGGGCGTAGGTTGGAACCCGGCCAGGTGCTTTATTTTGTGTAAATTATTTCATCACCACTGCTCTCAAAACGGTGAAAGAAAACATCGTGAGGAAACCAGCATGTCCTAGAACCAAACATTCGAAGATTTGTGACATCTACCAACCCGCACTGGGCCCGCGTGGTAGATAACGGCCCACTCCCTTTCAAAGAGAGGAGGCCTGTGTCCCAGCAGTGGGATCATTATAGGCTGATTATGTATGTATATTATGTAGCCCGGAGTCTAGATTTGTGCCCGGTTGATGGCAATAGGCTCGCCCCCTGTTACATGGGACTTAAACATAACTGGCGAAATGTGGGTTTACTACAGGTACACCCCTGCCCAACCCTTCGAGGAAACGAGACGTGATTTTATGTATTATATGTATGTCATTTAAATGTAAAGTAGTATATTTGTTATGTCTGTACTAAAACTATTACGCATCATCATCATCTGCCTAGCCTTTTCCCAACTATGTTAGGGTCGGCTTCCAATCTTACCGGATATAGCTGAATACCAGTATTTTACATGAAGCGACTGCCTATCTGACCTCCACAACCCAGTTACTGGGTAACGCGATACCCCTTGGTAAGACTGGTTGTCAGACTTTCGAGCTTCTGACAACCCGTAACAACTGTCAAAAATCTACAAATGACAGCCGGGACCAACGGCTTAACGTGCTTTCCGAGGCACGGAGGGGTCCTGGTATGTAAAGATGGTCACCCATACACGGACCAATCGCGGCAAGCGTAGCTTAACCTGATCGATCGACACCTTTTTTTTTTTTTTTGGTTGGGAAATCATCAAATAACTTCTCCCGCTCTGGGTGGAGCGGGAGGGTGTGTCAGACTCTTACTGACTAAAACCCACCCGTATTCCTTCTTGTTGCCTGTGTTGCGGGGGCCTCGGTGACCCATAAGTACCTTCCCGCGACCCCAGCAGGCATCGGCCCTAGTGGACCCCTACTATGTGCTGACGACATCTCTTTGAGGCGCGCGTGGAATACAACGCGCTGTCGACCCGGGCCTGGTCCTTACCGGACGGTGAGCTACCCATTGCTCACCGTCCGCAAGCCCGCGCCTACGGTGGCCGGAAATCCGCCCGGGATTCCCGACGCCCTGGGCGTCTCCTGCGGCGGCTAGGGGCGAGAGGGCGTGAGACTTGCCTTTCCCTCAACCGTCCCGCCTCCTCCTTCGCGAGCATTACTGCTTCGCAGAAGGAGGTGACGGCTGCCCATGCCCTCTCGCTCCGTACCATGGCCTGAACCAGGGCCGGACGCGAGAGGTCTCTGCCGCCGATCGCCTCCAAGAGGACACGGCGGTGCTCTGCCCAAGCCGGGCAGACCTCCACCGTATGCTCCACCGTGTCCTCCGGGCGATCCACACAGTGGTGACACCCGGACGTTTCCTCCCGCCTTATCCGACACAGGAACCTCCCGAAGCTGCCGTGTCCGGTGAGGACCTGCGTCAGGCTGAAGGTGAGGACGCCGTGGCGCCTCTCCAGCCACTCCTCAAAGAGGGGACTTATCGCCGCAATCGTGGCGTGCCCAGCACTGGGTTGCGACAACCGTACTTTCCATGACGCCATGAGATCCCGCCGGAGCTCCGTCCGCTGTGCCGCGATTTCTCGCGGCAGCGGACTTACGCCCCGGCGTTTCGCCTCCTCGCGCCACTCCCATACGTGCGCGAGGGCTTTTGCCTCCAGATCCCATGGCGGCAATCCGGCAAGGAGGCTCGCTGCCTCACAGGAGACCGTGCGGTATCCCCGAACCATCCGGATGGCCATGACCCTTTGGGCCGCGCTCAACCGGCGGGCTGGCCGCAGCGCCAGAGAGCGCGCCCATACAGGAGCCCCGTAGAGGGCCATGGACCGCACGACCCCCGCGTAGAGCCTCCGGCAGGAGGCGTTTGGACCCCCTAGATTGGGCAGGAGCCGCTTCAATGCAGCGCCCGCCCGCTCCAGTTTGGGAGCCAAACGTCGGAAATGCTCCACGAAGTTCCACCGGCTGTCGAGGACGAGTCCCAGGTACTTCATCGTCGACTCGACGCCGATAGAAACTCCTCCTACCGTTATTTGGGACCCCAACGGTGGCGCGTTCCGAGGACCATGAAAACACATGGCCTCGGACTTGTGCAGGGCCACCTCGAGTCCCAATTGCCGGATCCTTTCGACGATTGTCGCAACCCCGCGTGCCGCTAATTCGGCCGCCGCCTGGTGCGACCTCCCCTGCGCCAGGACCAACGTGTCGTCAGCGTAGCACACTACGCTGACGCCGCTAGGGAGGTCGGCGCGCAGCACCCAGTCGTATCCGATGTCCCACAGATGCGGCCCCAGGACCGATCCCTGTGGGACACCGCACGACATCTCTTGCCGGTTCCACACTCCCTGGTGACCGGGGTAGATGACGGCCCTGTCCGTCAAATAGGCCTCGACCACACGACAGAGGTAGGTCGGCATCCGGTGATACCGGAGTGCCTCCCTGATGCAACTCCAGGGCAGGGTATTGAAGGCATTGGCGATGTCTAGGGACACCGCCAAGACGACCCCACCCTGGGCAACAGCATTCCCCGTCGTCAGGGCTCGCACACGCATGATGGCGTCCACCGTAGAGCGCCCTCTGCGGAAACCAAACTGGCTCTCCGCCAAATCCGGCCCCACCCGCACCAGCTGGCCGACGAGGCGGTCTGCAATGACTCTTTCAAAGAGCTTGCCCACCTCGTCGAGCAGCACGATGGGCCGATAAGCGGACGGAGAGTCCGCAGGGCGCCCTGCCTTCTTTATGAGGACCAGTTTCCCCGTCTTCCAGCGAAGCGGGAACTGGCCCCTCTCCATGCATGCGCTTAGGAGCCCCCTAAGTCGAGGCCCGAGAGCCTCCAAGGCCAGGACCCAGGCCTTCCCAGGTAAGCCGTCGGGTCCTGGGGCGGTATTTTTGGCATTAAGCCTGCGTACCGCCGCTCTCATTTCTACCTCAGTCACCTCCGGAGCATCGTCGTCGTCGTCGGCGGTGTGGTCCGCATCGGGCACCGCAGTAGGCGGAGCCATAGGCGGGGAGGTGTGTTCCCCTCGGGAAGGGAACAGAGCGCTCACCACGTCCTCCACAAGCTGGGGCCGGAGACTCTGCGTCAGCGGGGGAGCCCATGGGCGGAGTTTATCCCGCACCACTTTGTACGGGCGTCCCCACGGGTCCCTGTCCAGAGTCCCCAGCGACTCCTCGCGGGCCAACCCCCTGGCCCGCAGGATCTCCGCTTGGAGGGCGGTCTTCGCCGCTCTGTACCCCTCGTACAGCTCCGCCTGAATGGCTTCCGTATCCGGAGGTTTGATACGGAGCCTGCGGTGCCTGGTGTACCGGCGTCGCGCAGCCACGCACGCAGTGCGCAGAGCCGTCAGCTCCTGCGACCACCAGTACACCTGGCGCGAGGCACGTCCAGGCTGGACCCGGGGCATTGCCACGTCACATATGTCGGACATGGCCTCCCGGAACCACTCCGCCTCGTCGTTGATGTCGGCAGGCCTGTCCGGTGGTGACACCCAGGCCTGCACGATCGAGGCTTCCAGGAGGAGCTCCCGGTCCAGCTGCTTCAGCGCCCACCGCGGACCACTCGGGGCCCGTCGGACCGGCGCGTCCGAGGTCTGGGCGGAGACGTCGAACCGGATATACCGGTGATCGGAATAGGTCTCCACCCCCTCTATGACACGCCAGTCAACTACACGCGGCGACAGAGCGGAGCTGGCGAACGAGATGTCCACCACTGATTCACCCCGCATCTGCACACACGTGGGGACAGAACCCCGGTTTAGGACCAGGCCTGTCTCCAGAGCCCAGTCCTCCACCATCCTGCCCCGTGTGTCCGTTAACCGGGAACCCCAAGCCAAATTCTTGGCATTGAAGTCCCCGAGGACGAACACGGGGAGGGAACCAAACCCGACGACGACGTCTCTCAACTCCGCAAGGGAGTTGTGGAACTCGGCAAGAGTTCGGTTCGGAGAGAGGTAGACCCCTACCACGACAATCTCCCCGAACCGTGCTGCTACGCAGCCCCGTCCTCTCTTGACGGCCTCGAGGGACGGGGTACCGGCGGCGGCCGACGAAATTAGGGTCACTGAGCCGCTCAGGTCCTCCACCCAGTCATCCCTGGGCGGGACAAAGTACGGCTCAGCGACCACGGCGATGTTAATCGACCACTGCGCCATGCTCTGGAGCAACAGATCCTGAGCGGCGGCGCAGTGGTTGATGTTCGCCTGGAGGAGGCGTAATGGGGCCATTAATGGCACTCCATGTCAGCCCCCTCTTGGGCCTCCTTCCCAGCCCCCTGAGAGGGGCCTGCCGCAGCGGCCACGGTGGCGACGGCGACGACGGCGGTGTTGGAGGCGGCAGCGGCGGTGGCAGTGGTGGCGGCTGCGGCGGTGACGGCGGTGGCGGAGGGCTTGCCTCTGGCCCTGGCTTTGGCTTTGGCGGGTGGGGTGCAGGCCTTGCCCCCCATTCGGAGGTCGGCCGGCTTGCCAGCCGCCGCACATACGGCACAGTGCGGCGTGGCGTTGCAGGAGCCGGCCTTGTGCCCGGGCTGACCACAGCGGTAGCAAAGACCGCTGCGGTCCACCTCCGAGGTGCAATTGGCTTGCACGTGGTCGCCCACCTGGCAACGGAAGCACCTCAGAGGTCTGGGCTCCAGCAGTTTGACCTGTGCGGACACCCAGCCCACCAATAACCTTTGGCCCTCTCTGGCAATATTTTTGGCCGCCGACACGGGGCAGCTCACCATAGCGGTTTGCAGCCCCGCGGAGTCAGGATGGATGGTGCCCACCCTCACCTGCTCGGCAGAGCACCCCCCAGTCCTAACTACTGCGGCGACCACCTTTTCCTCCGTCACGGAGTCGTCCAGGCCCATGATGCGCATGCTAGCGCACTTGGTGGGCCTGGACACTCGGACCTCGTCCGCATTTAGGGACGCCCTGAGCCTTTCGGCCAGAGCGTCAGCGGCCGGGCCACTGGCCGCACCGGGGACCTCCACCATTCGGGCCCCAGTCGCCGTTACCTTCATTTTTAGGCCAGTGGCAGCGCCGAGCTCCTCGAGGCGCACCACCTCACCCACCTTTGCCATCACAGTCCTGTAGGACACGCCCTTCTTTTCCGCATCCGGCTGTAGTGTAATCACTACGGCTGCGGAATTCGGGGCGCGGAGCCTAGCCGCGGCGGTGCGCTTCTTGCGCTGCTGCCGCCTCTCCCTCTTTTTGGCCGCTCTTGCTGCCTTACCCGCCTTCTTCTTCTCCCCGGCCACTTGCCATTCGGCATCGGCCGGAAGAGATTCAGGAGGCGGCGGCGGCCGTCTCACCACCAGGGCCGATGCCTTCGCCGCCAAGGCCGGAGCCCTCTTCACCTGGACTGGAGCTCTCGTTGCTGGGGCTGGAGCCCTCGCTGCCTGCGCTTTTGCCGTGCCATTGCTCTGCCCCGACGACCCCGGTTTGGCCGTGACAGCCGCGGCAGCCGAGTATGAGGCGGGCTTCTGCTTGCCCGAGGCCGGCTGGCTCGCCGCCAACGGGGGGCGCAGGACGATGGCCTCCAGGGCGGAGAAACGACTCCGCAAGGAAGCCATTTCCTGCCGCACCAGGGTCAGAACCCGGTCCTCCACAGACACGGGCCGTCCCTGTCCCTGCTGCTGCCCCCCTTGCGGCTCCATCTGGGGGCCGGATCCTCGGAGCCCAGCCAGGTCCGCTCGGAGCTTCTTATTCTCCTTTCGGAGAAGCTCCATGGCGGCTGTCAAGCGGGCGACCTCCGCCCGCATCTCTGACATGCCGTCCGGAGTAGGCCCGACGTGGAGGGCCTCCGCTGCCGCCACAATAGAGGCCGTGGCTGCGGCTATGGCCTGATCCTTAGAGGACCTGAGCCTCTTAACGGAAACAGCCTTGATCGCCGCGGCCACCACCTCCGCAAACCCATCCACACGCTCCGAATTGGAGCCACCGGCGTCCGGCCCCCCGCTGGAAACCTCAGAGAGGGGCCCCTCCGTGGCGAGTTTCTCAGCTCGCTGAGCTGGCCGAGCTGGGCTGGTTGGCTCGGCTGGACTGGCTCGGCTCGGCTTGCTGGGGTCCCTAGTGGAGGGCCCTCTGTCCACCCCTTTTATTCCTCGGGCTCCACCCCGCCGGCTGGAGTGTATCTTCTTCGTCCTCCGCCCGACCCCTTCGTCGGAGGACGACCCCGAGTTGGGGCGCTTCGGGGCTCTTAAAGACCCTCTCTTCCTGTCCCTGATCTTTTCGCGCTTTGAGCTCCCAGAGCTCTTTGCGCCGGATGCAGCGTCGGATTCCGACCCCGCATCGCTCTCCTCCTCTTTACGTCCGGTTGTTTTTTTGTTTTTGAAAAATGTGTCCATATTGTTCCCACGAGTGTGGGGGATCTATTCAGTCCACCTAGGTTCACCCCCTGTCCCTAGGTAAGTGTAAATTTATAACCCAACCAGGGGGTCCACTGGTAGCCTGGCTGGGGGTGCGCTAACGACTGATGCGCCACCTGCAACTACGAAGTTGCAGATGACACTACTCCTCAGCCATTCATATCCTCGCCACGCACCAAAACTTGATATTAGAGGAATTGTTTATAGAGGTTATCTTCCTCGCGATCCGGGCGACCAAGCCAAGATCCTCGTCCCGTTCCAAGTCACAAAACATGACTGTGATCTCTTTACGGATTACGATTTCGACGGTTGCAGTCAGGAGAATCAGTTCTCCCGCTGCTAGCTCGCTGGCAGGGTGAGTGCACAACGAGCACCGCCCTTGCTTCTCCCCTATGTCCTCTGTTTGGATCAGAGAGACACGAGGAAAAACGTCGGCCCATATTGGCCCCTCCTTCGCGGACCTTCCCTTCCGCCTCGCCACTCTGCGCCCACTCGACCTGCCCTCTGTAAGCAGAGGGGGTAGTGGACGACTGACGATCGAGCATGAAGCTCCCCGCCACGCAGAAATTCGCCACGGTCAATACCCTCTCCGAAACATGGAGAGACTATTGGCCGTACCCAGGATGCACCGGCCCGACGACTGCTCTTTCCCCCGAACGTATTCGAAGGGAACCAGCAGCAATCAGGCACACGAGGAGGTTTTCTGCACGCACCCCATCGATCGACACCTGTGGCTGTTATTATTAAAACTATTATGCATATCAATAAAAAATATGAAATGAGTTCGTATTGCAAAAAAAAACTTATTTTTTTCTTTTTCTTCGTTTTTTTCTTCAAGCAGAATAAGTAATCGAAAAAGAAAATGTAGCGAATCCAAAATAAGTAATCCCGTTTCAAAAATTATAACAAAAATCTAATATCATGAGATACTAAAACCGATTCTATTCCAATACAGATTCACATCACGAAGTGAGGGGTTTGCAGAATGCTAGTGTATTTAAAAAGTAATCAAGTTGGCAATCTTTGTACTTAATCGAAAAAAACTATAAGATCAAAACGTTTTTTGAATAATAATTTTAGTTTTAGATCTGAAAAAAGAGGTAAAAATGCTACTTCTTAAAACATACCTATTATAACATAAACACGCTTTTTATATCTTTTTGTGTGACTGCATTTTTCTTCTAAACTACGCAACAGATTTTGCGGTTTCCACCATCATTAAGAGAATCAAACAATATAATAACATTAAACTTACAAATAACAAAGAAGTCAATTCATAATAACCGCGCTAAGCAGGGATGAGATAGTGAGTTACTATGTAGTTTATTTATTAGTAGCTGCGCCGTGTGGTTTCACCCGCATAGGCCTCGATCCCGTGAGAATATCGGGATTGAAAGTATTCTATATCCTAATCCAGGTCATGGTCTAACCATGTGCCAAATTCCATCCAAATCCGTTTAGTCGTTTTAGTGTGAAAGCGTAACAAACAAACAAACTCACTTTCGCATTTATAATATTATTTAGGATATAGGTAGGATGACGAAAATATCGTCGAACATACATTAAAAAAAAAATTACAGGCGACCATGGAACCTCCTCCTTTTTTGAAGTCGTGTAAAAGTAACAACGTTCTATTTATTGTGATAATGTATTAGCTATTGATCAATGACAGTGAGCTTGATGCGATCTCATGACAACATTAAGCATACTCGTACATAGACATCATAAAAAAAGTTTGTACTATACCTAATCGTAAAACACACAGTGATATTTATAATTTTAAGGTTGGAAGCAAAACGTTTTATTTTTCAAGCATCAGTGTAGGTTGATCTCGCGATGATCGGTTTTCTTTTTATGATCATCATCATCATCATTCCAGCCGAAAGACGTCCACTGCTGGACATAGGCCTGCCCCAATAGGGAGGGTTTGCCATAATCGCCACGCTTAGCAGGCGGGTTGGCGATCGCAGTATGGTGTTGAAATGCATAGAGAACGCTGCTGCCCATTCTCTAGTAGTCTAGTCCCTTAGTCGCCTTTTACGACACCCACGGGAAGAAATGGGATGGTGCTATTCTTTACGTTCGGCACCACACGGAATATATTTTTATGATCATTTACTCAATACTTTATTTGCATTCAACAATGTGTCTTACTTATGTTTTAACTTACAATTGTATGTGATCATTATGGACCCTGTCAGGCACAGGAAAATAGTAGGGGAGAGGAAGCTTTGAAAGACTTAGCTTATCAGTCTTCTGAACTAAATCTAATATTACAAAATGGTTTTTATACATAAATAGTCTACTGTACTAATATTTATTAGGTTAGAACTTTTTTTTTTTGTTGAAATATTCGTTTATACTATACTTAATTGCATTTACTTATTAAAAACTGTTTTACTTTCTTTTAAAGTACATTATTCGCACAATCGCGCGCAATCGTTACTCGAATTTAAAAGACTCGTAAAGGAACATTACTTGTCGCTGTGAGCTTGTTCTCGTAACTGTAATTATCTAGTCTTCATTTATTTTCGTTGCTTATACATTTAATATGTATGTATTTATGTATATATTATTTAGGATATATATATATATATATATATCTGTGTATCAATTTTAGTATATTGTTTTTATTTATTTTTTACACTAATGACAGCCCCACTTTATGTCCAGGCAAATCAGTGTCCATCCTATGTTTGCCTGGAAGAGATCGCAGAAAGCGATAAGGCCGCCCATTGTATATTTTGTAGTGTTTGATTTATTTTTTGTCATGTATTTTTGTGGTGTACAATAAAGTATATATAAAGAAATAATTCCGTGTGGTGTCGGACGTAAAGAATAGCACCATCCCATTTCTTCCCATGGGTGTCGTAACAGGCGACTAAGGGACTTACTAGAGAATGGGCAGCAGCGTTCTCTATGCATTTTAACACCATACTGCGATCGCCAACCCGCCTGCCAAGCGTGGCGATTATGGCAAACCCTCCAATATTGGGGGAGGCCTATGTCCAGCAGTGGACGTCTTTCGGCTGGAATGATGATGATGATGATGATGATGATGAAATAAATAAATAAATTATTGCAAAGGCCGTGAAATCGGCAATTGCAGGTCGAGTATGAGTTTGAAGGCCGAGCCGTAGGCGAGGACTTCACTGATACATCATCTGCCTAGCCTTCTCCCAACTACGTTGGGGTCGGCTTCCAGTCTAACCGGATGCAGCTGAATACCAGTATTTTACATGGAGCGACTGCCTATCTGACCTCCACAACCCATTTACTGGGTGACACGATACCCCTTGGTAAGACTGGTTGTCACACTTTCGGGCTTCTGACGACCCGTTACAAACTGTCAAAGATCTACAAATGACAGCCGGGACCAACGGCTTAACGTGCTTTCCGGCACGGAGGGGTCTTGGTATGTAAAAATGGTCACCCATCCACGGACCAACCGCGGCATGCGTAGCTTAACCTGATGGATCGACCCGTGCGGCTGTTATTACTTGGCCACAAGCCCCTCGAGGACTTCACTAATACGAGACAGGCTATTGCCATTTCCGCCGAAGCATATATAGTGCTTTTCTCAAAAGAAAGCAGGAAAATAAAACCTACTTTTTATATTATACATTCAATTTCATTAATATTTTTGACTTCGGTGGAAGCAGGTTTTCCATTGCCAATTTGGCTTCTGATCTTAAATCCGGTGGAGTACAATCAATCTCCATTTCACTCTCTGAACCATTGGAACTCATTTTGATTATTAAAGAAGAATGACCATTTTTCACCTGACTATGTATAAGTACTCGTAGAAATGAAATAAATCTTAAAATTCAGCTAATTTTATTGTATATTAATTACGCTTATCACAATGTTAAAAGAAACGCAGGAAAAAAATATTTTTATTTTTTCTTAATGCTTACTCTACGTCAAGGGTAACTTTTTACCATGTTTTGAACGCATCTCAATTACCATGAACGCATCTCAACTACCCATTTTACGATGTTCCATTTTACACACTGCTACTTGACTTTTTTCAACTCAATTTCGGACTTTTATACATTATTTGACATTTTATTTAATCAGTAAGTACTTTTTTATTCGTCTGTGTATAATAAAGATTAATTAAGAACAAAAAAAATAATTCAATAAATTAATCATGCAGTATGTATTTGTGTTCGCACGAGTGAAACGGTTTTATTTGACATTTGACAGTTCTGCGATTGTTTGGTCGGTCAACCGACCATAGGATGTTGCGCTCACGTCATGACATTAGTGTGGTACTTTGGATGGGCTAGGTATCAAGAAAATATCTCTGCTCCAGCAGAATTTCTGGATGACGTAGGTAATAGATTTAGATGAAAATGATGATAATTAATAAACCATTTCACTTTAACATAGTATTTTATTTGTTTTTCCCTGTTTTGTTCATCAAAACGTTTTTTTTTTCGTTTGTTATGTATGTAAGTATGTACTGAAATGTGTTGGCTACCCAACATATTTCATAAAAGTGATCACTTTTGACAATACAAGAACTAAGTTAGACTTTCTTTAAGTATATAAACTATCTCAACTATCGTTTTTTACTAAAAATGTAGTTAATAACTGTTAAGTAGGTACTTATGTGTTGGTTTCAAGGAATTCACAAAGTAAAAAATACATTTTACCATAGCTAGATAAGTGTTCTTATTTTAGACTAAACTTCGAGCTTTAATAATTAGTTCTAGCACATTTATTTCTGTATTATCTATTTGGTAATTGCAAATCATAACCTGAAAAGAGTAAAAAGTAGCATTAATATTTTTTGGTCTTCGTAGCGTTTAAATCGTAAAAATGACTAAGACATTATTGTCTAAACTTATAGGTAATCTTTCTACTATACCTCATAACTATACATTAACTTTCATTATCAGGTTTTTAAATGTATGGGAAGTGGGCGTTGTTCTTTACATTTATTAAATATGTAAATAAGAAATCAAGATGAATTTTCAGTTTTGCCGCCAATCTTTTTATTTATCACTTGTGTCGAAAGGCAAACGCATTTATCTATACAGCCACGTGAACGCAATCTGTACTAAGCAAAGAGACTTACTTTGGTATGGCTAGAATGATAAAAGAGATCCAATCAAAGAGTATTTAATAACCCCACCCCGCCGTTTCATACAACATTGCTGGAGCGTGGTAATGTTCTAAATTTAAAAACGCTCCAGCAATGGATTTGATTTGCATTGTCCGTAAATTCGATATTTCGCGTGTTCTTTTAATTCGAAATTTAAAAACAATGACAATATTTCCATGCATGTTTGAGAAAAATACCTATATGAATATCTTTTTTTATTAATTCAGTTAGTTTGTTATATATTTATAAAGAATTTTTTTTTAAAGAGAACCTCATACGGCGTAAGTATAATAACTTAGTTGGTAATTATATGTATATTCGAGCCGTTTGGCGTTGAAACCCTCGGGCCGTGGGGTCCGAGTGCTCATGGCCTTTTTAAGGAAATCTCCAGACGGCTGGTTGACACTTCCTGTGATCCAAGGGCTGGGTTTTACCTTGGCCAGAGGTTAAGCATTGCCATACAACGTGGCAATGCCGCCAGTCTCTTGGGTACATTACCAGTCGACAGCGATGTGGATGAATTTTTCGACGTCCTATTTTAGTTTGTGTATAATTTTAGTTATTTTTATTAATTAATTAGATACGAGTATATATGTACAAATCAACATTATGGACATTACTTGTAGAACGCATCTTTAGCCGAGAAGTTGGAATGTTTAATCTGGATATATGTCGGAGTGTGTAACGGTACTGTATTTCTTCGCGTTTTGTATAAAATTCTTGATGCTTACGAACAAATTTTCAGGTTTTTAATATATATATATATATACCGGGGAGGGATCACTTAAATGTAAGTGTAAATAAATGTATTTTCTTTCTTAAAATTGTTGCGCTGTGTTCCGAAAAACTGAATTCCTCCACGGGTGTAAGCATATTTTTAACCGACTTCCAAAAGGAGGTGGTTATCAATTTGACATGTTTATTTGTTTTTTTATGTATGTGCGCCTATTACTCCGTCAATTGTGGACTGATTTTATTTTTTTTGATGAAGACCACAGATAGCGACCTACTAAATAAGAAGTATTTAATTAACGAGTTGCGACGATTCGATTAGGTACTTTAATATGGTTGCTAAGCCATTTATGCTCTTCATAATGCATATGGTGAGTGACAGTTCTCCTGGTTCTTACCAGGAGAACTCCTCAACAATTAACGTCCCTGAATCAATAAAAACAATATTTTGTAAAAGGTGATGAGCAGTTGACATTAGGCTATTTTAACTTAGATAAATTACAAACTGACCCACTAAAAAGTGAAAAACAAAAAAACTTTTTACAAAAAAAAAACAACCGACTTCCAAAAAAACACTACAAAGTGAAAAATAACTTTAATTTTGGAAGTTGGTGGCAAAAATACTAAAACACAAATACAAAGTCACCGACTTCCAAAATTAAAGTTATTTTTCACTTTGTAGTGTTTTTTTGGAAGTCGGTTGTTTTTTTTTTTGTAAAAAGTTTTTTTTATTTGTAAAGATTAGGTCTAAGCATGTTGAAGTGTTTTGTGTAATTCTTCTAGGTGTTTTAATAAGTTGTGTGAATTTGAATTCTGACATAAGATCTAGGAATAAGATAGTTTGTTATTTCTTTATCAAAAAAAAAAAAAATTATATCGAAATCTCCTCCTGTAATTATATTAAAATTATACTTATTATTTAGATAGTTCAAAATTAGTTTTAGCTGGCTATTAAAAACGTCTCCCCCCTTCCCCCCTTCCGTCCCCCTTCTATTCCAATACATTGTAACTTATAGTATAGTTTATGTAACCCAGTTGCGCTTCTAGTATATATTCGATTGACATAATATCTGTGCTGTCCCTTTTCTTTTAGATTTAATTTCTTAAAAATGACTTGCAAAAATAATTATTTTACATAACAAAGCATCATGTAATCCTGAAGGGTTAGGCAGAGAAAATAATTAATTTATATTGATTCATTAAAAAATACATTAAATTGCTAACCCTTTTTTTTTGGCGGAAATCATCAAATAACTTCTCCCGCTCTGGGCAGAGCGGGAGGGTATGTCAGACTCTTAAGGCTCCTACATACTGGCGCGACTTGTCGCGCGACGCGACGCGACACAAAGACACCGCGTGTAGCGCTACAAGCGGTGCCTTTGTATCGCGACGCGTAGCGCGACAAGTCGCGCCAGTATGTAGGAGCCTTTACTGACTAAAACCCACCCAACCTAACCTAACCTAATCCTTTTGGAAATTATTAACCCTACAGACATCCACAATGACACCCATTTAACCCTCGCAGCTTTCGGGGGAGGTATACGCATCAGCCATTTGTAGGAATCCTCAAACGAATAGTAACATCAATTTCCTTTAATTGAATACCCATATTTTATTTGAATAATATAGAATTACGTAACATAACATCACGACAGTATTCTTCAGAAGGGGAAGAGGTAAAAATACACCAAAATTTCAATTATATTTCAATTAATTATGCTCAAGTCCCATGTAAAAAATTAACCCGGTACAAATCTCCGTGCGGCTACTGAAAAATTCCTAATGGGAAAATCCAAATGATAAATGGTTTTATTTCTGTAAGTAGGTACACTTTTACACGTCAATATCACTTTGTTCGACCTGAGAACCAAACCCATGGACTCGTGATCAGCAGACGCGCTTCTACTACACCAAGGAAGCAGTTCCTTATTTCCGTTTTTTTTTTAGTAAGCTGGTACTCGTTTCTTAAAAAATATTCATGTGTTATTAATACAATCTCATTTCAAACGTCTATAAAATTCTCCCGATGAAATTCGGCTTACATATTAGGTAGCCGATTTCCATTTTATCGTTAAGACGCTGACAACAGCTAAACCACGGTCACTTTGAGACTGCATAGAAAATAAAGAGAAGCGCAATGACACAACGGTTGTAATTTATTGCAAAATATGAAGCAATTATCTGTTTACTCAAAATTGAGTAATCGAAAATAAAAAAACAACCAAGTTCTGCATTCCAATATGACGTTCTTGCTATTAATTAAATACGTAACGTACGTTGATATTTTATAACTAAAGATATTTTGGACTGGAACTCTTTGTATCGAGATTTTTTTTTGGTAACAAGCAAGTTCTGAGTAATACTCGTATGTTCATAATTAACATATATTTTTCCGTTACCACAAACAATACAGATTTGGTATTTTTTTGTTAAGACAAGTCTATTTTGGTCATTGGCTTCTTGTCAGCGCCTTAACCCTTTCACGTAAAGTCGATATACTTGAGTCCACTCGCCTCGGGATGTATTTAATAATATGAAAAATGCAGATTCAAAGATGTGTGTGTATGTCAGCGGTTTTACTGTGGAAGCTAGAAATGCAGTTTTCCTCTTATTATAGACGTAACTTAGCATTTTATCTTGGCTAGAAATGTTTGTTTTATTAATTAAATATTTAAAAAAAGAGGCTTGTCCAGCGTGCAGCTCCATAGAACAATCTAGAGTCAAGACAAAATCAAACTAGTTGCTATTTTAATTGTATAATTTATTATTTTTATGATATTGATTTTACATTAACTGTGATTACCTAATGTTTCTCTCATTATATAACTAATTTATCTGCCATTGCTTCATTTTTTGTTCTTTTTACCTATTGTGGTATAGTAATTTATAATTCATGTAAAAAAAATATTGTAAATTATAGGACAATCTAGAGTCAAAACAAAATCAAACTAGTTGTTATTGAAATTGTATAATTTATTATTTTTATGATATTGATTACCTAACGACCAATAATACTGTGATTACCTAATGTTTCTCTCATCACATAATTCATTTATCTGTCATTGCTTCTTTTTTTATTATTTTTAGCTATTGTTGTATAGTAATTAATAATTCAAATAGGTATACAAAATATTGTAAAACATTTTAAAAGAGTAACGGTGGAATATCTTGTCCATTCTTCTCTATACAAAACTACCTTTTGGAAGGGAATCAATTCGGGATTTTGTAAATTTTGACGTTCAAAATGGCCTTATAAGTGCCTATTTGAAATAAGTAATTTGACTTTGACTTTGGCTTTTATATTTATGTGGTAAGATATGTTACTTACATTTTCGTAATCCGTATTATGTTGTCTCATAAACTGTATTCATTCTCAGAATCGAGGAATATGATTCTAACTGCATGGGTCATTAGCTTTTCGAATTAAATATTTAAACTAATGATGAAGATGAAGTGAGTTTAAATTGATTTGGCATTGGAAATAATATTGGTTCTCTGTGTTAAAGAAAAGTAGAAAACTATCATACATTACTAACGAACAAAAACTATAGAATAAACTAATAAAAATAAAACTGCAAAGTAAGGCGACACGCAAAACTAAGCGTATACAATAAAAAAGAAAACTTTATGTGCTACGAGCGTAACTGCGTAGCGCTTTCGTAGCGGCAGCTACGAGCCTACAGCGTAGAAGTGCCAGTGTACTCGCGTCAGCGTTGCAAGAAGCACGCCGCGTCGCGCTCTCCGAACGAACATTTAACACGAAAGTAAACAAATAAAATGTGATTATAAACTTTGTTATAACATGATAGTAAGTGACCTGACAACTGTTGAAGATACATCACACAGTCAAAAGTAAGGTTTGCACAAGTTTTCACATATTTACGATAACCTTTAAAATTAGTTGTAAGAAATTAAATTTCTTAGTTGTCAACTTGAACTCTTCGAGGGTCAAACCGGTGACAGGTGTGATGTTTTAGAAGTTATTTTCAAGAAGTAAAATCAATAAAGTTAATTATACAATAAACGTATTTCGTCTCGAAACTTTGTTTCCAATGAATTGTTCAGTTATATCGAAGTTCAAACATCACAGTTAGAAGTATCGAAACTAATTATTATCAGAAAAACAGGTGAAATATATAAAATGATTCGGATGTTTTTTTACTAAAGGAAATCTTGTTTTTTTACCATCTTATTTGTTTCTACATTATTTCTACGAACATAATTATTTGCTTAGAGGATGTCTGTCTTAACTGAAAATTAATATAAAATTTTAGCTATGTGGAAATCACCACAGGTGTCTGCTTAATTACGATTTATTCACATTTACTTGACTAATTGAAATCTATTCCCCTCTTTGCTATGTTCGGTTCAGTACCTAGGAATCTAAGCAAAACTGTGAAATAATAATTAAAATTAGTTACCTAGTTATTCAGAAAATCATGATAATTTATTTGAGAGGGTCCTATTTTTTAGTTATATAAAATATATATATCGATATATATAATTATATCAGTAGACTAAATGAATCAACGATCGTAATTAATAAAGTTATCAACTAAAAGCTTCAACGTATTAATTCTAATTTTAATGTTATGTAACGTTCTAATCGTATTTTTACGGCCAAGCTAATGGAATTGAAATGTTTTGTTAAACAATAAAGCTTAATAATAATGTATGCGTCATTCAGTGGCTTAATTACTGTCGTAGGTATAAAAAATAACACGATAAACCATTATGACGATTATTATTACCAGTCATTTTAATTTTAAAACCACCTTACCCTTAACCTTATTTTTCCGTTTTCGATAAAAGAAAAAATAAAATATCATATATAATAAGTCGTATTCGCCAAGCGTACGAATACAGACTGTAAGTAACTTTAATAACCGAGGAAAAATGTCAACGCTGGCGGGTCTAGAATCAACTTAATCCAAAAATTTGCGGAGGCCTATGGACACCAACTCCACCGACATGTGAACATCGAGGCAATTCAGCTGTTAGACCAAACAAATATAGTGCGAAGACTAAAACGAACAAAACCTTTTCAGTTAGTGTAGTCTAAAACTGTAGACATAATAGTGACAATGACACACATATAACACATGAACAAAGTGTTTATAAGTATTATTATATAAGACTCTGAGTAAGTGGAACGGACTTGTGCAAAGTACAGTCAACACTATTCTAAGTTTTAAAATAATTATCACGTAAAAAATTAAGTTTACTTATTAAAAAACTTATTAAAATTACTTATTAGTCTTATAGGCTAGATTATAATTAATGACTAAGAACCTGGTACTTTTTAATAAAGGATTAAATTAAAATGTGCAGAATTCATGATAACAGTTAGTGCGTCGATGACTCTTACACTCACCGTATAATGAATATTGTCTGTCCTTCCCACCATGATCACTTTAACCTTGAATATTCTTTATGAAAATCAAAACCGTTCGCTCTACGCCACAAATACATTGGACATTGAATGAATGAAATGCACCGACCCCAGCGTGGTTAAACCAGACTCGATTTCTCGAATGAACCCAAGGATTCGCACTGTTCCTGGAGCCTCATGTTTCATGGGACTACAGAGACCATTGCATATCAAAGAGTAGACTGGGGAGCGCGGTAATGGTCAGGAAGACGTGCCCTTAGGATAGGAAGCATTATTAGAGCCTACCGGATATGCATCCCTAAGCAAGCAATGGAATAGTGGAGAGACGGGTAATTTAAGGAATCTTTTAAAAACGTCGCCGCCAGGTTGGCTCAGGTCCAGTTGCTTTCTCGACTCTTTTCTGTGTGTCACTGCTATGCTGTGTTGCACGTTGCTGTTGCCAATGTCTTCATCTGAGGTCTCGCTACTATCCGTTTCTGATTTCTTGTAAATCTCGCTAGCAGCCTTTCTAATCTTATCTCGATCTTCGGCCGTGTCCATCCAAAAGTTGATTTCCATGTCGAAGTAATTCATGTCCTGCTTTAGGTTGTCCACATTGGACATTGATCTCATAAATATCAGTTATCATGAATGGACACTACCCAACACCTACAGAAGCATGGCATGTATTGTATTAACTCGTCGCATCGTTGAGTTCCTTAAGTTCTGAGTTGAGCTGCACGATTGCTGACAAATGCGTGCACTGACTGGACAGGTCCACTCAATTTATGTGGTTCTTTCCTCAAAAGACCATTTCAGACACCAATCTACATGGCCTTCACATGATGAGACTGTGACTTCTGAGTTTGTTCCGGCATTTCTTCTCGGAGTAGTCATATAAGAAACGCCGACCTCATCTAGTTTTAAAAATATGATTAACTTGTAGACATGTTTGGTACAAACCTACTTACAGAAATAAAAATCATTTATCATTTATCATCATTTATCATTTAACTATGTCGTTTTCTTATAGTCCAAAGGTACTGCCATACATTGTCTTTGTTAAAGAGTAGAGTAAATAAAGTAGAGTAGAGAAAATATTTTGGTTTGAATTAGTAGTTTATTAAACCAAAATATTTTATTTCACATGAACCTAGATGGGCACTTGTGAAACATCAGAAGCTAGGTTCACGGTTCCAATTGGTCGTTTTCTATGCAGAAGGGCCGACAAGAAATACCTCGGTTACTCTTTTAAAAATAATTTGCTTTTGCAATGTTTTAAAATTACAGGAGAACAGTGTAGACCTGTCAACAAGTACCAGGCGCTTCAAAAAATAGAAAAAGGTCCACAAATCTACGGTCTATTAAGCCTACAACGTTCTCACATTCACAAAATATAAAAGAATCAATATATAATATTTATATAATATTATTATAGTTCAAAATGGTAGAGTTAAATGGTGCTGATCCATGCGTCATGCTCGTGAACGGGCGCCGTCAGTTGGGACTGGTCACCTCTTAGCTGCCTCGGCTTAATTATTTTATTTTGAAATTGTTTTATTTTTTGTTTATTTTGCTACTATGGACGCGTTTTTTTTTTACACCTTTCTCACATTTAGTCATAAATTCAACATTATTAATAGTAATCTTTATGTAATATAATTTAAAAGAGTGTCCATGGAGCCCGTTATTCTTCATAGGTACCTACTACGCGATTTTTTTTTTGGAATGGGCAACTAGATTTTTATTTCTAACTGACCGACTCCTTGACACTTCAAAAGTGCCTGTAAATGGTTTAACTCAAATAAATGATTTGAGTTTGAATAAAATAATAAACATAATAACCTATTTAAATACATTGACATGATTGCTTATAAATACAACTGTAACAAATCTGAATTAATATCCTGTACGCAAAAACCACTAATAAAAAAAAAAATTGTAGTTATATAAACCAGCCTTCAACAACATACAAACAAGGGACACAATTAATGTTAAAACTCATTTGTTAACTACCAGAGGAATTGGGGATGAGTTAAATATTCATAGAAGTGCACTGCGGCCATCATAGGCGTTTTGATGGATTACTAAATAACACTGGCCGGTATTTTATCGATGAATGTAGCAAATGGCTTTGACATGTGACCAGTGTGTAAGAACTGTAACTACGCAGAATTCTACTATCACCAGCGTTTGATGTAACTACGAGTATCATAGTACGTACGTAATATTGCTAAAAATATGGTGTCTCTCTCCAAAAACACTTTCTGACAAAAAGCACTTTTGTATATTATTTCATTGGCGTATATAGAAGAAAATACGCCAACCAAAAAAATATTTTTATGTGTCGTTTATTTTTGATCCTTACTAGCTTTTGCCTGCGACTTCGCGTGGAAGTGATAAAACACCACTACGTACAAAATAATAGTGCTTCTTTCTGGAGAAACATTACAAAAATTTGGCATATACGAATGCAAACGATGTTAAATTATTTATTATTATTATTATTCCTATGGCAATACGGCATTAAAAACCAGACAAGTGTGAGTTGAACTCGCGTGGTGAGGATTCCGTACAATGATTATGTTATCTACCATGTTTTTTATTCCAAAAACAAACTTCATGAAAAACATGTTTTCCCGTACATTCCAACTGCAAATACATATAAGTTTGCAGGCACAATATTGAGAGATTTACCATGGTATTTTAACACCATAGACGTATATAGGTTTTCCTGTAATCTATAAGTAAAGAACTATTTTCTGTATTTTTCTTTAACGAAACGACTGAGCCTAAAAGGCTCAGTAGTTTCGGAAATAACCCGAATGGTCAATTTTCAACTATTTTCGTAAATAACTTCGAAACTATCTATTTTAAAATTATAAAAAAATATATTTTAGACCCTCATAACAAGCCCTTTCATATGATAGCACAAGGCACAAAAATAAAAAATCAGACTAAGATCCACAATTTTGTTAGTATTTTTGTGTTAGTAACAATGGTGCTTAGGTAAAAGGTCAAAAGTTAATTCATTATTTATTCAGACCTATGACTGTCCCCACCATGAGGAAAGTTTTGAGTATGAATGTCGATGGCTATAAGAGTAGGGAAAGACCAAAGAAACGATGGATGGACTGTGTGAAAGATGATATGGCTAGAAAGGGGGTGACTACCGACTCGAGATGACAAGTATAGAGAAGTATAGAAGAAAGGGTCATGTTGCGCCGACCCCGAATAAATTGGGATAAGTACAGGAAAATGATGTCAACCATCCACACCCAGTGTCTGAAAGGGACAGTCCGCTCTGGCTGGCTGGCTAATGACAACAGGATTCTGCAAATGATCACTCAGTTTCAGAATGCTGTTGTCATTACCATAGGCGCTGTAGTAAAAAGCCACTTTCTTTCATATGATGGCATGGAAACCATCTTGTACAGTTACAGTCCGGTTGGTACAATTTGTAAAACTATTAATATTTTTTTATTTTCTAATTTGCCCCCCAAAAGTGACCCCGTATTAAAAATCATTTATTTACGTTACACGTCCATGTTTGGGTCTCAGAAATTCATATGTACACCAAATTTCAACTTAATTGGTCCAGTAGCTTCAGAGCAAATCAGCTGTGACAGACGGACAGACACACGAGTGATCCTATATGGATTCCATTTTTACCTTTTGAGATACGGAACCCTAAAAATTATTAAAAACAATCACAAAAACAGAAAATCTGTTGACGATTGAACCTACTAACCGTGGTTGTTTCGCACGGCTTCGGCAAGCAGTAGTGGAATAGGACGAGGACGGGACAGTGTCTTGCGTGGAACTGGATCAGGAGGAGGCTGTCAACATCCCTGCCCAGAGGAGGAAATGCTTTTAAGGATTTTCGCAGACAGGATTCGTTGTTTATAGCGTTTTGTGATGATTCCCACAAGCAGGAAGTCCGTGTTGGTGTCTTACACCACACGAGTGTAATGCCCTAACCTCAGAAGGCTTCTTTGTCCAGGAGTAGGCAGAGAAGAGAGCGGCGTTGTCTCATGTCACGCCATAAAAGACGGCGGAGACATTTTGCGGCCCTTCACGCTTAGTAGGAGGACTTTTCTGGCCTCCTACGACATGCAGGAGGAATGTCTTGGTGTCGGAGACCACCCTGCTCTGGAGCGGTTGTCTGCGGCGTTTCACGCCACGCGGCTAGAGTGCCCCCCACGTCAGAGGCCTCCCAAAGACATAGCCGAGAGAGCCAGAGACAACGGAGGGCGAGGTTCACAGAATTCACACACGTTTAGTTTTAAAATAATTGTTTTTAGTAGATTCTGTCAACACGTATAGTCTTGTAACCGAACTATATCGAATTAAAACTGACCTTAAACACACTGAGCTAAAAATAAGACTGAATTGAAGTAAAACTCAAGTCAAACTGCCGTAAGCTGAGGTCAAACTGACGTAAACTGAAACTATGCCAGGGGTGACGGCCGCTTTTGTAGTCCCTGCCTAACATTCTGGAAGTACGAGTATGTGTTAAATATTTCAAACATAATTCAAATTATTTCATATTTAATCGTTGGCCAGAAACAATAAAACAGCTTACAGTGTAGACCCGACCTTACAACACTTTACAGTGGAGACCTGGCCTTATCATGTTAGCTTTATAGCATAGAAAATGAAATCTGACAGATGACAATTTATGATGGAAATATCAAAGAATAAAAATATTCTAAGATTTTTACAAAAAGTGAAAATTAATGATATAAAATACAGTTTTGGATGTAAAAACAGTCAAAGGTAACGAAAGTTTACTTTCAGCGGTAACAGTGTTCAAATGTAAAATGTAGTTAAATGAGTGTCATATGATTTTATACTGTCTTCAAGACAGTAGAAACAAATTTAGGCACCGAATTATAATGAGAATAGTTGGACCCTGCTGCGTCCAACTATTCTCATCTAGCTCTTTTAGTGCTAAATATATAAAAAGAATAAAAGGTTTGGTTTTGTGTAGCAAAGTACCACAAATGTTATCACATTTTTTCTCGTCTAATCACAATCTTGCCGTAAACTGTTGAAGAATAAGAACATAATGCATATTAAAAATTAAAAAAAAAAACAATGTGTATTTTTGCTATGATTTTATTGTATTATTATGCGTATAAAACATGTGTAAACATTATACATAGTTTCACTTTAAAAACTTGATAAGAAAATAAAATAAAATTTTGAGCTTTTAATTTGACGGTATAGGTTTTGTATTCGTAATTTATTTAAAATTAGGAATCGAGCATTCGCTGACAGCTTCTGATCGAGTCCTACCATTGTTCATTATGCCTACTCACATAATCGATCTAAAGAAAAGAAATAAAGAAGAAATAAAATACGTTTATTTGCGGTGAACATGACGCAAAGAAGGAATACAAATACAAAAAATAAACATTTTGGGCGAGAATAAGCATCAAATCCACGCAAAACAGCCAACGCTCAACATAATGCTGCGATCCTATGTGAGACAGAGTCCCAGCGCTGGTTTTCAGCGATAGCCGGCGTTGACGTGATGACGTCGACCGATGCAGCAAACAGGGAGATTGTAATAAGAAAAAAAAGAATAAAATAAATACAAATATTTAAAATGGCAACATTCCATACCGACGGGAACGACGTACGCGCGTATATCTGTGTGTCGATACACTTGCTCCATCCCATCTTTTTGGCTCGGCGTACTGTGCTGGCGCTGCTGCTTCGGCTGTGGAAAACCTCAAGCGGAGAAAGTATAATAACCATATTGGTAATTAAATTTCCAAGCCGTTTGGGGTTGAAACCCTCGGGCCGTGGGGTCCGAGAGGTCATGGTTTGTTCAACAAAATCTCCCGACACTTCCCGTGGCCAAGGTAAAAGCCATACCTTGGCGAGGTGCTAAACATTGCTATACAACGTGGCATTGCCCCCCATCTCTTGGGTTCATTACCATCAACCGCGATGCGAGGGGATTTTTCGACACCAAATTTTAGTTTTTTTAATAGTTTTAGTCAGGATAGGTTATGATCGTTTAATTTTAATAGTTTGCTAGTTATATTAGTATAAGAAGTTTATCCATTGTATGTATTTTTATCTCTTCTTCTCTTTAATTTAAATAAAAACCCTGTTTATCTGATATTTTATAGATTTGTCTTTAGTTTCAAAGCTAAGCACTTATACCACAACGAAGAAAAGGCCCTAAGATACTCTTAATATTTCAGTCACATTCATCAAAAATTCTAAGAATTATAACACAAAGTGCTTCGGATTTTTTACGATTTTAATGTTCTCATTCTTAGAAAAAAATAAGGCTTTCAAGGCGTAACAATTTTAAAGCATTGTCTGGTACATATTTTATTTGAAAAATTATAATTGTAATACATTATTCAGTTTGAAATGTTGGAAGCACACGTGGCGTTTCTTCTGGGACTATTACTTACTTACTTACTACCTTTATATATTTATTATCTTTATATATTTTTGTTGTAACGATTACAACATTAATTTTATTCTCATAATTATACCTACAGTTATTGAGATTTAAGAAATAATATATTTGTTGCTAGGCTTTGGTTGTTTATAGTATGGTCTTACCGAGAACTCTAATTAATTATTACCAGTCTGTTTAATCAACATTATTGTCATTGTTTAAATCATAAACAATTTGGCACAAAACAGTACGGTTGTTATCCAAGGATGCTTTGTCTCGTATTTGAAAATTATCTTTTACATTATTACAAAGCAATTTATTCTATTCTGGCCCGTCTCTCACCAATTCCAAAAAGCTAAAGCCTAATTTATTCATTCAAAACACTGATTGCTTACAAATATGTTGGTCTACAGGCGATCTTGTTGATAGATTGCAAATAATTTGCCGATGTTAAAATAATTCAGTAACACGCAATTCAAATTCGGGTGAATCCCATGTGGATGTAAGTGCTGAGGCGAAAAATATTCATTCATAATTACCATTGTTTTCAGTTTATTAGTCTTGGCATGCTCTTTTGAAATAATAATTACAATTAAAATGTAAATGGTTATTATTGACTTTTGATAGAATTAATAATTTATTTTGTTATTTTTGCTTATTTAATTTGACATGCTTGTATTGTATCCATTGACATACTTAAATATTGTAGCCAGTGATATTTGATGTTATATTATGACACTTTCTATTTATTGTGATTCTAATGATTTGACATTAATTTGTAAAATGGTGGTTTTACATGGTTTTACAGAACATGAAGAACTAACTTCACAACACCTATGTACAAATTTACCCATGTTTGCAAAGAAATAAATTGTTTGCAAAGAAAAAAATATTTGATAAGTTTCCATTCTTTAAGATACACATTAGCTTCAGAGCCTTAGGCCCTTTGTACACAGCACGGTTTCTTTACGGTGCTACGGTATAAACCACGCCGTAGAAAAAACGTGTATAACTAGCTTCCATAGTGATCCATACAACACTGACGAACGTGCCTACACACGGCGAATAAACCATAGTTTTTCATGGCAAGAAAAACGTGTGTACTAATGGCTTAATAATGGCTTTATGGCTACGTCTTCTTACACTGACTGTTTCCCGTAATTTGATATCTCCGCGTATCTATACTTCGATTTCTTTGAATATTTATTGTTATAAACACCAAAGTAATCGCTGAATGTTAACAAAAAAAAAAAATCCAGTCTATATCCATGTTGTATTATTTTCATTATAGCGTAAACATATATAATATCCTTTATTTCAGACAACTAAGGCCCATAAAACACAATACATAAATAAGTAGGTATAAAAACAATAACTATAAACTAATACATATTTTCTACAACAAACCTAAAAACTACTGTACACAAAGTGACGTCGTCGTGTTACGCTGCGAGGTGTCGCGTAGCCGACCGTGGAAACGATAACGCACATCTTTCGGCCAAAACTCTTCCTTGAGGAAGGTCACCAAATTTATAGGAGTGATCTTTGAAGCGCATCTTCTAAAAATTCTTTTAGATAATAATAATATTTAAATAATAAAGACTGCAGTAATATTTAAATTAGAAGGTTCCAAACTAAGGTCTCGTATTATATAATTTGGTCTAAAATACCTTCATTTCTCCCAAATTATCTTCAGCACGCCTCATTTGCAAATTAATTTGAGGTAAGAATAAAAAAAAATGGGTGCCTTAATTTAAAAAAGGGATCTTTGAAACTTCCGTTCAAGTCCTTTCATCTGTGTTATCTTGTAATAGGACAAGTTTACAACAATAACCCGCTGAATTCCGGTGCTTTTGGTTTTTATTTTAAGAAAGAAAATTATAATTTTTCCGTGGTTTTTTTTTAAGTTGGTTTTCTTTAGAAACATTGCAACATTTAGGTAGAAAGTTCAAGATGCATGGATTATTATTTTTGAGGATCATTTTCTACATCTGGGGATAGCCCCTTAAAGTCAGTACCTTAACGGGCTGTCCCCAGATGTAAAAAAATTAAAAATAATTAAATCGCACCGTGTAAAGTAGGCTTAAGGTGTCTTTGAAACGTCTAGTTGATGTAACTGGTGATCGAAAAGCTGGCGGATTTTTCGCGCAACGCATCAGCATTGCAATTCAGCGAGGAAATGCCGCCAGCATTCTAGGTACAAGGCCTCGATGGCTTTTTTTAGGTTTAACTTAGTTTTAATTTAATTTAGTTAATGTTAATAATCATCTTGTAATTTGGTTATGTAACTAAAGGCACGGTAAGATATAATTATTTTGTTGCATCGATTTTTTTTTGTATGCTGCAGGCAGACTGTTTAAATGGGGTTTTGTGTTGGAATGTTAGCAACTTTTTAATTTGAACACGAAGAAGATAGATTGTCGTCACTTCTGCCTTTAATGATCTAAGGCATAAATCATAGGTAAGGACCTACTATTAATTCTATTGCGCCACCTATTCTCTTGATACTCACTTCAATGTAGAACAATTTCGTTGTAAAATGAAATAAGATTACCGCCGCCATTTTGGATTTCTGTCACTATGTGTGATACTCTGCGGAACCATACGATTATAATGACACGTCATTTGAGCAAATAGGTAAAACGTTTAGGCTTATCGGATGTTATACACATACATACATAACTACATTTTTTTTTTGCGTTGGAAATCATCAAATAACTTCTCTCGCTCTGGGCGGAGCGGGAGGATGTGTCGGACTCTTACTGACTAAAACCCACCCGTATTCCTCCCGTTGCCTGTGTTACCAGGGGCCTCCGTAACCCTTTCGAAATTCCACGCGACCCTGGCAGATACATACCTACTTACGATGGGATCAGGCAACGGTGCGGTTTAAAAGATGAAGTGACGAAAATTGGAAAGAGTATGCTGAGATGATTTGGTCATGATGAGAGGATGAATGAAAGGCGACTAACAAAAGGTATTTGCAAGGCAGATGTGAATGGAAAGGCCAGGAGGGGACGCCCTAGAAGGACTTAGTGACTTTATTGGTGACGTTGTTCAGAATGACCAGGTGCGTCGTACTCGCAACTGCTGTGCGTGTCCAGGTATGAACGGGTGGCGTTCAGTAGTTTCTGACTACCCCCTTTGGAAGAAGGCGTGAGTTTATGTGTGCGTATATGTGTATACATATGTAAGTTTAAAACACACATGGTTAGAACCTACCTACTACGTACATATGTTTTAAATCTCTAAGTCTCAAATCAAAATATTTTGCTTATCTCCATTTGAAACTTAGAGATTCCCGTTCAGAATTAATTAGAATAAATAATAATAGAATGAATCTCAATAACAGCTGCTTACGTTTTTAGGGTTCCATTGTAAACAAGGAACCCTTATAGTTTCGCCATTTTTGTCTGACCCCACTGTAGTTCAGAGATGCTTAGTACTAGAAAGCTGTAATTGTGCATAGGTATAAATATTAATCACGCCGACAAAGTGCTGAAATAACATTTAAAAAAAAAAAAATTGGGTTTTTTTTCTCTCCTCTATCCCAAGGTGTGTGGGGTATCGTTAGATAGGCCGTGCAAAAATGGTTCTATCAACACCACTTTTCGATTCAAAGATTCGTTTGCATAATATTAAGCATTAAAGTGCTAGTTTTTGTTAGAGTCAAGTGTCCCCTCCCCCTGCCTGTTAAATGGTTGTATATGGACATGTGAAAAAAATCATGCCAGTAGTACACAATTACAATGAAATTAAAAGTAAAACTATCACAGCTTAGTGAGCTTTACAAGTTAACGAGTAATAGTCAACTAACTTAAATTTGCAGTTGGAGAATTGACTTTGGCATATCGTCGGTGATATTCTGAAACCGCGGAACTAACAGTGTTTAAAACCGCGTATTTACAAAAGTAACAAAATTGAGATTTCGGATTTTCTAATTCATTAATATATATTTTACATAACTAATGCCTACAATATTAAGAGGAATTTATCAATATAAAAGTTTAAACAATAGAAAGTCAAGTGGTTTATTAAATATTACGTTTTTCCTCGTTCCTGTAAAATTCACTGCACCTACCTTACGCGGTTTTAAACACTGTTAGTTTCGCGGTTTCAGAATATCACCGACGATATATCGATGTATGGGAAAACATGTTTTTCAACTACACTAATGTTAAGTACATTGTTACTACAATGAAGGTACTTATGGATCACCGAGGCCCCCGCAACACAGGCAACAGGAAGGAATACGGGTGGGTTTTAGTCAGTAAGAGTCTGGCACACCCTCCCGCTCCGCCCAGAGCGGGAGAAGTTATTTGATGATTTCCCACCCTCAAAAAAAAAAAAGTTTGTTTTGGGATAAATTCGTCCCAACTTCCCAACTACGGAACCCTTTATTTTTTTTGTTCCTTATGCACGAAATATTGTGAGTTTAGTCACAATATTTCTAATATCCTCAATAGTTTATTTAGTAGTAGTATAGTTTATTGTGAATAAACTCGTCAGCTATTTTGAGATAGCACTCCAGGTCAACCACATGCGACTTGATATCAAAGATTTACATCAAGCGTCATCTGACCGAACAACGTAAAATATTTATCCTGGATTTATTATTCAACGAAAGGCCTGTGACCTTTTGCAGACATCAATAACGCTATAAATACTTATACTCCTAACTATACCATCACGGAATAAAGCGTGAACTTTACATATGAAAGCGTCAAAGGCTCTAACAGGAACGTGAAAGTGCTGGAAGTCGCATTGTTATCAAACTCACGCAAAGCTTTGGCGCGCTTTCAGCAAAACGTGTCAAAGAAGGCAAAAGAAATAGGTATTCCAAAAAAGCGGATTAATGCTTATTCACTAACTAGCTGTGACCGGCGACTTTGCCCGTGTGTGAAATCCTATTCCACATGCAAACGTCTGCGTCTTCCATTTTTCCTCAGGTGCCAAGTTAGCTCGTGAGTTGGGTGAGCGTTAGTACTTACAATCAGACACACTGCTCTGATGTACAAAAGCTTTTTCGTAATTGCTCCGAGAATTTATAATAACATTCCTAATTCTATATGGGTATTGCCATAGTCAAAATTTAAAATCGTACTGCAGAAACTTCTTCTTGACAAATGCTACTAGACGACTTTACAATAGATGAATTAGATTTGTCGACAATAGACGAGTTTTTAAACTATAAACAATTATAATTATTAATGCTGCATTTAAAATTTTCACATCTGTAATGTTTTTTAATGACTATTGGAATGTTTGTTTTTATTTATGACATTTTTTTAATTTTTTTTTAATTTTAGCATATTTACTTTGCCTGTTACCATATTTGTATGTCTTAAGACAAAACATAGCGTGCTTTTTTTATGTATGACCTAATGTATACCTATGTTTCACAAATACATTTTATGATTATGATTATGATTACAGAGAAAACTTAGTAGAGATGTGTGTTCATAATTATATTTCTAATACTACCAGAAAATTGAGAATATATATCTACCATTGGTAATATTTTGCGGGTATTATTTTTTTTGTTTTTTGGAGGGGCTTAAGGCCAAGTAATAACAACCGCACGGGTCGATCGATAAGGTTAAGCTACGCGGTTAGTCCGTGGATGGTGACCACCTTTACATACCAAGACCCCTCCGCGCTTTGGAAAGCACGTTAAGCCGTTGGTCCTGGCTGTCATTTGCCAATCTTTGACAGTTGTTACTGGTCGTCAGAAACCCGAATGTCTGACAACCAGTCTTACCAAGGGGTATCGTGTTACCCAGTAAATGGGTTGTGGAGGTCAGATAGGCAGTCACTCCATGTAAAATACTGGTATTCAGCTGCATCCGGTTAGACTGGAAGCTGACCCCAACATAGTTGGGAATAGGCTAGGCAGATGATGACCATTGGTAATAATATATTTTACAAATGTTCCATGTTCACAGACATTAAAGAGTTTCACATTATTTTGTCCAAGCATAGTAATTCATTTATTATTTTCACAGAGCCTACAGTACAGTACAGTACTAAAATAAAATTAAAGTCAAAGTCAAAGTCAAAGTCAAATTATTTATTTCAAATAGGCACTTATAAGGCTCTTTTGAACGTCAAAATTAACAAAAAAAAAATGAATTGATTCTAGTTGCCCCTTCCAAAAGGAAGTTTCGTATGGAGAAGAATGGGCAAGAAACTCCACCGTTACTCTTTTAAAATGTTTTACAAAATTTTGTATATGTACATTTTAAAATTATATGTGAAAACGATGCACCAGAATAAAATTACTATACCAAAATAGGTAAAAAAAGAATGAAAAATAAAGCAATGACAGTTAAATGAATTATGTGATAGGTACATGATGCTCACATATTTAAAAACATTGTAAAAATATACGTTTTCCTAAAAATTATAAATAAATTTCCTAAAAATAATAAAAATTACGGTTGGTCACACTTGTGTAGGCAACACAAGTGTGACAAACCGTAATTTTATTTTTAAACCAACTCAAACTCCAGTTAGCTAATTCTCTACGGGCCTTTTATAAGGAAAATATAGAAAATATACACATTCCGGTTACCAAATAAAAGTTTTCGGACTCTACAGGTAAAGCCAGAACACAGAAGAAAGCAAACACTTGGCTCAGAAAACTTTCGTAGTTAGATCAGTCAAGTGTGAGTCGAGTTTGTTTAAATTTCTTTTTATCTATTTACTTAAAATGTGGCCGATAGAGAAATCTCCGAGTATGTTTTTTGATTTTATCAGCTACATATATCGATCTTCACAGAGATAACAGAATTATTGTGTAGTGTTTATTCTCCTAAAAAAATATTAATATATAGCATGCGAGAGAATATAAGCCTGATCTCATGAGAATGACGAAAGTCTCGATTGGTATTTCTATTAAATTCCCAAAGGTGTCTTAAAAGAAAACCCTATAAATAAATATAAATAAACGTTTGCAAAGACTCGAATTACAAGTTTCCAGAATTGGATTTTAAAATTAATTAATCGGAGTGCAGATTTCCGGATCCGAGGCTGATTAAACAAGAGATATTACTTTTGTAAAATGTATCAACAGTGAAATATATACCTAGCGAAAGCGATACGAAAAAGTGGCGTAAGCGAGGCTCGCATGAATGGATATTTTTGAATGACTTGTCTCAGTCAGCACGCAAACGTAAATTCAGAATCGAAATAAACAAAAGAACATAACATAATATCACGCAGTATTTCCCGAAGAGTCAATAGCGTGCCTAGGGTTTCAAAATAACGCAAGCCCAATAAAATTTTAACCGATTTCAAAAAAAGAAAGTTCAGTTTTCGACTGAGTATGTAGGTACCTACGTATCTACGTATGTATCATCGAAATTTTCTCATAAACTACTGGTTAGGTACAATAAATTCTCTAACGAGCATTATAGTAAGGCATGGCCGGGCTTTTGGGCTTATATGAAGGTACCGCCACTGCGAAGAGTTAGGCAGACGTGCATCTGTAGTGGGTACAATCAATCAATCAACTCAGCCTATAAAAGTCCACTACTGGACATAAGCCTCTCCCAGGGTGCGCCACAACACCCTGTCCTCCGCCTTCCGCATCCAGTCTGTCCCAACCACCTTTTTAAGGTCGTCGGTCCGTCTAGTTGAGGGGCGTCCCACACTACGTTTACCGATACGCGGTCTTCACTCCAGCAGTCGTCTGCCCCACCGGCCATCGGTCCTTCGATAAACATGGCATGGTAATAAAGTAAAAACGACAATGTCAATACCACAAGGCAGCGTTTTGGGATGCTTGTTATTTCTAGTTTATATAAATGACCTGCCTAAAGTAATTGACGCTCAAAGTATTTTATTTGCTGACGATATTTCTATTATTTTTCCACCAACGAAGTAAATAATATCATGGTTAAAAGATCACAAGTTGGAGTTAAATTTTGACAAAACAATATAATGCAATATAGACCATACCAAAAACGCAAATTGGATATGGATTACTCATACGACAACATAAAGCTGCAATGCATAAACGAGTTTAAATTTTTAGGTTTAACTATAGATACCACTATAAACTGGAAAGCCCATATAGATGCATTGGCAAACAAACTAGCCAGCCTTGGAGGAGCTTAAAATAGCTACCAATTCTGAAACTGCTTTAACAGCATACTGTCTACGCATACTCCTGGCTAAATTATGGAATCGTGATGTGGGGAAATGGTGTAGACAAAGACAGACTGTTTATTCTACAAAAGAAATGTGTACGAATTCTTGCCAATATAGATAACACAGAAAGCTGCAAGCCATTTTTTGTAAAGTACAAAGTCCTTACACTAACTGGTATCTACATTTTAGAAGTAAGTAAATTTGTAAGAAAACACCAGTCACTTTTGCCACTCACAAAGGACCTTCGCCCGCAACATCTCAGTGTTAGACACCAAAACAAAAATGAATTAGCCTTACCAAGCTCAAAATTAACTATGTTCCATTCAGGACCTTTAGCCATGTGCGTGAAAATATATAATACGCTTCCAAATTCAATTAAGGAAATAGAGTACGAAAATACATTTAAAAACGGTCTCCAAAAATACCTTGTATTAAAATCGTATTACACTCTAAAGGAATTATTTGACGATGAGTAAATCTTGACATTGAAATTCATACTGGTACACAATACACACAGCACCTACAATTTTGACTTACTACCTACCTATGTTATGTTATTTTTTCATGATTATAATTATTATCGCTATTTGTTTTAATTTAATGTTTTTGTCTTATTTAATTCATGCATGGAAAAATGACTAATTAATTGTTCTTACCCTATCCTATATCATGACAGTTAATTATTTAAATATTAAATGACAGGATATCTAATAAACGTGTTAAAATTAGTATTTTCGTTTAAGCACAGTGGTTTTAATATTGTGACACTGTGGCATTAAACAATTTATATTGCTGTGCCCTAGCAGGGTTCATGTATGAAACCTATATACGTAACAACTTGTAACCTACATGGATGCAATAAATGATGATTATGATGATTATGATTATGGCCAGCCAACTAGCGAGCGGGGCGAGACTCCGGGTAGCTACTGAGCAGTTACAGATAGAAAAACCCAATAACACCTAGCCCAACTCGGGAATTGAACCCAGGACCTCATACTCAGCAGTAGCGCTTGCAGCCACTAGATCAATAAGGCAGTCAAACGAAAGAAGTTAGAAAGAATTTGTCTTTTAGTATTACATGCCAGTTTCTTTTGTTTTCACTTTCCTTGAAGTGTGCTAAATGTGTTCAGAGACCTTTTTTGGGTGTCAAATTAAATCAAAATAGCTGAGGGCTACTGAACAAAATTGATTTCTATCAGAATTCTGTCTCTCTTCGTTTGTCCGTCGCATTCTGTTCCGAGTTTGATAGATATTATTATGTCAAATGATTCTCCCGGGTCCGATTTCCGGGTGAAATATTTTTGTCCCCTTTTCACGTGGAATGGACATTGTTCAGACTGGTCGCGGTTTTGCGGTTAGGCTATCTTTGACAATAGTGCCATTTATTCAAACACATTTTTTGAAACACTTGTAATGTCTTTATTTCATGTCTTTTTAATATAATGGCAATTATATATTTTTTTACTGTTGCCTTTTTTCTAAGGAATGTTGAAAAACATGCCAAATTCCTTTCATCTAAGACGAACGTATGTCATTCCAAAAATTGCCTTAGTAAACGCTCCTCTAATGTTTTTCTTCGATTCGTTCTCTCAAGCTTCGCCATACCATTAATTTAACTAGTGAGGCAATTCACAAATCGTATTCCGTTACGGATTCGCCTTTCAAGAACTTTTCTTTTATAACAGTTAATCCATTACACGGAGCGTACGTGGGTTGTTGTTTAATTAACTTAGAATTAAGAACGCCTCAATAGAATTGATTGTCTTAATATGAACCCGAAAATAATTATCCGTTTAAAGGTGGCTGCATTTGGATACGGGCCGTGTAATGACCGAAAGATGATTACAAATCAAAAACTGCCACAATATCAACCTTAACAGGGAAATAGGCGATAGCGGTTACTAAGTTTTTAGTAAAAGAAGTAAGATACTGCTAATTATTTTTTTACAATTTGATATTCAGTCACCTAAGGATGTTTTACAAACCACGCTTCGTCTTGGGAAATTCCGCCTACAAACGAAAATAGGAACGTCACTTTATTGAATAAAGTGACGTTTCTATTTTTTATTTGACTAAAGTTTATTCGTTCATTTTTTGTAAAAACAAGCCAGCTATTTGATCAGGTTTTCTCCGTTCTGGTTTTAGACAAACTTATCTACAAAAAATGTGCTGCATATTTCCTGAAACATGATATTATAATAATAAAACCTGTGTTGCCACCTAAACACTACCTACCCATTGTACATTTCTCTAAATTATTTCAAATTCGTTTCTTTTTGTTTATCGAGTACAATAAAGTATGCTTTATTGTATTGTACTGAATGTAGTATTGTATTGTTGTCAACAGATGAAAGCGTGGAGTGCACACGAGCAGGACACATCGCTGTCGTGCTGTCGGACGCTGCATGTCAAACACGCTGCCTACGCTAGTGCCCTCTATACCCTGGTGAGTACACTATTCATCCTCCTTTAATTGGTCAAGGACAGCTAATGAGACACAATTAATTTTCTATTGTTTGACTCCGAATCGGTGTCGCAACAAGAAAAACATGGTGAACACGAACATTTTGTTCGCATGTGCGTACCACTAACGAGCATCATACACTGTGTTCGTCAAAAATATTCGTGGCGATCCAATTTCGCTGTTCTGTGTGGACGGTGTTGGTGTTCGCATTGCTAATTAACACCACACGTACGCACCAAATGTTCCGTGTTCAATGTTCACCATGTTTTGTTCGTTCGTGCGTACACGCTTTAATTTTCAGTCATTAAGGCTTCGTGCAGACTTAGATAAAAGTGTCACTCAATGAAGACTATAAAACAGTCAACTAAAAACGAAATATTTGATAGTAAACCTCGTAATTCCTTTATAACCCTATGGTTGAATGTTTTTTGCATGTCATAAGGTATATTTGTCTATGTGGCAGATAGATAATTTTAAGCATAGTGAAGTTATATAAATACATAATCAGCCTATAATGTTCGCACTGCTGGGACACAGGTCTCTCTGTGAGACTGTGAGAGGGAGTGGACCGTAATCCACCAAGTGGGCCCGTTGCGTGTTGGTAGATGTCACGTCTTAGAATTTTGGTTCTAGGACATGCCGGTTTCCTCACGATGTTTTCCTTCACCGTTTTGAGAGCAGTGGTGATGAAATAATTTACACAAAGTAAAGCGCCTGTCTGGATTCGAACCTACGACCTACAAACTCACAAGTCACGGCCGTTACCACTGCTCTAAGTGAAGTTATATATTTTTGGAAATTGTTATCAAAAGTGGTAGAGCAATATCGAGGTCGACTATACTGAAAATCCTTGACAACGAAAGACAAAACTGTTTTGATTAGGGCTGCGCGCAGTGTATTGTTACTTGATAATTTTGGTTGCGTATTACGAGACCAACTACAATTTTCTACAAAAAGTCCAATCCTGTCTTTAAAGAAACGACGTCATTTGAACTCTTGACTCCTCATCTTTCAATCCAATAATATTTTTTAGAATTCATACCTAATTACCCCCTAATTAGCTGCCTTATTAGTAGGTACTTACCACTTTATACTTCTCTATTTCACACTTTTCAATAGAGTAGATATAAGTTTTGGGGTGGACTTAATTATTTCCACAAAGTTTTTGAATTTTTTTAGTTTCTTGTTGGTTTTTTTTTTGACAATCTGACGGTCACACCAATAGGCTATCACTGCTTGTAAAAGTATATGATGAATAGAATTATTTAACTTTGACTTTCAATTGTTTCAACCATCAATTTGTTGTTTTTTTTTTTTAAATATAATATTATAAGCCTTTTTCAGCATGAAATTTCCTTTAATTTGATACCATACAAAGTTTTTTTATTTTTAAAATGTTTGCACATTTAAATTTTTGTAGAGTCTAGAAGTCAAGACGTATATCAAAAAACATACATTATAAGAAACTAAAACAATTAAATCCCGTCTTTGTGGCATATCGTTCCACCTTTCACCATTTTTTTTTATATTTCTGCTGTAATACATACCAATCTTACCGGATGCAGCTGAGTACCAGTAATTTACATGGAGTGACTGCCTATCTGACCTCCACAACCCAGTTACTGGGTAACACGATACCCCTTGGTAAGACTGGTTGTCAGACTTTCGGGCTTCTGACGACCCTTAACGACTGTAAAGATCTACAAATAACAGCCGGGACCAACGGCTTAACGGGCTTTCCGAGGCACGGAGGGGTCTTGGTATGTAAAGATGGTCACCATCCACGGACCAACCGCGGCAAGCGTAGCTTAACCTGATCGATCAGGTTACATTCACGGTAAAATAAAGATTACATTCACGCTAAACTCTGGTGATACCTAAACTGCATTTTATACCTGCATGCTTGTGAATTAATATTATTCACACCTTTCCAAACAATGTTAATAATATATAAATAAAAAAAATACAAAATACAATACAAAAATCACTATTATTGTTATTTTATAGCTTGTTATCTTTTATTCTATAACTCGTTAACGTAAAACATGTTAACAAATTAACAGGTGAACGTTCCTCTTCCATTCACCATTTGTCACAATAAACGAAACTTACGACCCCCGAGGGTAAAGATCCTTTTATCCAGAGTGCAAAACTTGGCTAAATGCATTACGCCACCACTAAGGGATAAACACAATGATATTTATTCGCACTTACCCAGCAAGTTACATCACACTACAAATACTTGGCAATCTTTTGGAAGCTTCCATGTTATGGGTTCAAAAACTCTTAGATACCGTAAAACGGGGTGAATGATGGGGTAGAATGCAGGAGTGAATGTAAACTAAACTTTAAAAATAATTTTAATGTTGAAATAATATATTTTGTTGCTAAAAAGGACTCTAATGTGTTACTGTATAATAATTAACGACTAACTCTCCTTGTTGGCAGCAAACTGTATTATTTTAACGTTAAAATCTATTTTAAAGTTTCGTCTCGATTCAACCCTGCATCCCTATTCGCCCCGTTTTACGGTAGATAATCTACTTTACATAATTATTATAACAAAATTCTTAACATTTTGACAAACGTAAAATAAAGTCTATGTCTTTGTGTGTCCGTCAACGTGCTTTAAACTCAAGAATTTTGTTTTTTTTTCATTCCTGGATGATAGTTATTTTCTGGCTTTTAATTAGTATGTTGATTCAATGATATTGAGGAGCTCGTGGCTAAGTAATAACAGCCACTCGGGTCAATCCATCAGGTTAAGCTACGCTTGCCGGGGTTGATCCGTGAATGGGTGATTAACTTTACATATGTACCGAGAGTCCTTCGTGCCTCGGAAAGCACGTTGAGCCGTTGTTCCCGGGTGCCATTCGTGGATTTTTGACAGTCGTTACAGGTCCTCAGGAGCCCGAAAGTCTAACAACCAGTTTTACAAGGGGTATCGTATTACCCAGTTACTGGGTTTTGGAGGTCAGGTAGGCAGTCGATCCATCTAAAATACTGGTATTCAGTTGCATCCAGTTAGACTGGACGCCGATCCCAACATAGATGGCAAAATGCTAGGCAGGTGATGATGATTAGTGTGTTCATTCATCCCCTTGTTCATAAAACTTAGCATGCCTATTTTAGTTAAAATAGGTTTTGTCACTTTCTAACAAACACAAATTTCAAAGTGACAGATAAGGACAAACGAACGTTAGCAGCATTTTTAACTAAAATATGTTTGATGGACGTTTATGAATAAGAGCCTTAGTGTTTATATTTTAGTTCATACAAAATGCCGTGAGGAAAGTTTTGAGTATGAATGTCGATGGATATAAGAATAGAGGAAGATCAAAGAAACGATGGATGGACTGTAAAAGATGATATAGCTAGAAAGGGACCAAGATGCCGATTAATAGAAAATAATGAAAGAGAAAAAATGTTACGCCGACCGAAATAAATTGCGATATGAGAATGATGATGTTAGTTCACACTGCCTCATTGGTTTAGTGGTCGCAAGCACTACTGATGAGAATGAGGTCTTGGAGTCGATTCCCAGGTCGGGCAAAGTGTTATTGGATTTTCCCATCAGAAATTTCTCAATAGCAGTCCGAAGTCTGGATGTGTGCTCAGTTGATGACAATTGGCTCGCCCCCTATTAAGTACATGAGACTTAAACATAACTGGCGAAATGTGGGTTTACTATAGGTACACCTCTTCTCTCGCGTCTGGCTCTGGTTCAGGCCATGGTACGGAGCAGAGTACGGCATGGGCAGCCGTCACCTCCTTCTGCGAAGCAGTAATGCTCGCGAAGGAGGAGGCGGGACGGTTGAGGGAAAGGCAAATTTCGCACCCTCTCGCCCCTAGCCGCCGCAGGAGATGCCCTGGGCGTCGAGAATCCCGGGCAGATTTCCGGCCACCGTAGGCGCGGGCTTGCGAACGGTGAGCAATGGGTACCTAACCGTCCGGTAAGGACCAGGCCCGCGTCGACGGCGCGTTGTAATCCACGCGCGCCTCAAAGAGATGTCGTCAGCACAAATGTAGGGGTTCACTAGGGCCGATGCCTGCCGGGGTCGTGGGAAGGTACTAATGGGTCACCGAGGCCCCCGCAACACAGGCAACAGGAAGGAATACGGGTGGGTTTTAGTCAGTAAGAGTCTGACACACCCTCCCGCTCCGCCCAGAGCGGAAGAAGTTATTTGATAATTACCCATACAAAAAAAAAAATGGTACACCTCTGCCTTACCCTTCGGAGAATACAGGTGTGATGTTACATTCTAATATAGCACACAAGCAGAGTCGCGATATGAAAATACATCGATCTGACATAGAATCTGCCGACGTGTGTCTTGCCTCGGTAAGACAATTATGGACGAAACAAAAGACGATCATGACATTTTCTTAGTATTTCTCTGTGTGACTTTTTCGTTTTTCTTTTTTCCATGTACCCAACGGTTTATCCGGTTTTACGTAGACGTGACGCAACGCAAACGGGATTTGAAAATTCATTTGATCGATGATTTTTGTATGTTGAGTTTTTTATAATTGAGTTGGAGCTATCCGTCAAATGGATTTTTGAGATATGAATGTTGCTATGGGAAACAGTGATTTTAGCGGAAGTAATGATTCTAAAACATTGAAGGCTTTACATTTCGACTGAGGTGCCGTATGTAGCTACTTGCAAGCTTTTGGCAAATAAAAGTCGTATAAAAGCCTGAATACAAGAAACGTATGTGATTTTTGGCAACATTTTTAGTATGTGGGTATACTATAGGTATACTTCTGCCTAACCCCGTGGGAATACAGGCATGATATTAAGTTTGTTATGGCTTTAGTCGCATTAATAGCCGCATCAAGACTTTATTAAAACTGCGTTCGCAAAAAAAAAAAATACTTATAGTAATTATACTTTTCTCTGACCAAACAAACAGAGGTTTATATTTTACCCAAAATCAAAATGGCAACGTCTGCTACATAAACAGAAAAACTAAGACAGTAGAAATATAGTCTAAATGCTGAATAAATGCTGATTTTAGCCCTTGCGTTGAAGTTGAAAGTGTTACCGAGGCCCCTGGCAGCACAGGCAACGGAAGGAATACGGGTGGGTTTTAGTCAGTAAGAGTCTGACACATCCTCCCGCTCCGCCCAGACCGGGAGAAGTTATTTGATAATTTCTCACACAAAAAAAGCCCTTATAATTTGCCTACACACAAACACACAGACCGCCTAATAGTCTTAATATTATATGTCGCTGAGCAAAGCAACTCACATCCCCATTGCGACATGTGACGACACCGTGTGGCTGATTACACAATCAGCCTTTTTTTTTTTGGGTGGGAAATCATCAAATAACTTCTCCCGCTCTGGGCGGAGCGGTAGGGTGTGGCAGACTCTTACTGACTAAAACCCACCCGTATTTCTTCCTGTTGCCTGTGTTGCGGGGGCCTCGGTGACCCATAAGTACCTTTCCGCGACTCCGGCAGGCATCGTCCCTAGTGGACCCCTACCTTTGTGCTGACGACATCTCTGTGAGGCGCGCGTGGAATACAACGCGCCGTCGACCCGGGCCTGGTCCTTACCGGACGGTGAGCTACCCATTGCTCACCGTCCGCAAGCCCGAGACACAATCAGCCTGTTGCTTTTACTTTGACCTGCGGGCGAACATGCCTGCTATTTACAAATAGTATAAGACATGTCTAGGTAAATATAAATAAGCCTATGTATGTAAGGACCGTAGCGAGAAGGATCGAGCGTTTTATAGTTTCTGTCTACCCCCATGGGAAGAAGGTGTTAAGATGTGAACATAAACTCATGTTCATTCATCATCATCATCATCATCATCATCATCATCATCATCATCATCTGCCTAGCCTTTTCCCAACTATGTTGGGGTCGGCATCCAGTCTAACCGGATACAGCTGAATATCAGTATTTTACATGGAGCGACTGCCTATCTGACCTCCACAACACATTTACTGGGTAACACGATACCCCTCGGTAAGACTGGTTGTCAGACTTTCGGGCTTTTGACGACCCGTAACGACAGTCAAAGATCTACAAATGACAGCTGAGACCAACGGCTTAACGTGCTTTCCGAGGCATGGAGGGGTCTTGGTATGTAAAGATGGTCACCCATCCACGGACCAACCGCGGCAACCGAAGCTTAGCCTGATCGATCGACCCGTGCGGCTCTTATTACTTGGCCACAAGCGCCTCATGTTCATTCATCATCATTCATAAATAGCTATAATGTTCACACTGCTGGGACACAGGCCTCCTCTCTTGTTGCGGAAAGGTACCAAAGGGTTACCGAGGCCCCTGACAACACAGGCAACGGAAGGAATACTGGTGGATTTTAGTCAGTAAGAGTCCTCTCTAAAAAGGGAGATTATAAATATTGACTTTCGTGAGATGAGGATTTGACGTACAGTCAAGTGTTCTATACCTTCGTCAGTTTTCAAATTGTTTCCTTTTTAAAATTGGGACGCGATGCTTTAAAAAGCCACGGCACTGAGCTGACTATGTTTATATGTGTATATTTACTTGATAACAGAGATCGAAATAGCAAACAATTTTGATAAATGTCAGTTTGAAATCAACCTAAAACATTTTTAAAGGCCTGGCCATTTTATGAAATATAAATGGATTTTTTAATATTTTTTAATCTCCAGAGTTTCTTAATTCGGTCCGACATGTAAAGAAGATGGATGGATGTCATTCTGCGGTGGCGACATTACGATGCAATATATAATATAGAGTCGGTAAAGGAGACTCTATAGTGCAATGAGTAGACAAAAATAGCACTTAAAATGACGAACGTGTTTTGGCGGAGACTGTACAAAATACACTTCTCTTTCAGGCAACCACGGAATGGTGATTTGCTTGGTCATAAATTGGGGCTGTCGTTGGTGCAAAAAATTAATACAATATACTAGATGGTGTGGCGGCATCTACATCGCCACATGCGAACTACGCAACACAATGCCGTCACGCAAAAAACCTGCATCGCGCAAGCAGGGTTTACCTTGCAACTCGCATATCGTTGGTTAAAAGGTAAAACTCACTAAGTGACATTTTTGGTAATAATCAAAACCTTCAATTATGGATTTTGTTTCATGCCTAATTATCATCTCCTAATTATTTAATATACATAATGACATAATCCGCCGGTCTCTTGCCAGCATCAATGTGCCTGCTCTTCTTGAGTCGACTGGCATTGTCAGAGATGATGGCAAAAGACCTGATGGTGTGTCTTACTACTCGGACTACTTCTAAAGCGGGTGCAGCGGCAGAAAATGCCGAAAATCTGAAAAAAACTTTCAAATATGGAGGCCTCGGCCTTGGTGGTATGAAAGATGTGAAGGGTTTTAAATCTGCGTTTAAAGCGCGGCTCGAGTGCTACAATTCGACGAAGCACAAAGTGCTACGACGACTACGTCGTCATAACATTATAAAGTACAAGCTTTTACCCACGGCTTCACACTCGTGTAGTCCCACGGTAACGTACTACCGGAATAAAAAGTATTCTTTATCCTAATTCAGGTCATGGTGTACCTGGGTATCAAATTTCTTTGAAATCCGTTCGGCTGTTAAAGTGTGAAAAACAGAGTGACAATCACTTAAATAATATTATTACTAGTAGTTGACCGAACAGACGTTGGCGTTATTGGCATCCTAGAACTCGATCACAGCGCCACCTACCGGGTCCAATTGTGAATTTAAACTATCCAAGGAATCCAACATACACAAAAAAAATCATCAAAATCAGTCAAGTCAGTCAACAAATACGGCGTACTTACTGATATCGTGATTTTGAAAAAAAAAATATTGTTCTTTAACTCTCAGTCTCCAACTCTCACGATAATGTGTTTGTGTGGTTTTTTCCTCAAAAGAACCATTTCCTTCACATGATCTGACCAAGATTATGTCTGGACTTTAAAGGAGACTGTGACCTCTGAGTTTGTTTCGACCTTTCTTCTCAGAGTAGTCAGATAGGAAACGCCGACCTCATCTAGCTTTATTTCTAAAATATGATTGATTTGTAAAAGTGTTTGTACAAACCTACTTACAGAAAATAAATCATTTATCATTTATCAATGAAAGTATTTAGTTACTCGATACATATTTTAATCGACAATATTTGATTTTTACTTTCCGATCAAGAATAAACTAATAACGACTTCCTTTCTACTATCTCAAATACTCTAAGCTCAGAATTTCGCCAACAACAACCAAAGATTATTCCACATCCCCTTGGCTTACTTAATATAAATTCTTCAGAAGTAAGAAATATTCCCATTGCTACACATAAGCGGGCGTAATCAGCCTGTTGCTTTCCTAAGGACGGTGAACGTGCCTCCTATTTGTGAAGGAGTCATAATGTAGAATCGTACGTGAGATGACTTACATAACGTAAGGTAACCTTTTGATTGATGTCATGGCAGCTTTGAAGGATGTACGGGGAGTGACGATAACTGTAATTGTTTGGAAATGTTTTGTGTGTTTAGGGTCTGAGGAAAATTGATCGAGATGAAATTGGATCGAGACTTGTTATAGTTTTAGGGCACTTTTTATATGAAAAGGTAAAATATCGATATGCCTCAAAAATCCTGTGTATAATAAATTCTTGTTAAGCAATTTAGAGTCAAGTTTTGTGGGTTATGATTATGTCTATTATTACTTTTAATCACACGTGTCCATTTTTCTCCTTTTTGTAGTAATATTATAAAGTAAAAGAGATTTAAAAAATTAATCATCTTTTTTATTAAACGGTATCTAAACCTAACGGTACGTCTAACGAATTATTAAAAATGTTAAAACAAAACACGGAAAAACCAGGTTATCCAAAATCAAGCAAACGAGTTTGTTGTTTGTCTTCAGGGGCCGTGCACGAAATCGACTGTTTAGATCAATTTTGTTCACTTTTTCTGAGAACGGGAAAAATAATTTAAACAAAATTATTTATGATTTGAAAGGTCGAGTTATTTGTTTTGCATGGGGCTGGAAGGGATTTTTCAAATAAATTACGTATTCATGGAAAATCACTAACGTTTGCAACGGATTTTCCGAAAAATGACGCGAGACTGACGTTTGATCATTTTGTTACAAGAAACTACTTTTTATTCTGAACATGAAAAATATCATCAATATCTAGTCTTCATAAAGCTGAAGCACTTTTTTTTAACTTCTATACAAAATAATAGCAGAGAAATAATGTTGGAAAAAACATTGTTTTTTTAAACCTAGCCAGTAATGTATTTTTTCTATTATTTATCTCAAGAAATTTAAAAATCACACATTAGTCTTCAGCTATGCCTGAGATATTTTTTTTTAATGATTATACAATATCTTCGTTCAGTAATTCAAAGGTGAAATAATCTATATTTTCGAGAGCTTAAAAGTGATGAAACTACTATCAGCTAGGTGCTGTGACTACGCATGGCTTAGCATCGAAGATGGACAGCTCGAAGACTACGCTGAAGAGATACGGCTGCTCGAAAAAGGAAAGCCGGTGACCAAGTCCAGCAGTCTATACAAACTGGACCCTTATCTAGAAGACCAAGTCCTTAAGATTAGAGGAAGGACGCGGCAGTCATGGAAACAAAGAAGACGCCGGTGATTCTACACGGCAAGCATCCATTTACGCGACTGCTAGTAGAAGACGCACATCGCAGAGCTGGTCACGCGAATAATGAACGTGTGATCAATGATTTAAGACAGCGATACTGGGTGGTCAACCTACGACCTACGGTGCGAGCTATTGCACGGTGATGCCAGCTCTGCTGCATAAGGAAGGCTACGCCAGTGAAACCAACTACGGGGGACTTACCCATGGAACAGTAATGGAGACGCAGCGGCCTTTCGCCCACTGCGGGACCGATTACTTTGGACCAATGACGGTGGTCATAGGGAGAAGACATGAAAAACGCTGGGGAGCCCTATTTACCTGCCTAGTCACGAGGGCAGTGCACCTGGAATTGGTCTCAAGTCTGTCTACTGACTTGGCACTGATGGCGATACGAAGAATGGCGGCGCGACGAGGTTAGCCCAGAATTATGTATTCAAACAACGGTACCAACTTTAGAGGAGCAGACAACGAACTATGCGTGGCTTACAAGGAATGGGCAAAGGGCTTCATCCCCTTCGGACTTGAGCACCGAATGAAGTGGAAGTTCATACCACCAGGAGCGCGGCATATGGGGTGAGCGTGGGAGCGACTAGTGCGCTCCATCAAAACGGCACTGGGGGCAACATTACATCAGAGAGCGCTGAAAGAAGGAATGCTGCTGACGCTGCTCACAGAGGCTGAGCACTCTAAAAACTCTCGGCCTCTGACCCATGTCTCTATTGATCCCAAGGATCCGGAGGCCCTGACACCGAATCATTTCCTCATCGGAACCTCCTCGGGCTTTCCCCGCACTGGGCCTTGTGAGGAGGTCAGCCGCAAGTAATGGAGAGCTACCCAAGCGCTCGCCGACCATTTCTGGCGGCGCTGGGTGGATGAATACCTGTCTACGCTGGTGCCCCGAGGGGCGTCAGATGACCAACGGCGGCCCCTTCAAGTTGGCAGCCTGGTCGTCGTCATCGACTCCACGCTACCGAGAGGAACGTGGCCCCGAGGCGTCGTGGAAGCAGTCTACACTGGTCCAGACGGCAAGGTGCGATCAGCTGACGTCAGAACTACAGCGGGCATCCTACGGCGTCCAGTCACCAAGCTCGCCATCCTCTGCGTGGAAGATTAGGCTACGGTAGCCCTGCGCTGGGGGGAGGATGTTACGGACGACGAAGCTTAGACACTAATGGTAGTTAAGGTTTAGATTTAAGCTTAAACAATAAAAAAGATTTTAAATTAGGAATTCATTAGGAATCTATGTGCATGTTAGGGCACGTGGTATTATTCCCTAGTCATAAGTACGGGTGCGGGTGCAGTTTGCGTAGATATTGTAAGGTGGTAGGTAACACGACTCTGACAAGTATAAACAAATCAAAACCTGTCGACAGCGCCCGACACAACCACGAGCAAATGCGCGCTCTAATTGGCGAGTCGTGCTCCCCACCGCCGCACCCCACCCGCTACTTACGCCCGCTCACACTGCGCGTGGACGGGAATAAAAAGAGGGCGGTTAGCTGCAAAGTCGTCAGTCGTCACTCAGCCAAGCAGCTAACCAGTCCTGGGAAGAAAAATAAAACAAGAAGCCCGAAGTTTAATTCAAGATACCTACAGTGCACCTTGACAGCTCTCACGTCGATGGCGGCTCGTCACACACTTGAAGCATACTTTTTCAGTACGTGCCCACTCCCATCTTTCATCGACACTCATCTTCAGGAACTTTGCACATTTAGGTACTTCGTGGTCACCACCACAACACAAACACTCTTGTTTTCTTTCTTCCTCCTTTTCCGATGTCGTGTAGACTACTTCTCGGCTCGCCTTCCTTTTCGCATTGATTTGCGGTACACTTCTTGTTTCCTTCTTCGGGGCGGGTGCGGTTGTTGTATTTGTGAAGGCGTATCTCACAGCTCGATCAGCCTCCCGCATCAGGAACCTGGACAATAGTGTTACTTCTGGTTCACGCGACGATTCCACTGCCTCAGAAGCATAATCGCACCATCTCGCTTTTATGTGCGGGATCAATTTCTCCACGACTTCGCGAACTAACATCGGGTTCCATACATATCCGCAGTTGTCCAATTTCACTGCGAACGAATTCAATTCACTGGCCGTGCTCGAGAGTAGAGGTAGCTTCTTTAAATCTTCCATTGCTCGATCCATGAGTATCTCCGGCCTGCCATAGTACTGCTCTAGTGTCTTCATAATCACTCGTGGGTCTGACGCGGTATACAGGAGCGCTGATACTGCTTCTCTTGCTTCACCTTTGATGCAGTTTCGTAATCTTGCCAATATCTCGTTCGCGGTGAACTTGTATACATTCGATGAATCAGTGTACGCCGCCGTGCCGCCTTAAATGGCAACCATTCAGTGGCCGCTCCCGTAAATGTAGGCAGCTCAGTCACTTGTCTTGGTGGCGGACGTACGCGTATCATCTTGTCCAACGTGTCGGCCAACTGTTCGATTCCTCTTCCAACTCGTTGTTCCCCTCTAGTTGGTGACCGCGAGGCCGATCGTTGTCTTCTTCAGTCGTTTCTGGCAGGCGTGATGGCATCAACACACGTGGTGGGTTCGACGCAGGCTGCTGTTTCTTGAGCTGCGTGCATGGAAGCGGGGTGCGGAGGCTGCTCTTCCTGGGGCAGATGTGTGGCTTGGGGGTGGTTTCGGTCAATACTTTGAAGCCACTCGTCCACCCTGCCATCACTCCTGTGCACGGAGCCCTCTTCTCGGACCTCTGCCTCTGCTTCAATCGTCGACACTTCATATTCGAATCGCTTGTTGACGAGCGCCTTTTTAATTTCTAGTTGCTCGTTCCGTATTGCAGCGATCCTCTTCTGTGCTTCGTATTCTGCCTTCTTCACTCTTGCCACGTCACTACTATACGATCTTCTAGAACGTATCGTACTTGCTGTATCCCTCACGAAAGCACCGTGCGCAGCTGTAATCGTTCTTGCTGAGTCCTGGGTTCGTAGTACGGAGATCGTTGTCGGGTAAAACGACGCGGAGGGTGCGGAGAGCGGTTCCCCATAGTCGTACGCGGTCACGGTAGCTCTACTCGCCGGCACGAGGCGTGGAGCAGGCGCGCCGGACGCGCTATCGGACGCAACCCTACTCGGCGTGGCGGTGGCGGAGGGTGCGAGCGCCGGGCGGGACCGGTACCGGCCGCGGAGGTACTGTACGCGGTAGTCGACGGCGACCTAGGCGGATCTACGAATGTCCGCTCATTCGGACGTCGACTATCGTAGCCCGACTCCGATTCTTCCTTGGCCGCAATGCTTCTAGTCTTCATACTTAAATCTTCAATCTGCGTTCCGGCTCGTAGGACCAGCTCTCAAGGTGGACTGTAGGTATCTTGAGTTAAACTTCAGGCTTCTTGTTTTTTGTTTATTTTCGTTCCCAGGACTGGTTAGCTGGCTGAGTGACGACTGACTTAGTTACTTTTATATCATCATCATCATTTCAGCCGAAAGACGTCCACTGCTGGACATAGGCCTCCCCCAAACTTTTATATACACAGACTTAATGTTTAAATTATTTCAAGCTTTTCACAACTAGATACGAATTTGACAAAAAAGGGTTTTTTTTCATGCACGGAGCCTTTAATTATTTTTTTACAAAAGTTTTAATTGAATATTTCTAGTCAAATAAGGGTTGAAAACAGTAGAGTACCTAGAGCTCTTTGTGAAGGAGCTCGTGCAGGGTACTGCCCAAGTGCCCACATCTATTTCCAGCACTGAGGTATTTCGATTTGTAGGGCATCGGAATATGGTGCCGGTGATTACACCAGCACTATAGTCCGATGTGATGATAGACAAAGCTAAAATGTCTCATATGCTTGTAATCATACAAGCATATGAGACATTTTTGCTTTATCTCTGTTGGCAACGTACCTCCAAAGTAATTATTTAAATGTCAATTTTCCCCTCGCCCCTTCGTAAGGGACGAATCACTACACCAACATAAAAAAAATGGGGCGAGTGGAACATTTTAAGAAGCTGACAACAGCTAAAGCGCGGTCACTGTCGAACTGCATAGAAAATAAAGAGAAGCGCGATGACACAACGCTGGTAATTTATTGCAAACTATGAAGCAATTATTAATTTACAAAAAATGTATTGATTGGATAAAAAAATTAAAACACTATTATGCTAAATAAGTTGCTTGTAGAATAATTTGCTAAAAAATCAGAATGATTGCATATATGTATATTAGTATGGTTTTTAAAAGAATTTTTCAGAGGCATCTTCGTGATTTTTGTCCATCGTATTAAATTAGTTGTTAGGTACAACTAATTTAATACGATGGAATTTATGTTTTTAACACACTATCTACCTAGCATATATCCTGAAAAATATTATATGTTTTCTTGATTTTGTTTACTGCAGTGGATCATATACTTTTAGGCGTTTAGCTCCTGTAGTCCCCTTAATCGATAGGGGCAAGATCCAAGGAGCGAGCGGAGCCCAAACCGATGTTTCTGATATTGCAAACGGCCATAATTGCAAATAACTTACAATGGTAAGAGGCGCTTAATATGGCGCTTATGGTGATGATGATATCTAGCCTGATTTACCCAGTGATAGAAAAGAACGGACCGGACGGAACGGAAGAACAGGTTAAGCTACGCTTGCCACGGTTGGTCCGTGGATGGGTGACCATCTTTACATACCAAGACCCCTTCGTGCCTCGGAAAGCACGTTAAGCTGTTGGTCCCGGCTGTCATTTATAGATCTTCGACAGTCGTTATGGGTCGTCAGAAGCCCGAAAGTCTGTCAACCAGTCTTACCAAGGACTATCGTGTTACCCAGTAACTGGGTTGTGGAGGTCAGATAGGCAGTCGCTCCATGTAAAATACTGGTATTCAGCTGTATCCGGTAAGACTGGAAGCTGACCCCAACATCGTTGGAAAAAGGCAGGCAGATGATGATGAGAAAAGAACGGACAGAAAATCTGAATTTGTAGTTATTGTTTATCATTTGTTAGGGAGCAGTGGTGGCCCAGTGGTAACGGCCGCAACTTACAAATGTAGGTCGTAGGTTCGAACACAGACGCGCCGAAGTAAAGCGCCTGCTTTACTTTGTGTAAATCATTTCATCACCACTGCTCTCAAAAACGGTGACGGAAAACAACGTGAGGAAACCGGCATGTCCTAGAACCAAAAATTCGAAGACATGTGACATCTACCAACCCGCACTGGACTCGCGTGGTGGATTACAGCCGACTCCCTCTCACCGAGAGGAGACCTGTGTCCCAGCAGTGTGAACATTATAGGCTGATTATGCATTTGTTACTTGGCTGCACGGCCTATCAAAATTCAGTAATCGATTGTCGAAAAAATTCGCGAACGCTCCGAGCGAAACATACCAAAATTTCGTTTTTCGGTATAAATGCCAAAAGATTGATTGCTACATACGAGGGTAATATTATTTATTAGTTTTATTTGACGACCTATTTCATACAGGTGAGAAGAGTAGGTTCGATCCCAAAGCGTCTTTATTGAAGACATGAAATAAAATAAGTGTTTCTTAGTATCGTATCGTATTGTAGAAGAAAGATCAAATAAATTGTATTCAAGGATAGCGGTTGACAAGGGTTACCATTTTCATGACTACTTACCGAAGTTCGTTTTAAAAATGTATGTTAAAATTCATATACCTTAGTACTTGCCGTAATAAAATTAAACCAAATTACAGATACCATTTGATAATTTCACATAAGTAAAGGACAGAGGGCAACTCGTAAGTCGGCCGCGTTACCACTGGGCCACCCAAGTGGTAACGGCGCCGACTTACGAGTTGTAGGTCGTAGGTTCGAACCCAGACAGGCTCTTTACTTTGTGTAAATTATTTCATCACCACTGCTCTCAAAACGGAGAAGGAAACCGGCATGTCCTAGAACCAAAAATTTGAAGACATGTGACATCTACCAACTCGCACTAGGCTCGCGTGGTAGATTATGGCCCACTCCAGCTCACCGAGAGGAGACCTGTGTCCCAGCAGTGGAAACATTATAGGCTGATTATGTAAACAACAAACGCTTCTGACTAGTAAGATACTTAAAAATAATACAAAAGCAGATCAGTTTCATGATAATAACTACGCTACTAAATTCACCACATGTATTTGACACAAACCTATCCCTAGGGATTACTCCCTTGTATCTCGCAGTAATAATTTCTGTATATATGTAGTTTACAGTATCATTTATAATGGAACTTGGTAACAATTTTAACTAAGTAAATCATTACTCACAAGTTTGTTCTCAGTTGGTAACATCGTTCACTACAAATTGGGATTAAGACAAGACAAATCATTGCATGTAACTGGTAACACTTACATGTTAGTAACTTAATAGGCAGCTGCGTAGTCTAAGTTATTAAACAATTCTAGTTCTTATTTATGTTCAACTTGTTCAACATAAATTAGGACTAGAATTTTGTGATATTAAGGTACCTATAATGTGGAGCTCGTGGCTAAGTAATAACAGCTGCATCCATCAGATTAAGCTACGCTTGCCGGGGTTGGTGCGTGGATGGGTGACCGAGACTACTCCGTGGCTCGGAAAGCACGTTAAGCCATTGGTCCCGGCTGTCATTCGTGGATCTTTGACAGTCGTTACAGGTCGTCTGAAGTCTGAAAGTCTGACAACCAGTCTAAGGGGTATAGTATTCCTGCCGGGGTCGCGGGAAGGTACTAATGGGTCACCGAGGCCCCCGCAACACAGGCAACGGAAGGAATACGGGTGGGTTTTAGTCAGTAAGAGTCTGACACACCCTCCCGCTCCACCCAGAGCGGGAGAAGTTATTTGATGATTACCCATCCAAAAAAAAAGCCAGTTTATTGGTTAAAGTTTTAAAGATAAAATTAAAATTTGTACAAACTTTTGACTGCCTCATTAGCCAAAAAAACTGTAGCAGAATTTCCGTTCCGGGAGAAGTTATTTGATGATTACCCATCCAAAAAAAAAAGGGGTTTAGTATTAGATAATGTGTTGTGGAGGTCAGATAGGCAGTCGCACCATGTAAAATAGTGGTATTCAGCTCCATCCGGTAAGACTGGAAGCTGACCCCAACATAGTTGGGAAAAGGCTAGGCAGATTGATTAAGGTACTATATGTATATAATATTAAGTTTTCGTGAGTGTCTTATATAACCTCTACCAACCCTACCGGGGACTACAGGCGTTATATTATGTAGAAGGACCTCAACACGCCTTTTAATTCGACCTCTATAATAAAATATTAAATCGTTTCTTCATTGCCATTCAACAAAGAATACAGTATAGTTACAAAAAAAAAATACCGATTGAAACTTTTTAGTAAAAAAAAAAAAAATAATTGAAAAAGTGTTTATTCATAAAAATATTCTTTACAGTGAACACATAATATTACCTCTGCTAAACTGCAAAGCAGTTTGTTGGCAGACGTACGTGTATACGGGTGAATAGTGCATCGATAATTTTTTTTAGCTATAGTCAGACGAAGGAATTTTTCCCTCGTCTGACTATAGCTACAATAAAGGCAACGTTTAATGTTTCATTAAAGCCATCCGATCTATTAAAAACTCATATCCCAAGTGGATGATATGAGTTTAAAAAGCTTATAGAAACTACATTTTAGTTAAGTAAAGTACGTCTTAACCCGCGTGAAAGACTCAGTGCACGTGGAGTAGGTGCCTACAGTTAACTTTAATCTGCAGCATATGGGACGCTATTCATTACGGGCCGACGTCGGGGTTAATGACGATCAAGTTCAGTTGGCACGCAATGGATTACGAACATAAATCAGTGATCGCACACAATTTAACAGACGGCAATTAGGTAGGAATCGAACTGTGACCTACATTTTAGGCAGAGGTTATTTCTGATTTGGTTTTTGTGCGTGTGTATGTGTTTGGGGGTAGGTTATATTGATACTACTGCCGATCTCTTTAAAAGTTATTGAAATAATAATATGTTGACACAAGTAAAATATCAGCAAAACATTCTAATTCTTACAGGGTTTGTATCAGATAAACTTGCAAAATATTTACAAAAAGAGCAGTGGATTATTAAAGCTTTGAACACACCCTTTTTTTTTTGGGTGGCAAATCTTCAAATAACTTCTCCCGCTCTGGGCGGAGCGGGAGGGTGTGTCAGACTCTTACTGACTAAAACCCACCCGTATTCCTTCCATTACCTGTGTTGCCAGGGGCCTCGGTAACCCTTTAGTACCTTCCCGCGACCCCGGCAGGCATCGGCCCTAGTGGACTCCTACACTTGTGCTGACGACATCTCTTTGCACGCGTGGGACAACCCGGGCCTGGTCTTTATCGGACGGCGAGCCCACCATTGCTCACCATCCGCAAGCCCGCGACTACGGTGGCCGGAAATGCACCCAGGATTCCCGACGCCCAGGGCGTCTCCTGCGGCTACGGGCGAGAGGGCGCGAAATTTGCCTTTCCCTCAACCATCCCGCCTCCTCGTTCGCGAGCATTACTGCTTCGCAGAAGGAGGTGACGGCTGCCCGTGCCCTCTCGCCATGGCCACCATGGCTTGGACCAGGGCCGGGCGCGAAAGATCGCTGCCGCCGATCTCCTTCGTGAGGACACGGTGGTGCTCTGCCTAAGCCGGGCAGACCTCCACCGTATGCTCCACCGTGTCCTCCAGGCGATCCACACATTGGTGACAACCGGGCGTTTCCTCCCGCCTTATCCGACACAGAAACCTCCCCAAGCTACCGTGTCCAGTGAGGACCTGCGTCAGGCGGAAGGTGAGGACGCCGTGGCGCCTCTCTAGCCTCTCCTCAAAGAGGGGACTTATCGCCGCAATTGTGGCGTGCCCGAACATCTACAGTGTGCCGTTACGTTCGAGGAAAGACCACAGACTTGTCAAAACGTCATCAACGTTACATCAGAAATTATGACCTATTTAACAAAAAAAATATGATGCCGATTTTTGCTGAGATGCTCATAGGATTTCCGGCCACCATAGGCGCGGGCTTGCGGACGGTGAGCAATGGGTAGCTCACCGTCTGGTAAGTACCAGGCCCGGGTCGACGGTGCGTTGTGTTCCACGCGCGCCTCAAAGAGATGTCGTCAGCACAAGTGTAGGGGTCCACTAGGGCCGATGCCTGCCGGGGTCGTGGGAAAGTCTGGAAGGGATACTGAGGCCCCTGGCAACACAGGCAACGACAGAAACACGGGTGGGTTTTAGTCAGTAAGAGTCTGACGCACCCTTCCGGTCCGCCCAGAGCGGGAGAAGTTATTTGCTAATATCCCACCCAAAAAAAAAAATCCTAATAGACAAAAAAATAAAGCATAAACTATTCAAACACTTCACAATTTTGATAAAACCTTCGTGGTCGGATTAATTAGTCAGTCGTCATATTTACATACACTCGCCATTAGGGATCGCATATGTTGACGCAAAGTTGTAATTACTTTTTGTACGAGTAACGCTTATGTGATAGTCTTTTATACTTTATAAAAAATAGGTAGACTGATTAAATTACTGGAAATATAAACAAATGACGGTGTATGAAACACATAATAATAATTTCATTCGTTCCATTCAATTGAATGAACATAAATCAGTCACCATTCAGAACCTGCCAGTGTAACATCTATTTATTGTACCTTGTGCATATTTAAATACAGTCCACTATAATTTTAAACTTTATGTGGTTTTTATTTACCAGCGACCGCCACAGACGGTCTCTTTAATTGATAAACAAAACAGAAAGATACGTAAATAACATTGTTAAGATGTTGCACCTACAATCAAATAAATGAAGATATTCAAATCACAAAGTGTCAAATGATTCAACGCTAATACAATTTTTTTTAAATACGTGGAAGGAATTACCAACAAGACGTAGAAAATTTTAAACATTCTCGTAGCACAATTATTAAAAAAGTCTTCCGAATTATAATAAAAATATTACCTACGTGTAATAATGGAAGGTTCCAGGAAATTCATAATATTATGCCGTGCAGATTCTTGAGAATGTTTTCCTCAGTAATAGGCAGGCGGCAAGCACGTGCAATAGCGGCAAGAGGTGCTCGCATGCCACACTAGGTGAGAGCCGCCGACGAGGTTTGAATACATCGAGTGCCGAATAAACATACAATACTTGTGGAATATTTGGTCGTTATTTTAGTATATTTTTAAACATGTTTCTAACTTTTCAACTTTCACCCACAGTTTTTCTTTTTCCGTAGTCAACAAGGAACCCTTATAGATTCGCTATGTCCGTCTGACTATCTCTCTATCTGTCTGTCCGCGGCTTATCTCAGAGACTCTTAGTAGCCGCCGACGAGGTTTGAATACATCGAGTGCCGAATAAACATACAATACTTGTAGAATATTTGGTCGTTATTTTAGTACATTTTTGAACATGTTTCTAACTTTTCAACTTTCACCCACAGTTTTTCTTTTTAGGGTTCCGTAGTCAACAAGGAACCCTTATAGTTTCGCTATGTCCGTCTGACTATCTCTCTATCTGTCTGTCCGCGGCTTATCTCAGAGACTCTTAGTAGCCGCCGACGAGGTTTGAATACATCGAGTGCCGAATAAACATACAATACTTGTAGAATATTTGGTCGTTATTTTAGTATATTTTTAAACATGTTTCTAACTTTTCAACTTTCACCCACAGTTTTTCTTTTTCCGTAGTCAACAAGGAACCCTTATAGTTTCGCTATGTCCGTCTGACTATCTCTCTATCCGTCTGTCCGCGGCTTATCTCAGAGACTCTTAGTAGCCGCCGACGAGGTTTGAATACATCGAGTGCCGAATAAACATACAATACTTGTAGAATATTTGGTCGTTATTTCAGTACATTGTTAAACATGTTTCTAACTTTTCAACTTTCACCCACAGTTTTTCTTTTTAGGGTTCCGTAGTCAACAAGGAACCCATATAGTTTCGCTATGTCCGTCTGATTATCTCTCTATCTGTCTGTCCGCGGCTTATCTCAGAGACTCTTAGTAGCCGCCGACGAGGTTTGAATACGAGTACATCGAGTGCCGAATAAACATACAATACTTGTAGAATATTTGGTCGTTATTTTAGTATATTTTTAAACATGTTTCTAACTTTTCAACTTTCACCCACAGTTTTTCTTTTTCCGTAGTCAACAAGGAACCCTTATAGTTTCGCTATGTCCGTCTGACTATCTCTCTGTCTGTCTGCCCGCGGCTTATCTCAGAGACTTCTAGTACTAGATAGCTGTAATTTGGCATGGATATACATATTAACCACGCAGACAAAGTGGTAAAAATAAAATCTTGAAAAAAAGATTTTCGTAGGGTATGTCATGATTTCCAAATATTAATAAGATTTGTAGTGATATTAAATACTGAATATAAAATATATATTTATTTACATAACCAAATTACAAGATGATTATTAACATTAACTAAATTAAATTAAAACTAAGTTAAGCTTAAAAAAGGCCCTCGGGGCATTGTACCGAGGATGCTGGCGGCATATCCTCGCTGAATTGAAAATATATATATATATCATATAAAATTGAAAGTATATGATTTGCCTCATATGATTTATGTATCATGGTAATCGTTAAGTTTAAAAGTATCTCATTTGACAGTTATCGTAAAAGTTCTGGTTTTTAACAAAAATGAAATGGAAACATGATATTTGGGGCGTCGCGTAATTGATAAGTCAGTTCTCTTCGAACCTCGGAACCTAAAGGTTGGCTTCAAGAAGTCTAAAGTCTATACATAACATACATAATCAGCCTATAATGTTCCCACTACTGGGACACAGGCCTCCTCTCTGTGAGAGGGAGTGGGCAAAGTCTATACTGATATTATATTGAGAACCTTCTTAAATAGTTCGTTAAATATTGCTGTATACCAAGTTTATATGTGTGCAAGAATATAAATGCAGAAATTTTCGTACTGAAAAGGCGTATCATTTCACTCCCTTGCACGTAGTGGGGATAATATTTTTTATCGTCTCGTATTTCCCATGGCTTGGAGTATCGTTGGATAGGCCGTTCCAACCAAACCATTTTTAAATTCAGGGATCTGTTTGCATAATATTAAGCTTCAAAGTGCTAATTTTTGTTAGTGTCAAGTGTCCCCCCTGCCAGCTAAATGGTTGTTTTTGGATATGTGAAAAAAAATTACGACAGTAGTGTATATACATATAAATAAGTTAAAAGGAAAACTATCACAGCTAAGTAGGCTTTACAAGTTAACGAATAATAGTCGACCAATTGACATTTGCAGTAAGAGAATTGACCGTGATGTTTGTCGATGTATGGGAGAACATTTTTTTTCAACTACAATTTTAAATTTGTTTTGGGATAAATTCATTCCAACTACGCAACATTTTACTGTGCGTGGTCGGACACGTACTTGGCCGGTGTTATATATATGAAATAGTCTAGGTAGGTACTGCCAAAATCCATTTTTTTTTGTCAGTTTGTTGTTTGCAGGCAATCGTTCTTCCGAGACCAGAAACCGGAAGATAAGTTATGCAATAACCCTTCATAGTTCCAGAACAGTCGATCTGAAAGACCATTACTTGGAACTACCCATAGAGCAATGTTTCAAAATTAACTATATTAAATTGACTGTTCCTCATCAAAAAGCTGGGAACTTCAGGTTGTAAAAGAAGAATTTAATATAAACGACCATACCTACATATAAATTCTTACATACAATTAATTACTGAAAAAGCCCATAAGTAAATTACAACACAAAATTAATCCTCACTGAAAACATATTATGAGGCGTAATAACCATTCACGTAACGTGTTACGTAAAAATAAATTTTATGAATATTATTTTGCTGTACGTGTACAGCAAAATAATATTCATAAAATTTATTTTTGGACGTGAACGAGGATTGTCAGTTTTCTCGCTTCACATAAATCGCTGTTGACAATACCAGTAAATTTAATTTGATACAAAATATTGGTAGTTATAAAGCGCAGGTCACACCGCGACCTAAACGTACCAAGCTCAGTTTAGCTAAGCGGGATAATTGCGTAACTTACAATCTCAAAGACATTCATTTGGATAATTCAACAATATCTATTTATTGCGTAATTTGCGTTGTCGATCAGGCGAATTTTTGAAACAGATGAGGCAATGGATTATTTATAAATTTCCTTCATAATCCTTCAGATTGTGATATTATAAAGTATGTCACACACCCTTGGTGTCTATTTTTTATCGGGGCATGAACTATTGTAGTACATACAGTTCGTGTCGGCGATGAGAGAAGTCTATGGTTGATGGCTGTGGTTTCATCGTGTCAATAACAATACAAATAATTTGAATTTGATACACAGTATTTGGGCAGCAATAATTATTTGTGAAACGTGTTCAAAGCAAAATTCCGTTGGAACGTAGCCAATGGTGGGTGAATTTGAATTGGCTCTTTCGAATGTTAAATATTAATTAAGGTCTGCGCGTGTTATATGGAGGCGGCACGATGATTATTATTTTCAGTTATTATCACGTTGTTTGGGACAAAATTTTTGTATCACGGGTGGGACCTTTATTATAAACAACATCACGCCTTGTTTCCCCGAAGGGTTGGGCAGAGGTGTACCTGTAGTACAATCACATTTCGCCAGTTATGTTTAAGTCCCATGTAATAGGGGGCGAGCCTATTGCCATCAACCGGGCATAAATCCAGACTCCGGGCTGCTACTGAGAAATACCAGATAGAAAAACCCAATAACACTTTGCCCAACCTGGGAATCAAACACAGGACCTCATGCTAAGCAGTAGCGCTTGCAAACACTAGACCAAAGAGGCAGTCAGTCATTAGTTATAAGAGAGATAATACGAGTATATTTGTTATTTACGAATGATGGAAATATTTTAGAGTCGAAAAAAAACATACGAAGGCGACACTGAAAGTTTTTAGACCGGCCACTTGTAAACGATGTAATAAAAAAAACAGTTGAAATTTTGAAAATGGAACTCTTTGCCAATATTACTGTGTATGTATTTTATTAATTTGTCATTTTTTACGATTTGGCGGCAAATTGAAAATTGTCTGTGTCCAGCATGAATTTAACGCGAGAAAATTTTCGTACAATGATTTTTTATGACTTTCGATATCATTTAAGTCAACAAGAAAGTTATGATAGACTTTGATTGGCCTTCCAAAATGAAGCCCCATCTCGTGCCACTGTTTACAACTGGTTTAATGAGTTTAAACGTGGTCGCACTAATCTCACCGATGATCTGCGTCAGGAATGGCCTTCTACGGCGACGACTGAAGATAACATAAGTGTTGTGCGGTGTATAGAGACTGACAAAAGAATGACTTATCAGCAGATTCGGACAAGCTTAGGCATCGGTATGAGTCAAGTGCAGAAAATCCTCCATGAACATTTAGCGGTCAGGAAGCTTTGTGCCCGGTGGATACCTCATAATTTGACAGAGGCCGAAAAACTCTGTCGTGTTAATTGGTGTCGTTAAATGGTGCAAAGATTTAAGGGAGGTGACTCAAATGCTATGTTCGACCCTACTTACCGGTGACGAAAGCTGGATTAATTGTTATGATCCTGAAACTAAGAGACAGTCTGCTGTCTGGGTGTTTCCTTCCGAGGAGTTGCCAACTAAAGTGAAGAGAGGTCGAAACGTGGCAAAAAGATGGTGGCCTCGTTATTCGGAAGAACAGGTCATTACGCAACAATTGTTTTAGAGGATCGAAAAACAGTTACTGCATAGTGGTATACTAATAATTGTTTGCCACTTGTCTTGGAAAAAGTTCGGGACAAAAGACCTCGCAGTAGGATCCTCCTTCACCACGATAACGCCTCGTCGCACACCGCCAAGCAAACAATCGACTACTTGGCGACGTCAGACGTGGAATTACTGGGTCACGCGCACTATAGCCCCGACCTCGCACCTTGCGATTTTTAATTATTTCCGAAAATAAAAGAAAAACTTCGAGGCAAACGTTTTATGGACGCCGAGGAAGCAGTGGCTGCGTTTCAAAATGCCGTAGAAGATACCCCTAAGGACGATTGGGTAAATTGATTTTCTCAGTGGTTTCCATCGGATGCAGCAATGTATTCATGTAAATGGGCACTATTTTGAAAAGATATAATAAAACTAATAACTTGCTAGTTTGTTCAGTTTTTGATTTTCTAAGAACTTTCAGTGTCACCCTCGTAACTAATATTAGTTTAGGTAAAAAATAAAGAGGATTTTTGTCGTTATTTAATTACAACGGGTACCTATGATACTAACAATGAAAAGTTATATATCTCGCGAAGGTATTAGTGTAGAAACCAAGAAGTTAGTGAAACAATACACAGGTGAATAATCTTAACAAAAAGTAGAAGTGCCATTAATGTACAGTTGTAAGTATAACGAGTTACTACAAACTGTCAAATTTTCTCGTTCAATTTTGAACTTAACCACCATCACTTTAAGGTTAAAAATCATTTGGAGAAATTTGACGGTTTGTGGTAACATAATGAGCTGGCGACTGTACGAACCTAAAAAAAAAATTGCCTAATTTTCCGAAGATGTTGCAGCATTCAAAGGCAACTCTGACCGACTTAAACGTGCAAGGTAATCTTACAAAAACCAGCATAACATTAATACAAACAATTAATACATCTAAGGCCTCACAAACACTGCACGGTTAAAGGGCGGGGGTAACCACAAGACGTTACAGTTTCCCGCTCAGATTTGTGGTTAGCCGCACAACTATGAGTACTACGTGAGTTCTCAGTTTGTAATTCACATTATTACCTTTGTGTTTTATTTGGTGTAGTACTAATTGTAAGTGAGGTAACGATCTCAGTCTACAATCACAATTTGAAATAGTCCTCTATACTTGGCATCTAACTTTCTTTAATTTCGCTCTTCATTTTCTATTGAAACGAACTTCGCGATGGAAAATTTTCAAACGTTAGCTTTATTACGATCAAAAAGTTCTTTGTCATAACGCGAGGATTTTTCAATATTTTCAGATGCTAATTGCCTAACTTCGTCGAGACTTACGGTTTCGTCTAAATCGTTAGCCATTAAATCAAGGGCACGCGCAATTTTGCCTTTTTTTTTTGAGGGTGGGAAGTCATCAAATAACTTCTCCCGCTCTGGGCGGAGTGGGAGGGTGTGTCAGACTCTTACTGACTAAAACCCACCTGTATTCCTTCCTGTTGCCTGTGTTGCGGGGGCCTCGGTGACCCATAAGTACCTTCCCGCGACCCAGAAGCTCTAACGGGCTAGATACTGGACTTACTGTACAATCCAAAGCTAACTGTACTTCACCCAGTAAATCTTGCCATGACCTATTTTTGTCAGACTTTACTACAGTCAGCATTGACTTTAAAGTGCTGATTATACGTTGTAACTGACCATTAGCTCTACTCGACCCGGTAGCGATCAGGTGGAGGTTAACGTTCTTACTTTAACAGAAGTGCGGAAACTCTTTGCTTGCGAAGCATCGTCGTTGGTCCGCGATTATACGAACAGGAGCACCAAACAACGCTACACTGACTATCTCTGCCTTGATGCTGCTCTTGGTGTCTATGTGCTTATTATGGAAAAGCAATACATACTTGGTAAATGCATCGATCATCACGAACACATACTCCTTCTGGTCGCTTTTCCCGCTAAGCTTACCAGTAGCGTCTATATGGACGATATGCCACGGTATCGTCACCTTGGAAATGGGTGTAACTGAGCCTGCATATTACCTGAATGAGATTTTGCCACATTACAGACCACACAGCTATCTACAAACTTTCTAACGTATCGACTCATACATTCGAACCAGTGCAGCAGTGGTGGTTGCCAAGCCTACAAATTGTCTCACCTACGTTATCGCCTTAGGCGAAGGCAGGGCTGATAGAACCTCTATCTTACGCTTGTTGGGTTTGATCCCACGCGCCACTACGTTCTATCCTATGACCTCGACACGTGACTTTAAGAATGAGCATTTTTTCAAGTTCATCGAAAACCCAGCCTTTGGTAGTAACTCCAAAACTACGCGCAACCTGTCTAAATCCTGATCTATAGAGTCAAAAATAATTAAAGTATCTTATACGATCACATACTTATGCGCTAGTTTACCTAAGGTACTGACAATAGCTCGTTGAAAAACCGAGATGGCATTTCGAAGACGAATGGCATTGCTGAAAATTCATATTTTGCGTCGGAACTTATGAAGGCCGTTCGCTCAATCGATTTGTCTTGGTCTGGTCATCAATGAAAGTGACTCGCGCAGTTAAATTTTGTAAAATAATTAGCACCATGAAGTCGCGAAATTTGATCAAAAGTTAACGGCAGTGGGAAACGATCCGGAATCCGGTATTTGTATTCAACTCCCTATAGTCTATGCAGATACAATGTGACCCGTCTTGTTTACAGCGCACTTATATGGTCGCGCACACTTATATGGTCGCCTCTGAACTGTAAGATTCTGATCAATAAGCCTTATTTCTAACTCGCCAGTAGTCACCCGACTGGTAGGAAAACCGGTTATAAAAAAGTCCGAATATTGTTGTAAAATTTTATAAAGGTAGGGTTTTCTGTCTAAGGAAATGTCAGTGTCAATACAATTAAAATCATTTCTATGTAAGAGGTAACCATTACTCGAATTGGAAACATTTACAATTTTGTCCTTTGACAAAGTAAACTGAGTTGCGGTCATACTAACTCGAAAACCGTTACACAAAATCTCTCGACCGAATAAAATGTCACTATCAGGCAAAACGTGAAATAATATCTCCATCGTGAAATCATTAATTTGAACTCGAGACAACTAATTGTAGGGTAGACACTCTTAACTTTGTCATTACCGATTCCAATTAGAGAAATCACATTATCAAATTGCTTTCCTTTAAATTTACTCGCAATACTTTCTTTTATCAAGAACACTCTGCTTCCGAATCGTAATCAAATTTAAAATGCTCACCAAAATATTCCAATGTTCGGATTGGGGCTCGACCATGCATAGGTTGGGTTGCTTCTCCAAAGAGGCTGCGGCTAACGACGCGGGGGCTGTGCAGCGGCTTGCGATGTGGCCCGGCGCATCGCACTTGTAGCACGTGAGCGAGCCGGTCTGCTGGCACTGTCCAAAGCTCGAGCCACTGGTGCTGGGGTTGGTTTCTTCGCGTTAGTCTTCCTCGTGCGGCGGTCTGCTTGCATGTGTCCTAACTTCCCACATGCATGGCTTTTTATTGCAAGCGGCGATGAAAATCTTGGTCGTCTCCTGCATCAGCCGTCGTTCGTCCGTCTAAGGGGTTTTTGCGCTTTAGTTAGGAGAATGCCTGTAATTCTTAGTGCAATTGATGACGCGTCTTGATTTCTGTAGTGAATGCAAGCCGTTGCAAACGCGTGTCTAAATTTGTGCCAAATGAGCGATAACTGTTGACACTGCTATTTGTTCAACGCCCAAATCCTTCCTTTGAGTTAACAGACACGTAATTAAGCGTTTCTAATAGGCAGCGTACGTTTCGTTATATTTAAGTTTTTCGTAGTTCATTTTAATGAGGGTAGCTGCAGATGTTATCATCGATCAGCCATTAGGCGGGTTTATGTGGGTATCGTGCAAATAAATAACAATTACTTAGGCAAATAATCACTTTATTCTTCAATAACTTGTTACAATTAACTACTATTATGGTTCCACAAAATGTAGGACAGTTCCGAAGCGTCTTCACTGATCGATCACCAGGATAAGAATGCCCGACTTAGCGCGTTCTCTTCAACCTCGTAACCGGACGGAAACGCTCCGACCCTGTTAAAGCGCGCCAACTCTAGTCTTGATAGTTGCCGCTAAGTGGCGTGCTTTGTTTTGTTGTAAACATCAATTGCCGGATGCGACATAATTATATTTATAAATACTCATAGTTGAGAGGAAAGGTAATGCTCTTTTACTCAATATTTCACAACAAAAATAACAACTATCAAACACAAACAACAACAACAACAACAACTATCTGATAATGTCATCACAAATTCTGTGTACACGGTAGCTAGAAAGGGGGTTGACTACCGAGATGACGACTGATAGCGAAGTATGGGACAAGAAGACATGTGGCGCCGACCACAAATGAATTTGGTCAAGAGCAGAAGAATGATAATGTCATCAAGAATATACAGGCAATAACGAACGATAAATAATGAACGATTAATAATGAAGTCGAACCAATAAGTTAGTAGACGTTAAATATTTAATGGTTTGTAACCTTGATATTTTCTTTATTAAACCTTGTAAGTGGCCTTATCTTTTGGGCTTTCGACTATCCGTAACGACTGTCAAAGATCTCCGCGTGACAGCTGGACCCAACTGCTTAACGTGCTTTCCGAGGCAAGGAGGGGTCTCCATATGCAATGGATGAGCACCCATCCACCAACCAATCGCTGCAAGCGTAGCTTAAACTTCGATCAACTCGTGTGGCTGTTATTATTTAGCCTGGATCCCCCAGGCTATTTCTTCTCATATCGTATTAATTCATAACCTACAAAATTAATCTAATAGCCAACCAGGGTTGGACAGTATTTGAATTACTTATAATTAAAATAAGTGTTTAATATGCATCGATTTAAAACGTATCGATATTTAAAAAAAATATTTATATCGATTTCGAAAAAATAATTTCTAAAAAAGATTTTGTATTTTATGAAACTCTATTGTGTTTGTGTTTTATTATTATAAATACCAAACAAAGAACATACTTTCTGATGTACAAATCAGAAATTAATAAAACATTTCTAAAATTAAGACTACTTTTTACGACTCTGAATTGCAGCGGTTTTAGTCAGTGGCGACAACGGCTATTGGAAATATACCATATTTGATACATTTTCGGTACTATATAATAGGTTGGGGTAAAAATTCTTCGCATTTTTAAGAAAATTCAAAACATTTTTTAATATAGTTTATTTACATTTAACTAAAGTATGTAGGTACTATTTTGTTCGATAACTTTTTGCCATCTTGTAGGTAGGGACATGATCCCATTGCTATAGAAATTTTGAGACTTCTGATCAAAATACCGCGACAAGTGGTTTTGGCAGTCCTCTCGTGATGTTAACCTGACACTGCCTAAAGAATTCTGAAGAGACCGAAACAGGTGGAAATCTGAAGGTGCAAGGTCAGGTCTATACGGCGGATGCATTAACACCTCCCAGCCAAACTCTCTTAACTTTTGCTGAGTGGCTAAAGATATGTGAAGTCTAGCGTTATCATGATGAAAAACCACACCCCTTCTGTTGATTAATTCCGGCCGCTTTCTCTCAACTTCTTGCTTTAATCTCATCAGTTGTTCGCATGGTCCTGCTTGGTGGGAACAGCTCATAATGAATAATACTCTTCCAATCCCACCATACACACAGCATCACCTTGTTGCGAGTTAACCCGGGTTTCGCCACAGTCTGTGAAGCCTGACCGGCCTTTGACCATGACCTTTTTCGCACGTTCTTGTCGTACATGATCCACTTTTCATCACCAGTTATCAGCTTCTTCAAAAATGGTTCGGTTTCATTACGTCGTAATAAAGAATCACAAATGAGTACACGGTTCATTAGGTTTCTTTCAGTGAGCTCGTGAGGTACACAAATATCGAGCTTTGTTGTGTACCCAGTTTTTTTCAAATGCGCCAAAACTGTTTTGTGGTCAATTCCCAGTTCTAGTTCTTCAGCTACGTCGTAACTTGCTCCACTTTTTCAAAAATGGCATCCATTTTATCCGTAATAGGGTGACCAGAGCGACGTGCATCTTTGACATCAAAATTTCCGGATTGAAAACGCTTAAACCAAATTTGTGCTACTCTCACAGACACTGCACTAGGTCCATAAACATCGCAATTTTTTTTCGTGGCTTGCGTTCCATTTTTACCTTTTTTGTAGTAACATTTTAAAATGTATCGAATTTCTTCATTAGATTCACTCATCTTGACGGTACGAAAAACAAATGAAAATCACACATTTTCCTAATTTGAATTTGGAATTATGTTCTTTAAAATTTAAATTTTCAATGATACCAAAACCAGCCCGATACAAACAGTATACCCAAAGAGATTTTATTACAAGTTCATACATACTATAATGCGAAAAGACTTTTTCCCCAACCTAAATATATATACGATATTTTATATCGATAATTCAATGTATAGAAATAATATATATCGCCAAAAAATATCGATATATCGAACAAAAAATATCGATGAATCGATACATCGATTTTTTTTTTTACGAGCCTCGCTGAGCAAGATTAGTTCTATTTACGTTACCTAAAACCTATAACACAAAACTTTACAAGTCTACAAATTGACATAGTTGTACAATTTTCCATAGAAAAGTTATTAATTTTTATTAAATTGTATGGGCGCGCTTTCTGGCGCTGGCCATCCGGAGGGTCCGGGGATACCGCACGGTCTTCTGTAAGGCAGCGAGCCTCCTTGCCGGATTACCGCCATGGGATCGTATGGGAGTGGCGCGAGGAGGCGAAACGCCGAGGCGTAACTCCGCTGCCGCGAGAAGTCACGGCACAGCGGACGGAGCTCCGGCGGGATCTCATGGCGACATAAAGAGTACGGTTGTCGCAACCCAGTTCTGGGCACGCCACGATTGCGGCGATAAGTCCCCTCTTTGAGGAGTGGCTAGAGAGGTGCCACGGCGTCCGCACCTTCCGCCTGACGCAGGTCCTCACCGGACACGGCAGCTTCGGGAGGTTCCTGTGTCGGATAAGGCGGAAGGAAATGCCCGGGTGTCACCACTGTGTAGATCGCCCGGAGGACACGGTGGAGCATACGGTGGAGGTCTGCCCAGCTTGGGCAGAGCACCGCCGTGTCCTCGTGGAGGCGATCGGCGGCAGAGATCTCTCGTGTCCGGCCCTGGTTCAGGCCATGGTACGTAGCGAGAGGGCATGGGCAGCCGCCACCTCCTTCTGCGAAGCAGTAATGCTCGCGAAGGCGGGACGGTTGAGGAAAAGACAAATTTCGCGCCCTCTCGCCCCTAGCAGCCGCAGGAGACGCCCTGGGCGTCAGAAATCCCGGGCGGATTTCCGGCTACCGTAGGCGCGGGCTTGCGGACGGTGAGCAATGAGTTGCTCACCGTGCGGTAAGGACCAGGCCCGGGTCGACGGCGCGTTGTATTCCACACGTGACTCAAAGAGATGTCGTCAGCACAAAGGTAGGGGTCCACTAGGGCCGATGCCTGCCGGGGTCGCGGGAAGGTACTAAAGGGTCACCGAGGCCCCTGGCAACACAGTCAACAGGAAGGAATACGGGTGGGTTTTAGTCAGTAAGAGTCTGACACACCCTCCCGCTCCGCCCAGAGCGGGAGAAGTTATTTGATAATTTCCCATCCAAAAAAAAAAAAAATATGTTTGCAAGTTAACGTTGTTCTTACATTAGGGCACTTACGACAATAACTTACTCGTATTATATTAAAAGGCTCTGAGTGTATTTTGTAATTTATATTTTATATTTTAAATACCTACATGACTTGAAAATATTTTATATTGCGAATTTTAAATACACGCGAGAGAGTATTTTGTCATTTGTATTTTAATTAAAGCAAAGCATGTATTGTGTCCGGCCCTGCCTATAAAAGCTTTGCCCTTTTCCTCAGCACCATCACATTATAAATAATTAGGTTAAGCGTGCTGCTTACACAAGTTAATGTTCCTCTCAGTTTACACGGCACTCACAGGAAATGTCAAGGTTGATTATTGATACCTTACCCCCTGACATGATAAATATAAACGAGATTGATTAATATCTATAGATACCTGGTATGTTTATATTATACTACAGCTTCTTCTCGCGATTTCATCCACGTGTCAGTCAACATTGTATCACCGTAGGCGCGGGCTTGCTGACGGTGAGTAATGGGTAGCTCGCCGACCGATTAGGACCAAGCCCGGGTTGACGCGGCGCGTTGTGTTTCACGCGCGCCTCTCAGCACAACTAACGGGGTCCGCTAGGGCTGATGCCTGCAGAGGCCACGGGAAAGTCCGAAAGGGATACCGTGGCCTCTGGCAACAGTCAGGCAACAGAAGGAAAACGGGTGGGTTTTAGTCAGTAAGGGTCTGACACGCCGTCCCACACAACATTGTATCTTCCCATTAGTGAAACAACTTTCGGAATCAGACCAATAGTTCCGAAGATTACCCCCAACATACAAACTCAATAATTTTATCTCTTTGTTATATTCTAGTATAGACTAGCGCCCCTGCTTCGTATGATTTTTATGACTTAACAAAACATCGAGATTTCTTTATTTTTTGTAAGTTCTCCATTAAAAACTAGGTTAAACTAAGGTTTAGCTACTTTTTCTTGTTTTAATTTCTGGATAATACTCGTATGTACATAATTTAAAAGCTTATGATATTATGTCCAAGTATATTTTTGGCTACTTTGTATTATGAGTGTGTTTTGTCTTTTTTTTTTGTAATTTTCGTCTTGTTTGTGCCAAATAAACATTTTTTATTTCTTTTTTTTTAATGAAACACACATGTCATAAACCTTCTGAAATAAATTCTCTAAATGATGGTGAAAACAGCATCAACATCCGTTTCGTTTAAAAGAACAACGCAAGCCCCGAAAAGTGACTTTAATTTATAACATGATTGTATAGAAAAGTTGCACACGAGGCTTTGTCCTAAACCGTGTTCTCGTTAACATTAAAAATAAATTGAAAAACTTATAAGATAAACCTACAATCGGATACAGAACTATTTGCTACATCCACACCAAAGTTACTTTTTGTGGATCAACGTTTGCAAGTGTTAATGGGCAACGACGCTTAACAAAAAGTTGTTTAGTAAACTTACTAGAAGTTATAGAAAGTTACTTAAAGCGCTGACAAGCAAATGATCAAAGTAGGCTTGTCTTAAGAAAAAAAAATTGTCAAATCTGTATAGGTCGTGGTAGCGGAAAAAAATATATGTTAAATTTGAACATATTTATCAGAACTTGGTTGTTACCAGAACACGTTTTGGACAAAAAATCTCGATACAAATTAACGGTAAACTAACCCTTTACCTTGAATTCCAATCCAAAATATCTGTATTAATATATCAACGTACGTTACGTATTTAATAAAAAAGAGAATGTCTTATTTAAATGCAGAACTAGGTTGTTTTTTTTATTTTCGATTACTCAACTTAATGTTGAGTAAATAGATAATTGCTTCATATTTTGCAATAAATCACAAGCGTTGTATCATCGCGCTTTTATTTCTTTTCTATGCAGTCTGACAGTGACCACGATTTAGCTATTGTCAACGTCTTAATATTATCAATGTTTATGTAACTTCGGTGTGCATGCACTTTAATAAAGAAGAATACAAATCTGACACTTGTTACACAGAAGTCAAACGTTCAATATCGTCCTCGTCATCCTGCTTAACTTAATATAATTTGGGGTTGGTACACTACGACTTTTACTTCCATGCCTCACTATCTTCAGTCGTCATCGTCAATATTTACCCTTGTGTGAAAAACTGTGGGCTAGACACAGTTTTTCACACAATCAATCCAGCGTAACATGAAAGCCAATCGTTCTATCGTCAGCATAATATTGTATGATTCGTTACTATACAAACGATGTCGTATTGTGTCGTTTATTTGGAAACGCTCGATTTTCGACGACGATCTATCTACTGCATAAAAAATCAATCTGCCTAGCCTTTTCCCAACTATGTTGGGGTCGGCTTCCAGTCGAGCGACTATCTATCTGACGACCTTGATAACCCAGTTACTGGGTAACATGCTTCCCCTTGGTAAGACTGGTTGTCAGACTTTTGGGCTTCTAACTACCCGTAACGGCTGTCAAAGATGTAATGACAGCAGGGATCAACGGCTTAACATGCTTTTCGAGGCACGGAGGGGGCTTAATATGTCGAACCGACCGCGGCAAGCGTAGTTTGACCTTCGATCGACCCGTAATGCTATCATAATTTTGTCACGAGTTCTGTTACAGCATCAATAAGATATTAATAAATTGTTATTTCTTGGAATGTCTTTCTCTCAACTTTATTAAAAACAAATTATTTAAAAAACAAAAAACCCGACTGCAAAAACACATCCTAACTGAAAAGAGAAATCAAGCATTATAAGCTAAAGTTTGTATCACAAGCGGAGACAAACAAAAGCTACAACATATTTCAGGATATTGGTTTGTGGGCCTGCGATACAAACTATAGCTTATAATGCTTGTTTTTCTCTTTTCAGTTAGGATGTGTTTTTGCAGTCGGGTTTTTTGTTTTTTAAATAATTTGTTTTTTTCAAGCTTTTTAGTTTTATTAATATATACAATTGACTCATTACTAGCTTTTATTTGATATCAATATTGTTATAATTTATTTAAAAAACCAACGTTTCCCTCCTTTTTTTTCTATTAGCAGATGCAATTTATAAAAAATATATAGCCTATGTCACTTCTACAATGAAGACGAATCTAACGACACCTCTTATGTTAAAATCCATCAAGCCGTTTAGGCTACAGAGCGTGCCAAAGAAATAGACATACATACATACATACATACATACATACATACATACATACATACATACATACATACATAGTCTCGAAAAACATTACCCTCCTGAGGCAGTCGGGTAAAAACAATTACAATTCGCTTACATTTCACTAAAATCTCAACCGTATTTCGGTCGGAAATAACAACATAGTCTTATTTCAAGTTATTAACTCAGTCCCGAAAGTTCATGCAAACAACTTATTAGAGCAAGGCGAAAGCAATTTGTCTTAGTCCAGTGTCTTGTGATTGAATCATTTCTATGGTGTAAAATTATTTAATTCGTTAAATTGCTTTTTAGGATTCCGTATTAAACAAGGAACCTTTATAGTTTCACCACTGGTACCTCAGAGACGCTTAATACTAGAAAGCTGTAATTTGGCTTAGGTATTAATCAGGCCAACAAAGTGGTAACATAACATTTTGAAAAATATCTTTTCTTTGCGGTACACTTGCACGTACAGTACGTGCGAGGATGATATTTTTTTCCTCGCCTATCTCATGGTGTGGGGTATCGTTAGATAGGGCGTTCAAAAATATTGTGGATCTGTCAACACCATTTTTCGAGGAACCGTTTGCGTAATATTAGGCTAGTGCAAATTTTTGTTGGAGTCAAGTGTCCCAGCCCCCCTCTGGCTAAATGGTTGTTTAGGGAGATGGGAAACATGGCAGTAGTAAATACAGTGAAATTAAAAAGAAAACTATGGAAACATGGCAGTAGTAAATATAGTGAAATTAAAAGGAAAAGGCTTTACAAGTTAACGAGTAATAGTCGACCAGCTTAAATTTGCAGTTCGGGAATTGGCTGTGACGTATATCTATAGAAGGGAGAACATGTTTTTCAACTACAATGTTAAGTTTGTTTTTGGTATAAATTCCCATAGGCATAGGGTGGTGGTGGTAGCTCATGGTGTGGGGTATCGTTAGATAGGCCGTACAAAAATATTGTGGGTCTGTCAACACCATTTTTCGATTCCAGGATCCATTTGCGTAATATTAAGCTTTAAAGTGCAAATTTTTGTTGGAGTCATGCGTTGCGGACCACACCGCCGACGACGACGACGACGTTGCTCCGGAGGTGACCGAGGTAGAAATAAAAGTGGCGGTACGCAGGCTGAATTCCAAAAATACGGCTTCAGGAACCGACGGCTCACCTGGAAAAGCCTGGATCCTGGCCTTGGAGGCTTTTGGGCCTCGACTAAGGGGGCTCCTAAGCGCATGCTTGGAGAGGCGTCATTTCCCACTTTGTTGGAAGACGGGGAAACTGGTCCTCATAAAGAAGCCGGGGCGCCCTACGGACTCTCCGTCCGCTTAGCGGCCCTTCGTGCTGCTCGATGAGGTGGGCAAGCTCTTTGAAAGTGTCATTGCAGTCCGCCTCGTCAGCCAGCTGGTGCGGGTGGGGCCGGATTTGGCAGAAGGCCAGTTCGGTTTCCGCAGGGGACGCTCTACGGTTGACGCCATCATGCACGTGCGGGCCTTCACGACAGGGAATGCTATTACCCAGGGTGGGGTCGTCTTGGCGGTGTCTCTAAACATCGCCAATGCCTTTAATACCCTGCCAAGGAGTTGCATCAAGGAGGCACTCTGGTACCACTGATGGCCGAGGTGTCGTGTGGTTGAGGCCTATTTGACGGACAGGGCCGTCATCTACCCCAGTCACCAGGGAGGTTGGAACCAGCAAGAGATGTCATGCGGTGTCCCACAGGGATCGGTCCTGGGGCCGCATTTCCGGGACATCGGATACAACTGGATGCTGCGCGCCGACTTCCCTAGCGGCGTCAGCGTTGTGTGCTACGCTAAGGACACGTTAATCCTGGCGCAAGGGAGGTCGCACCAGGCGGCGGTCAAAGTAGTGGCATGCGTGGTTGCGACAATCGTTGAAAGGATCCGGCAATTGGGACTCGAGGTGGCCCTGCACAAGTCCAAGGCCATTTGTTTTTATGGTCCTTGGAACGCGTCACTGTCGGGGTCCCATATAACGCTAGGAGGGGTTCACATCCACGTCGAGTCGACGATGAAGTACCTGGGATTCGTCCTCGACAGCCAGTGGAACTTAGTGGAGCATTTCCGATGTTTGGCTCTCAAACTGGAGCGAGCCGGGGCTGCCTTGAAGCGGCTCCTGCCCAATCTAGGGCTCCAAACGCCTGCTGCTGGAGGCTCCTCGCGGGGGCCGTGCGGTCTATGGCCCTTTATGGGGCAGCTGTGTGGGCGCGTTCCCCGGCGCTGCAGCTAGCCCACCGGTTGAGCGCGGCCCAAAGAATCATGGCCATCCGGCTGGTCCGGGGATACCACACGGTCTTCTGTGAGGCAGCGAGCCTCCTTGCTGGATTGCCGCCATGGGATCTTGAGGCAAAAGTCCTCGCGCACGTATGGGAGTGGCGCGAAGAGGCGAAACGCCGAGCCGTAACTCCGCTACCGCGAGAAATCTCGGCACGGCGGACAGAGCTCCGGCGGGATCTCACGGCGACATGGAAAGTGCGATTGTCGCAACCTAGTGCTGAGCACGCCACAATTGCGGCGATAAGTCTCTACCTCTTTGAGGAGTGGCTAAAGAGGCACCACGGCGTCCTCACCTTCCGCCTGACGCAGGTCCTCACCAGACGCGGCAGCTTCGGTAAGTTTCCTGTGTCGGATAAGGCGGGAGGAAACGCCCGGTTGTCAGGGTGTCACCACTGTGTGGATCGCCCGGAGGACACGGTGGAGCATACGGTGGAGGTTTGCCCGGCTTGGGCAGAGCACTGCCGTGTCCTTGTGGAGGCGATCGGCGGCGGATATCTCTCGCGTCCGGCCCTGGTCCATGCCATGGTACGGAGCGAGAGGGCAGCCGTCACCTCCTTCTACGAAGCATATATGCTCGCAAAGGAGGAGGCGGGCTGGATGAAGGAAAGGCAAATTTCGCGCCCTCCCGCCCCTAGTCGCCGCAGGAGATGCCTTGGGCGTCGGGAATCCTGGGTGGATTTCCGGCCACCTTAGGCGCGGGCTTGCGGATGGTGAGCAATGGGTAGCTCGCCGTCCGATACTACCGGAGTAGGCCCGGGTTGTTCCACGCGCGCCTCAAAGGGATGTCGTCAGCACAAGTGTAGGGGTCCTCTAGGGCCGATGCCCGCCGTGGTCGTGGGAAAGTCCGGAAGGGATACCGAGGCCCCTGGCAATACAGACAACGGAAGGAACATGGGTGGGTTTTAGTCAGTAACATTCTGACACACCCTCTTGCTCCGGAGCGAGCTCCAGGGCGGGAAAAGTTATTTGTAAATTCCCAACAAAAAAAGCCCCATTTGCCAGCTAAATGTGAAAAAAATCATGACAGTAGTACATATAATGAAATTTAAATGAAAACTATCACAGCTAAGTAGGCTTTACAAGTTAACGAGTAATAGTCGACCAACTTAAATTTGCAGTTCGAGAATTGGCTGTGACGTTTATCGACGTATGGGAGACATGTTTTTAACTTGTACTTAAAAAACATGTTTTCCTGTTGTTGTTGTTGTTTTTTGTGTGTTGTGTGTGTTGTTCATGTTCTGTGTGTTGTTGTTGTGTTTGTGTGTGTTGTTAACATTGTACGTTATGTTTGTTTGGGATAAATTCATGCCAAATTCCCAACTACGGAACCCTTTATTATGTGTGGTCCGACACGCACTTGGCCGGCTTTCTATTTTGGTGAATGGCGGGCATTTTTGGGGGACTGTCTTATGTAACTTTGACGTTCGAAAAGTGCTGATTCTCAGCCTAGTTTGAATAAATGACTTTTGATTTGGTTTGGTTATTATAGAAACTTGTGCCTTGAAAGGAAACTCAATTGGGCCTAACAAATCTACCCACAATCCTCCGCATCGCTGTGAACTGGTAATGTGCCTAAGAAACTGATGGCTTTGCCACGTTGTATGGCAATGCTTAGCCTCTGGACCAGGTCAACTAACCTTTTAGATATTTCTTTAATGTTCTCTAAAAGAGCTTTCCGACCCCATAGTCCGAGGATTCCTACCCCATCATACTCATCCTATAATGTTCCCACTGCAGGAGCACAGGCCTCCTCTCTTCGAAAGGGAGTGGCATGTTATCTACCACGCTCGCCCAGTGTGGGATGGTAGATGTCACATCACATTTATTCGAATTTTTGGTCCAGGGACATGCTGGTTTCCTCACGATGTTTTCCTTCACCGTTTTGAGAGCGGTGCTGAAATTATTTATCTAAAATATCAAAATTTCTTTCAGCTTAACTGCTACGTTATAAACTAATTAGTCACCTACATTTTAATGATTCCGAAACACCATTTTTGGTATCATTAAAAGATTTGTAACGTAAACCCAAAAAGGGTTTTTGAAAAGAAAATGCCTACCCTATGTCAAGATAAAAAATATTAATAGAGAAAGTTTCGAGCCCATTCAGATTTCCTTATAACTGTCTAACCGTTGTAAAGGCTTGTCTCCGTTTCCGCTTAGATAAAGGACGTTGACTTTTTGTAACTAATTAAAAACAAAAGATCAATATTTTTTTTTATTTGGGGCATCTTTCCATTTGATTTTTAGGGCGTCGACAATGACGGGCATGTTTCAAATAATTTAAAAAAAAATATCTGTCTTATAAACATTATTGTTGTTAAATGTTTTATAATAATACCACTTCTCCACTTTTGATAGGATACCTACGCCAACACTCCTCCCATAAAGTACACATGTCGTAGATGGGTTGTCAAATCCACTGTTTTACATAACCACTACCTGTTTTAGAAAAAGCTTTGTTATGTAAAACAGTTGAACAACGTTTAGCTGGATTGCCATTGTGTTACGTTTAATAAAACTGGTACCCATGGTTACACGTCATGCAGAATGGATTATCTTCAGCATAAGCATTGTGGTGTGGCTTCTAATGCTGAATCGGTCGTAGTAACTAAGGTTATAGGGCACTCTGACCAATTGTTATTATATATATATTAGGTTAGGTTAGAACTGTGAAAAACCGCGCGCGAGCCGAGCGAGCCAGGTGAGCAGTGCCACGTCAGCGGCCGGCGGGCGTTACTTCCAAGTTGATTGCAGTTACTTGGCTGTTTAATATTTTAGAACTGACTTTCATAGAACTCTGATGTTAAAGTTTTCTCTCGTTTTATTTATATCTGTTTCGGACGTCATTATTCTTGTTATGATACACAGAGCAACAAAATTCAGAACTAAAATCTACAATCTGACGTTTAATTTCACACTGTTTTGCAATCTTTTACCCTTTGACCATTGACCATTGATACATGCAAAATGTTTAGGCGATTCTGCGTGATAAAGATTATTAATTATGGAAAATTGCTAAACGTCGTTCAGCTATTTTACATAACGGAGCAGTTTTGTAAAACGGCTAGCGGTTATGTAAAACAGCGGATTCGACAATCCATCTGCGATATATACATAATCGCGGTTCTCAAACCATAGGGGCATAGGTATCCACAAAACCCTACTTTTCAGGACAGAAAAAAAACTTAATAACTTTTCTTGTGATTGAGCTAGCTTGTTGTGTTTTTGCATGCAGCTATTTATTTACACTGCAGTTAATATGAGATGCTAGATTTTTAGTGCTTCCCTCTATAACACTAGTTTTGGTTGATACGTCTATTTGGCATGATGACTATACGGTAAAACTCTATCATAATTCCCTCAAAATGCGTGGACTTTATGGGCGTTTACGCCCATAAAGTCCCTTAAACCCTTCTCCATAAATTATTAATATTTATACCAATATTTATTTTTACTTAGTTGGTGAAATAAAATATAGCAATTTAGGAATGAGAACCCATTAAAACTAACGTTATTTACGTGGTTTTTAAAATTCATACGCCTGTCTGGACAAAAAAGACCTTTTTCCAATAAAATATCAATTATAACCTCAAATAAACATTCAATTTTCTAATCTAATTGTAGTTATGACAGTTTATTGACATTTGACGGATGATGTATTGTTAGTGTCACTCAATAAATGCATTTGTGTGTGTGTGTTCACATATGACTCATTAAACGTGGTAAAGAAAAATTAACGCCCTACGTTCGTGAGTCACATGTGACTCAAAAAAGCTAATAAGCGTAACAATAAGTAAAACCTGTGGACGTAGGGCATTATCAAAATGAGTTGTATGGGGACAGGGAAGTTGTTAATAATGAGAGGTGTTTCAAAGTAGCAGTATAACCAGTTTTGTTCCACAATCTAGAAAAATGCAAATTGTAGTGAAAAATGCAAATCACACAATGTTTTCTGTGTGAAATCATTGTGTGATTCAGAAAGTTTCGCGAAAATAAAAAAAAATATTCTATAAGTATGTAAATATTTTTTTATTAATTCTATTCAAATTACTCTCCACTAGCCTCCAAAGTTCATGCGTCTGAACCAGCTTTCGAAACACTTTTTCCAGTCCACCGCAGACACCTCGTTTATAGCCTGCTCGAACGCTGATGGCGCATCTTCCGGTGACGAAAATTGTATTCCTTTGAGCTGATTTTTTATTTTCGGGAATAAAAAGAACCCACACGCTGCTAGGTCAGGGTTGTAAGGAGGGCGACCCAGGAGTTTGACCGGCGTGCTGTCCAGGACGTTCCTCGTTTTGAGCGCAGTATGCGAAGGCGCGTTGTCGTGGTGGAGCAGTAGCCCGCGGAGCCCTGTGTTTGGTCGCTTGTTTCTCACAACAGAGAAAACTTCTGCCAAGCATTTGCTAATATACCATTCGGCGTTGATGCTTCTTTAGTTTCGTAAAGGAATTGAAACCAAGTAGCCAGTCAAATTGAAAAACCTCGCGATCAAAATCTTCCCCCGTATTAGATCGCTTCACTTTGGTAGGCGTCGATTCGTTTTGAAACACCCAAACCATCGACTGGCGCTTCGTTTCCGGATCGTATTGATAAACCCAAGACTCATCACCTGTAATGATGTCGTAAACACGGCACCATTCCAACCGGGCTTACTTCTGAACATCGGTGAGGTTGTGTAGCACCCAGCGTGAAACTATCCTCCTCACGCGAATATACACGTGTCAAATTTCATGAAGGCTTCCCAATCCAACTTGCAGTATGTGCTGAATCTCTTGATACGTAACTCGCCTATTGTCATAGACTAAATGTTTCACTGCTAGCACGTTTTCTTCCGTAACAGCCGTCAAAGGACGACCACTTCTTTCTTTATCCCCAAAGTTAGTCGACTGCGCTTGAATTCGTTATACCAACGATATACGATTGCCTTAGAAGGGCCTTCATCCATGAATGCCTTTTGAAGTCTATCGTACGATTCGTCCGTTTCCAGGCGACACTTGAAATCGTAAAAAAATCATAGCGCGAAAATGTTCCCACCGCAGATCCATTTTTAATGAGACACGATAATTTTAATTACAACATTGTTTGAGAGCAACAATGTGGAGGAAAATTTTTAAATTGGAACGTACCTATTTTATATATTTTGAAAATAGATTATAACTGGCGAGTCTCTCCTCAAACATAAAAACATTTTTTCGCAATACTTTCTGAGTGGCCTGGTAAATATAAAAATTAAATTTATTCATAAATCTGAAAATAATGATTTTAAATGACTTAAAATCACAAACATTTAAAATTGAGCTCTGGCTTGAGCTCAATTTTACAAGAAACAAAATAAATCTGAAATCTTTGAAAAAAACTTGTAAACATTAAAAAAATATATATAATTCTTACAAACGCTGGTCCTGCTCCACATGGGTGCAAAAAATAATCGATAAGCATTTGATAATAGTGTTGGAGCTGCTAAAGATTTCAAAAACTATCTTAGCATTGTATACATTCAATCTCTTAGTAAAGTATAGTTGCACAGCACATTATTATGTGAGTACTATGTACCTATAAAGCTGCCATTTACTGGGAACGTCTTACATTGACTTGAATGTGGCTGGGAGTATGTCGTGCTCACTCTAATGTCTCGCTGATGGTGGCGCGTGTGTTGGACCATTTAGCTACCTTCAAAATGGTTGAGCTGAATGGTGCTAATCCATGCGTCATGTTCGCGAACGGGCGCCGTCAGTAGAGACTGGTCATCTCGTAGCTTATTTTTTTTTTTTTTTTGTTAATATTTTTATTACGAACGCTTTTAGGTTTTGCATCGTTCTCACATGTATAATTTCACAATTAATGAAGTAAAAAATATTTTGTAACCATAATTTTATTATGTTTATTTAAAAGTGTCCGTGGAGCTTCTTGCCCGTTGCAAACAAATAAGAGCAGAGGAAGCATTGCACAAGTGATATATAAAGCGTGTATCAGAAAGCACACCTTTCTGATACATGCTGCCTATACTTAAGTTTTCCTTACTTTCCTATTTAGTAAACAATCTTGGCCTCATTAATGCAATTTGCCATTAAAATTATTAAAACCTGAAAAATTTGCAATTCTTATTGTATTAAATGTTATGTAAAAAACTTCTAATACTAAGTTTAATATCTTTTAATTTTTACCACAATAGAGGTATGCCAAAATTATGAATAAATAAGACACTTAGTTTTTGTTCCTAGGTCGACGTCGTAATAAGATGAATTGTTTATGACATTGGACGATTGCAATACTAAAAGTAATACTAAAATGTAGGCGTATGCGTCTACAGGGATGACTAAATATCCCCAGGATTGACGATCGTATGCGCATACGTCTATACGGCTCGACACAATGATTTCAGATTAAAATAAAACAAACAGTCGTACGCGGTGCATAAGTCTCTATGGCCCGACACGATTTTCTTGGATTATAATATGCATTAGCATTGCTCTTACGTGTATTATACCGCTACATGGCCTAAAAATAATTGTAGACTGTCTAGCTTACGGCAAATAATATTTTGCATTTTATACAAAAAGTAATTATTATTAAATTATAAGAAAATTGTGCTTATAGTAGAACCCATACATACATACATACATACATAAACTCACGCCTTCTTCCACGCACGCCAGTTGCGAGTACTACGCACCTGACCTTTTTGAAGAACATCATTAATGAGGTCACTATATGTCTTTCTGGCCCTCCCGGCATTTCATTTAGTAGAATCCAATGTTATTAAAAACGAAAAATCGCATTTTTGCATATACGCCCCTATGGTTTGAGACCCACGAATTATAAAGAAATACATAAAAAAGTGCGAGGGAGCATTAACTACTTGTTAAAGCTTAAGCAGCTTCCTGTCCAACTAACTCAAAGCTTTCGCTTAAAGGGTTGAATATATTTCAAAACGTTATTTTTATACATTACATTCGGTTACCGCTGTTTCCGTAGATGGCTACGATGACACCCAAAATAAATGGGCAGAAAAGTGGTGGCCGCCACATAATTTCCGCAGTGACGGTCGTAATGAAAATGATGGCACAGGGGCTTATTTTATTTTGAGTGGGAAATCATCAAATAACTTCTCCCGCTCTGGGCGGATCGGGAGGGAGTGTCAGACTCTTACTAACTAAAACCCACCCATATTCTTGCCTTTGCCTGTGTTGCCAGGGGCTTCGGTAACCCTTTAGTAACTTCCCGCGACCCCGGCAGGCATCGGCCCTAGTGGACCCCTACACTTGTGCTGACGACATCTCTTTGAGGCGCCCGTGGAATACAACGCGCCGTCGACCCGGGTCTGGTCCTTACTGGATGGTGAGCTACCCATTGCTCACCGTCCGCAAGCCCGCGCCTACGGTGGCCGGAAATCCGCCCGGGATTCCGCCGGGATCTTTACGTTATCAAACAACTTTTACGGAAACACCAACTTACTTTCATAAAAAACGTTTCAGTGACGTCACTTGATGGTAAATGTGGCCCATAGCGTCCGCAGTTTACTGTCGAATGAAACCCTAAACAAAGCCACCGCAGTCCTGTGAAACCCTAGCTTAACACAACCGAATCAGATTCCTCTAAAGATTTACAGGCTACAGTAAACATGTATGTAGGGGAAGCCCGGGCAAGACGCATATATTAAGGGATAATGTAAATAAAATCACAATCTGATAATCAATAGAACTCTTTGTACTTTTAATTTGTACTATGTTTAATCATCTTTGGAAAATAATCAAATAAACTTAAAAACTTTAACGATTTCTATATTAATCATAAGCATTAACAAAAAGTATCAATTATCCGTTTTGCCCGGAGGGGTCGGGCAAAACGGATACGCCCAAAGGGCAAAAAGGATAATGTTGAATTAGTTAAGATCAGTCTTCACATTCATCACAGAAGTAGCTGCCAACTCCTACATAAGAAGTGCAGTCTTCATGTGCCCAACTTTTGCATTGATTACACTGAATCCAATCTTCGGCTGGTGGTTCAGTGTATTTGTCAGCGCACACTAAACAGTAAAAATCTGGTTTCGGGTTTTTGACCTGTTGTTTGACTGAGGGTCTTTTAGTTTTGATCTTGCTGGGGCCTGCTAACTCTGAAATCTTGGTCTTCTTATTATTTGCCTTCTGAAATTTTAATGCCTGCTCAGCTTTGACGGGAGTTGACGTCAACACCTCTGATTTCTGCCTCTTGTGTTTGCGGCCTGTTTTAGGAGCAGCCATAGTTGGAATAGGTCTGATTTGAAATGGCGTAAGACTCGCTGCAGGTGCTGGATGATTTTCTCCTAGTAAATGATCTGATCCTTCTTCCAGTATATTGGAATTAGGCAAAGGTGGAGTAGACCTTTCAGTCCCTTTTTTAGAAATAACAGACTGTGTAGAAGATTCAGCTACTGCCCCCTTTGCGGTCACTGTTGTTGCTGGAGAATCACTTAAAGAACAGACGGTCACAGTAGATGACGTGCCATTTAAAGGATCTAAGCCCACTGTCGACGGTGCATCATTTACAGGAACTTAAGACATAGTAGAAGGTGGTTCAGGAAAAGGACGGTCGGTCATCGTTGACGGAGCGTAATCATCGTCTCCAAAAACATTTGGATCATAGGGCCAAATTCCCGGTTTTCTAAACCCATTAACTGCATTCTGGACCGAAGCACTTTTAGCGTACGCTCCCCCAAATAGTTTTGCCATATCGTACTGGTTTACAATACGGCCTGGGTGCATTTTTTGAAAGGTATTCAACTCTTGTTCAAAATATTTTTTGAGGGGTCCATACACAGCCACATCAAGAGGCTGCATCCGGTCAGTTGTGTGTGGGGCAAATGACAAAAAGATGATGTGATTTTTTGATGCAAATTCTAAGGATGGATAAAATTTATGCGACTCATGATTATCGAGCAGTAGTAAAACTTTTCTATTTTCACTTGGACGAACCTTTTCAACAAAATATTGCAACCAATTCAAAAAAGCTTCTCCATTTATCCAACCGTTGTCAGTCACGGTGGCTTGTGAGCCTGGTGGGGCATTATCCAGAAGTCGTTCTTGCATACGTTTGCGCGCAAATATGAAAAAGGGTGGAACAAACGTTCCAGCTGCATTACAACAACATATGACAGTGGTTAATTGACCCCTTTCTGCACTGCATATTACTCCGACTTGCCTCTTGCCTTTGATAGACAAAACCTTCGGTGGTTTAGATGTACTGCTCTTTATTCCGGTCTCGTCCATATTATATATTGTAGTTGCATCAAAACTGTATTTTTCTATTAGGCTCCAATAATTGGAATAAAATAACTCCACCTGTGGCCTATTAAAGCCTCTTGTCCTTGCTAAAGATGTTGGCTCTGGCGCTCTTAGTACAATTTCTGAGTGTCGACGCTTGAAACCAGAAAACCAGTCGTCTCCAGCTTTGCCATTTTTAAATGGATGAGAAATATGATTTCTTGTTGCATAATCATAGACTAATTCTAAAAAATCTGAACGAGTAAGCCCAAAAAATAAACTATCCAATTTTTTAAGATACAAACACAACTCTTCTTCTTGTTCCGGACTAAAAACTGATGTGAACCTACCCAATTTCTTTGACTTATTCCCCGTCTTCACATGTCTCTGCAAAGTTGTAAACGGAATTCCAAACTTTTTTGCGGTTGAATTTATAGATTGTCCGTCATCTTTTACAGCTCTTACAGCTCTATCGAGTGTTTCTTCTGACCATGCTGCTCGATTTGTTTTGCGTTTATAATTAAACACCATCTAAAACAAAAAGTCGTCATAATATTTTTCTGATTACATTAAAATTGAATTTAAAATACCCTACCTATAAAGTTTTCAAAATACTGTTAAAATATTTCTTACTTATAAATGAGATAAAAAATAACTAAACGGGTAAAACGGATATCTATCCGCTATGCCCATATCCATTTTGCCCAGCACGCTCATATTAGAATCAAGTCAAGACTTGAAATAATTTTAGTAGGTAAACAAAAAGTAACGATCTCAAAAAATACTTAAATAAACGTGCAATCGGATAAGTAAAACATTTCATAGATAACTAATGACTAATACAAAAAGTTAATGTACAAACCTTCACAAAAATCGTAACAAAACAACGATATTTCTTTTTTTTTCTTTTCACAACAAATGCACTCGCGTATTGTTTTGGTTGAACTGTCATGACGTCGCTGGTCGCACGAGGCACGACTAGAAAATATGTCAAAGCGCCATCTATTATAGATTTATGGAAAAAACAGTTATTCTTTTTACCCGCACTATGCTTTTTGCCCGGGCTTCCCCTACCTACAAAACTAATCCTCAAACAAAACTAACATGTAAACAAACCACATCCAACTTTGTTTCGTATAAATTGGTAACAGCGTGAAAGGTTTAATACAATGGAATGACCAGACCATCCCGTGATAAAGTTACACGATATTTGGGAATCCGGTGCGTCAGCTGGCGTGTAGGGACGTTCGCGTTTATACGCGAGTATAATAAATGAAACCACATCGAAATTGGGTCAGTGACTAGAGTTACAAAGTACAAAACATGTTTTATGAAGGGTGCTATTGTGCGTGTGTTAATTAGTTTTGTAATAGTTTATTTATTACTTGTAACAGCTTAAAAGTTCATCAAGCGATGTAGAATGGGCAATATATTGTCCCAGACTTACGCGAGACGTACACCAAATCTGTTATCGGCCGAACTATGCACGACGTAGCACGCGCGTAACGGACAAGGAGACCAGCAGGGGGCCAACCATCACCTCTTATAGCAGTATTATTTCAATATTACTTCAGTGTAAGAAAGAGATGGAGCTATAAGTCCTGTACAGCTCCATCACTTTCCCACTGTGAAGTAATATTATAATAATACTGCTATAAGAGGTGATGTTAGAGGTGATGTTAGAGCAGTGGTGGCCCAGTGGTAACGACCGCGACTGACGAGTTGTAGGTCGTAGGTTCGAACCCGGACAGGCGCTTTACTTTGTGTAAATTATTTCATCACCACTGCTCTCAAAACGGTGAAGGAAAACATCGTGAGGAAACCGGCATGTCCTAGAACCAAAAATTCGAAGACATGTGACATCTACCAACCCGCACTGGGCCCGCGTGGTAGATTACGGCCCACTCCCTCTCACAGAGAGGAGGCCTGTGTCCCAGCAATGGGAACATTATATGAGTAGGCTGATTATGTATGTATGTATGTAAGAGGTGATGTTTGGCCCCCTGGGATACGGAGCGGGGAGAGTGGAGGCGTCGCAACGCCGGAGCGGCAGCGCAGCGCAGTATTTTTTATTCTCCTTTATATAAATCCATTGTCGTTCGAATTTACATGACATACCCTAGACCGCTGCGACGCCATAGTATAAGCGGTATTACGTTGCGACATCGCATTGCCCGTGTGGCAATCAATGCGTCGAAATCATAGCGGTGCGTCGACGCAACGCACCGGCAACGCCCGTGTTGCCTCGTTCTTAGTTGTATCCGAACCGTTAGCTTCAGACGTAGCTAGAAACTATGGTGACACATCTATCAGTTTCCGCCATCTTCAAATTTTAATAGTTTTCCAATTTATTAAATCGTTTTTCATGATTAAATTTTTGTTTTTTCTCATGTCCTAGATAAACTTTCTTGTCATGAGGGGGCGCCTCATAAATTAAGGCCTCCAGCCAGGGCATAAAACTTACAAACTAAGCGATTAAACGTTGAGTGTAGCCCCTGTGGGGTGCGGACCTCGGCTTAGGGCGTCGCTGGGGGAGGACAGCAAGGGACAGGCTGGATCGGATTAAACAACCCTTTTTATTAACAATTCTATATAAGTACCTACCTATGACTTAACTTCTCGCAGTTACTGTTGGCGAGAATGTTTTATAGCCAAGCATAAATCCGCATTTATCAACTCTGATTTTAATCTGATTATTTATATCAATTTACGTTGTTTAATTAATGTAATTTGGTGTTGAGCAGATAGATACTTTTTTAATTAAAGCTTTTGACGTATATTTATGAAATGATCATTATTTTGAGTATTCAAGTTTTTCTTTTCATCTTCGCAAATGAGTTCCTGTTGGAAATTTTTAATAGACTGTTGTCAACTCTTAATATTTTTTTAAGGTCTTAATGATTTAAACCATCTTTAATTAATTATTCATTACTTAATGAATAATTAATAAGACTACGACTTATTCTGACATTTTTGGTTAATGTCAGTGTTTTTCTTTCAATTAGAGACATTTCAAATATCGTTTACTGGGTTAGCTTATAAAAAAGCTCTTTAGTCAAAGACATTTTTGGTTTTAGTTAAGTTTTATTTCTGGATCATAACATAACATTGTTGTATTGGGTTCCTGATGTAAAAACAAATGTAAGTGGTAATAATAATAATAAATAAATAAATAAATAAACATCACATCTGTCGTCCGCGAAGGGTGGGTGGGTGTGTACCTATAGCACACCCACATTTCTAGATAAAAAAAAAATACATACATAAATACATACATACAACACGCCTTGTTTTCATAACTCTGCTCGACCCTTCGGGGTTGAGCAGAGTTATACCTGTAGTACACTCACATTTCGCCAGTTATGTTTAGGTCCCATGTAATAGGGGGCGAGCCTATTGCCATCAACCGGGCACAAATCCAGACTCTGGGCTGCTACTGAGAAATTCCAGATAGAAAAACCCAATAACACTTTGCCCGACCTGGGAAACGAAGCCAGGACCTCATGCTCAGCAGTAGCGCTTGCGACCACTAGACCAACCAGGCAGTCAAAAAAAATAATAAACCAGTTATTCCTTAAATATAGCTATTCAAAAAGTAGGAAAGATTTGAATTCGGTGTATCCTTCGAGCAATAAAGAAAATAAGTCCTCATACATTATTATAACAAGAAAGAAATAGGATGAACAACTAATTCATATCAATTTCAGGTAAAAGCTAGCACAAAATTGTGAATCTTCCGATCACGAGTCCACACGCCCAACTTAGCTAGCTTCGTAGGTACAAGTTGCGGGTATTGGCGAAGTTTCAATAACATCGAGCCAACAGATGTCATCTCTGAACTTCGTGCTGGTGACGTTAGAATTGCACGCTAAACTAGTTATGAACACTTGGGGGCAATTAATAAATCAGGGTTTAAAACAAGTACCATTAATTATCGTGATAGATTTTCATATATTTACCACTGCTTTATGCGGACTTTTAGCTACAATTCTACGCTTGATTAAATAAGCCTTAACATTGATTTGTTTACTAATACAGTTTAAATTACAGCTTGCACCGAATAACGATACGCTACTGTTAATTAACAAAAGGGTAGGCCAAATGCCATTAATAACGTATCAATGGAGTGAGTAAACACATTCATTGACAGGCTGATAGCAATGTTTCCATTCATTATTTTCATTTTATTGATACAATGTAACATATTGATACAATACAAAACAAGAAATTAAGCCAGTGGCGAAATATTGTTGAGCAACGTGTTTTTGTGGACGCGATATTAATTCAGACTTGTTACAGTTGTAATGGCAAATATGTCATTTGGTTTTAATAGGTTTTTATTTTTATTATTTTATTAATATTTTACATATATTCTTTTGTATTTTGTGAATGTGAGAACTTTGTAGGCTTAATATACGAGTACTAGATTTGTAGAACATTATTTTTTTGTTAAGTACCTGGTAGTCCTTGACAGGCCTACACTGTCCTCCCATACCTATTAACACTGTGATTTTAAAACATTGTAAAAGCCAATTATTTTTAAAAGAGTAACCGTGGAGTTTCTTGCCGGCTTTTCTCCATAGGAAACGACCAATTGGAACCGTGCACCTAGCTTCTGACGTTTCATAAGTGCCCATGTAGGTTTATGTGAAATAAAATATTTTGATTTTGTGTTTCTGTAAACATGTTTTTAGGATGCATTTAATGATGGATACCGCTTAGGTCGCACGTCAGTGATAACAAAACCAGTATAAGCTGGCCTCTTATTTTATCGAACTCGGTATTACGCTAGGCTTGCTTGTATAGGCAAATGTTTCCAGCAATACAAAAACATGTTGCTGCAACAATTTTGCGTAACTTCTGTTTAATACTAGGCTTATAATGTAGCTGCATAGCAGCAAAATGGCGGTTACGAACAGCTGCTGAACAAAGCAATAATAAATTAAGAGCTATCATTATTCTGAACGTTATTTATGTTCAATATTGAGGGAATTATCGCATTAATTAGGACGACGTCCTATGGAGCAATAACGGTATAAATGAAAGTAAGTATCGTCAAATAAGATCGTGAACTCTGGCATCTTTATGGCCATTACGGCTAATGAATGGTCAATGGGAAATTGGGATAATGATAATGTTTGTTGTCGGATTGTTATTTTGATGATACCCACAAGTAGAGAATACTTAGGAGGCAGCATCCTCTTGTGAATTAAGATCCCGATGATTTCCCGAGTTTATTTATTTATATACAGGGTGTGGCGTAAATAGTGGTCCAACGTTAAGGGGTCGATACTCCGTATATCTATATTCAGCTATCACGTACCACAATATGAACCATTTTTTTCCATAGATCTCAGAATATTATTATTATATTTTTGAATTATAGAAAAAATGTTGTGTTGTTATCTTCTTTCTTTGCTGAAATTTCTACAAATGACATTATATTTTACTTTTGTTTTTGTTTATAACTATGTAATACACGTGCTATGTGCATGTGTTTTGGAGTTTTGAATGGGATTTTGAAATAAACATATATTTGATATGTCATTGATCATGTTACTAGTTTGCATGTGATAAAACTTGTATTATTATATTCCACAGTTATAAACAAAATACAAAATTTAAAAAATGATGTCATTTATAGACGTTACAGCCAAATTAGTAAAGCGATATGTAAATAAATAAAAAAAAACTAATAACAAATATTTTATTCTGAGACCTATGGAAAAAAGTGGTTCAAATTGTGGTATGTGGTAGCTGAATATACGGTGTATCGACCCTAAACGTTGGGCCACTATTCACGCCACACCTTGTATATACTTTATTGTACACCAGATTATACATTACAAAAAGAAAAAAAAATATACCCTCCAAAATATACAATCGATGGAATGGATGGCCTTATCGCTTACTGCGATCTCTTCCAGGCAACCATGGAATGGACCGTGATTATATTATTATAAGAGTTGGGTTGAGTTTATATAAGATTAGGACCTAAATCTTGGCAGCAACTATTGCAACTCCAAAATTGCTATATTGTAATACAATCTATACCCACAAACTATATCATAATATAACCCAAACAGACAGCTCACTACTAAAACCCTGTTATTAGCTATTCCCTCCTCAAATGGAGAGATAAAATAATGTACTTACCTCCTATCTACTGCTTTTATTACCCCCATCCATTTGAGAGGAATGGAAGTTATATTTTGTTCACTTATTTTCAAGCATTCGTTTCTAGAACCAACCGACATCCAAGTTCACATAAGATAGAACCACTTAGGCTTTTATCTTATGTGAACTTGGATATCGGTTTAATAGTAGAATCTTTATTGAATTTCCAAAGACTAGTCGTAGTGTTTGGCAACGGTAGACAATAAACAGCGGAAGATTTCTGCGACCTTTGTACTCGTAGAGTATGATTTTATGAATATTGTAGGATGGAATATAATCTCATTTCTGATTAGATGAAGTAAGAATAGACATACATGTCAGAACTACCCTACAATTTTACCGTGCAAGAGTGTTGGTATTCTGATAGGCCTTTATTATACTGAAAATAATAACATTAATAACGCCTACTAACTAGGTAAAAGTCTCCGTGCAGTGGCATTTTTTAAGAGTAAACTTCTTTAGCCGCGTCGAGCGATTTTTGGTAGGGGCAAAACTTATGGGTTTGCGTCACCAACTTATGTGACGTATTGCGCCAGACTGGTGACATGCAGCGGTTTGTATACATGTATACGCATATATATATAATTATGTATATATGTTATTTCAAAGTTTTAAGTTTTCGCTTCTGCCGGCAGTCCCCATGAATGCCTATCTTTTTTTTTTCGGTGATTTTGGAGGAAATTTCTGCATATCGTTTAAAACAAACTAAAGATATTATCTGCTTCCTATGAATTATTTCCTGCTTAAGCGTAAAGATTGTTAAGAGTAGGTACTATGAGGCCCCACGCAGGCCTCGAGCAATGCGACTTGCGTCTCAATAATGTACACTTGAAAAGAAAACTTAAGACTTATTTAGTAAATAAATCACGTAATAACATTAACGAGTTCCTAGAGGAAAGATTTGTATTGACATAGTAGCTTATTTGATTTAATTATTAATTCATTTATTTTTGTGTTTGTTAATTTACAATGACATAGTTTAATAATTAAATTTGGATCTTTTTATTATTTTTATTTTTATTATTGACTAAAATTAACCTGAATTTAATTTGATTATTGTTTAAATGTCTTAATATCTTATTTTGTTTTTAATATTCTGTTTGATTTTTTGTTTTTAAATTTATTACAATATTATTATTATTCTTTAATTAATTAATGAATTGTTATTTTAAGAGAATGTTGTAATTAATAATATTTCTTGGCATTTTCACGTCACATCATGTGGCAATCTTGTCTGTACCCAATAATGTTGTTACCATCTTGCATGCATGTCTTTCTTGTATATATGACATATGTGTAAGCAAATAAATATAATCTTGTCTTATCAACTGGCGTCAAGCGCCACGCACGCGCTTCACCTGATTACGTACGTCGCTTCGCGGTGACTCGTGGCTTGCTCTAAACAACATCTTTCATTCATTTTAGGTAGATTCAGTAAAGTAACTCTGTGCTCTTTCTTGTTGCAGAATATATCAATACTAGTGGTGCTGTTGTACAGTTGGAGAATTGGCATCAATGCCAAGAGGTATAAGGAACTTGACGACGTTTATTATGGTAAGTACACGACACTATCTATTCAGTACAAACGTGGCTGGAAACCATCCTTGGGAAGAACATACTTTAACTCACCCATATCCTGTAGCCCGACGTTTCTCCGCGCCATTTCCGATTTAATATATTGACATATAATACGTTTTTTCGATGGGTTAATGTCCTTTTATCCAAAAATTTTGCGACATGTTGACATAATTTATTATTGTATGCCTGCTAGGCAGGACATAATGGATCTGTAATTTACCTAACATCTGTATGTATAACCTATGCCCACTATAAAAAGATTTGATTTGATTTGACATCTACACTGATATTGACACTGATCATAAGGTAGTGTGTAAATAAAATAAATAAATAAAAATAAACATAAATATCGAGCCCTGACTGCCAACTTATCGTAAGCGACATTTTTTCGAAAATGCTATTTTATCGTAAACGACATACTTGTAAATTAGTGTTGCAACAGAACTCTGCTTCCGCTTCCGCAACTGCAGAAGTTCCGCATTTTTTTTCACTTCCGTTTCTGCTTCTGGTTCCGCAAACTTTATAACAGAACTCTGAACGGAAGCGGGGACCCTTTTGTGGTGGAATGGAAATGCGCACAAATACCCCCATATTTTGCCAATAGTTCGCCAATACTTATCAGCTCCCCCCACCAGTGTAGCCAGCGAGCAATTATTTAGCGGAGCTGGTTTAATATATGAAGAACATCGAAATAGGCTGAAAGGTGAAAAAGCGGCCAAGTCACTCTTTATTAAATATAACTTGCCGCTGTTTAATTTTGACTACTAAAATACAAATTTAATAAAAAAAGTTTTAAATGTACAATTGTGCTTTTTTTTTCATAGTGTTAACGCTTCCGTTTCCGCTTCCGTTTCCGTTTCCGCTTCCGTTAAGATTTACTTTTGACATCTGTTTCCGTTTCTGCTTCCGTTATGCCAGTTCCGTTGCATCACTATTGTAAATATCGTTTACGATACAAGTCCCATATTTATGCAAAACTAATATATTTTGAGATCTCACTTATTATTATTACTTGACAACAAAAAGACATATGAAACGACGGATCAAATAAAAAAAAGATAAAATGTCTCAGAAAGTTACTTTGAACTAGCAACGGTCTAACTATCAAAGAAAACCTATTATATAAGTGAAGAAAAAAATGGGCAAAAGTTTTTTGAACAACAATATACTTTCTGAAAGCAATTATGTTGGGTGAGATCCAATTAATGGTAAGTAATTGATTTGACCCTATTTTGTAACCAACTTGATTCGACTGTATGTTTTTTTTACATAAAAAAACCACCAGTTTAAAAAAAAACACGATTAAGAGAAAAATAACATCAATTTCGGAAGTCAGTGGCAAAAAACGCAAATACAAAATCAAAGACGCACTTGTTTTTTTTTAGAAGTTGGTAAGTAGTTTTTTTTTGTTTTTTTAAGTATTGTATATAATGTAAGTAGGTACTTTGTCCCTAAAACTTTTGGCAGTCAACCTTGATGTAGCAATTTTGATCTTTTAACTACAGCATGCCACATAACCTATTGTATTCTGTGATTATGACGATAATCGCTTATTACCTACCTATGTGAAACTTCGAACCGATACAATAGAAGAAGTTATAGTAAGCAACATTCAGTTTTTGAATGAATCAATTTGGTAGTCTACACTGTCACTGTTTCAGTACATAAACAACAATAATACACAACAATTTAAATTGTTAAAAAGTAGACCGACAGTCGATGATGTATTGCCGGCTTTACAAATACAAAACCTGTCCTAATTTCACATCAGATCAATCAAAAACAAAATTCGTGAGAGAAAAAGCTCTCTAAAAACAAAATACTGTTGTTTCACAGTAAAATTGTTATCAACAAGCACCAATGATTATTGACCGTACAAAAATGATTGATTGCCTTAAGAACTCAGTACCTATTATTGGGCCGGGTGGACTTTTAATTAAGGATCACAAACACGATTCATATCTCTTTTGTTGTCAGGAACAGTAAAACGAAAGTAAGTAAAGAAAAATATGAATATTGACCTAATGAAAAATACTGATTGTCCTTAAAGCTATTGTATTAATGAAACCGAAAGCGAGTTTCAATTAGGTAGTATCAAGAGTTGGATTGTATCTCTCTTCTATCATCATTATATTTCCCTTGCATAATGCATAACCCACCCCCTACCTCCCACTGCTGGGACACAGGCCTCCGCTCTTCGATAGAGAGTTGGCTTTTATCTATCACGCGGGCCCAGTGCAGGTAGGTAGATGTCACATGTCTTCGAATTTTTGGCTCCAGGACATGCCGGTTTCCTCACGATGTTTTTCTTCTTCGTTTTGAGAGCAGTGGTTATGAAATTATTTACAAAGTAAAGCACCCAGTGGTAATGACCCCAACTCGTAAATTGGGGCCATTATCACTGGGCCACCACTGCTCCCTTATCCCAATTTATTTGGGGTCACCGCAGCATGTCTTCTTCACCCATACTTCTCTGTTAGTCGTCATCTCAGTAGTCACCACCTTTCTAACTATGTCATCTTTCACACAGTCCATCCACTGTTTCTTTCTTCTTCATCCACATTCATATCCTAAATTTTATGACGAACTTTAGGTAATTTTCAAAAACACATACGAGTAAAATATATTTTCTCGAATCCCATGGATTTTTGCCTAGGCTTTAATAATATGGCTTAAATATTGCAAAGGAAAAGTGAGACACTTTTTCGTCCTGGAAGGAATACGTTGAATTACAAGTCACCCTATATATCCTTCTCTTCTACATGCCTAATAAATAAGTACCGAAGAAAAAAACAGAACAGAAAATACAAACTGCTATGCCACCTACTTACAGATAATTGAGTATCATATTCGCGTGACTCCTTACAAAAACAACTTATAATTAGTTGGGCATCAAAATATTATTTTGGTTTTCGTTATGTAACAGCTAAAGGAAAAATGATACTCGCATGTTGATATAAAAATAACGAAGGATAGATTGGGTTCTGATTATCTTTTTCCAGAAACTTTCCCAATGTTATTCGAAACACATTAGGATGGATTAAATTAAATTAAATTAAAATGTTTTTATTTATGCTTCAGTTTACATATAAAGGGTTTCATGTCTGGAGCCTCCTTTTAAGCAAACAATGCCTGTGTTAGGAGACTCCGCTCTTCCATAGTACAGCATAATCTTAATCTATAAAACAACTCTGTAGGTACCTACCTAAAATATCTTAAAATATCAAATAAAAACAAGTATGTTAGTGAGAGTGTGATTCGAGTGTGAATACCAGTGCGTAGTGTGTCTGTATGTGTAATTGTATGTGAGAGTGAATGGGGGTGTGTGCGCGAGTGTATGCGAGAGTGAATGAGAGTGAATGTTAGAGTGTAAGGAGTGTATGTTAAAGTGTAAGTGAGAGTGTATGTGTGAGTGTATCTGCTACTTTATGTGCTCTAAAAGTGCCTCCGTTTCATCATATGTAAGTGTCTTTATCCAACTGGTTATTGTTTTTTTACATTCATAACTTTTTTTTGAGTATATGTTAATATGTCTGTTTATTTTGTTGTACAGTTGAGCAGACCGTTTATTAAATTGTCTACAAGCAAACATGGTTTTGGTTTTAGGAATTTGTGCAACAATGTCGGTCCTCCTTTTTCGTAATAAGTGTGGATCATATTGCAGGGTTTTATGCTTTTTTAAAACTATTTGGATAATGTACAGTTTTCTTACGGAAAGCAGATTACTCATTTTATATAAGATATCAGTAGGATATCTTTTACTTTTGTAGTACATTATCTTTATCAGAGCTCGTTGGGATCGCTCCACGTCTATAAAATTAGTTTTCGCTGCACCTCCCCAAATAGGGATGCAATATAACAAGACAGACTGCACCAAAGCCATGTAGATCTCATTAAGAACATTTCTTGGGGGGTCTCGTTTACTCGTAATATTATTTGGAACAACATGTCGAAGTGTTTTAAAGATCCAGCTTAATCTCCTAACCCTATTTGAGACCTGTTCTAGATGTGGATACCAGGATAACCGCTGATCGACTATCACGCCTAGATATTTAATTTGAGTTACTTGTTTTATGCATGAACAATAACAGTATCTGTTATTGGTATCACCGCATGTGTGTATTCTTAGATTGAGATCCTCGCTTGGTTGACTACTTTTGTTAATACTGAAGCAAATGTAATTGGTTTTTGACGTATTTAAAGTGAGCAGGTTATTATTTAGCCAATTAGTTACTTGTGCCATGCCCATCTCTGCTTTGAGTTTCACGTCTTGCCAGGATTTCCCAGAGAAAACGACAGCGGTATCATCGGCGTATGAAAAAACTTTTGCATTATTGATATGCATGTTGCAGAGATCATTTAAATATACCAGGAATAGTGTAGGGCCCAGTACGCTGCCCTGGGGAACGCCAGATGTGACCTCAGCATCACTACTGGTCAGTTCACCCACCTTTACCCTTTGTTTTCTAGACGAGAGATAGTCTTTAAGCAATTTCAGAGGGGTTTCTCTTATTCCAGCTTTTTCCAGTTTACTCACAAGAATATATTTGGGATAGAAAATACGATGCCTCTTTCAAATTTAATAATAATATGAGTGAATCTCTCTGTCTCTACAATTTGTATCTGTTAAGTAAGAGGCTTTTAACAGAACCACATCCGTCTTATATGGCTTTTTGGCATTCCACTTCAAGTCAAACTTTGGGTTAAAAAGATTTACGTTCACGCAAAATCAATTTTATTTTAGATAAACCTGTAAACAGCTCAACAAATCTGTCTTTTCCCAACTACGTTGGGGTCGGCTTCCAGTTTAGCTGAATACCATATTACATGAAGCGACTCAAAATCAAAAGGCATTTATTCAAACTAGGCTGAGAATCAGCACTTTTCGAACGTCAAAATTACATAAGACAGTCCCCCAAAAACGCACGGCCTTCACCACTTCCTAATGCTTTAGCTGGGAAGAAGAAATGGTGCAACAAACTCCCCAGCAGCACACCTGTCTGTTTAGTTATACGATAACCTTGATTCTAAATCGTATGCAAAGTAATTAACACTACGAAACATAAAACATTAAATTAAATTACTTGCCATATGTTAGCTAGCACACGCCAATATACCAAAGAACTGCAAATCTGACTACCACAACCCAGTTACTGGGTATCACACACACACACTTTTTGAGCTTCTGACTACCATTGCAGTAATGATTGACAAAGATCTATGAATGACAGCCGAGATGACCGATGTTGTTGATTAATGTGCTTTCCAAGGCATGGACCTATGGACTGAAAATATTAACAAAATGAAGTAACATAACCCTTCCAAACGAATATTTTAAATAAGCATCTACCTTATTGGTACGGACTTGGCTTGACTGGTAAGGGCTTACCAGAATTGAAGAATAATAAGAGAGAGAAGGGGAGTGAGTTGGATTCTCAAAGGATTTTGAGAATCCAACTTAAACACGTGCTTTCAAAGATTTAATGGTTTATTGTAAATTGTAGTTTACAAATACTAATCTTATCTAACAATAGTCTAGACATCTTTTTGTGTCTATAGAGGCTGATGAGGAATGGGCTTGAAATTCCCAAGTGTGATTAATTAATTACTGTATCTAGATGTACTTAATTAATTAGATACTCAAGATCTATTCACTTACTTTCATTGTGTTATTCCTGGATAATGAGATCGTCCTGAATTTTCATGTGGGTATCATAGAAGGAACATTGTTGAAACTAACGTTTTTAAATATTTTTATCAAGAAATAGAACCATAAAAATAAACTACAATGTAGGTAGTAAGTCGTAAAGTATTTAAATGTAACAATTAACATAAAGATCAGTTATTTGAACGCATCAAGATCACTGTAAGCCCGTTTGATAAAATCAGGCCTTGAATGACTTGAGGACCAAATACTAAGAAATAAGCCAGATTCCTCGTAAATTATTTACACCAGTAACGTAGCAATATCTCTGAATCCCTGTAATCAATCATCCCTTGAAAGACTTGAGACGATTCTCGAGAACCAAAAAAAATTGAGACTGTTCTTTCGATTCATAAGAGCAATATTGAAACACGGTTTTTATTTCATTCCGTTTTTTCTACGAAAATCGATCGCAACCTAAATTTATTCTAGAATTTAAGCAATTAATATTAAAGGAAAATAAAATGTACTACGATTCATAACTGGTCTGAAGAAGATATTTTAATAGATGAAAACAATTGAAAAATTAAAATAAGCCGTGGCATTATTTTAATTTTCTATTGTTTTTATCTTTTTATTACGGACACTTTTAACGTGCACGTCTTTCTACATTATTCTCACATGTATAATTTCAACATGAATGATGTAATATTTGTATCAATTTATTCATTTTAATTTAAAAGAGAGTCCGTGAAGTTTCTTGCCCGTTCATCTCCATAGAAACCTACTACGCTTTGAAATTGGCAACTAGCTTCATGTTTCTCATTGACCGACTCCTTGACAATTCAAGAGTGCCTGTATTTGGTTTATTTGAAATAATTGTTTTGAATTTGTGTTTGAGTTTGAAAAAAGAAAACTCACAGAATTTAAATGTTATCTAAGTATCTAGTATATACTATAGTTACAACTAGTAAGTATCTAGTATAACTATCTTCTATTGTCTGTGTGACGTCTTAATTATTTTAAACTCCACAATGAATTATGATGCGATTTTCATTCATTTAGAGAATGTATTCTGGCAGTTTATTGTGTTATACATATAAATATTTAATTTAGAAATAGCACAGAAGTCAGTACATTGCACTCGTGCAAAGCGGGGGAGGGTCGCTAGCAAAAAAAAACAATGTTGCTAATGTCTATGGAACATGTGAACTTCTACTAAAAGTTCAATCCACAAACGTTTTAATTTAACCTTGAGGCAGTAAAACAATATTATTTTACTTACTCCTAAAACAAACTCCACAAACAGACATTGCAAAAATAAATCCTCGGTTGAACAAGTTCTTGTCATCCGAAAAAAACATTTCGACGATGAAGTGACAAGATCTCATAACTGACATTTTGGCGATTTTGATTTTTTTACGTAGATAGACTTCAAATAATCGTTTGCGCGAGCTGGCAAAAGCTGCTAACTTTAAATCTTAATTTTTAACGAGTTACTGATAACTGACACTAACTATTAAGCAACTGTATACTCTAGAAGGAACTGTACAATTTACTAATAAAAAAAACTGTGTTTTTTTTTCGTTTGTTTAATATTATGATTTTGTAGATAAAGGTTTTTGTCACTAAATTGTCGATTGGTATCTTAAATCCCAGATAACTTTGTTTTCAGATTACCGGAGAGATAAAAAATAACACTTTGGCAACTTGTACCTGTCCTGTCTTTTGCAGGTATCTATCCTAATTTTGCAGGTGAATGAACTAGAAATTACAGTAAAGTTATACCTAAAGGCCTGCGCAGACGAGGGACTTTTGTCCGCGGACATTTTGTCCGCGACGATAAAACGTATCGAAATCCTGACAGTCTATTTGTCCTAAGTGTGCGTTATTGCATAGATTTCCATATGTTTTATCGTCGCGGACGAATTGTCCGCGAACAAAAGCCCCTCGTCTGTGCAAGCCTCTAGTGTGTTTAGTTACAAATAACAACGCGAAAGTATGTCGTTATAAATCGTATGTAAATATCCTTTAATGTTTTTAATACCTAAACACACTTTAATACACACTCTAGCTCGGTGTCTTGTTAAGGTGACTTAAGTTCCTGCCGGGGTCGCGGGAAGGTACTTATGGGTCACCGAGGCTCCCGCAACACAGGCAACAGGAAGGAATACGGGTGGGTTTTAGTCAGTAAGAGTCTGACATACCCTCCCGCTCCGCCCAGAGCGGGAGAAGTTATTTGATGATTTCCCACACTCAAAAAAAAAAAAACAGGTGACTTAAGTTTAAGACGAACATACGTCTGCAAATAAACAGTATCTACGCCTACATTTTAACCTTTCCATAATGAACTAATGAGCTAACTTAATAATAGATTCCGTACCTACGTATTCAGGAGTTATAAATTGCTTACACACAAGTTAGGGCAGAAAGACAATTTAAATCCTCGGAAAAGTTATTTTTATCCAGGGAAACTCACAACGTACTTTTCGGAACGGCAGTTTATCCAAGAAATGGTTTTTCTTCTAAATGGAAAATCTGTCCTTCACCTACAAATATAGAGGAACAATAACTTTTATCGAATGATTGACACCTTTCACAAAGAGCTCTATACTTAGAATCACCTAAAACTCCAATTTCCTCATTTAACAACCCAATAAAGCCACCTTCATTTTAAAATATCTTCAAATTCGTCCCCATGACATACAAAATGAACCTTTAACGATATCGATTCATTAATATTCAAATCATGAGAAGTGCCGAAAGATTTCTTTCAGCAATATTCGGGAAACCCGAAGTAGGTACCTATCATCGTTGAACAAAAGAGGAAACAATTCCGTTAGTATAAAAATGAGTGAATGAAAGCGAAATTACTGAACGAGTCAATTATGAAAGATTCCCTTTCGGTCGCGGTCCTTGGAGGATATTAATTGTTGGGAATTATTCATTAACGTTTCTGAGATTGGGTTCGACTTTCGTGATTGTTCTTCATTTGAGAGTTGTATAAGTGAAAGGGAACCGATGCGTCTCCTACGTATATTACTCTCATTTACATTGTTCTTCAGTTTTACAGTTCATCATTATTATAATGTCAACTCGTAGGTATCTTTAATTAATATGATGAATAATAATAGATTTTATACAATGGCTAAAATTCCTTTACGATTGAACATTTATTGTTACATGTCATGGCCCACATGTAACAATAAATGTTCAATCGTAAAGGAATTTAGCCATTGGACAAAATCTATTGTAATAAAATCATAGCGAAATCAAAACTGTACATTGAATATTTTTTCAAAAAAAGTAATTGCTATGAGGTCTGGGATCGATTCTAACGCCGAAAACATCGTTTTTAGGTTTTTTTGTTGTGTGTCTGTTTGTTTGTCTGAATGTACGTTTCAGCATCACGCAAATTCTACCGGATTGATTCTGTTAAAATTTTGCATATATATTCCCTGTATGTCTGGTCAGCTAGTCGGCTATATATTATCACGCTATTTGCTATGGGGGATGAGCAATATTGCGTTATGTTCGTATTCCTCTATGGTTTACAGCAAATTGTAAAAACGAACGACGAACCAAATGGTGAGAACATTGCAGATGGTTACACATTTAACCTTTTAAATGGTTATCATCACGCTATTATATATGGGGCTAAACAGTCAATCATCATGACATATTATACTGGGTGAATTTCTACTTCCCCAGTAAGAATACCTTAACCGTTGAAGCTACACGAAATCGGTCTTACGGAACTTTTTGAGACATTTTGAATAAATAAAATTATAACGCAATACGCGTTATAATTTTGAAAAAAAAAATTAAAATTTTGGTCATTTTCTGCCAGTCTATATGTATAAAAGTTCGGTGACTGTTAATGAGAACTGGTGAGCCATTCTTCAGGAAAAATCTGTAATTATGCATAAGTCAGTGTATCTTACGAGGTGTAGGTCGTTGGTTCGAAAGACGTGGGCTGCTGAAAGACGGGTCCTGGTCACCAGGATCGGGCGAGATTTGTTTCTGCCAGCAGTTGTTGGGTCTATGCTGGCTGAGTCGGAGAAATAGAGGGAAATGGCCTCTTTCTGTGAGACCGTGATGGTCCAGAAGGAGGCCTCCGAGCGAGATCCTGAGAGGGCTGATCCCGCTCGTAGAAGGAGGCGTCGGGTAGGCAACCGCCTCAACGCCTAACACGCTGAAACCCCGCTTGCAACCTTTAGAGCAGGCGGGAAGGCGAGCAGAATGGGGAATCGGTCCGCCCACTTAGTGACCTCAGGGAAGACGGCGCACAGCGGTCAAGTGCTGCCTTGCATATTTGCACAGTTAGGTTTCGGGGAGACCCCTTTACAGTCTCCCCAGAGATGTGCCCTAAAAGGCATTGCATAGAGGGGGTTTCGGATCGGTCTTTTGAGAGGTAACGATGCAGATGGTGAGGTGACCACCGGGGTGGTTTTAGTGAGGTAAAAATCCCACACTCCCCGGTCTTATCCCCAAAGGCCGGGCGCCTTTTGAATTTTCCCCCAAAAACAAAAAAAAAAGGTCGTAGGTTCGAACCCAGACAAGCGCTTTACTTTGTGTAAATTATTTAATCACTACTGCTCTCAAAACGGTGAAGGAAAACATCGTGAGAAAACCGGCATGTCCTAGAACCAAAATTCTAAGACGTGATATCTACCAACCCGCAACGGACCGCGTGGTGAATTATTGGCCACTCCCTCTCTCAGAGAAAAGGCCCTGTGTACCAGCAGTGGGAACATTACAGGCTGATTATGCAGTGTATCAGTGTTGTGACATCAGCAGGCTTAGCATGACGCTTTCTATTTCTTCGAAGAATAGACACGGCTCTTTCTATACAAAGTGACATTTCGTTTCTCCATTTTTGACATCTCACCGTAGAAATCCTTCTACAATCTGTCATTTTGTCTTCCGTTTCTAACGATCTTTGTCTAGGTCCTTTTTTTATGTAGAAAGGATTTCTACGGTGGGATGTCAAAAAAGGAGAAACGAAATGTCACTTTGTATAGAAAGAGCCGTGTCTTTTCTTCGAAGAAATAGAAAGGATCATGGTAAGCCTGCTGGTAGTATAAGCAGGCGCAGGCGTTAATTAATTCACTAAAAACGATATACTCAAAATCAAACCATTTATTTCAAATAAACCAATACAGGCACTTTTGAATTGTCAAGGAGTCGGTCGGTCACTCAGAAAGGTGAAGCTAGTTGCCCATTCCAAAGCGTAGTAGGTACCTATGGAGAAGAACGGTCAAGAAACTCCACGGACACTCTTTCAAATCAACGTATTATGGTTACAACATTTTGTTTACATCATTAATTTTGAAATTATACATGTGAGAATGATGTAAAAAGTAAAAGCGTCCGTAATAAAAAGATTAACAAAAAAAAGTAGTAAATAGTAATAAGCCGTGGCAGCTAAGAGATGACCAGTCTCTACTGACGGCGCCCGTTCACGAACATGACGCATGGATCAGCACCATTCAGCTCAACCATTTTGAAGGGAGCTAAATGATCCAACACACGCAAGCAATGGAGAATTGCTACTGAAGACTACGGAGTTGACCTCAGGACTAACTGCTTCTCACACGGAAAACTGTACGGCGCTTACTCCCGCGTCACCAGTCTCTGTATATTTTGGCTGCTGACATCTTAACTACTGTGACAATTAAACCTATTTTTCTTTCTTTTTTTCTTTCTTTCTAGTATACAAAGATTTTTTTTAATAAAAATATTTTAATTATATATAAATTTCAGATGGAAAACTCAATAACATTTTGTCTGACCCGGGAATCGAACTAAAGACCCCATGTTCAATAGTAGAGCTCGCGACCACTAGACCAACGAGGCCATTTTTTATAAAAATGTGACTGTTATTGTATTGTATTGTATATTGTGGTGTCTTACGACTTCTACGCAGTCGAAGTCGCGGGCAGAAGCTAGTATTATAATATATCAGTATAAAGATATTATCATTCTGCTGGTTACGGCTCAACACTTTCAACATAACTTAACTAATCAAACTTTGAACCAGAGACTCAAAAATACAGCTTGTAGACTATTTCAGCGTGGGAAAAGGACATCTGAAACATCCCGTCCTTAATTAGGTTTTATTTAATTAAACTCAAACTGAGATATCAGAAGTAGTTCTTACTCCGATAAAGGACGCAAACACTGACCCCAAAAGAAAAGAGTATCATCTTCTGCTTAGCCCTTTTCCCAACTTTGTTGGGGTCAGCTTCCAGTCTTACCGGACACAGCTGAATACCAGTATTTTACATGGAGCGACTGCCTATCTGACCTCCACAACCCAGTTACTGGGTAACACGATACCCCTTGGTAAGACTGGTTGTCAGACTTTCGAGCTTATGACGACCCGTAACGACTATCAAAGATCTACAAATGACTGCCGGGACCAACGGCTTAACGTGCTTTCCGAGGCACGGAGGGGTCCTGGTATGTAAAGATGGTCACCCAGCCACGGACCAACCGCGGCAAGCGTAGCTTAACCTGATCGATTGACCCGCGCGTCTGTTATTACTTAGCTACAAGCCCCTCAAAAGTAAAGAGCGTGTTTCCAATAAAACTCAAAAGCACATAAAAATAATATTTGAGAAAAAATCGCACGTTTTATTAGAAAAAGCAACCCCACCTTCCCCATATATCAACAGAACGTAAACATTGATACCAAAGGTCGTTATTACCAAGAAATATCGCCATATTATTCATGCTACAATTCGGTACGATATACATTCATACATACGTGTGTTTCTGTAGCCGCTTATTGCGATCCGAACGAACAATGTATGCTAACTGGATGATAAATGTCGTCATATTTCTTAGAGGTACCTGGCTAAGAAAGTGCGGTGTAGTTTTCTTTTGACATTATTTCGTTCGGAATTTCGCCGTCGACGTGACTTGGATAACTGGAATAAGTTCCGAATGTGTCGCGGATAAAATAATAAATGTGAATGCCTTCAGGTAGAATAGTTGGCGAGATTCCTAAGGATCGATTTATCGTGATCTTTATAGTTGAGTTCTGGCAGTTTATTGGTTCAGTGTGGCAGGTTCTGACTTACGTAGTTTGTTGTTTTCTGTTTACTTGTACAAATATAGGTGTATATTATCTTGCTCCTCATTAGTAGTAATAATAATAAGTACTTGTGTGTAGCTGGTCCTGTAACGGAAAGGCTTTATCTCGCACAGGCAAGATCCGAGCATTGGTCGCGATGCCTTGTTAAATTTGTGTAGGTACCTAAGCCATTTCGTACCATTTTAAATCCAGATACTTCACGATATTTTTCTTCACCAATATTGCCATAAATACTTGTAGAATTAATAATAATAATAATATAATAATAATAAAACTTTGTTGCATAAATGGTGCTGTAGTAGAATACATTAAACAGTTATACATAAACAAATAATCACTAGAACACTACACTAAATGGTTGAGGTACTGTCCTCTTAGATAGGCTACATAATAGCCTGTAATAAAGATAAACAGTGCCGTAATAATAAGAAGAAATGTGACATTTTGTAGAACTGCAACACCGGACTTGGCGCCCACATCCTACTACTAAGATAATTCCCAAATAGAGTGATAAAAAAAGCTTACCTACAAACATTAATTGATTGATACATATTTTTATTGTAGATTTATAAATCCTTACTAATATTATTGTTCCACCATCTATTGATACATTTTTTCACGCTAAAACGGCTCAACGGATTTGAATGAAATTTGGCACACGGGTAGACCATGATCGGTATTAGGACATTGATAATTTTTTATCCCAATACTTCCACGGGATCGACACTTTTGTGGGTGAAACCATGGGGCGCAGCAAGATGAGAAAGTAACTCTATCTGTCTGTCTTTTACCTTTTCACTTTTCGATAGATACAAATTTGGCAGATAGTTAGCCTAAGATATGGTGAAGGACATAGGCTAATTTTCATCCTGGGTCGCAGACAGAGTCGTGGGCAACAGCTATATATTATAGAAAATAAAAAGAGATCTGTCCCAGACACACATCCTGATTAATATTACAGAAGCGAAAATGAGTTTGTTTGTTACGCTTTCACGCTATAGCGGCTGAATGGATTTGGATGGAATTTGACAGATAGGTAGCCTGGGACCTGGAAAAGGACATAAGCTACTTTTCATCCTGGATCGCAGACGAAGTCGCAGGCAACAGCTAGTCTATCATAATTAAGGAAAAATCTTTTCTACATTTTCTCGCAGTTGGATGCGGTAAAGTGGGCCACAGTGGCCTCAGTGGCCACAGCGCAATGTGAAGGCGTTAAGGTTAACGAAGGGGATGCTGTTATCAAGATAGTGAGCAACCGGCGCGGCGGCGCGCCGCCGCGCCGGTTGCTCACTATCAACACTGCATTCATAACGCCGCGGCGTTATGAATGCAGTGTTGGCTTTTCTTACTGTAATTCGGAATAAAAGTTCTTATTTTTGTACTATACTCAGGGCAACGATAAGAGATAAATACATTCACACGGTCACACGGACAGACACGAAATGCGACTTTGTTTTGTTTTTTTTTTGTGACTATGTGATGTGTATGTGATGTTTACCTACTAAGATTATGTCATGTTGGTTTGGTTGACATATGGTCTGACTTCAAAAGGTTCCTCTCGTTTTCCAATGACTTGTGGGTGTAAGAACGATGCACGTCTGCCTACCCTTTATACGAATATAGGAGTGATGTTAATATGGTTGGACTTATTACTGAGATCTTTTAAAATACTTTTATCTGCAATTATATTTTTTTAGTTTATATCAGGACGTCTTTTTTTTTTTTGAGTGGTAATTCATCAAATAACTTCTCCCGCTCTGGGCGGAGCGGGAGGGTCTGTCGAACTATTACTGACTAAAAACCACCCGTATTCCTTCCTGTTGTCTGTGTTGCCAGGTACCTCGGTGACCCTTTAGTACCTTCCCGCGACCCCGGCAGGCAGCGGCCCTAGTGGACCCCTACGTTTGAGCTGACGACATCTCTTTGAGGCGCGCGTGGAATACAACGCGCCGTCGACCCCCGGCCTTGTCCTTACCGGACGGTGAGCTACCCATTGCTCACCGTCCGCAAGCCCACGCATACGGTGGCCGGAAATCTGCCCGGGATTTCCGACGCCCAGGGCGTCTCCTGCGGCGGCTAGGGGCGAGAGGGCGCGAAATTTACCTTTCCCTCAACCGTCTCGCCTCCTCCTTCGCGAGCATTACTGCTTCGCAGAAGGGGGTGACGGCTGCCCATGCCCTCTTGCTCCGTACCATGGCCAGAACCAGGGCCGGACGCGAGAGATCTCTGCCGCCGATCGCCTCCACGAGGACACGGCGGTGATCTGCCCAAGCCGGGCAAACCTCCACCGTATACTCCACCGTGTCCTCCGGGCGATCCACACAGTGGTGATACCCGGGCGTTTCCTCCCGCCTTATCCGACACAGGAACCTCCCGAAGCTGCCGTGTCCGGTGAGGACCTGCATCAGGCGGAAGGTGAGGACGCCGTAGCGCCTCTCTAGCCTCTCCTCAAAGAGGGGACTTATCACCGCAATCGTGGCATGCCCAGCACGTCAGGACGTTAAGACGAATCAGGACGAGGAATCAGAACGTCTTACGGCTAGTGTTACAGCAGCCGTAGATACCTCTTTCAAAAATCTAAAAATAATAATGTTCTTCTAATTAAAAGTTTTTAAATTCAAGGGTTTCATTCAGAAATATCCACGTATTTACAAAATAAATTACTATCCTCCAATATTTAATTAATCAAATAATCAATTAAGTACATTCGGTTGGAAACCGCACTCGCAGGTAATCGAATACGAACTCCACAAACATGTCGGAATTACATAAATAATAATGTAGAATATCAACACCACTATAATTCATATTTACTTTACGTTAACGAGAACTAATTGGACACGTTAAACTAATTTACTTCACACTAATTAAACATTCTGAAAAGCATATTACGTGGTTACATAATTTGGTATTGGTTACCAAATTTTGTAACCACGTAATATGCTTCACAATTATTTTTCCAATAACTGAGGTGAAGTGCGCTGTCATTCCACATGCTAGTGATTGACACTATTAACATCACACTACAATCTCACTTCACCTAAGTTTTCACGGGATTTTTACCGAATAACTAGATCGGCAGGAAAGCCTCTAAACCTAATAAATACTGATCAAAGAGTCTGGAAATAAATAATAATATTTATAAATGCAATGAACCATATGTCCACGTTCATATATTTTCAAAGTGACGGACAAACTCAAATCAAAGTCAAATCATTTATTTCAAATAGACACATAAAACGTCAAAATTTTCAGAAAATATATAAAAGTGTTTCTAGTTGCCCCTTCCAAAAGGTAGTTTCGTATGGAGAAGAATTGGCAAGAAACTCTACCGTTATTCCTTTAAAAGGTTTTACAATGTTTTGTATACATTAATAATATATAATTGACTGCCTCGTTGGTTTAGTGGTCGCAAGCGCTACTGCTGAGCATGAGGTCCTGGGTTCGATTCCCAGGTCGAGCAACGTGTTTGGATTAGATTTTTCCATTAGGAATTTCTCAGTAGCAGCCTGGAGTCTGGATTTGTGCCCGGTTGATGGCAATAGGCTCGCCCCCTTTTACATGGGACTTAAAGATAACTGGCGAAATGCGGGTTTACTATAGGTACACCTCTGCTTAACCCCTCGGGGATAACAAGCGTGATGTTATGTTGTATATATAATTAAGTATATGTGAAGACGATGCAACTACAGTAAAATGACTAGATCATCATAGGTAAAAAAAAATGAAGCAATGACATAAATTCATTCATCATCAAAACAAGAGCCACTGGTAACATAATAAACATATGTACCTGAGCGACTAACCTATGACCCTGGTAGCAGTTACTGAATCATACACCGTCGTAAATAGACATAAAATTGATTTTCGTTTAGTACTGTGGCGGCATCTACATCGCCATATGCGAACTACGCAACATACTTACATCAACCGTCGTGCAGTTGCCCACCAGACACGACACCCGTCTGTCCAACCTCACTTTTAGATAGATAGAATACTCTTTATTATGTACACCATAAAAATTACAGCTATAAATGTAGAAATTTTACATAGGGTGACACAATGGGCGGTCTTATCGCTAAAAGCGATCTTTTAAAGACAACCTTTGGATGGATTAGGGGGGAAAGGAGAGACAGTACTGTAGGTAGTCTGTGGTGTACCATTCAAATATATACAATAAATACATACATACATAAAATATATTAAACTCATCTATATAATATATTCAATAATAATTAATCATAAAACTAGCGCTAAGAATCAAAACAGGTGCAAAGACCAAAGAAAAAAAAAAACTATTCTATGGAGGATGAGTGAACTTTACACCCTGTTCCTCATGCCTCTATACTGGTGACCACGACGTGATCGTCAGCACAGCCTTCGTGCAACTACTTCAGTGTGACGTCATCATCATCACACTTCCTCAAGCTCTCGAGCAGCGAGTCATACAGCCAGCCAGCACCCACGGCTTCAACAGGTTTCCTGACCACCAGCATGCAGTGACCGCGCATACCTGGTCATGACCCTCAGCCTCATCAGCAACCTTGGCACAGCACACTGCACTTTCGGCCGGTCCACAAGCAGAGCCCTTCAATCCTCTCCTAGTCGACGCAAGCAGTCAGCCTCAACCCGGCGCTGTACCACATCCGGCTCACTGGAGCATAACGCATCGGCACATTCGCTAATTTGTACCAAGTCACATTTTCTTAGGCATAATTCCGCTGTGTTGGAACCATTGATTCATGTTATACCTACCGTAGTACGAGAAGCCGTGTTCAGGCAACAAAACACATTAATCGATCAAGTTTACGATCGCTAACACACTAACTCCTGTTATTGCTAGAATTTACTATCAATAAATGGAAAAAAATCACCTGACACATTCTTTATAATAAAACGATACATCAATATGATACGATAAATGATAGATCGGCCAAACTATACTTCTCTAGAACGTAGGTCGTGGGCATTAAAACGATCGAGAATTTTTGCGCGTAGATACGGCTAAGAATGGAAACAGGTAGCAAGGAGTTTATCTACTTGTGACTTAAAACACCACTGTGTTTCAAGTCACAAGTGGATAGGCACACGTGCATCATCGTCGGTCGCATTGGCGCGATGAACTATTGCCCCTAGCAACACAGGCAACGGAAGGAACACGGGTGGGTTTTAGTCAGTAAGAGTCTGACACACCCACCCGCTCCGCCTAGAGCGGGAGAAGTTATTCGATAATTTCCCACCCAAAAAAATAACCAAAAAATGCATTAAAATTTGACATTATGTAAGTAAGATTGTGGGAGTAGCCTCAAGAAACGCAAGTTTGAGGGTTGCTTTGCGAAACGAAAGATTTTAAACCCGAGGACGCCTAGCTACAGTGAAATGTTTTATACCTATCCTTTAAAAATATCCTAGATTGCACTACTGCCTGTAGCGGTTATCACTTCAGCCAAAAGGTTCTGTGTTTCTCGCATCCAGCGGATTCCTGCGGTCTTCACTGAATATAGCAGTGATAAAAACAAATTATTCTTCATAAATAATCTTGTAGAAAGAACTCTCTGGCGTCTTAGGTATTATTTGCTGACTACAAGCAAAAAAATTAAATACAAGTCCAAAGAAGAAAGCACTTAGTTTAATAATAGTGGTTTCAGAGCAGACTTCGCCAACAGCTCATGCATAACTTAACGAAGTTATGATGCTAGTTTCTGACAAGAAAGAATCGCCCCCAATTAACATGAAATGTGCCAAACTTGCTTTATTTATTATTAAAGAAAATGAAGAATGTTACCTACTTACTGCTACATTACTTACAATAATTAAAATAATATAATATTTCACAGTGTAAATAGTATTTATACAGGGTGACATTGAAAACATGCGACAAATCGAAATGGGAGATTGTACTCATCATTATGAACAACTTTTACTAAGGGACCAAAGCTAAAATTCCAAAAAAAAAAACTGCTGTCCCCTACATTTATGTTCGCAATACCTCATCAAAATGTAGGAAAAGCAGCTTTTTTTTTTGGGATTACAGCTTTGGTCCCTTAGTAAAAGTTGTTAATAATGATGTATACAATGTCCCATTTCAGTTTGTCGCAAGTTTTCAATTTCAACCTGTATTTACCTATTTATTTAAAACTAGCTTCTACCCGCGTGGTAGTCTACTATACTATAATATATGCCCTATGCCACTCGGCAATACTGGACAGGTCCATTCAAATCTGTGTGGTTCTTTCCTCAAAAGACCATTTCAGACACCATCCTACATGGTTCACAAAGATCATTTGAGGTACCATGTAGGTTGTTGGACTAAGATTATGTCCGGTTTATTATTAATAAGAGTATGCACATTGACATTGATGAATTTTATGAATATTTACAGTGTGAAGTATTATATTATTTTAATTATTATAAATGTGAAGACTATGTGGGATTTTTTTTTATATTTTTGTTTTTTCTCAATTAGTTTTTAACATGGTCTCTCAGTTTGAGTATTTTTTGTGGCCTATCCAAGTATCCTTTCTTTGGTATTGTTCGTTAAATCATTGAGCTCCTTAAGTTTTAAGTTGAGCTGCACGACTGACAAACGCGTGCACTGACTGGACTGATCCACTCAATCTGTGTGGTTCTTTCATTAAAAGACCATTTCAGGCACCGATCTAGATGGTTTTCACATAATCTGATCAAGATTATATATTATCTGGAGTTTTTTAAGACCTCTGAGTTTGTTTCGGCCTTTCTTCTCAGAGTAGTCGGATAGGAAACACCGACCTCATCTAGTTTACAAAATATGATTGACGTGTAAAAGTGTTTGTCCAATCCTACTTACAGAAATAAAATCATTTATTATTTATTAATAGTGTAGCTTTCTGCCAGTGCAAGAATTTTCGAAGTCGGATTAGTACATCCAGAGATTACCTCCTACATCCAACCTTACAATATTTACCTCTTTATGTTTTTGTTGTGTAGATAAAAAATGAACTTGTAGTGTTCTGATGCTTAAGTCGTTTTTGCCATTTGAATCTACTATATTTTGAACAATCATAATAATAGCATTTTGAAGAGTACGTATCTAATTGAACTAATAATTTGATTGCAAAACTTCACTGGTAGGCGGGTGTCGAATAAAACAAAAACCGTTTCAATGTGCAAAGTTTTGAAGATGTCACGCTGAGGTCAAATCATCAAGAATTGACGCTACATTTGGTACTTTACATTTTCCAGTTCTGTACCTATCATTTTTCTTTCGCCAGTGTTAAATTTGCACGGACACTCTATACATATGTTGAGCACAACTAGTGAAAAATGTATGAGCGTTAGAATTTGAATGTGGCCATCCTTTCGCCTTTCCAATTTATTTCGGGTAAACACATTGTTAACTCAAAATGCCATCCTGCTAAAATATATTCTTTGTAATAATTCAGCACATTTTCAGTGTTAAATTTCAGCAGATGTTTTGCTATCTGAAATTATAGATTGATATAAATGATATGATTTTAGATCTAGGTATGTAATCGCAAAAAAAGAGAACGATGCAGCAATTAAATAACGGATCAAATGGTAGATCAAAAAGCTTATTTGTTATTGGATACTTGGTTATTTAAGAAAGGTTCCGCAGCCAGTTTATTGGTTAAAGTTTTAAAGATAAAATTAAACTTTGTACATACTTTTGACTGCCTCATTAGCCAAAAAATCTGTAGCAGAATTTCTTACGCGAAAAATCTCCACTTTACTTACTCTTAAGGGGATTAAGGCAAGCTACGATTCATAAAAAGAAAATTTTCCGCCCGAGTTCAACCAGCTTTTACAACAGGTGCTTCAAATATTTTTCTCATTACCCCACGTTAGAGCATGCACGAAAATGCAATACAAACAAACACGTACCAGCCAGGTCAGGCGCTCACCGGTATCTAATATTACCGTAAAGAGAATTCTAAATGAATACTGCCAGTCTCATTCTTACTCATATAACCTGAATAGGAACGGCAAGATAAAATAAAACCTTATTTATTTAAATCTAGGGAAGCTTGAATATCAAGAGTTGTGCGCTTGAGTGCATGTGTGAGTTAACTGAGGTAAGTGAGGTAAGGGTATGTGTGTTTATATTTTTGATAATTTTTTAGATTATTTGTACAATTAGTCACGATCATAACTTTGGTGTTATGAAAACATTCTAAAATAATAAATTGAAAGAATATGTTAAATATGACTTATTATTATTCTGTTCAGGTTCAGACTGACATTGCTGGTTTCTGTAAGGAAATTCTAAGTAGGAATACGAGGTTTGGATCTCTGCCCAGTAGTGAAGTTATGCGACACTATTATTTGGCGCTGAATAAATAGCGTCGCTTTCAGTCACAGTATACTTCTGCCTCCACCCTCAGGGAATACAGGCAAGATATTGTCTACCAGGAACTGTATCGTTTTTTTTTCCTCAAAAGGCCAATGTCATGTCCGCCTCGCACCTTGGGTCACAATAAAGCAGCATGGGACATTAATATCTCTCATTTCGTCCGAATACGGTGACACGCTTACTCGGGTGTAAACAGTGAGTTTGACTATAGATAGGTGGAAAGAATATACTTTATTGTTCATCATAATGGACACCATAACATAATTAAGTAATTTAAAATGAATAGAAGCGAAACTCTTGTACAGTCAGGGAAAAAATTGCTAGTTAAGCAAATTGACACCCTACAATTCGCCGTGTCATTTAAAAGAAACAACTGTCAACTGAATGAAAACTGAAGACATTTGAGGAGCTGATGTTAGGAGCAAGTGTTTCACTTCTATACATTCTGTATGGCTTGACCCACCGTATAAAGTAAGTTTTACTTACACTGTGTCTTGGCCTTGTTTGTTTAAGTTATAGGCAGTTTGTTTAGGCAGTCCGCAAGTTCGGCATTTGCGGGCAAACTTGGAATATAAATGATAGCATTAGCAACTGCTCATATAAGATAGAAATTCTTGTCAGTTATCTTCGAAGGGTTTAAAAGGTAAACAAGGGTATGCACATATTTGACGGTTAGGTAGGTTAAGGACGATGTCTTACCTCTCGTGTGTTTAAGACACGACGAATAAGAGTATACAGAGTGGATTTATGAGACGGGGTAGTAAAGGGTGGTACCTTAACCGTTGTAGCTATAGAAAAAAAGTCTTAGGATACCGTCCTTAACTTTTTGAGACATCTGCTAAAAATATAGTCAGCGAGGCTTCACTTTTTTGGTGACAATCGATTCTGTTTCGTACAGGGATTAAAAACTCTATCGGACCAACAGAGGTTTGAGTACTACAAAATTCAGAAATCGCAAAAATCTTTTTCCATACATTTCATAGGAAAGAAACTCTTAACTTTAAAACTTACTTTTTTATGATGGACAGATTGGCCGAAAATAACACTAAATTAAAAATCTGTGAATGTAGATCATAATATCTCAAATAGTTAAAGACAATCTCCTAAGACCATTTTCCACCACCCTGTATAATATATACCTAATAAGTAGGTACTAATAAAAAAAAACTGAAATCTCTAATCCGACTACCAAACTCATAATACCATGTCAAAGAGGACTAATTGATGCGTTCAGCTACGTAAAGGAACGAACTTCCATATAAACTTTAATCCCCCCCCCCCTATTTAAGCAGTTTAGTGCTCACTAATACAAAGGTCTCTTGTGCAAAGTTTCAGCATTCTAGGCTCAGCCGTCTATGTTGTGTTGTCTGCCAGTGAATAAATTCGAGATTTTTATTAAGGGTCGTGTAATCGCCGTTGACCTTAGCCATACAAATGTGCGTCGCGCTAACGCCGCGCCACCGTTCGGTTTCATAGAGAATCTTTATTTTTAGTAAGTGTTCACTGTAAGTCATGCTAACTTATTCCAACGTTTGTCTGATGCTGTGCCAAGGAATAGACGTGACAATACTCTACTCTGTGTTCGCGGCGGAAAAACTGCTCTTTTGCATAAGAGCATTTATTACATGGCTCCGACCATATTTAATAAATTGCCCAAGTCATGGAGATTATTGGATGTATCTGGCCTTAAATTGGAATTGAGAAAATTATTAATAGAGAGATCTTATTATAGTATTTCGGAATTTATGAAAGAGGATAATTTTTCTTGATGATTATGTATTTTAATTTATTTTATTGTATAATGTATTGATAATTAAACTGAATTGACATTGAATTGAATTAATAATTAACTTGACATGATTGAATTAATAATTAACTTGACATTGAATTGAATTGATAATTGAACTGACATTGAATAGAATTGATAATTGAATTGTATTGATAATGTAGTACGATTGTTATAGTAATTTTATCATTTTGAATTTAATGAGTGTAGTCCCGGTTAAAACCCAGCAACTGTACGCCACTCAACAATTTGTACGCCACGTCACGCGGCTGAACATGTTTGAACTTTCTTTTCTACTGTAATATCTTGCATGCAATGTATGTATACCATGTTTAAACAAATAAATATACTTACTTACTTACTTACTTACTAGTAACGAAAATATGAATATTTGAAAAAAATCACGGATAGAATTATAGATAATAAAATAGACTTCACACAAAAAAAAATTAAAATATCTTATGTAGTTTCAATAAAGTGTTTTACTACAATACTTAAATATTATGTGTATGCGTTCTAGTTTAACATACATTTTTTGCATAACTTACTCGCATTATATAAAGGCGTAATACATAATCAGCCTATAATGTTCCCACTGCTGGGACACAGGCCTCCTCTATGTGAGAGGGAGTGGGCCGTAATCCATCACGCGGGCCCAGTGCGCGTAGGTAGATGTCACATATACATATGTCTTCGAATTTTTGGTTCTAGTCCAAGCCGGTTTCCTCACGATATTTTCCTTCACCGTTTTGAAAACAGTGGTGATGAAATAATTTACACAAAGTAAAGCGCCTGTCTGGGTTTGAACCTACGACCTACAACTCGTAAGTCGCGGCCGTTACCACTGGGCCACCACTGCTCTCATAAAGAAGACGGCGGAATAACAGATTTAAAGTCACTAAAATCACATAGATGCACCTTAAATAGATTTAGCATTGCAAAAATATATGTACCTACAATGTATGTAAGTGTATAGGTGTGTGATATGTATAGGCTATAAATATCGAACCATAAACGATTTGAACCCCGGTTCTAAGCGCAGATAGTCAATCGCTTAGTCCCTTCCTGCTCATAACCCCGCCCCTTTGCGATCCAACTCATGTCCTCGCTTCAAAGCTTCAAACTACTGAATACGGCCAATAGCTCCATTCAAGCGGAAAATTCGATTATTGAGAATCGCATTAGAATTCGTAGTGGTTCAACACTATAAATTCGAATGGTATCTATTAAGCGTATTGCGACGTAATTATTTATCGATGCGTTTCTGGGATACAGCATGTAACATTTGATGTCACAGCATTTCACTGTTTTAAGCCACTTAATAATGATACTTTGTATGATGATGCTTTGTTTTTGATAGATGAATTAAAATGGTTTAGGAACAAATACGAGTAATTTTCATGTTAGGGATAAAGTTTTCTGTATTGTTACTAGGTAATGAAATTAGGGCCCTAATCGCTAATTGTTCCAGTTCCCTGTTATATTATTGTTGCTTTTTTTTTTTGGGTGGGAAATCATCAAATAACTTCTCCCGCTGTAGGCGGAGCGGGAGGGTGTAAAACCCACCCGTATTCCTTCCGTTGCCTGTGTTGCCAGGGGCCTCGGTAACCCTTTGGTACCTTCCCGCGACCTCGGCAGGCATCGGCCCTAGTGGACCCCTACGCTTGTGCTGACTACTGACTACTGATAGTTTTCTTCGCGTGAGGGAATTTCAAAGAAAAAATTCAGTTTTTTTTAATATATTGGTATGTTTTAGTAAAATATACGTAATAAAAAAACATTATCACCAAATTTTAAGTTCTTAGGTCAATGTGAAGTTATCAAATTCTTCGGAACAAATTTAGTAAAAAAGGCTTTGGTGGCTTTTCATTCCTTTGTTTCCCAATATTTTTTTTCTCTAAACAACGATATCCCACTCTATGGGGTAGGTAATTTTTTTTGCACCATCCTTTATCTTTATGGGAGCCTTTATTAAAAACATTTAAAAATATGTGTTGACAATTTGTATGGCTTTGGGTCAACAAGATGGTTATGTTATAAAAATTTGAAGACTGTAGCTCCGACCCTTTGGCTGTAAAACCTGTGTGACAGACGACGGACAGACGGACACGTGAGTTACAGCAACAGGGCTCCGTTTGGACCCTTCGGGTACGGGACCCTAAAAAGATGACGATAAATAGATGTTCATTCATAGTTAATACAATAATTTATTTACACACCAATTATCACTTTTATTATATTGAGAGTTATTTTTGACTTGAATACGTCTTTAAATTTGCTTCCGTAGTGGAGGCAATTCAAAAAACTGATGCTAACAAAATCGGGGGATACAGTTTGATGTTGCAGCTACATATCTATTATTTACATGCAAAATTTAAAGAAATGTAGAAACATTTGTTTATAAATGTATACTTCTAAAGATTGAGCTTCCCATGGGTTTAATATAAGCTGCATTTAGCCAATACAATAGTTTTGGCTAAATGCAAATTTTTAGAATTTCCAAGAATTTACAAGAAAATTGGAATTTCATTGGCTGATAGTGAATGGAACGTTACCAGTTTGAAAGTTATCATTGAGATGCCTCAATGAGAACTGTCAAACTGGTAGTGAGTTAACACTAAATTATTTCTAATCTGACGCATTAGTGTTAACTCACTACATATCCGAGAATCTGTAAAACCACACCACTTGATAGCTAAAGGTTCAAAGAAATCGTTACAAAGAAAATATTACCCGTTATGTACACGTATTCACATAAAACACACGGCCGTGTCCACTACACAGCCACACCCAGATTTTTTTTAAAACGCATAATAGCATCTGCTCGCACGTCTGCTGATATTTAAACTATCTGTTTATCTATTTACTAAGAAAGAAACGAAAGTATATAAATCATCTTTTTACACGTGCTTTCTTGCAACACGTCACTGACATTTATCTCAACGTTCGCGAATCCTATGAATATAAAACGATACAACACTGAACATACCTTACATTATCCGTTTCAGTGGCGGTGGCGTAGCTGGCGGCAGACATCTTTTATTTAATAATGCGAAAGCAACCTCTTTTGTTGAAGGTAACGGAACATCGTTTTACAGCCTGCTTCGTACTTCATTTGTGTTCTGAATTGCAGATTTAATAATTTTTCGGATAATCTTTTAATTGACTTTAAAGTATTGAAATCGAAAAGTTTTATTTCATAAAGGCGCTATATTCCTACGAAGTTCGTTGTCGAAACTGGACAATTATCAGATTCCGAACTAAAGCACAAGAGCAAAAAGCCATAACGGTGATTCTACATATAAATCTACCCAGGCGTTTACAAACTACATAGATTTAATGTCCACCAGCCAGCCGCTGTCATTGCAAAAACCTTCAATATCAAAGTTGTCTGGATATCCCATTATCACTTTATCAAACTCCATCGGCGAGCTTCCAGTTAAACTTATAAATCATGTACTTACTCATTCAGCCAATACACAGACTATAGCAGAAAATACAATTACAAAATATTGCTCAAACGATCAACGATCATAATCTATTAAATAATTCAGTGTTCAATTCCATATAAAAATGCAATCAACAAATTATTGTAAAACGACAAAAGAAACAAGAACTAACTTTATAAATTTTGATATAAAACCACAAGAAAATACACGAGGCTTTCAAACAAAAACCAGACAACAGCTACACGTTGTATGTAAATGAATTCCACATATTAGTATCTTAAACAGAAACAAACAACTGAAAATCAAAGTAACAGAACAAACTTCAATGTAACCAGAAATTTGAGAAAGCTAATTGATTAAATGTCTAATATAATAAAGTAATAAGTTCTAAATGCGAAGGAAGTCACATTTTAAAATTAGCCTTCAGCGAAACAAGTTTATTTGAAATGGATGTAAACATGGTTATATTAGAAAGCGTCGGATCCCGGTGGTGTTCATAATTCCCTTGATTACGAGGAAATTGCCGAGCTTGGCGATAGAGAACTGTGAAAGTGGAGGATAGATAAATAAAATTAGAAATAATATAAGGCCCTGGTTTACACTTTTATTCTTCATCTTAAACAATTAACACGTTTTTTAATCCTTTAAAATTTACTGTTTGGTAGCTATATTTATTTATTGATAATAAAAGATGACAGTAGATGCCAAATTGCTTTAGGTTATTAGAAATGGTTCTGCAAGTAGGAGGGCCGCGTCCGCTAATTGGTTTGCCCCATTTCTAAGGTGCTTGGATTGGTGAAGAGAAACCAATTCAAGCGTCTGTACAAAAGGTCAAACCAAAGTTTTGCAAACAAAAAACACACTCAATATATAAGTTTATATTATTTTGTACAACTCATGCGAAGTCCTTACAGTGAGACAATTGTTCTTACTCAACATTGTACTAAAACAACATGGTGAACTTATATATGATACTGATATCACAAAGAAATGCAGAAAACATGACGTTGTGGTCCGCATACATAAACCTAAAACCTCTTTCATAAAGAGATTCTTCGTCTTTCTAGCACCACATGTGTATAATAAAATTAATAAATCCACAAATATTTTTTCTCTTAACAAATTCCATTGTAAAAAGAAGGCATATGAATTTTTAATGAAACTATCATTCGAAGACACTGAAAAATTTATTCAAATAATCAGTTAATATTTTTGTTTGTATAACTATATATACTCTACTCCTGTGCATTTATCATGTAGACATATGTATACACTTACCCTTACACACACAGACCCCACACACACACACACACACACTCACCCTCTCATCCTCACACACACACAAAAACCTTAATTTCTTATTTCTCTTTGATTTGTAATGGCCTTAAACACTTGTTTCTTGCTAATTTAGGTTACCTAGTGTATTGTTTCTGAGGGGAAACGGCGCTGTTAGCTGAGATACAGGCTCACGCCTAGTTCAGCAGCGGATGCTCATTCTCTTATTTATAATTAAAATGTAAGCCTAATATTTGTAAGAATGTACTGTACCTACCTACTGTTTTTGAATAAATAAATATTATTATTATTATTTTTATATTGTTTTCACAGATTCTCAATTAGGTAGTGAGTTAAAACTAAATTATTTCTAATCTGACATGCCTCTATGAGAACTGTCAAACTGGTAACGTTCCATTCACTATCAGCCAATGAATTTCCAATTTTCTTGTAAATTCTTGGAAATTCTAAAAATTTGCATTTAGCCAAAACTATTGTATTGGCTAAATGCAGCTTATATTAAACCCACAGGAAGCTCAATCTTTAAAAGTATACATTTATAAACAAATGTTTCTACATTTCTAAATTTCAGAATTCGCAGACTTCCAGTCGGTTTTCCTTGCACCTCAGGGGATAGTTCCTGAAAATATATGGTGTAAACTTAAGAGTTAGATTAAGTTATATGTTTTCTAGTTTTGTAACAGAGATTGTGGCCAGGATTTAGACACATTATTTACTTTTAGTATTGTTTGTTTAAGGATTACGAAAGTCTCACGGCAGTGGCTTACGTTATTAAGGAAGGAGTAAGACTTACGGCTGTGAGGGTGCGACTACATATTGTACGTTCCAATAGTATGATGACAAATGTGAACAAATGGATCAGAAAACGGGAATGCCAAATTGTAGTGCCACTTACAAATGAAGTGCTTTGATTTGATTATTAATTGAGTACTTAAACCCGAAATTATAATTTTAATTTAGCTAATAGATGTTCTTCGTTTGATTAGGTTAATTTTGTAACCTCTATTTTCGTCGATGATTTTTAAATTACAAGTGAATAATGTTTGTTAAGAGAGAGCAGTGGTGGCCCAGTGGTTACGGCCGCAACTTACGAGTTGTAGGTCGTAAGTTCGAACCCAGACAGGCTCTTTACTCAGTGTAAATTATTTCATCACCACTGCTCTCAAAACGGTGAAGAAAAACATCGTGAGGAAACCGGCATGTCCTTGAACGAAAAATTCGAAGACATGTGACATCTACCAACCTGCACTGGGCCCGCGTGGTGGATTACGGCCCACTCGCTCTCACAGAGAAGAGGCCTGTGTCCCAGCAGTGGGAACATTATAGCCTTATTATGTAACGTTTGTCATCCAAAAACTATTGTTGCTAGATGTGGTAAAATATAAAGTTGAAACCTTCTAAATACAGATGAATTTGTTTGCGTAAGAATTTTGACCTGCCAGGGTTTGTTTACACTTTCAACAAATACGTTTGTTACAGACTATACATCTCACCATTTCGTCACGCCTTTGCCCCGTCTTCCTATCATTCCTCATTATGTGACGACAGACAATACAGAAAATCACACATACTCAATTATTACTATTTTATCACAAAAACTTCTTTCACATAAAAAATCATCATCTACTAGCCTTAACCAACCTTAACCAACTATGTTGGAGGTTGGCTTGCAGTCTAACCGTATGTAGCTAGTTACCACTGTATTTCATGGAACATACATAAACTCACGCCTTCTTCCCATGGAGGTAGGCAGAAACTATAGAACGCCACCTGCTACGCTCCTTACATACTCCTTTTGCTTCGTTTACGTTCATACATTTGGTCATACACGCACGACGGTTGCGAGTACTACGCACCTGACCTTTTTGAAGAACATCACCAATGAGGTCACTATATGTCTTTTTGGGGCTTTCTGGGGTTCCCAGCAACAACTGCCTAAAAAACGAAATAATTACGAATGTTAAAAAAAATAATTCAGTAAGTAAGTAGTGTAAGTAGTTCATATAAATATACATGTAAGAGGCACAATTATATTTCATTTTCAAATACACGTGTAATTTATTTTATAAATAAGGGATTCGTATTCTGTTAATGTTAAAGATATTTCATTTCAAACAATTCCTATGCGAAGGGTTTCGCAAAGACTCTAAATAAAGGTTATTACTAAAGTTCACAAAGGTCAATAGCTGACGATTTGAGACACAATATAGACACCTCGTTTGCATTTTACCACAGTAAATTGAAAGAACAGTAGAGTCACTTTAAAGAAACACCCAATTCAGCGCTCGCCCTCCGATTTGGAATATAAGACAATATGACTTAAAAATTGTGAGACTGGACGATAATTAAGATGTAGTTATTCGTAAAGTATTTTTATAATTGCTGGTGAGTCTATAAAATAAACGTGATTATATTATGTTTTGTTAATATGGCCGATCAATATTGCCGGATTGTGGACTATATCAGGCAATAATGACATAAAAGCCATAGGCACCAGTCGCTGAAATATCATTGGTCAATATTGATTAAGTGAATTAAGTAACTAGTAGCTCCACTGTGTTCGAAGTTTATCGCTAATCGATTCAAATTCCATTTAGATGAAGTGACGTGCATCAGAGTATGACAGCCAAGACGACCGTTTCTTCGAAGTAATGCTACTGCAACCTGATCTATTGACTGTGGCAACCGTTGAGGGTTTAACGAATTTGCATAATCTCTACAACTAAGCTGAATATGTTTGTGTTGGGAGTTGGTTCCTCATAACTGTTTAATGAAGATGGAGCCGTAGTCCTTTCAGACAACAGAGTGACTATTAGGTTGTTCATATGATAGGAGCTGTACCTATAACGTACATTTTAATATATTTCTCGTTCCTATTACGTAAGAAGAATGCTTTGAAACACACTATTCCCTCGTGTGTTTGGTGTGTGGTATATTTTGAGATATCTTAAAGTTTTGCTATTACCATTTTAAAAGTAGCTATATTTAGTAGTGACAGAGTTAATTAAAAATGTTTTGTCTTTAACAGAAGAAATATAGCACTATTTTATAGCAAATTCGTCTTTGGCCGATCGAAGGTTATTTGGGATATATTCAGCGACACACGTGATATTAATAATAATAATAATAATCATAACTTTATTGATACAGAAAACCTTAGTTACAAAAGTACTTAACGATTTGTTCACATGTTCAGCTAAATGAAAGTAGCTTAAATAATGGAAACCCTGCCTCCTAAACTAGAGGAAATCCGTGACTTGGGAGTCAGTGTTCAGTGTTCAAATGTTCCAATAAACCTTTCTGTGCACAGATCAACTGTGTTTATATGATCTGTGTTTCTGTGTGTGTCGTTTATGATGAAGAATCTGATGACATTGGAGCAATAACAATTAATAATGATGAAGAATCTGATAACATTGGGGTAATAACAATTAACAATGATGAAGAATCTGATAACATTGGGGTAATAACAATTAACAAAAAGCTATCAATTTATGATGACGAATCTGATAACATTGGGGTAATAACATTTAACAAAAAGCTATCATGATGAAGAATCTGATAACATTGGGGTAATAATAATTAACAAAAACCTATCAATTTATGATGACGAATCTGATAACATTGGGGTAATAACAATTAACAAAAAGCTATCAATGTGATGTATGGTTATGAAGAGTTGGATCTGTGAGTATTTTGTGTTTATTTATTTATTATTATTTTATTGTATGCGTGTGGGTAGGGTGTGGATGTATGCATGGATGTGAAAGTGTGATAGAAGGGATGTATGTGAGGATGTGTGTGGGAGTGTGTATGGTAATGTAAGTACTTACACATAAACGAATATGATAGGATAATATATGTTTAGAGCAAGTTTAGAGTGAAATAACTGTGTGACTATGTAAGTATAACTGCGTGACTACGCTGCCACATATAATTCGGTAGTGGGGTACCTATACGGTCTGCCAAGCATCACCTTAAGCACAGGGAGCTGTGCTTACCTTACCTTGTTTTATAAGTGCCACCCCAGACCGGGATGCAATAGTTGATAACGGACTCGCAAAGTGCAAGATACACCATTTTTAGTGATTTGAATCCGCGCATTGGCGTAGTGACTTAAAAATGTAAATTAATTTCTGACTTTTGAAGTTAAACTGTCAACTTGGGTATACCACTTTAGTCCGTCATCAATCATCACACCCAGGTATTTAGTGTGAGTGACACGGGATAAGGTTGTACATGAGCTCGTAGAAGAGTTGATACATGTATGTGCCGCTATGGTAAATTCCAATGGGGCTTTGGTCCTTTGTTAATAGAAAAGGGAATGTAGTTACTTTTAGCCAAGTTTAGGGAGAGTAGATTATTCTGCAGCCACCTAACAACCATTTGTAACGATTGCTCCACAGGATATTTCACATCAGCCCATGTATCATCATATACAACAATTGCTGCGTCGTCAGCTAATGTGAAGATCTTGGAGCTGAGGAGAGGCAGTGTGCAAAGGTCATTTATATAGACTAGGAACAATGTAGGGCCAACCACACTGCCTTGCGGAACTCCGTATGTTGTGATTATTTAAAAGTTATGAAACATGAAACCGAAATTCAGCCCATTTCTTAAAGCTCAGTCTTCCTTCAACATCTCAAGGCCCGCACTACAATGAAACGCATTACTTTAAGCAACCGTTAGAACCCTAATGCTCCGTCAGACGAGATTGTTCGTACAAAAAGACTTTGACCCTACTTATGCAGCACCGTGTACTTATGTACCCACAAATGAATTATACAAAGGAACCTTTTCAGAGAGAATTCCTTATTCATCTTGTCGTACATAAAAATGAGGTGTAACCGGGCCTTTATTCGTACTAATCTCGTAAATCATTGGTCTGATTTTGTTAAGGTTTTCGTAATGTAACCTTGCGTAGAGGAGGATTGAAGGATTTTGAGAATTTACAAACATGAATTTGTACGTTATAGATGTAGGTAAATTTTACCGAGAAAAAATTTCCTCCAGAAGGAGATTTTCACTCACAACAGTAAAGTAATATTCTGTTAATAAGAATTGATCTAATATTCTAGGCTTTTAAGTATGCCATCTGGATACGCAGAGAAAAGTAAGCAATAAAAATACCTACTTATTTCAAGCGAGTAAAATAGCGAAAAGATTGAAGACAAACACATAAAAGAAAAAGCTCTCTACGTTGAGAACTCAAAGGCACATTCACATAACCCCAAAATTGCATCCATAAAAAGCGAAGAGGATGTTAATCCCCGCTATAAAGAATAGTGGACATCCGCGAAACAATCCACGGACGAATAAATGGCAGAATCGCATTATCACAGAACAGTACAGAAGGTCGGTTCCATACGAGTGAGTTTTCACTCGTTGTGTGCGACCTTACGACGTTACCAACCTTACCTAGACGTGCGTGTCTATGTATGCGTGTGCCTAAACAGGCATACGCACACATAGACACGTACGTATGGCGATCTCGGTCGAATCCCAGTTGCGAGTGCGCTTGCACTCGCTGTACGTCAAGCGTGTCTATGTGTGTGTGACTTTTCGCTCAATGTATGGAGCCAACCTTCTTTATTCTGTGGCGCAATGTTGGGCCATTCGTCTCCGGACATAACTACTACTCCGTCCATCTCGTGACACGGTCTGTAGCAAAACTTCAGAGTTTCTACAGCGAAAGCCTTTTTGTACGACTGTACTTAAAATATTTTATACAATATTTTTCACTGAAATCTTGGAATTTCTGTATTGTGCACTCAGCTAGCTTGTTGTTAATGAGAGAGATATATATTCGCTGGCGTCATTATTTCATGGCGAACTTAAATGTTCTAAAGAGTCACGTTCCGAAAAGACCAGAGAAAAATTACATTATTTCTTTTTGAATAAAAAGCAGTACCTGCAGATAATTTCTAGCGAGTGCAGAACGCAGTCATAAATAATTTATGGATGCTGGCGCTGGTCACTCTTTCTTATCGAGGCATTATCACATAGACTGTGCGTATGTTCTACTAGCCACTCGTCCTGCATAAAATATTTACTCCGCGTAATATTAATAATGGTGGAAAAGTCATAACCAAAGCTAGACAAGACTAAAAACAAGTAGGATGACCGAAAGCCACTTGTAAGCATACTGTTCTAAATAACTCCTCGTTTACCCCTAAAACTTCTGAAAATAAGAAACCAATACGAATAAAATAAAATTCAGCAAACAACAATGAACATACAAATAGAAAGTGCCTCGACCTTACCTGTGCAGGATGAAAGGTGAAGAATTCTCATTATGAAGCCAGGCTGGCAGAAACGCGAACAATTGTTGTATTGGAGGACGCGTATCACATACCTCTCGCGTTTAAGGACGAGTGTAGGGTTAACGCGTTTTGGATACGGACTGTTTATTGTTTTTTTTAAGTAAAAGGGTAGAATGTAGCGGATTGTGGCTGGAGTTGGCGGGTTAAGGGTTATATTTTATATACCTGGTACGTCTAGACAGGCCTACACTGTCTTCACATACCTATTAACACTGTAATTTGAAAACATTGTAAAAGCCAATTATTTTTAAAAGAGTAACCGTGGAGTTTCTTGCCGGCTCTTCTCCATAGGAAACGACCAATTGGAACCGTGCACCTAGCTTCTGACGTGTCATAAGTGCCCATGTAGGTTTATGTGAAATAAAAATATATCTTTTGTAATTGGAGATTGTTAGTTAAAACCCAGTGGCCCAAACAGAACCTATGCCATAATTATGCTATTAAAGACAGATATCACTCATGTTATATGTGTTTAACCAAACCTTTGGGGAATACAGGTGTGATGTCATCATGACGCCTGTATTCCCCAAAGGTTTGGGTACACCTTCTAGTACACCAACATTTCGCCATTATGTTTAAGTTTCTATTAAAGAGTTATAAACAAATTAATCATTATTGCTAAGGTGGGTTCTATAGTCGATTGTCTAGATCGGAAATATTGGAATGACTATGATCAAACTATTTTATGTACGAGAAGACGAAAGTGCAATTATTAACAATAGTTTTCAAAGACTAGGCTGGGAGAAATAAGAACAATTGTTGTAATGGAGTACACGTGTCACATACCTCTCGCGTTGTTTAAAGACGAGTGTAGGGTTAACGCGTTTTGGATACGGACTGTTTATAGGTTTATTGTTTTTTGAGTTGAATTGAAATTGAATTGAATGGTATAAAGTAGCAGATTGTGGCTGGAGTTGGCGGGGTGAGGGTTATATTGTAATTAGAATTTGTTAATTATAACCCCAGTGGCCCGGACGGAACTTATGAAATAATTATGTTATTGAAGGGTAATAAACAAATGATTTATTAATGATAAGGTGGGTTCTATAGTTGATTCTATGATCTAACTTTTTATGTACGGAAAGATCAAGTTGCAATGATTAACAATACTTTTTTTAAAGATTAGGCTGTATTGTTCACATTGTTCACATTTCTTAGTAGAAATGCGAATAATGTAGTCTTTGAAAATTATTGTTATAGTGAAGGTGTCACATACCTCTTGCGTTTATTTTATTTTATTCAAAAGGAACCACAAACAGCTAAAATATACAGTATAGAAAAAGAACACACACACATAACAATTGAACAAAGCTGTTCACAGATTAACTGTGGAATATATTTAATATAAACGTTGTTTAAGGATAAACTTGTTCCTAACCGTGGGTTAACGCATTTTGGATACAGACTGTTTACAGGTCAACTGTTTTTAGAATATAAGGGTTATAATGTGGCAGATTGTGGGTATAGTTTGCGTGTTGAGGGTTATATTGCAATTTGGACTTATTAAGGCGCTGACAAGACCCAATTGACCAAAATAGGCTTCTCTTAAGAAAGAAAATTGCCAAATCTGTATAGTTTGTGGTAGCGGAAAAAATATATGTTAATTTTGAACATATTTCACAGAACTTGGTTGTCACCAAAACACGTTTTGAAAAAAAAATCTCGATACAAACTAACGTTAAACTAACCTCTTACCTTGAGTTCTAATCCAAAATATCTGTATTAAATATCAACATACATTACGTATTTAATTAATAACAAAAACGTCTTATTTGAACGCAGAACTTGGTTGTTATTTATTTTCGATTACTCAACTCAATTCTGAGTAAATAGATAATTACTTCATATTTTGCAATAAATTACAAGCGTTTTGGCGTCGCGCTTCTCTTTCTTTTCTATGCAATCTGACAGTGACCGCGGTTTAGGTGTTGTCAGCGTCTTAATTATGGGCTTCGGAGAAATTTAATGAAGTAATGAGTGATAGAAAGCTGGGTGTGCGGTAAGCATATAATTGAACCTAATTAAATATTATTTTTTTTTTAAAGAATGAGAAAGTTCGACCTGTTTGGGGAGCACTAATTCCTTTGTATGATTTTTTAATAATTAAAATGGCGGCCCTATGATTAAAAATAATGTTAAAATTCTTCATGTTCATGTTTTTGCAGAAGCTTCAAATCTTTCTATGCCTATCGTTTCCATAAACAGTTACAAAAGATTTGAGAGTGTCCTATCCAGTTCACATACATACATTTTCTACATCCACGACTATTTCCAAAAGCGTCCATAAATTTATATATAGCCTACTAAAACTATTAGTTATAGTGTTCAACGTATGTCGACCCTTGTTACTTTTTGTCACTTTTTAATTACGGAGGTTAACGGTGAAAACAGCAACAATAGACGTTCAAAATTCAGTCGGTTCATTGTTTAATCAAGATCTTACGTTGAATAATACAGGGTGATGATTTACTCACCTGCATCCTTTAAGGGGGTGATACTACTCGTCATACTTCCTCGTCGTACTTTCGCTACGAAAATCATATCGGTATTGTAAAAAAGTAGGTTCCTGGAAAATACGCTCTCCTAGATTTACCCTTCTTAGGTCAATATTTTAATGTCCACAGTATGCTTCCCTCTGCCAACAGGGTGACTACTTTTAATTTTATATTCCGAGACTATGATGGGTGTTACGTAAACTTCGTTTAATTTTAATATCTTCCAGGAACATTAACTTTAATAAACTTTTTATGCCATAACTTTACGCTCGTTTTGCCGTAGGGAGTAAGTGGATTATGTCAAATATATTTGTATTAAAGACCGCAGGGGCAGTTAAGTTTTATGCCCCGATTGAAGAACAAGAGGTTTAATAACTGGATGATAAAAATAGGATTTGCACTCATCTTCTACAGCTTTGAGAACATCTACCAACAGTTGAGTTCTGAAAGCTTGCACTTGTTGTAAACAACCATTTCTGTCTCATGTTGGTTTAGTTGCGTACCATTTCAGTCACAGTTGATGTGCACGCTCCCTAAATTGTCATTTTTATCCGAACGGAGAGGTAAAACGAGAACCATCTACACATATATTGCCCCAGTTTTTCGATAAAAAACCCAGTCAATATTCTACAGGAACACAAACCGTGAAAGACGGGTGATTGGCAGTATCGACTGGTGGAATCTGAAGGGAAAATAATAAAAATATAAGACGAGATGAACAGCTAACGTATCAATCCGAGTGATTGAGTCCTTTGCGAACATTCGCGGGGATTGGATGCCAAGATGGATTGTAAAAGATTTTACGGATACAATTCTTTTGGGAGACAATCGCGGGAATGTTGCTTTAAAAGATAACAAAATACTGAGGCTCTCACAAATCACTTAAGACATTTAACGCTAAACGTATACTAGCGTACCTTAGCTCTATGTCTGAATCATTAAAATTATTATGTTTATTATCTCAATTACCTCTTCTCCTTGAATTTGTATACAATAATGTAGGTATATATTATAGTAAATATGTATGTATGTGTATTAAAAATTGGTAACCTATTTATGTATTTGTGTATCTATTTTATTTATAATATTTTAATATTTATTATTGTTATTATTTTCTCTCAGAGCACCTGACATCTTATCTCTTTACGACTCTTGGTTGACGAGTAAAGAATGCCTAAGGCATTAAGTCCACCCTTGTACATTATTGTGTGCGAGAAATTTAAATAAATTTATAATCGTTTGAAGATGACAGAGACTGAATGATATTTTAAAGTTTAAACGTACTAAGTGATATTTGGTATGGTTGTCAGTGCTGGGCACGCCACAATTGCGGCGATAAGTCCCCTCTTTGAGGAGTGGCTAAAGAGGCGCAACGGCGTCCTCACCTTCCGCCTGACGCAGGTCCTCACCAGACACGGCAGCTTCGGGAGGTTCCTGAGTCGGATAAGGCGGGAGGAAACGCCCGGGCGTCACCACTGTGTGGATCGCCCGGAGGACACGGTGGAGCATACGGTGGAGGTCTGCCCGGCTTGGACAGAGCACCACCGTGTCCTCTCGCGTCCGGCCCTGGTTCAGGCCATGGTACGGAGCGAGAGGGCATGGGCAGCCGTCACTTCCTTCTGCGAAGCAGTAATGCTCGCAAAGGAGGAGGCGGGACGGTTGAGGGAAAGGCATGTTTCGCGCCCTCTCGCCCCTAGCCGCCGCAGGAGACGCCCTGGGCGTCGGGAATCCCGGGCGGATTTCCGGCCACCGTAGGCGCGGGCTTGCGGACGGTGAGCAATGGGTAGCTCACCGTTCGGTAAGGACTAGGCCCGGGTCGACGGCGCGTTGTATTCCACGCGCGCCTCAAAGAGATGTCGTCAGCACAAAGGTAGGTGTCCACTAGGGCCGATGCCTGCCGGGGTCGCGGGAAGGTACTTATGGGTCACCGAGGCCCCCGCAACACAAGCAACAGGAAGGAATACGGGTGGGGTTTAGTCAGTAAGAGTCTGACACACCCTCCCGCTCCGGCCAGAGCGGGAGAAGTTATTTGATGATTTCCCACCATCAAAAAAAAAAAAAGTGATATTTGGTGCAAGTGGACCTAAAAGCCTGTTTTACGCTATCCAGATAGTAGATAGATCTCCATAGTGTAAAACAGGCTTTTAACTTCCTTTTTTTTCTCGTAGGTAGTAACCATCTACAAGAATAAGAAACATACTTTTTAGGATTTATGAATTACTAGCCGTTTTCCGCAACTTCCCTTCGTCTGTCATTCAGGATGAAACGGATATATTCTTCTCCAGGTTATGGTCTACCCATGTGCTCAATTTCATCCAAATCCATTCAGCCGTTTTAACGTGAAAGTGTAACAAAAAACAAATAAAATCATCGTATTTACAATATTGATTTGGAGCTGTCATGTAGTTAAGTTAACTGAAACTTGTCCGGAGGCAGTAAAATAGGCCATAGAATACATCGTTCGTATCAAAATACCAATAAACATTATTAATTATAGTTATATTTATTTAAATGTCATCTTACATAGAGAAGTAGGTAAGATAATGTGCCAAATAGACATTATGCCGCTATACCTATACAAATATATTTAGACCTTATACCATAACTAATTAAGTTCAGATTAGCAGTATGTAAATAATCCAATCATTTTAGTAGTTTTAGGGTTCCGTAGGGAATCTTTATAGTTTCACCATGTTCGTCTGTCTGTCTGTCCGCGGATTAGCTCAGAGACTTTTAGTACTAGAAAGCCGTACTTTGGCATGGGTAAATAAACATATTATTAATTACGCTGACAAAGTGGTATAATAAAATATTGTATTAAGTGGGGGTGTTTCGCCGGGGCAGCCAAAGGGTGCGGGTGCTGCGCAGGCGGCGAAGGCTTCAGCATCAGCGGCGAGAGCTCCAGCCCCGACGGCGAGGGCTCTGACCCTGGCGGCGAGGGCATCGGCCCAGGTGGCAAGACGGCCGCCCCCGCCTCCTAAATCTCTTTCGGCCGATGCCGAATGGCAAGTAGCCGGAGAGAAGAGGAAGGCGGCTAAGGCAAAGAGGGCGGCCAAAAAGAGGGAGAGGCGGCAGCGGCGCAAGGAGCGCACCGCCGCGGCTAGGCTCCGCGCCCCGAATTCCGCAGCTGTAGTGATCACACTACAGCCGGATGCGGAAAAGAAGGGCGTGTCCTATAGGACGGTGATGGCGAAGGTGGGTGAGGCGGTGCGCCTGGAGGAGCTCGGCGCAGCAAAAGGCCTCAAAATGAAGGTGACGGTGACTGGGGCCCGAATGGTGGAGGTCCCCGGTAGGGCCAGTGGCCCGGCCGCTGACGCCCTGGCCGAAAGGCTTAGGGCGTCACTAAATGCGGACGAAGTCCGAGTGTCCAGGCCCACCAAATGCGCTAGCATGCGCATCACGGGCCTGGACGACTCCGCGACTGAAGAGAAGGTGGTCGCCGCAGTGGTTAGGACCGGGGGGTGCTCTGCCGAGCAGGTGAAGGCAGGCATCATCCGTCCTGACTCCACGGGGCTGCAAACCGTTATGGTGAGCTGCCCCGTGTCGGCGGCCAGGAAAGTTACCGGGGAGGGCCAACAGCTATTGGTGGGCTGGGTTTCCGCGCAGGTGAAACTGCTGGAACCCAGACCTCTGAGGTGCTTCCGCTGCCAGGTGGGCAACCACGTGCAAGCGAATTGCACCTCGGAGGTGGACCGCAGCGGTCTCTGCTACCGCTGTGGTCAGCCCGGGCACAAGGCCGGCTCTTGCAACGCCACGCCGCACTGTGCCGTATGTGCGGCGGCTGGCAAGCCGGCCGAGCACCGGATGGGGGGCAAGGCCTGCGCCCCACCCACCAAAGCCAGGGCCAGAGGCAAGCCCTCCGCCACCGCCGTCACCACTGCCACCGCCGCTGCCGCCTCCAACACCGCCGTCGTCGCCGCCGCCACCGTGGCCGCAGCGGCAGGCCCCTCTCAGGGGGCTGGGAAGGAGGCCCAAGAGGGGGCTGACATGGAGTGCCATTAATGGCCCCATTGCGCCTCCTCCAGGCGAACATCAACCACTGCGCCGCCGCTCAGGATCTGTTGCTCCAGAGCATGGCGCAGTGGTCGATTAACATCGCCGTGGTCGCTGAGCCGTACTTTGTCCCGCCCAGGGATGACTGGGTGGAGGACCTGAGCGGCTCAGTGACCCTAATTTCGTCGGCCGCCGCCGGTACCCCGTCCCTCGAGGCCGTCAAGAGAGGACGGGGCTGCGTAGCAGCACGGTTCGGGGAGTTTGTCGTGGTAGGGGTCTACCTCTCTCCGAACCGAACTTTTGCCGAGCTCCACAACTCCCTTGCGGAGTTGAGAGACGTCGTCGTCGGGTTTGGTTCCCTCCCCGTGTTCGTCCTCGGGGACTTTAATGCCAAGAATCTGGCTTGGGGTTCCCGGTTAACGGACACACGGGGCAGGATGGTGGAGGACTGGGCTCTGGAGACAGGCCTGGTCGTCCTAAACCGGGGTTCTGTCCCCACGTGTGTGCGGATGCGGGGTGAATCAGTGGTGGACATCTCGTTCGCCAGCCCCGCTCTGTCGCCGCGTGTAGTTGACTGGCGTGTCATGGAGGGGGTGGAGACCTATTCCGATCACCGGTATATCCAGTTCGACGTCTCCGCCCAGACCTCGGACGCGCCGGTCCGACGGGCCCCGAGTGGTCCGCGGTGGGCGCTGAAGCAGCTGGACCGGGAGCTCCTCCTGGAAGCCTCGATCGTGCAGGCCTGGGTGTCACCACCGGACAGGCCTGCCGACATCAACGACGAGGCGGAGTGGTTCCGGGAGGCCATGTCCGACATATGTGACGTGGCAATGCCCCGGGTCCAGCCTGGACGTGCCTCGCGCCAGGTGTACTGGTGGTCGCAGAAGCTGACGGCTCTGCGCACTGCGTGCGTGGCTGCGCGACGCCGGTACACCAGGCACCGCAGGCTCCGTATCAAACCTCCGGATACGGAAGCCATTCAGGCGGAGCTGTACGAGGGGTACAGAGCGGCGAAGACCGCCCTCCAAGCGGAGATCTTGCGGGCCAGGGGTTTGGCCCGCGAGGAGTCGCTGGGGACTCTGGACAGGGACCCGTGGGGACGCCCGTACAAGGTGGTGCGGGATAAACTCCGCCCATGGGCTCCCCCGCTAACGCAGAGTCTCCGGCCCCAGCTTGTGGAGGACGTGGTGAGCGCTCTGTTCCCTTCGCGAGGGGAACACTCCTCCCCACCTATGGCTCCGCCTACTGCGGTGCCTGATGCGGACCACACCGCCGACGACGACGACGATGCTCCGGAGGTGACCGAGGGAGAAATGAGAGCGGCGGTACGCAGGCTTAATGCCAAAAATACCGCCCCAGGACCCGACGGCTTACCTGGGAAGGCCTGGGTCCTGGCCTTGGAGGCTCTCGGGCCTCGACTTAGGGGGCTCCTAAGCGCATGCATGGAGAGGGGCCAGTTCCCGCTTCGCTGGAAGACGGGGAAACTGGTCCTCATAAAGAAGGCAGGGCGCCCTGCGGACTCTTCGTCCGCTTATCGGCCCATCGTGCTGCTCGACGAGGTGGGCAAGCTCTTTGAAAGAGTCATTGCAGACCGCCTCGTCGGCCAGCTGGTGCGGGTGGGGCCGGATTTGGCGGAGAGCCAGTTTGGTTTCCGCAGAGGGCGCTCTACGGTGGACGCCATCATGCGTGTGCGAGCCCTGACGACGGGGAATGCTGTTTCCCAGGGTGGGGTCGTCTTGGCGGTGTCTCTAGACATTGCCAATGCCTTCAATACCCTGCCCTGGAGTTGCATCAGGGAGGCACTCCGGTATCACCGGATGCCGACCTACCTCTGTCGTGTGGTCGAGGCCTATTTGACGGACAGGGCCGTCATCTACCCCGGTCACCAGGGAGTGTGGAACCGGCAAGAGATGTCGTGCGGTGTCCTACAGGGATCGGTCCTGGGGCCGCATCTGTGGGACATCGGATACGACTGGGTGCTGCGCGCCGACCTCCCTAGCGGCGTCAGCGTAGTGTGCTACGCTGACGACACGTTGGTCCTGGCGCAGGGGAGGTCGCACCAGGCGGCGGCCGAATTAGCGGCACGCGGGGTTGCGACAATCGTCGAAAGGATCCGGCAATTGGGACTCGAGGTGGCCCTGCACAAGTCCGAGGCCATGTATTTTCATGGTCCTCGGAACGCGCCACCGTTGGGGTCCCAAATAACGGTAGGAGGGGTTTCTATCGGCGTCGAGTCGACGATGAAGTACCTGGGACTCGTCCTCGACAGCCGGTGGAACTTCGTGGAGCATTTCCGACGTTTGGCTCCCAAATTGATGCGGGCGGGCGCTGCATTGAAGCGGCTCCTGCCCAATCTAGGGGGTCCAAACGCCTCCTGCCGGAGGCTCTACGCGGGGGTCGTGCGGTCCATGGCCCTCTACGGGGCTCCTGTATGGGCGCGCTCTCTGGCGCTGCGGCCAGCCCGCCGGTTGAGCGCGGCCCAAAGGGTCATGGCCATCCGGATGGTCCGAGGATACCGCACGGTCTCCTGTGAGGCAGCGAGCCTCCTTGCCGGATTGCCGCCATGGGATCTGGAGGCAAAAGCCCTCGCGCACGTATGGGAGTGGCGCGAGGAGGCGAAACACCGGGGCGTAAGTCCGCTGCCGCGAGAAATCGCGGCACAGCGGACGGAGCTCCGGCGGGATCTCATGGCGTCATGGAAAGTATGGTTGTCGCAACCCAGTGCTGGGCACGCCACGATTTTGGCGATAAGTCCCCTCTTTGAGGAGTGGCTGGAGTGGCGCCACGGCGTCCTCACCTTCCGCCTGACGCAGGTCCTCACCGGACACGGCAGCTTCGGGAGGTTCCTGTGTCGGATAAGGCGGGAGGAAACGTCCGGGTGTCACCACTGTGTGGATCGCCCGGAGGACACGGTGGAGCATACGGTGGAGGTCTACCCGGCTTGGGCAGAGCACCGCCGTGTCCTCGTGGAGGCGATCGGCGGCAGAGACCTCTCGCGTCCGGCCCTGGTTCAGGCCATGGTACGGAGCGAGAGGGCATGGGCAGCCGTCACCTCCTTCTGCGAAGCAGTAATGCTCGCTAAGGAGGAGGCGGGACGGTTGAGGGAAAGGCAAGTTTCGCGCCCTCTCGCCCCTAGCCGCCGCAGGAGACGCCCAGGGCGTCGGGAATCCCGGGCGGATTTCCGGCCACCGTAGGCGCGGGCTTGCGGACGGTGAGCAATGGGTAGCTCACCGTCCGGTAAGGCCCAGGCCCGGGTCGACGGCGCGTCGTATTCAACGCGCGCCTCAAAGAGATGTCGTCAGCACAAAGTAGGGGTCCACTAGGGCCGATGCCTGCCGGGGTCGCGGGAAGGTACTTATGGGTCACCGAGGCCCCCGCAACACAGGCAACAGGAAGGAATACGGGTGGGTTTTAGTCAGTAAGAGTCTGACACACCCTCCCGCTCCACCCAGAGCGGGAGAAGTTATTTGATGATTTCCCACCCTCAAAAAAAAAAAAAAGTGGGGGTGTTGTTTTTTCTCCTCTATCCCATGGCATGGGTTATCGTTGGATAGGCCGTTCAAAAATATTGCGGGTTTGTGAAAACCATTTTTCGATTCAGGGATCTGTTTGCGTAATATTAAGCTTGAAAGTGCAAAGTTTCGTTAGAGTCAAGTGCCCCCCCTGTCAGTACTGTACGTGTAAATTAGTACTTGGATATAGAAATTAAAAAGAAAACAATCACAGCTAAGTAGACTATACAAGTTAACAAGTAATAGTTGGCCAATTAAAATTTGCAATTGGAATGTATGGGAGGACATCAATTTTAACTACAATATCAAGTTTGTTCTTGGAATAAATTCATCCCAACTACGGAACCCTTCCCTTCATTGTGCGTATTCCGACATGAACTTGACCGGTTTTTAGGGTTCTCTGTCTGTCTGTCCCCGCTTTAGCAGAGACGCTTAGTTCTAGAAAGCTGTAATTTGACATGGATATACATTTATTATTATATTATACATTTATATTTATTGAGAGCAGTGGTGGCCCAGTGGTAACGGCCGCGACTTACGAGTTGCAGTTACGAGTTGTCGTAGGTTCGAACATGGACAGGCGCTTTACTTTGTGTAAATTATTTCATCACCACTGCTCTCAAAACGGTGAAGGAAAACATCGTGAGGAAACCGGCATGTCCTAGAACCAAAAATTCGATGACATGTGACATCTACCAACCCGCACTGGGCGCGCGTGGTGGATTACGGCCCACTCCCCCTCACAGAGAGGAGGCCTGTGTCCCAGCAGTGGGAACATTATAGGCTAATTATGTATACATTTATTAATCACGCAGACAAAGTAGTAAAATAAAATCTTGTTTAAAAAAACATATATTATTATGTAACGGTATATTTTAGCCAACATAGGAAGGTATTATTTTATACTTACATACATAAACTCACACTCATCCAATAGGGATAGGCAGAAACTATAGAATGCCACCTGCTACGATACTAAAATACTAAGATATTATTTTAATCAATATTCGACGTGTCGGATTGTGAGCAAGTTGTTTACACGTGAACAATTTTATGCCAATTACTGATCTGTATATAGCTGGTTGCCTAATCGAAAACCGATTTACTAAGATATTCTGCAAAAATATGTTTTAGGTATTCTATTCAATAAGTGAAATGATTTAATGCTCTGAAATGAGCATGAGCATAGAGCAAGCCAGCACCTCCAATATCTGTCTTTCAATCTCAATACGAAGGAAATTCCATTGCTTGATACCTGTTTCAAAAATGTGTCTGCTCCACAACGTAAATAACACAATTAATGTTATTTAATTGTCAAAGTGAATGGCATTGCTATTGTGCGTATTTATAATTCTAACGTGACGATACTATTGCGGTCGTCCACGTCCATAAAATGTATGGAATTACGTGCACGTTATAACGTTATCGGGGCCGGAAATTTAAAAGCGTTACCATATATTTCCATACATTTTACTTCCCTGTGTCATCGTGATGCTGTGACGTGAACGTCGACGTACACGATAATATTGACATGTTAGAAATTATAAAAGCTATTAGAAATTATAAGTTTGAAATTACGCAATAACCCCGCAAATTGTCAATTGCCTCACTTATATAATTCATTTTCCAGCGTCATTTTTTAAATATGCCTGACATTTGATATTGCCATTTCAAACAGCTGAGACCAATAATAGTTATAATGACATTACGCATTTTCTATTTCCATTTCACAAAAGCTATTAACAGAGCAGCTTTTTACGGGCACAATGCATCGTATCTCCGTCGTGCATTACTTGACGTGAACCCATTATTCCTATTGAGTTATAGTGAACTAAAATTGGATTCCAATTCACGTGACGGCTTTTTTTTTTTTTGTTTTTTTTTTTTGAGGGTGGGAAATCATCAAATAACTTCTCCCGCTCTGGGCGGAGCGGGAGGGTGTGTCAGACTCTTACTGACTAAAACCCACCCGTATTCCTGTTGCCTGTGTTGCGGGGGCCTCGGTGACCCATAAGTACCTTCCCGCGACCCCGGCAGGCATCGGCCCTAGTGGACCCCTACTTTGTGCTGACGACATCTCTTTGAGGCGCGCGTGGAATACGACGCGCCGTCGACCCGGGCCTGGTCCTTACCGGACGGTGAGCTACCCATTGCTCACCGTCCGCAAGCCCGCGCCTACGGTGGCTGGAAATCCGCCCGAGATTCCCGACGCCCAGGGCGTCTCCTGCGGCGGCTAGGGGCGAGAGGGCGCGAAACGTGCTCACGTGACGGCTTGGAAGTACCTCCTAGTAGTCCTATTGCAATTCACGAGCGCAGGTCCTGTGACGTTATGCTATTGTTGTAAGGCATACGTTGCAATGATTGACGCGCTTTCGTGAAATGTAACGACGTATCAGGCAAACACCCGAGGGAATATCGATGTAATCGATGTTGACCAGATTTGTTTGTTCACTTCAATCGATTACGTGACAATTGTAGCCGACGCGATTGCTTTGAACTCTAGGGGCTCGAGGCTACAGTCTATAAGTGTCTGTTTCTAGAACGGCTATTAGAATTTATTTCGTACGTTTTGATGATCGGGGCGTTTAAGGAATCGTTTGGGAGTGCACAATGAACAGAGAAAATTTAGCTTTAACATTATTTATAATTCTTTGATCGAAAAAACATCAAAAATGTGTTTTCCATGTTTTTAGGGTACCGTAGTAAACAAGGAACCCTTATAGTTTCGCTATGTCCGTCTGTCTAGTAGTACTAGAAAGCTGTAATTTGGCATAGGTATACATATTAATCACGCCGACATAGTGCTAAAACAAAATCTTGAAATAAATTTTTTTCAGGTACCTCCCTTGCACGTAATGTGGGGAAGGTATTTTTTTCTCGTCTACCCCATGGTGTGGGGTATCGTTGGATAGGCCGTTTAAAAATATTGTCAATTCAAGGATCCGCTTGCGTAATATTAAGCATTAAAATGCAAATTTTTGTTAGGGTGTCCCCGCCTCTGCCAGCTAAATGGTTGTTAATGAAGATGTGAAAAAAATCATGGCAGTAGTACATTTATAATGAAATTAAAAGGAAAACTATCACAGCTATGTGGGCTTTACAAGTTAACGAGTAATAGTCGACCAACTTAAATTTGCAGTTGGAGAATTAATTGTGGCATAATTATATCGGTGTATGGATATATAATACAACTACGATGCTAAGTTTTTTTTTGGGATTCATTCATACCAACTTCCCAACTACGGAACCCTTCATTGTGCGTGGTCCGACACGCACTTGGCCGGTTTTTCTATAGATAAATTGTGAATCTGGAAAAAATCACTGTTTAATGCTTTTTCATAGGTAATAACAGAATAGATTTTCTTGTTATTAATTCATCATCATCACCATTTCAGCCCAAAGACGTCCACTGCTGGACATAGGCTTTCCCGAAGTACCGCCACTTCGACCGGTTCTGTACTTCCTGCATCCAGCGGATTCCTGCGGCCTCCACAAGGTCATCGGTCCACCTTATAGAAGGCCTTCCAATGACACGTCGTCCGGTACGCGGTCGCCACTCTAGAACCATCCGGCCCTATCGGCCATCGAGAAATGTGCCCTGCCCACCGCCACTTAAGTTTGATAATTCTTCGGGCTGTATCGGTAACCTTGGTTCCCCTTGGTTGTTATTAATTAGTAATAGTAATTTCATTTAATAAGAAGAAAATCTATTCAGTTACTTATAGATTTTTGGAAAACTATTTTATATGATATTCGTATAAAAAGACTATCCTTCTCGTACTTTTGAACGTTATATAGGATTTTATCACTTGATAAAAAATTTGGCAAGGCACTAAATTATAACTAGTTATATAAATTCTGAAAAACTTTCCGTAAGCATATATTTTTATGAAGTCTGGCGCAAATTTTGAAACGCGTCCAAGGCACTTGCAGACTCAGCGAAGCAGTCGCCAGCTGATAGCGCGCAAACAACTCTGATTATGTAAATTATCCTGCATAAAATGCACCAGATATTTCTGGCAAACTAACCAGGCAAAATGTTTCTCAGGCATGGGCAGAATTTTGATCACAATTATACTTTTAAGGCGCAGATATATGATTTTAGTGACTTTTAAATCTGTTAGTACGCCTTCATATAATGCAAGTAAGTTATGCAAAAAATGTATGTTAAACTAGAACGCATACACATCAATTATATGTGTGAATATTTAAGTATTGTAGTACATACTTTATGAAATACATTCAGGAAGTAATGTCTACCCAAAGCATAAAAAACGATATTACTTTCAAACTACTAAAGATATTTTCATGATTTTTTTTTTGTATGAACAGAACAGAATTCCCTATGGAAATGAATGGCGGCGCGGCGCGGCGTGCGCGCGACGCACATTTGTATGGCCAAGGTCAACGACGATTACCGACCATTTTTTTTTTGGGTGGGATATCATCAAATAACTTCTCCCGCTCTGGGCGGAGCGGGAGGGTGTGTCAGACTCTTACTGACTAAAACCCACCCGTATTCCTTCCGTTGCCTGTGTTGCCAGGGGCCTCGGTAACCCTTTTGTACCTTCCCGTGACCCCGGCAGGCATCGGCCTTAGTGGACCCCTATACTTGTCAAAAAAAAAAGAGAATTTTTATGGGGTCATCGCCCGCAATTATTGTAGTCACTTGAAATATTAGATTAAGAAATCTGTTTTTATTTGTGTAAACAATACAGACGTGATGGGTATTGATATCAACAAATAAAACATAAGAAAACGGTTTTTCTCAACTCATACTTCAAGTAACAACACTAAGAGAAGGTGGTCGCCGCAGTGGTTAGGACCGGGGGATGCTCTGCCGAGCAGGTGAAGGCAGGCACCATCCGTCCTGACTCCACGGGGCTGCAAACCGTTATGGTGAGCTGCCCCGTGTCGGCGGCCAGAAAAATAACCGGGGAGGGCCAACGGCTATTGGTGGGCTGGGTTTCCGCGCAGGTGAAACTGCTGGAACCCAGACCTCTGAGGTGCTTCCGCTGCCAGGTGGGCAACCACGTGCAGGCGAATTGCACCTCGGAGGTGGACCGCAGCGGTCTCTGCTACCGCTGTGGTCAGCCCGGGCACAAGGCCGGCTCCTGCAACGCCACGCCGCACTGTGCCGTATGTGCGGCGGCTGGCAAGCCGGCCGAGCACCGGATGGGGGGCAAGGCCTGCGCCCCACCCACCAAAGCCAGGGCCAGAGGCAAGCCCTCCGCCACCGCCGTCACCGCCGCAGCCGCCACCACTGCCACCGCCGCTGCCGCCTCCAACACCGCCGTCGTCGCCGCCGCCACCGTGGCCGCTGCGGCAGGCCCCTCTCAGGGGGCTGGGAAGGAGGCCCAAGAGGGGGCTGACATGGAGTGCCATTAATGGCCCCATTACGCCTCCTCCAGGCGAACATCAACCACTGCGCCGCCGCTCAGGATCTGTTGCTCCAGAGCATGGCGCAGTGGTCGATTAACATCGCCGTGGTCGCTGAGCCGTACTTTGTCCCGCCCAGGGATGACTGGGTGGAGGACCTGAGCGGCTCAGTGACCCTAATTTCGTCGGCCGCCGCCGGTACCCCGTCCCTCGAGGCCGTCAAGAGAGGACGGGGCTGCGTAGCAGCACGGTTCGGGGAGATTGTCGTGGTAGGGGTCTACCTCTCTCCGAACCGAACTCTTGCCGAGCTCCACAACTCCCTTGCGGAGTTGAGAGACGTCGTCGTCGGGTTTGGTTCCCTCCCCGTGTTCGTCCTCGGGGACTTCAATGCCAAGAATCTGGCTTGGGGTTCCCGGTTAACGGACACACGGGGCAGGATGGTGGAGGACTGGGCCCTGGAGACAGGCCTGGTCGTCCTAAACCGGGGTTCTGTCCCCACGTGTGTGCGGATGCGGGGTGAATCAGTGGTGGACATCTCGTTCGCCAGCCCCGCTCTGTCGCCGCGTGTAGTTGACTGGCGTGTCATGGAGGGGGTGGAGACCTATTCCGATCACCGGTATATCCGGTTCGACGTCTCCGCCCAGACCTCGGACGCACCGGTCCGACGGGCCCCGAGTGGTCCGCGGTGGGCGCTGAAGCAGCTGGACCGGGAGCTCCTCCTGGAAGCCTCGATCGTGCAGGCCTGGGTGTCACCACCGGACAGGCCTGCCGACATCAACGACGAGGCGGAGTGGTTCCGGGAGGCCATGTCCGACATATGTGACGTGGCAATGCCCCGGGTCCAGCCTGGACGTGCCTCGCGCCAGGTGTACTGGTGGTCGCAGGAGCTGACGGCTCTGCGCACTGCGTGCGTGGCTGCGCGACGCCGGTACACCAGGCACCGCAGGCTCCGTATCAAACCTCCGGATACGGAAGCCATTCAGGCGGAGCTATACGAGGGGTACAGAGCAGCGAAGACCGCCCTCCAAGCGGAGATCCTGCGGGCCAGGGGGTTGGCCCGCGAGGAGTCGCTGGGGACTCTAGACAGGGACCCGTGGGGACGCCCGTACAAGGTGGTGCGGGATAAACTCCGCCCATGGGCTCCCCCGCTAACGCAGAGTCTCCGGCCCCAGCTTATGGAGGACGTGGTGAGCGCTCTGTTCCCTTCGCGAGGGGAACACTCCTCCCCGCCTATGGCTCCGCCTACTGCGGTGCCTGATGCGGACCACACCGCCGACGACGACGACGATGCTCCGGAGGTGACCGAGGGAGAAATGAGAGCGGCGGTACGCAGGCTTAATGCCAAAAATACCGCCCCAGGACCCGATGGCTTACCTGGGAAGGCCCCAGGCCTTCCCAGGTAAGCCATCGGGTCCTGGCCTTGGAGGCTGGTCCTGGCCTTGGAGGCTCTCGGGCCTCGACTTAGGGGGCTCCTAAGCGCATGCATGGAGAGGGGCCAGTTCCCGCTTCGCTGGAAGACGGGGAAACTGGTCCTCATAAGGAAGGCAGGGCGCCCTGCGGACTCTCCGTCCGCTTATCGGCCCATCGTGCTGCTCGACGAGGTGGGCAAGCTCTTTGAAAGAGTAATTGCAGACCGCCTCGTCGGCCAGCTGGTGCGGGTGGGGCCGGATTTGGCGGAGAGCCAGTTTGGTTTCCGCAGAGGGCGCTCTACGGTGGACGCCATCATGCGTGTGCGAGCCCTGACGACGGGGAATGCTGTTGCCCAGGGTGGGGTCGTCTTGGCGGTGTCCCTAGACATCGCCAATGCCTTCAATACCCTGCCCTGGAGTTGCATCAGGGAGGCACTCCGGTATCACCGGATGCCGACCTACCTCTGTCGTGTGGTCGAGGCCTATTTGACGGACAGGGCCGTCATCTACCCCGGTCACCAGGGAGTGTGGAACCGGCAAGAGATGTCGTGCGGTGTCCCACAGGGATCGGTCCTGGGGCCGCATCTGTGGGACATCGGATACGACTGGGTGCTGCGCGCCGACCTCCCTAGCGGCGTCAGCGTAGTGTGCTACGCTGACGACACGTTGGTCCTGGCGCAGGGGAGGTCGCACCAGGCGGCGGCCGAATTAGCGGCACGCGGGGTTGCGACAATCGTCGAAAGGATCCGGCAATTGGGACTCGAGGTGGCCCTGCACAAGTCCGAGGCCATGTGCTTTCATGGTCCTCGGAACGCGCCACCGTTGGGGTCCCAAATAACGGTAGGAGGGGTTTCTATCGGCGTCGAGTCGACGATGAAGTACCTGGGACTCGTCCTCGACAGCCGGTGGAACTTCGTGGAGCATTTCCGACGTTTGGCTCCCAAACTGGAGCGGGCGGGCGCTGCATTGAAGCGGCTCCTGCCCAATCTAGGGGGTCCAAACGCCTCCTGCCGGAGGCTCTACGCGGGGGTCGTGCGGTCCATGGCCCTCTACGGGGCACCTGTATGGGCGCGCTCTCTGGCGCTGCGGCCAGCCCGCCGGTTGAGCGCGGCCCAAAGGGTCATGGCCATCCGGATGGTCCGAGGATACCGCACGGTCTCCTGTGAGGCAGCGAGCCTCCTTGCCGGATTGCCGCCATGGGATCTGGAGGCAAAAGTCCTCGCGCACGTATGGGAGTGGCGCGAGGAGGCGAAACGCCGGGGCGTAAGTCCGCTGCCGCGAGAAATCGCGGCACAGCGGACGGAGCTCCGGCGGGATCTCATGGCGTCATGGAAAGTACGGTTGTTGCAACCCAGTGCTGGGCACGCCACGATTGCGGCGATAAGTCCCCTCTTTGAGGAGTGGCTGGAGAGGCGCCACGGCGTCCTCACCTTCCGCGTGACGCAGGTCCTCACCGGACACGGCAGCTTCGGGAGGTTCCTGTGTCGGTTAAGGCGGGAGGAAACGTCCGGGTGTCACCACTGTGTGGATCGCCTGGAGGACACGGTGGAGCATACGGTGGAGGTCTGCCCGGCTTGGGCAGAGCACCGCCGTGTCCTAGTGGAGGCGATCGGCGGCAGAGACCTCTCGCGTCCGGCCCTGGTTCAGGCCATGGTACGGAGCGAGAGGGCATGGGCAGCCGTCACCTCCTTCTGCGAAGCAGTAATGCTCGCAAAGGAGGAGGCGGGACGGTTGAGGGAAAGGCAAGTTTCGCGCCCTCTCGCCCCTAGCCGCCGCAGGAGACGCCCAGGGCGTCGGGAATCCCGGGCGGATTTCCGGCCACCGTAGGCGCGGGCTTGCGGACGGTGAGCAATGGGTAGCTCACCGTCCGGTAAGGACCAGGCCCGGGTCGACGGCGCGTTGTATTCCACGCGCGCCTCAAAGAGATGTCGTCAGCACATAGTAGGGGTCCACTAGGGCCGATGGCTGCCGGGGTCGCGGGAAGGTACTTATGGGTCACCGAGGCCCCCGCAACACAGGCAACAAGAAGGAATACGGGTGGGTTTTAGTCAGTAAGAGTCTGACACACCCTCCCGCTCCGCCCAGAGCAGGAGAAGTTATTTTATGATTTCCCACCCTAAAAAAAAAAAAAAAAAAAAAAAAGTAACAACACTAACTTACAGCGGCAATTGACCTGCCAAAAAAAATCATAAAATATTTTATCGTGTTTAGATATCAAAACCACCGCGTCTGCGTAGTTTGGCTACCAAATTTAAAATAACCCTGTATTACTTAAGAAGGTTATCTATCTGTTAGTCTAGTTGGAGCACCAAGGTCTGACAAACGAAACGACGTTTGCCAGACCTTGAGTAACTAGATTCAAAAGCTAGATAATTTGAAACTTACTGGGTACATAATACTATGATTGAATTGCTGAAATGACTTCGAAATAGTAGGCTCTATTTAATGGGACTTCTATTACCTCTATCAATACGTACTTATTATAAAATCATACGATTTGTATAGAATCAAGTTTATATATCTAAACAGACAGGTGTGCTGCTCAGTGGCGGTACCTTCATATAAGTAATTCTTACTAAAATGCTCGATAGAGAATCAATATCAAACCCGAACTATTTAAAAGTTCGCGCGCGATGATTGCGATGATACATACGTAGGTACCTACATACACAGTCGAAATCTGAACTTTCTTTTTTTGAAATCGGTTAAAATTTTATTGGGCTTGCGTTATTTTGAAACCCTAGGCACGCCACTGGTGCTGCTGGGGAGTTTATTGCACCGTTTTTTCTACCCAGCTAAAGCATTATGAAGCGGTGAAGGGCGGGCGTTTTTGGGGGACTGTTTTGTGTTTTTTTTTTTGTCATTTATTCAAAAAAAGTTATAGGTACTTATAGAAAAATAATCTTCTGCCAAACTGCTGTACAGTTTGTCGGCAGTGTTCTCATGGATACACTTTTGTGATATCCAAGCATTTAATGACTACTTTATATAATAAACATGATCGCAAAATCGAAAAAAAAAATGCTTGTAAAAATTATCTAACTAAACAGACAGGTGTGCTGCTGGGGAGTTTATTGCACCATTTCTTCTACTCAGCTAAAGCATTAGGAAGCAGTGAAGGGCGGGCGTTTTTGGGAGACTATTTGTGTATTTTTTTAGTAATTTATTCACAAAAAGTTATACTTATAGAAAAATACATCTGTACAGTTTATCGGCAGTGTTCTCGTGGATCTACTTTATAAAATAATCATGGACGCAAGTCGAAACAAAAGGCAAAATAAAAAAGTAAATAAAAGCTTTTAAAAAAAGGAAAGGGTACACACTAAATATGTAATTTGATGTTCGAAAAGTATTCTCAGCCAAGTTTGAAAGTATTCTCAGCCTAGTTTAAGTCATCGTCCGGTAAGGACCAGGCCCAGGTCGACGGTGCGTTGTGTTCCACGCGCGCCTCATAGAGATGTCGTCAGCACAAGTGTAGGGGTCCACAAAGGCCGATGAAAGGGTTACCGAGGCCCCTGGCAACACAGGCAACGGAAGGAACACGGGTGGGTTTTAGTTAGTAAGAGTCTGACATACCCTCCCGCTCCGCCCAGAGCGGGAGAAGTTATTTGATGATTACCCAGCCAAAACTAAAAAAATAAGCCTAGTTTGAATAAATTACTTTTGATTGTTTTGATTTCAAATCATTTATTTGTTTGAATATGGGTAAAACATGAAGTGATACATTTATTATAACAAAAGTTCTGTAAACCAAAATGAACTGGTGTACAAATATAATTATGTATTATAATTAAAATATTTCTTGCCTTAATCATTAATTTATCTATTACAATAATTAAAATATAGTCGGTTTCCGCGTCTGTCTGTGTGACCGCGTTGTTTTTTTTAACTACGCATCGGATTTTGATGAAGCTTTCACGGTCATTAAGAGAATTTATTCCGAAAAGTTTATGTGTTTACATAACATAATAAAACATGACGCCTTGTTTCCCCGAAGGGTTGGGCAGAGGTGTACCTGTAGTACACCAACATTTCGCCAGATATGTTTTTAAGTCGCATGTAATAGGGGCGAGCCTATTGCCATCAACCGGGCACAAATCCAGACTCCGGGCTGCTACTAAGAAATTCCAGAAAGAAAAACCCAATAACACTTTGCCCGACCCGGGAATTGAACCCAGGACCTCATTCTCAGCAGTAGCGCTGGCGACCACTAGACCATAGAGGCAGGCAAGGAATTTATTATAATAAATTCATATTAAACTCGATTTAAAAAAAAAAACCCAAAAGAAATCTCAATGTTTTGTCAAGTCGTGAAAACCCTGCAAAGCATGGGCGGGTCGCTAGTAATAATATTATACCAAATTGGCGAAATGTGAGCATTCTCCCTCGGAGAAAAATGACATCATTAGGTATGTTCTTTCCATTAAGTAACTCCATATCGAAAATATCATATCTCATCATCGGAGAGGCTCGTGGCTAAGTAATAACAGCCGCACGGGTCGATCAACCAGGTTAAGCTTCGCTTGCCGCGGTTGGTCCGTGGATGGGTGACCATCTTTACATACCAAGACCCCTCCGTGCCTCGGAATGCACGTTAAGCCGTTGGTCACGGCTGTCATTCGTGGATCTTTGACAGTTGTTACGGTTCGTTAGAAACCAGAAATTCTGACAACCAGTCTTACAAGGGGTATCGTACTCGTATTACCCAGTAACTGGGTTGTGGAGGTCAGATAGGCAGTCGCTCCATGTAAAATACTGGTATTCAGCTGGATCCAGTTAGACTGGAAACCAAACCCAACATAGACGGGGAAAGGCTAGACAGATGATGATATCGAAAACATCTATTCATAATAGCATTTACAATTCAATTTCAGCCATATAAACTTCTACCCTTGTAACTCCAACACATTTTTCTTTCATACAATGCAGTTTTTTGCCAAAATACCCTTATCTAATCTATTCAACGTTGGAGCTTCTTAAGGGGTACGTTACCCTTAACGGGTAGCTCATGCGTCAATTCGTTTGTCTCCTCAGCTGCTTGGGTCGGTATATATCTGAACATCCATCATGACATCTGTCTATGTATTTGGGTTATTGGGTTTCTTGATGGCACTATTTTTTAGTGTGGGAATTCTTTAAGTAAGTAAAGTACTTACCTAATACGTTAAAGCAACTTGGACAGTCGACATTACCTTAAATTTCGTAACATTTGTAATGGTTATATTTACATAAACTTTATTTGCTAGGATCTGAACATTGGATTCAGTCATTCATCGTTTTCCTTAAACAAAAGCTGTTTATAAAAAATATATATTTTTATATACTAAAACACCACTACGTTTCCATATCCACGTTTAATTTGAAAAATCAAACCATATTACGCGTATTTTTCCTTACCCTGCAAAAATCTTGCGTAGCGGCAAAAAAAAAATGATATTATGAGCAATCTAATGACATTATGTCTCATTTTGAGAAGGTAATGTGATGTAACTAGATCAACGAGGCAGTTATTTTAATATATTGTGGTTTCTTACGACTTCCATACGAACGTAGTCGCGGACGGAAGGTAGTGTGAAAAAAAGCGTTAGTATATACCATAAATTACAGTATAGTAGTATACTGTAATTTATGGTAAAACGGTATTGTATAATAATCATAAAAAAAGCCCTGGCGGCTGGGAGTATGTCGTGCTCACTCTGTCTCGCTGATGGTGGCGCGTGTGTTGGATCATTTAGCTCCCTTCAAAATGGTTGAGCTGAATGGTGCTAATCCATGCGTCATGTTCGTGAACGGGCGCCGTCAGTAGAGACTGGTCAGCTGCCACGGCTTATTTTAATTTTTGAATTCGTTTTTTCTTGTTAATCTTTTTAATGCGGACGCTTTAATATTTTACATCGTTCTCACATGTATAATTTCAAAATAAATGATTTAAACAATATTTTGTAACCATAATACGTTGATTTAAAAGAGTGTCCGTGGAGTTTCTTGCCCGTTCTTCTCCATAGGTACCTACTACGCTTTGGAATGGGCAACTAGCTTCATCTTTCTTAGTGACCGACCGACCCCTTGACAATTCAAAAGTGCCTGTAATTGGTTTATTTGAAATAAATGCTTTGAGTTTGAGTTTGAGTTTAATATAGGTACAATATCCTTTTCTCCATTATTTGCACTAGTCGAATGGCAACAAAGATATTTAATAAGATACCGAAGGCTGCCTCGTTGGTCTAGTGGATACAAGCGCTACTGCTGGGCATGAGGTCTTGGTTTCGATTCCCGGGTCGGGCGAAATTTTATTGAGATTTCTATCTGGAATTTCTCAGTAACAACCCGGAGTCTGGATTTGTGCCCGGTTGATGGCAATAGGCTCGCCCCTTATTACATAGGACTAAAACATAACTGGCGAAATGTGGGTGTACTACAGGTACACCTCTGCCCAATGTTATGTTATTAGAACTTCGAAACAGCTTATTTCAAAAGCATCTCAGGGCATGGCTTATCGAAAATTGTTTTCATACTATTATGGAATTTATGAATTCCAGGACAAATGGGAAAGTGCATGACATGAAAATGAAATTTGACATTTTTATTTTAAGCTGTTGGCATTTGTAATTTAATTTCTTTGGTTGTCATTTGAAATTTAATATTTAGACAATTTGTAATTTAATTTTTTTTCTTTGATATTTGCAATTTGATTATTTTGTTTAAATTGATTAAATTAGAATCATTATTATTGCCAAAAAATATTCATGCCGAATTTAATAGGCGGAATATGAAGAACGTATTATAATATTTTAATAACGTACGTGAACGTGTAAGTATTATAAAAACTGTAAAATACCATATTTCAGACCAATAAATGAATCTATCTATCTAACATAATGTCAGATAAGACCTGATTTAAGTCGGTATTTAAATCTAAAAGATTCTTGATATTTAAGTTAAAAATAGAAACGCGATTATGCTATAAAGGCTCCTACATACTGGCGCGACTTGTCGCGCGACGCGTCGCGACACAAAGGCACCGCTTGTAGCGCTACACGCGGTGTCTTTGTGTCGCGTCACGTCGCGCGACAAGTCGCGCCAGTATGTAGGAGCTTTTACACACAGAACATTCTACGCGAAATAATTCCTCTGGGAATTTTTTTTCCCATCAATTAATTTGACATAAATATTGTTTGAATCTCAGGAAATTAAACAAAATTATTTCTACAATGAAATGACTGTTGAATGAATTATCATTATTTCCACCACAGCAACAACTATGACTTTTGAAGCAACTCTCACAGTAAATACTAAAATGCATATTTTTCAGAACACTGTATTAAAAGTATTCTCTTTTTGTTTCAGGTGTACAGATAGCATATTTTGCGATTATTGGAACACAGATGTTCATGATCATACTCAGCATATTCCTCTTCTATGGTATTTATAAAGTAAGTATAGATCCATATAAATATTATACATATATCTGGGATTTTATTATAATCTGCTGTAAAAGGGCGTCCACGAAGGATCATATAAATACAACGTATGCATCCAAGGTTCATACCCCCAACTGGCTAATCTATTGACCACGTAACGAATTATTGACGTAAACCTCGTGCCTTCGCGAAAAAGGAAAAATTCTGTACTTCAACTAATTCTAAACGGCTTTTCTCGCAGCTTCGCCTGCGTGGTCGTAGGAAATTATACCATGGGTATCCTAGTATTCTAACCCAGGTCTTGGTCTCCATAATTATGTGCCAATTTACGAACAGTAGTAATAAAACGTAACAGAAAGACAGAGTTATTTTCGAATTTATGATACCCTACAGATAAATTGATAAATTCAAGCATTTTAATTTGCACTGTGGTATTTAACCGTGAGTAACCTCAGCCGAAAATAATGATGAAACTTACACGTGCTCTTCAATAAACAAATTCATTATTTCACAGAGTTCTCGTACCTGAATTTCTAAAAAGGTCTCATTAGAGAGACTCGGGATCCTCCACCCAGAATAACCATTTCTCTAAATATTTAGTATCGATCCTAAAAATAACTTGACTAAAATAACTACGCTAACAAAAACCTCTTGATATTTATTTGGGCCCCGAAACAACTTCGGGCCCTTTAACAAAATAAGTGTAATCAAACCAGTTCTATTTCAACCTCTACGACATTACATTACATTATTTTATGCGTCCCTAAAATGCCGGTTTCAAGACGCTAGCTCTCGTAAAAACGGAAATAAATGTATTTTTGTACGTAGCAACACTTTATTGAGGGTTTTAATAAGATTGCTGGGACGAATTAAATTAGATGTAGTTTTATTTATAGTTTATTTGGGAATAATAATGAAAATACAAAGCTGAGGCATTGTGTTATGTTACATCGGATGTCAAATGCAAAAAGAAAGTTTTTATTTAATACAAAGTTACCTTATTTATGTCAAGCTGTAACTTAGTAATAGGACAAAGCAAACAATCTCAGTTGTCTTAGAACACAAGGGAAATACATTATTTAACGCGGAAACTACATACCGTGAACTCCACAGAATTATAAACAAACACTGCTTTAATATGGAAGTGCTAAATGAATTTAATAGCTATGTCTTTTACAGGAAAACGTGGCGTTTCTAGTGCCGTGGGTCGTCGGCTGTATGACCTTCATGGCGTTAGAAGCAATGGCCATGGTTTACTCCAATATTCTTAGAGATCATGTTAACAAGGTAAGCATTCCTCAAATATTTTTTCAGTAGTATACATGTGTTATCTTAAGTCGTTTTCCATAGTTATGGCAATGATTTTCCCCAAAAATTTAGCGGTGATTCGGGCATGATCTCTCAATATCGTTTGGTAGATGAATTAGTCACCACCGTTTATGATTTTTACAATCCATTGGTAGAAAAATATATAATTTGATGTAAACACCAACATTGTATGTTTTTCCATACTGGTATGCTGTTATTACCTATAACGTATAGTATGCTATTAATTATTGTACGCTATGAGGGTCAAGGTAAATAATAATATGACATATTAAACAGTATCCATTTGAGTCTAATTACCAGAGTTCCCACATAAATAAGTAGGTAATGAAAGAGTAATTGAAACAACTGAAAACCTCTTACGGGGTCATTGTACTCATCATTATGAACAACTTCTACGACGATGGAACCAACACTGAAATCACGAAAAAAGTATCAGCTGTTCCCTACATTTCGTCGAGTTAAGCAAACATAAACTACACCTTGTAGAATTAAAGTAAAGTTAAAGTCAAATCATTTATTTCAACTAAGCTCATAAAAGTCAAAACATTTATTTCAACTGGGCACATAAAATTCAAACAATTTATTTCAACTGGGCACATAAAATTCAAATCATTTATTTCAACTAGGCACATAAAAGTCATCGTCAGCGTAATTACATTCACGTCATTTACCTCGGGTTAAGATACCAAAATAAATATTTACCTACACAATAAGAAATGTTTGCTAAATAAATAAATAAAAGGATATTGTATACGAACTTTCATTGCGTATTTTATAATAAAATCGGATGACTGCATGCATTTCCAACCATAAAACTTGTTCTGCAATAACACTTTTGTGACAGCAATGTGACCTCGGAGCCAACCGTATCTGGACGCAATATTGCCCGCCCGAGCACAGAGCAATAATGATTTTATATCATGCTTATATTGCGTGCAAAGTGATATCTGCATTCAAAACGACCGACGTTGGTAATGACGGACTGAAAAATCAGAATGGAGGTTTCATTGATGCTAACTTATCTATAATTGCTTCGCATAGGTAATTTAACTGTACCAATTCATACACCATGTCGGTCTATTTGTGATATTTAGTTCTGTAACCTAGTCGAACGGAACCAACGGAATCAAAGAAAATGGGTACATTAACGTTTTATAGTTCTAACAAATCGATTGCACAAAATTCTAAATCGATTATTTAAACTATACTTTATTTAACGAATAACGATGTATTCTGATCATAGGGATCATAATGCAAACCAACTCTTGTCGTATATTTCCATCTACCAAATGCTAATACGTTCAATTCTGTAGGCAACAATCAACGGTGCCGTACATCGTCTGTCGTGGAGCATAAACAAGAGAACAAAGGACCGACAGTGCAACAATTTGTTGATCACAGAGTACCATTGAAGCATTGTCTTCTAAACGAGGTTGATTTGAAACACGTGGAACTGTAGTGCACTGCTGTGTTTTTATTTAATTTAGAGGTTACGACTGGCTTAAGGTCCACTTCCACTATCTGTCACAAACAACTTTAAGGACAAGATTGAAAAGGCTCTAGATATGTTAACTGGAAAACCTGTTTCACGAGGAGTTTTACGTCACATCCAAATTTAATATTTTATTAACTTGTTATTTTAATAAAGTCCCTAGGTTATGATCGTATTTCTCAGTATCCCCGTTAGACGAAGTATAATTATTACTACCGCTGCCGCTGTAATCTAAAGACCTTATGGAACAGATCAAACAAGGCGTTTCATTAATATACACGACAATTTAAGATGGGCCAAATTTCCGAAGAAAAAAAAAACGATTTCCTTTTAGTAAACGCATGACATGTTACTGTATAACAGATTGAGAGTGCTAGAAATTATACGATAAACTAGATTATTTATCCAATATCTATGTCGCCGTATTTTTATAAACATCGTTAGTCTATCTAGCGTGATTATAAACTATCGAAAAATTGCGAACTGCAACAAATTATTTACAATTTAACGAATTATTTTTTGATAGTATAAAAATTGTGAACTGCAAACAACAAACTATTTACAATTTAACGCATTATTTTTCGATTATCGAAAACTAATGCGTTAAATTGTAAATAGTTTGTTGTTTGCAGTTCACAATTTTTATACTATCAAAAAATAATTCGTTGTTGTTGTTGCAGTTCGCAATTTTTATACTATCGAAAAATAATGCGTTAAATTGTAAATAGTTTCTTCTAGGACATGTCGGTTTCCTTACTATGTTTTCCTTCACCGTTTTGAGAGCAGTAGTAGTGAAACATAGCAAAGTATTAACTGCGACCAACATGATAGAAACACTCGGCGGCCGCTGCCGTGGCACCATTCGCTTCGCTCGCTCGGCTCGCGCGTGTTTGATCACAGTTCTAACCTAGCCCACTTGGTCGGGGTGCCCTGGCTTAGTTACTGCGATTAATTCGGTTTCCGCCAAGACCTACCAATCACTGATGGTTCACAATTGTAAGGATAATGAAATCGGACAGATTATGAATCCTGTCGATAAGTGCAGGTTCGTTCACAATTTGACTAATAAATTACCAAAAATGAATGCGTTATATTGTAACAGTTCACAATTTTTCAGTAGTTTATAATCTCGCTAGAAAGATTATAAACTAACGGTGCTCACAATCTTACGGTGCCTTAAACAAGCAAACCTAAGTTCCAACATCAAACTCATAGCATCTTTGAAGCTAACTAACTCAAACAGAATAAAATAAAGTCTCCATTCCAATTAATCAATTCATTGTACCACATAACAACGCAGCGCGTCCAATCCGCTAAGTAAACGGTCGGTTAATGCAAATACAGATTAATTTGTCCTTTGTTTGTTGCCACACTAAATAAGGTCCCTTGCTATTTGGTGCCAAGTTTGTTATAGTAATGTTGTACTGTGTTTCTGTGTAACAGGTCGTATACAAGGTGTATCTTTGACATTTATGGTGCTTAAAAATTATACAGTCTGTCCGGTGTGAGGGAAAGAGAAGCTGCTATAGTCAGTAAAAATATCACCGTGAAAACTTCGGTGAAGTCAACTGTCATTTCACTTGATGCTAGGGATTGACACTATTGACAGCTCACTTCACGCTTAATTCACCAAAGTTTACACGGTGATATTTTTACAGAATACATCGGACGGTCTTTGCTACAGACTAATTCTTATATATTATATATTTGCCGCGGTAACTTCGTGGATGGGTGACCATCCATTACTCATCGAGACCCCTCTTGCACATTAAGCTGTTGGTCCCAGCAGCTGCCATTCGTAGATCTTTGACAGTCGTTACGGGTAGTCAGAAGCTCAAAAGTCTGACAACTAGTCTTACCAAGAGGTATCGTGCTACACAGTGGCGGGGTTGTGGAGATCGGGTAGGCAGTCGCTCCATGTAAAATACTAGTATTCAGCTGCATCGGGTTAGACTGGAAGCCGACGCCAACATAATTGGGAAAAGACCAGAAAGATTCATTGATATTTTCCGCATATCGATGCAAAAAACGGTGGTTTGTATCTGTTGGTATCTACCACAAAAATGCTTTTAATTTAAATAAATCGATGACAAAGAAATAACACACAAATAAGGTTGTAGTTTTGACCGCCACAGTCATGTATAGATGACAAACCAAAATGTGCCCAGCACGCCACGGTCACGACTACATGACAGATTTATATGGAATAATTCGTAGCTTGGCGCCGAGGGCACGTTTTTGTTTTTTTGACGTGGCGGACAAAAGGTTAAAAGCTAATTGTAGACACACAACACGTTACATAACCTAACATAATTCCTCGTTTGTTGTCTATAACTAACAAAACGTACAAATGACAGCTGACATAGCTGTCATTTGTACGTTTTGTTAGTTATAGACAACAAACGAGGAATTATTGTCTATACCACGATTAGCACATAATATATATATTATTCACAACAATAATTACTTATTCACTATATTTATATCACACAAAATATCTATGGACATATTATAATATATATTACAATTATTATTACATACAGTTATTAACACTCCACATCTTTATACAGATTGAAATTGAAAACATGAGACAAACTGAAATGGGAGATTGTACTCATCATTATGAACAACTTTTACTGAGGGACCACAGCTGCATTCGCGAAAATAAAATCAGCTGTTTCCTACATTTTGTCGAATTATGCGGACATAAATGTAGGGAACAGCTGATTTTTTTTTCCGCGATTTCAGTTGTGGTCCCTTAGTAAAAGTTGTTCATAATGATGAGTACAATCGCCCATTTAGATTTGTCGCATGTTTTCAATTTCACCCGGTATAAGTAAACCGAATGCACGTTCAGATTGGGGAACGAAACACACATTCGGGCACGGTCGGAAATCTTCGGAACCGATCGTGGGCCGGAGGATGATGTGCAATATTTTGAACCCACTGGGAGAGGTTAACGACACCAGTGTTCGACCTTGCCTCAAAGCAACACATAGCTTCTAGAATCCTTGAGAACCGTAGCCTCTCCCAGTCAGCTCCAAGCATTTTTATACTTTCTGTTTTACTTGTACACATTGTCCATCGTCCTTACTGTTGTGTTGTACCTGTGATTGATTGAGAAGTGCCATGGTAGGCAGTAATACAAGTCGTTTTACTAAATAATAGTTTATTATTTAATCTACCCCGTAACACTTCAAGGTCTATGAAACGCGCTACGGTGTAGCGTGTAGCGCAGTGAAATTTTTTACCCATTTTGTTCACATGAGGTTAGATAAAGCACAAACTATAATATTGTTTTAATGCATGCTGTATATAAAGTTATTTGGTGCCAATTAATTCACGCTCGTGTAAAACAGGTCTTAAAATTAGTTTGAAGTAAAATAGTGGTTTAATTACTCTCGAAGTCATAAATGAAGTTGAGTATAGGGTGTTCTAATATACGTGTTTTAATTAGTACGCTGTCTCCTCCTAGACTTTAGAGTCTTGCGCGGGGTTACAAGTGGTTTTCTTAAGAATTTAATTGAAAATGACAAATTAACGTGGCCTATGGTATTGCTAGAGATTCACAGACGTTATTCTATAGTTATAACGTTGCAAAAAACAGCAATAGTTCTTAACTATATTTTTATAATACGGCACTTGCTTTGGAGTCTTTCATTCGTCATTAATATTAGTTTATTTATACATATATACGTCGGATCGACAGGATTTACTCCTTTAGATTCGGAAATCAAGTAGGCAGAAGAATAGAATAGAATACTGTTTATTATGTACACCATAAAAATTACAGATAAAAATGTTGAAATTTTACAAGGGGTGATACAATGGGTGGTCTTAGTGCTAAAAGCGATCAGAAGATGGGTTTCGTACAATGAGAACACACTTCTTTTTTTTTTTGAGGGTGGGAAATCATCAAATAACTTCTCCCGCTCTGGGCGGAGCGGGAGGGTGTGTCAGACTCTTACTGACTAAAACCCACCCGTATTCCTTCCTGTTGCCTGTGTTGCGGGGGCCTCGGTGACCCATAAGTACCTTCCCGCGACCCCGGCAGGCATCGGCCCTAGTGGACCCCTACTTTTGTGCTGACGAAATCTCTTTGAGGCGCGCGTGGAATACGACGCGCCGTCGACCCGGGCCTGGTCCTTACCGGACGGTGAGCTACCCATTGCTCACCGTCCGCAAGCCCGCGCCTACGGTGGCCGGAAGTCCGCCCGGGATTCCCGACGCCCTGGGCGTCTCCTGCGGCGGCTAGGGGCGAGAGGGCGCGAAACTTGCCTTTCCCTCAACCGTCCCGCCTCCTCCTTCGCGAGCATTACTGCTTCGCAGAAGGAGGTGACGGCTGCCCATGCCCTCTCGCTCCGTACCATGGCCTGAACTAGGGCCGGACGCGAGAGGTCTCTGCCGCCGATCGCCTCCACGAGGACACGGCGGTGCTCTGCCCAAGCCGGGCAGACCTCCACCGTATGCTCCACCGTGTCCTCCGGGCGATCCACACAGTGGTGACACCCGGACGTTTCTTCCCGCCTTATCCGACACAGGAACCTCCCGTTGCTGCCGTGTCCGGTGAGGACCTGCGTCAGGCGAAAGGTGAGGACGACGTGGCGCCTCTCCAGCCACTCCTCAAAGAGGGGACTTATCGCCGCAATCGTGGCGTGCCCAATGAGAACACACTGGGTGCCATACACAGTCTTTATTAAAATCACAAATTAAAATAATAACCACAAATTACAATTAGATTTAATACTAAATTATTAGCAGTGAACCAATTTTGGACCTGCAATAGGGCGTTACTTCCTGTGACGTGTCCACAGAGCAAAGAGGTAAATCTACTCAACTTCGGTAATACATAAAACATAAAGCCGGTTGAAATATCCTTTGTCCCAGCGGGCGTTGAGCAACGGTCACATGACAACAGATAACGAGTCCCGCTTCCTTTTACCTTTATACCTTTTATTTTGACAGCGTCACGTATTCAGAGGTTTTATTTTCATGTGTTCAAACAGAAAGACTACTCTATACGATGTGCAAAAACAAGCTTACGTACGGTAGCATGGTCACAATAAAAAAAAAAACATTGTGTGGTTTTATGAAACCTCGATGCAAGTGAAACTTTTTTCGTCGGATCTTTTCGCACTATTCTTGGTTTTTCCCTCTTTGACTGGTTTATTTGACTTACTAGCTGTATACGTTGTCCATCACGATCAAGTAAATAACAACATTTACATCAATACACTGATCAAAACACACAAATACCGCGGAGCACTTGAACGAATGAGTGAGAATATAAATGCTACACGGTTAGCTGTTGCGAGCCATGGGCGCCGCCATATTGGCCTTGGCTGCTCTGTCGAGCGCCTTTCACTTTACCCCTACTCCGCGGCCGGCTATAATGCGACATGCGATAGATGGACGAAAAAATTTGAGGCGATGTAATAAAAGTTTCACTTTAATAACTTAAGTCGATGTTCGAATTTGCGCTTTCTATTTTTAAAACCACATACAGAGCAACAAAAGCGATTGATTGTTTTTTTTTTTTTAACTCAACAAAAAAATATAGCAATCGATCAGCATTTGGTGTGACTCTGAATCACACCAAATGCTTTGAAGTTGGTTTCAGTCAACATACGATCTAGTTTTCAGTCGTGTTGAAAATAACACATTTCATTACCTAATTTACTCTACCCCCGACAGCAAATAGTTGTCGTGGTCGTTTATTTGATTAAAATTGAGGGTATTGGATTTGCGAACAGAGCGTTTAGAGAACTTCGATAACATTTACTGATGTTCGATTCGGCATGGAAGCGTATTAAATAGTTGTGAATAGCTACGCTGGTATTTTTTTTGTCTAAACGCAAAAAGGCGTTGTCATCCGATAGGAACACGCAAGTTTGGCTTAAAGGTGCGTGTTACACGCAAGGAGACTTAACGAGTATCGCGTCATGACTGGCGTGTGTTGTGGGAACGTGCGAGTAAATTATTATGCATGCGAACGGAATATATTCGCTCTTACGATGCCGTTGTATGAACCTAGGGTTATATACCTCGGTAGGTACAATACATCCTTTCAAAAAAACGTGTGCTATCGGGGGCCCCCGTCAGGAAATAAGTTACTTTACGCGAAACTCGCACGCACACACACACTGGTATATAGTAGAATGAGAATGGACGGCATAACGCTTTTTCGTTACGTGACGATTTCTACCAGTCAACTCCTACTGCAAGCTGCGTTAAGGAACTGCGTTCCAAAAACCAAAAGTTAACAACCTCTACAGTTAACTACCTCAACAGGTTACCGCCGTTCACAGACAGATACTGACAAGGTCAAAGATCAAGGCTGTACCCTTATACAGAATCAATTATGTATGGTGTGGTGGTACAATCTCCTTCCTACAAACAGTATCCCAAAAGCAGTCTTTCAATTTTTAGACGTTGTCAGAAGTGGACCTTTTTCACGCCATTCTATAATGCCCGTACTACTTTCGTTCTCTTTTTGGATTCCAGCCAGTACGGTGTCACGTTCGTATTTTGACGTGTTGCTAGCATGTGGCGTATTGTTAGGTTCATTATTTGTTCTGGCATTCGATTTTCGAACGCTCGTGCAATTTTAAATTTGATGGAAGTACAGTTACATTGGAGGTATTCCACTCAGAGCACCTGAGCACTTCCACTAACCGCACTTGCACCCAATAATAGCGTAGCTTTAATAATTGATGACACTTATTTTCTTTTTGTAAGTAAGTGCATGCTTATTTATTAACAAACTGGAATTTAAGTGAGAAATCTGCTTTTGAGGCTTGTCAATATTTTTTACGGACAATTTCAAGAGATCTAACTGGCCATCCTTTATACAATGTTGCTTTGATAATATCTCTCCACGAGCTGTTTGCTCTTGTTTTAATAACAAGTATCGTTAACAAAATCATCTCTTCTCTATTATCTCAATTACCTAAGTCAAAACTTCACCGGTAACTCTACAAACTCACCAGTAATAGTGCTAAGCACAGTTTTTAGTTAGTTCGAGCCCCCAGTTTACTTAAAGTCTCTGTGAATCGACGAATCGCGAGCCTGCACTCTGTGAATCGACGAATCGCGAGCCTGCACTCACGATTCGTCTCGTGATTAAACAGTATAATGGCTCCGATCTCCAAGTTAGGAACTCCTTGTTAAATAGTTGAGCAGTCGGATCTGTTTCTGATCAGTAGGCCTAGCACGAACACGCAGAGTAGACGTAACGTAAAATCGAACAATTTTAAAATGTTAAAATACTCGTTTTGTACATATTATTTACTTAGTAACTGCCTTGTTGGACAAGTGGTCGCAAGCACTACTGCTGAGGTCCTGGGTTCGATTCCCGGGTCGGCCAAAGTGTTATTAGGTTTTTCTATCTGGAAATTATCAGTAGCAGCCCGGAGTCTGGATTTGTGCCCGGTTTATGACAATAGGCTCGCCCCCTATTACACGGGACTTTGTTATATTGTGTTATGTTATTTACTTAGGCTACTTACTTTACTTATTTATTTTAAGACTTTATTCATATCTATGGGGTTCAATATTTCCACTTGTCGAATATTTTTTAACCGAAATCCCATAGGATAGTTGGGATGCATCGGGACAGATGGGCTAGTGTCGTCACGCAGTGGGAGCCAGAAGACGGGCGTCGTCGCCGAGGGAGACCTAGAACACGCTGGCCCGATGGGATCACGACTTCGAAGGCCAAAAGGCGTTTATGGGAGATTGGCCGGAGAAGGCAATATACAGGGTGACATTAAAAACATGCGACAAATCGAAATGGGAGATTGTACTCATCATTATGAACAACTTTTACTAAGGGACCAAAGCTACAATCCCAAAAAAAAAAACTGCTGTCCCCTACATTTATGTTCGCAATACCTCATCAAAATGTAGGAAAAGCAGATTTTTTTTTTGGGATTACAGCTTTGGTCCCTTAGTAAAAGTTGTTAATAATGATGTATACAATGTCCCATTTCAGTTTGTCGCAAGTTTTCAATTTCAACCTGTAGAGGGAAGAGTGGAAAGCTGTGGGCGAGACCTTTATCCACTTGTCGATTTGAAAATCGTTTGAATTTACGTTACCCACGTTTACTTCGCGCGTCCCTGCTAGGCCCAAAGAACTGCGAAATCATAACTAGATCGTAAAATATCGTACTTATGATGCATTACGGATATGGCCTGATTATACTTGGGATAATTTCAATAATTTGGTGATTGGTGCAATGCTTAAAAGCTGGTATTTTAATTTTGCAGAAACTTTTGTTTGCTGGCTAAAACCACTTTTAGAACAAAACTAAAACAGTAGTTCTTTTTTCAAAATCAGACTCCTGGACACTGATCACTTAGCTGTATTTATTTGATGATTTAGCCCTCTCAAAAACTCACCCAGAATCTGTGTATTTTTTTGCGATATGCGCTTCTTTGTAAGAAAAAATCTAAGCAACTTAACAAAACCATTTGAATAACGATTCTTTAAGCATATTAACTATCCACCTATATTGCATGACCCTTACATCAACCAAGCCCGAAAGTCAGACAACCAGTCCAAGGGATATCGTGGTACCTAGTAACTGGGTTGTGGAGGTCAGAAACGCATGTAAAATACTGGTATTCAGCTTCATCAGCATGCGGATAGACTGGAAGCCGACCGCAACATAGTTGGGAAAAGGCTGGGCAGATGATGATGACATCAACCAAGCGTTAACTTAACATTTACTAACAGCTATTGTTAAGTTGATTGGGACCGCTTGGAATCTCGGTTATGTATTATTCATAGAATAAATGATTATTAGTGTATTACTAAACAAAGGGGTTTCCAATTGGTTCTAGCAAATATGCTTGGAAGGATAAGCCCTAATCTGAACAATTGATTGTACAAACACTTTTACACGTCAGTCATATTTTTTTAAACTAGATTAGGTCGGCGTTTCCTATCTGTCTTTGAGAATAAAAGGCCGAAACAAACTCAGAGATCACAGTCTCTTTTAAAGTCCAGACATAATCTTGGTCAGATCATGTGAAGACCATGACCTGTCCAGTCAGTGCACGCATTTGTCAGTTATCATGCAGCTAAACTAAAAACTTAAGTAGGTCAATGATTTGACATAAAATACCAAAGAAAAGACATTTGGGTAATCCACATAGAGTACTCAAACTGTCAGACCATCATTAAAACTAACTAAGAGAGCAAAAAACTGACCCACATAGTCCTCACATTCATAATTATGAAAATAATATAATACTGTACAGAGTAAATATTCATGTCATTAATAAATGTTATATAGAAAAAGAAAATATAAATGGCTCGCAAAAAAAAGGGTAAAAAACAATATACACTGTAAATTTATTGGAGCAGCTCAATCCTAAGCCTTTTTGTCCTCAACATAGTCTTTAACAGTATAAAAGGCTTTCCGGCACAGTTTCTGTTTTATAAAATATTTGAATTGATTAAGGCTTGGTTTTTGAATGTGGCTAGGAAATTTATTATAAAAATGTATACATTGGCATCTAAACGAACTACCTTTTTTTTGAGCCCGGTTCCTACAGCAAATTTGTCTGGGAACGTGGTGAAGACGTAAAATATATATAAATGAAAGTCGAAACTGATCAACTACAAGTTTCAAAACGACAAAAAATATGCTAAATGAATGGCAATGTTCCGAAACTGTTTAACAGATTATTTTATTCATTAAAGTTACGTCTTCTATTGTATAACTTGAATAAAATTGCAAGACAGAAATAAATCACCTGAAATTAGTGACTGACTAAAGCTTCGTTTTCATTTTCGGCCAAAAAGTCATGATTCGGCCAAATTTTCGTTTTCGGCCATCAAATCAAATCAAATCAAACTAGTCTGAGAATCAGCACTTATCGAACGTCAAAATTACATAAGACAGTCTCCCAAAACGCCCACCGTTCACCGCTTCTTAGTGCTTTAGCTGGGAAGAAGAAGTGCCCAACAAACTCCCCAGCAGCACAGCTGTCTGTTCAGTTAGAGAAAAAAAAACGGATTCTATACAACAGTATGCAAAACAATTTACACTACGTGCAACACAAAACATTAAATTATTAGCCATATGTCAGCTAGCACACCACTATACCAACAAAAAAAAGAAAAGAAAAACACTGAAAACTATTCTCAAGCAGATATAAAACGTAAACAGAACTTAATACCCAAACATACATTTAAGCCTCCAGGCATAAAGGGCGTGCCCGCTTACATATAGCTATAGCTGTAACAGTTACAAATGATGAACTAGGACCATCAATGTAAAATAAACAAACAGTTAATTACTAATAACAAAACAAAACAATGGTCAGCAAGACGACCAGTCACCACAAGCAGTACCCGTTCACGAGCATAACGCAAAAATCAGCCATTACCATACCTCACCATATTTGAGGGAAGGAGGCAACCCGACCCCCGACGCTACCGCAAGCAGTGACATCTAAGGGATCATGACGAACTTGCTGCCGGTTGTATGAATAATGTAATCAGTTATCGAGGTCGCTAGCTAACCACATATTGCAATACAACTCAACAAAAAACATTGTAATGAGAAGATTATGTCAATAATAAACGAAAATAAAATTAAAAATAAATTGACTTATACCGTCAAATAAAATAAACAATTATATGAACTAATATAACCTGTCACTGGGTAAGCTAATTCCGGAGAAAGAACATAAACATTGTCTTGAGTTAATCACAGCGACCAACAATTCTATACGTAGTCGTTGATAGAATAGTATGCCTTTGAACAAAGTTTGGATTTTACTTTAGTTTTAAATGCATTAAAAGGCAAATCTAGCAAGAAAGAGGGTAGCTTGTTATGAAAAGTAATACCAAGCCCAACAAACGAGTTATGAACCTTTTGAAGCTGGTGAAATGGAGCACGTAATTTGTCCTTATTTCTGGTGTTCATATTGTGAATATCACTGTTTTTAATGTATAAGTGTATATTTTGCCGAATATATAAGATATTGGCGAAGATGAATTGAGATGCCACCGTCAGAATACCAATATCTTTAAAAAAATCTCTCAGAGAAACTCTGGCACCTAGCTGGTAAATTGCTCTAACAGCTCGCTTGAAGAATAAATATATTTTGAATGCCAGCGGCTTTGCCCCACAGCAGAATACCGTAGGATATAACGCTATAAAAATAACTAAAATATACTAACTGCGCTGTATCAACGTCAGTGTATTGTCTGATTTTCCTGACGGCGTAAGCGGCTGAACTGAGCCTTCCCGCTAGGCTTGATATATGAGGGCACTACTCAAGTTCTAGATCTACTGTTATGCCCAGAAAAACTGCCGAGTCTACAGTTTCAAGAACCTCTTTATCCAAGACGATGTTGGGTCCTAGATTTCTAACATTCGGTAAAGCGAACTTTATACATTTCGTTATCTTAGCATTGAGAACTAAGTTATATGTCGTAAACCAATCCGTAACTATAAACCAGCCAACGCTTCGGTCAAGTCGAAAATCAGAATTTCGTGAATTGTTGCACGACATTCGGTCTACTTCGCTTGGCAATATCAGGTGACGTTGGGCTAACTTCGGGGTGAATCGAGTCTGCTCATGGTTTTACTTAAGACTCGATTTGATTTTGAAGTTGTGAAGTGAGGTTTTGTTGTATTTTTTCTTCACGCACATGATTGAACTTTTGAACATGGCTTTTAAACGTTTTTCACTCAAATTGACAATGTCTATTTCACATTGTCAATTTGAATTATAAAAAAGTGATTATAGAATAATCTCTGAATTATCGTGTTTTTAGCCCACGACATAAAAAGATAAAAAATGATATTAATCGAGAGTGTTCTTAGCTATGTTTCAAGAAAATTTGTTCAGGCGTTTGAAAATCATAACCTCTTTTCTAGAACCCCTTTCTTTTCTTTATAGGAAAAAAAAAATATATCTCATAAACAACTTCCACAGGTCTGATCGATTCGAAATTTGAAATCCTGTCAAAGGGACAGGTTGTCAATGATGTAATAAAAGTATGATATATTTATGTATACTGGCTCATCCGTTCAGGAGCTCTGATGCCACAGACAGATACAGACTACAAACTTATAACACCCCTCTTTTTCGTCAGGGGTTAATATTTCTTTTAAAGCCTATATTTGCTGTTTCTCTCCCTAGGTGTAAAAAGAACAAACAATATTTCAGTTCACAGCGGAAATATCTATATTTTTTAATGTCTAAATAATATTCGTTTTCGGCCGAAAATAAGACAAACGCCGAAGCTTATTTTTCGTTTTAGGCTGAAAATCCATTTTCGTTCGGACACTATCTGAAATATATTTTTAAAAATGTTATACACGCCGCCGTCTCCTATACGTTATCTATCTTGGAATAGTAATGAAAAATATCCATTACTACGAGCACCACACAAAAAAATACAAACCTATTCCGGATAATTGTATTGCTTTCCAATACCAACAGAGGAAATAGAAAAATCTAGAAAGTTTTACTTCTGCACAATTCTATCAGCTAATATGAAAAAGCCGCGAATGCGTAGCTTTGTGGGAACAAGAATCGTGTGTACGACAAGCAATTTAAGTTAGAATGGATTTCATACATTTGTGATTATTTGCGCAGACTTTACATATATTTTTGGTGGAATAATATTGTGAGTAGTTCGCATGTGGCGTTGTAGATACCGCTATAACGCCATGCAAACTACGCATCAAAGACCTGACGTCAATAAATCCTGCATTGCGCAAGCAGAGTTTACCGCGTGACTGGCATATATACAACATCCCGACATCTACTGTCGGCCAGTAGCCACTAGACAACACCCGTCTGGTCGGAGGATCCTCCCTTTTCTATTGAGGATTAGTGAACTTTACACCTTGTCCCTGTTTGACCTCTATAATCTTACTACTTTAAACATAACATCACACCCGGAACGAAACGTAAGGCAGAACCTGTAAGTTTAAAGTACTCACTGGTGAAATGTGAGTGTACTATAGGTACACTCACATTTCGCCAGTGAGTACTTTAAACTTATAGGTTTTTTTTAAGCAATGTGTTTTTATTTTTTAAATTCAACATAATTAAAGAAAAAAAATACGTTTCACGTTCAGCATAATGCTGCGACCCTATGCGAGACAGAGCCCCAGCGCTGGTTTTCAGCGACAGCCAGCGGCGTTGAATTCATTTGTACTTAGTGTCTACCGACCGTAGTCGGTATATGACTTTTTCAATTAAGACGCTGATAACACCTAAACCGCGGTCACTGTCAGACTGCATAGAAAAGAAAGAGAAGGACGATGACATAACGCTTGTAATTTATTGCAAAATATGAAGCAATTATCTATTTACTCAAAATTGAGTTAATAAAAAACAACCAAGTTCTGCATTCAAATAAGACGTTCTTGTTATTAATTAAACACGTAACGTAGGTTGATATTTAATACAGATATTTTGATTTGAAACTCAAGGTAAAGAGGTTAGTTTAACGTTAGTTCATACGAGATTTTTTTTTCAAATCGTGTTTTGGTAACAACCAAGTTCTTAGAAATATGTTCAAAATTAAAATATATTTTTTCCGCTACCACAAACTATATAGATTTGGCATTTTTTTTTCTTAAGACAAACCTATTTTGGTCATTTGCCTTTTTTATCAGCGCCTTAATATGTACTTTCTAAGTATACAATGGAGACCACTGACATCGGTGGAGGAAAACATCGCGAAGAAACCTGGGCTTTAATTATTAATATTTAATAATTTATGCACAATTTATTACCTACCAGTACTGGGACAATAACAAGGTGGCATTATTATTATGGACCGAGCGGGCGAAGCGTCTCTGCTTCAAGTCTGGCAAAATTTGCTTTCCTCTGTTAGTTGGTTTCAGAGGAGTCTCTACAGGTCGTATTTTACAACCGATCTGGACAAAACTTGGTGTCCAGGTTTTACAACTTTACACAATTATTTGTCGTCGGAGATTTTTCATTGGAAGGGAATTTTCTCCAAAACGGGGCAGAACCCGCTTTTACCCGTTTTTGAAGGAAGTTCCCTTACTGGATATCGCCTCCTTACGAGATCCGATTTCAATTGTTATTTTTTATTTGAAAGGTAATAACTTTAAGTTGGTCTCAAGAAATTTGGTAAAGATTTGATGAGGATCTTCGGCGCGATGAGCAGAATAGCTCCTCAAAATGCAGTAAACTGCTCACTTTTATATTTGTACCAGTGTAGTGCAAAAAAGTTTGTGCTCGCGAGGTCTACTGTTCGCAGAACTACTAGTTGTACTTATTATTATATTTACCCACTTAGTAGTAAAATAATGCAACAGCACAAACAAATACTCATTACGTTATAACATTGGCAAACGTTATAGGCACTTAATTAAATAACTCTGCTGCACTACAGTTAATGTGCCAATAAATTATTAGTATTTGTAGGTAGCCATTTACCAATGCATTAATGTTTTCGGAGTAAATAATTAAATATATAAGAGGTGCAAAATGGGAGGAGCTCGTACTAAATGATAACAGCCGCACTGGTAATCGAAGGTTAAGCTACAGTTGTCGCGGTCTGTTTGTGGATGAGAGAGAACATCCATTACATACGAAAACCCTACAGTGCCTCGGAAAGCACGTTAAGCCGTTGCTGCCAGATGTCATTCGTAGATCTTTCACATTTGTTACAGCAGGCTTAGCATGACACTCTCTATTTCTTCGAAGAATCGACACGGCTCTTTCCATACAAAGTGACATTTTGTTTGTCCTTTTTTGACATCCCACCGTAGAGATCTTTCTACATAAAAAAGGACCTAGACAAACATCGTTAGAAACGAAATACAAGATGACAGATTGTAGAAGGATTTCTACGGTGAGATGTCAAAAACTGAGAAACGAAATGTCACTTTGTATAGAAAGAGCCGTGTCTATTCTTCGAAGAAATAGAGAGTGTCATGCTAAGCCTGCAGGTAGTAAGAAGCCCGAAAGTTTGACAACCAGTCTTACCAAGGGTTATCGTTTTACGCAGTAGCTGGGTTGTGGAGGTCAGATAGGCAGTCGCTCCATGTCCTCATCCGGTAAGACTGGAAGCCGACCCCAACATAATTGGGAAAAGGCTAGGTAGATTGATAACTGGTGCAAAATTCATTTTGATCGATAAATCTGTATCTAGGACGCGGTAATGGCTTATTTTCGATCAATTTAAGGCCAGTTTGAAGAAAATAATTCGCTACGTCTTTCCCTATTTTAACTAAACTAACGCGGGCAAGTGAATTTACGACACTAATGACTATAAAATTCACTACGTAAGTACTTAAAATACTATTAATATTTTAGGCAGAGTATCTTGTAACAGACCACTAAATAAAACTTATTATTTATTTATTTATTATGTACATATTTATTATATTATAATATAATACATATTATATTAAATACATTTATTTTAACAGCAATGATGTGCCCAGTCGGTGGTGAGTTGGTGACTTTCCATCAGAATACCTACATTCTAACAAATCCAACTAGCGTAAAATAATAACCGACAATTTTTTATATATTATTTGTATTTTAAGTAGCTAAGTGTAATCCCGCAGGCGGTTTCATTATAATGTTTTACATTCATTGGTGTACTACATAAACGTCCCCAAAGCTTTTTATAACAAAGTAAAGACAACAAAATAAAGGGATTATTTGTAGCGGTCGTTGACATCAGCTGCTATTTTTTTTTATGTGTTTGGGATTATAAAAAACTGTCCGTCGTCTGGAATAGGGATTACAATGTAATATTGATTGTTAAACCCTTTAAATGACCAAAGGGCTTCTCGTCATTTTTGAGGAGACGTACCTGAAAGGCAAAAACGAAATGACTTAAGACGCTGACAAGACCCAATTGACCAAAATAGGCTTCTCTTAAGAAAAAAAAATGCCAAATCTATATAGTTTGTGGTAGCGGAAAAAATATATGTTAATTTTGAACATATTTCCTAGAACTTGATTGTTACCAAAATACGTTTTGAAAAAAAAAACTCGATACAAACTAACGTTAAACTAACGTCTTTACCTTGAGTTTCAAATCAAAATATCTGTATTAAATATCAACCTACGTTACGTGTTTAATTAATAACAAGAACGTCTTATTTGAATGCAGAACTTGGTTGTTTTTTATTAACTCAATGTTGAGTAAATAGATAATTGCTTCATATTTTGCAATAAATTACAAGCGTTATGTCATCGCACTTCTCTTTCTTTTCTATGCAGTCTGACAGTGACCGCGGTTTAGGTGTTATCAGCGTCTTAAATAGTAATTTTTCTGTCATAATCCCCATTATATTAATTTTTACAGTAACCTTAAAATTCAAATAAAAGCCTACAGTTTCTTGCGAGTATTATTCGACCTCGTTTGTTTTAATTCTAATTCTGACTCTTTCTTTTGTTACAGCAATTCGACTCAATATGCAAAGCCGAAATATCATTCTTAATACCACGGTTACTATTAAATGTAAGTATAAAATTATTTTGGCTTTTTACTCAATTGAAAACCTGCCCAGTAAGTACAATGGTTCTACGACAAGTCGACCCCGAGACAACTCGACATGGACAACTCGACCCGGACAACTCGACCTCGCGGCAATTCAACCCCAGGACAACTTGTCCCCGACCACTCGACCCCGTCAACTCGATACCGGCAACTAGACCTCGACAAATCGACCCAACAACTCGAACCCGAAAAATTAACTCCGACAACCTTGAGACAACTGGACCCCAGCCAATCGGTTCCGACATGGGAAATGGGAACAAAAGTTTTCTATTAGATATATTGGTAGGCACAATATATCCAATAGAAAACATTATAATACATCGTAAGTGCACTGTACCCTGTTCAGACATCTCGCGGTGCGACTATAATACAAGTGAAGTAGTATTGCTAAAGCACTTTAAGTTCCTCATAAAACACACAATTTATGGAAGTTATAAAACTTTCACAATACCTACCCACATTATAAATATTGTTTGAGGTTTACGGTACATCATGTGCTTTTATACACGAATAATTTATTAAAAAAATTAAGTTGCCCATAAGACTTTAGTTGCATACCATCCATACCAATAGGCGAAAATAACTCTCGTCAAGTAGTCTGTCTGTCTATTACTTTTCCACGTCTTACACCATATAGGTGTGTTGCAGCGATCCTTTATGTAATAATTATAAGTACCTACTGACTTTCCACCTGTGACCACCATAAACAATATTTGAATTTAACCAGCTGAATGATGGATCATAACCGGGTTAGGACATAGAATACTTCTTTTCCCAGCAGTACGTTCTCATGCAATAATTTCTGACATCATCTGACAATATAGCACAACATTTCAGGGTAGGTTTCATCCAATTCTTTTGCCACATGACACCCACATACGTCCACCAAAAAGGCGCAGAAATCATGTGAAATTCAAAAGTCAACGTTGCAAACTTTTTTTGAACACCGTACAGTATCCAGGTTAGGTTCTATCCAAGTCTTGCCAATTCTTTTGTGTGAGATATGTCATAAGTCAACGCGGGACGTGACTCCAAAATAACGCAACGAGCACTATTGTGTGCTTGAACAAAACTTCCCTTGGCGGAAAATATGCTTTTTAAAATGTTCAAGCTTATTTTTCAGTTTTTTTACCTGACGTTGGATTTACAGCTGCAATACACAATCAACCTATTTTTGTAAATATTGTGACATTTTGTGAAGGAAAGTCTGCACATTTTTAACAAGGCCGTCGTTCTTTTTTGTTCAGACTTTCTTAACAACGGATATTTTTGAGATAGTTGTCCGTTGTGCTTTATGCAAGAAGTTTTTAAGGATCATCAGCTGAAGTATTGTCGTGATGCAAGGTTATATAAAATGCGATCTATGAATAAAGTTTGAAGGTTCTTCTCTGCTGAATATCGAATAAAATAAATAACATTAGTAATTTCTTTAAAAAATATAACACATTATTTAACGTACGATGTCAATTATTTTGAAACATAATGTCAAACGCTTTAACAATAATACTCGTAACCTTCAGTTTTGTCCAATAACAGCCAATGTCAGTTCCAAAAACCATTCTTGGAGTCCTGTAAAGTCACTTAGTCACTATCAACTGAACTAATAAGCACTAATGTGTGTATTTACTAAACTTCCAATTGGACACTAGGTGTTTCAAACCATTATTATTTATCTTGCCTTGGATATCAAATATCTACTCCGACAAACTATTAGTCCATTTAAGTTGACAACTTCGGTAATGGACAAGTTTGATAGTGCGCAGAAATGGGTCATTTTGTACCGGCAATTTGCCTTGTTGCTCTCAAGATAACTAGTGAATTCTGCTGCGTACTCTTAAGTAAAAATAAATATACCTATCTTATGCAGCAGAATTCACTTATTATCTTGAGAGTCTACAAGGCGAATTGCCGGTACAAAAAGACCCATTGCTGCGCACTATGAAATTTTGAAAAACTATAACAAACTGCTAATGGCGCCGATTCCCTTGATCACAAACTAAACTAAATTTAAGTTCAGTGCATCCTTTTCTTTCTATTTCATTAAGAAAAGGACAGAAGATACATTTTAGTTTAGTCCTGTCAAATTAATCAGCGCTTGACGTAAATTGACGTAATTTTAGTAGGCCAGTTTTTAATCACGTCTAAACTTGTATAGAGTAGTGACAGGCGCTTGTTAAATTGACAGGACTAAACTAAAATGTATCTTCTGTCCTTTTCTTAATGAAATAGAAAGAAAAAGATGCACTGAACTTAAATTAAGTTTAGTTTGTGAACAAGGGAATCGGCGCCAATGTTCCCTGTTTCAAAAAGTTAACAGACCGCATGGTAGTTAGTAGAACACCATCTAATAATATATGTTTTTTTTTTTTTTTTATCTGATGAAATGTTGAATAATTAGCGATGCAGTGCAGTCTTAGAATTAATTGTATCCACTTATTTAATGCGAGACAGGTTCACAATAGTCATTTCAATTGAGTTAACGTTTGTGGTTTCATTTATTCAGCTTAAAACATCACTCTGACTTCCACAGTGCCTCTGCATGTGGTGCGTCCTCCGACTGTACCACCTCCTCCGTGCCGGCGTCACATGGAAGGGCGCGGCCGCCATCGAGCTGTGACTACTGCCGCCCCTCCACCCCTCGGAGCCACAGCTGCGTCACTCGCAGCCCTGCGAGTCCACGCTCCTCTTAGGAGGGGCAGAAAGTGACACCGATGCTAGCCTTCACGAACTCTGACGACGCTTCTCGTCTCTCTTGCTATAGCAAAGTTTTATTTACTGTGAAAGCTTTTTGACATGTCAACAATACCATCGATTTGGAAATAGTTATCAAATCGTCGAGAAGCAAAAATGGGCGTATGCGTTCGGTGCGTTTGAAAAGTCTTTTTCTATGACAAAACTGTGTGGCATTGCGAATATATATTTATTTAATCATTCAAGAAGACAAATTTACAGGAGCACATTTAATGCCATGACACGACATGGCATGGTCTTACTGGAGTCGGTGAAAAAAAAAAATACTTATCGCTCCGCCGTTTCTGATTCGTAAGATAATTTCATAGATTTCCTGTTTTGCTGTAAACAATACCTTCGAGCTGTCAAAAAACTGCATGTGTTCATGTTCAAGTTATAAACTATTACCTTTTTGTTTCGAGGCAAAGACTTTAGGTACTATGTCTTCTGTCCCCAAGTAAACGGTTTCCGAAACAGTGTAAAAGGATAATAAATATTTCAGTGTGACGGCCACACCAGCCTTTTGCGCCCAGAAAATGTAAAAAACATTTATTTATTGTGTCGTTTTTAAGACTTTACTTAAGTTATGAATATCAATGAGGCTGGTGTTCAAACCTTATTTAAACGAACAATGCTTTATGATAAGATTTAGGATCTATCCATATTTGTATTAAAGCCTCCATCTTTGAAGGTATATTATCTTTGACCTATTTACTCCTAACAATATGTTACTTTTTACATATCAGGTCTCTAGTATTCAGGCTAAGGCCTAAATCACTAACAACGCATCGAAGATCGGGTCGACAGATAACACCCAAAGGGTTTGTCTCAAAGCTTCCAGAATCCGTTTTTGTGTTAGTTTGTAGTCGTATCATACGTAAATGTTGGGAAATGAAGATACCATAACATCACGCCTTGTTTCCCCGAAGAGTTGGGCAGAGGAGTACCTGTAGTACACCCACATTGCGCCAGTTATATTTAAGTTCCATGTAATCGGCTACTGCCTCGTTGGTCTAGTATTCGCAAGCGCTACTGCTGAGCATGAGGTCCTGGGTTCGATTCCCGGGTCGGGCAAAGTGTTATTGTATTTTTCTATCTGGAATTTCTCAGTAGCAGCCCGGAGTCTGGATTTGTGTCCGATGAGAATGAACATGAATATACAGCTAAAATAACCAAAAGCTAGCAAGCCACGACTAGAAAAAAAATGTTCCAAACTTTTATTTTAAATGGAACTATAAACCATATTATAATAAGTATATTATAATTTTAATTCCATTTAAAATGAGTCATAATTGATGAGTGAATCAATGTTTCATTCGCATGCTTTCAATCAATCAAAATATTTTATTTCACATAAACCTACATGGGCACTTATGAAACGTCAGAAGCTAGGAGCTAGGCACGGTTCCAATTGGTCGTTTCCTATGGAGAAGAACCGGCAAGAAACTCCACGGTTAAATTCCTTGAAGTTTCGTTAATATAATGTGAAATGGCTGGGAAATGGCAATAAAAAAGTCGAGAGTTGAAACGAAGAACCTTTCGCTGTCTGTGTTATGTATTAAATAACAGTTACAATTAAATAAATTAACTACGTTTGAGAGTAATAAAATGAAACAATAAAAACTTAGGATCCCCGACAGAAGTGAACATTTAAAACTATGCACACTTATACTGTTATAGTGTTAATATTCGCATGTCTGTGAAGCGAAGCCATACAATTTTCCTCCACCTAAAATCGCTCAACGCGCCTAAAGAAGTTTTCACTTTACTAAGGTAAAGGTTACCTAAAACACAATTTAAACAATGCACAGTATATACAAATAAAAATTTTCACATGGTCAATTTAAGTTCACTTACTGCTTCTACAGCATGTCCATGACGCGTTCACATTATAGTATCGGTGACGTGAATTCATAAGTTTTGCTCCTACCAAAAATCGCTCATCCCGGCTAAAACAAGTTTTCATTTCTAAAAGTGACGGTTGAAATCTTAAACTTGTTCGGTCTAAATTTCATTCGCATAGTGCACAGACTATGAAGTGCGATAAGACACTTCGTTCAATTAAATGCGACATCAGTCATTAAAATTCTTTTGTTTCATTTAAGTACTTTCGCATATTAATAAAGAAGTATAATTTTAGAATTAAAAACACCAGTGCAGTTATTATTTAAAAGGTAATTATGCAAATGAAAGTATAAACTGGCAATAATTAAAACAAACGTGAGTTTTGCGTGGAAATGCATGGCGTGTTCAAAGTTTTAGTGAAATAAAAAGTTACAAGGCAAATTCTTTTGTGGATGTTTTATTTTTCAGTTTACCAGCTACCTTTTCAAAGAATAAAGAAACATTGTTTTTCGCATTCTCTGTTACAAGAATATGGCTTGAAGTTGAAGCTGGCGTTTGCAAAATTATAATTCACTGACTATATTTCATAAGCCAATCGACTGAATAACCTTGGTTTACTTCGAATAAACTAAACAACATAAAATTGAACTATGGAAGTACCTAAACTATTGATTTAGATGAGTTCGAATAACTAGGGTGAATGGTACTCAAAGGTAAAGATTATTTAATCAATCCATCAACTCCAGTCCACTGCTGGACATATAGGCTTCTCTCAGGCTGTGCCACAACACCCTGTCCTCCGCCTTCCGCATCTAGTCTGTCCCAGCCACCTTTTTAAGGTCATCGGTCCATCTAGCTGGGCATGCCACACTACGCTTGCCGATACGCGATCTGCACTCCAGGACTCGTCTGCTCTACCGGCCATCAGTCCTTCAACAAAAATGGCCAGCCCATTGCCACTTCAGTTCGCTTGCTCTGAAAGCTTTGTCGGTAGCTCCGGTTCTTATCCAGATGATCTTAGATCTTATCCTTGAAATAAACTTCGAGGCTAGCCCGATCTATAGCGCGCTGAGCGACCTTGATTTTGTGGACCAGCCCGATTGTCACTATCTAAGTTTCGACACCGTCACCACATCACATTTTCATAACAGCCAGGTCGCACTGCAAAGATTATCATCAAAGACTATTCCAGCTAAAAAGTGTGGAATAAGTTCACTTTCCAGCTGTGGTCAAGTTATAATATTTCTGTCTCTTTCATTCTATATGCCATCTGACAAGGGCAAAAGATGTTAATTAATGTTAGTATGACGTGCAATTTAGCCGTTCTTCCATGTTATCGAGAGTACAATAAATATTGTTCAGTGCGTCTCAAGTTAAGATATCAATTGTAAAATATGTGTATAACCGATTTTATATTGTTTTTAACTATACTATGGGGCCATTACAAACGCAAAGTTAGAGTCATAAATCATTATGTCAATAACAATAACACAGTTACGCACAACACTACCACTGCTCCATAAGGGGCGTAAGTGCGAGCGAGAGGTCCGATAAACGTAATTGTTGACTCCAACTTTGCATTTGTAATGGCCCGAGATTAGTTAATTATTTATTATTATTTTGTGCTTTCTTTAAAGTGATGTTTTATTATTGTCTACTTTCGATCTTAGCTACAATTTTAAAAGTCTGAAAAGAGAGTTGTTATAGCAAGTTTGTTTATTATTTTTCTACAACGTCACTTTAAAGAACATGAAAACTGTAAATAAAGCTTGTTAATAACAAAAATGACAAAATCAGTTAGAAAATGTAAACGAACAATTTATTTAAAAATGAGTTGTCAAAGAGAAAACTTATAAATACCATAGCGGTTTTTAAAGCACTGTGAAATCAAAAGAGAACTTATAAAGCCTCTGTTGTTCGATCAAAAAGTTATTTGATCTGAAATAATTTGTAAATAATGTGAACGTTAGATCTAAAGAAATATTTTGTATATAAAAATAACATAAATGTATATTTATAGACGCTGAAACAAAGCTTGTTTTACTGCTTGTAAATAAATAGAAAAGGTATTTTTATTGGGTGATGTAAACCGCCCGTAAGTGTAACCGCTGTATCAATAGACATGAAAAAAATTATATGAAATACGTTACAATGGAATTCTGATATTATAAACGTCTAATAAATTGAATGTTGAAACTGTTGATATCGTTTTAATTTCAATTAAGTAACTTGTGGGACCCTATTACTAAGACTCCGCTGTCCGTCCATCCGTCTGTCACAGGGCTGTATCTTTTGAACCATAATAGGTAGACGCTTGCAATCACAGAGTATGTAGAATAGAATAGAATAGAATAGAATACTCTTTATTATGTACACCATAAAAGTTACAGATACAAATGTTGAAATTTTACAAGGGGTGACACAATGGGCGGTCTTATCGCTAAAAGCGATATTTTACAGACAACCTTTGGATGGATTAAAGGGGGAGGAGAGACAATACTGCAGGTAGTCAGTGGTGTACCAGTTACATATACAATAAATACGTATAATACATAAAGCATATACTATACATAACATATATCATACATACATACATACATATATATATATATATATGCCATAAACATGAAACAAGATCAAGAACTATATAACTATAAGTAATAATGATGTTTAGGGAGAGAGAAAGTGTTTTTTTACCTGAATTTTAAAAGTGGACAAAGTTTGTGCACGCCTTATCGACACGGGTAAGGCATTCCATAACCGTACTGCTTGAACTGTAAAAGATTTGTCATAAAAGCTGGTGGAATGCATCGGCTGCATGCCGATGCATTCCATCATCTTTATCTCTAGTCTTAAGTTTTCCGATGACCTCAGGTATCTATTATGTGTGTCATGAAGGAACTAACTAACTATGTAAAATATTTATTAAAAATATTTAACTTTGTAAAAATAATATGATCATCTGCTTAGCCTTTTTCCCAACTACGTTGGGGTCAGCTTCCAGTCTTACCGGATACAGCTGAATATCAGTAGTTTACATGGAGTGACTGCCTATCTGACCTCCACAACCCAGTTACTGAGTAACAAGAGACCCCTTGGTAAGACTGGTTATCAGACTTTCGAGCTTCTGACGACCCGTAACGACTGTCAAAGTTCTACAAATTACAGCCGGGACCAACGGCTTAACGTGCTTTCCGAGGCATGGAGAGGTCTTGGTATGTAAACACGGTCACCCATCCACGCACCAACCGCGGCAAGCGTAGCTTAACCTGATCGATCGACCCATGCGGCTGTAATAACATAGCCACTAGCCCCTCCCCAAAAATATTATAAAGTTATAAATTAAACATTACCGTTTTTTTATGTTTAATAAAGCACACTCACTTTTCTGTCTTAGTTCTCTGTTAATATCTGAACAAATTATTCACTCCCGGGGAAAGGTCATCAATAATTCAGTTTGAGCAATCCGTGACTTTTTCGCTTAAAAAGTCGTTTATTATGTGAAACTTTCAACTTAAAAAGTTAATTCGGCTGTTCTAAGTCAAAGAATAGCTTTAAGTTTTTTTGCATAGTCAAGATCGTTAAGTTTTTATATACTCTTTAAGAAGTTAGGTAACTATGCCAACTATTTTTATGATATCACTGGATTTATGGTAAGAACTGCTCAATCATGTCGGTGGGATAAATCCTAATTCTAACTTATATTATAATTGCAAAAGCGGATTTTGTTGATTTGTTTGTGTGTTACGTTTTCACGCTAAAATGGCTGAACTGATTTGGATGAAATATGGCACAAGGGAGACCATGACAAAGGATACTTTTTATCCCGATATTCTCCCGGGATTGAGTCATTTTCGGGTAAAAACATGAGGCGCAGCTAGTAACTTATATTTCTCTATTGAAAAGTAGGTAAGTATGTCCTTTTTTTTTTTTTTTTTTTTGCCTTTTCCTGTTGCCTGTGTTGCGGGGGCCTCGGTGACCCATAAGTAGGTAAGTATGTCTACTTCTATCTTCCTTTTACACGTATGCTATTTTACAATAGTCTAATGACCAGAATAAGTCTACAATATGCTAAACTTATCTCATTATTCACTGACTGTTGAACACGTCATGAGGACTTGTTCAACAGTCAGGGAATCCTAACTAATATTATTTATTTATTTATTTAATAATTAAAATTTCTCGCACACAATAAGGTACAAAGGCGGACTTAATGCCTCAGGCATTCTCTATCAGTCAACCAAGGTGGAGAAGAGATAAGATGGCAGGTGGTCTGAGAGGAAATAATAATAATGAAAAATATTAATAGATAATATAATAGATTACAAATAAAATAGGTACAGAAGTACATAAATAGGTAATATAACTTATAACACACATACATATATACATATTTACTATCACTGATGCCTGACTCAGGCATCAGTGATTCCAAATCGTCATTAACAGCAAGTATGGGAATGTATGGGAATAGTTTTTTGCAATTTCTAACTTTTCTAGTACTCAAACCTCAGTTGGTCCAGTAGAGTTTTTAGACCCTTATAAGAAACGGGATCGACTGGCACCAAAAAGTTTTATTTTATAACCCAGCATCTCCAAGCAAAAGGTCGCATGCGCAACACATACGCCCCTTTAACTTATGACGTCACATTAAGGAAGTCTGTAAGTGAAAATGTGTTAATTAATACTCGGTTTCTAATAAAAACGAATCGTTATATTACTAATGGAATCTTTTTTATTGCCAAACTGGGCTTAAAAATAGATTCGTAAGCAAATTTTACCTGTGATAGCTACTTCAATATGCAAAACTTTATCAACTATGCAAAACTTTGAGGTCTTTGCTTCATTATTGGTAAAGATAGAGTCTTAATTTTAACCAATAACGGTCCGTAAATTATAGGAATCGGCCATAAGGCGTCCCGCCAACTCACACCATGTGGGTACGGTCAGCTAAGAAAGTAGTATTTAGATCAGTTTTGACAAGAATTCATGGAAAATGTTTTATTAATGAGTGAGCGAGAAGTTCCTCTCACTTTCTGTGGAGTGATTTCGTGAAAAGGGACGGAAGTGTGTAACAGGAAATGACAGCTTGAGCATGGAAAAGTAAGTGTTTTTTAATATCATGGAATTAGTAAGTACTATATAAAGTGTACGTAGAGGGGATCGAATTTCGACCAGTGGGCGACGACTAGTAATGAATAATTATTGTAATAAATATTTTAGTATTTAGCTTTTAAATTTTGAGGTTAATTTCTGTAGCTGCTCCGTTGCTTATTACAAAGGTGTGTTAATATACAGACGTGTTACACATGATATGCGACTACTGAAAGGCTCGCTCGTTTTATTATTCAAAGGTTGTTTATGGTCAATTCCGTTCAATTTAGATTTATGTTATGAATGTTAGATTTATGTCATCATAAAATACAGCATTCGTGATTTATTTTCAAATTATTTTTGCAAGTGAACCCAGTGAAGTGAACCCTTATTACTTTATGACGTGCTAACGAACTTCAATTTAAAGGTGGCAACATGTAAACATTATTCAAGCACATGATATAAAGTAAGAGGGATATGAGTCGCATTTCAACGAAATTGCACCGCAGCCGTAGTTAATGAAATTTTAAATTAATTAACTACAACCGTAGAGCTCTGAGGAATAGTTGAAATAATAGTTTTATTCCAGTATAACTTTCGCTATTTTAACTGGGATTCAAATGTTAATGTTTGTGCTTTTACGCGGTACGACAAAATCTCTTTTTAGTATATACTACAATTTTATTAAAATATATGTATAGCTACATAGTGCTAAATAATCATTTTTGATTAGTTTTGATCATGGCACAACATTGTACGAATGCTGCATAGCTGATCACAACCATTCAACAGGCCTCGAGAGTTGAAAATGACACATTTCGCCTAGTCCCCAAACGCAAATAGCCGTCGGAAAAAATGTGGTCGTCTATTTTGTTTAAACTGTCAAAATTTTCGGGTTTCGGATTTGTGAACAGCATTTCGAAGACTCTTTCGATAACATTGATTGATGTTTTATTCTGCACGGAAGTGTATCAAATGGATGTGAATAGCTTAAGCTGATATGATTAAAGGATATCCTTTAATCAAATAAGTAATAATATGTTTAACAGACTACCATGCTTAGCACGAAGACCGTAGAGAAGCATTTTGTCGACGGAAGAGTAGAAAAAAATGACGTTTCTGTGTAGACAGTTGACAGTATTCTATCGAGAAATGTAGACAAGGGATTTCTATTCTACAGTAGAGAAGAAATAGAAAGAAAAGTTTTTGTACGCTAAAAACATCATCATAAGGTATACACGTTGTCTGTGGCAACAACACGCAAACTATTACCTTGAATTGTTGAACACATGATTTTAAACCGGCGTAGAAATTTTTTGTCTGTTTAAAAAAATTAAATATCTGTTTCATACAAAAGTGCAATACTTACACGGCCACAGCTTCTTATATCTTTTTCGTTAATGACTAACCAGACTCTCTGACACCTGGGGGCCTACTGCCTAAGCAATATATCCGTAGTTTTGGTCAAAGTTACGGGCGTTACCTAACATAAGGTTACTTCGGAGCCCGAACTAAGAATGAATGACAACACGATTTGACAGTTGTCCCTACTCACAATGTGTTTGTGCCCGTTCGAAAAATTGAATTTGTCATTTGTTTTGACGGATCAACTACTTTCGGACGGGCTTCAGTGACGGTTTTCTTAAGCAAGTGATAATTCAATACGCACATGAATCCGAAAAGTCAGAGGTGCGTGCCTTGGGTTTGAATTCGAGACCAATGACTTGGCGGTCCGAAAGTCACACAACTTGGCTATTGCTGCTGTATAATCGTACCATAATAACCGTCGAAATGTTTCTACGCTGGTTTGTCTAGAATCATCTACTGGGTCAATCAAGGTAACAGTTTGCGCGTCACGTACCTTACATTCTATAAGATAGTAAACGAAATCAGACGGCACCCTCATACCTGCATGTTCACGTCCGGCCCTGGTCCAGGCCATGGTACGGAGCGAGAGGGCAAGGGCAGCCGTCACCTTCTTCTGCAAAGCAGTAATGGTCGTAAAGAAGGAGGTGGAATGGTTGCGGGAAAGGCAAATTTTGCGTTCTCTCGCCCCTAGCCGCCGCTGGTGACGTCCTGAGCGTCGGGAATCCCAGGCGGATTTTCGGCCGTCGTAGGTGCGGGCTTGCGGACGGTGAGCAATAGGTAGCTCGTCGTGCGATAAGTACCAGGCCCGGGTCGACACATTGTGTTCCACGCGCGCCTTTACGAGATGTCAGCACAAGTGTAGGGGTCCACCAGGGCCGATGCCTGCCGGGTCGTTGGAAAGTTCGAAAGGGTTACCGAGGCCCCTGGCAACACAGGCAACGGAAGGAACACGGGTGGGTTTTAGTCAGTAAGAGTCTGACACACCCTCCTGCTTCGACCTTAGCGGGAGAAGTTATTTGATAATTACCCACCCAAAAATAAATAATACCTGCATGTGTATCGTTACAATCACATAGTTAATTATAAACAAAACTGTCCATAGCCTTCTGACCTCCAAGCGGTTACCTTTAAGAGTTCACAGCCATACATTGATACACGAAACCTACCTGAGAATTGAATAATACATACAAAAAGGATTTATTATTATTAAATTTAGGAGCAGTACCTTCGAATATAATAAAATCAGAGGTATATGTGCAGCCAGACATGTAGAAAATGAAAAAAATAATTAAATTTTATTTTATTACTATGTTACTGCTAAGACACTCATTCATGCATGTAGGTTTTTTTATAAAATAATATTGAAAATGTCATTGTGTGACAATTTCATTAAAACATGTCCAGATTTAGATATCAACTTTGTTATATGTAATGAAAGAAAGAAAAGAAAGAAAAATTGGTTTATTTGTCACAGAAACACGAGCTTACAAAAAGATAATAAACTCGAATAGCTAAACAGAAAAATAAAACAAAATAGATCACGAGCACAAAACACAAAAAGACTGTGACAAGAAGGCTTCCACTCAGCATGATGCTGTGCTATGACCCACAGCACAGCGCTATAATTCACTATCGTTGAACTATAACTTCAAACTCTTATCTTAATTTATTTAATGTATTTTTACATAGCGGGTTTATTTTCCGACGTATGCGATCCATCCCAGTACCCCACTATAAAGGGCAGTTCAGACTGCGCTTTATTATTTCACTATATAGTATATTGCGTCATAAGCTTTAACTATAGAGCATGACGTTCACACGTAATTGCGTAACACTATCAGTAGCAATAGCTTTCATTTTGACAGTGCGACAATATTCATTGCTTTATTTACATTGTTGCACAGACAAATTTTTTGAACATACGAAGCAATGTACAGTAGTACTCCGTGCCTCGTAAAGCACGTTAAGCCGTTGGTCCCGGCTGTCATTCGTAGATCTTTGACTGTCGTTACGGGTCGTCAGAAGCCCGAAAGTCTGACAACCAGTCTTATCAAGGGGTATCGTGTTACCTAGTAACTGGGTTGTGGAGGTCAGATAGGCAGTCGCTCCATGTAAAATACTGGTATTCAGCTCCATCCGATTATACTGGAAGCCGACCCTAACGTAGTTTGGAAAAGGCTAGGCAGATGATGATGATGATGAAGCAATGGACAAGCAATATACTTTAAAACCATTCAGATTTTTATTGATATTGTTACACAATTAGAGTGCTGGATGTATAACAAGTTTTTTGACGGCAATTCATCATAAAGTGCACTCACAATGGATTTGGTACGCACTAGTGTGGAAAGCTCATCAAGCGATTACGATGATATGGAATTTGACTCCAGCGTATTATGAATTTTGAGAAAAAAAAAAACCGGAGAATCTTACGCTCTTAATATAGCTCTGAGAATCGCTCATGTCGCTCCATTGTGTCACCCTATGTCAAATTTATACATTTATAGCTGTAATTTTTATGGTGTACATAATAAAGAGTATTCTATCTTCTATCTATCTATCAAGTTTATCGCGTACAGTAAGCTAATACGTTATACCATAGCGTTGAGCGAACGTGTCCATATAAAATGTTTATTGAGAGATAGCATTATGCTAATATTTGCTATATGGTATTTATTATAGGATAGTCCGAACTGTCCTTAAATGATTAAACTATCGAAGTTCAATAATAAAAAAAAGTAAGTGTACAAAACAAAAACAGCAAATCAAAACCCTGCTCACATATCACTATTGCTAACGTTTTATCAAACCAATTCGCACTCTCTTCCTACACATTTAAGTGTATTTTTAAACACAGTATCTTTCCAACGATATCGTGGCAAATATTTACTGGACCGTCTAAAGGAAACGCCGCGACTAATGGCACAGACGTAGCCCTCGGGCCCCTCATTAGAACCACTCACTGAGTCGTACCTAGTATCCCGTTTATGCCTTTATAACGTTTTCAAGAATTTAAGACACCCTGTGATGTGTCTTTTGATGCGAAAACTGGTGGAATGTCAGGTGACGAAAGAAAATGACAAATGGTCCGAATTCTGGGAGAACTTTTGTTACGGTTGCAAGAGACAAGAAAAGGCTTCCCGCTATTAGCTATAACGATCGTCATTTTTTTTGTATCTACGTAAGTATAATGTTGTCAGTTAAAATCATTAATTTGTTTGAGGGTAATGTTTTTCAAGTATGTAAGTATGTATGTCTATTTCTTTGGCACGCTCTGTAGCCTAAACGACTTGATGGATATACACACACATACACACGAGGATATATACATATGAGGTGTCGTTAGATTCGTCTTAATTGTGGGAACGACATAAGCTATATAATATTTACCTATATATTGCATCTGCAAATACAAAAAAAGGGAGTTTGGTTTTTTTGAGAACAAATTACAACAGTATTGGTATCAAATAAAAGCTAGTGATGAGTCAGTTCCAAATATATACATTAATAAAATTAAAAAGCTTGAAATAAACCGTATTATTTAAAAAAACAAAAAAACCCGACTACAAAAACACAAATTCTAAAGATTATAATGCTTGTTTTTCTCTTTTCAGTTATGTATTTTTGCAGCTGCGTTTTAGTTTTTTAAATAATTAGGTTTTTGATATATCAAAAATATACATGACGGAGAAGGTACGTCTTTCTCCTTATCATCAGCCATATTTTAACAACTGTGGGCGTACAATGGGAAGTGTTGGTTATTGCACAATAGAAAAACCGTTTGCAGTTTAAATTAAATTATAATTTACGACGAAATCACACTGGCTATTCACACACTGTAGGTACACGACACAACTATACGGAACGCACGACAGTTTCTAAACGTATTCATTATACTCCTTGACCGCCTCCAACAAACTGTACTTAACTCCGGTCAAGCGTTATGTTGTAGAATCTGTCAAGCGCCGCTTGGTGGCGCTTGCGTCTCCATTAGTCAAACGAGTGACTAACGTATTTCCGACATACATATCTTGCAACTGTAATTTAGGCAGTTGCGCCTTGCAAACTTTAACTGTCGGTTTTTTTTGTTTTTGATCTTGTCTACCTTTTCATAGTTTTGTCTCTAAGGAATTTCCACCGAGCTATATGTTATAGGTCTCTTTGTCAGTCGATGACCTAAAAGAAATCTACGCAGCTATTTCGTCCAAAAATTTTAAGTAACAAAACTGTTCACCCTTTGTCGTATCTAATTGATCGCCTATAGAAGATTTAACAAAAAAGCCTTTTTGTACAACATGTTTGCGATATAATACTTCGTTTGTGAAATTCAATCTTGTACATCGTCATCATTAGCTTACATAAGGGGGATTCTCACAAAAACTCCTATAGCGTAATCTGACGGCGAGGCTAATAAAAAAATAACAAAATTCTTCATGATTGTGTAAAATAACTTGCAAAAGAGAATAAAAAATTCCCATCCTTAGCTTAGTTATTGGATTTTTGATAAAATAAGATGAATAAACTATCATTCACGGTTTCCCTCTTTATAATGTATTTATAGTATGTATCAACATCCAAACTGCAAGAGTGCACTAACCTAGATACCGCGCATGGAAACAGCCTTACACGCGCGCCCCGAAACGCTGACGCCGCATAGTGACGCACGAGCATGACATACGCTGCCCCTGTTTACCGGATGCCTGTGACCTTTTCCGAAATAAGTGATTTTATTCTGTATCTAACATCGGTCGGATCGGAATAGCAATTCTATTTTGTAATATTTAAATATTGCAATTTACTCTAATTAAAGTTAGTTAGAAATCATTTTGGTTTTTTTGGCTTCTCAGACAGCGACGTAAATATTTTGTAGCAAAACAACTCTAAACGGGGAGCAACGAAGCACAGCAACAGGTATTGTATACATGTAAGTATTGATGAAACTAAACAAAACAACTCCGCTACTGCCTGTAATACTGTATTTTGTAAAGTAAAAAATAAAGGCCCTAATATAGTTTAAATATAACAACAACACAAGCTCTCGTATTAAAAGTAGTCAACAACCACGTCGATACTATTACCATAAACAAACTTCGACCATTAGACCGTTCAACGCAAATGAGTAAGTTCTTGTACCAAACGCTTCCGAAGTACTTGAAGTATGAAAACATCTCGGATGAAAGCGAACTAAAAGTCGAACTTACAATGTATTCACAACAGCTATTAACGTGAACTAGAAAGCCGAAGAACTATCAAATGCTTAACTACAGCTCGCAATCCTGTGGTTAGGGTGTTGCCACAGGAATCTGATGTTTGTTTGGAGTTTGTTCAAATCTTTTCGGCTGGCGACTTTGCCGCATTATGCAAGGGAGCAGTAATATTTAGCATCGGAAATTAGTTGGGTGGTTACGGACAAGGAACGTAAGTACAACTTAATTCAATATAATCAAAATCACCAAAATACCTAATGAGAGTTATATTATGATACTGTAGTGGTATGTACACATGCACACAAACTTATGAACTGAAGTACCTATGACGTTTGACGTCGGCAGTTCGAACACAATAACCCACGACGACACTCTAGTCATTTAATAATAATTCAACCTCTTAAGACGCTGACAACACCTAAGCCGCGGTCACTGACAGATTGCATAGAAAAGAAAGAGAAGCGCGATGACACAACGCTTGTAATTTATTGCAAAATATGAAGTAATTATCTATTTACTCAAAGTTGAGTTGAGTAATCGAAAATAAAAAACAACCAAGTTCTGCATTTAAATAAGACGTTCTTGTTAGTAATTAAATACGTAACGTATGTTGATATTTAATGCAGATATTTTGGATTAGAACTCAAGGTAAGAGGTTAGTTTAACGTTAGTTTGTATCGAGACTTTTTTTCAAAACGTGTTTTGGTAACAACCAAGTTCTGGGAAATATGTTCAAAATTAACATATATTTTTTCCGCTACCACAAACTATACAGTTTTGGCAATTTTTTTTCTTAAGAGAAGCCTATTTTGGTCAATTGGGTCTTGTCAGCGCCTTAATGTCAAGACAACCCCCCGGCTCAAGCATATTACATTTATTCTCAGGTAGTACGTAACATCAGCTAGCTTATAAAATATAAAACCGGCCAAGTGCGTGTTGGACCACGCACAATGAAAGGTTCCGTATTTGGGACTACTTGGGACGAATTTATTCCAATAACAAACTTAACATTGTAGTTGAAAAACCTGTTCTCCCATACATCGATATATTTCGATGTATGGGAGAATAGATTAAAACTGCAAATTTAAGTTGGTCGACTATAACTCGTTAACTTGTAAAGCCTACTTAGCCGTGATAGTTTTCCTTTTAATATTATATTACATGCACTACTGCCATTAATTTTTCACATCTCCATAAAAAACCGTTTAGCTGGCGAGGGGGGGGGGGCACTCAACTCTAACAAAAATTAGCACTTTAATGCTTAATATTACGCAAGTGGATCGAAAAGTGGTGTTCGCAATATTTTTGAACGGCCTATCCAACGATACCCCACACCATGGAGAGAAAAAAATATATCATCCCCACATTACGTGCAAGGGAAGTACGCTAAAACTTTTTTTTTTTTCCATTTTTTTAGCACTTTGTCGGCGTGATTAATAATGATGTATACCTATGCCAAATTACAGCTTAGTACTAAGCGTCTCTGAGCTACAGTGGGGTCAGACAGACAGACAGATGGCGAAACTATAAGGGTTGTTTACTACGGAACCCTATAAAACCGACATGACGTGTGAAAAAATGACTTTTTGATGTTGTGATTTTTGAGGTTACAAAATATAATTTTAGGAACTATCTCCACAAGCACAGTAAAGATCAATTTTCAACATGAACTATATACGTATACGAGTTACTCGTAATTCTCTCATTAAATGTGGAAACTATTTGAAATTCAATTCTAATTTCATTGGAAACGTAACATTGCTAATTGGTAAATAACCTAAAATATGTGTTTGAAATAGGAAGAATTAATTAGTTGATTGATATAACTAAATTCAACTAATGAGCAATGCTAGATGATTGAAAATGGCAAAAGTGAACCAAGCTAAGATATTTTAATTTTGAACTTTATTGTGATGTGTAGAGCACAAGGTATTTTAGACTGTAGCAACTGAGTAGAGGACTATTTTCAACAAATGATCGATGGACACAGATGAAAATGATGAAGTAGATGATACTGGAAGATTGATGAATAGTGAGTGCATTTCGAACCGAATAGAACCCAAACTTAAATTCAGAACTAATGACTACTGCAGTATATAGTGTTATAAAATATCACAACAAAACTTGAAAGACCATGTAACTAAAAGAGTGGTATAAAAGTTGATGTATGCAGAGGAGAGAAAGACCAAAGAAAAGATGGATGAAGGTAAGGTAATAAAAATAAAAATAACCGGCCAAAACGCGTCGAACTACGCACAATGAATGGTTCCGCAGTTGGGAAGAATTTATCTCATTAACAAACTTAACATTGTAGTTAAAAAACATGTTCTCCCATACATCGATATACGTCACGGTCAATTCTCCAACTGCAAATGTGAGTTGGTCGAGCATTACTCGTTAAGTTGTAAAGCCCACTTAGCTGTGATAGTTTTCCTTTTATTTTCGTTATATATACTACTGCCATGAATTTTTTCACATATCCAAAAACAACCATTAGCTGACAGGGGGCTGACTCTTGGGCTCTGGACACTTGACTCTAACACAAATTAGCACTTTAAAGCTTAATATTTCGCAAACGGATCCCTAAATAGAAAAATGGTTTTCAGAGACCCGCAATATTTTTGAACAGCCTCTCCAACAATACCTCACACCATGGGATAGACGAGAAAAAAATATCATCCCCATTTTACAACTAAGGTTCAATTTCACCAATGGCGTCGTTATCCAAGAATAACTATCCCTGGGATAAAATTATTCGCTGCATTAACTCTCAGAATAACTCATATTACGTTTCACCACTTTGTAAAGACAAAAAGTTACTCCTAGTATAACTATTCTTTGACAAGTGTTTTTTTTTTTGCTATCTGTGGCACGTTGAATGTGAAGTGATGAGCGAATGAATTTATATGCAGACAATTTAAATAGTTTTTTTTTTTTAGGGTGGGAAATCATCAAATAACTTCTCCCGCTCTGGGCGGAGCGGGAGGGTGTGTCAGACTCTTACTGACTAAAACCCACCCGTATTCCTTCCTGTTGCCTGTGTTGCGGGGGCCTCGGTGACCCATAAGTACCTTCCCGCGAAGTACGGTATAGCTTAAGACCTTTTTAATTTAGTCGTCAGTTTGAACATGTGTCCATGTGTCCTCGTGTTATTTATTTTTCAAACAAACCTAACTGTAAAGTGGTGCTGCGTGTTTAAATTTGAGTTTGCCTTGTGTTGTGGTGTTTAAATTCTCTGTATAAATGTCTGAAAGGAAACGAAGTGCTAACTGGCTAATACAAGAAAAACATGTTTATCTGAGAGTAAGTAATAGCTTTATCCTTGTAATAAAACTTATTCTACTTTACTATTTTACCTATAAAAAAAATTTCAAGATTTTATTTTACCTCTGTCGGCGTGATTAACATGTATACTCATGCCAAGGGGTCAGGCAGACAGACGAACATAGCGAAACTATAATGGTTTCTTGTCGACTACGGGGTTTAAAAAGGAGTGAATAGTAGAATCACGGCTAACAGGAGAGAATGGTAGTAAAAAACGTGCTGCGCCGACCCCAAATAACACGACAAAAGGGCAGAAAGATGGTGATGATCGAAAATCGAATGGTATCGAAGTGTGAAGTGAGTTATTTTTCGATTTTTGTGTTTTTTGTTTTTTGAGTAAGCTTCGAAGTGAACTTTACAAACTAGACAATAATAATGGGTCAGCTGCGTGCCAGACTTACCATCTTGACAAACTTGAAGGTAAAACATGATCATGTGTATAAGTAGTTCGGTGTCATCATATCTTAGTTTGCTCCCCCGCACGCCTACATCTGCCTACACCAAAGTCACATTACCGTACATATGACATGCCCTTATCTGGCTGAAACTCGGAGCTAACTTAGCTCAACTTGCACTGAATACTACATTAAACTAAGTTTAAGTGCCTATCTCGTGGATCGGACTCCGTTGAATAACTTTATGATTTATGGCAATAACTTTTATATAAAATTGGCTATTGGAGACTTTATACGTCATTGAGTGACCTTATTTTTTAATTTAGAAAGGAAAATGTTTATGGGATTTAGGAAGTAGATTTTGTGGCGATTATTAATAATAAGCCTTGCGGCCGCTGGGTTCCCCTCGGCAAAAAGGGCGAACGTTCACTGAAATTTATTAAAACCCTTTAGGCCCCACCTAATGTGGCAACACTGCAGCACATTTATTTAAGTTTAACCTATTATAAACTATATATTAACCTATTAATTGTTTTGTTTGAATAATTTGGTGTATGAATCATTTTATAATTATGAAAATTTTTATTTTATTGTATTTATATTTGATTATTTAATATGACTGATTGTTTGTAATTTTTTTTTGTTATTGAGTCTGTGAAACTTGGAATAAAATTATTATTATTATTAAAGGGTTTTAATAAGTTTCTATAAAAGTTGTGCATGTATGTAATGTACTTTCAAAAATCCTTTCTTGGTGCACTTTCGTTTTAAAACGAACTCTTGTGCAAAATTTTGGGCTTCTAGACCCATTAGTTTAGGCTATGCGTTGTATGTCAGTGAATGAATGAATGAATGAATGAATTTACAATTTTTAGTAAGTCCATGTTGATGAAATTGAATAAGTATGTTGTGTAAAAACTGACTAAAAACTGTGAAAATTCTGTAGAAGTAAAATAGAAAGTCAAAGAGTTTACTGATAAAAAAGGCAAAGTCAGATCTGAAACATGTGCTTATAATGTATTGGGAGAAAACCATAGGAAAAATAATACAAGTAACTACGTTTGAAAAAAAAATCCCTCATACATCCAGAGATCGGATATTCGGATGCATATTTACCTAAAGTTACATTTTAGCTGTGAAAGTATGGAAGCGGCTTCTTAAAATATTTTTATTTGTAAAAAAAAAACACGGGATGCCAGGAACACCGGGAATGCATAGCTAGTCGGGTGTATAATAAAGAAGCGCTTCTAAAATATGTATATGTAGGGTGTAAGAGGAGGGGTGGTGTGTGTTAGTTAAAACAAAAAAAATACACCCGAACGCATGGCAAGCACAGCGACGAATGCAATTATTGTAATTAAATAAACTAAGAGAACTATTTGTCGGGGTAGCTACTTGCGCATAAGCAGGTACCTATAATTTGCCGTCCCACTTACAAACTCGCAAAATGCCTATCGTCGTTTTCTATTAATATAATGGTGCTAACATATACTGTTTTTTTCGCTATGTGGAGAGGATAGGAATTTAACAGAATTTCACTAAGCACAATAATTTTTAACTATTTGTATCAATAGGTACCTACATCAATTATTCTAAATATATATAGTCCGTTATCTTATATTAACGTTGTTTGCTATGGCAGTTTGGTATTTACTTACCTACTTTACAATGTAAGGTAGGTAGATATTATGCATCCGCTTATATAGTCAGAAATACACAAAATTTGTCGATTCCGTAATCGCGGGTTTTTTTTTTTACTATAGTGCATTCCATATAAACCAACATTTGAAAGTAAGTTATATGTAGATTATAATACCAATCTGAATCTCTAATCTGATAATAATCTGATTCAATAGTCAGAAACCTTGTTGATCCCGGAACCGCGGGATTTTTTCGATACAAAAGCGCATTCCACATTCGCTAACATCTCAACTTTAGGTGAATATGCATCCGAATATCCGATCTCTATACATAACACACCTGTGTTTAAACAATTTTCTACTTGGAAGTTAGTCGAGTGCTGCAAAGTACAACAATATTTTTTACTGTTTTATGGGCTGAAGTTACTGAAGTTTTCGAGCATAATTTATAAAGTGCCTGATATTTATAAGGGTCGGGTAAACGCCCTGGCCATACAAATGCGCGTCGCGCTCATGCCGCGCTGCCGTTCGGTTTCAAAGGGAAACTTTATTTTTATTCACGAAAACATGAATATTTGAAAAAAACACACGCTATAATAGTATATTTATATAAAAAAACGTAAAAATATCTTAGGTAGTTTGAAAGTAATATCGTTTTCATGCCTTGGGTGGAATGTCTATTTCTTCTTGAATTTATTTCTTAAAGTATTTCACTACAATACTTAAATATTCACATATATAATTGACTAGATGCGCCCCGCGGTTTCAACCGCATAAGTTTTGACCCCGTGGATACCCATGGGGTCAAAACTTATCGGGATAAAAAGTATCATATGTGTTATTCCTGGTTATAAGCTATCTGTGTGCCAAATTTCATCCAAATCCGTTCAGTACTTTTTGCGTGAAAGAGTAACAAACATCCATCCATCCATTCTTACAAACTTTCGCATTTATAATATTAGTAGGATGTGTACGCGTTCTAGTTTAACATACATTATTTGTATAATTTACTTGTGTTATTTGAAGGCATAAACAGATTGAAAAGTCACTAAAATATCCTCATATATCTGCGCCTTAAGCGCTTATGATTCCCGAACCTTTTTATTGGTTTTTTCGGGTGTTTTGACTACGTTCTTCCTTAAGTTTGTTATATCTGTAAAACTATGGGTAATTGTCATTTTTATACAAAAACTAAATAAACGATCGGTAGTTTTGGGGATAAGGGATCACAATGTAACGACTAGGGCTTTGCAGGTAGACCGCGCAGGCCGTTAACTGTTAGGTAGGGTGGAGAGAAGTGAAACTAACAGGTTAGGTTAAGCGTATAATTCTGTGGGTAGAAGTAACACGTCTAGGTCACGGGTAAACGTTCCCAGCCTGTTCTGAGTATTCGCACACACTTAGGATAAAAGGGTACCATCCTTGGCAGTGCGTGGCAGACGCAGTAGCCCGCCAGCACAGGCTTCGCTAATTACAAGACCGCTCAAGCCGTTGTAGGACCTTGCGATGTGGAGTGTGAATAACAGCGCAGCGTGCAGTTCTGAGCAGCGCGGCTCGCAGTGTGTCGTCCTGCCCTCAGCGTGACCGTGGCACCCTGGAATGTAAGGTGCGTGTGTTAGTTGCCCTAATAGTTAACGGACTGCGCAGTCTACCCGCAAAGCCCCACCCGTTATAACAAGAGGGATCTGAAGATGTATGTATGTATGTATGTATGTATGTATGTATGTGATCAGTAAACTTGTACATGTTAAATACAGCTCTATCTAATGAAATCTCAGGAGAGGTAGCAAGCAAACGGTGAATAACATGCAACATGGCGCTAAGAATTCGGTGCCAAGCGACTACCTCGGTTTCTGGAAGCCTATTGATTGAATTTCGCAGTGTGTCGTCCTGCCCTCAGCGTGACCACGGCACCCTTATTATTATTTTTTTGGGTGGGAAATCATAAAATAACTTCTCCCGCTCTGGGCGGAGCGGGAGGGTGTGTCAGACTCTTACTGACTAAAACCCACCCGTATTCCTTCCTGTTGCCTGTGTTGCAGGGGCCTCGGTGACCCATAAGTACGTATGTATGTATGTATGTATGTGATCAGTAAACTTGTACATGTTAAATACAGCTCTATCTAATGAAATCTTAGGAGAGGTAGCAAGCAAACGGTGAATAACATGCAACATGGCGCTAAGAATTCAGTGCCAAGCGACTACCTCGGTTTATGAAAGCCTACTGATTGAATTTGGGAGGGCAAACCAGTACAACACAACTTAGTAAGTATAAAGCTTTGTTATCAGCACTTAATAGCGTGATTATCCGATTTAATCATCCCATTGCTAATGAGCCGATCAATCTTTTACTTTCATTTGCTAATGTGTGTTGGATAAACGTTATGTTTATGTAGATGTGTGTGTTTGTGTGTGTTGTTTTAGGTCAATAGTCTAGTAATGTGGAAATTCAGGGGTTTTCATTCCATTTTGTTGACTTCTTAGCTTTAATTAAAATTGTAGGTTTGTTTTGTTTGGTTCCTTTTATATCAACAAGTAATTTATAGTTTTGTTGTCAAAGAAAATTAGTCTGATCAATTATTAATGATGGAAGTGATTCAATTGATCAATTTTCCCTACCCAGTAACTTGTGTTCAGTAAGACGTGGCGCATACTATGCGACATGCAACTGCGAGGGCTCGGCGACTAGACGCAACGACAGACTGCGGTCGACAAATTTCATTAAGTTCCGCAAATATGGCGTCGAGTTGCAGAGTGGCACCGACAGGCTAGACCACTCAAACGCTCTCGCTACTTGTCGCAGCGTCTAGACGTACCATGCACGCGCTTACCCGATGACAGTCGCATGCGACAGGTAAGCGTCTTGTCGTGGAGCTGTCGCAGTCGCAAGTCACATAGTGTGCGACACGCGTAAAAGGTACGAAACCAAACTAATAAAATAAACATTTAGAAATAGTTTCCACATGAACGATTTCATTTGTTTCATTTAACCGAACAATCAAACGTAGGACATTGTCAAACAATTAATTCAATTCGGACAAAACAAAATCCAGTAGAATAGTTTCCATTTGAATTATTTTCAAACATATCTATTTTCAACCAGTGATAATGTTTTCATACAATTATTCGTATAGATTTTTTGGGTTTCACCATGGCTCAATTTCAATATTCTAAGTTCTTTAAGTTGGATTATTTTTTCGACCAATCTTAAAAGAGGTTTCATTCCTGCTCCAAAGTGTTTCCAGTATATTTTTAAATTGAATTAGGTACTAGCTCATACACTTTGCATTTAAGCCGGCTACTGGCTAACCAGTATCACAGATTCTCAGCATAATACGAATATATCTGTATTTGATGCCTACATTTTCAAAACATTCAATACATTTTTGGAAGAGATTTTTTCACATTTTCGTTCTAAAAGGAAGAGGTTTATTTATTTATCTAAACTTCTCTCACACAATTAGGTACAAAGGCGGACTTAATGCCTTAGGCATTCTCTACCAGTCAACCAAGGGTGGTGAAGAGATAAGATGGCAGGTGCTCTGAGAGAAAATAATAATAATTAAAAATATCAAAAGATAACATAATAATATAATAATTATAGATTATAAATAGAATAGGTATAGAAGTACATATATAGGTTAAGGCAAACTTATTATACAAATAACTCTGCAATTTCCGCTTAAATGCATAACGACTGGTGGCCGTCCTGATATCAAGAGGAAGCGCATTCCAGAGAAGAACGGACTGAATATGAAAGGAAGAATGAACTAAGTTAGATGTATGACAGAGTAGGAGAAGATTGTCGGAAGAACGCAGACTCTTAGCGCCTGAAGAACAAAAATATTGGAAGTGAGACATAAGATGAGAAGGAGGGGTGGGAGAGTTGAGGAGAAAAGAGTGATCAAAGCGCGCAAGCTTCTTCTTTGGCGAATGGACATGCGTTTGAGCTCAGACCGATAGCTCGACACATGGTCATATTTCCTTAGATTGAATATGAACCGGATACCATTGTTAAGTAGTCTGTCGAGCTTATCCAGCAAAACCGCGTTTAAGTCAAAGTAGCACACGTCACCAGTCGATGATAGAAAAATCAAAGTCTGCACAAGCATAGTCTAGCCACGATTATAGTCATTTTCTTGACTTAACCTTTAATTAACTACGTCGCCAACCGGGTAGTTAAAAGCAAACGTCACGAAAATATGAAACCAATAAATAACCCCAGCCTGCGGTTTCAGCGATGTCAATAACCTCACACCGACACCGATGGAGATTCGACACAAATTGCTTTTCAATTATTTATTTCAGTGGAATATAAATTACTATTGGTTTTAAGCTTCAAAACGACGCGCTGTTGTTTCGACAAAATTTCACATTTCGTATTGTTATGATTGGTTACGTTTTGCTTTTTATTACTTTTCTATGACACCACATCATGCTTGTATTCCCCGAAGGGTTACGCACGGGTTTAAGGTTTAAGTCCCTTAAAACCTAAACTACTAAATCTCACACAACTGCATCACCACCTGCATTCTCATTAAAAATAAAATAATCACGAATTCTGTACAATCAAACATACAACTACATAAAAAAACAATAACATACAACACAAGAAGTAAAAACCAATTCCAACTAATGACTGTACGTGTACGGACTAATTACGGCAAAAAAAAACAGTATTAGTGGAGGGAGTACAACTGTTCAATGATTTACTGGAAGACAAATTGGTTTAATAATATTAACATATTTAAAAGTAAACTCAAAAAACAACCCACCCTATAACGTCACCATCGCCCCAGAGGCAAATATTATAGAATATGATTATTAATAAGTAACTTTGTATCTTTTATCTAAGTTCTTATGAGAAATAAAAAGATCTTTAAACCTATGAATGTAATAGGGGGCGTGCCTATTGACATCAACCTGGCACAAATCCAGATTCCGGGCTGCTATTGAGAAATTGCTGATCGAAATACCCGATAACACTTTGCCCGACCCGGTAATCGAACTCAGGATCTCATGCCCAGTCTCTTTTCTATAGGTAATATTGTAACAGTTTGTTTTAATTATCACATTTTGAAGGTTAATACATTGCAGTACGTGTCGTAATGGTAGATGTCTTGAGCTGTTTTCTACGTGTTTTCATTGTCAGCGATCAGGTTGTCAGGGAAGACACTTGTGTATGCGAAAGTAACACGCACCAGTAAGATGGAAAATTGTAATTAACAGGCTTAAAGTCTTACATGAATTAACACAATAAGTTTTAGTTACGTCTAAATGTGAGACGAGGCGTTCACGAGGGGCTCAGAAAATTGGGGAACACGGATGTGTGATGTGTGAGCTAATAGTTCGTCTCGCGACCATATGGTTGTTGCAAGACCTAAATTCTATAGATGCTTGTTTTTCCCTTTTCAGTTACGTGTTTTTGCAGTCGGGTTTTTTTTTAATAAATTATTTTATTTCAAGATTTTTATTGTTATTAATATTTATATATATATACAGGTTGAAATTGAAAACTTGCGACAAACTGAAATGGGACATTGTATACATCATTATTAACAACTTTTACTAAGGGACCAAAGCTGTAATCCCAAAAAAAAAATCTGCTTTTCCTACATTTTGATGAGGTATAGCGAACATAAATGTAGGGGACAGCAGTTTTTTTTTTGGGATTGTAGCTTTGGTCCCTTAGTAAAAGTTGTTCATAATGATGAGTACAATCTCCCATTTTGATTTGTCGCATGTTTTCAATGTCACCCTGTATATATTTGAAAATTACTAGCTTTTATTTGATACCAATATTGTTGCAATTTATTTAAAAAAAAAAACTTCCTCTCCTTTTTATTGTATTTGCAGATGCAATATATAAATATTATGTAGCCTATGTCACTCCCACAGTTAAGACGAATCTGAGGATACCTCATATGTAAAAATCTATCAAGCTGCTTAGGCTACAGATCGTGCCAAAGAAATAGACATACATACATACATACTCTCGAAAAACATTACCCTCCTTCTGGGGCAGTCGGGTAAAAACTAAAAATTACAAAAACAACATGAGAGGTGATAAATATATTAGATTAAAGGCTTGTGCAGACTGGCGTGATATCGCGGGCGCGACAGGCAGCTATATGTCTTTCGCACCCGCGATATCGCCCTGCACGAGCCTTTATGGAGTCAGTCATTTATTTATTTATTTATTGGATTTATTTATTTCTATGGAGTGCTGTGGGAAAAACACAAATTATTGTTTCACCATTTTAACTTATTGACAAAACTTAACCAAAATAACGTCATAAGATTTATGATGACATGTTTACTCTAAATCTAATTGGTGAAGTTTACAAAGTGTAGAAAGTTTAGTTTTAGTAGTTAGTATGTAAGTAATGATCATGCTTTAAAAATGTAGGTACTGCAGGCGTTGTTCAGGCTACGGCGGTTTGCGCCCTGGCAAGGCGCCGACAAATATAATGTAGAAACGTTGCTACGACGTAGCTGTAGCGATAACTTCTTGGCTACGCCGTAGCACATACAACAAGTTTATTTGGAATGCCACCGATTATTTTCATACATAATCAGCCTATACTGTTCCCACTGCTGGGACACAGGCCTCCTCTCTGTGAGAGGGAGTGGGCCGTAATCTACCACACGGGCCCAGTGCGGGTTAGTAGATGTCACATGTTTTAGAAATTTTTGGTTCTAAGACGTGCCGGTTTCCTCACGATGTTTTGCATTATGACATACCAAAGTCTTTCGTTAAACCTACTCCATTCGTTTCTAAAAATGTCTTCTACTTCTGTAAAACCTTTTCAAATAAACCTATTTCTGAAATACCCGAATCAATATAACCCTTACAAACAATAAATTCGCCAGCATTTCGTAAACTACTATAAACCTCTGTAACGAGGTTCCCAAAAACCGTTCAGGTGTGAACGGGCCGATCACAGGCTTATGTGAACTAGTCATAAATTCAGTCAGACTGAAAACGGCCTTTATACCGGTGTAAATCATTAGAGTAAGCCTTAAAGACTTGGATCAGTATCGTACCTTAAAGGATCCTTTAGGTATAACTGTGAAAGGGACTTCAGGTGATAATTTTGGTCGATGTTCCATACAAAATGTCACTTAAATAAAAAAATGTTCTATTAAAAAAATAAAACTTATTAACACCGACCCACACATCACCAGTTTAACCTCTGTGCGATGTAATGCGTTGCATATTAACAACAGACTCTGAAGACCAATCTTCGTACTTAAAAAAACGTTCAAATTCAAACCGCAGTCTCATATAAAGAGAGCTTTTAGTGTTTAGGGCGCAAAATAAAATATGTGACATTAATCCACCGGTCACCTTGGGCAGCATTCCGCTAAAGAGTCACTCGTTTTAAATACCTGGGGCACTGGGTCACCGATAGGCTGTCGGATGACGACGATTTAGAGAGGGAACGTAGAGCGTTGTCTATCAGGTGTAACATGCTGGCCCGCAGGTTCGCACGGTGTACGCGAGAGGTTAAAATAACATTGTTTAGGGCCTACTGCCAGTCGCTGTATACGTGCGCCCTGTGAGTCAGATATTCACTCGTACAATGTGCTACGAGTCCAATATAATAATACGTTCCGGGTAACGCTGGGCTTGCCGCGCTTCTGAAGCGCGTCGGGGATGTTCGCGGCCACACGCGTACCGGATTTCGGCTCGCTGCTGCGTCTGCCAATCGCATCACTGATGCGTCGGGAGCGCGACAGCCCCAACAGCCTTGTGGCTACTGTAGCTGGCAAAGTGGATGGTAGGCCGTCCACTTTGCCAGCTATGATGGCAGCTCACGTTATTCAAGTATGTAAAGTAATAAGTTTATTTAAATGTATTTTTTCGTGTATTATGGATATCTGGTCTGAAAATAAAGATTTTTTTTATTTATCTATTTATATAAAAGTGGCCACAGACGTAACATAAACAACAACAAGGCGTGACAAACCTCCATGAACAATTATTTTGTCGCTTGCACAAAATAATTGTTGCTTGAGCGTCTGTATCATGATTTTGTGCAAGCATTTTGTTTGTGCAAGCAGCATGAAGGCTGATAGAATTTTCAGTATGCGGCTTGAACTAGCCACGCTTGTGCAAGCATGATTGAACGTGTGTATGCAGGTAAGGCTACACGTACATAATGTGAATAGTTTTTTGTTATATTGTAGTAGCTAAAGCAAGCAAGTCGTCGTCGTCCATCGCTCAAGCAAAAACTGATACTGCTCCAACTTGCTTGTGCAGTGTGTAGCCTATCCCTATAGGCCATTTTGTGCAAGCGTGCACAACTTCCCTAAGTTGTGCACGCTTGCACAAAATGATTGTTCATGCAGGCTTTTTTTTTTTTTTTTGAGCGTGGGAAATCATCAAATAACTTCTCCCGCTCTGGGCGGAGCGGGAGGGTGTGTCAGACTCTTACTGACTAAAACCCACCCGTATTCCTTCCTGTTGCCTGTGTTGCAGGGGCCTCGGTGACCCATAAGTACCTTCCCGCGACCCCGGCAGGCATCGGCCCTAGTGGACCCCTACTTTGTGCTGACGACATCTCTTTGAGGCGCGCGTGGAATGCGACGCGCCGTCGACCCAGGCCTGGTCCTTACCGGACGGTGAGCTACCCATTGCTCACCGTCCGCATGTTCATGCAGGCTTGTCATGCTTGCAGTTAAGTGTGTGACCTTTAGCGATAATCATCATAAATTAGAGGTTTTTTGACAGATTCAGACTGAGATTAGAATGATGAACGTTTTTAAATAAATTGCCCTACGAGAATACGGGAATTAATTGATTAATAACTTATTGGGTGTGGTGTAGAATGAAGTCTTTTAAAAACATTATTATGTACAAATCTCATTTTTTAAGTCTAGGTAAAGCCTCACCGATGCAAATAAGTTTTGTTACAATCAATCAATCTGCCTCGCCTTTTCCCAACTATGTTGGGGTCGGCTTCCAGTCTAACCGGATGCAGCTGAATACACAATTTACATGGAGCGACTGCCTATCTGACCTCCACAAATCAGTAACTCGTTATTATGTTACCCCTTGGTACTGGAGACTGGTTGTCAGACTTTCGGGCTTCTAACGACCCGTAATGACTGTCAAAGATCCACGAGTGACAACCGGGATCAACGGCTTAACGTGCTTTCCGAGGCACGGAGGAGTCTCGGTGTATAAAGATGGTCACCCATGCACAGACCAACCGTGGCAACCGTAGCTTAACTTGATGGATTGACCCCTGCGGCTTGTATTACAAAGCCACGAGCTCGTCCTATGTTATAATAAAATAATAAGTAAAATTAATTATCTAATTAAGACTATCTAAGGTTGACGTAATTCCAAGAAATTTAATTTTATATAGAGAAGCATCTAAATATTCTCCTTAACATTGCTCCTGTCATGGTCATCAATTTGACCGTGTAAATCCGTTTGTCTTGTATCGGCTTTGCCCGATAAGGACCGATCCCAAATAGTATCGTGCAAGAACTAGACAGAGATATCCCTTTATTTATTTATTTACGCTTCATTTATTTTATCACGCGTTCTCTTTGTTGCTTCCAAATTCGAATTTATTTAAATTCTTCACGAATCGTGCCTGTAAAAATGTGTCGACATTTTTTTTGGATTTCATTACTTGAAAGTTGTTTTTAAACTTTTTAAAAGGTATGTTAAGTTTGTTTGAGATTTAAGTAGAAACTTGGAAGTTTTTATGTTATTTAGTTTTTATAATGCAAACATAAGTTTAAGTACATTATTTTTAAATTAAAAAATCTATCAAAAATCTTTTGTTATTAAGATCACGATAGGGATTAAAAAGTGTTAAAGATTGCTTAAGTTTAGTTAAATAAGAAAAATATTTAGGTATTTTTACTTAATCACAAATTTCAATTTCACCCAAATTTCACTTTCACTTCTCTGAAAACACCCAAAAAGCTGACATTTATACCAAAGATTTCCGATAATAGATTTTATAGGCAGGCAGTTTTCTATGTTATTCGAGAGAGAGCCATCCAATCCCATATTTCGAGTGGCTAGCTCCGGTACCTGATTTTATCTGCTATCTTAAAAGATACATCGTGTTTCAATAAAGGTAAGGCTACATTGCAAGCGATGGCATTATTTTTATTAAATAGCTTTTGTTCGATGTTTGGGTACTTAATAGCCTAAGGCCCGCTTGTACCACCAATCGCTAAATGCGTTTAGCATTAAACGTATTTAAAACATCTTCTCGTCTTCATCAACTTTGAAAGATTGACGAACGAACGATATTTTAATAGTTATTTATTCAACTGTTTTAATACCTAGTTATCAGTTGCTTACAAGACTTTATCTACACACATGATATGAATCCTCTATGAAAGGTTCTGAAACCATAGGGTGTTGTACAGTGTTGTAAGAACTATGTAAATTTATGGAAAGTTGCCTTTTCATATTGTTTTGTAGACTTTTCTGGTAATAATTGGTTAGAAATGTCCTTTGCTGCATTAGACATATCTGGTGGTGTGTTATCAAAGCTTGTATCACTCATTTTTGCAAACAACAAAGTAATAAATTTTTGCAATACTATTATCGAACAAACATGGCGGGATTTTTTTTTTTGGGTGTGATATCATCAAATAACTTCTCCCGCTCTGGGCGGAGCGGGAGAGTGTGTCAGACTCTTACTGACTAAAAGCCACCCGTATTCCTTCCTGTTGCCTGTGTTGCCAGGGGCCTCGGTGACCCATAAGTACCTTCCCGCGACCCCGGCAGGCATCGGCCCTAGTGGACCCCTACTTTTGTGCTGACGACATCTCTTTAAGGCGCGCGTGGAATACGACGCGACGTCGACCCGACAGCGTAGCACACTACGCTGACGCCGGGATACGACGTGAATTCAAACCTACCTATAAGTTTTTTTTTTTTTAAATTACGGCACTGTGGTAGTGAAACGCGCGTGCATGACAATGTTCTTTTTTTGAAAAGGAATAGCATAATGAAATTTAGTACACAATTTATACGAGTAACACTCGTCTGGATGATATTATGGTTACTATGACACTGGTTGTTTTAATGTTGGCAATAAGCTAACTGTTTCAGAGACTTTTATAGAGGATTTATAGCATGGGTGTAGATAAATACGTTTAGCGCTTTACGGTGCGATTTGTGGAGCAAACAGGCCTAAGTCTGTTCTGCTGGATAAGTTCCAAATCACACACATGGGGCCTAGTTTTATTTCAGCTTTTATTGCGGTCGTAATACGTTTATAAAATAAATCCGGCACGTCTTAATAAGGTGAAATCTCTTGGCATGCCCCTGTTACATAACCAGACGTAGGAAAATGCTTGAGCTGCCAAATGTGGGTACATTAATCTACTTTAGCGTAAAAAGGAGAAGAAACGCAATGACACACATAATCAGCCTATAATGTTCCCACTACTGGGACACAGGCTTCCTTTCGGTGAGACGGAGTGGGCCGTAATCCACCACACGGGCCCAGTGCAGTTTAGTGACGCCTTATTTTGTTCCCGTTTCTTTTTCTTTCGTTCAGCACGAACAATACTTATTAATTTCAACTTACGTGCAGCCATACTTACTTACAATACTTCCTTTCAGCATGCCCTGTGATGGTTAGCAAAATGGACTGCTGTCTAAGCCAGTCAGGACGTACAGTCAGGGAATTTTATTGTTAAGCAAATGGGCACCCCAGGTCAATTTCGTCCCTGCCGGGGTCACAAGAAAGTCCGAAAGGGATACCGTGGCCCTGGCAACACACAGGCAACGGAAGGAACACGGGTGGGTTTTAGTCAGTAAGAGTCTGACACATCCTCCCGCTCCGCCCAAAGCGGGAGAAGTTATTTGATAATTTCCCAACCGAAAAAAAGGTCAATTTTGACCTGTGATCGCCATTTCATACAACTATCAATGAATGACAGTTGCGATTTGAATATACCTAAGGACAATTTAAGTTGGTATTCATTTCGCTTCACAATTATTTTTTCTAACATTATTGAGTATCACCACACGTATACGCTACATGAGAGTTGAACCCGCTAAGCCTTTGCTGTATAACTACAGCTCTACCAATACTTTCACCCTAAGTTATCGAGAGGAGAACCATTGACCACCACTATCTATCAGTAAAGTTTGTCCCGTGTTACTGAAAATACTACCTAAACAAGATCCCTTTAAAAGTTAGTTCTATCATCAATCTTAGTTTAGGTAAATATTAAGGCAAAAATATAAGAATTATGCACTAGAATGGGAAAATCGTAATAGCTTTTACGTTATCAATCATTTTAACCTTCTTCAGACATTTTATTATAACTGATTTAGTTTTTGGTAAACCACCGCAGCTTAAGGACTGACGTAAAATAATGGCTCTAAAATTTCTTAAAAACGTTAAAAGATTTTTGGCCGAATATACATGAAAAGTAACAACTGGGTGCAGTGTTGTCTCCATCATGACTTGTGCTTGCGCCGTCTTCGCACACGCTAAACCATGCCATCTCCATAGGACGCAGACCCCCAGAACCGCTTCCTAAGAAAGGTCATGAGAGCCCCCTTCGGTGTTTGCAATATGAATCTAAACTTAGATCTCAAAATGCCCAACGTCCAGCAGTTTATGAAACGCCCCAATCTCCTGATTTCGGCAGCAGCCCAATACACTCTCTCTTGCATAAGTAGGATCTGCTGACCGAGGCATACCCTCCCTATTCCCGACGACGCCACAAGCCTTCTCCACGAGAGTAGTAGGGCCACTAGTAATGTTCGCAAGTACAAAATCCGACCACCGCGATGTCCCAGTCCATGCCCGCCCCGATCCTTTCTCAAGCTAGCCCGCGCCGCTTTGTCTACATCATTGAATTCGTCCCAAATTAATTTACTCGTAAATACAATCCAGCCTGTTCTTTACTGCCCTCCCCCAGCGACGCCCAAAGCCGAGCTCTGTACCGCACAGGAGGTGCCCTTAGCGTGTAGTCGCTTAGTTTTTAAGTCTTATGCCCTGACTGGAGCCCTTAATTTATTGAGGCACCCACAGGCAAGCCCGGTTAAGATGCCGACAACATCCTAAGTAAACCTGCAAGATGCAGTTTATTAAAAAAAGGGTGCAGTTATGTCGTAGCTTAAAATAGTTCAACGAAGGATGTTGGGTCTACTATCACGTGATGACGTCCATGCAAAAGATCTAAAGTTATCGGTAACATCAAATGCAGTGACACCGTGCGACTTTTGCTACGTCACAGGTTTCACTGTACCATAAGTCTTCACAACTTTAATTCCCACTTGAATATTTAAGCTGCTATTATTTAAACCAATTGTGAAAGTGTCGCACTGGCAGGCGAATGTTCGAACCCGACCCATTGCACTAAATATCTTCACCTATGACATGGCCCCGCGCGAGCACACTTCGAAGGGGTAACATCCTAGGTATGTAACTGGTTACAAGAATATAAGCGTTTAGTAGAATATTTATAATAAATAGTCCAACTTTATATAAGTACCAAGAACATTTAATAAAACGATTTTTGAAGTGAAAATTTCATTAGGCATGTTGGGTACTTTAGGGATGGACGAAAAAGCACTGAACTCGCGTGACCATCACGGTCAGATACATATATACAGATGTTTACAAGCTTGTGAAGCTAATGTGACTGTCTGTCATGTCTTCTAATTAATAACAAAATATTCTATTCTAAATTCTTATTTTAACATTGTCTCACGATATTAGGCTCTTACAAATACATTAAATCTCTATTTTATGGGCTGACAGCTCGACGTGTTACCGTAATTAATAACAAAACATCCTATTTCTTTGGAATTGTGAAACCTTTAAAAATGCATTCCATTTATATTTTATGGGAAACAAACTTGAGACAATTAACAACGGACGGGTCGAAAGCAATAATTTAACAAATTCTAAAGATACGACTAAAGTATTCGATTTCTTATCGCAGAGTACAATACTATTGCCAACATCTGCTTGGTATAATTTGAGTTCGGGCAAAACCCAAACGGGCCCTTAAAACAATTGAGAAATGGTACAAAAAAGGCAATAAATCTATTCTGAGTATTCGGTTGGCATGGTAAAAAAAAGACCATGCTCCGGTCGTTTTGGAGATGGAACAGAGAACGGAAAAGGGTAGGGCTGAGGGGAGTCGGTGATGAGCCGCGACAGGGTTCGGACGTGATATCTAGCGGGTTAAGTTAGGGAGTTCGTGAAAATACCACGAGAAAGAGCGGTTGAATTAGGCCGAACTAGGAGAGATAGAACTAGGTCGATAATAATGACACAATGTTACTTTGGAGAGATCGCGATAGTGAAAGTGTTATCAGTTTAATTAATACGTTAAATTGTAATAATAAGTGTAGATTTAGACTAGGTTATATTAGTCAAGTATAATGTAAGTTGTGTGTAAGGCGCGCGAATCTCAGTGAGTGTATCTGTGAACGATTGGGTGAGTGTTTACTATTCTATTCCTCCTTATTCCTTTCTATGACGATCGAGGTATCCTACACCAGCGTTTGGTTCTAGGGACTCGGAGAACGCCTTCCATTGGGTGTGACATTTAACAAGAGACGGTAGACTACTCTACCAACAGACTATAGACAACCACAACCAAGACATGACACTTACGGCAGTCACACCGCTTATGGAAGGCTGAACCGAACTAATACTCGCAACTCGTTAGGGCCAATTTGAGCTATAATGCTACTTTGTAATTGTTTACGAACACAAACAAACCAAATGCTAGTGATGGCTATCTTATCCCTATGGACTGACTAACTGCAGGATATTTTACATTGCCCTTGATGTATGCAGACTCTTGGGAGAGGGGGTAGGCTCCACCAAGTTTCCTAAACTGGATTGATAGTTCGTTCTAAGGAACGCTAGGGATTGTGTCTCGTTAAACCACATCTGGCTATCGGCCTCTCACAAATTATCATTAGCGAGACACAACATTTGGATGCCCAGATAGAAACGCTCCGATGCTTGACTTAGTCGCACGGCTGCCGATTACATTGAAAGCATCTTCTAATGGGGGAGATTAAGAGAGTGAGAAGTGACGATTTGGAATAACCACTTCGGCGTATAGCAGGAGCAATTGTAAAGAATTCTACTACCGACTGACGATGCGGTACGCTTGTGCAAGTTTTGTATTGTCTTTGTAACGGGTGATTAGGCCGTTATAAGGGGTTCATTACATTAGTACGCGCCCAGTGATTACTGGAACGTGTCTCGCTCAATGACAGTTGAACTTCGCAGTACTCTGCCTTAGGATTGAGTAAGACATGACTAGAGCTTAGGGAGCGTGGCTTGTTAGAATCGTAGCAGTGTCCTTAGTGGTCCTATGCGTTCAGGTCTAACAATACACGCGCGACGCTGTCAACTGTTGTAATGCAGTCCCACATCACTTGGGGTGGGTCTGTAATTATTGTGAAGAAATCCACTAACGTAACTTAGAGTAATATACTCGTACAACGCAAGCGTTACGTGTCACATACCTACCCTTTTATATTACTGACATGTCCTCTAACTTTCATAATCAAAAGAAAAGTAGATAAATTAGATTCCTTTCCATAACCTGTGAATTCCCAACCTTATTTTATTTTGGACATTGTTTACTTGTAATCCCTCCTTGTCCTAACTATCCAAGACGAATGCAACAAGATGATTTAAGACTACGGAAAGATACAGACGTTGGAGTCTAGGCGAGTTAAGTTAGGAGGCTTGGTGAATACCAAGGGCCATGTCCAAGTGGGCTGTCGCTAGATAGCGAGTATGAGTTATAGTTGGGTTAAAGCCCCGATTAGACTAATTTAGTACCTAATATAATGTGCGTGTGTGAGTTTGTTGCGACGACTGGGAGAGTCTTTTATTATAATATTTATCCTAGTCTGATAGTATAATTAAAGTTCTTGTAGCTAAACAGACAGAGACGTGTTGCTGGGGAGTTCTTTGCGTCACTTCTTCTCCCCAGCTCAAACACTAGGAAGTGATGACGGGTGGGCGCTTTGGGCTGTCTATAGACCTTTAAGAGAGTTTATTCACAGCTCTATTAATTAATAATTCTTGAGTTTCAATTCTCAACTCTTATTATCTAGTAATTCTTGAATGTTGTATTCTTTATCACAAACCAATAATTCGGTTAGACTGATATGAACACGTGTCTTGCAGATATGCTTGTTGTGCAAAGGGTGAACTTCCAGGGGTTCGGAAACCACATCTATCTCATATCCAGTCCAAAGACTGATAGGGACCATGTCTCCTTAAGAGCATGATGCCGACGCAATGCCCCTGAAACTAGCCGCCCCGTTGTTAGACAAGGACGGTCCACACGGTTGCCGCAGGGAAAGCCGCTTCGTCACGCTTGTCAGTTTGAAAGAACTGCTAGGGACCATGTCTCCAAAAGAGCATGATGCCGACGTAATGCCGCTGAAAAGCCGCTTGCTTCACTTTATGGAAGTGTTGCTCTGAGTACTCCAAGTACAGATGTAAAGTATCGTGTGAGTAATGCCTGACCAAATAACTCTTACTCTAGCGTAAGGGTTACTCACAAGTCTATATAATAATATACTTAGCATTATTCTATTATTTATTGTCTTTCTAAACCACATCCAACTTCATAACTATGAATTCCTAAATCTTATTCACTATTTATTTCAATCCTTTCCTTGCTCTATTAACACAACAAGGCAAGAGACAAGGCGTTAGACTTCTTCATATTTGTAATTCTTATCTCTGTCGGTGGGAGAGTGACCAGTCTGGAGACGAGCTCTACAGAGTCGTACGGCGGCGGAGTACGACTTTTCCTCAATATGAGGAACCGACCCAAACATTCATATTAACAGAATTAGGAAAAACGAAAATTTTATCAGCCTAGGGTCACTTAGGAACAGTCACACTAAGAAGTTGTCACTTCTGACGTGCTGTCCTACGAATGACAGTTTTTCTTTCTTTCTTAATCCATGTCTTCAATTGTACCAAAATTCGCAACCAAAACTTAATAACAATACTTGAGAGGATTTCAGTTCACCTCCACCCATGCGTACTGATGCAAAACCATTTGACTTGTCATCATTTGAAGGTCCCCCATTCCCGTCAACCGTTTGTAATGCCTCGGAAATGAAATGCTTGCACAGATACACTGGAGAATGACTTACAATATGTTTGGCTACAACGTTTCCCGTTAATTTAATATTTTTGACAGAGACTATTGTTACGTGATTTCTGGATGAATGGAGCTGAAGAATAACGGATTTATTAGCAAAATGAGGATATTAACGTTGAAATATCATAGTGGCCTAGTAATTAAGTGGTCAGGGTTAGATCTTAGTCGTTCTGTGTAGTCTGGAAATCGACAAAATCATACATTAGAACGGGTAGAAACGACGCTGACCTTGGGCACAAGACCAGATCTCATAAGACGTGGACAACCTTATAATGGCAATCAAAAGATTTAGATATAGCATAATTCTATTCCGAGAAAAAGCGATTCGACACAAGCTACAATCCTTTTTCTAGAAATACTGATTCAGGCTAAAAACGAATACAGAACCCTTAAGCGCTATCACAAGCCCCAATCTTCATTGCTAATAACATTAGGCCTGATTCAACAAATGAACAAACTGTTTCGCCAAATATCGATAGTTTCATTTCCGATACAAATGACGTAGGAAATGGAAAGGTCTTAAGATGTTCTGTTGGAACGTTTTATAGATGAAACTATGCTAAAGGATTTCTTGACTTTGATAATAAAGTGAATATTATGGCGAATGAATAAAATGGGAGTTCTGCTGCGTATTTATGTCTATCACTGAGTTATTTTTTTTTTAGATGTTCTTACCATAATATATAAAAACTAGAAAATCTTTCACTGCGTTTGCATTGTTGCGTTTTATTCTGTACTTCTCGGAGACAGACTTGATTCATACATTACTAGAATGTATAAATCAAGTCTGTCTGCCAGAAGCACAGAACCGATCGAAGTTAGTTAGAGAGTTATGCATTGATAAATATACATGAAAAAAACCTTACCTAATTTAGAATTGTATATAACCATTACCTGTTACTAAAAGGTTTTTTCTTAACAACGAAGTGCTTGAAATCTCAGTTTTTATTGTAAGCATGATTTTCTCCATTTAGATTTGGAAGTCTTCATTCTACAACCAGTATTAAAAGCTACCAACTAGTATTAAGTCACTCATAGTTTTATTAAAAACTTTATGAATTAAAAGTTACGTCATTTTGTCCTCTTTTAGGGTCGTCGGTATTATATAGCCGCTTCCACTTCAAGTCTGAACAAAAATTAATAATACATAATAGGTAGGCAGAGGCTACAGAACGTCACTTAGATCCTTACATACTCCTGTTGCCAGTGGCGGATTTGCCCTAAGGCCCGTAGGCCCGGATCTAGAGCGGCCAAATATTAGGAGCGGCCAATCGTGACAAAAAATTCACTGATGATAACAAGAAAATACTTAAAGTACCTAAATATTCTAAAGGCTCGCGCACATTATGGCGGGCCGTACTGCACGGCATCGCACAACATTAATCATACATTTTATGTATAAAATATAGATTTATAATATGTGTAAAATACATTGTAAAGTAATTACATATTTCATACTTATAAAATGTACGTATAAGTTATTTTGAACATATAACTGATTTAGGAAGAATATTGTTATACGCGCGAGCCTTAAAACACTCACGCTGATGCTCGGTAGTTTCGTGAACGCTATCACGCCACCGCGCAACAATGACGGAGCAAAGATTAAACAAACTTGCTTCGCTTAACATAGAAGCTGGATTTTAGGCAAATTGGATGGCGAATATTTAATAAATGATTTTGCTGCGCTTATGTGCCGACGAGTTTTGTAACACATTGTAAAACACTTATTATGTCTTATCTTGTATGAGAATAAACCTGTAGTCACATAAATAAAACCTAAAACCATTTTAAATGTGCAATTATTCCTGAAACCTCGGAAAATATAGCACGCCAACTAGCAAATATTATATTTAACTAAATTTCTGAATCGATTTCGATAAAAGTTGGCAATAAAGTAAAATTCGTTATGTAGTCTATATGACGGGTGCTGAGAAAAGGCCGGCTGGTATTTACTACATGGCCTGGGGGGCCCAGGGCGACCAAGACTGCAAATCAGCCACTGCCTGTTGCTTCGTTTACGTTCATACATCTGGTCATGCCAGTTGCGAGTACTACACACCTGACTTTTTTGAAGAACATCACCAATGAGGTAATATTTCCTCCCGGCGTTTCCACTCAGTTCTGCCTTGTAAATATGCCTTTGTTAGACGCCTTTCACTCATTCTCTCAACATGATCAACTATGTATTAAAAAAAACCGGCCAAGTGCGAATTCGGACTCGCGCACGAAGGGTTCTATACCATTATCTATAAAAACGAAATAAAATCATGTCTGTTGTATGGGAGCCCCCTATATTTATTTAATTCTGTTTTTTAGTATATGTTGATATAGCGGCAATATAAATACATAATCTGTGAACATTTCAACTGTCTAACTGTCACGGTTCATGAGATACAGTCTGGTGACAGACGGACAGATAGACGGACAGCGGAGTCTTAGTTATAGGATCCCGTTTTAACCTTTTGTACGGAACCCTAAAAAGAAAAAAACCCTTGAAATAAATAAAACTTTCCCTTACACTTTGTGGTAACAACTTCGAAACTGTCTGAAACCTACATTATAACTCGCAACAAACTTACAAGAACATTTTCAAAATTGTACACCACGTGTGACTAAGCACATGCTTAACACATCCACTTAAGATGACCCCTATGTTCAACCAATCTCCATCAGGTCGCGGGTCGTAACTAACTGGTCAGAATTATCATAATTTGTATTCGAACGTTCGTAAACATTTAGCGGACGGTAAGTTCAAAAGTTTCAGCTAATTTATTGAAACTTCGTGGTTAATTACACATTATTCTTAGGAAAGTCTGAGCTTGAAGACTTGCTTGAAACATTGTTATGAAAAGATGAAAGCTTGTTATGAAATTCTAAGGGTTCACAGGTACGTGGCCGTTGTAGTATGGTTGCCGAGGGCGTGAGTATTAAGGACGCGAGTAAATGCTTATTTGACAAGTAGGAGTCAAAACGTAGAATAGAATAGCATACAACACTCTTTATTATGTACACCATAAAAGTTACAGATACAAATGTTGAAATTTTGCAAGGGGTGACACAATGGGCGGTCTTATCGCTAAAAGCGATCTTTTACAGACAACCTTTGGATGGATTGAAGGGGGAAGGAGAGACAATACTGCAGGTAGTCAGTGGTGTACCAGTTGCTTATACAATAAATAAATAAATACAAAGCATATCAGTCAGTTGATAGTATTTTTATCGCAAAAGGCTTACTATAGTGTGTCTGAATTTTTTGCCGAAAAACTTGTTTGACATTCATTTTATCTATTTAATAAGTAGTAATGTGACTAAAATATTTGTACGACAATATATTATAAGGCTAAACATGATTGGACTTTAATGTAACTGACTAAGATCTTGCATGCTCTTGTATGTGTATACCATGTTTATAGAAATAAATGAAACTTATCTTATCTTATCTTATCTTATACTTATCTACTACTTAATAAGTAATGATGATGTTTAAGGAGAGAGGAAGTGTTTTTTACCTGAATTTTAAAAGTGGACAAAGATTGAGCATGCCTTATCGACACGGGCAAGGCATTCCATAACCGTACTGCTTGAACTGTAAAAGATTTGTCATAAAACGTACTGCGAATTCAATCACGAATATGATTGTGAAGTTTGCAACGATAAGACACGTCAATGAATATTAGGTAATATGGGCTGGTGTCCGCAACTCCACGTCAATGCGCGTATTTTGCATAAGTGTGGGAAACTGATTTTTCGATCCACCCCAGCTGCTTAAGGAAGGCCAGCAACGCCTTGGTGTTACTGACAATCTCACGTAGGGTACCTGGGTTACCGAAGTACTTTTCCCTGTATGTGAGTGATTATGTGCGACCACCCAGCAGTTTAGTTGTTGCGAAATTGTCTTTGGTACTTATTAAAAATAAATTGTTTCTTCTTATTATTAAACTGTTATTATGGAAAAATTATATGAAGGTCTACATTTGTTTCTGTGATCCTTTTATTTTATAAGTAAATCGTTGTACCTAATAGAGTTATTCCCGACCCAATCTGTAATATCTGGCGACCGTGATAATGGATAAGGCAAAAGAGTCGAGGAAAATTATACGTCAACGGTTTACAAAATGCGTGAGTAAAGTTGAAGATATTCTGTCTCAGAAAGATAAAAGCGCATTATTACCCGAGTATGAGAGGTTAGGCAAACTGTTCGACGAGCTCTCCATCGTTCAAAATAAAGTGTTAGATATATGGTTGGACGATGACCAGAGGGAATGAAAAGCTGTTGGAACAAGATATAGATGCCTCTGATTGTTATGAAGCTCGTTGGTATAAAATAAAATATAAAGTTAAAGATTTTTTAGGGGAAGAGTCGCAATGTTCCAATAAAGGTACTGTTAAAGAGATTGATAAGACTAGCAATTCATCAGAGAATTTCATAAGAATTCATAAGCATCGTAACTTTAGACTACCTAAACTGCAGCTTTCATCATTTGATGGACAAATAAAGAATTGGACTGGTTTTTGGTCTCAATTTAACAAGATCCACATAGATAGCGACATTGACAATGATGATAAGTTCCACTATCTTTTACAATGTATGGAGCAGGGTTCAATTGCAAGAGAATTAGTAAAGAGTTTTTCACCAAATGGAGAAAATTATCAGAAGGTCGTAAAGCAATTAAAGGACCGATTTGCTAAAGACGAGCTTATTATTGAACACTATGTTCGTGAGTTATTACAGCTAGTGTAAGCTCAATCTAAAGGTGCTAAAATATCATTAAGACAACTTTACGACAAACTCATGACGCAAATTCTGGAGCTAGATTCATTGGGTGTAACTAAGGAGAAGTATGCAGCATTTCTGTTTCCATTAGTAGAGTCGGCCTTACCGGATGAAGCGTGTGAGTTATTTTTAAACTAAATAGAGAGATAAAACAAACTCATTAGAGATTTTCAATTTAAATTTATTCTAGGTCGTAGGTACAATAGGCCCGTCATAAATTTTTCCGTCCTAAGGAGGTAGGCGCGTCAAGTACTGTCCTGGCTTTACGCGAACTTGGAGATGACGCAGGAGCCGAGGAGTTGACCCTGAGTGGTAGAGGACTCGCAGGGTTGATGGAAGTGGTGCCAGATGTCGTCAGCCTTGTGTTGACCACTCGATGTCACGGCTACTGCCGTAGCAGCGGCAGCGGTTTTCTCGGGCAAATGAACCCGGAACAAGAAACCCCAATACGGGAATAACACAGCTTATATGTTTTATTGTATTACACTTTTTAACTTTAATAATAATTATTAAGTATATATAAGGCAAAAATCTGAGCTTCAGAAAGTTTACGGTGAGACTGCACGTGTGACGTCATGCACAAATGTAGTGTGCGCGACCGTGCGTCTCAACTGACCGTCCTCGAACCTGCTCACCGATCGCGGCTCGCGGCGCGAAGAGGTCGTATGGAGTGGGAAGTAAACTGGTTCCTAAGATAGTGAGCGAGTGAGACAAAACAAAAGCGCATTAAGTGATGTGAACGGGTTGGAACTATATTAAAATAACTTGACGATTTGTTGCTTGCCTATTTACTAAAATAATAGTTTACAACGTTACACGGAGGACGTATTAAGGGCTTGGAACAGATCGCATACTCATGACGGCCAAGAAGGTAATACACTCACCAAGCTGCTTACTTTTGTCAAATTAGAGGTGGAGTCGGATGGAAAGATACGTATGGCACATTCTGGATTCATAGAGAGATATTCAGAAGCTGAGCCGACTGCAGCCTGTTTCACCACTACTGATATGAAGAATGATAGAAACCAACCACAAAATAAAGTAGAAAAAACTGATAGGAAGTGCTTATGGTGCGACAAAACTTCACACGCTAGCTCAGAATGCCTTGTGGCTATAAAGAAAACGTTAGAGGAACGAAAGGACCTCTTGACCGCCAGGCCGCGTTTACCTAATAACGCTTACTTTTTTTTATGGGTAGGCCTTCGGAAAAACGGAATATTCGTCAATATAAAGCCATTAAAACGGTATATATCACGGTATATATAACGGTATATACCTTTCTGGCTTTGTTATTAGTTAAACTAACTATATAATAAAGGAAAACTATAAAACGAACTCACCTTATCTCGCTGTGATGTGATATGTTTTCATCTTGATCATTTTCACTCGCACATCCTTGAAACTTTATCACAATATATCAAATTCACACACTCATTCACTATAAAACCACTTGAATACGATAACAGAATATGCGTAGGCAACACGAACATATGTTATCAAAACTCATGCCACTTGAAACTATTCAAAACACCATGAAAACTCTTTGTTTACGCAACGAAAGAAAAATGGTGCCGCGCGCACGCGTGCCGGTCGTAAAACTATCGGATTACACTAGCCACCTTGTCTACCCGCGTACTATGAATGCAGTCTCATGGTACGGGGGCATCGCCGACTTTTACTCTTGAAAATACGATTATGATAACAATACGCAATAATATCAGCAGCTATTAGCCAAATTATGTTCGTAGATAAATAAGCTAGCTACTTATGTATATTTCAAACAGTTTATAAGAATATTTATCATAAAAACATTACTAAACACGGCGGCGACAAGGTCAAAATTAGTACATTACAAAACTTTCGTTACTTTTTCACTGAAATATTTATCACTTTTCGAAAAACTAACACCCACTACGGAATCTACACTTATTTCTCAGTAATTTTGTATCAGATTCTTATTAGATTACTCCGCGTTTTCTTTTTCATTCACTGCGAATTATTCACAAGGCCGCGCAATGTTTACATTTTGGCGACAATATGGCGTCGTCGCGTGACTCAACCACAGATGCGTTACGTTTTGTTTTTCGTTCAATTTGGTGGTGTTCCCACTAAAATGTTACTACAACTGGTCAAGTATGAATCGATTAGTCGAATAATACAGCCAGACTGTGCTGTAAGTGTAAATAAACGTAAAATTTCATCGATAAATCCGCGAGTGTGGGAGTGACATTGCTTATGCACCAATGGTGTATCAAGCGACATTTAAAGAACCAAATGAAACTAGCTTCATTCATATTTCTGACTGACCGTCTCCTTAAAAATTCAAAAGTGCCTGTAATTGGTTTAATTGAAATGAATGCTTTGAGTTTTAGTTTAAAATTATCACTTTTTTGATTTTGCTGTCCCGAAAATGTCCGTGATAAGAATATTATTAAAGAAATAGTGTTAAATATCATGTTTTGTTCAGCCAAGACATCCTATTCATTGAAATGCTCCAGGTATATATGTATTCTAGCAGACCAAGTAAAAACAACCTTCTCTTTTAGCAATTACCTTTTACTCTTCCTGCCGTCCATAACACCCTATCCCTAGCAGTGTACCAACTACAATAGTGCTTGACTAATATAAATAAACTTACAAATTATTTATTCACTTACTAATTAAGTAGAAGTATCCAGCCTAGCTCCCTGTCTAAAATTGATTGGTGAAAACTAAAAACACGTTCTTTATAATAGTCATTGACCATCACATACTATGGTCGGACCAAGGTGAGTGCAGACAGGCCAAGGAAGCACTCTCTACAATTGATGGCCGCCTCACAAAACAGGTTCTCCGACTAACTAAACAACAGCTGCGAACAGTTACAGCAGCTATAACTGGCCACGGGTCATTTAACAAACACCTCTTTGTCATAGGAGTCACAGACTGTCCGCTGTGTACGAAAGGAATAAGAAATCTTGTTTTATTTGTCTGACAATCGGACACATGTGGAATCGGTGCAAAAGACACCCTCAATGTATGATCTGTGGTAGAAGGCATTATCCCATTATGTGTGGTGGCCTGGCTAAAGACAAGGTTACAATCACTCAACGGACCACTGACAGCTCTAAACCACAAGAAACTGTACTGAACCAGTCGTCTCCTACAAAGACCATTATGCTACAAACTTTGAAGATTAACCTTGTGCACGGCAGTAATAAATTGACAGTAAGAGATTTACTCGATTTTGGTGCACAACGTTCGTTTGTAACAAACGAGATAGTAAAAAAAACTTAAACTAGAACCTATTGACGAAGTAGAGTTGAGTCACACTTTGTTCGGAGGAGCTGTCACAAAAAGCAAAAACACAAGCTACATATATGACTTCAGCGTAAAGAATTTAGATAGCAGCTTCGTATTTATGATACAAGCTTTAGAACAATTAGTAATCTGTGGAACTCTTCCGAAACTGAATAGGAGCGATCCGATTGTATCTCTATTGAAAAAGAAGGGTGTTGTAATCACTGATTGTATAGATGACAATGTTATTATTGATTTATTAATTGGTTCTGATGTTCTAGGTTGCATTCTCACTGGTCGTTCAGTGCGAGTGGACGAAAACCTGTTGGATTTAGAAACACGACTAGGTTCGACTGTGCAGGGTCCAGTGATTGGTACACTTTGTTCAATAAATAATATAAGTACATTTCATACAAGTACATTTGACGTGCAGGATTTTTGGTCATTAGAGAAAATGGGAATTAGAGATGATACTGAAATAAAATGCCAAAAGAAAGTAGAGTCAGAGGTACTGAAATTTTTCAATAGTACGGTGAAAGTCAATGATAGTGGTAGGTATGAAGTCAAGCTCCCGTGGAAAGATGAATCAAAATGTCTCGAAAGTAACTATGGGTTAGCATTTACGCGGTTAATGTCAATCACATCTAAATTAGAAAGCACAGGTATAATAGAAGAGTACGATAACGTATTTAAGGAATGGCTAAATAGTGGCATCATCGAAACCGTACAAAATGATTACAACAAGCGGACGGTCACTATCTAGCTCACCACACGGTCGTTATAGCGGAGAGCCTAACCACCAAGATTAGCACATGGACTGCTATCTCGTCCTCCTCCACGTAGGCCCTGCACAGCGGACAGTCTGTAACTCCTATGACAAAGAGGTGTTTTAAATGACCCGTGTAGTTGCTGTAACTGTTCGCAGCTGTTGTTTAGTTAGTCAGAGAACCTGTTTTGTGATGCGGCCATCAATTGTAGGGAATGCTTCCTTGGCCTGTCTGCACTCACCTTGGTCCGACCATAGTCTGTGATGGTCAATGACTATTATAAAGAACGTATTTTTAGTTTTCACCAATCAATTTTAGACAGGGAGCTAGGCTGGATACTTCTACTTAATTAGTAAGTTAATAAATAATTTGTAAGTTTATTTATATTAGTCAAGCACTATTGTAGTTGGTACACCCCTAGGGATAGGGTGTTATGGACGGCAGGAAGAGTAAAAGGTCATTGGTAAAAGAGAAGGTTGTTTTTACTTGGTCTGCTAGAATACTTAAATACCTGGATCATTTGAATGAATAGGATTTCTTGGCTGAACAAAACATGATATTTAACACTATTTCTTTAATAATATTCTTATCACGGACATTTTCGGGACAGCAAAATCAAAAAAGTGATAATTTTAAACTAAAACTCAAAGCATTAATTTCAATTAAACCATTTACAGGGACTTTTGAATTTTTAAGGAGACGGTCAGTCAGAAATATGAATGAAGCTAGTTTCATTTGGTTAAATCCGCGAAGTGCATTATCGCAGCGGCAGGTACACTCGCTTTGGACCGCTAAGGGACGTATTAAGATCTTATCTTAAAACCGTATTTCACACGACAAAACAAACAAAATCTTTATATGTAAGTACCTACAAATATAGTCGTGCAGCCCGCAAGGGAACATACCAGCAGATGAAAAATTAACGCAATGCAAAAAGAAAATAAACTATTTTTCAATAAATAAGTTGAGATGTTTCTAAGGGCTGATTCATACCGGGAAAGCAGCGGCCGACAGCGGCGCGGCGAGCACTTTCAAAATGAAATAATTTAAATTTTTATCTACATTATTAAAATACCAGTATCGCTTGAAAAGCTCGAAAAGGTCGCGCGGTCACGCGCGTCTTGTCAGCGGTACTGCCCGCTGATGCCGCGTCGCGTCACTGCCGGCTGCTGCCGGCCGCTGCCGGCCATTACCGGCTTCTACCGTTCCGGTGTGAATCGGCTCTAAGGTTTATAGAGTTGCCAAGTTCATATTGCTCTATAATTCACTGGAGAATAGAAGAATTAATCAAATTTTTTAAGTGTCGATAGTAGGTAAATATACAAAGAAGGTAATTTTCCCCCCAAACCTCAATTTGGTGACTCATTAATAAATCAGAGCATTTTGCTGCTTATCACATAAAATTAATTTATAGTGTAAGTGTTACAACTGTATTAAAACAACGACCGTAATACCGCAATATAAAATACAATTCAATCCGTAGGTAACTTGAAAATCGAACTCAATTTTCAATATAAAATCCGTCTAAGCTATTCTTAACGCAAACTGAGAAATATTATGTAAGAGACCGCAAAATGACATCTTTATTTTCTTCGCGTCGTTTGCAAGTGACGTGCCTAACATTGTGGAAAAGAATAGACATAAAGTAATATCCGAATGTACTGTAGTGTTTCATTAAGTGGTACAAATCGATAGATGTCAGAAAATATTGCTAGTGTACAAAGAATTTGGGCAATGGGCCCTATTATAAAGCTAAAAGACACTCAAAGGCAATGGAGAGGGCTATGCTTAGAGTTTTCCTACGTGATCGAATCAGAAATGCCTCGAAATTAATCGAATCCGCAGGCGAACCAAGGTTACCGACATAGCCCGAAAAATTGCCAAACTTAAGTAGCAGTGGGTAGGGCACATTGCTCGCAGAACAGATGGCCATAATCAGCCTATAATGTTCTCACTGCTGAGACACAGGCCTCCTCTCTGCGAGAGGGAGTGCGCCGTAATCCACCACGCGGGCCCAGTGCGGGTTGGTTGGCGGGCCCAGGCAGAACAGATGGCCGATAGGGCCGAAAGATTCTGCAGTGGTGACCGCGTACCGGAAGACGTAGCGTTGGCCTCCAACAAGGTGGACCGATGACCTTGTGAAGGCCGCAGGAATCCGCTGGATACGGGAAGCACAAAACCGACGTCTTTCGGCTGAAATGATGAATGATGATGATGACAAAGAATTTGCTTTCATCAAAGAAAAGTCACTTATTTCAATATTGTAAAGTCAGGGCAATAATTTGGCACGAAAATAACCAACTTAAATTTTCCGTATATTCAAAATTTAAATCACAACTGGCATTCTGTGAGAGTTGCATGAAATGGTTATTACACAGCAAATTGACATTGGATATCAATTGGCTTTTTTTTTTTGGTGGTAAATCATCAAATAACTTCTGGTGGAGGGTGTGTCAGACTCTTATTAACTAAAACCCACCCGTATTCCTTCCATTGCCTGTGTTGCCAGGGGCCTCGGTAACCCTTTTGTACATTCCCGCGGCCCCGTCAGGCATCGGCCTTAGTGGACTCCTACACTTGTGCTGACGACATCTCTTTGAGGCGAGCATGGATTACAACACGCCGTCGACCTGGGCCTGGTCCTTACCGGACGGTGAGCTACTCGTTGCTCACCGTCCGCAAGCCCGCGCCTACGGTGGCCGGAAATCCGCCCGGGATTCCCGACGCCCAGGGCGTCTCCTGCGACGGCTAGGGGCGAGAGGGCACATAATTTTCCTTTCCCTCGACTGTCTCGCCTTTCTCGTCCTTTGCGAGCATTACTGCTTCGTAGAAGGAGATGACGGCTGCCCATGCCCTCTCGCTCAGTACCATGGCCTGAACCAGGGCCAGACGCGAGAGATCTCTGCCGTCGAGCGCCTCCACGAGGACACGGCGGTGCTCTGCCCAAGCCGGGCAGACATCCACCGTATGCACCGTGTCCTCCGGGATGTCAATTGGCTTAACAATCAATTTCCATGAATATACCCACTATTCACAGACAATTTTTAAATTGAGAAAAAAATCAAAGAAAAACGTAAACGCAATGGTTAAAAGCTTCGCTGGGTTCTAGAGCAAGTGCGTGTGCCTTGCCCCAGTGGGCGGCAAATACTTAAGTTGATTTTTATTTATTTATTTATTTTATTTATTTAAATTTTAGTTTTTTTTTTTAATTTAAATTTTAATCTTTAATTTTTAAATGTAACATCGTTTTCAAGTGGTTATACCAACAATATTATGGGCCAAATATGTCTGGAATAAAAAGATTGTTTTTTTTTAAAGAAAAATGCTGGTACTATCTCAATGAATAGATGGCAGGTCGCGGAGAAGGAAACCGAAATCAATAATATTGGTATATTGGCATTCATCAATTTATTTATTCCTTATAATCCTAATGCATGACCTCTTGATTGTTGTTGCTGTCTTTTTTTTAATTTTCTTAAAATAATAGAAATGTGAAGGATAAAATTAAATATCTGTACACTCTATGTAATGGTAGAATGTAAAGGGGCCAATAATTTGCCTTTTCGTTACCTGTAGCACTGTCAAAGAGTTAAGGTAGAAAAAAGATACGTTTTGCGTAACGTGCATTTTGAGAAAGGTGCATTTTGAGAAAGTTGCATTTTCAGAAAGGTGCATTTTGAGAATACGTTTTGAGTATGGGGTGTATTTTGCGAGAGGTACATTCTGCGACTGTACCCATTATAGTTTTAAGATCATACATTGTAAACCTACATTCGGCCAAATAAATGGATTTGACTTGAATTAAATGGCATAGTCAAGTTTGCAGCAATTTAGTTTTTTACTTTTCAGGTTCCAGTTGAGAGAAAAAACCAGCCAAGTGCGTGTCGTACCACGCAAAATGAAGGGTTCCGTAGTTGGGATGAATTTATCCCAAAACTAGCATAACATCGTAGTTAAAAAACATGTTATAAGTTGGTCGACTATCTCTCGTTAAAGTTAACGAGAGATAGTCGACCAACTTATAACATGTTAAAGCCTACTTAGCTGTGATAGTTTTCCTTTTAAATTTTTTATGTATAATATATAACTGTCGTGATTTTTTTCACATACCTATCCAAACACAACCATTTAGTTGGCCGGGGCGGGACACTTGACTTTAACAAAAATTAGCACTTTAAAGCAAACGACAACAGATCCCTGAATCGAAAAATAGTTTTCACAGACCCGCTATATTTTTGAACGGCCTATCCAACGATACACACGATAGATGAGAAAAAAAAAATCATCCGCACTTTACGTGCCAGTGAGGTATTTTTTTAAAGTTTTTATTATACCACTTATCGGCGTGATTAATATGTATACCCATGACAAATTACAGCTTTCTAATACTATGAGTTTCTGAGCTAAGCCGGAGACAGACAGACTGACGGACATGGCGAAACTATAGGGGTTTTCTACGGAACCCTAAAAAAGAAAAGGCAGGGCTTTGCCAGTGCCGTGAGACAATAGAGGCTGATTATTATTATATACTTTTCAGGTAAGGGTGAAAAAGAGTGGTGAAGGGATAAGATGGCAGGTGCTCTGAGAGGAAATAAAAATAACGAAAAATATTAAAGATAACATAATAGATTATAAATAAAATAAGTACAGAAATACATAAATAGGTTACAAGCATAAAATACAAATACATACATATTTACTACAATATATACCTACATTATACATATATATATATATATACATACAAATTCAAGGAAAAGAGATACATAATTGAGATGACTCTACGCTATTTGTTTTGAAAATAACTCTGCAATTTCCGCTTAAATGCGTATTTTCTTTGCAAATAGCATACATCAATTCTTTTAGTATAAGTAGTTTCTATAATGATCTGAATAAACGGAAGGTAAACGGCAAACGTTGCTATTTCACTCCTACCAAAGCGTTGCATTAAAGTTACAAATACAAAATAAACTTTCTCTATTTCCCGAACAAAGGACTGAACGCTTTGCATTTACGATTCTAATAGGCAATATATAAACGGCATCGATTTCCACAAACAGACGAAAGGTATAATTAATAGTCCGCCATTGATAATAAATAAGGCTCGTGCAGGCTGACGCGATATCGTGGGGTCGACAGTTTCCACGACGTTTTCATAGAAATTGTGCTACAAGTGTCGCGTCGCGCGACAAGACACGCCAGTCTGCACGAGCTTTAATGAGTAGCATCCACTCACACAGTTACATATGCTTTTCTAATCCCGCTAGACGATAGCTCAACGGACGAAGTATTGAGCATACTAACTCCTTGTCACGATGAATTTTAAAACATGGGTGTTTATCGACTCGTCTCTCGGTCTCGATCGCGCGATGATTAATTATTATAGCTACGTTTTGTTTTAAAGAATCAAAATAGCAGGACTTTAGATGCAATATCTTGAAAATATTTTTGTAGTTCCATGACCATGCGGGGTATAAAAAGAAAGGGACTGAGGAGACGATTCCAAGCATAACACAATAATATAATAATAATTGTTAATTTTTTTTTATTATTTTAGTGATATTTATTTTAGAAGTATGTATGTGTATGTATGCATGTTAGTATATTCCCATATTATTTGTTCTGTCAATTGTTTCGATGTTATGTATTCTATTGGTGTCTACATCTCTTAATCTACTTTCCTATCGCAGGTATGCTGGAAGATATTTCATTAGAAATAAGCAACACCTTTGTACGTATTTTTCTGTTCCTTTCTTCTTTTCTGTTTATTTATGTGTTTATATATAAATGGTTAAATAAATATATAAAAGAGGGAAACGAAAATAGGTTCCTACCAGCTACTCTCAACCCTGAACTGTAGAAAAGAAAATCAGCTGTAAAAAGAAAATAAAAAAGCAAATCTACTTTGCGAGGCGCATTAAAAATTAGATAGATAAATTAAAATTCACAATTGAATAAATAAATTAATTAATTAATTCATTGTGTGAATGAATTTATTTATTTATTTATTCAATACTTTAAGCACACAAATGTACAGAGGCGGACTTAATGCCGTAGGCATTTGCTACCAGCCATCATTTGGGTGATCCAGAGACAAACAGTGGTAGGTGCAATAGCGAAAACTGTGGAATAAATATTTATTTAAATAATATATAAGGATATAAATACATATACCTATTAAAAACTTTAAATATTATATATATATATATATATACATCTAATTATACATAAATATAAGACCTAACAAATACACAAAATACACGAAAATACTAAAACAGATAAGACAAACAATGGGAAAACATTACCATTGTGATGATACTGCCAGCTTCTTAGGAATGTGCTCGCGAACTTTGACTTTAAAGGATAATCGGTCGGTTGCCATCCTGCTTTCCTGGGGGAGCGCATTCCACAGAGAGATAGACTTCGTTCATCGCGCTTCTCTTTCTTTTCTATGCAGTCCGACAGTGACCGTGGTTTAGTTGTTGTCAGCATCTTTTTTTTGGGAAATCATCAAATAACTTCTCCCGCTCTGGGCGGAGCGGGAGGGTGTGTCAGACTCTTACTGACTAAAACCCACCCGTATTCCTTCTTGTTGCCTGTGTTGCGGGGGCCTCGGTGACCCATAAGTACCTTCCCGCGACCCCGGCAGGCATCGGCCCTAGTGGACCCCTACTTTTGTGCTGACGACATCTCTTTGAGGCGCGCGTGGAATACAACGCGCCGTCGACCCGGGCCTGGTCCTTACCGGACGGTGAGCTACCCATTGCTCACCGTCCGCAAGCCCGCGCCTACGGTGGCCGGAAATCCGCCCGGGATTCCCGACGCCCTGGGCGTCTCCTGCGGCGGCTAGGGGCGAGAGGGCGCGAAACTTGCCTTTCCCTCAACCGTCCCGCCTCCTCCTTTGCGAGCATTACTGCTTCGCAGAAGGAGGTGACGGCTGCCCATGCCCTCTCGCTCCGTACCATGGCCTGAACCAGGGCCGGACGCGAGAGGTCTCTGCCGCCGATCGCCTCCACGAGGACACGGCGGTGCTCTGCCCAAGCCGGGCAGACCTCCACCGTATGCTCCACCGTGTCCTCCAGGCGATCCACACAGTGGTGACACCCGGACGTTTCCTCCCGCCTTATCCGACACAGGAACCTCCCGAAGCTGCCGTGTCCGGTGAGGTCCTGCGTCACGCGGAAGGTGAGGACGCCGTGGCGCCTCTCCAGCCACTCCTCAAAGAGGGGACTTATCGCCGCAATCGTGGCGTGCCCAGCACTGGGTTGCAACAACCGTACTTTCCATGACGCCATGAGATCCCGCCGGAGCTCCGTCCGCTGTGCCGCGAATTCTCGCGGCAGCGGACTTACGCCCCGGCGTTTCGCCTCCTCGCGCCACTCCCATACGTGCGCGAGGACTTTTGCCTCCAGATCCCATGGCGGCAATCCGGCAAGGAGGCTCGCTGCCTCACAGGAGACCGTGCGGTATCCTCGGACCATCCGGATGGCCATGACCCTTTGGGCCGCGCTCAACCGGCGGGCTGGCCGCAGCGCCAGAGAGCGCGCCCATACAGGTGCCCCGTAGAGGGCCATGGACCGCACGACCCCCGTGTAGAGCCTCCGGCAGGAGGCGTTTGGACCCCCTAGATTGGGCAGGAGCCGCTTTAATGCAGCGCCCGCCCGCTCCAGTTTGGGAGCCAAACGTCGGAAATGCTCCACGAAGTTCCACCGGCTGTCGAGGACGAGTCCCAGGTACTTCATCGTCGACTCGACGCCGATAGAAACCCCTCCTACCATTATTTGGGACCCCAACGGTGGCGCGTTCCGCGGACGCCACACTCCCTGGTGACCGGGGTAGATGACGGCCCTGTCCGTCAAATAGGCCTCGACCACACGACAGAGGTAGGTCGGCATCCGGTGATACCGGAGTGCCTCCCTGATGCAACTCCAGGGCAGGGTATTGAAGGCATTGGCGATGTCTAGAGACACCGCCAAGACGACCCCACCCTGGGCAACAGCATTCCCCGTCGTCAGGGCTCGCACACGCATGATGGCGTCCACCGTAGAGCGCCCTCTGCGGAAACCAAACTGGCTCTCCGCCAAATCCGGCCCCACCCGCACCAGCTGGCCGACGAGGCGGTCTGCAATGACTCTTTCAAAGAGCTTGCCCACCTCGTCGAGCAGCACGATGGGTCGATAAGCGGACGGAGAGTCCGCAGGGCGCCCTGCCTTCTTTATGAGGACCAGTTTCCCCGTCTTCCAGCGAAGCGGGAACTGGCCCCTCTCCATGCATGCGCTTAGGAGCCCCCTAAGTCGAGGCCCGAGAGCCTTCAAGGCCAGGACCCAGGCCTTCCCAGGTAGGCCGTCGGGTCCTGGGGCGGTATTTTTGGCATTAAGCCTGCGTACCGCCGCTCTCATTTCTCCCTCGGTCACCTCCGGAGCATCGTCGTCGTCGTCGGCGGTGTGGTCCGCATCAGGCACCGCAGTAGGCGGAGCCATAGGTGGGGAGGAGTGTTCCCCTCGCGAAGGGAACAGAGCGCTCACCACGTCCTCCACAAGCTGGGGCCGGAGACTCTGCGTTAGCGGGGGAGCCCATGGGCGGAGTTTATCCCGCACCACCTTGTACGGGCGTCCCCACGGGTCCCTGTCCAGAGTCCCCAGCGACTCCTCGCGGGCCAAACCCCTGGCCCGCAGGATCTCCGCTTGGAGGGCGGTCTTCGCCGCTCTGTATCCCTCGTACAGCTCCGCCTGAATGGCTTCCGTATCCGGAGGTTTGATACGGAGCCTGCGGTGCCTGGTGTACTGGCGTCGCGCAGCCACGCACGCAGTGCGCAGAGCCGTCAGCTCCTGCGACCACCAGTACACCTGGCGCGAGGCACGTCCAGGCTGGACCCGGGGCATTGCCACGTCACATATGTCGGACATGGCCTCCCGGAACCACTCCGCCTCGTCGTTGATGTCGGCAGGCCTGTCCGGTGGTGACACCCAGGCCTGCACGATCGAGGCTTCCAGGAGGAGCTCCCAGTCCAGCTGCTTCAGCGCCCACCGCGGACCACTTGGGGCCCGTCGGACCGGCGCGTCCGAGGTCTGGGCGGAGACGTCGAACCGGATATACCGGTGATCGGAATAGGTCTCCACCCCCTCCATGACACGCCAGTCAACTACACGCGGCGACAGAGCGGGGCTGGCGAACGAGATGTCCACCACTGATTCACCCCGCATCCGCACACACGTGGGGACAGAACCCCGGTTTAGGACGACCAGGCCTGTCTCCAGAGCCCAGTCCTCCACCATCCTGCCCCGTGTGTCCGTTAGCCGGGAACCCCAAGCCAAATTCTTGGCATTGAAGTCCCCGAGGACGAACACGGGGAGGGAACCAAACCCGACGACGACGTCTCTCAACTCCGCAAGGGAGTTGTGTAACTCGGCAAGAGTTCGGTTCGGAGAGAGGTAGACCCCTACCACGACAATCTCCCCGAACCGTGCCGCTACGCAGCCCCGTCCTCTCTTGACGGCCTCGAGGGACGGGGTACCGGCGGTGGCCGACGAAATTAGGGTCACTGAGCCGCTCAGGTCCTCCACCCAGTCATCCCTGGGCGGGACAAAGTACGGCTCAGCGACCACGGCGATGTTAATCGACCACTGCGCCATGCTCTGGAGCAACAGATCCTGAGCGGCGGCGCAGTGGTTGATGTTCGCCTGGAGGAGGCGTAATGGGGCCATTAATGGCACTCCATGTTGGCATTGGCCTCCTCCCGAACCAGGGGTCCTGCCGCGGCGGGTATGGCGGCGACGACTGCGGTGGCGGAAGCGGCAGCGGCGGCGGCGGCAGTGGCGGCGGCTGTGGCGGTGACGGCGGTGGCGGCTGTGGCGGAGGGCTTACCCCTGGCCTTGGCTTTGGCGGGTGGGGTGCAGGCCTTGCCCCCCATCCGGTGGTCGGCCGGCTTGCCAGCCGCCGCACATACGGCACAGTGCGGCGTGGCGTTGCAGGAGCCGGCCTTGTGCCCGGGCTGACCACAGCGGTAGCAGAGACCGCTGCGGTCCACCTCCGAGGTGCAATTGGCTTGCACGTGGTCGCCCACCTGGCAACGGAAGCACCTCAGAGGTCTGGGCTCCAGCAGTTTGACCTGTGCTGACACCCAGCCCACCAATAACCTTTGGCCCTCTCTGGCAATATTTTTGGCCGCCGACACGGGGCAGCTCACCGTAGCGGTTTGCAGCCCCGCGGAGTCAGGATGGATGGTGCCCACCCTCACCTGCTCGGCAGAGCACCCCCCAGTCCTAACTACTGCAGCGACCACCTTGTCCTCCGTCACGGAGTCGTCCAGGCCCATGATGCGCATGCTAGCGCACTTGGTGGGCCTGGACACTCGGACCTCGTCCGCATTTAGGGACGCCCTGAGCCTTTCGGCCAGAGCGTCAGCGGCCGGGCCACTGGCTGCACCGGGGACCTCCACCATTCGGGCCCCAGTCGCCGTTACCTTCATTTTTAGGCCAGTGGCAGCGCCGAGCTCCTCGAGGCGCACCACCTCACCCACCTTCGCCATAACACTCCTGTAGGACACGCCCTTCTTTTCCGCATCCGGCTGTAGTGTGATTACTACAGCTGCGGAATTCGGGGCGCGGAGCCTAGCCGCGGCGGTTCACTCCTTGCGCCGCTGCCGCCTCTCCCTCTTTTTGGCCGCCCTTTTGGCCTTAGCCGCCTTCCTCTTCTCCCCGGCTACTTGCCATTCGGCATCGGCCGGAAGAGATTTAGGAGGCGGGGGTGGCCGTCTCGCCACCGGAGCCCTCGCCGCCAAGGCTGGGGCCCTCGCCGCTGGGGCCGGAGTCCTCGCCTCTGGGGCTGGAGCCTTCGCGGCCCGCGCATTCGCCCCGCCCTTTGGCTGCCCCGACGACCCCGGTTTGGCCGTGGCAGCTGTGGCGGCAGAATACGACGGGGCTTTGCGCTGGCCCGAGGCCGGCTGGCTCGCCGCTAACGGGGGGCGCAGGACTATGGCCTCTAGAGCGGAGAAACGACTCCGCAAGGAAGCCATCTCCTGCCGCACCAGGGTCAAAACCCGGTCTTCAGCAGGCACGGGCTGCCCCTGCCCATGCTGCTGCCCCCCCTTCGGCTCCACTTGGGAGTCGGCTCTCCTAAGCCCAGCCAGGTCCGCTCGGAGCTCCTCATTCTCCTTTTTGAGAAGCTCCATGGCGGCTGTCAGGCGGGCGACGTCCGCCCGCATCTCCGACATGCCGTCTGAAGGAGGCCCTAGGTGAAGGGCCTCCGCTGCCGCCACAATCGAGGCCGTGGCCGCGGATATGGCCTGGTCCTTAGAGGACTTGAGCCTCTTCACGGCCACCCCCTTGATCAGGGCTAGCACCACCTCTGCGAACCCGGCCACACGCTCCGAAAAGGGGCCGCCAGCGGCGTCCGGCCCACCACCAGGAGCCTCTGAGCCCTGCACTGCCTGGGCCTTCTCGGCTGGGCAGGCTCGGCTCGGCTCGCCGACCTCCCTGGTGGAGGGCCCTCTATCCACCCCTTTTCCTCCTCGGGCCGCACCCCGCCGGCTGCAGAGGATTTTTTTCCTCCGACCGACAACCTCGTCGGAGGACGACCCCGAGTTGGGGCGCTTCGAGGTTCGTCTGAACTCTCGGCTCCTCCCTGCCACCTGTTTGTGCTCCGAGCTCCGACCTGAGCTCTTTGCACTAGATGCGGCGTCGGACTCCGACCCCGCATCACTCTCCTTCACTTGACTTTTGTTTTTTTTATAAATTTTTTCCATATTTTGATCCCACGAGTGTGGGGGATGTAAAAAGTACACCTAGGTTCACCCCCTGTCCCTAGGCAAGTGTACATTTATAACCCAACCAGGGGGTCCACTGGTACCCTGGCTGGGGGTGCGCTAACGACTGATGCGCCACCTATAACTCGGAAGTTGCAGATGACACTACTCCTCAGCCATTCATATCCTCGCCGCGCACCAAAACTTGATATTAGAGGAATTTTTATAGAGGTTATCTTCCTCGCGATCCGGGCGATGAAGCCAAGATCCTCGTGCCGTTCCAAGCCACAAAACATGACTGTGGTCTCTTTACGGATTACGATTTCGACGGTTGCAGACAGAAGAATCATTCTCCCGCTGCTTGCTCGCTGGCAGGTTAAGTGCACAGCAAGCACCGCCACTCTTCGCCCACTCGACCTGCCCTCTGTAAGCAGAGAGGGGAGTGGACGACCGACGATCGAGCATGAAGCTCCCCGCCACGCAGAAATTCGCCACGGTCAATACCCTCTCCGAAACATGGAGAGACTATTGGCCGTGCCCAGGATGCACCGGCCTGACGACTGCTCTTTCCCCCGAACGTATTCGAAGGGAACCAGCAGCAATCAGGCACACGAGGAGGTTTTCTGCACGCACCCCGTTGTCAGCATCTTAAGATTCATGTTGGATAATATGCAGTATTCTAGGATAGCCGTTAGGACCAAATATATCGTTTCATCGGGAGTTTTTTTTTTTATGCACGGGATAGCCCGCTGTCAAAATCTCCTTTTAACTATTATAGATGCTGAAAAGCCCACAACCTGGAATCTTAAAAAAAACCATTTTCTAAGCCAATTTTTAATGCTTAACATTATTACTGTGGCAATTTTGAATAAAAAATAAAATATGATATTTTTTAAATATTTATACCTATTTAAATTTTTTTAGTAGGTATGTCAACCATCGACATTCTCGTTTGCATATTTTCTGTTGAACGAAAATAAAAATAAAGATTTATATAAAGATTAATTAGGTACATAAAAACTGCTAACAGAAATTGAAACTTTGGAATAAGTTCTTTCAGAAAAAAAAAAGTAATATTCTGACCCAATACATTCGTAATTGAACTTTCAGAGACATCAATAAGTTAAAATTAAACGTTTAAAAGTCAATTTCGAATGATCACATTTACATTTTCAGTTTTTAATTTATTCCTTTCATTTTAAAATGTAAATACTATTCGGTTAAAATTGGAATTATATAGTGGCTTTTAATGAAATCAAAAATCAAAATATTTTTATTTCACATAAACCTACATGGGCACTTATGTATGAAACGCCAGAAGCTAGGTGCACGGTTCCAATTGGTCGTTTACTATGGAGAAGAGCCGGCAAGAAACTCCATGGTTACTCTTTTAAAAATGCTACGAGAAGAATTGATTCTTTCAAAAACAATTCCAAAACTGAAATAGCTTTAGTTATTTTCTGCAACTAAGACGAAGCTAAACATTGTACCCCTATTGTTCTCTATGAAATTTTAGAAACCGGCCAAGTACGTGTTGGACCACGCACATTGAAGGGTTCCGTAGTTGGGAAGTTGGGATGAATTTATCCCAAAAACAAACTTAACATTGTAGTTGAAAATCATGTTCTCCCATACATCGATATATATCACGGTCAATTCTCCAACTGCAAATTTCTAGTTGGTCGACTATTACTCATTAATTTCTAAAGCCCACTTAGCTGTGATAGTTTTCCTTTTAATTTCATTATAATTATGTGCTACTGCCATGACTATTTTCAAATCTCCATAAATAAACATTTAGCTGGCAGAGAGGGAGGGCTTACACTTAACTCTAACAAAAGATAGCATTTTAATGCTTAATATTACGCAAACGAATCCTTGAATCAAAAACTGATGTTGACAGACCCACAATATTTTTAAACGGCTTATCCAACGATATCCCACACCAAGGGATAGACAAAAAAAAAAACTATCGTCCCCACATTATTCGCATAATTCTTTTTTCAAGTTTTTATTTTAGCACTTTGTCGGCGTGATTAATATGTATACCTATGCCAAATTGCAGCTTTCTAGCACTAAGCGTCTGTGAGCTACAGTGGGGACAGACAGACAGACGAACATGGCGAAACTATAAGGGTTCCTTGTTTATTTTTTATTTTTTTTACTACGGAACCCTAAAAAATATGTCACTTACTTAATTGGAAGCTTAATTCTTAAGCATATTATAAGTTGGGGGATTAAATCGCTGATAAAAATGCTTGGTTCAATGTTGGTCCTGCTCCACACGGGCGCAAAAACTAATTGTCTAGCATTTGAAAATAGTGTATAGTATTGTATGTTGGAACTGATGAAGATTTCAAAAACTATCTTTACACTGTATGAATTCAATCTCTTAGCATTGTGTAGTTGCATAGCCCATTATTATGTGAGTACTATGTACCTAATATAAAGCTGCCATTTACCGGGCACGTCTACGTCCGTCTTCATTGACTTGAATGTGCCCTGGCGGCTGGGAGTATGTCGTGCTCACTCTAACGTCTCGCTGATGGTGGCGCGTGTGTTGGACCATTTAGCTCCATTCAAAATGGTTGAGCTAAATGGTGCTAATCCATGCGTCATGTTCGTGAACGGACGCCGTCAGTAGACTGGTCATCTCTTAGCTGCAATGGCTTATTTTAATAAAATTTAATTTTTGAATGTTTTTTTATTTATTATTTTTATTAAGGACGCTTTTGACGTTTTGCATCGTTCTCACACACATATAATTTCAAAATGAATGATGTCAACAAGATTTTGTAACCACATGCTGATTTAAAAGAGTGTCCGGGGAGTTTCTGGCCTGTTTTTCTCCATAGGTACCTAATACGCTTTGGAATGGGCAACTAGCTTTATCTTTGTGACTGACCGACCCCTTGACAATTCAAAAGTGCCTGTAATTGGTTGATTTGAAATAAATGCTTTGAATTTTGAGTTTAACATGGAGCCTATCTGACCTCCACAACCTAATTACTGGGTAACATGATACCCCTAGGTAAGACTGGTTGTTAGACTTGTGGGCTTCTGACTACCCGTAACGACTGTCAAAGAAAATTGCAAATCTACCAACACTAATAACGGCATACCATGGTTACATCAGCTCTAACCTTAGATACGGTCTAATATTCTGGGGCAATAGTGTTGATAAAGAACGCGCGTTCATTGCACAGAAACGTTGTCTCAGGGCAATTTTCAATCTACAAAAAACTAAATCCTGTGAACCATTTTTTAAAAAGATGAACCTACTCGTATTAACATTACCGTGTCTATAAATTTTTGAGGTCGCAGTTTTTATTAAAAATAATATACTCGTAGATCTATTTAAATATCGAACGCGTATACGGCATCAGGACAAGCTAGACATAGTGGCTAGTAAGACGTATTTCCTGCACCAAAGTGTTTTCTGCTCGGCTCCGCGTATTTTCAATAAAATTCCAAAGCCTATAAGAGCAACTGAAATAAAATCATTTAAAAAGAATCTCCATGAACCAGAGTATTAACATTTGTAACATGTTAGTAAACAAATGTTAATACTCTGTGAAAGACTTCTATGCCGACAAATCACTGTTAGAATACAATCTGCAATGCGTTTTGTGGGTTTTGTTTTTAATATTTAACGGTCTAAAATTTGTAATGTATTGTTATAATATTATTTTTGATATGCATGTGAACTCCCTGTGTGTACCTACATTTATTGTACGCCCTAAGGGCAGGACATAGCTGTTCGCAAAGCACTAAATTAATACCAGTTGTATCATGTACACTTTCCTTTGATCCACAATAAAGATGAATTGAATTGAATTGAATAAAGATCTACGAATGACAGTTGGGACCATTGGGTTAACGTGCTTTCAGAGGCAAGGATGGGTTTCGATGCGTAATAAATAAATAAAAAGCAAGCGTAGCTTATGGGGACAACAGGACCTAAATGCAAATTTTGTAAGTTTTATAATGCCTAAAAGTATATGATTCACTGCAGTAAACAAAATTATAAAAATATACGATATTCTTCAGGATATATGCTAGGAAGGCAGTGCATGTGTTGAAAATATAATACAACTAATTTGATACGTTAAAAAAAAATCACGAATATACCTTTAAAATCTTCTAACGATTTAAAACCATACTAATATTCATTCTGATTTTTTGTCAGATTATTCTACAAGCAACATATTAGCATAATAGTGTTTTATTTTTTTTCTCCAATCAATAAATTTTTTAATTACTTCATATTTTGTAATAAATTACCAGCGTTATGTCATCGCACTTCTCTTTCTTTTCTATGTAGTCCGACAGTGACCACGCTTTAGCTGTTGTCAGCCTCTTAACCTTTGGTCGACCCATGTGGCTGATATTATTAAGCTACGAGCCCCTGTAACAATAGATATTAATATTTCGTTAATTTATATATTATGACAGATATTAAATTACATAATTATTACCACCATTTTTTAAACAATGTTTATATTTTTATTATCTATTTATAAGCAGTTGCACAGAAAGTACGTATGGCAATGTACTTACTGTACCTTTCAACTGAATTCTGCCTTAATCAAACTTTCAACCTTGAATCAATATAGTCGCCAGTTATAGTCTGACACTAAATACTAACCTCATTATCGTGACGTCATAGCTTGCATGTCTTCTCTAATTAATTTAAAGCTATCGTACTTCTCTGCACAAATAAGTTACTTAACCAGCTTTGGTTAAAACGATAATGATCTCATGCTAGTAGAGGAACTTAATTACATTTTGTTTGAGTTATCATCATGACATGACATTTCAATATCATTATGTATAAACACATATAGACATTATTTATTAGTCGTCTTGTTACAAGTTAGTTAACCAGTTAATCAGCTATGGGTTATTTATTTATTTAAACTATTTACACACAAAAAAGGTACAAAGGCGGACTTAATGCTTTAGGCATTCTCTACCAGTCAACCAAGGGTGGTGAAGAGATTTGATTTGATGGTTCTACTATTTTAAAGTACCGTGATTTGTCTCATAGCATCACACTCTACAGTTAAAAATAAATAATAGTTGAAAAAGTTAATTGACCAACCAAAGAACCTTCGATTTTCAATCACTCACGATAAGTGTTCAATCACTCTCTCTCCGATTCATGTATCTGCGAAATACGTGTAAAACACATCTGGTTTCATTCTATCCTGAAAACTACAATTTAATATCAGTAGGCTGACTATCTGCTTAATATGTCACTTACCTAATCAAATAAAAATCTGACCTTTACACAACTCACAGTGAAGTTGCTCAAATCCCTGCCAGAACTTTTATAAACTACGTCCCTCTCTAAATATAGCTACGAAATTAATCTAAAATTAATCGAGCCCGACTTGGGTTGATCCAGTCCCCGGCCTCATTCTTTAAATATAAACCCTTTTGACATTGATAAGGTTTAACAAAAGAAGACCTATGGTGACTGGTCTACAAAATCAAATAGTAAATGAGCCGCCTCCAGCGAAGATTAATGATGTGACTTTCAACACTCTATTTAAGTGTTAGCTTCTAGCTTATAAAGATGACGGTTGATACTAGTATTGTGAGGACCATTTAACTGATTTCCTTAGGGATATATTGAACGATAACTGCTGATATAAAGTGTTTGCTCAAAGCAAGACCATTTGAATTGAATACATAATCAGTCTATAATGTTCCCACTGCTGGGACACAAGGCTCCTCTCATCGAGAGGGAGTGGGCTGTAATCTACCACTAGGGCCCAGTGCGGGTTGGCAGGTGTCAAATGTTTTCAAATTTTTGGTTCTAGGACATGTTGATTTCCTCACGATGATTTCCTTCACCGTTTTGAGAGCAGTGGTGATGAAATTATTTACACAAAGAAATGTGTAAAACTAGCTTTTGCCCGCGGCTTCGCCCGCTTGGATGTTGGACACATACTACCGGGATGAAGAGTATCTTATGTGTTAATACAGGTTATAAACCATATGTGAGCCAAATTTATGCAGCCGTTTTTGTGTGATTGAGTAGGTAACAAACAACCAAATATATATATTATATAATATTCCGGGCAGACTGGAAGCCGACCGCAACATAGTTGGGAAAAGGCTAGGCAGATAATGAATATGTAGTAGGATTCCAGAAGCAGATTTACATCAGCACATCGACCGCCTAGGGCCGATTCACACCGGGAAAGCAGCTGCCAGCAGCGGCGCGCGAGCACTTTTAGTGTGAAACAATTTGAAACTTTATCTACATAATTAAAAGCCCAGTATCGCTTGTAAAGCTTAAAACGTTGCCCCGTCGCCCGCGGCTGCCCGCGTCACGTCGCTGCCGGCCGCTGCCGGCTTCTGCCGTTTCGGTGTGAATAGGCCCCTACTCCCGCTAAATTCTGCCTCGTCAAAATTGGAGTGTCAGTTCTTATTCAGATCACATGTATCGGAACAAGAATTGAAGTACTAAACATAGAAATAAATAATGCTGATGTTCTTTTTTTAACACAAAAATCTACCAATTTGGCTTTATGGTAAATATTTTTACACTAGAATAAAGTGTTTCTACTTTAGACGAAAGTCTGCTTTGATTGATTGTATGTGCTTTGGTCTTTCAGAATTCTAGGTAGCTCCCACTTCGAATCAATCATAATATTCAGTCGAGCAGCGAGCAGGTAGACAAATCTAATCATATTATCATCACATTTTTCGTCAATTTTGGTATAAAGTAAAATGAATGATTCCCAACGACTACGCAAAGTAGAAATTGATAAATCATAATGATTTATCAATTTCTGGTAGGTATTTATTTTTTATCCATATGAAGCTTGAAAGCTCCTACAACTACCGCGATATCGCACCAGTCTGTACAAGCCTTAAATCAGGGTGTGACATGATTCATTTGAAAAGCAAATTGATATTTAAAATTTCGTGATTGCTCGATTTGGAAACGAACATACCCGTATTTTTGTTCTTATTTTACATATTATTTTTAACCTTATTGCATAGCGTTGCTGTGCGTGTAAATACATGAGAAATTTTAGCATCAAGTCCTTTAGGATGGCAATACACCTGCGATGCCTCTGCCGTAGCAGATGTCTGTAAGCGGCAGTGACCATTTCAACTGGATACCATTAGCTTATTTGCCTCTGAAGCACATACATAACGTTCCCAACTTTTATGAACGTAAATAAACTATTAAATATAATTACATGTCGTTAAAGCAAGTGCTACAATTTGTTCCATTAAACTCATTGCCAGTCGTTATCTACTGATGCGTCGTGTTAATTGAAATAAAATACCAGGTGACGTACTCGTAACAACGCTTTTATTTTTTTTTGGATGGGAAATCATCAAATGCCTTCTCACGCTCTGGGCAGAGCGGGAGGGTGTGTCAGACTCTTACTGACTAAAACCCACCCGTATTCCTTCTTGTTGCCTGTGTTGCCAGGGGCCTCGGTGACCCATTAATACCTTCCCGCGACCCCGGCAGGCATCGGCCCTAGTGGACCCCTACTTTTGTGCTGACGACATCTCTTTGAGGCGCGCGTGGAATACAACGCGCCGTCGACCCGGGCCTGGTCCTTACCGGATGATGAGCTACCCATTGCTCACCGTCCGCAAGCCCGCGCCTACGGTGGCCGGAAATCCGCCCGGGATTTCCGACGCCCAGGGCGTCTCCTGCGGCAGCTAGGGGCAAGAGGGCGCGAAACATGCCTTTCCCTCAACCGTCCCGCCTCCTCCTTCGTGAGCATTACTGCTTCGCAGAAGGAGGTGACGGCTGCCCATGCCCGCTCTCGCTCCGTACCATGGCCTGAACCAGGGCCAGACGCGAGAGATCTCTGCTGCCGATCGCCTCCACGAGGACACGGCGGTGCTCTGCTCAAGCTGGGCAGACCTCCACCGTATGCTCTACCGTGTCCTCCGAGCGATCCACACAGGGGTGACACCCGGGCGTTTCCTCCCGCCTTATACGACACAGGAACCTCCCGAAGCTGCCGTGTCCGGTGAGGGCCTGCGTCAGGCGGAAGGTGAGGACGCCGTGGCGCCTCTCTAGCCACTCCTCAAAGGGACTTATCACCGCAATCGCGGCGTGCCCAGCACTGGGTTGCGACAACCGTACTCTCCCTGTCACCATGAGGTCCCGCCGGAGTTCCGTCCGCTCTACCTCTACGATTTCTCGCGGCAGCGGAGTTACGCCCCGGCGTTTCGCCTCCTCGCGCCACTCCCATACGTGCGCGAGGACTTTTGCCTCCAGATCCCATGGCGGCAATCCGGAATAGAGGCTCGCTGCCTCATAGGAGACCGTGCGGTATCCCCGGACCATCCGGATGGCCCTTTGAGTCGCGCTCAATCGGCGGGCTGGCCACAGCGCCAGAGAGCGCGCCCATACAGGAGCCCCGTAGAGGGCCATGGACCGCACGACCCCCCCGTAGGCAGGAGGCGTTTGGACCCCCTAGATTGGGCAGGAGCCGCTTCAATGCAGCGCCCGCCCGCTCCAGTTTGGGAGCCAAACGTCGGAAATGTTCCACGAAGTTCCACCGGCTGTCGAGGACGAGTCCCGGGTACTTCATCGTCGACTCGACGCCGATAGAAACCCCTCCTACCGTTATTTGGGACCCCAACGGTGGCGTGTTCAGACTTGTACAGGGCCACCTCGAGTCCCAAGTGCCGGATCCTTTCGACGATTGTTGCAACCCCGCGTGCCGCTAATTCGGCCGCCGCCTGGTGCGACCTCCCCTGCGCCAAGACCAACTTGTCGTCAGCGTAGCACACTACGCTGACGCCGATAGGTAGGTCAGCGCGCAGCACCCAGTCGTATCCGATGTCCAACAGATGCGGCCCCAGGACCGATCCCTGTGGGACACCGCACGACACCTCTTGCTGGTTCTACACTCCCTGGTGACCGGGGTAGATCACGGTCCTGTCCGTCAGATAGGCACTCGTAACAACACTACGGCAATGTTTCAGGGGGAGATAACTGCACTCATGGATACGACTCTTAGTATAGGGTCAACAAATAAAAACAACATCCCTAATAGATCGCCAATGTATTCAAAGTCAGCCTGTATAAGTAGCCAAAGTTACACTCAGGCCCACTTATACGTTTATGGGTTATCCTAAATAACTCGGAGTTAACAGTTAACTCAGGATTAATCAAATGGGTAATTAATCTTGCGCCACCAAGAGTTACAGATAAACCTAGGGCTAAACTTCAAATTAATATTTAACCTACCTATGTGGGAGAGTTAAGTCGCTAAACTGTGGGTCAATCGTCAATTTATTTTATCATTACTCGCTAGTAATGTCAAAATAAATTGACGTTATGAATTACGGCTACTAACTTATTTTATATTGTTCGATGTTGTAGTAAGTGAAAATTCGGCATTCAATATATTTAATAACTCTAAAAATTATACAAAAAAAAACTTAAAATATATTTTTCCTTGTCTGACGTTTCCGTCAATCAATAAACTAAATCTCCGTGGAAACCACATAGAATACGATTAAAATTAAAATTTTTATTTATTAAATTCAAAGATAAGACAATATTACGTATCGTATTGTATACGTAGTGTAAAAGAGATGGGTATACAATTTCCGTTCATTTATTTTTGGTAGGACTGCATACCAGGGCACAGACATTGCAAATCTATTTCATGTTTCGACGATTAAACTGGAATGTTCCCAGCTCAAAAATCACAAACATCAAGATAACTTACCCAGAGTTACTTTTTAGTGGCGCAACGCGTAATAAGGGTTAAAATGGTAATCATTTAACTCCGAGTTAACAAACTCTGCATTTATTTAATAAACCCGACTAAACGTGCATGTGGGCCTTAGAAGGATTTTAAAGCACCTGCCATCATTCACTTCCCTTGGTTGACTGGTAGAGAAAGCCTAATGCATTAAGTCCACCTTTGTACCTTTTTATGTAAAAAGTTTAAATAAATTAATAATGCAGTTTACGAAAACCGTTTGTCGTGTGTGTCTTGAGGAATACAGACCATTATACCCGAAAATATTCAGGAAGACCAAAAGACAGCACCTATTTGTTTACCACCATACCTACACACAGATATATTATGTTGTCATTGTATTATTTTTATAAATATGCACTAAAGAATTCTTGTTTTCATTTCAAACTGTAACTGAATACGCGTACGTAACTCGAAGAGCATTCAGAATGGGTAGTATTTAAACGCAAATCAAAAAATATCCTTTTTCTATGCAATAAGATTTCGAATTCACATCAAAATTACTGATTGCACAGCAAAATATTCAACTCAAAATATCACTAAACACACTACAATTTATTTTCGCATCGTACAGCGATTTTTCCTAAAGCAAAAGCTTTTTTATCAATGCACAGCTAATAATCTTAATGCACATTATACATGTTAACTCTTTTTCTTTTAAATATAGCTTCTATTTTTATATTATGTACAGCAGTTTTTCTAAATAAAACAGCATTTTATTAGTCACAGTCGTTACGGGGACAGCGGAACGTGATTAAATTTATTTCCCGTTGTCCCCATAACGTAAAATGTAGCAGCTTAATAATCAGTTGTTAGCTTTGCTTTAATTTAAACTGGCATCGAATTTTTGTTTTGGTAATAGAGGGCATCTGGCGCTCGGCGGTCGCTGCCGCGACACGCTCGCTTCGCTCGCTCGCCTTCGCGCGTTAATGGTCACTGTTCTAACCTAACCTAACCCAACAACTGATTATTAAGGGGATATTATAAATTGCATATCAAATAAATAAATATTCTTATTTACATCTGATAACTTACTTCACTACAAATAAACTAAATGTTTAACAAAACTCAAACTGCAGATATGGAAAATTTGCTGTGCAGTCAGTATTTATGCTATGTATGTAGTATTTTTGTACAAAAATAAATTTAACTGTATTGCATTATGAGGAAAAAAGTAATGTTATATTGATGTATAATTTCGAATTATCTGCAGTTTGAGTTTTGTTAAACATTTAGTTTATTTGTAGTGAAGTAAGTTATTAGATGTAAATAAGAATAAAAATGATGAGTATGTATTGATAGGCGATTATTTATTTGATATGCTATTTATAATATCCCATTCAGAATCGTTGCAAAGTCGGACGCCGCCGGGGATTTGCAAAGCTTTACTTCCATATTAAATGTTATTTTCAAAAGAAAAATAGGTACAAATTACCGCTCTCTGTAAGTTAAAAAAGTTTATTAAAAGAAAATAGTTGTGTAGGTAGTTAAGTTTTTCAGTAGGACGTATAACGCGGAGAAACGAACAGCAAGTCGACTTTTCACGGAGCAAAACTTTGATTGTCCTGACTAACACAAACCAAGTATAAATTCGCAAACAAAGAAACTCCTTGAGCTATGAAAATACATTCCTGAGTAACTAAAAAATGTATATCTATAAGTAAATATTATAAATTAAAGTCACTTTTCGTGTCTGTCTCTGGATCCCGTCGTTTTTCGGGTTCCGTAGTAAACAAGGAACCCTTATAGTTTCGCAATGTCCGTCTGTCTGTCTGACCCCACTGTAGTTCAGAGACGCTTAGTACTAGAAAGCTGTAATTAAGCGGCATAGGTATACATATTAATCACGCCGACAAAGTGCTTAAATAAAATCTTGAAATATTTTTTTTAGCATACATCCCTTGCACGTAATGTGGGGATGATATTTTTTCTTCTCGTCTACCCCATGGTGTAGGGAATCGTTGGATGGGCCGTTTAATATTGCAGGTCTGTGAACAACACTTTTCGATTCAAGGATCCACTTGCGTAATATTAAGCATTAAAGTGCTTAGCTTTGTTAGAGTCAAGTGTGTCCCCCCTGCCAGCTAAATGGTTAATTATGGAGATGTGAAAAAATTCATCGCAGTAGTACATAATAATATAATAAAATTAAAAAGAAAACTAAAGCTAAGTAGGCTTTACAAGTTAACGAGTTATAGTCGACCAACTTAAATTTGCAGTTGGAGAATTGACCGTGGCATATATCGATGTATGGAAGAACAGGTTTTTCAACTACAATGTTAAGTTTGTTTTTGGAACAAATTCGTCCCAAGTAATCCCAACTAAGGAACTCTTCATTGTGCGTGGTCTGACACGCACTTTGCCGGTTATTTTCTAAACTAAACAACGGATTTTGATGTGGTGGTCACCATCCTTTAGAGAATTTATTCCGAATGGTTTATGTGTTACTCGTACAATACATTATGTACATATATTGCGATACATTACGATGTTTTGTCGTAAAGATCGTGCGAAGCAGGACGTCTACTCCCTAAGCACAAAATCCGTAGCTTCGGCCTTAGTTACGGGCGTTTCCTACTCCGTATAACTTACGGATATATGATTAGTTCGAGGCCCAAACTAAGAATGAATGACAACACGACTTGACAGTTGTCCCCACACCCGATATGTCAAAAAAAAAAAAATCAATATATTTTTATTTCACATAAACCTACATGGGCACTTATGAAACGTCAGAAGCTAGGTGCACGGTTCCAATTGGTCGTTTCCTATGGAGAAGAGCCGGCAAGAAACTCCACGGTTACTCTTTTAAAAATAATTGGCTTTTACAATGTTTTCAAATTACACAAATTAGGTATGGGAGAACAGTGTAGGCCTGTCGAAAAGTACTTAACAAAAAAAAAAGAGAAAAGGAAACGGTCTAAAGAAAAAAAGATCTAGTCTATTAAGCCTACAACGTTCTCACATTCACAACGTACACAAGAATCCATGTAAAATAATATTAATAATATTAAGTCTGAAATATAAATTGTAGGTATATAATGTCAAAAATGTATGTCTAAAAAATAATAATAATAAACATCGTAATTTGGGAGCAGTTAATAGATATTTCCATAGTTATGCCGTTTCTGGTGTACCAGGGAAGCCACATGTGCAGAAGGAATTATTGCCAAACTTCCTTGTCTTCAACGTAGTCTTTAATCTCGTAATATGCGTTTTTGATAAGGACACGTTTGATGTGGGTTTTGAACTTTCCATCGCTAAGTTCTGTAACTGACTTTGGCAACTTGTTATAAAAGCGGATACTGTTGATAACAAATGATTTGCTTGTTTTTGTTAATCTAAATTTGGGTATCACAATTTCATGTTTACTACGTGTATTTATATTATGGAAATCACTTCTTGTTTTGAAAAGACATAAGTTCTTGCGTTATATTTGCCTGTCCGAAATTTTTTATTTGATCCTTGTTTTGACGGATCAATTACTTTGAACGGGCCCGTATCTTCGGCGACGGACTTGGAGAGTAAACCCCCAGGGACGGGTCGCTAGTCTAACTAATATAATAAAGAGAAATTATTTAATTTTTTGTACCTAAGTTTGTTTGTTACGCTTTCACGCTTTTAAGAGCAGTGGTGATCTGTGGTAATGGCCGTGACTTACGAGTTGTGGGTCGAACGCAGACAGGCCCTTTACTTTAAGAAAAACATCGTGAGGAAACCGGCATCTCCTAGAACCAAAAACTTGTGACATGTGACATCTACCAACCTGCACTGGGCCCGCGCCCTCCCTCTTACAGAGAGGAGGTCTGTGTCCCAGCAGTGGGAACATTATAAGGGTGATTATGCTGTTGTCTGCTGCTTTCACGCTAAAACGGATTTGTATGAAATTTGGCACATAAGTTACTATGACCTGAGTTAGGACATAGGATACTTTTTATATTGATATTCCCAAGGGATTAAAACTTCACGAGCGAGCGTAGCGATTTCACCGACATACTGGTGAAATCGCTACGGGGCGCTGCTAAGTACGCTATAAATAAAGTGTATTATGTTGAAAACGAATCCCTTGTTGCCACTAACAATTAGTTTTTACACCTAAAAGTTTCACACATGAACCTCCACCAGCAAGTCAAGATGACACCGTAAAACAATCATATTAATTATACATACTTAGACACCAACAACGTACACCGCTCACAAATTCACAGGTAAAACCGCCAAGAATATCATCGTTTATTACATTACTGTGCCGAAATGGAGCCATTATCATATTAAAAGCCCTGTCATTTATTCTTGGAAGTGCGTGTTTAATACCAGTCATAACCAGGCGCACAATGGGAACTATAATAACTTAATCGTGTTAGTATTATGATTCGTTTTATGATATGAGTTCAGTGTAATGTGTAGCTGGAAAGTGGAATAATGGATACGGTTGTGGACAACTCGTTTGGGTAGTAAAGTCTAGCATTTGAAGAGGATCGATATTTAGAGGAGGAAGGATAGTTTGAAATAAAAATAATTCAGGGTACCTTTAGGAGACGCCCTGGGCGTCGAGAATCCCGGGTGGATTTCCGGCCACCGTAGACGCGGGTATGCGGACGGTGAGTAATGGGTAGTTCGCCATCCGATAAGGATCAGGTCCGGGTCGATTGCGCGTTGTATTCCACACGCGCCCCAAAGAGATGTCAGCACAAGTGTAGGGGTCCACTAGGGCCGATGCCGCTGCCGGGGTCGCGTGGAAGTTCGAAAGGGTTGCCGAGGCCACTGGTGACACCGGCAACGAAAGGAATACGGATGGGTTCTAGGCAGTAAGAGTCTGACACACCCTCCCGCTCCGCCCAGAGCGGGAGAAATTATTTGATATTATCACACCCAAACAAAAAAACGCTTTACTGTGGAAAAACATCTATGCATCATTATAATAAAATAAAATCTATATATTTAATAAAATCGTAGCGAAGTCAAAACTGTACATGGAATAAAAAAAAGGGATTGCTATGAGGTCTGGGATCAATTTATTCTAATGCCGAAAATATAGTTTTTAGGAATTTTTGTCTGTTTCACTGAATGTATGTTCCAGCATCACGCAAATTGTACTGGATAGATTCTATTAAAATTTTGCATATACATATATACCCTATAAGGAACCCCCTATCAGAATACCAGCGCTGCGGTATTTATTTATTAAATATCGCAGCATTATGCTGAGATAGGAGCATTTAGGTCGTCAAACAAGTTTTTTTTTTTGTACCTATTTTGTTAAATCGAAGATTTTAGTTTTAAATGCTGCTTTTTTACTTTTTGTATTTCTTGTGCATGTCCCAAATCAAATAATTTTCTTTATTTCTTTCTTTATAAGTCTGGTTAGCTGGTAGGCTATATATTATCACGCTTTTTGCCATGGGGGATGAGCAATATTAAATTATGTTTGTATTCCTCTAAGGTTTACAGAAAATGTTAAAAGATGAGTCAAACGGTTAGAACTTTGGAGATAGTTACAGAATTGACCTTTTGAATTATTATCAACACGCCTATGCTGGATGGGGATAAGCAGTCATTATGACATAAACAGGGTGGATTTTTGAGATGAGGAAGTAAGCATACGAGTACCATAATCGTAGCTACACGAAATCGGTCTTAGGAGACGGTCCTTAACTTTTTGAGACATTTGATCTACATATAGAATAAAAAAAATAATAGAATTAAATAACAATAATATAGAATTAAAAAAAAAGAATTGCAATTGTTTTGTCATGGGTGTCGTTTTCATGGTTTTCGAGGACACTGACAACGATAATGGAGTCAAAATCAAAATTGAAGATGGCACCAACGAAAATATGCAAATTTTTCGTCGTGGGTGTCCTTTTCATGGATTACGAAGACTCTGACAACGATAATGGGTCAAAATCAAAATTCAAAACGGCGGCGGCGGCGCCTCCGAAAATTTGCAAATCTTTCATCGTGTTTGTCGTTTTCGTAGTTTGACGATCAAAAGTGCCTTTTATTTTTAATTGATATAAATAATTTGACTTTGACTTTGCGAGGGCGCTGACAAAGATAATGGAATCAATATAAAAAATCAAGATGGCGACATCGAAAGAAGAATGACCATTTTTCACCTGACTATGTATAGAAATGAAATAAATCTTAAAATTCCGCTAATTTAATTGTATATTAATTACGCTTATCACAATGTTAAAAGAAACGCAGTAAAAAAATATGTTTTAATTTTTCTTAATGCTTACTCTACGTCAAGGGTAACCTTTTACCATGTTTTGAACGCATCTCAATTACCCTGAACGCATCTCAACTACCCATTTTTTACGACGTTCCATTTTACACACTGCAAGTAGCAGTTTTTCAACTCTATTTCTGAGTTTTATACATTATTTTACATTTTATTTAATCACTAAGTACTTTTTTATTCATCTGTATAAAGATTAATTAAGAACAACAAAATAATTAAATAAATTAATCATGCAGTATGTATTTGTGTTCGCACGAGTGAAACGGTTTTTTTTACATTTGACAGTTCTGCGATTGTTTGGTCGGTCGACCGACCATGGGATGTTGCGCTTACGCCATGACATTAGTGTGGTACCTTGGATGGGCTAGGTATCAAGAAAATATTTCTGCTCCAGCAGAATTTCTGGATGACGTAGTTATAAGAGATTTAGATGAAAATGATGATAATTAATAAACCATTTCACTTTAACATAGTGTTTTATTTATTTTTCCCGTTTTGTTCATCAGGTACCTATGTATGTAAGTATGTACCGCAGACAATAAAATATGTTGGCTACCCAACACATTTCATAAAAGTGATCACTTATCTACATAAGTGATCACTTTTGACAATACAAGAACTAAGTTAGACTTTCTTTAAGTATATAAACTATCTGAACTATCGTTTTTTACTAAAAATGTAGTTAATAACTGTTAAGTAAGTACTTATATGTTGGTTTCATGGAATTCACAAAGTAAAAAAGACATCCCAAGTAACATTTTAGGTTTTAGAAAGGTTTTGAAAAGGTTCTAGAACCTTTATATGGAAATCTGCTCGTAAGTCTTAATAGGCTCAATAACGTTATATTAACCTTATATTAACCTCCTGAGTGCAAAAAGGGCCCACGTTTTAGAACCTTTCTGAGAGCTACAGCAAAACCTATAGCTCAAATCCAGAACCTTTCGAACTACTTGCACAGTACCCAATTATAACCTTCACAACCTTAATTTAACGTTAATATAACCTTCCAAGGCAGCTTTTAAGTTCTAAAGTAGTCTTGGATGTAACCCTATGACAACTTAAAACCTTTTTGATGGACATGAAAAAATACCTTTTCAGGACTCTCGGGTTTTAAAATGTTTCTGTGTAAGATTTTTTTACACAGAAAGACCAATCGTGAATATAAATAGGTACTTATTTATAATGGCGCCACATTGCCTGACATTATACCAAGTTTCAAAATGGCTAACTACGTAGTATTTACAAAAAAATATAAGTATCTTGCTGAAGTACGGAAAATATAAAAAAATTGTGCGACTGGCACTTCATCGTGAAACTTTAGGATAATAGTGTTGTATACGAGACGGGCCTTGCGTTAGTTTATAATTTTGAAGATATTTTAATGAAATAAAAATTATAAAATTATACGGTTAGTGGTAAGTTGCATTAAAAATAAAACTTCTGTTCATCTAAAAAACATATATTGTAAATGGTATAGCACAAGTTTCTTAATTTAACCTTATTGAATTAAAATATTGCCTTTTGGTACGATTTTTTTTTTAATTCATTGAAAAACAATGGCTGGCGTTAGGAAATTACTAGAAAGCATTAAAATTAACCTTTTCAGAACTGTTACAGCTAAAAGCTCTTAATTTTTGCCAAAATAAGAGCTAAAGGTAATCTCGCAGAGCTACTTAAAACGCATAGGCGGTTTTCGCAGCTTTAAGGCAATCGCCAGGAGTAGTTCAAGACTTGCTAGTCGCGAAAACAACCCCTGCGCACAATTAGTTGCTTTTAAGTTTTGGTTGAAGGAGGACGTGCGTTCCGGTTCAACAAGAGTGCTGAACAAACAGCTACAGGCTGCTCTAAGAGTGCAAGTAAGTTCCTATTTTTTTTTAAATAATTATATTTGTTAGGTACAGTTTAACTAACTTATCGCTACCCTTACCTACCTATGTCGACAATATGACCGATGTTATTCGACAGTAACTGTAGCCGAGGTATATTCTAACTGCAAACAGACTGTAGGTATGTACTTATTTTAGTATTTTATCCATACAAGGTCAATTCTATCACTGGTGCTAATGGGTATAAATGTGCGCCCTGCTGACATTGTTTTTTATTTTTCAGACGGACCTTTCCCTCAATGATGTCAACGCTTCATTTTTACTGAAAAATGATAACGATGAAGTGGTGAAAAATCAAACAAAAATATTAGAAATACTCTAAGATGTGCAAAACACCCAAAAAAAAAATATTGCAACAACTCGATCAACACGATGTACAGTACAACGACTATTTGATATTTTCGCGTCGCGTCGTATTGCCGTGTTTGTCGTACACCTAGAACAACGAGTGACGGTCGCCGACGGTCGCTAACGGTCGCTGATCTGTAAGAGCCAGAGCCAGAGTTTACCAGTCTTCTTACACACACTTCCCACACGTCCTACCTTAATAAATAATAAAAATAATAAAAATTACCGATGTATTTATTATTCGTAAGAAATTTTTACGCACTTTACGTTTAAAATTTCCACTCCGTTTTTTTGATATCACCCTGTGTTGATTCATCTTGCAAGACAACGTAATGCTTTGAAGTCGCGGAGACAACTGATATTTTTTGAGGATGCCTCTAAAGCTTTAAAATATTCTTGTAGGACGTTTATCATGCTTTCAGCTCATAAAAAATAGCTTATTGGTGTTATCACCACGCACTCCTAATTTGTTTGCCTAGACACTCTAAAACAACCTTAAGGTTTGAGGTAGGTTTTAAAAATTACTTATAAGCGATTTCAACATTCCATAACTTTATGGTCATATCAAAGTTAAAAATTAAACCTTTAGATCTCATTTCAGCATAATGCTAGCCTTTTCAGAACTTAATCAAGGAGTCTACGACAACTATCAGATCCTAGGACTATATGCTCTTGAAACACAAGTCAAAATAACGTTAATTTAAACTCTTGTCAGCGGCTCCAAGGTTGTAATAAAAAACAACTAGTTTTAAGACCTATTAATCATTCTCAAGTACTTAATATGACCAGATAGCAAAACATTAACCTATTTACGGCCTGAGCATGAAGTCCTCGGTTCGATTCCCGAGTCGAGCGAAGTGTTATTGGATTTTTGCATCTCGAATTTCTCAGTAGCAGCCCGGAGTCTGGATTTGTGCCCGGTTGATAGCAATAGGCTCTCTATTACATAGGACTTGTACATAACTGGTGAAATGTGGGTGTACTATAGGTATACCTGTGCCCAACCCTTCGGAGAATACAGGTGTGATATTATGTTATGTAAAATCTAATCTAAGTAGGTAAAAATCTTGGTTAGTATGATCAGTGTATTTTTTTTTGTCACGGCAGCAATTTGTAAAACAAATCGCACTTGATAAAATATAATGTGTCACATAAAATATAAATTCTCATGACCACATGTTAGGATAGAGCAGGTGGCGTTCTGTAGTTTCTGCTTATCCCCGTGGGAAGAAAGCGTGAGTTTAAGTATGTATCTATATACATAAAAATCAATTGCTGTTCGTTTGTCTCGCTAAAACTCGAGAACGGCTGGTCCGATTTAGCTGATTTTGGTTTTGAAATGTTTGTCGTAGTCCAGGAAAGGTTTAAACGGTGAGGGTAGGTAGGGTAGGTAGGGTAGGTAGGGTAGGTAGGGTAGGTAGGGTAGGTAGGGTAGGTAGGGTAGGTAGGGTAGGTAGGGTAGGTAGGGTAGGTAGGGTAGGTAGGGTAGGTAGGGTAGGTAGGGTAGGTAGGGTAGGTAGGGTAGGTAGGGTAGGTAGGGTAGGTAGGGTAGGTAGGGTAGGTAGGGTAGGTAGGGTAGGTAGGGTAGGTAGGGTAGGTAGGGTAGGTAGGGTAGGTAGGGTAGGTAGGGTAGGTAGGGTAGGTAGGGTAGGTAGGGTAGGTAGGGTAGGTAGGGTAGGTAGGGTAGGTAGGGTAGGTAGGGTAGGTAGGGTAGGTAGGGTAGGTAGGGTAGGTAGGGTAGGTAGGGTAGGTAGGGTAGGTAGGGTAGGTAGGGTAGGTAGGGTAGGTAGGGTAGGTAGGGTAGGTAGGGTAGGTAGGGTAGGTAGGGTAGGTAGGGTAGGTAGGGTAGGTAGGGTAGGTAGGGTAGGTAGGGTAGGTAGGGTAGGTAGGGTAGGTAGGGTAGGTAGGGTAGGTAGGGTAGGTAGGGTAGGTAGGGTAGGTAGGGTAGGTAGGGTAGGTAGGGTAGGTAGGGTAGGTAGGGTAGGTAGGGTAGGTAGGGTAGGCAGGGTAGGTAGGGTAGGTAGGGTAGGCAGGGTAGGCAGGGTAGGCAGGGTAGGCAGGGTAGGCAGGGTAGGCAGGGTAGGCAGGGTAGGTAGGGTAGGCAGGGTAGGTAGGGTAGGCAGGGTAGGTAGGGTAGGCAGGGTAGGTAGGGTAGGCAGGGTAGGTAGGGTAGGTAGGGTAGGTAGGGCAGGTGGGGTAGGTACTTAGTGCTACCGTGCGAAGCCGTGCCGGGTAAAGCTAGTGTATGATAAAATATAAACAATTCTATATAATTTCGATAATTTTATAGGGAAATCCATTGACGACAGTTGGAGCACGGGACACTAAGTCCCCACCCTTTTTTTTTTTTTTTTTTTTGGGTGGGAAATCATCAAATAACTTCTCCCGCTCTGGGTGGAGCGGGAGGGTGTGTCAGACTCTTACTGACTAAAACCCACCCGTATTCCTTCTTGTTGCCTGTGTTGCGGGGGCCTCGGTGACCCATAAGTACCTTCCCGCGACCCCAGCAGGCATCGGCCCTAGTGGACCCCTACTAAAGTCCCCACCCTAAGGCCTGGCTCCAAAATATCGCCATAAGAATTCATCATACTAATATTTCAGTCCTGAATTTTTTTGCGAACGGATTTCCTAAAGGGCGCCGCGGGTATTTTCAAGATCTTCGAGGAAACGTGTCCTTGAGATTTCTTTAATAAACGAGTATTATATACCTTTGGATATAATATACAGAGCGTAGAGGGTGAAATCATTCACTTCCCTTGATCTTACAGACCCTTTGAGCAGCCCTTAGCAACCTACTTCAAATTCTTTTCATATTTTTGGCTACTGAAATATAATAAAGTTTGGGGTATTTACATGTTTGTTAATATCATTGGCAGCCTTGTTCCAGCCACTGCTGAGTAAAAGAAAAGGAAGAAAAATTGTTTATTCTGCACAAGCAAAACGACATTACAAAAAAATTACATTCGTATGTGTGTATTTTACACACATACGAAGTAGCCAAAAGCCTCGTATTAAAGCCAAAAAGTTTGACAATCTTGCTTATTGCTTGATGTCAGGGCCAGGGACCAAGGGAAATATACATTGCGTAATAATTACTTTGTGTTGCGAAGTTATCACAAAAAAAACAACAAATTTTAATTATTTCTTGTTTCATGATGTTTAGATATCGATACCCATTGCGTTTACGGAGTTTAGCTAGCCAATTTAAAATAACTTTATGATAGTCAACGCTAAAACTAAACTTTGAATACCACAAATTTAGTAAATTAGATACGAGGTGCATTCAATAAGTACCTAGCCTCATCGCCAGAGGGCGCTGTAGTTTCAAAAGAGTTTTACCACAGTGTAGCACATTCTTTTTTAATTCTTTTTTCAAATTTTCATTCCAATCCCTTCATTTGTTTTAATTTGACAACTTATGGAAGCGAACGTGTCGATCGGTTTTACAAAAATGGAAAAAGAGCAATATCGTTCGGTGATTCGATTCCTATTTTTGGAAGGGAAAACGCGCATCGAAATCAAAGAGCGCTTGGATGCTGTGTACGGTGACTCTTCTCCATCGATGGCCACCGTCAAGAATTGGTTCAACGAGTTTGCACGTGGCCGTACGTCGGTTTTTGATGAACCACGTCCAGGTGCACCGAAAACAGCTGCTACGGAGGAAAACATTAAAAAAATCCATGATTTCGTATTGGCAGATCGCCGATTGAAGGTTCGGGAGCTAGCTGAGACTGTAGGCATTTCAGAAGGAACAGTGCATCATATTCTTCACGAGGAACTCGGCATGAGAAAGCTGTCGGCGCGATGGGTGCCGCGTTTACTCACACCAGGAAACAATCGCAACCGTGAGACCACATCGGAGACGTGTTTGGCGCTGTTTAAGCGGAATCCAGCGGAGTTTTTGCGTCGTTTTGTGACCATCGATGAAACCTGGATCCACTGGTACACACCAGAGACCAAGGAGCAATCAAAACAATGGATCCAGACCGGGGAACGTGCTCCAAAGAAGGCGAAAACTGTAAAATCGGCCGGAAAAGTTTTGGCCACCGTTTTCTGGGATTCACAAGGTGTGATCTACATCGATTACCTCGAGAAGGGTAAAACAATTACAGGGCTTTACTATGCCGATTTATTGGGCCCATTCGACGCCGAATTAAAGAAAAAACGACCACACCTGGCGAAGAAAAAAGTGCTGTTTCACCACGACAACGCACCGGTTCACACGACTGCCGTTGCCATGGCCAAATTGGAAGAATTACGCTACGAATTGTTGCCCCATCCACCGTATTCTCCAGATTTGGCCCCTTGTGACTTCTTTCTGTTTCCTAATCTGAAAAAGTCACTCACCGGCAATCGATATGGATCGAATGAGGAGGTCATCGCCGCCACGGAGGCCTATTTTGCAGAGTTTGACAAAAACTATTTTTCGGACGGGTTAAAAAAGTTGGAGCATCGCTGGGCTAAGTGTATCTAAAAGGAGACTTTGTTGAAAAATAAATTGTCACTTTCCAAAATTTTCGTTTACTTTTTGTAGGCTAAGTATTTATTGAATGACCTTCGTATATACATATATACGGGGTAGCCCCATAGGAAAACTTGAACATACGAAAATAAATAACATATCTAAACCAAGAAAACGTTTGTTTGACTTATAAAAAAATATCATAAATTTCCGCATTTTTTTTAAAGACTCACCACGAGTCTTCAAAACAAGTGCGGAAAGTTATAATATATTTTTTTTATAAAAATTAGCTGGCACTTGAAAAAAAAACATTTTTTCCTTATCCCGCAAAAACAATTGAAATAAACTTCTTAATTCAGGAAAAAGTTGTAATATTTTCCCTGATAATTGAATTTACAAAATCAAATAAAGAACTTTGTAATTTAATTTAAGAAGTCGGATCGAACATTAAAATGGAGGATAATTGGGTTACTCAGGCCAACGGTGAAGCCACATTGACGTTGTCATCTGTGAAAATGTCGGGGCCTGGCATTGGCTGTATAGGCAAACAATAGTGAAAGATTAGCAACACATTTCTTAAATTGTCAAACTTTTAAGGTTTTGAATACAAGACTTTTGGCTACTTTGTATAATTGGTGTGTATTTTGTCTACTTTTTTTTGTAATGTGTGTCTTATTTGGGCAGAATAATTTGACTAGTCGGATTATTGAGGACATCCATACATGAGACGAAAGTTATTTTTTGTGTAATTAAATTACGATGTCAGTATTATGGGACTTATACATATTTTCAGGCAGCATCACTAAGTTTAAAAGAGCTGTGCTCAATAATAATTATGTAATCTTTGTTTAATAAAGTTTGTTTATTTTTTTATTTTGTGTGTTTTTATTATTTTTTAGTTTGTTATTTAATTCAATCTTATTTTATTTCATTCAAGTTAATTTTAAGTATAAAAGATCCATCTTTATATTCATTATTATTGTACAGTGAGATCAAAATATAATGCTGTGCTTACCTTTCATTTAGATGCATGCAATGCATCGTATCATCGTATGCATCGTATTTGTGATATGTACTGTGAATGTCTTTGTGTGTATTTAGTTGGTTTGTCTAAATAAATAAATTAAACTACATATGTGCGTGAAAAACCATGCAATTTGAGAAAATACATATTACAAAAATATGATAGGTAAATTGTTTCATTAATATACACTTACGCCATTATTGCAGTAAATATGGTAAAAATATAATACGTAACATTAAAATACGGACTTTTCCAACGTTATTTCATATCTTAAAATCTATACGAGTACGTAATTTGTTATTACGGGGATTTTGTGTTTTTTTTTTTTATAAAACATTGTTTTTACGAAAACGGAACTAGTCATATTGAAATTGATGCGTATTGCGATTTTACACATATTTATTAATCAATTATGTACTTTAAAAACGTTGTCAGTTCGCAATACGATTTAAACTTACTCAAAATAATTCGACAACAACAACGTGCCAGCGGTTACCAGAAACTGCCCGAAATTAGTTATTAGTCAGTCGGTAATAGCAACTTACAAAAATTAAATACGCAAAACACTTTTGTAATGTACGCTTCTCGTCACAATTTGGTTTTAGAATTTCCCTACAATAAAAGTGTTTTTCATGATATCTTCGTAAATATCACTACGAAAAATGTGAAATAAATCACTGGGTTGTATCCAAACCCATAGGTACCTTTGACATAACAATAATAAGTCCATAATAGCACGTCACCGAATTATTGCTTGGGGGCATCGAAATGTACATACAATATTTACTAATATCTACCTAGTACGAGTATCTTCCTAGAGGGGCTTGTGGCTAAGTAATAACAGCGGCACGGGTCGATCAATCAGCTACGCTTGCCGCAGCTGTTCCGTGGATTGGTGACCATCTTTACATACCAAGACCCCTCCGTGCTTCGGAATCGTCACTGTCTTTCGTGGATCTTTCACAGTCGTTACGGGTCGTCAGAAGCCCGAAAATCACAACCAGTCTTACCAAGGGGTATCGTATTACCCAGTATCTGAGTTGTGGAGGTTAGATAGGCAGTTGCTCCATGTAAAATATTAATACCGACCCCAACATAGTTAGGAAAAGGCTAGACAGATGATGATGGTGATCTATATCTTCTGAAAAATGGCGATGTTGTGCTTCTATTTTTACATCAACCACACGGCACAATACATTTTTGGTAGGTATATATGACAGTGGTTAAAATCTCTAGATGAACCCTCTTTCAGGAAACTGTCAATTTCAAGGTTTTATTGTACTACCAAAGTTTTCTAAGAATTTAATATCTCAGCTAGAATTTGCCAATAAAAATTAATTTCGAAGAAACTCCCCAGTGAAACCACCTTATTCTTGGCTTAATAAAATAAAACGTGAATTGCGATTCATGACATTAATGATTATTACCTACAGTTGTTAATTTTGCGCACAAATTGGTATTCTACTTAATTACTGAAATTCCTTTAATCCTCAAATTTAGTATAATAGACCTCGACGGGAAGTGTTTTCAGCGACGATTAATTTTAATGCTATAATAAATTGTTACCGCAGCGAGCATTTTTCAATCTAGAATAACCTTTTTGGGTTTATTCCTCATGATTTATATATACAAAGATGCAATATTTTCCATCGTTGGGCATTTTATAACTAAACAAGTGTTATGCGACATTTCTCCATGTTACTAATGATAAATAAACTGTTGTGTTGTAACTGGTGTGTTGTTGTTGTTGTAGTTAAGCTGTTTCTAAACTGATGTATTGCTAATGTAGTTAGAGATGTCGTCAGCACAAATGTAGGGGTCCACTAGGGCCGATGCCTGCCGGGGTCGCGGGAAGGTACTAATGGGTCACCGAGGCCCCCGAAACACAGGCAACGGAAGGAATACGGGTGGGTTTTAGTCAGTAAGAGTCTGACACACCCTCCCGCTCCGCCCAGAGCGGGAGAAGTTATTTGATGATTTCACATCCAAAAAAAAAAGGCATACGCATGGTAAAAATAACTTTTGTATTTTTTATACGATTTAACTGGCAAAACATGTAGCTCCTTTTTATTGTTATTTAATTCCATCCACAATGCACATGTATTGTACTTACTCATGTTTTACAATATAAAAATATCTTTATCTTATCTTTATGTATGCTTATAGGAACCTACAGGGGATGCCTTAGAAGGACATAATTAGAGTGACGCTATTGGTGATGTTCTTCAGAAAGGTCAGGTTTGTAATACTCGCAACCGGCGCGTGTTCATACGTAAACGGAGGAATATTTAAAGATCGCACTTAGCCGGTGGCGTTCCGTAGTTTCTGCCTACCCCTATGGGAAGAAGGCGTGAGTATGGTATTATATGACCACAGGATGCAACAAGTTTTTATATTGCTCCCTACTGTACCTTGGCAATGACAGAGGTCTTAAATATCAGAACAGAAGTCTTAAGTAGCAGATCTATGATTGCAGTAGCTTGTAACTAGTTCTATAATATTATCCTAGTCGTATTATACTCCACCTTAATTCATGGGAACTCAATTTCTATGTCATTAGGTTAAATAATTCTGTTATTACGATATGAACATCGTCGATACTTCGCAGTAACATTAAATCGACCGCCAGTCATCGAGAACGCGTTGAATGTCAAGGGTAATTTATTTTGCTCCCTTAGGCCACTGGAACTATCATTATTCTCAAGGATACTACATTTACCAGGTCAAGTAAAAAGTTCCTTAGCAGTTTGAACTTGACGATACATAATAGGTACGATCTAGACGGCTTTACTGACGTGTTATAATGTAAAGTTGTGTTACTAGCTGTACCCGGTTTGCCCCGCCACAATGATTTACAACAGCGACTTTATTGCTGAGATTATCAAGATATTGATGCGTAGTATTCGCAACCAGCGTGCGTGTTTGCCCAGATATTTATATGTATGCAAACGAAGTAAAATGAGTATGTAAGGATCGTAGCAGGTGACCACAATGTGAAGAAGGCGTGACTTTATGTATGTATGTCAAGATATTCTGATATCAATAAAAATCTGATGGCACAAAACGTTTATTCCTAGCCTTCATAATAATACTCAATGTCTCGATCCCGTCCGCATTAAATGTGAATGAATATTTTCATCGGTTGTATTCATAGATCTTTGACAGTTGTTACGGGTAGTCAACCCGAAGGTCTGACAACCAGTCTTACCCAGGGTAGCGTGTTACTAGGCGGGTTGTGGAGGTCAGATAGGCAGTCACTCCATGTAAAATACTGGTATTTAACTGCATCTGGAAGCCGACCACAACATGGGAAAAGGTTAGGTTTCTACCTAACCTTTTCCCAACTATGTTGGGGTTGGCGGTAGAAGATTGTCAAGATATTCAATCTACATACATTACAGTTTTTCTCATTGATTCCAGCAGGCTTAGCATGACGCTTTTTATTAAAACTCTACTGTACTGTCTTGGCTACCCTGGTCGAAATCTCTTCTTCTCGAGCACGAGGTCACACCTTTACCAAACTTAACATTGTAGTTGAAAAACCCGTACTCCCATACATCGATATATGCTAGGGTCAATTCTCCAACTGCAAATTTAAGTTGGTCGACTATAACTCGTTAACTTGTAAAGCCTACCTTCATAAACAACCGTTTAGCTGGGGGGGGGGGGGGGACACACTCAACTTTAACAACATTAGCACTTTTTTTTTTGGTTGTGAAATTATCAAATAACTTCTCCCGCTCTGGGTGGAGTCGGAGGGTGTGTCAGACTCTTACTGACTAAAACCTACCCGTGTTCCTTCCGTTGCCTGTGTTGCCAGAGGCCTCGGTAACCCTTTTGAACTGCCACGCGACCCCGGCAACGAGGTCACACCTAGACTCGGGTTACTCGTAGACAGTGTCTTCCATTGCAACGCCAGCAGCCGCAGTCAATAGTGATGTGAATTACTACCCAATTTAACCGTATTTTTTCGTTTCGTTTTCAAACAAATATATGAAGCAAACTGTTTTGAACGAATCTTATATCGATAACAAAACGCAAATGGTCTATTTGTTGTGTTATACGTTTTGATTTAGGTATGGCTGGTGCGCGTACAACTTAAAACCACCATCTAAGTTTTATGACTCATTTGTTTGTATTGCATATATATGTATACGTAATTTACAGCCAATATTTAAATAGAGTGCCTTAATTATACTATTTTGATGGCGTCACACAAAAAGTAATTATCTCAGAGCTAAGCCTGAAATGTTTTCACTAGGTACAAAACATGTGGTTTTGTAACCATCTATGTAAAATAAATAATCTCCATTTCAAACTGAATGTAGTCAGTGTTTAATGAGAAGATTTTGGCATTTATTCAGTTGTTTTTATATATTAGGGAATATATAAAAACAACTGAACTGTAGAAATTACATAATTGATTATCGTTGGTCTCGTGGTGGCCATTCCTGTGGCGAAGGAAGTTCCTCAGGTCATTTGTCCACCGCCACCGTCAACGGGCCATTATCGAGAAACGAGATTATTCGAACTGAATGTGACGTCCCGGTGACGGCGATCGTATTTCGACCGCTACCAAATCGGAGATTCAGTGTTATGATATGTTATGTCATGTTATGTATTATGCGATGTTATAATAGACAATACAAAAGCGGGGCGAACGGTGCCGGTGCGACGGCAGTGTGTGGACAAGATCAGTCGTGTTTTGTATTACCATTACCACATCAGCCCATCACAATCTCGGGCCATGTTCTAGCGGTCGCGCAGAACTACTCAAAAATCTCTTGGGTGTCGCACGTGCGGTGGACACGTCGCCATAGTAAAACTGTGAATCACTGCCTCGGCACTACCATCTCGTTCTTGTTGATGTCCCGTTGACGGTGGCGGTGGAAAAACGGCCTAAGGACCTGCCTTTGCCACAGGAATTAACACCACGAGACCAACGATATCCAATTAAGTAATTTCTTATTTCTTTACTCTTTTGCGATGCCAGTGTATTCATATAACTAACGAGACACATTTCTTGTCTGAGCCCAAATAAATTGTACCGTGGAGTTAATTAAAAGACAGACCCGTAAATTACCTTACTCTGGCAGAATTATTTGCCCTTTATTTTTTGGTTCCAATTTGCAGAGGAAAAGTTCCTGCTAATGTAAAGGAACGTATTTCGTTTACTCTCAATTTCCTTACCAACCCTAGAGAGTAAAAGGTTGACTTCTGTCACCCAAAACCTCTGGATCTAAACTGACTTTCTCATTGACATAATATATGAACCTTCTCTCTAAAGGTACAGTTTCCTAGAAGAGCGGTTCCGTCATATTATATTGGCCGCTAAATCTGTTGTGGTGCATCATCAATGAACGTTTTGTATGTAGGTCAAATATTATACTAGTGAAATAAATAATTACTCAAGTTAGTTATGTGCACACGGCTACATAAATCAAGCTACCAAATTATTCTCACCTCTCATTCTACGGAAACCCTATACAACGCGAGATCATGTTATGCTGGAAATGTATACCTTGATATGTAGCCGTGCGTACTAGCGCTCGGCGGAAACAGTTGTTTTATTTACATGACTCACAACACCCAATAGACACGTAAATAGTAGATACACTTACACTGTCATTTTCGCCAGTATTTGACATTGAGGTGTCAAATACTGGCGAAAAAAATAAAAAGTCTGATTCCAATTTGGCCAAAAGGTGCGGATGAGTGAAGGAACTAATATTCGACGGGATCCTGTTTTAAATCAACATATAAAACTTCGTCATTGATTCAAACTAGTTTGGCTTACCGTTCAACAGATCTCAAAATACATTACCTATTAATAATAGATATTTGGAAAACTCATTTATGAAATCGATAGGTGCTCCATTCGTCTAAACAGGGGAGGGTCACTAAAGTGGATTATAATAACAGGCCGTATGTTATCAACTTAATTGTTTCAGCTCATTATTACGTCATAACGGCCTTCTGCGCCAATCACTCACTTAGTAATATTAAACGAGATGGGAACGAAGTTAATATTGTTGAGGGATAAGGAATGATAAAAAATGGGTAGCAAGCTGCGACAAAAAGCTCGTGCAGACTGGCGTTACTTGTCGCGCGATGCGACACCGGTAGATTAATTTCCATGATTTTTTCATAGAAATTGTTATAATGGTGTCGCGTCTGTCTGCACGAGTCAAAAAGCTTTCGTATTGAAAAAGGAGGTACAACGAATTGAACACGGCAAAGAAAGGAATTGCCACTTCAGACTACTTCAAAGAATGACAGTTGTATTTCAATTATACGGACAAGTAATCAGTTTTATAAACATATAATTTCCCCGTAATTTCATTTATTTATTCACTCTCATTACCATGGTTGATAACCAATTACGGTAATCAAAGACCGACATATACACATAAAAACGAAAATATAAAATTATAAAGTTCAGGATAAATCATAAAAAAATTAAAAAAATTAACAACACTTTCATGAATCCTTCTCACAATACTTGACATGCCAATAAAATATTTGTCCATTCATCCGCAAGCAGATCGTTTGTTGTATTAGAATGCAAAAGATCATTAAGTGCGGCCAGAGTGCGAGGTACTGGGGACTTAGCACGCGCAACGGTGCGAGATGGAGGCACAGCAATCAGCCTGCACTTTCTGCCGCGGCAGTAATTGCCTGGGATAAAGAAGCGAGCCAGCACAGCATGCAGATCAAGCGCGTTAATAGTGCCACGGAGCGTTTTGAAGGCTATGGTGGGCTCATCTCGTGCTCGCTTTACCTCTAGTGAGTTGTATTCGAGGCATCCCAATAGAAATTTTGTCGGATAGAGATTGTGCGGAACAAGTGAACAGACAGTGAAAGTGTATTTATATTTTTCTTGTAAAGTTAAGTTGTAGAGACTTAAAATATAAAATTATAGTATGTTACCGTAAGAAAACAAGGAAAAACGAGAAAATTGTCATATGGCCCTCCGGTAGCGCAAACGGTTGCACACGACGAGCAACAGAAACATGAAGTAACACATCGATCACCGGCGGGAGGCCAAGGGGACTTAGCCCTTCTAGCTGAAGCCATCACTAGGGTTGTCAGCACCGCCCAACGACCCAAGTTCATCGACCTACCGTTCTTCAGTAGGTCGCACCAGGAGTGGCTACCCTTCCACGCCGCCTATTATGAATCAGAAGCAATGTTCAGCGCCGTCGAGAAACTCGTCGCTACGGAGAAACTTGAAAGGCAAAGCCAAGGAAGCTGTAGAAGGGTTGCTGATCACAAACGCGCACCCAACAGAGGTGATCAAGACTTTAGAATCCAGATTCGGAAGACCAGAATCTAAAGCCATGATCGAGTCTAACACTTCGAAGTCTACCGCGCCTCTCCGACTCACCGAGGGACATCTGCATATTTGCCACGAAGATTTCCAACGTCGTAGCGACCTTGAAGATATTAGGTTGTTTCGACTATATGTACAACCCCGAACTTGCGAAGACATTGGTAGACAAGCTGACGCCGACACTGCGGTATCGATACTACGACTTCTCAAACACACAGCCGCGTGAAGACCCCTGCGTCATCAAGATAGAAAAATTCATCAAGAGAGAAGCTGAACTGTGCGGACCCTACGCACTGCCTGAAAAAATGACAGTACAGTCTACAGCAGCACCACATAGGAAGATGCAGCGGGTCACCAACGTAACTGAGAAGACCAACGTACTGAAGTGCTTCATGTGCGAAGAAACAAGTCACACCAATGCAACAGAATGTGAAGAATTCAAGAAGATGGATGAAAACACAAGATGGGATACAGCAAAGTCCAAACGCCTCTGCTTCAGATGCCTGCGATATAGGAGCAAGACTCACAATTGCCGAACAAAGCCGTGTGGTGTCAACAACTGCAAATACACGCACCACAAAATGCTTCACTATGAGAAGAAAACAGACAAAGCAGAGAAGACAGAAAAAGAAGAGGCAAGAGAAGTGATCAACTCAGCATGGACAATAAAGAAATAATCCTATCTGAAGATCCTGCCGGTCCAGGTGAAGGGACCGAAAGGAACAGTCAACACCTTCGCATTAATGGACGACGGGTCGACAGTCACGCTCGTCGACGACAGCATCGTGACAAGCATCGGAGCAACAGGACCCATAGATCCGCTAAAAAATGTTGATTCCGCCGTTTTTAGTTCGTTGATGATTTCGCCATGAACGAACTAAAAACGGCGGAATCAACATCAAGAAGGGTGACTATCGGGCTAAAAGGGATCAACAATAGAGAAGAGCAAATTCAAGCAAGAACAGTAAAGAACTTACAAGTCTCATCTCAAAGGATTCCACGAGAATTAGTGGAGGAGTGCTCGCATCTATCTGACATGAAGGAACATCTATCGTACCCCAATGCAAAGCCGCAAGTCCTCATCGGTCAGGACAACTGGCATCTTCTGATCACCAAAGAAACACGAAAGGGCGATAAGAACCACCCGGTTGCATCTCTCACGCCGCTGGGGTGGGTTCTTCATGGAAGCCAAACGAAACCCCGAAGGGTTTCGTTTCAGAAGATAGACTTCGTGTCACATATGACTGAAAACTCAAAAGATGACCTCGAGGACCTAGTGAAGAAGTACTTTGAGATGGACGCAGAAGAAAAGGCGCTTCGAATATTGGAAAAGAAGACTGAGAAGATTGAAGAAACTAGATATTAGACCGGTCTTCTCTGGAACAAAGAAGACGTAACGCTCCCCGATAACTACGACAACTCCTTGAAGAGACTCTTCAATATAGAAAAGAAGATCGACCGTAATCCAGCCCTGAAGAAATGATATGTCGAACAAATGGACGCTCTTATAGAAAAAGGATACGCCGAGCTTGCACCGCCTCAGAAGACACCACAGAAAACATGGTACAAAGGGCCCGACTTCCTATATCTGACGGAAGACTCCTGGCCTATAGAAACCGCAAGAACAACACCCGAAGAACCTTCCGACGAGGAGAAGACGCATCATCTGACCGATAGAAGAAGACTTAAGTTAGCAGAGGGACTGCCCGATCCGACGAAATTCTCCAATTGGGACCGCCTCCGATATTCAACAGCACGTGCTCTGCAGTTCATCGAACTGTGTAGAGCCCCTAGACAGAAGGTCAACTACCGACGAACAAAGAAGAACAAGGAAGTGGATCCTACCTGGAAGAGAAACAAGCCAACTACAGCGAAACAACAGGCGCTTACAGCACTGAAGAAACCCTCACTCAAACTGATTCCAATCACAGTCGAGCTCCTCAAGAAAGCTGAAGAGCTACTGATGCGGTCCTCGCAGGAAGAAACCTTCGCCGAAGACATAGATAATTTGAACAGCGGGAAGCCGATCGCCAAGGAAAGTCGCCTACACCAGCTCAGTGTCGAATCAGTAAACGGCTTACTCCGAATTCGAAGTCGTATCCGAGCGGTCAGAGACATGCAAGAGGACTTCAAACGGAGATCATCCCACCGTGAAAATTTGGATACAGGCTGTACACCGGCAACTCCATCACGCCGGCGTGGAGGCAACAGTTAACGAATGCAGACAGCAATACTGGGTACTAAGACTGCGCCCTGTCACACGCGCAATTCTGCCGCATGAAGACTCAAATGCCTCCGCATCCAAGAACCGGGGACCTGCCAGCGTGTCGCTTAGCACATCATAAGCGACCCTTTACATTCACCGCAGTCGACTATTTCGGACCTCTCTCCGTGACCGTGGGACGGACTCAACAAAAAAGATATGTGGCCATCTTCACATGTCTCACGACGCGAGCAATACACTTAGAAGTCGCCGGCTCGCTAAGCGCTGACGCTGCAGTAATGGCGATCAGACGAATGATCGCGCGACGAGGCTGCCCGACTGAAATCTGGTCGGACAACGGCACTCGGCGGGAAATAGCAGTAAGAAGAACACTCTGAAATAAAGAAGATCTACAAGGAAAAAGCTGTATTCTTCACCAACCCAGCACACAAATGTGCCCCGTACTGCACAGAGATAAGGATAATAACCATGCTTACTTGAGGGGGAAGGGGCTTGTGGCTAAATAATAACAGCCGCACGGGTCAATCGATCAGATTAAGCTACGCTTGCCGCGGTTGATACCAAGATGCCTCCGTGCCTCGAAAAGCACGTTAAGCCGTTGGTCCCGGCTGTCATTCGTGTATCTTTGAAAGTCGTTACGAGTCGTCAGAAGCCCGAGAATTTGACAACCAGTCTTACCAAGGGTATCGTATAACCCAGTAACTGTGTGGTTGTGGAGGTCAGATAGGCAGTCGCTCCATGTAAAATAGTGGTATTCAGCTGCATTCGGTTAGACTGGAAGCCGACCCTAACGTAGTTGAGAAAAGGCTACTCAGATGATGATGATGACTCATATAAGGAAACCTTTTTTTTTTTGAGGATGGGAAATCATCAAATAACTTCTCCCGCTCTGGGCGGAGCGGGAGGGTGTGTCAGACTCTTACTGACTAAAACCCACCCGTATTCCTTCCTGTTGCCTGTGTTGCGGGGGCCTCGGTGACCCATAAGTACCTTCCCGCGACCCCGGCAGGATATAAGGAACGCAGGAGCTGGATTCCAATTTGCTACGTACGAGTGCATTAAATATTATTTTTATGACGATTTAGAATACGCGATTGACCTGAAACAATTAAGTGAGATTCTGAAAAAGATCCAAAGTGCCAAAAACTATGCATTCGCCGATCAGCATGTCGATTCTGTAAAAATCTCACCGTGAAAACTCGCGTGGAGTGAGCTGTCAGTGTCATCCCACTGATGCTAGGGATTGACCAAGCATTACATTAGATCTTAATCTGATTTTAATAATATTTTTATGCTGATTCTATTGACAATTTTATATTATTTACTATTTCTATGGGGTTTCTAAATAAAATAGCGAAACACTGGCCCTTGATCAATCGCTAGCGTCAGTTAGGATGACACTGACAGCTCACTCCACGCTCACTTCACCTAAGTTTTCACGGTGAGATTATTACAGAATAGCACTACTGGTGTGGCATATTTGAACTATAAATATTATCTCATCCCCTCTAACATAATTTAACCATAACCATAACTGGCGCAACATGGATGTACTATAGCAGAAGAGAATCTACTCTTCTGCTTAAGACGCTGACAACAGCTAAAGCGCGGTCACTGTCGGACTGCATAGAAAAGGAAGAGAAGCGTGATGACACACCGCTTGTAATTAATTGCAAAATATAAATCAATTATCTATTTACTCAAAAATGAGTAAAGTAATTAAAAATATAAAAATAACCAAGTTCTTCATTCAAATACTCGTAAGACGTTCTTGTTATTAATTAAATACCAACGTACGTCGATATTTAGATATTTTGGATTAGAACTCAAGGTAAAAGGTTAGTTTACCGTTAATTTGTATCGAGATTTTTTTTTAAACCGTGTTTTGGGTATTTTTAAGAGTATCCTTAGATCATCTACCTTTTAGCAGAGCTTCGTAACACTTCGGGGTTTACAGGCGTATTGTTATGTAAATTTTATAGTACTTTAATGATTCAATGGTTATATAATAGTAATTAATTCGTCAGTGTTGCCATGCATGACAAGTTTACTGGAGGAAACTGGGTCACTCATAAATATTTATAGCTCATATAGAGAGACAGAGTCGTACGAGCAATTAATTGTTTTGAAATGCACGACATACATAAAGCTGCTGGTTAACTAGAAGTGGCTCGTCGGAAGAGGTGTCCATTAAAAATATTGACTTTTTATGAAGCGATAAGTAGCAGACTGAATACAAAAATATCCTTAAATACTCCATTTCCCAGGCTATTTGCCTATTTGAGCACCGTTTTGCGAGTTACACGTCAATACATCACTTTTTACCCACCTATCAATAGGTCGATTAATTAAACATACACGATTACTTACTGACAAATACGTGCAGATTTGAGTGGGCAGGTCCACTCAAATCTGTGTGGTTCTTTCCTCAAAATACCATGTCAGACGCCAATCTACAAGGTCCTCACATGATCTAACCAAGGTTATGTCAGGACTTTAAAAGACTGACCACTGAGTTCGTTTGGTATTTTTTCTCAGAGAAGTCGGATATGAAACACTGAACTCATCTAGTTTTAAATAGTAGATTGTACAAATAGTGCATAAAAGAAGTCATTTTACCTCAGGACGTTTATATCTACCCGAGCCGCAGCAGGCGAGGTTGGATAGTTAAATCGAGGGGTAAAATAGATCGCTGCTTTTCACTTCAATTGCGAGAAAATGAAACAGACATAAAAACACTTTTCAATATTCAATTAGATTGTTATATTATTCAATTAGATTGTTGCAAAATTGAAGAAGAATTGAAGAAATCAATTGCTAATTGCCGCCACGAAACTTTTTATAAGTTTTTTATTTTATTTTCAACTTGTGTCATTCGACTTGGGTACTTCATACTGCCCAGTAATATAAACGTTTCTTTACATTTTTACATAATAAATTACAACAATTTTATCTGATTTTATTAAATTAACGATACAAAATACGGAAGTGATATAAATGAAAGCAATTAAATTAAATAAATACCTTAATCAGCGAAGTTTTATAAGTGCGTGTGGCTGTTGGGCCTGATTATCTTAGTCTTAGAAAAAAAAAACATACTTTATGCACTAGAGCAGGGATTCCCAAACTATTTTGGGCAAGAGACCCCTTTTCCATTACGAACTGATTCCTCAGACCCCCATTACATTTTTTTTTCATCTTGTACGAGCTTGTGCTCGCGTATCGACTTGTTGAATTTTTAAAAGTACAACAATGATACTTTCTACTAAAATATTAGTCATTCTTATAACAAAATGGTACACATAACACAACTTATACAGTATCTTGAAAGTTTCAAATAAGAACTTGTGTTAATTAATAGGGGTCGATTTTTAGACCTCGTCGACCCCCAAAATCAGTTTTCGTTTATGTCGACCCCTGGGAAACTGATTTCGACCCCAAGGGGTCGATATCGACCACTTTGGGAATCCCTGCACTAGAGCATAAAGAGCGACTTCATATCGCCTACGCACAACAAAAAGACGAACTTTTAGACCATGAGAAGTGATAACATAATTTATTGTTCAGGTGTAAAAGGGATTGCACAAACCTACCTAGAAATACAATCATTTATCATTTATATCACTAACGATATAACACCGCTATCTTTCGCGACAATCTGAAAATAAACCGACTAATCGACTGACAAACGATCCCTTGTGATTATCCGCGTATAATTTATAAGCCGCATCTATTCCTTGGGTATTGATTAGCACGCTGACCGACCAGGCAGTGCAGTGGCCGTGAAACGCTTGCTCAACACCACTTTAACAGAATAAAATCTACCTTCTCTCGATGTCTATAAGGATGATTATTGTTAGAAGATAGAACAAGTTATGCACTCCACTGAGAAATGCAAAGGTCACAATCCTCTTGGAAAATTGCTGGCTGATATTAAAGGGGACGTTGACAAATAGGGGTACTAATGCTCATGTGTGATGAGTCATACTTTTTTTCATATAGAATAGAGTTCAGATCGTAAATTTTAAAATGTATTTGCATATTTCATGATGGGACACGGAATAATTGCGAATAATTTATTATCCGTAATCTTTGGGGTTCTCTGCGTGATTTAAATGGGGGCGATTGCTTATATCAGGCAAATGGGGAATCTCGCTTATACGAGTACAGGGGAAACATTGGTACTGGAAATATTTATTATTGGGTAGAGATATGGAAATGTGCCGTAGGATTTTAGTTTCAGTTACTAGTAAAAAGATGAATGGTTTTCCATATAAAAGTCGGCTTGTTCAATGATCGAACTGTTTTATTATTTAATGCTTAGATAAAAAATCACAAATAAAGTTAATAGACAAAATCATCATCATCGTTTTATTATTATTTTATTATTATCTGCCTAGCCTTTCGCAACTATGTCGAGGTCGGCTTTCAGTGTAACCGGATGAGCTGAATACCAGTATTTTACATGGATCGCCTGTCTATCTGACTTCCACAACCCAGTTACTGGGTAACACGATACCCCTTGGTAAGACTGGTTGTCAGACTTTCGAGTTTCTGACGACTTGTAACAGCTGTTAAATATCGTATTTAATAGACAAGCTGATAGACTATTCCAACCGTCTTCTGTTTTAGAGATATTTGATGTTTGCAGGCACAATATGTTAGTGTGGCTCCGATCACTGAAACTTAAAGTTGATTAATTCCGACATAATGTTATTTCAGTTCTTGGAAAGCTAAACCTGATACAACTTCGACCGTTGACCGTATAGTAACTTTTGGGATGGAAAACCTAAGGCACATTGAAAACCCCTCCCATTAGTATCATAGGGATACTAATGGGACAAGCGGAGATCCTACGGGCCAGGGGTTTGGCCCGCGAGGAGTCGCTGGGGACTCTGGACAGGGACCCGTGGGGACGACCGTACAAGGTGGTGCGGGATAAACTCCGCCCATGGGCTCCCCCGCTAACGCAGAGTCTCCGGCCCCAGCTTGTGGAGGACGTGGTGAGCGCTCTGTTCCCTTCGCGAGGGGAACACTCCTCCCCGCCTATGGCTCCGCCTACTGCGGTGCCTGATGCGGACCACACCGCCGACGACGACGACGATGCTCCGGAGGTGACCGAGGGAGAAATGAGAGCGGCGGTACGCAGGCTTAATGCCAAAAATACCGCCCCAGGACCCGACGGGTTACCTGGGAAGGCCTGGATCCTGGCCTTGGAGGCTCTCGAACCTCGACTTAGGGGGCTCCTAAGCGCATGCTTGGAGAGGGGCCAGTTCCCGCTTCGTTGGAAGACGGGGAAACTGGTCCACATAAAGAAGGCAGGGCGCCCTGCGGACTCTCCGTCCGCTTATCGGCCCATCGTGCTGCTCGACGAGGTGGGCAAGCTCTTTGAAAGAGTCATTGCAGACCGCCTCGTCGGCCAGCTGGTGCGGGTGGGGCCGGATTTGGCGGAGAGCCAGTTTGGTTTCCGCAGAGGGCGCTCTACGGTAGACGCCATCATGCGTGTGCGAGCCCTGATGACGGGGAATGCTGTTGCCCAGGGTGGGGTTGTCTTGGCAGTGTCTCTAGACATCGCCAATGCCTTCGTCGTCATCGTCGGCGGTGTGGTCCGCATCGGGCACCGCAGTAGGCGGAGCCATAGGCGGGGAGGTGTGTTCCCCTCGGGAAGGGAACAGAGCGCTCACCACGTCCTCCACAAGCTGGGGCCGGAGACTCTGCGTCAGCGGGGGAGCCCATGGGCGGAGTTTATCCCGCACCACTTTGTACGGGCGTCCCCACGGGTCCCTGTCCAGAGTCCCCAGCGACTCCTCGCGGGCCAACCCCCTAGCCCGCAGGATCTCCGCTTGGAGGGCGGTCTTCGCCGCTCTGTACCCCTCGTACAGCTCCGCCTGAATGGCTTCCGTATCCGGAGGTTTGATACGGAGCCTGCGGTGCCTGGTGTACCGAATACCCTGCCCTGGAGTTGCATCAGGGAGGCACTCCGGTATCACCGGATGCCGACCTACCTCTGTCGTGTGGTCGAGGTCTATTTGACGGACAGGGCCGTCATCTACCCCGGTCACTAGGGAGTGTGGAACCGGTAAGAGATGTCGTGCGGTGTCCCACAGGGATCGGTCCTGGGGCCGCATCTGAAGGCCAGCCCGCCGGTTGAGCGCGGCCCAAAGGGTCATGGCCATCCGGATGGTCCGGGGATACCGCACGGTCTCCTGTGAGGCAGCGAGCCTCCTTGCCGGATTGCCGCCATGGGATCTGGAGGCAAAAGTCCTCGCGCACGTATGGGAGTGGCGCGAGGAGGCGAAACGCCGGGGCGTAAGTCCGTTGCCACGAGAAATCGCGGCACAGCGGACGGAGCTCCGGCGGGATCTCATGGCGTCATGGAAAGTACGGTTGTCGCAACCCAGTGCTGGGCACGCCACGATTGCGGCGATAAGTCCCCTCTTTGAGGAGTGGCTGGAGAGACGCCACGGCATTCTCACCTTCGGCCTGACGCAGGTCCCGGACACGGCAGCTTCGGAAGGTTCCTGTGTCCGATAAGGCGGGAGGAAACGTCCGGGTGTCACCACTGTGTGGATCGCCCGTAGGACACGGTGGAGCATACGGTGGAGGTCTGCCCGGCTTGGGCAGAGCACCGCCGTGTCCTCATGGAGGCGATCGGCGGCAGAGACCTCTCGCGTCCGGCCCTGGTTCAGGCCATGGTACGGAGCGAGAGGGCATGGGCAGCCGTCACCTCCTTCTGCGAAGGAGTAATGCTCGCGAAGGAGGAGGCGGGACGGTTGAGGGAAAGGCACGTTTCGCGCCCTCTCGCCCCTAGCCGCCGCAGGAGACGCCCTGGGCGTCGGGAATCTCGGGCGGATTTCCAGCCACCGTAGGCGCGGGCTTGCTGATGGTGAGCAATGGGTAGCTCACCGTCCGGTAAGGACCAAGCCCGGGTCGACGGCGCGTCGTATTCCACGCGCGCCTCAAAGAGATGTCGTCAGCACAAAAGTAGGGGTCCACTAGGGCCGATGCCTGCCGGGGTCGCGGGAAGGTACTTATGGGTCACCGAGGCCCCTGGCAACACAGGCAACAGGAAGGAATACGGGTGAGTTTTAGTCAGTAAGAGTCTGACACACCCTCCCGCTCCGCCCAGAGCGGGAGAAATTATTTGATGATTTCCCACCTAAAAATTTTTTTTTAGGTGGGAAATCATCAAATAACTTCTCCTCCTCCTCTCCAAAAGGCATACTAATGGGAGGGTTTTTCAATGTGCATTGTATTTGCTTGTTATAATTTAATATGATTTTTCGAAACCTCAAGAAAGTTTAGCCACAGTAAAAAAAATTGTGGTAATATAAAAAAGCAATGGCAAAGTTGTTTGCGTTTTAAAGTCTATGCTAAACAGAAATGCACTACTAGCATCTGACGTCACAACACAAGGGAGCCATAGCAACTTCGCGCCATTCAGTACAATGATCGTTTTGACAAGGATAGAAAAATAATTTCAAAAGCGTATAATTTCTCAAATTTTCCTTGTTTTTATATGTTTTTTCACAAACCGTCACTTTTAGTAACGTATTTAAAATAAGTATTGTTGGTAGAATCGTCACGTGACCAGAGGGCTGGCCTTTTTGTAGCCCAAAGAATCAGCATTGCCATCCAACGTAGCAATGCTGTCAGCCTTTTTGGCACTTTTTCCATTGACAGCGATGCCAACAAATTTTTTGATGCCCAATGAGCTCTTCCGCCTTTTTGTTATTTTTATTATATACTTGTACATCTTGTAGGTATTTTTTAAGATTAGTGTACCTATTTAAATTTAATGAAAGATTAAAATAAATTATTTCCTCGAAAAAAAATACTCTTAAAAAAAGAAATAAGTATTAACTCATGTAGTTTTTTGATAGTAGGTAGTCAAATACCAACCTATCATCACGCCTTAAATTATTTGGAGTCAAAAAGGAAATGCTAGCTAAATCCAGCACAAAATATGATTGGAACGCCAATACATAGATCAATTTGCTTTCATAAAGGAAGCACCGAGTGAGTTACGAGCACAAATCGAATAAGCCGCGACCGGGAAATGTAAAAAATTCATACCGACGTTTAAATGACGTCATCCATCTTAGCTTGGATATATTTTGTATGGAAACGTTCGAGATCAATAAACGTCACGGGGCACAATAGACCGTATCTATCTAGTATCCATTTTGTTTAAAGACAAGCTTTTGTCTGCGGTTCACTTGCATTAAGGGAACTATTTTAAAAAGGTACGTACATACTTTAATAAAAAATGAAACAATCATAAGTTTTCCTATAGTAGAATGCAGATTGCATTTAAAATCCTACCTAAATTCAGCACAAAATGGCGTGTGTTGGCGTTCCTATCATGGAACGCCAATTCATACATACATTTTGCATTCATAAGGAAGCACTGAGTGAGTTACGAGCACAAATCGAATCAGTCGCGATCGGGAAATGTGAAAAATTCATATCGACGTTTAAATGACGTCATCCATCTTTGCTTCGAGAATATTTTGTATGGAAACGTTCGATATCAATAAAGTTCACGGGGCGTAATAGACCGTATTTATCCAATAAACACATAATTATTATGTTTATGTGTATATTGGATATATACGGTATATGTCTATGTTACGTATAACGTCACGCAAGTATACCCCGAAGGGTTAGGCAAAGGTGTTCCTATAGTACACCCATATTTAGCCAGTCATGTTGATGTCTCATGTCCCGTGGGACCATAATCGGGAACAAATCCGGACTCCGGGCTGCTACTAAGAAATTCCCCAAGAAAAAAAGAACCCAGGATCTCCCTCGGCAACAGCGCTTGCAACCACTAGACCAAAGAGGCAGTCTCTATCCATTTTGTTTATTATAGACAAGCTGTTGTCCGCGGTTTCGCTTGCATCCTAAATAGTTACTATTGTATAACGGTACTCCGATAAAAAGCAAAATGGCGGCCTGAGGGTCGTAAGTTCTTTTTTAGTAAACAAAGCAATGGTGGCCCAGTGTTACATACGTTACATACGAGTTATAGGTCGTAGGTTCGAACTCTGACAGGCACTTTACTTTGTGTAAATTATTTAATCACCACTGCTCTCAAAACGGTGAAGGAAAACATCGTGCGGAAACCGGCATGTCCCAGAACCAAAAATTCGAACACATGTGACAATGACCAACCCGCACTGGGCTGCGTGGTGGATTACGGCCCACTCCCTCTTACAGAGAGGAGGCCTGTGTCCCAGCAGTGGGAACATTATAGGTTAATTATGTTCAGGACGTTATTTCCCATAAGAAACCAGTTTTTTTTCTGTCCGAGCGGCACTTGATATTTTTGGGTGTAAAATTACTGGTATTGGACTGTTGTTGTTGATGTCTATAAGAGATAGCAGGTAACTTTGTCACCCATATTTTGGAAACAAGATTTGTCGTAAAATATACCCTTTGATTCGTACACCGGTGTAAACTCGAGGCGTTCTCTTGCTCCAATGGTCCGGGAATGCTGACAATTCATCGTCAGAATAGCTCTGACTAAGATCGCTTCAATGCGGTGTCTCTAAATTCCTATTCATTTTGCTATCAATCAAAAGCAGAAAAGGTGACTATGTCTTGAAAATCACAATGTCAAAAATTAAATTTAAAATTTAAAAAACCCCCGCCACTAACAAAAACATCTAAAAAGTAATAAAATAATACTTATTGGGCCCTTTCAGTTTAATATAAATTTAGGTAATAGTTTGAGCCAAGCGTCGTCGAGTCGGAGGACGGCTAATGAAAATAGGAAGTTAACAGCGGCTATTCTTTTTACAATAGCATACATTCATTATTGCTAGGTATAAATGCCGGCCGGCATTTATCTTTAGCTCTGATCCTTAATTACTTTAAGCGATTTTGGACCTTACTCCTAAGACAATACGACGAGCACACAAACCGCCACCACTCCGCCGAGAGCTCAAGTTAAATGCCGGCATTTATATAAGCCTCGTCTGTTTGACGTTTTCTTTTGCCGTCCCCCGACTAGACGACGCTTGGCTCAAACTATTACCTAAATTTGTATTAAACTGAAAGGGCCCAATACGTATTATTTTATCACTTTTTAGATGTTTTTGTTAGTGTCGGGTTTTTTTTTTAATTTAACTTTTATTAACTACTGTTTAAACTATTATATATATTAACTACTGTTTAAACTATAGTATATTACTAGTAGGTCAGACATGCCGCCATCGATACGTACCTCACCGAAATCTGCGCCCCTGTAGGTATTTTTCCCAAAGTCCTGGCACTTACTAATTTACCCTCATTTCTCTTTCCCTCTCCATCATCAGACCCTGATCACCATCTAGCTATAACCTATTTATTGAGACCAGTACAATGAGCCCAAACACGATACCTGCGCTGTAAGTTGGTGAGAAGGTAAATATCAATTAGAGAAGAGCTGATAATCTTCAAACGACTGAACTCATTTTCTTGAACCATAGCTAAGAACACTCTCGATTAAGTCACCTTTGAAACAAATAGAAACAAAATCAAAATCGGTCCATGCATTCGGGAGCTACGATGCCACAGACAGACACGTCAAACTTTTAACACCCCGTCGTTTTTGCGTCGGGGTTAAAAAGGAGTTTACGAAGCAAATTATTGGACAAGAATATTCACATAATAAAGCTGTCTAGATTAATTTATATTTTCAAGTTTTTTCACAACCTAGGTACATCTACTTAATATTTTTTTTAAATTTATTCGCTAGCAGACACCGCACGTCCTGAGTCGCTAGGTCCAAAAACGTGAAATTATGCACAAGTGTTCCTTTTATCTCGAAATTGAGCAATTAGGAAGGATTTTTGAATTATCTTCTTAATCAAAAGTCATTTATTCAAACTACGCTGACAATCAGCACTTTTCGAACGTCAAAATTACATAAGACAGTCCCCCAAAAACGCCCGCCCTTCACCACTTCCTAGTGCTTTAGCTGGGAAGAAGAAGTGGCGCCACAAACTCCCCAGCAGCACACTTCACCGTAACCTAAACATCGTGTGGAAACCGACATGTCCTAGAACCAAAAAAATCGAAGACATGTGACATCTAACATCATCATCTATCTTATATTGTAACAACTAAATGTACACATAATTGCAATAAAGAATTTAAAATCTACCAACTCGCACTGGGCCCGCGTGGTGGATTACGGCCCACTCCCTCTCACAGAGCTTGTGTCCCAACAAAGGGAACATTATAGGCCGATTAAGTTTGTAATTTTTGCCAATGGAAACATCGGGTGCATGGCTTGTACATACATAAATGTCTATACCCAACTACATATCGTAAAGCATTTCAATAAACCTAAGTTAAAATTTATGTCACGGACACATACATTTGGAGCATTTACAGTCTGTCTGCCGTAAATGTATTAAAACATTTAAGTACCACTGACCCGGTTCGACCTAACAGAATTTAAATGTTTAGAGTCTTTAGTCTGTTAGTCACTTTTAAACTATAAACGTTAGGTAATTGTAAGGTTATAAAAACGAAACTAACTTTCTTTATTTTACCAAGTCTTCTAGGTAGTTAATTCGTTTAAAATAGGTAATTGAAGGTCGCCAACATGGCCGATACTGACTGGATGTGGAAGACGGTGTACAGGGTTTTGTGGCGCGGCCTAAGAGAGGCCTATGTCCAGTAGTGGACCGCGATAGGCTGAGTTGATTGAGGTAATTTAAGCGGTCATTTAAATATTCATAAAATCCGTAAACCCAAACAATGTACAGTATCTATTAAAAATACATTTCGAGCCAGAATAAACGACCGCTTTCGTTTAATTCTTGAGTGTCGGATATTGTCCGGGAGGCGAGGATTCGAGCAAACTTTGATAAAGCCCGGATATTGAAACTGGGGTTGCATGTTGTTCGACTTGAGAACGACCTTCGATAAGTGAGCGATAAGTTAATAATGATAGTTTAAGAAAAAACAGTTTGCAGTGCAGGTACTGTTTAAAATAATGAGTAAGTAAGCTTCTGGTTGCTGTGGCTGTCATGATTTATAAAATTGATGTTTTATTTCATTCAAATCTAAGCTATTTTATTTTCTTAATTTCTTATATGTTTGCACGTTTGTAACTATTACTGAATTAATAATCGAAATATAATCTTCTGCTTTGGACCTCTACATAAAAAAAAAACTATTTCTTTCATAAAGTCAAAGTCAAATTATTTGTGTTCAAAAGTGCCCTTTATGTGCCTATTTGAAGGCACATAAAGGGCACTTTTGAACGTCAAAATACAAAAAATTAAATAAATAAATAAATAAATAAATATTTATTCAGTATTACAATTGGTAAAATATTAACAAAAAATATTCGAAATAATTAACAAAGGTATTATGATGTTAGATGCCTGTACTAGGGTAAACCTGTATCACAGGCGGCGTGAGCTCTTACTGTATGGTAATTATAGGACGATACAATTCTTAACAATATTTAACATAACAAGACTTGAAATAGTGACAAAATGTAATTAACTCAATATTTTATACTTAGTTTACTTAAAAAACTAATATTTACCTTAAACATAAAAACAACAAAAAGGGTTATAAAGGTAAGTTCTTAGTTTGCGTAAAATAGTTTCTTGCACTTAAAATCTAGTTAAACACATGATATAATTTTGCGTCAGCAGAATTGGTAAGTCAATGTTGCACAACACATCACGTTCAAGCCTATGTGTATATTGGATTTTTGCTGCGTGCGACTAATACTGAGACATCAACAAAATCGAGGGTTTGTAGGCCAGTGCAGTGTTTTGTTGATTCAGCAGCAGGGATTAAATACGGAAGTCTGGCCTTGAGTATGACACTCTAGGCGCCCTCGTAGTCGATAGAGTTGATGTACCTGTTTTCCGCAATTTTCCTAGCAGGACACTCAGCATCTCCCGTTCTGTGGTTATTGGGCTTTTTAAAACGTGAGCAAGATGCACATTTCGGTGTGTCAACTTTCTTTGCGCACTCTGACATCGAGTGTCCTTCTTCACCGCAGTGGCCACACGTAGATTTCAACTCTCTGCATGTTTTTGCTGCATGACCATATTGTTGGCATTTGTAGCATCTGGTAACCAGGGTGAAATCCCTGACAGGGCAGGACGTCCAATTTATAAAGAGCCTTGATTGGGATAATAGGGCTTTACGTATATTAGCTGTAACTTCAATAACGTAGTTACAGGTCGACGCATCCTTCTTCCCAGATTTGTGGCTTAATTTAACCAAAGTCAAAAAGGACTCCATCGACATTTCTGGAAACTTGTCGGCTACGTTCTGTTCGTAAATGCACCTGAAGACTTCAGTTTCAGCCAATGCAGTCGGCACACCTACAACCACGATCCGAGGTTTGCGCTTGTTGGGTTCATCGGCTGTAAGTCCAGATGTAGAGAGCTGGACTGCGTGTTTGAGTTTATCAGCGTCATGTTTCGTCTCTGTACTAATGATAACGCCTCCATTTTTGGTTTTGCGGACACCACGTACGTGCAGCTTCATTTGATCAGGGCGAATGATTTTTTGCACGAGGTCTTTTGTTTCTTCACTCGACTTTAATTTATCGTTGGGATAAATAGCTACAGAGCTTAAATTGTTCGGCCGAATGAAATCAGTTGTTCCCTTCTTCACCATATCGGCAAACGAAACATTTCCCGCAGAACCAGAGTCCTTAATCGTTTGCTTGAGCTCCAAAATATGTTCCGTCAGGGCGCGCTTTTCTTGAAGGGCATCAACCGCGTTATACGCGTGAATGGCTTTCTGCTTGAGTGACTGATATAGGACTGCCATTTGTGAGGTTCCAGATCCTACTTTACGGCAAAGCGTAGAAATTTTCATTTTCTGCTCCGAGTTGAGTTTGCCATCCGCGGCAATAGAGCAAACTTCATTTAAGTGCTGTTCGATGGCTGACATCCATTTTTGAATCTCGGGCGTTGAAACAACATCAACCGGGACCGACTCAAGGGCTGGGTTTTGCGTCGTCGTCTTCGACGGCGAGGCGGAAGGGTGCACTGGCCCCCTTGGATTAAAGGGGCTGTTATCCATTTTGTATTTTTCGAGTTCACTATTTCGTGTCCATTATTATACTGAAACTACACACTAAGCAAAATCACATTTGCATCACATTAGTAATGCACTAAAGGAGGTCACTATTATTAAAGTAATGATTAAATATTGCTAACGAGAAATGCCAGACAACTAGTGCCTGTCGCTGAACCTGAAGTTGAATTGAATTGATTCTAGTCGCCCCTTCCAAAAGATAGTTTCGTATGAAGAAGAATTGGCAAGAAACTCCACCGTTACTATCACCGTGAATCCCGAGCGAATTTCCGGCCACCGTAGGCGCGGGCTTGCTGACGGTGAGCAATGGGTAGCTCACTTTCCGGTAAGGACCAGGCCCGGGTCGAAGGCGCGTTGTATTCCACGCACGCCTCATAGAGATGTCGTCAGCGCAAGTGTAGGGGTCCACTAGGGCCGATGCCTGCCGGGGTCGCGGGAAGGTACTAAAGGGTTACCGAGGCCTCTAGCAAGACAGGCAACGGAAGGAATACGGGTGGGTTTTAGTCAGTAAGAGTCTGAAACACCCTTCTGCTCCGCCCAGAGTGGGAGAAATTATTTGATGATTTCCCACCCAAAAAAAAAAAAAAAACTCTTACCATCATAACAATGTGGGCGGATTCCTGTTAAGTTGTATTTTATCTTTTAACTGGCTGACCCGACAGACGTTGGCCTGTCAAAATTTAAATTCCCATAGACCAAATCACTTTCAGTTTTCCCCTAATTTGAATTTTTTTTGGGAAACTTTCAGAATTTTTCATTTCGTAAGAATCTAAAGAGTGTCTCAATAAGAGTGCAACTTTTTAAACGTAGTGACATTTTCTTTTTCCTGCATGTGGCACCTCTGAAATTTGACAGCTGTCACCTATATTTATTCCAATTATTAAATATGGAGCGCTTTACGAAAGAAAAACGAATTATAATTGTGAAAAGTTATTACAAAAATTTGGAAAGTTATGCTGAGACCGCTCGCAAACTTCGGCGAATTTTCAGTAGAGAAAGTGCACCTAATGTGTCAACCATTCGAGGAGTGGTAAAAAAAATTGAAGAAACCGGGTCGATTATGGACAGTAAGACACCTGTGCGTCAACGTACCGGTCGGTCTCTTGAAAACATTGCTGCTGTAAACGAGAGTGTCGCCGAAAACCCGAAAACATCAATTAGGCATCGTTCTCAACAACTTCAAATTTCACGGAGCACTACGCAGCGAATTTTGACAATAGAACTCCACCTTCATGCGTACAAAATTCAACTTACTCAGGCGCTCAAACTAGCAGACCATGGAAAGTGCCGGAAATTCGTTCAATGGGTAATGGAGCAAAGTGAAGTCAATACCAATTTTTCGAAAACAGTCATCTTCTCCGATGAAGCGCATTTCCATCTGAATAGCTTCGTAAATACACTAAATTGTCGAACTTGGGGCTCAGAAAATCCTCAAGCAATCCATGACAAACAAATGCACCCACAACGAGCAACTGTCTGGTGCGGATTTTGGTCAGGCGGCGTGATTGGGCCTTACTTTTTTGAAGATGATGCCGAAATTGCAGTGACTGTGAACGGCATTCGTTACAGGAACATGATAACGGAGTTCTTGTGGCCTCAACTAGACGGTATGGATCTGGACGACAGTTGGTTTCAGCAAGACGGCGCCACCTGCCACACTGCGCATGAAACAATCGATTTATTGCAGCAACGATTTTCAGAACAAATTATCTCTAGAAATTCTGATGTGAACTGGCCACCGAGATCATGCGCATTAACGCTGTGCGATTTTTTTCTTTGGGGTTTTGTGAAATCTCGGATTTATTTAAATAAACCAGAAACAATTCCTGAGCTCAAATCCGAGATCCAACGCGTTATCGGTGAGAATCAGCCACATCTCTGTGAAAAAGTCATGGAAAATTTCATGAAAAGAGTAATGATCAGTCATCAGAGCTGTGGGGGCCATTTGTCGGATATTTTATTCCATACTTAATCGGAACATGTCTACTTTACAATCCAATAAAAATATCACAACTCTCTCAAAAAATACGTATATTTATTTTAAAATGAAAAAGTGCACTCTTACTGAGACACCCTTTAGTTTGAACTATTACAAACACTTTAAAACTAAAATTAGCCGATCCAAATAATAAATTAATGCAGCCGTTCTCAAGTGATGGACTTACCAACGCACAGCATTTCGTTTTTAAGGTTCCGTACCCAAAGGGTGCCAAACCGAACCCTATTACTAAGCCTCCCCTGTTCGTCCGTTCGTCCGTCCGTCTGTATGTCAGCGGGCTGTATCTCATGAACCGTAATAGGCAGACAGTTGAAAATTTCACAAATTATGTACATCTATTGCCGCGTTAACAACAAACAATATAAAATAAATAAATTAAAAAATTAAAGGGGTACAATACAATAAACTTAAACTTACCCTTGCATGTGGGATGTCACTGTCTAGAACTCATTGAGTAGAGTACAAATATACAGGGTGTGGCGTAAGTAGTGGTCCACCGTTCAGGATTCGATGAACCAGATAATTAACTATAACAATTAAAAATTTTAACCATTTTTACCCAAGGGTTACGAAAATATTTCCTTTCTGTCTTTTATTTACGAAATTTCTACCTTTTATTACAAATTTGTTTGTAGTTTCAACAAAAACCATTCTTTTTTCATTTTGATTTCTGCTAATTACTGCTGAATACTAGAGCTATCATGATAAATAATGATTTTTTATGTAAATTTAGCTCTTTTGAAGAAAAAGTTGGTTCTTCTCTAATTTTAACCCTAATTTTTACATACCATCGAAGTTCAAGGCCGATTTTTGTAAAAAAACGTACTAAACTGTCAGTGCCCATTTATTTAATAATATGCCTACTAAATACCGATTTCAAAATGGTATCACTATAACAGATCCTATTATTTATCAAAAAGATATTCAATTTTAATTGAAGAAAAGAAGATTTTCATTAAACTACTTTTTTAAACTTTACTGCGTTAATACTTACGATATTTGCAAAAAAATACACTACATTGTCAGTGCCCATTTGTATAAAAAAACTACTATTGCAGAGTTATCTAGACCTTACTTGTTACTTTAGGTATTTGAACAAAGAATTAAAAAAAAACAAATCACTTTATTTATCATTTATTATTAATCTTTGTCATGATTACAATCATTAAAATTAAACAAAATGTTCAAAATGGCCACCATTCGCAGCTATACACGCTCTGCAACGTCGAATAAACGACCGTTTAATCCGTCGGGCAAACCCGCTTTCGCTGATTTCTCTAGCTGCTGCCTGGATTCTAGTCCTCAATTGGTCAATGCTAGTGATTTCTTTGCTATAGACTTTTTCTTTTAGGCAACCCCAATAAAAGAAATCTAGGGGATTTAGATCTGGCGAGCGTGGTGAGCACAATATTGGACCTAGGCGCCCTATCCACCTATTTGGATACGCTGTATCAAGGTGCTCTCGTACTCTAACAGCGTAGTGAGCGGGACAGCCATCGTTCTGCAGCCACATGTCTTCTTGGACTTCAGGAACGACACCTTCCAGAAGCAAGGGCAAGTCAATTTGCAAAAAACTTAAATATCTTTCTACATTTAATGTTTCTGGCAGCTCGTGTGGACCGATTATTGTCCGTTAATGATTCCGGTCCAAAGGTTTATTTTAAATTGATACTGTGATCTGTCTTGCCTTATGAGATGCGGGTTTTCTAGCTGCCAGTTATGCAAATTATGTAAATTTAAATATCCATCTTTTTTGCAGGATGACTCGTCGCTCCATAGTATTTTATTAAAAAACTGCGGGTCTTCTCTTATTCTGCGTAGCATTACTCTACAAAATGTTACTCTCAATTGATAATCTCTTGGTAGCAATGACGTACCCTTTGATAGTGGTATGGGTACAGTTCATGTCTTTTGAGTATTCGATGTACAGATCTAGTTGATATGCCAGTTCTGCGACTTAAGACACGGACCGATGTTGAAGGATCTTCTGTAACTAAATTCATTACCTCTTCATCGTTGTGTCGTCGCGGTCGTCCTTCACCTGCACCACCTACGCCTGTGCCAGGTATCCTTCCCTCGGTGTATGCGTTATGCACTCTTCCAAAAACTCGGTGGTCTAGATGTCTTCGATCGGGATATCTCTCCCGATAAAGTCGAGCTGCTTCTCTACCGACACCTCTGCATTCGCCATAAATAAAATGCATGTCAGCATATTCGCGCGGTGTGTACCGAGACATTTTTTAATTGTCACTGCACTGCACGTTTGTCCAAATCGTTGAGCAAGCCAAAGTCACCAGTACACGTAGCCAATATCGCAGAGATCACCAAAACAACAAGTCCAATCATTAGGCAAATTAAACAGAGTCCGGGGGCAGGCAGGGGTAAAAAAACGGCGGAGGTAAACACAGGCAGAATAAAAACGAAACGCATACGACGCACGACACGAGTGACGAGATCGTACTAAATCATTTCGAGATTTCTGAAGATTTCAACGTTAGTAATGAAAGAGATAGCAATACCCTACCATATCTCTTCCTTATCACTCCTATTGTGCGTAACTCGATTGCGAGAGCTTCAACCGGTTTTTGTTAACAAAACAAACATGTCTCAGGTAAAAAAAGGGTCAGGGTTTTTTTACCTGACATGTTTGTGCTTTAACACAAATCACATTTGAATTGTAAAAAGTTACATTGTATCCGTTTTTTGAGTTTTTATACGTTTTGTAATAGTATTAACGCAACAAAGATTAAAAAAGTAGTTTCATGAAAATCTTCGTTTCTTCAATTAAAATTGAATATCTTTTTGCTAAATTATTGGATCTGTTATAGTGATATCATTTTGAAATCGGTATTTAGTAGGCATATTATTAAATGCATGGGCACTGACAATGTAGTACGTTTTTTTTACATAAATCGCTCTTGAACTTGAAGGTGTTTTAAAAATTAGGGTTAAAATTAGAGAAGAACCAACTTTTTCTTCAAAAGAGCTGAATTTACATAAAAAATCATAATTTATCATGATAGCTCTAGTATTCAGCAGTAATTAACAGAAATCAAAATGAAAAAATAATGGTTTTTGTTGAAACTACAAACAAATTTGTAAAAAAAGATAAAAATTTCGTAAATAAAAGACAAAAAGGAAATATTTTCGTAACCCTTGGGTAAAAATGGTTAAAATGTTTAATTGTCATAGTTAATTATCTGGTTCATCGAATCCTGAACGGTGGACCACTACTTACGCCACACCCTGTATATGTATGTCGGAAATACGTTAGTCACTCGTTTGATTAATCGGGAGTCCAGCGCCACCAACCGGCGCTCGACAGAGTCTACAACATGACGCTTGACCGGGGTTAAGTGCAGTTTATCGAGGGCAGTTTGTCGGAGGCGGTCCAGGAGTGAACACGTTTAGAAACTGTCGCGCGTTAGTTGTGTCGTGTACCTACAGTGTGTGAATTGCTAGTGTGATTGTTTGATCATAAATTATAATTTGATTTAAACTGCAAACGGTTTTTCTATAGTGCAATAACCAACACTTCCCATTGTACGCCCACAGTAGTTAAAATATGGCTGATGATAACGAGAGAGACATACCTTCTCCGTCATGTATATATTTATTTTTATCTTCAATGATGAAGAAATACGAGTGGTGGCCCAGTGGTAACGGCCGCGACTTACGAGTTGTATGTACTAGGTTCAGACAGACAGCCAGACAGGCGCTTTACTTTGTGTAAATTATTACATCATCACTGCTCTCAGAACGGTGAAGGAAAACATCGTGAGGAAACTGGCATGTCCTAGAACCAAAAATTCAAGGACATGTGACATCTTACTATCTTACTACTTAATCCACCACGCGGGCCCAGTGCAAACCGCAATTACGGCCCACTCCCTCTCACAGAGAGCAGCAGTGGGAACATTATAGGCTGATTTTGTAAGAGACCATAAAAGTTGACAGCCTTAGAACATTTTGTACAAGCTCCATTGCAGCAACTAAACGAGTTAGGAATTTCAAACTTCTGTATATCGTATACCCGCATTTAGTTTAGTAGCAAGCGGAACCCATTAATTTTCTTTCGGTTTAGAATTTGCAATTGGCTCCCGCCTGCTACCAAACTTAATGCGGGTATTTAACTTAGGCCTTCAACTCATAATATAGTCTGTTAAACCGAAGTAGAGTTTACTTTGTTTATAGTTTATTTTAATTTTATTTATTTTTTCTCAGTCTTGTTTCGGTCTTTTTAGTGCATTACTTTTAAATTGTCTTTTTTTGCAGTCGGGTTTTTATTTTTTAGTCATAACTTTTAAGGAGATCAAGAGAGATATTTTTTACTGCAACTAACCCCAACTATCGCCCTGTTTCGTTTGAACCATGATTTTTTACCCGCCCTATATAACGAAACCAACTATATATTTATATATTATATAAAAGGAAAACTATCACAGCTAAGTAGGCTTTACAAGTTAACGAGTAATACTCGACCAACTTACCTTTACAGTTGGAGAATCGACCGTGACGTGTATCGATGTATGGGAGAACATATTATTCAACTACAATGTTAAGTTTATTTTTGAGATAAATTTATCCCAATTATATAAGGAACCCATCATTGTGCGCGGTCCGACACGCACTCGGCCGGTTTTTTATTTGAAAGGCAGAATAATGCAGTCAATTGCTCACTTTAATTTTCTACCAGTGGAATCGGCCCTTTAACTACTAGGTAGGGATTGATGGGGTACCTGGTATAAATAATTATATGACAAATTGCACATACAATATGCAAGTGTACTAACAGAAATCAAACGTTATCGGCGAGTAAACGCACGCTAGTAGAAGTCCTACGGCGAACGCGAAATTAAACGCAACCTTTTATTCACATAATATTAATAAAATTCAAATACTTCATTGTTATCAATTATCGTCATATTAGAATAGAATAGAATAGAATACTCTTTATTATGTACAACATAAAAATTACAGATACAAATGTTGAAATTTTACAAGGGGTGACACAATGGGCGGTCTTATCGCTAAAAGCGATCTTTTACAGACAACCTTTGGATGGATTAAAGGGGGAGGAGAGACAATACTGCAGGTAGTCAGTGGTGTACCAGTTACATATACAATAAATACGTATAATACATAAATCATATACTATACATAACATATAATTATCATACATACATACATACATACATACATACATACATATATATATGACGGCGTAATCGATGGCTGAGCGATATCGCTGTTGTTATTAGGGTTCGGTGGTACCGGGTTCATGGTAAAATAATAGTTTCGGTTTCGGTACACAAAAATCACAGTTTATTCCTAATACAAATTCACATTAAATTATCACTAACAAATAATTACTCAAAACAAAATGGGCAAACCGACAGTTTCGTTCTGAAGGAGTGACCGGGTTGGAGTTTAGAGCCAAAGTGATCTCCGCACAATCCCCACTCTACAAAACGACTCTGTCCACGTGCCGCCATTAAAACAACATCTGACGTCACGGCGTTTACCCCTACTACAATAGTCAAATCAGCAACTTGATGTTTAAAAGTTATCGCTTTCTCCGACACGGCCAGCCTGACAAGTTACACGTCCTCGTGAGTACCTGTAACCAAACGGTCAAATTTGGAGCAACAGTACAGGCTCGGTCAACCTGACCACATCTTTAAGGAAACGCACAACTCGAAAATAACAGTTGTCAAACAAAAGGTTCCTCTAAGTCTCCATCATTATTTACTCAGCAACTAAATCAACTTCGATCACATACAACGCTCATGGCCCAGCTGCCGCAGCAGCTAGTGACACTTATGCCACCCATATCGTCATCACCTCATGTGATACGATCACACACATCACATAGAGTCTGCGACTCCCAGGTCAGTACAAGACCAAAACAACAATAGTCTCCATTGAGACCCAGGTCCCCGCCGTACCACCAGCTGCCCATCGCCCCCTGAACAGCTCACAAGTGAGCTGCAGTTACGACTACAGACTAGTGCGTACGGTGCGACCAAATAGCCATGGTATGTGTCTACTACTCGGTGGAGGTACTTTCATCACCGTCCTCTACGTTTAACTCATTAGGAACATTACTTAGAGGCATCTTTCGTATACGATCGTGAGCGTACTTGTAGGTTCTATTACCATTCAAAGATTTTAAAAGATAACGATCACCGTCAAGTAGGTACTTCTACAACTTTAAACGGTCCCTTATATTTGGGGTCTAATTTAGTCTGATTCCGTTCTTCATTTTGAATTAAAACCAAATCACCAACATCAAATTTTACCAACTTAGCTTTACCTTTATCAAATCTAGATTTTTCATAATTTGCACTTTTGTCAATATTTATTACCGCTTGCTCTCTCGTCTCGTCAAGGTTAATCTCCGTTTCGGTATCGTCTAACGTTAAAAGATTTAGGGGTCTAGCTACGCGGCCTATCAAAAGTTCGAGAGGGCTTGCTTTTATGACACGGTGGACAGAACAATTTAATGCAAGTTGGACGTCTTCTAGTGCGTCTTGCCAAGATCGATCGGATGTCTCTACGGAAGTCAACATGCCTTTGAGTGTACTCATAATCCTTTCGACTTGCCCGTTAGCGCGGCTTGATCCCGTCGCAATCAAGTGCAAATTTATACCGTGGGACTCGCAAAAATCTTTAAAATCTTTGCTGGCGAAGCATCGACCTTGGTCAGCAATAACGCGAGTGGGTGCTCCAAACAACGACACACTAGACTTTAGAGCTTTAATTGCGCTAGCTGAATCGATTCGAAGAGTGTGATACAAAAGAACAAATTTAGTAAAAGCATCAATTAAAACTATGACGTACTCTTTAGAATCATTTTTACCACTAAGCTTGCCGGTTATATCAACGTGAACTGTATGCCACGGGACACTAATTTTGGGGATCGGATGAAGTTCGGCCTGTATACGCCCGGAATGAGATTTAGACACTTTGCAGGTTATACATCCATCGGTAAACTTACGAACATATTTAGCCATATGTTCGAACCAGTAGTGTTCGTATACCCTTTCAAGTGTCTTTTCCCAACCAAGGTGCATAAGTGACTCGTGCACATGGTTAATAACCGACCATCTGAAAGCACGTGGGACTATAGGGAGGCAGCGAGTACGATTGTTACGTTGTACTTTGCGATGCAATACACCCGAACGCAATTCGTAAGTCTTTGCAACGTCCGGTGGAAACTGACCTTCTTTAAGTTTGGTGACCAACGATTGAATCTCTTGATCACGCAATTGTTCGGCTAATAACCAATTTTGTGATAAAGTAGCGATATCAACACGTTTCTGCTCGATTTTTTGCATACCTTTTTGCTCAGAAGTACTACTCAATGGATTACGGGAAAGGAAATCGACATGTGCCATACGACGACCTTCGCGATAAAAGATTTGAAAGTCAAATGCTTGAAGGAAAGCCCACCAACGATGAACACGTGGTGTAATATCAATTTTGTTTCTCGAAGCCTTCAGTGAATTACAATCGGTAATAACTTCAAAATATCGCCCTTGTAAATAATGACGAAAGTGTTTAATTGCGTTTACTACGGCCAGAGTCTCCAGCTCATATGAGTGGTATTTTGACTCGGCTTTTGAGGTGCGTTTACTAAAATACTCGACAACCAAAAGTTCATTATTTACTTTTTGAAAAAGAATAGCGCCATACCCATCAGCACTTGCATCAGTATGCAATTCAATTGGGTGCTCAGGGTTAAAAATAATTAAGACAGGCTTAGTAGTTAAAATTGAAATAACTTGTTGTCTTATCTGCTCGTGTTCTAATTTCCAAATGAATTTCTTACTAGTCGTCAATAAAAACAGAGGGGACATAATTTGAGAGAAACCTTTAACAAACTTACGAAAGTATGAAGCAAGGCCAATGAATTGTCTAAGCTGATGAACATTGTCTGGGGGAGGTAGTTTAGTTAGGGCTTCAATCTTTCTAGGATTCGGCCTCAGCTCGCCAGCTGTGATATCATAGCCTAAAAACTCTACATACATAATCAGCCTATAATGTTCCCACTGCTGGGACACAGGCCTCCTCTCTGTGAGAGGGAGTGGGCCGTAATCTACCACGCGGGCCCAGTGCGGGTTGGTAGATGTCACATGTCTTCGAATTTTTGGTTCTAGGACATGCCGGTTTCCTCACGATGTTTTCCTTCACCGTTTTGAGAGCAGTGGTGATGAAATAATTTACACAAAGTAAAGCGCCTGTCTGGGTTCGAACCTACGACATACAACTCGTAAGTCGCGGCCGTTACCACTGGGCCACCACTGCTCTCCTTGAAAACTCTACATGACGTTTCAAAAATGAACACTTCGAAATATTAAGAGAAAATCCGGCTTTAGTCAGTGCTTCTAAAACTTCGCGCAGCCTATTGATACCTTCCTCCTCAGATACTGACGGTATGAGGATGTCATCAATGTATAAGACCACGTAAGAGAAAGCCAAGTCACCAAGGGCATTTGACACCGATCTTTGGAAAACACTCGGTGCGTTTCGAAGACCAAACGGCATAGCCAAGTATTCAAACTGCCCATCAGGCGTAATGAAGGCAGTACGTTCGATACTATCGGGATCCCGAATTGGAATTTGATGAAAGCCACTTGCGCAGTCTAGACAGGAGTAAAAATTCGCGCCTGATAACCTAGCCACTTGATCAGCTATAAGAGGCAATGGAAACCGGTCAGGGATAGTATTAGAATTTAGTTCCCGATAATCTACTACCATACGATCAGCACCGTCACGTTTCTTAACCAAAAGAATAGGACTTGCAAAAGGGGACTGACTAGGCCGAATGATATTAGCGTCTAATAATTCTTTAACCTTAGATCGCACTACTTGCCTTTCGTCTGGGCTAAGTCGGTAAGGTCGACGATAAACAGTACGGTTCGGGTCTTGAAGCCTAATTTTCAGTTCACCAGAAGTAACACGTGTACTGGGTAACCCGTTAATAAAAGCATGGGAATATTCACTCAACAACGATATCAAAGGTACACTATTTTGCATATCGGTATCGACATCATTAAAACAAAGTAGCCGATTATTTTCATAACTACAAACCGCTACACTTTTTTGTTTAGAAATAATTAAGGAAGAGCTGGTCATGTTAATTGTAAAACCTAATTTTAAAATTTCGCGTCCGATCATTACATTATATTTCAAATAATTATCGGGTAGGACATGAAATAAAATCGGTAAACAATGACTATTAATAAAAACGTCGCAAAGAATTTGTTCGGTACAATCTACATTAGCACAACCAATACCTTTTATACGAACTATCGAATAAACATGTTGACCTTTGAAGTAACGGCTAATAGATTGTTTGACAAGAGAGCATTCGGCACCGGAATCAAAATAAAAATAGTACGACTCACCGGATTGTTCCATTTGCCCGCAAACACCTGCTATTTCGCAGCTATCGACGCGTCGCTCCGCCGTTGCGTTGGCAGCGCTGCCCGCCGACGATGACGCGCCACCCGCAGTGCCGCGTTGGCAGTTCGTAGAGATGTGTCCGGCTTCTCCACAACGGAAACACGTTACTCTCTTGCTGGAACCCGATGAAGTCGCCGCCGGTGTAGTTTTCTGGACGTTAGCTCCAGCAGGCTGCGTAAACTTCGAACGACAGTTCACTGCTTTGTGTCCCGGTTTTCCGCACTTGTGGCACGTGAACATAGTGGAAGTTTGTGGCTTAAAACGCTTTGCATCAGTGGCGCCATCACCGGTACTGCGATCGAACTTCCGCTTCAGACTTGCACTCGCCTTAATCTCCTGCAGTAACTTGTTGCGTGACGTTATTTCGCTAGTAAACGCCAAGCGATTAAGCCGAGAGTCGAACTGCGAGACATGAGCCAGCACATACGACGTCGCTATTTCTTCATGGCTTCGATTCTTCCATCGAGCCAACAGGGTAGTCATTAGGCGGCTGGCGTACGCTGCGAGACATTCGCCCTCCTTCGGCCGGCCGTTGTGGATGTTAACAAGCGATGCAGCAAGAGTTTCGGTGGATGCATAACGCGCAAGGAATAAGTCGCGGAAATGCTGCCACGTCATACCTGCATGCGAAATCTGCGACAGCCAAGATGACGCATTACCTTTCAGGGCTTTGCTCAGAGCTATAATAAGCGATGCACCCTCCAGTGGACGTTCGTCGAGGCAAATATCGATAGTATCGCACCAAGCACGTGGATCGGTATCTGGTAGCTCCGGATTAATTTCTGGCAGCGTGATCTGAGGTGCCACTGCTGGTGTCCTGATGGCTTCGATCAGCTGCATCATGTTCTTCTGCTGCATCTCGAACATAGCACGCCAGTGGGAATCGAGTCCAGATCCCACTTTTGATGACGGCGTAATCGATGGCTGAGCGATATCGCTGTTGTTATTAGGGTTCGGTGGTACCGGGTTCATGGTAAAATAATAGTTTCGGTTTCGGTACACAAAAATCACAGTTTATTCCTAATACAAATTCACATTAAATTATCACTAACAAATAATTACTCAAAACAAAATGGGCAAACCGACAGTTTCGTTCTGAAGGAGTGACCGGGTTGGAGTTTAGAGCCAAAGTGATCTCCGCACAATCCCCACTCTACAAAACGACTCTGTCCACGTGCCGCCATTAAAACAACATCTGACGTCACGGCGTTTACCCCTACTACAATAGTCAAATCAGCAACTTGATGTTTAAAAGTTATCGCTTTCTCCGACATATATATATATATATATATATATATGCCATAAACATGAAACATGATCAAGAACTATAGAATAGAATAGAATAGATTTATTTGCAAGAAGCATGGTACAGAAAGATCTTAAAGCTAAACAGTGAACTTCACACTTCGCCAAATATAAATGGCATGCAAAAATTTATCATGAGGCGGGTACATACTAATAAAATACCAATTACATGCGCAGAATAATTAAACAATTGAATGTCAAAAACACAAGAAATACAAACTGACATACCAGTAGAAAAATTAATATTAACATAGTAGTCAAGTTATTATGAAAGTCAAGTTTACAAAGTATACAACAAATGTCTATATTTTATTATTCAATGTCAAAAATTATAGTAGATTACAATGTCACCTTAAGAAGTCATTCAAGTTGTAAAAACTCTGTTCTATTAGCCACCTATAAAGTTTAGTTTTAAACCGATTCAAAGGCAGCTCTCTAATACATCTTGGAATTTTGTTAAATATTTTTACGGTCATTATAGAGCAGTTCTTTTTACAGTAGGCTGTCTTACATGGTGGCATCAATAGAAGAGTGGGGTCTCTTTTTTTTACAATCGAGTTTAATTTATCGGACATTTGTGGGAAGAGCCTACGCTGTTCTTTGACAAATATACCAGCTTGCAGAATGTATAGACCAGTTAAAGTGAGTAACTTAAGTTTTTTGAATAGTGGTCTACAATACTCCACATATTGCTCTTATACATTTTTTTTGAATAATGAACGCTCGTTTAATATCAGTTGAATTTCCCCACAAAAGAAGTCCATACCTTAAAGAGGAGGCAACAAAGCCATGATACGCTAATAATGCAGTTTTTTGTGATGAAGTCAGTTTTAACCTTTTTAATGCAAATACAAATTTGTTTATTTTTTTACCTATGTGGTTAATATGTGCCTTCCAGTTACAATGGTTGTCCAATACAATGCCGAGAAACTTCATTTCATTAACTAGTTCAATATTATGCCCCCGGCATGTTAAACTTGAAACACCCTGGCTTGTTTTTGAATTATTATAGTTTGAAAAGTTCATGTATTTCGTTTTGGAGAGGTTGACGCATAATTTATTGCTATCCAACCAATTCAGTACAGATTCCACCGCAGGCTTTAACCGAGCCTTTTGAGTGATTGCATTGGAGTTGTGTTTCACAACAAGGGATATATCATCAGCAAACAGTACGCATTGATGATTGGAAGCTTTAGGCAGGTCATTTATGAATAGCAGAAAGAGTAAAGGTCCTAGAATGCTGCCTTGAGGTACCCCGGTTTTATTGGGTTGAAACTCAGACCTATACGCACTTAACTTGGAGTCTTTATCAATTCTTTTAATCTCTACACATTGTTTCCGTCCTATCAGGTAGCTTTTTAGCCAGTCTAATGCAGGTCCTCTAATACCATACAGTTCACATTTATTTATTAAAATGTCGTGGTTAACAAAATCGAAAGCACGGGTCATGTCAAAGAATATAACTGAAACAGGGATTCGTTTATCGATAGTCTGCGTTATGTTTTTGATTAAGTTAAAGGCTGCTAAAGTAGTTGACTTTTTCCTTTGAAAACCGTTTTGTTCTTCTTTTATAACGTTATGTTTGTCAAGAAAACCTGTAAGACGTTTGTGCATGGCCTTTTCAAATATTTTAGATGTAATGGTTATGAGGGTTATTGGGCGATAATTTTTTATTTCCTGTTTGCAGTTCTTTTTGTGTAGCGGTCTGACTATAGATACTTTAAGTTGCTCCGGAAATGTTCCCTCTGTAAATGACAGGTTAATTAAGTGTGTAAGGATGGGTGAAAGTGTGCTAGCACAATATTTTAATACGTGTGTTGATATACCATCTAACCCTACAGATCTTGTGTTATTTAGTGAATATATTATTTTAAATACTTCTTCTTCAGCCATTGGTCTTAAAAATACACTAGAGCTTACGCGGTCTATTTTGCTTAGTTGCAGGCTACCTACATGGGTATTTTGTGAGTTCGCTTTTTCCGTCTCAATGAAACAGCTATTAAAAGCATTGGCAATTGCTAAAGGGTCTGTAACCAGACAGTTATTTACGTTGATACATTCAATTTCGTCATGTAATTTTACAGAGTCGCTTTCATTTTTGATTATTTGCCATGTAGCCTTACACTTATTTTTTGCTCGTGACACGAAGTCATGATTCATGTTTGCTTGTGATTGAATGATACATCTTCTTAATATAGTACTGTATTTTTTATATGTCCGTTTATTTCGTGAATTTTTGCATTTATAGTACCCATGTCTAAGTTCTCTCTTTCTTCTACAAGATCTTTTAATTCCTTTTGTTATCCACTTAGGGGATTTTACACTGGAGTCTATTTTTTTTGTATCAATCGGAAAACATAGGTTGTAAAATAATTTAATGGTGTCATAAAATGTATCGAAGGCCATATTTACGTTATTTTCCTTTAACACCTCCGACCATGTAAGTGCTTCAATGCAGTTTTTGAATTTAATCATATTTTCTTCGCAATAGTTTCTAGAAGCCATGTAATAATAATTTAAAAGTTCCTTTTTTGATGTTACAGGAATAGTTAGTGTTTGTCCAGTATTATGGTCGGAAAGATATAGTTGATGTACCTTACCTTCTCCATCATCATAATTACTAATTATATTATCTATGCAGGTTGCTTGTCGCGTACATTCATTAATATGGAATTTAAGATTATAGTTTAATAACAAGTTGTCAAAATTATTAGTCAGCTGATTTTTATTGAGTATATTTATGTTGAAGTCACCTGCTATAACAATTTTATTTTTTTTTTTTATCGTGAGTTTATGTAACAGCAAGTCCAGATTTTGTAGAAATATTTCAGTTCTACTACCAGGCGTACGATATGCGCATAAGACAAAGCAATTTATGGCCGGTATTTGTATGCCACAGCACTCGAAAGACTTTTCAATCGACAATTCTTTACAGAGGGGTATTTCACTATACTCTATTGACTTTTGAACCAAGATACAAACTCCTCCCCTTTTTTCCCTTTGTCGACAAAAATGTGTAGCTAGTTTAAAACCTTTTAAGTAAATATTCATTTCACTACCTGATTTAACAAATGATTCACTAAAGCATATAATATCCACCATTTCTTTTTTCTGTCTAAACTCATTCAAACATAATTCGACATTTTCAAGTTTATTCAATAGTCCAGCAATGTTCTGGTGGAATATTGTAAGAGTATTAGTAGATGTTTTAGTTGGACTGAAAAAACTGCTGTGTTATTGCATTATTATCATTTTGAATTACTGTCTCAGATAAGGGCTTAAAATAATAAGGTATGGTACCCCTTTTATTGATGGTTTTATATTCCGTTTTGTCCCTATCATTTAAAAACTTATTTCGACCAGTCAAGAAAACCTTACTATAATATTTGGAGTCGATTATAAAGTTTATCTTCTTACATATTTCCATGAAGTAATAATATTTATTGGAGCTATAGGAGTCAACCTTAACAAATGAGCAATTTTTGAAATTTTTACAAATTAAATGAACGCTATTATTGATCATGTTTATATTTAGATGTTTGTTATGTAAAATGTTGAATACTAGTACATTAGTTTTTGGCATATTTTTCAAAAGAGATATTAACTCTATAATAATCCTATTGGGATTCGTGTCATTTTCACCCACACACACAATTAGGTAGTTATCACTAGAGTCTGTAAGTTCACAGCTTGACTTTAGGATTTCTTCGGTTAAAGCTTGTGATTTTGTAGTCGCTGAGATACGGTACTTTTCATAGTTCGAGTCTGCTCTAGAATGGATAAGTTGTGAAGCTAAACCAGTAAATTGTTGCCCCCCTAGTATGTTTAACTGGGGTCTAACTTCTTTTTTTTTGTCCAACCTGTCAATTTCATTTTGCGAATTGGGCATAGCGCCATCGCTTGTGTTATGGTCGTTTCTATTGGTGCTAGGGCAGTACTGATTAGGTGCGCAATTATTATTAGGTGGGTTTAGTACAACGCCATCTATCTTATTATTATCTAAACTGCTTGTAGCACCATCTGTTGCAAGAACGTTGTATTTTTTACTGTCGTTATCTAGGCTAACTGTGTCCTGATTTTGTTCCGGATTCAACTCAGCAGCGCCATCCGCCGCATTACTATCACACTTTGTTGGCTCAAGATCGATATTACTTTGATTAAGACATAGTTTCTGTTTAGTTAATGTCTTGTTCTGTACCTTTAGGCCTCTTTTTTTCGTAGTCGAATTTTTTTTTAAAGTTGTTGTTGGGGTGCTGCATAAGTTTTTCAGTTGTGATATAATATTTTCTTGTTCCTTATTTTGTTGTTTTAAAGTGCTATTTTCCAAAATAAGGTTGTCGATTTCATTGTTGGCAGTGGTTAATTTTAACTTCATTTGTTCAATTTCTTGTATTAGTTTTTCGATATCTTCATTGCAGACGGTAGACAGGTCCGGTAGACTTCTTGCGCGGTAGTCAGAATTAGTGGATTCGAAAGAAGAACCCAATGATTCATTCGTTGATAAAATAGTTTTGTTTCTTCTTAACGTGATGTTTTCAAATTCCATGTTATTTATTTTATTTTATATAATATATTCTCCAAAATGCAGAAATATTTAAGATCGGGAAATAGAAATCCAAACGTAAACGTAAAGTAAAACCAAAAAGCCAAAAAGTCCACACATAGATTTGATCCGCCGACACGGTGTTTGCCAGTCGATCACTTCCTGACTGTGTTACGCTGTCTGATAATCCTCATCCGTAATTAGTGTTCTAGTTGGACTGTAATAATTTTTAAATCAAACAAAGTCGTTACAGTGATTCATTCCATAACAATTTTTTGCCGCATTTTTGCACGTAGTCACCAAAACACCAATCTTTTGGTTTTTTGTTTTTGCACTTTATTTATGGTTTCTCGATGTTCTTTTTAATGTTTACAGGTTTATTACACTATCACTATTGTTGTAAGTAATTTGTTTGTTTTAGTAAGGTTGATTTAACTTGGTTTGTTGTTTGTAGATTAGTTATTGATTTTGCACACTCATTTGCCGAAACTGTCACTAGATAACACTTCCACAAGTATGTTCAAGACTTATGATTAATTTCAATAACTTTTAAGCTTATAAAACGAGAACTTATATTTTAGTTTAATTTATAAATACGGAGCCGAGCTTCTCGTGGCAACTAGCGCCATCTTTCTTTATAGCGAAAAAAAAAAAAAAAAAAAAAAAAAAAAAAAAAAAACTATAAGTAATGATGATGTTTAGGGAGAGAGAAAGTGTTTTTTTACCTGAATTTTAAAAGTGGACAAAGTTTGTGCACGCCTTATCGACACGGGTAAGGCATTCCATAACCGTACTGCTTGAACTGTAAAAGATTTGTCATAAAAGCTGGTGGAATGCATCGGCATCTCCAGTCTTAAGTTTTCCGATGACCTCAGGTATCTATTATGTGTGTCATGAAGGAACTTGAAACGTTCTTTAAGATAAGAGGGGGTTGTAGGATTGAACAGAATACTGTATAGCTGAAATAAGATATGAGCATTCCGGCGAAGACGTATGGGAAGCCACTTGAGTTTTGTACGATATTCAGAAATATGATGATACTTGCGCAAGCCAAATATAAATCTTATGCAAAAGTTTTGAAGTCGCTCAAGTTTATCTAGTTGTGCCTCAGTGAGATCGAGATAACTGACATCAGCGTAGTCAAGGATGGGAAGTAAAAGGGATTGTGCAAGCGCAGTTTTAGTGGCAGTTGGAAGAAAGTTCCGCAATCGTCTCAGGGACTTACCAGATGCAAAAATTTTGCAACTTACGTCCTGTAGCTGGGGACCCCAAGAAAGATGTTTGTCGAGCCAAACTCCAAGGTTCTTAACCTTTTCGCTTACTGGAATAGCAGTTCCGTTAAATTGAACTTGGGGAAGTTGTGACCAGTTTATCTTGGGGGTCAACCTTGAGCTGCCAACAACAATGACCTGAGTCTTCGATGGATTAACCTGCAACCCATGTGCCTCACTCCATTCGCAAATTGAACCCAAATCCTTGTTTACAATATTAATTGCATCAACCAAATCTGCAGGGGTAGCTTGTTTATATATTTGTAAATCATCTGCATAAAGGTGGTAGGAAGAAAGAAGGTTTTTAGAAATTGAGTTTATAAATATTGCGAAGAGTAAAGGAGATAAAACGCCACCCTGGGGTACACCGGCAGAAGTATAACACCAAGAAGAGCAAGACTCTTCTATGCATATACGTTGCCGGCGGCCATACAGGTAACTATGAAACCAGTCAATCACCGTTGGAGATATATTAAGCGAGCGAAGCATGCCAAGCAGGATATCGAAATCGACAGTATTAAATGCGTTACTAAAATCCAGCAAGCAAAGAACCGTCAGATTCCCTCCTTCCATGCCTAACCGTATGTCATCAGTGACGCTAACTAAGGCTGTAGTGGTGCTATGACCAAGACGAAAACCGGATTGGAAAGGATTCAGCAGGCTATTCTTACAAAGAAAATCACTAAGCTGATTGTGGACAAGTCGTTCTAGGACTTTGGAGAGGAAAGGCAGGATGGAGATAGGACGGTATTCGGAAAAGGAAGTAGGATTAGATTTTTTGGGTAAAGGAGTGATTTTTGCCTCTTTCCACATCGATGGAAAACACCGTAGGATATAGAGTAGTTTAGGATATAACATAGGATAGGAAGGATTTCGTCGAGGACAGGGAGTATCATTTTCCGACTTACACAATCACTACCAACTGCGTTAGATGTGATTGAAACTACGCTCTTCTTAACATCACAATCAGAAAATTGACTAAAAATAAATGGGAGATGGTCCGGAGTTGGAAGATTTGAAAGATAGTTTATTGTAGCTGCCTTTATGGTCCCGTTACAGTGGGACGAAGATGAGAAGTGTTGATTCAGTAGATCAATATCTAAGTTTTTAGGAATCGATTCTTGGCGCGTTTTTCCAACTCCCAAGGATTTAAGAAATTTCCAGACTTTAGCTGGATCTCCATTTTCAACTGAGGTGTGGATATGGCGGCGTTGGGCATTTCTACACACCTTATTGCAGCGATTTCGAGCATCCACAAGGATCTCCCGGTTCGACGGAGAGGGCCGACACTTAAATTTAGTTTTGGTTACAGCCTTCCTGTGCATAATACTTCTAATATCGTCTGTAAGCCATGGTGCCGGAAGATGTTTAATTTTTACAGCACGAATAGGAGCGTGGACATCATACAGTTGCACAAGTTTGTCCGTCAGCAGGTTGACTTTATCGTCAATCGACTCAGCATTGATTAGAGGAGACCATTCAATGCTGTTAGCATCTCTTCTGAGATCATCTGTAATCATGCCACTAAAGTTGCGCTGCAGGAGAATTTTAGGTTTTTAGCAAATAGCATTGGCATTAGCAATTAGTATGTTAAAATTCAAGAATTCGCATGCTCATGAAATTAAAGCGAAGTATCATTAATTACCAATACTACAGTTCTTATTACTTACTCGTATCTGATATTATTTTATGCTTTTGAGTAACTTACAGCCGCAATTGGTTTTTTTTTAAAGTTGCGATCCAACGTATATTAATTATTGGATTTTAAACTGACATGGTTATTTTCACTACTAAATTTATTTAAAACGGGATATTTACCATGTTTTTAAAACCCCAATATGGTAAATATCCCGTTTTATATATCTTTAGTGGTACATTAGTTGTTGCAAAAACTATTGTGCTCGCGAGGTTAACTTTTCGCAAAACTACTACGAGTAGTAGTAATTGGTGTGTCATCGAGAGTTTTAGCATAGTATAAAGAGGGGAAGTAGGCTATCTCCGGCCCAATCCGCGATATAATTGCCTACTGTCTCAGGGTTGTCACTTTTAGCTAAATTTTAATTCAGTGCCTATAAATTGGCAAGGGTCGAGAAGTTGTATTTTTTACTTGTATTGTCTGGGTACAGGGTATGTGAGGTCGGTTTAACCTTAACGATGATGAAAAAAAAACATCGTAAAACAACATAGACTATAATCAAATTTTTGTTCTGTTGTTATGATTCGAACTTTGCTCTATTTATATGATTCACAATTAGTAAATTACTTATTTTTAATTGCGATTTTATAACTGTAAGTAGGTACTTAGTTACTATACCTACAATACTGAGAAATTGGCATGACTAAACCTAAACAAAGCAATAGCGGCAAATTAATTGACAGATTAAAAGTACCTAATACATTCTAGTAGGAAAGTAGGCCTACCTACTTCCTCTGTCTGATAGAAAACTAATACAACAAAAATTAATAAGTAGGTATCTCATCATCAAGTAAAAAATATAGGTATGCTAGAATAAGTGACTTGCTTACCTTTCCTGTTCAATAGGTAATCTGAACAGAGACAATTCTGGAATCGATGAATTATTAAGACACCCAAACACACATCAATACGTTCTCCTACGATTCTCACACATTTTTCATTCATTTAGCAGTGCCGAAAAGCCGTGACGCGCGAACCTCGTGCGGTGTTAGCCCCGACTGGCGCACTGAGAAACGGGTCGAGATTTTGTTTAAATGTGCGTGCGGCGCATAAATCCTTTGGCGCACACATAGAAGCCGCGCGCCGTACGTTTGTTTGAAGATAACTTACTTCCCCTCTTTATACTATGGTTTTAGAGTACCTACGAGTATATTAAAATATTGGATGAGTACCTAAGTACCTACTTTTTGTTAGCAATCATTTAATAGTTGCTACCGATCAAAAACAGAAAGCATTTCTAATTTCACTATTTAACTTGCAAAACAAACTTGTAAGTTTAAAGTTCATTCAAAATTGACGAAATTCGATTTATTGAGTAGACAGTCCACAAAAAGAAGTTCAAAACAAACGCGGTTTAATTAAGAGCGCTGCAGAAATTTTCTTTGAAATTCGCAACTAATCAAAAGTTTTGGACCGTGAGTATCGATAGTGGGAATGTATAGTTTCGATGCACGCCACTGCATTGCTCTGCGAATCACGTGGCCGGAGTACGTGAAGTATATTCGAAATTGATCATCGGCTTTATTCGCGAACCGTTCTATATAAGTCCCGATATTGGTTTCGACTTCCAATATTGCAGATTTTAAGTTTGATGGAAACGTACCGGCTGTATGGAATCTGTCGCAGCGTAGAGTTTCAAAACAGCAAAAAAAGAAAATTATTGGGATTGGCTAGATGGTATATCGGAAAATGTTGGTTCGGTTTTGAAGAATTTGCGAATATTTTCCAAATAAAATTTTGATTAAGCAAACAGATTGGAAAGCAGCAGCGCAGCGGACGCTACCGTAAACATTTCCAGTTTTTCTTTTCCATGGAAAAACATGAATAACTTATAACCCGATAAATAAATATCTATGTACCTAACTAACTATATACTCTCTCATGTAGGTTAGGTACCTCATTAATTTTACAAGTCAAAATAAAAATCCCCTATTCGAAAACAACTGTATTTAAACAAAACGGCAAATTCGTAAATGCTGTAATTCTTAGCACGTCCATCTGCACTAATAACCCGTTCCTGCTTTACATTTTATGATATTACCATATGCACTGACGTAGATACGAGCAACCATTAATATACGAGGGGCAAAACCATGTTGCAGATTACGGGTTAAATTCACTGGGACGAATACCAAACCCGGTTTTGTGGCGAATAATGGGCGAGCGCAGTGACCAAAGCTGAGAATATCTGATTAGGTAAAATAAAAATGAATTATTGGGTTGGATCAAATAATTTATATAAAATGCAGAATTGGATTCGTTTGATTTGGTGTAATCGTTTACGATTGTGTGTGTGATAAATGTAATTATTTATTTATTTATTAATTGGTCAAGGACAGCTAATGAGACACAATTTATTTTCTATTGTTTGACTGCGAATCGGTGTCGCCCGGGGCCTAACAGTATCCACAGCTCTAAAAAAATATTACACTTATTACTATATAATTACTAGTATTACAGCCAATTACGGATTTACAATTTACTTTCATATCAAAACATAGTAGGTACATAACTCGCGTGAAGTGATAAGAAGTGTGCAAGAGGAGTTACGTGTGAGTGTGTCATAGTATTGTATTATACGTTTCAAATGAGAAGGCAGTCGATTACCCTCCCAGTATGCTACAACCGGACAAAACCGTACAGCTAGCAACAAAACAATCTGTTTCAACCAAGGGTCTGTTATTTATACATAATCAGCCTATAATATCCCCACTGCTGGGACACAGGCCTCCTCTCTGTGAGAGGGAGTGGTCCGTAATCCAACACGCGGGCCCAGCGCGGGTTGGTAGATGTCACATGTCTTCGAATTTTTGGTTCTAGAACATGCCGGTTTCCTCACTATGTTTTCCTTCACCGTTTTGAGAGCAGTGGTGATGAAATAATTTACACAAAGTAAAGCGCCTGTCCGGGTTCGAACCTACGACCTACAACTCGTAAGTCGCGGCCGTTACCACTGGGCCACCACTGCTCTCTCAGTTATTTATGTTAACCCCTAATTCCCAAAACAAAACATTCCGCCACCAACATTTCAATCCCGACCAGCCGCGTCACAGTGAGAGAAGCCGCCGACCGTCTTCTCCTTCGAAACGCATAGCAGTGTATAAGTGTGAAGGTCTGTATTATTGTACCTTCCATTCAATTAAATTCTGAGATTCGATTCTTATTCTTAGTCCTAGTCTTAGGGCCAGCTGTACTATCAGCAGCTAAGCAAACCACCAGTCAAAATGCCATACATTCTTCAGATTCAGATTCAGATTCAGACAATAACGAAATAATGCCCTTAATATATTCATTCAACTTTAGCTTTTAGCAGAGACTTTTAAGAGACATTTATTAATCCTGGATTTGTCTGGTTGTCTGTGGCCATTACGCAAAACTTTACTTTTTGTGATAATATTTAAAAGCATTTTTATTAAATCCCTTCAAAAATCTATTGTTTTATTAGCTATACTAATAGAAGGGTTCTTAATAGCATATAGATTGTGGGAAATGAAACACTGAATCTGGAAACCAACACGATTTTATCAGAACCTTTTAGGTTAAGTAGAATTATAACATCCGGAATAATCAGATAAGGATCACATACAGGCTTTATTCTGCTAATTATAAATGGATGTACTTACCTGCTGGATGAACCGATATTGTTGTTTTTATCCTTTATTAAAAAGAACCAGGTTCTTAATTATTAACTACAATCAAAGAACTTGGGACGATATTACGACGGTACCTTCCTGGATCCGACTTCGCTTCGTCTGGCGACTGGTCTGTGGCTTGGGGTCACGGTATGCACTCCACACACATGCCCTTGTGGCACGGCCGTGAACCGACTGGGTCACCACGGACTTCGTTGTCAAAAAAGTGCAGGCCGCTTTTCAAAACAAGCGACACTTAATGACATAATCCGCCGGTCTCTTACCAGCATCAATGTGCCTGCTCTTCTTGAGCCGACTGGCATTGTCAGAGATGATGTGGAGTTTGGGACGGATGCTTGTGTTGGGCGCTACCTGTGTAGATACACTGGTTCCGTCCTCCAACGGACCGGAACGGAACGGTACCTCCAACGGACTATTTCTAAAGCAGGTGCGTTTCTGCAGCGGCAGAAAATGCCGAAAATCTGAAAAATATTAAATATAGAGGCCTTGGCAGAGAGTACAACTTTGTGCCCTTTGGCGTCAAGATCCTCGGTCCTTGGGGCCCCAGTGCGCATAAGTTATTTGCGGAAATTGCGAAACGTCTAGTTGATGTAACTGGTGACCGAAAAGCTGGCGGCTTTCTCGCGCAACGCATCAGCATTGCAATTCAGCGAGGAAATGCCGCCAGCATCCTCGGTACAGTGCGTCGAAGGCCTTTTTTAGATTTAACTTAGGTTTAATTTAATTTAGTTAATGTTAATATAACCATCTTGTAATTTGGTTATGTTAATAAAGTAAACTACAATCTAATAAGCAATTTTATTCTAACTTGATTTTTTTCGTGATAAATATTTCAAAAGTTCGAATAGTGTTTATTGTACAGTCGCCAGCACATCGTCATCACAAACTGTCAAATTTCTCCAAATGATTTTAAACCTTAATTATTTTTTTTTTTAGCTGGCTTTTATGCAGTGGTCCCTCGGGGTCCTCGACTGCTTCACCAGGCTTCGGTGGGACCAGAAAGGCCTCTCACCTAGGCTTAGGGCGCTACCGATTACTGAGCAAGCGGGGACTTGTCGCATCTGTGTATTATTGTTATTTGGGATATTATTTGGATTAACTTGCTCTGCGCGGGCGCCTGCCCGCGCGGAGCAAGTTAGTCCAAATAATTATATAAGGGTTCAAGGGACGGGGGAGTATCTTTTTAATCTAGTTCGCGGAGGTACTCGCCGTCGAGTACGGGAGGTCAGTGTGGTGTGTTTTTGTTGAGCTAACTTAATACTCTCTTGAAAGAGAGTGACGTCGTCATCTTTGTCTATTAGTGTATGTTTGGGGCGTCGTGTGCGTGAAATGCGTGAGGGTATCTGGCAGCTGCTGCCACTAGTGGATTAGTGTCCGTGGTAGCAAAATCGAAAAAGCGTTTGCTTGTTTTTTTAAGAAATTGCCTGATGGTTGGCAGATTTAAATCGACATGTAATTGTTCACTGCATAAAAACCAGGGGCTGCCCGTGGCTTTTCGCATGAATCAATTTTGAAACCTTAAAAGGTTGATTTGTGGTAATTTATAGTTTATGATAACTTTTTTTTTTTGGATGGGAAATCATTAAATAACTTCTCCCGCTCTGGACGGAGCGGGAGGGTGTGTCAGACTCTTACTGACTAAAACCCACCCGTATTCCTTGCGTTGCCTGTGTTGTGGGGGCCTCGGTGACCCATAAGTACCTTCCCGCGACCCCGGCAGGCATCGGCCCTAGTGGACCCCTACCTTTGTGCTGACGACATCTCCTTGAGGCACGCGTGGAATACAACGCACCGTCAACCCGGGCCTGGTCCTTATCAGACGGTGAGCTACCCATTGCTCACCGTCCGCAAGCCCGCGCCTACGGTGGCCGCCCGGGATTCCCGACGCCCACGGCGTCTCCTGCGGCGGCTAGGGGCGAGAGGGCGCGAAATTTGCCTTTCCCTCAACCATCCCGCCTCCTCTTTTGCGAGCACTACTGCTTCGCAGAAGGAGGTGATGGCTGCCCATGTCCTCTCGCTCCGTACCATGGCCTGAACCAGGGCCGGACGCGAGAGATCTCTGCCGCCGATCGCCTCCACGAGGACACGGCGATGCTCTGCCCAAGCTGGGCAGACCTCTACCGTATGCTCCACCGTGTCCTAGTTTGTGATAACTTGATGTGCTGGCAACTGTACTTTACCTAAGTCCGTTCCACTTTCTCAGAGTCTGATATAATGATATAAACACTTTGTTCATGTGTTATATAATATATATGTCACTGTCACCGTTATGTCTACACCTCACTATAAGGTTTTATTCGTTTTAGTCTTCGCACTATATTTCTTTGGTCTAGCTGAATTGCCTCGATGTTCACATTTCGGTGGAGTAGGTGTTCATGGGCATGTCCAACGCACAGATATTGTTGAAATGTCAAAGTAAAAACCGATTTTGATTAGCAGTATTACGCATATAAGTTACAGACTAGTAGTGAAATGTCAAAACAGTACCCTAATTGCCTAAGACACTTTTAAATCACAATCTGAATTATTTTGAAGGATATTGCTAAAGCACTGCTTTATATGTTCAAAAAAAATTTGCTTAACAACGTAAATAACGTAATTAATGTTATTGTACTGTCAAATTGAAAGCCATTTCTACTGAAAGTGTGTTACACAATTACCCCGCAGGTATGTATTACGCTCCTGCCGGGGTCGTGGGAAAGTCCGAAAAGGATACCGAGGCCCCTGGCAACACAGGCAACGGAAGGAACACGGGTGGGTTTTAGTCAGTAAGAGTCTGACATACCCTCCCGCTCCACCCAGAGTGGGAGAAGTTATTTGATCATTTCCAACGCAAAAAAAAGGTATGTGTTATGCTACTAATTGAACCAATACGTGTTCAACGTACAGAATATTCACTGAAAAAAAATGAAACGATACTTTTTACTGTTGTTGTACAGTAAAAAAAACGGTTTAGGAAACTTATTTTTATGTTAAAATAATTGATTACTGACAGTGCACTGAAATGGGAAAAAACAGTAAAGAGCTAAACAGTTATTTCAATTGGATGAACATTAAAGTTTACTGAAACAAACAGTTTCTTTTGAGTATTGCCGTTTTCAGAGCTTAAGAGATGCACAGTAAAATCTACTGTTATAACTCAACTGTTATTTTCAGTTAGTTTTACTTCTTTGGACAATAGGCTCTATTTTTACCAAAGCGGTGAATATTACCGAAAAATCGATTGGGCTTACCGATTTATTTTTTCAGTGTTCAATTTAAATTGATAGGTACCTTCTGTAATTAAAGCGTTGTTTAAACCCCAATTTTCATACATTGCCAATGAATGTTGTTCAACTGTCAAAATGAAAGCCATTGCTACTCTGTGTTAAGCAATTACCCCGCAGAATAACCCACTAAAACAGAGCTACCCATTCCGTCTCTAATACTATGATTCTGACTGAATTATTTGCAGGCCTCCCAAACGCAGCTCAGCGTTAAAATGATTCACTCTCGCCAGTAAATGTTCATGCATTATTCACTGGCCGACGTTTTGTCTTTGGTACCTATGTACTACCGAGTCTAACTCGGTTGCTTCGATTTAGGGATGCTATAAAGCTTTTTAGAAGTCGCATTCGGAAGATATCTTTTGCAAGAATAAATAATAGGAAATAATGTTATTGTTTAGTCCATTGTTTACAGCATTTCCTTAAAACACCTGGTCTGGAAATCTCTTTGGATTTTGTTGAAGAATGCGTCAACCTGTGATCAGAACATTTACAACAGTTTTGATCAGCAGAGTTATTGCGTACCATACTAACAATGACAATGCCTTTAACTTTGACAGCTCAACAACACTCATTTGTGGTACTTTCATTATTGAGCAGACGAATTTTCCAAACGTATGGAGCAATGGATTTCAATATTAGGGAGCAGGTCACTTGAAGCGGCTCCTGCCCAATCTAGGGGGTCCATACGCCTCCTGTTGGAGGCTTTACGTGGGGCTTTACGCGGTCCATGGCCTTTTACGGGGCTCCTGTGTGGGCGCGTTTCCTGGTGCTGCGGCCAGCCCGCCGGTTGAGTGCGGCCCAAAGGGTCATGGCCATCCAGCTGGTCGGGGGATACCGCACGGTCTCCTGTGAGGCAGCGAGCCTCCTTGCCGGATTGCCGCCATGGGATCTGGAGGCAAAAGTCCTCACGCAAGTATGGGAGTGGCGCAAGGAGGCGAAACGCCGGGGCGTAACTCCGCTGCCACGAGAAATCACGGCACAGCGGACGGAGCTCTTCCCCAATGCAGGTACAGGTGACTTAAATTAATGAGATCGGCTACAGTCTACCTTATGGCGTGCAAATTATTACATAAATTAAAACAATAATGCAAACAAAACAAAATAGAAATTAAAGTGAAGTCAAATACATAAATAATTATTCACGTCAGTTAAATTAAAGTGAATAAGTATTTACTCGGGTATACTATTTCCCTCTTGATAATTAGGCGTTTTAGTTTTCACTAGCGTCATACCATCACAGAACACACAGGTATATCTGTGTCTTCTATTTTGTACGTCTCTGTACGTTGGAGACAACAAAGTGACACGCTGTCGAAACAAAAATCTGCCGAAACGGAAACAACCCGGCTAAGCTAAGCTTCTATGACTTCGAATCAAAGTAGGTTATATCATGGCTTTCTCTTTATTATGAATATTATCACCAAAACATCTTAATGAAAAGTAAAATGAAAAGGCGAACGGCAGGCTTGTATGGGAATTTCGTACCGATAATAAATCGTGTTTTGGGACATTTTTTCTTTTAATTTGTAGTTAATATGATAGACAAGCACTTTTAAGTTCTGGATTTTTAGAACTTGGGACGTAAAAGTTATAACCAGTTTTATTTCTTAAAATTATGTACTAGTGTAGGTACCAATTTAGATTATTACATAAAGGCACTTAAACATCGTTTCAATAATAAAGTATATGTTCTAGATTGCTTGTCGCTATTTTTGTAGTGTTTTACTTACCTACTATCAAATAGGTAAATTGAGATGAGGATCGCACCTACTCAGCGGAGTGCATTAGGGGATACCTACATATGTCCAGCAGCTGACTGCAACAAATTGATGATGATGAAGTCCTGATGGGGTTTTGAGTGTAGGTAAATAAAACAATACAGTTAAGAGTTTTTTTAAGTACATTTATTTTATTTATATTTATTTAATTCTTAATATTACTTCATCTAAGAAGGAGACAGGTCGGGTAATACCCTCACGGCGAGCATAGCTTAAATACCAACATAGCTGCGTTTACTTTACGACTAAATTACGTGTAGTTATTAAAATCTTTTTTTTTATATTATTAATTAATCCAAACTTCTAAAAATAGTAAGTACACTTACAAGAAAATAAATGGATTAGTTGCCTTAACATGTGGTACAAATTATATACTAAAACAACAAAAAAGTAACCGGTACGAAATCTGCCGTTCACTTTTCTACACTACGAGTTTGGTACATCCCTACATCAAATGTACACAGCTTATATGCTTTTAAACGAAGCATCTGTCGGCTTTCACAATAAAATTGCTGTGTATTAATATTATGGAGATTTCACATCAGCTTGTCCCGCAAACGTTCATTTGTAGTGTTAATATATTAAAATTAATATTTCGCTTGTAAACGTGTGAATAAATAATGATGTTCTACCGAATTGTAACAGTACTTGCTTTCATTAATTAAATTTTCAGTGTGTATTCTGTCAGTAAATGTTATAATTTAACGCAATTTCATTTAAATTACACATGAATGCGAGGTACTTAATGATAATCATGGCATACGGTAGAGGAACGAGCTTTATTACCTTGTATAAGTTGTTGTGCCAACACGCTTTAGAGCTTTATCACACTGACGATTTTCCAGCGTGTTTCCAGCGGGGCAATTTGTGAACGTGCTCTCCGCGGGTACTAGCTGCGACTACGCGACGTGTTTTCCGTATCTAAATAAATGTTGTATACTCGCTTATCTCGCTCTCTCTTGTACACTCATGTCAATCGCTCTCGTTGCGCACACGTGGCGTACTCGCTACGCAGACGCAACGAGTGCGTTGAACAATCGTCTCGCTGAAAACACGCTCACAAATCGCCAATGACACAAGGCCCTTACACGTGTAACCCATGTACGGTTTTTTAAAACGCCCAGCCACCTGTAGCCCAAATTAAATTTACATTCTTTAGCAGTACAAACAAATTACACTCCAATTAATAACAAAAGCTGCCCTACAGTGTAAATTCAAGTGTCTTGACCCAGTCTCGCGTGGCCTAACTGAATTACAGCCACAAAGCGACGGCGACGCCGCCATGAATTATTCAACGTATGTTTTGTACCTTCGTCTGTAAAAGTACCTACATGGGAGTAAATAAAGGCTCGTGCAGAGTGGCTCGACTTGACGCGCGACGCGACACCAGTAGAACAATTTCTATGAAAAATTCATTGAAATTGTTCCTCAACGCTGGTCTCAAATACGTTTCAGGTTGTGGGACAGGTGTACTCCATGCAGTAGGCACCTATTAGTGTAGGTGTGATATCTTTATATTGTGTGAAAATCAAGAAAAGGTACCAATTACTAAGTTGGGACGGGTTTTTGTGTGATAACGAAACGCAAGCCAGCAAATGGACGGCAAACTTCTAACCGGCCAGTTCAGTTTCAAGACATTGTCTATCGCTGTACAAATCCTAATCCTAATTTATTAATTCTCAAAAAAAAAACGCATTTATAATCCTTACTAATAAGTTTGTTTGTAAGGCTGTCACGCTAAAAGCAAGAAAAGGTATCAATTACTAAGTTGGGACCAGTTTTTTGTGTGATAACGAAACGCAAGCCAGCAAACGGACGGTAAACTTCTAACCGGCCTGTATTCGGTTTCAAGACATTGTCTCTCGCTGTGCAAATCCTAATCCTAATGTATTAATTCTCAAAAAAAAAAAGCATTTATAATCCTTACTAATAAGTTAGTTTGTAAGGCTTTCACGCTAAAAGCAAGAAAAGGTACCAATTACTAAGTTGGGACCGGTTTTTTGTGTGATAACGAAACGCAAGCCAGCAAATGGACGGCAAACTTCTAACCGACCAGTTCAGTTTCAAGACATTGTCTCTCGCTGTACAAATCCTAATCCTAATTTATTAATTCTCAAAAAAAAAAACGCATTTATAATCCTTACTAATAAGTTTGTTTGTAAGGCTTTCACGCTAAAAGCAAGAAAAGGTATCAATTACTAAGTTGGGACCGGTTTTTTGTGTGATAACGAAACGCAAGCCAGCAAACGGACGGTAAACTTCTAACCGGCTTGTATTCGGTTTCAAGACATTGTCTCTCGCTGTGCAAATCCTAGTCCTAATTTATTAATTCTAAAAAAAAAAACGCATTTATAATCCTTACTAATAAGTTTGTTTGTAAGGCTTTCACGCTAAAAGCAAGAAAAGGTATCAATTACTAAGTTGGGACCGGTTTTTTTTGTGATAACGAAACGCAAGCCAGCAAATGGACGGTAAACTTCTAACCGACCAGTTCAGTTTCAAGACATTGTCTCTCGCTGTACAAATCCTAATCCTAATTTATTAATTCTCAAAAAAAAAACGCATTTATAATCCTTACTAATAAGTTTGTTTGTAAGGCTTTCACGCTAAAAGCAAGAAAAGGTATCAATTACTAAGTTGGGACCGGTTTTTTGTGTGATAACGAAACGCAAGCCAGCAAACGGACGGTAAACTTCTAACCGGCCTGTATTCAGTTTCAAGACATTGTCTCTCGCTGTGCAAATCCTAATCCTAATTTATTAATTCTCAAAAAAAAAAAACGCATTTATAATCCTTACTAATAAGTTAGTTTGTAAGGCTTTCACGCTAAAAGCAAGAAAAGGTACCAATTACTAAGTTGGGACCGGTTTTTTGTGTGATAACGAAACGCAACCTAGCAAATGGACGGCAAACTTCTAACCGGCCAGTTCAGTTTCAAGACATTGTCTCTCGCTGTACAAATCCTAATCCTAATTTATTAATTCTCAAAAAAAAACGCATTTATAATCCTTACTAATAAGTTTGTTTGTAAGGCTTTCACGCTAAAAGCAAGAAAAGGTATCAATTACTAAGTTGGGACCGGTTTTTTGTGTGATAACGAAACGCAAGCCAGCAAACGGACGGTAAACTTCTAACCGGCCTGTATTCAGTTTCAAGACATTGTCTCTCGCTGTGCAAATCCTAATCCTAATTTATTAATTCTCAAAAAAAAAAAAAACGCATTTGTAATCCTTACTAATAAGTTAGTTTGTAAGGCTTTCACGCTAAAAGCAAGAAAAGGTACCAATTACTAAGTTGGGACCGGTTTTTTGTGTGATAACGAAACGCAAGCCAGCAAATGGACGGCAAACTTCTAACCGGGTAGTTCAGTTTCAAGACATTGTCTCTCGCTCTACAAATCCTAATCCTAATTTATTAATTCTCAAAAAACAAAAAAAAATCGCATTTATAATCCTTACTAACATTATAAATGCGAAAGTAAGTATATTTGTAAGGCTTTCACGCTAAAACGGCTGAATGGATTTAAACAAAATATGGCACATGAGTAGACCATGACCTGGATCAGGACATAGGATACTTTTAATTCCGATATTAACACGGGATCGAGACTTACGCTGGTGAATCTGCGGAGCGCAGCTAGTACCTAAATAACTTTGACGTGATTAAAGCGTAATTAGGTAGACTTGTAACTCCAGAAGGGCCTAGAATCAATCTGAAATCGTGATTCAAAGGTGTAGAACGCAAAAAATAAAAAACGAAGTGTGAAAAATAATATAATCAATGCCATTATGATTGAGAAGCTAGATAATTAGAATTATGTAGCAATAATGCAACACCTGCATGTCAAAACGTCAAATAAATATTTTTCTGACAGCTACGCGTACAGATTACTTTAGGCCGGCGGCGCGTACGTCGTTCCCGTCGGTACGGAATGTTGCCATTTTAAATATTTGTGTTTATTTTATTATTTTTTTTCATATTCCAATCTCGCTGTGTGCTGCACCGGTCAACGTCATCACGACAACGCCGGCTATCGTTGGATACCAGCGCTGGGGTTCTGTCTCGCATAGGGTCGCAGCATTATGCTAAGCGTTGGCCGTTTTGCGTGGATATGACGCATATTCTCCCCCAAATTATTTATTTTTTGTATTTGTGTTCCTTCTTTGCATCATGTTTACCGTAAATAAACGTATTTTCTTTCTTTCTTTTCTTTTCTTTTAAAATCTCACACAAATCACACCAAACAAAATGGCCGTCACCTTGAAGGGGGTACTCGTAGAAGGTTGTATCGGTATAATGGCAGTTCGACAAGCCAACTGTTACGTGATTTTATATTTTTGTAGCATGATGCAACAGTATCGATTACTTTTCTTACAACATTCTGATAACATACGCCTGTAATCCTCGAAGGGTTTGGCAGAGATGTATCTATAGTACACCCATCTTTTTCCAACTATGTTAAAGGCCCATGTAATTGGAAGCGAACTTATTGCCATCAACTGGGCACTAATTGAAACCCCGTGCTGCTACTGAGGGGTAAAACCCAATCAAACTTTGGCCGACCTGGAAATCGACCACTAGACTAACGAGGCTGTCGCACTTACAATAGAAAGAAAGAAAGAAAAATTGTTTATTCTGCACAAACAAAACGCACATTGCAAAAAGATTACATAAAATAAACACATAAAAAGTAGCCAAAAGCCTCGTATTTAAACCGTTAACAATGTTTTTTATACGCTTGACCGTTTTAGCTACAAGAATATGATATTCAGGGAAACCTAACTGTTATATCGTTCTCACGGTTAGTTATAAATTCAACCTTTATGTAACTATATACGTAGGTAAGTTAAAATAATGTCTATGGAGTTTCATGCCCATTTCTCCATAGGTACCATAGGTAAAGCGTAGTGCTTTGGAATGGGCAACTAGCTAAATATTTCTAACTGACCGACTCCTTGACAATTCGAAAGTGTCAACAGTGTTTAATTGAAATAAATGCTTTTAGTTTGAGTTGGAGTTATTTCCATTTTTGAATTTATAAATTTTGGGAAAATGGTAAAACGATAATTCTCGCTTTTTCTAAATGATGCCAATCGATCAAGGATGAAAAAAGTATACCTACTGAAGTTACAAATTATATATTTTGTCATGTCATCTACATACAGTCATTTAATTTTTCATACAAAAGTCAAAGAATGACATTTGAGACAGTTAAAGTTGGTAGTCAATTTGCTTAAAGATTAATTTCTCCGACGATGCGTACTAAAAAGTACCAAACAATTCCTATCTGCTATCGTAAAGAAAATATATGTAGGTACCATTTAAGGCCAAGATAAATACATTCTTTATTTAATACAGCGGGCCACGATTTCACTCGCGCGGAAATTCGATAAAAGTTTCTCATAGAAATAAGGCTTTCTTTATTACCGCACGGTTTTACCATAAATATAAACCGCGATTCTTATCTTAAACCATTTTAGATAATCAAAATCTCAGCCGAATTTAAATTCTAAAAGGCATTAGTTTGAATTATCCGGCAATATTATTCAATTTAAATTCTAAAAGGCATTAGTTTGAATTATCCGGCAATATTATTAAATTTAAATTCTAAAAGGCATTAGTTTGAATTCTCCGGCAATATTATTAAATTTTAATTCTAAAAGGCATTAGTTTGAATTCTCCGACAATGTTATTAAATCCTGTAGCTATGCGGTCAAGATTGAAAATAATAATCTTAATAACTCATAATCATCTGCCTAGCCTTTTCCCAACTATGTCGAGGTCGGCTTCCTGTCTCACCGGATGCAACTGAATACCAATATTTTACATGGAGCGACCGCCTGTCTGACCTGCACAAACCAGTAACTGTGTAATACGATACCCCTTGGTAAGACTGGTAAGACCCGTAACGACTGCCAAAGATCAACGGATGACAGCCGGGACCAACGGCTTAACGTGCTTTCCGGGGCACGGAGGCATCGTATATATCACTAAATAGCTTCACTACGTCGCGAGTGTGTTTCTGAGTTTGAAATTACACTTCATATGAGTTGGACAATCCCCTCCGTATCGAAAAGTCCTAAACGCAAATGGTCCTATTAGCCAAACGACCCAGTACCAGTAACTGGGTAATACGATACCCCTTGGTAAGACTGGTTGTCAGACTTTCGGGACCCCTAACAACTCGTAGATCCACGAATGACAGCGGGGACCAACGGCTTAACGTGCTTTCCAAGGCACGGAGGAGCCACGGTATCTAAAGATGGTCACCCATCCACGGACCAACCCCGGCAAGCGTAGCTTAACCTGATGGATCGACCCGTGCGCCTGCTATTACTTAGCCACGAGCTCCTCTTCAAGAATCTAAATAACTGTTAGCTTAATTTCAGGTGTCTGCAACTGTTGTTAGAACTTTCATTGTTGGTAAAGACATCATATCCACACATTTCTATCGTCATGTGTTTGTATCCCTACTAATATCATAAATGCGAAAGTAACTCAGTCTGTTACCTTTTTATACCTGTGATGGCCTGGGTTAGGACATTGGATCTATCTCGGTAATTCGTTCCTGCACGGAAAAAAAGGATCTCTTAAATTAAGACAATATATTCTTGAATGAAGTAAAATTTTGTTTTGTTTTATTGTTTTCTTCGAAGACATTATACTTAAATGAAGAATTATTAAGTTTAATTTTAAGAATATTATTTCTCTCTTAGAATATTTTCTTCAATTAAGATTATTATGGTCTTGAATCAAAAATCTTTGCTTAAGTCAAGAATAAAAAACCAAGTATTTATTATTCTTAATTTGAGTAAACAGGTTTTCTTGGACTGAGTATATTTACTTACGTTAAGAAAATATTTACTTGGATTGAAACAATTTTTCTAAGAGTATTGATATTCTTCGCTGAAGAGATCCGTTTTTTTCCGTGTGTGAGTAATTTCCGACATTCACGCGGGCGAAAGCTAGTGTACAAATAAAGGATTGCATGACTGCTACGCCGTAGCATACGCGATGACATCAATGCTACGCCGTAGCTATACCGTAGCTACGCCGTATGGTTGCTGATACGCTCCATAATTATTATGGTAAGTACTTAGTTTTTTATTCCATTTATTTTCCGTTTTTTTTTTATTCCAGTAAAAGTCAAGTCAAAGCATTTATTTCAATTATCAGGCACTTTTGAACTATCACGGAGTCAGTCAGTTATTCGGAAAGTTGAAACTATTTCGTGGCAAAGCGAATTTTGAAAAAAAATTTTATGTTTTTTTTCTGTTTTCTTGTGACAAAACAATAATCTAATTTGGAACGCTAATCTCCCAGTAAAGGACACCATGAGTAGAAGAAACGTTTTCTATCATCTGTCCCCACAAACCATGAGAATGTTCGCTCAAAATGCATCGTTACATTCCAACTCGCCAATCGAGAATCGCGTTCGGTATACAAAGAGAACAAAACACGACACAGTGATCACCTTCACCAGACACGTGTAGTCGCGTAGCCTTGTAGTGTTGTGGTTCAATCTCACTAGACAGTACTCAAAGTAACAACATGTGCATACTAGTGACGTGAACCACATTTGTGTTCCGACGTCGACTGCACTTAGATGCACGATAAGTACTTGTTACTTACCGACGACGACGGTTTAGATTGAAGTAGAACATGGTAATGCTAATTTACCTTTTTGGTTTTGTTTTAGCTTGTATGTGTGTATCTGTAGAATGACAGCCTTGGTTTGGGTTAGATTATCAGGGGAGATGGCAATAATGATAGGTTTTTTCGTTTACTCGTATTTCTGTTAAATTAAGAGTCATAAAGATGCATGCTTAATTCTGAAATATATCATCATCTGCCTAGCCTTTTCCCAACTTCGTTGGGGTCGGCTTCCAGTCCAACCGGATGCAGCTGAATACCAAAATTTTACATGGAGCGACTGCCTATCTGACCTCTACAACCCAGTTACTGGGTAGTACGATATCCCTTGGTACGACTGGTTGTCAGACTTTCGGGCTTCTAACGACCCGTAACGACTGTCAAAGCTCCACGTATGACAGTCGGCACCAACGGCTTAACGTGCTTTCCGAGGCACGGAGGGGTCTTGGTATGTAAAGATGGTCACCCATCTACGGACCAACCGCGGCAAGCGTAGCTTAACCTGATCGATTGACCCGTGCAACTGTAATTATTTAGCCATAAGCCCCTCTGAAATATATAATCCAATTTTGAAATATATATCAAGAGATGAAACTACCCATGATTATAAATTAAGTTATTAAAAAAAAAAAAAAAAAACGTGGGACCAACTATAACAACTATAACAACGAATAGCAAAAAAAAAATACATCTGTTTCATACATTTTCATTTGGTAAATATTGCATTTTTGTTTGAAACAGCAGATATTTTTTCGATATTTCAGAGTTGGTGAAAGTGAATGTTGCTCATAATCAAGAGTACTTTCACATACTGAAAGGTTAACAGTGAATTAAAAATGACCGTGTATAATATAATAGCTTGTCAAAGTATATCTCTCAAATGCCAAAACATCGTAGAAAGGTACATTCTTGATATTTCACAATCTCACGGCTTCTTCTAACTTCTAACTGCTACGATCCTTGCATACTCATTTTGGGGCGTTTACGTTCATACATCCGGTCATACACGCACGCCGGTTACGAGTACTACGATACTAGTTGCGAGTCTTGATATTATATCTGATATGAACCCTTAGAAACCTCTCACGACATTCATAGAGATTCCTTACCTTCGGCGTATCATGTAACGCATTGTAATATTAAATTAAACCAGTATCTAATTTTCGCGTAACTAAGGATTGACTTTTCAAAAGTCAGATAACTTCCATCTGAGTAATAAATATTGCGGTTTGACAGCTTTTTTTACATAACATAACATGACGCCTGTAATTCCGGGAGGATTAGGCAGAGGTGTACCCATAGTACACCCACATTTCGCCAGCTGTAGTACTAGACTAACCCCCCTGCCCCCTATTTGGGGCGAGATTTTTTATGGAATATATTTCATACTGTTATATTTATTCTTCAGATAACAGATATCCCACTATTAAAAAAACTGCCCTTAAAATCGTTTAGTGGCATAACATCAAGGCCAAAACGTAAAACCAGACACTTAATCAAACGCCATCTGGCTGTCATGACGAACGCCCGCGCTCAGCTCTTACTGCATTTAACATGTGCACTCAGTGTCGCGATAGCTCATGTCCACCGCATGTCCTACTTACTGGCGACTATGCATCACTCGCGACGGGAAATTACAGCCGCCATTTTGTTAAGTATTAAGGCTGACTTGCTTAATGATGTGCTTAATATAGGAGCCTTAATTAATGTTCAGCAATTATTTTATCAGTTGTTTGTAAGTTTTTTTTTTTATAAACAGAGGCCAATTTAATAAAACCGACAAGCGACAATCCGACAATTCTTTAGTTTAAGAAAACTTTAATGTTTTATTAAACAGCACCTGTCAAGAAAATATGTCAATTTTGTAACTTTTTTACAAATATATAGCATTGTCAGAGAAATTAATATAGGCTAGGTCTTATTTTTATTATTCTATAGAAAGAAAGAAAGAAAATACATTTATTTAGCACCAACTAAAAGGCACACGATATAAAATACAGCAGATAAAAAGTGTCAAAATCAAATAAAAAGTACGATGTAAGAAATTAGCAGGAAAATGTGCCTCACGGCTGCGCCAAAAAGGCAAAAATGCCAGACAACTAGAGCCTGACGCTGGTTTTCAACTAGACCTGAAGAGTAAAGTGACGGATGTAAATCAATTTTATAATGAAACGTGTCTATGCATACCCACTTAAATAAAATAAACTTGTGACAGATAAAAATAATAACGAATATGTACATAAATAGTGTTTTTAAATAAAATCGATAGCAAAACAATAAAAAGACTGATAAATAAATGAGACATGATAACCCTTTGAAAAAAAATTAACAAACCTGTTTTAAAAACTTCCACATTCCAACACATAGTCATAGTTTATTCCTTGCATTTCATCGCACAATACGCTGCGAGCAGCCGAGCGCGGCGGACTATTTACTGAAAATTTGCAACTTTTTTGTGTTTTAAACACGTCTTAGCTTTGGTTTGGATTGAGATTGACCAAGGATTGTCCCAATAGCATGGTTATAAAACGTACGTGTGTAAATCAGCTTAACATTGTTGGTGATAGTGGAAAAGGAAGTTTAAACATTCGTAGATAAACGAAGAAAAAACGTAAGGATGCATCGGTAAGCACTATTCAATAATATTGGTTGGAGCAAAAACAAAAATTCGTCATAAATTTTTATGTGACCCACCCATTTTTAATTTTTTGTTCAAAAGAAAAGAAAAATAATAATAATAATTAATAGAGAAGCGTAAGACTGTGGAAAACCACAGTCTTCGCTTCTCTATGGGTATGACAAATCACAAACTGTATAGAGGTTGGTGAAGGATGGGTGAAAAGACGCCATCCCGGCATCGTACATAATAAATATGCATAAATAAATAAATATGCTATTGTTTATTTTTACAGATGGAGCATAAGCATGCTCCATCTGTAAGAAAACAATAGCATATTTATTTTTATTTTTAACTATTCTGTTTTACTTTAGAAGGACTTGACGTTGTAAAAAAATTGGTTGCCTGTAAAGTCTGTTTACGGACGATAATTTTACGTGATAACAAGAGAGATGCAATGCACAAGCCGAATGCTTAGGCCGATCGTGCCTCTCTATCGCTAGTTCCGCGTTCTCGCTTGCACGCTCGGCTCAGGCGGAACGTGACAAAGAGTCATGCTTTTTCGTGCGTGCAGCCGGCGTTCATCGATTTACAAGACGTTATTACGTCAAAAACAGTTAAAAGTAAAAGAACATGTAGAAATCTCCTCACCGATCCAATTTTGCGAGCACTAAGCACATCGGGTCATAGTCACGTTTGTCAAATGTTTGTGCGTCAAATTGGATCCAATATGATCCGTTTCATGGTCACAGTCTTCTATAATAGAAAATATACCTTGCCTTTGTGACGACAACACTCCTTTGATTCTCCGAAAAACGGCAAACTAGTTTGCACAAAAGCCCTCTCCAATTTGAGTAGTTTGAACAATTTGCAAAGGTTTTTACGGATCAGCTTTTATGTAAATTGAACAGTACCCTTTAGTTTTGATAAGAAATTACTAACTACACAAACTTTGAAAAGAAAAATTTGGACTCGTTACAGGATCACTTGAAATTTTTCACAGAAAACTGTAGGCGAATGACATAGTTTATTCTAGGAAACTTTAAAGATTATGTAAAACTGCATTTTCAAAGGAAATTGTAGCAACTTGTCATTGTTTATTTGAAGTTTGAAGCCCCAGTTCAACCTAGGTTAGAGTCGGACATCTCGACATGTTTCTTAGTCCACATGTCTAAAACTAAAATACACGTAGAAAGCACAGTATTTTTTTTAAACCAGTACAAATTTATAGGTTAAGTAAGACAATCTTGGTTAACCCGACAAAGGCAGGCTTGTATGGGAATTTCACCGCTAATAAAATATAATGTTTTGGGATATTTTTTGTTTTAATTTGTAGTTATTATGATAGACAAGCTCTTTTTAAATTTTTGGATTTTTAGAACCTGGGACGTAAAAGTTATAACCAGTTTTATTTTTTAAGGCTATATACTGTACCAATGTAGATTGTTACATCAAGAAACTTAAACATTGTTTCGGTAATAAAGTGTATATTCTAGATTGCTTGTCGCTATTTTTATAGTGTTTTACTTACTATCAAGTAGGTAAATTGAGATGAGGAACGTACCTACTCAGCGGAGTGCATTAGGAGATACCTATGTCCAGCAGCTGACTGCAACAGTTTGATAATGATGAAGTCCTGATGGAGTTTTGAGTGTAGGTAAATAAAACAATACAGTTAATAGTTTTTTTAAGTACATTTATTTTATTTATAATTAAATAATTCTTAATATTACTTCATCTGAGAAGAGGGCAGGTCGGGTAATACCGTCATGGCGAGCATAGCTTAAATACCAAAATAACTGCGTTTACTTTACAATAAAAATTACTTACTAGTATATTACTTACTAGTTATTAAAATATTTTTTTTTATATTATTAATTAATCCGAATTGCATGAAAATAAATGGCTTAGTTGCCTTAATATGTGGTACAAATTCTATAACAAAACAACAAAAAAAGTAAGCGGTACGAAATCTGCGTTCACCTTTCGTATCAACCGGCGATTGTTCATAAGAAAAATACATTCTAAACGACGGTAAATATCTATAAGCGTGAAAACCTACTAGTAGGTAATTGTTTAATGGGTTAAATTGTCAAAACTGTGACCTTCAGTTTTGACAATATAATCAATATTGTCTTGCGCCTACTTATACAAAAGTAGTTATAAACATGCTGTTTTCCTATTTATAAAGTATCCATACATCTCATTCATATCATATAAGACTATTTGAATTCCAAGACACCTTGAATATTCATCCACAAATATGATATTACATGAATATGTATGTGAATGTAGCTGTATTCCAAGACGTATCATTTTCTGATCTGTTTCATTATTCATTAACAAGGGATAGAGGTCACAGAACTCTCCTTTAGAAGATAGAGGTCAGCCGCTTAAATACACAGCTAAGGAGGTTGTATATCGTTTGGACTATAAACTTGAAAGGTCGAAAATTAAGCTTCGATAATAATAGGCTACTGAAATTAAATGGCTTCAATTTACAAAGGTGGTAAAGTGTTATTGATAGGTGCGATATTGATTGATTTCAATAACGGTTTTAAGTGTCAATAGTCAAATTACAAGAGATGTGGTTAACCGTAAGACTTTTGGATTATTTCTGACTCAATAGTTCACTTCAACTCCTATTATTTAACTCCTTTAGGAATCTTCAAACATCCTTCCTTAGAGCTCACTTCTAGTGCAAAAGTTCATCCTCCTAGACCCAGTTGGTTAGACAGGGCGTTATCTGTCAGTTATCATATTCAACCTATAATGTTCCCACTGTTGGGGCACAGGCCTTCGAGACGGAGTGGGCTGTAATCTACCACGTAGGCCCCCGTAATATCCCCGAATTTTTAGTTCTAGGACTATTTTGTCACAATATTTTCCTTCACCGTTTTAAGAGCAGTGATGATTAAATTATTTCCACAAAGTAAAGCGCCTTCTTAGGTTCGAACCCACGACCTACAACTCGTTAGTCGGGGCCATTACCACTGGGCCACTGTTTTGTCAGTGAAGATTGACACACTAGGCAAAAAAACCTCGACAAAACGAATTATTCTCACAAACCTTGTGCCGACGAGACTGCGAATTTAACATTTTCTAGAAGACAATTTTAATCTGAAAAGCCAACGGATGTCTACCTCATATTTATGACCCATTGTGGAAAGCAAACCCTGCTTTTTTACTGTAACTGCGGTATTATTGCAAATTTTATTGGTTCTCACTGCAGCAAGCCAGCATCTGGTATACAAGCGCTTGTATACCTGATGCTGGCTTGCTGCAGTACAAACAGACACGTACTTAAGTTGTTAGAATGCGTTCGCATCATTCCTTGTTACTCAATTTACATTCTTCAGGTTGGTTAGGAATGAGTTTTCCAGTAGAATTTTGCTTTATCCCAAAATTTGTCTTTATATTGCGCAATATACGTACGTACGTGTCTGTTTGTCATCAACACGTCAACGAAATGAATTATATATATATATATATACATATATATATATATTTCTACATATATATGTATATATATACAGCGTGTGTATACACGCTATATTACTCACACACTCTCACAGAGAGGAGGCCTGTGTCCCATCAGTAGGAACATTATAGGCTGATTATAATGTATAAATATATATTTATAATTTATTGGACAACCCACACGGTATTAATACTGTCAAATCATAATAATCTTAGTCTAAAACTCTGCACAATAAAAGGCGTCGTAATTTAAATGACAAACTACAATCCTTAAAGTCCATCAACTCCACACGCAATGAGAACGATAACTTCCACTCAAAGTTCTACTTAAAGTAAGTGCCTTTCTTTGTTTTCATTTAGTCCAAAACATAATTGCCTAAAGTAATGTCAATGCTCTTGAATCTTGGTTGAAACAATTTGAGTACATTAGCTTATCATACCCAGTTATTTTTCCATTTATTTCAAGATTGTAGAGGATAACAATTCAATTTTCGTTAAGGTGTGTACATATTGATTGATAAACAGGGCTGTTTATATTGCATTTACCCTATATACTTCAGCGGGGTAATAACGTAACGCACTTATAGTACCAGTGGCTTTCATTTTGAAATTTTAACAAATTTTTCAAATATGGATTAGTAAGATAGTGTATTTTGTAGTTACGGTGCTGTTAACGGTTATTACCTGCAGATAGTTATCACATTCATAAACAAGCTAAAGCAAGGCAAAAATCTGAGCAAAATTGCAAAATGTTAAAAACACGTGTTTACGTTCAAGATCATATAACGCTCATGAAGTACAACCGCCAATATCACTCACATTTGTCCCAAGCCTAAACTCGCGACAAGTCCGCCCTGTATTATACAACTATACATGGTAAGGAAAATTAATAACACCACTGCACTTGCAATATCCGTGCCCGTAAGCCCTAACCTTTGTTTGTTTAAATTACGAGCCAAATACTCTTTTTTTTCCTTGTGTTCCAGAATCGTATGGAACACAGATCTTTATTCGATACTACTGATTGGCAGATTACGAATTCACTTGGTACGGTTTACGAACAAGTTTTACGGTTTAGCTTCAGAGCCGAATAAAAATCATTGTTCTTTCCTCTGAGGCTGTGTGTGTTCTCTACGCGCCCTACGATAAGTACGAGTACTTAAACAAGATACTCGTCTGCTTAAGGCGCAGATATATTATTTTAGTGACTTTTAAATCTGTTATTACGCCTTCATGTAGTAAAAGAAAGTTATGCAAAAAAAAAATGTTAAACTAGAACGCATATGCATCAATTTTGTATGTGAATATTTAAGTATTGTAGTAAAATACCTTATTAAATAAACTCAGGAAGGAATGTCTACCTAAAGCATAAAAAACGATATTACTTTCAAACTAATAAAGATATTTTCATGTTTTTTTGTATGAACAGACTATTTTATTATCTATAATTCTATCAGTGGTTTTTTTCAAATATTCTAATTTTCGTTACTAAAAATAAATATTCCCTATGAAACTAAACAAATGCGTGGCGTGACCGTGACGCGTATTTGTATGGCCAAGGTCAACGGCGATTATCCGACCCTTAAAATATGAAATCTATAGAGAAATACAACTACGCACCACTAACATTCAATTTCCCAAGCATTATTACGTAAATATTTCATTACGACCGTTATTTTATTACAGCGGTAGTGTTATAAATCGGAAACGATAAACCATGGGACATGCGTGACCTTAACAAAATACGAAATCTTTTTCAACTTGGTCAAAAAATAACCAAATAAAACGTAATTAACTACCGGTCATAGTTTAGTCCGTATTTGTAGAGAATCGAGACTGATTTGTTAATGGGGTAGCGATAACGATAACACATGAATGCCGTGACCTTGGGTAACACACGCGATCTGCAGCTTTGACCCTTACTACTGGTTCGACCTACTGAGTTCATACTGGTAGGGCTTATTATGTATGTTAGTATCGTCCTCACATTCGTCGATAGTTATTATTTTTATCGCATTCGAGCTATGGCCATAACATGAATTGAGGCTCTGTAATGTGAAGCCTGGTACGTTCGTTATTTTGATAACATAAATGCTTATTTTTTTTTATTTATAAATCTGACTAAAAATGATATATATTTTGGTCTACGCTCATAGTTTTAAAACTATCTAAGCATTTTCACGACTTATTTGCATAGATATAAAACGTCAACCCCAGAGAAAGCGTCTATCCAGCACTGACTCCTAAGACACAGGCATATACACCTAGTTTAGGAGTCAGGGTATTAAAATTAGAGATGAGAGTGGCGGTACGCAGGCTGAATGCCAAAAATACCGCCCCAGGACCCGACGGCTTACCTGGTAAAGCCTGGGTCCTGGCCTTGGAGGCTCTCGGGCCTCGACTTAGGTAACTCCTAAGCACATGCTTGGAGAAGGGCCAGTTCCAGTTTCGTTAGAAGACGGGGAAACTGGTCCTCATAAAGAAGCCTGTGTGCCCTGCGGACTTTCCGTCCGCTTATCGGCTCATCGTGCTGCTCGACGAGGTCGGCAAGCTCTTTGAAAGAGTCATTGCAGACCGTCACGTCGGCCAGCTGGTGCGGGTGGGGCCGGATTTGGTGAAGAGCCAGTTTGGTTTCCGCAGGGGGCGCTCTACGGTGGACGCCATCATGCGCGTGCGGGCCCTCACGACGGGGAATGCTGTCGCTCAGGGTGTGGTCGTCTTGGCGGTGTGTCTAGACATCGCCAATGCCTGCAATAGCCTGCCCTAGAGTTGCATCAGGGAGACACTCCGGTACCACCGGACCTACCTCTGTCGTGTGGTCGAGGCCTATCTGATGGACAGGGCCGTCATCTACCCCAGTCACCAGGGAGTGTGGAACCGGTAAGAGATGTCGTACGGTGTCCCACAGGGATCGGTCCTGGGGCCGCATTTGTAGGACATCGGATACGACTGGGTGCTGCGCACCGACCTCCCTAGCGGCGTCAGCGTAGTGTGCTACGCAGACGACACGTTGGTCCTGGCGCTGGGGAGGTCACACCAGGTGGCGGCCGAAGTAGCGGCACGCGGGATTGCGTCAATCGGCAAAAGGATCCAGCAATTGGGACTCGAGGTGGCCCTACACAAGTCCGAGGCCATGTGTTTTCATGTTCCTCGAAACGCGCCCCCGTCGGGGACCCAAATAACGGTAGGAGGGATTTACATCGGCGTCAAGTCGACGATGAAGTACCTGGGACTCTTCCTCGACAGCCGGTGGAACTTCGTGGAGCATTTCCGACATTTGGCTCCCAAACTAGAGCTGGCCGGGGCTGCCTTGAAGCGGCTCCTATCCATTCTAGGGGGCCCAAATGCCACCTGCCGGAGGCTCTGCGCGGGGGTTGTGCCGTCGATGGCTTTTTACGGGGCTCCTGTGTGGGCGCGTTCCCTGGCGCTGCAGCCTGCCCGCCGGATAAGCGCGGCCCAAAGGGTCATGGCCATCCGGCTGGTCCGGGGATACCGCACGGTCTCCGGTGAGGCAGTGAGCCTCCTTGCCGGATTGCCGCCACGGGATCTGGAGGCAAAGTCCTCGCGCACGTATGGGAGTGGTGCGAGGACGCGAAATGCCGGTGCGTAACTCCCTCCGCTGCGAGAAATCGCAGCACACCTCTTTGGGACTCCCCAATCCGCGCCTCTCTAGCCACTCGGCTAGAGAGGCGTCACGGCATCCTCACCTTCCGCCTGACGCAGGTCCTCAGGACGGGGCACGGCAGCATCCGGAGGTTCCTGTGTCGGATAAGGCGGGAGGAAACGCCTGGTTGTCACCATTGTGTGGATCGCCCGGAGGACACGGGTGGGTTTTAGTCAGTAAGAGTCTGACACACCCTCCCGCTCCGCCTAAAGCGGGATATGTTATTTGATAATTTACCAACCAAAAAAAAAAGTATTCAAATTATTGTGACCTAGTTATAAGCCTGAGATGTTGTAATGTGATGGCTTTTGGTGAAATAAATAATAATTATTATTATTATTCTTATTTATATAGTGGACTTTAGTGCCACAATAGACAGCATCATTAGCCTATAATAGTATCCCCTGCCGGGGTCGCGGGAAGGTACTTATGGGTCACCGAGGCCCCCGCAACATGGGCAACAGGAAGGAATACGGGTGGATTTTAGTCAGTAAGAGTCTGACACACCCTCCCGCTCCGCCCAGAGCGGGAGAAGTTATTTGATGATTTCCCACCCAAAAAAAAAGCCTATAATAGTTCCCAACTGGACATAGACGTCTTTAATTACACGCCAATGCCACGCAATAGACACATCATCCGCCATATTAGAATACCAGCTTTTGTCTGTGGCTTCGCCCGCGTTGATGTCGGAAAATATCCCACGGAAATTTCATTGAAATCCGTTAAGTCGCTTTAGCGTGATTTCGTAACAAAAATTCAAACATTCACATTTATAATATTAAGTAGGATAAACGTTTCGCTAAAGACCACACTCCAAACCCTTCAAAGGTTAAAGCTTTATAACATCATGAATCACCCCCTAAATACCACATAGCATGTAATCACATAATATTACACGAAGGTAAGGCACAATTTAGTGCCGGTACTAATTTTCAGTGAAAATATCTCTTACCCCACCCCTATTTCACAGGGAGGTAACCGCAAATATCTCAATTAATCTCTCCCTTCGCTGAATGGAGACTTAAATGGGACACGCTATAAAATTGCCTTAATAAAGTATGTCTAAATTAATCAAGTTAAATTACAGAAAAGCAACGGGAGGAAAACTGCACAAAAAATTTCATAAAAATCCTCAAAGGCATTTCAGACATTGTTTAGGGAGCCAAACTGAAAGGATTGTTACACAGTTGAATTATATCGTAAAGAAAATTCTGAACGGTTTTGGTATAAAACGAATCCCTAAAAAAAAGCTTGGTATAAAATAACTAAGTTGGCCGTAACAGCTATTTGACAAAACATTATATAAAAAATGGAAGCTACTCGTACCTTGCCTGTGAGACCAAATTGTATTTCTTTTATTCAAGAGTAACCATCCCAATCAGCCATCAGCCATAAATCCGTTCAGTCAACGACTCTTTTTGTTCTAAAAAGCCTTTATCAACTAAGTTCGCCAATAATTTGACTGGCTGATGCATAAATAAACGTATTTTCGGACTTTATCTTGTCTGGAAAGTAATTTAAGAGGATTTGCAACTTAAAAGCTGTCCCACTGATTAAATTATTCACGGGCGTAAATCTTGGATTTACACACGGCGACAGTTTGAAAGGTATCATGACTCAATAGTGGAAGTGGAATTCGATCAAAGAACATTCTTTCCCAAATGCATCAGTGTGTACGTAAATAGGTTAAAGGGTTACATAAATATGTAAAAAATGAAAACAGTTATTGATAAAATGATGACTCACTTACTTACTGATTGTGCTTGTGGCGGCATCTACAGCGCCAGATACAAAACTACGCATCACACTAACGTCACGCAAAATCCCGCATCGCGCAAGCAGAGTTTACCGCGCAACTAGCATATATACAACAACCCGACATCAACCGTTGGGCAGTTGCCCACCAGACACGACACCCGTCTGGTCGGAGGATCCTCCCTTTTCTATGGAGGATGAGTGAACTTTACACCCTGTTCCTCATGCCTCTATACTGGTGACCCCGAATATGAACGTCTACGCAGCCTTCGTGCAACTACTTCTACTTAGTGACTCTGCTCTTGGTTTCAGCTCTACACTACACAGATTCTTATCAGAAAGTAAAATATATTATGCCCACAAAATGCAAAGATCTGTAAAATGATTTAAATGTTTGGGTTTACAATAAATCTCCAATAAATATGTGGACAGGATATTAATTCAGATTTGTTACAATTGTCATGTCATTTGGTTTAAATAGGTTTTTATTTTTATTATTTTATTAACATTTTATACAGGGTGGCCTGAAAAGAATGGATTACCTTGAAATAGCATATAATAGACATTAAGGCCGTTCTAAAAAAATATATAATAATAATAATAATAAAAATAAAACAATCTGACTGCGTACCTTGTTCGGATTCTCTCTTTTTCAGGTGCTTGAGCCAGCTGTCAACGTTTCGGCACAACGACTGTCGATCAGGTACGGGTTATCCAGCGTAACCATATGTTAGATGACACTGTACTTGATCGCCTGCGAAGTGAAATGCAGAGTAGCCATGTCATCGCCCCCGCGTCGCAGGTCGCAGACTGTTGTAGTTTTACCTCAATTAAGCACAAATCAAGCTGACGAGGGGAGTGATGACAGGGCTACAAATTTAAGTACATATGGTCTATTATGTGCTATTTCAAGGTTATCCATTCTTTACGTTACACTCTGTCTAGATTTATATTTGTGAATGTGAGAATGTTGTAGGCTTAATAGACTGTAAATTTGTAAGACATTTTATATTTAAATACCTGGTACTTGTTGACAGGCCTATACTCTCCTTCATCCATACCTATTAACACTGTAATTTGAAAACATTGTAAAAGCCAATTATTTTAAGAGAAACCGTGGAGTTTTTTGCCTGCTGTTATCCATAGGAAACGACCAATTGGAACCGTGCACATAGCTTCTGACGTTACATAAGTGCCCATGTAGGTTTATGTGAAATAAAATATTTTGATTTTGATGCTGATTGAATATAATTCTGTCTCTGTCATATCCAAACGATTGACAGAAACAGAATGATCTTTTAAATTCGATTAGCGTTAAATGTGTTCAGTGGTGCAAGTTGTTTCAATTATTTTGCGATAACACTAAACACTCTTAAAATTCAATGTTGCACAATCAACATCAACCCTAGTTTTATTATAGACACTACAAACGTGCACTGAAGGCGAGAAATGAGTGAGAATCATAGTGAGAAGTAACGGTACTCCAAAAGGGTAGGGTTGTCCATTAGCAGTATTAAACTCGAACCTTGGCCTTCAAACAATAGGTGCACAGCCACGTCATGTTTGTAATCAAAGATGACGGTGTCACCAGGTTGCGTTTCGTGACGTCACACTTAGGCCGATAACGCACAGGCGGAGAAAGTTCGTGCAAACATGATCGAGAATAGGTGTATTTTGGGTTGAGTTTAGCATAATCAGCCATTAATGTTCCCACTGCTGGGACATAAGCCTCCTCTCGGTTACTAGATTATAAGTGGCTGATAACAAATTGGCTGATATTATTTACATAACTTACCAAATAAATAAATATCATTCATCAATGCAAGAGTAGTGGTCGCCCAGTGGTAACGGCCGCGACTTAGGAGTTGTAAGGCGTAGGTTCGAACCCGGACAGGCGCTTTACTTTGTGTGAATTATTTCATCACCACTGCTTTCAAAACGGTGAAGAAAAACATCGTGAGGAAACCGGTACATCTACCAACCCGCACTTGGCCCACGTGGTAGATTACGGCCCACTCCCTCTCACAGAGAGGAGATTTGCGTCCCAGTACCTGCTAATATTATTTAGTAATCTGACTTTTGAAACAATAAATCGAAGAAATCTTAGCTATGCTATGGTCATTTACTACGTATAAGTTGAACTTGCATCTTATTGCCATTACGCACCCTGGCTTTAGTTACTTTTATATTATTTATTCATATAGTACTTACTAATTCCAAGTATGGAGCTTTTAGGTCAACTAAAATTGACTGAGCTGTAATATAATTTCCGTCGCTTTCTTAGTATATTAGAGAGAAATAGATGGAAAGAGCCTAAATTAAGTAAGAATAGTTATCTTCAAAATGCGTTGTAATCTTAGTGTCAACGACAGAACAGAATAGCCGGTGGAACTCTTTCCAATATCCATTCTATCTGATTCTGCCAGCAATTTTACTAAGAGCGGTAGTAACCAAAATATATATAATAATCCAACTATGGATCTTTATTTCAATAAGACAAATCAATAAAATGTAGGTAAGTATATAATTTTATTCAGTATATGTAATAAAATACTAGTGATTAGACTCTAGAGATGTTACCAAAGATACCGTCAAAAATTTTCTGATTAAAATCAGAAACAACATTGTTTACATAAACAATATTTCTATTTCCAACTTCAACCCTGAATCCAGGCTCATCAATATGGTCTATATTGATACTTATTGCTGCTAGTAGTGGTTTTACCATACCTACATATTTAACGAGATTATGGCTCCAATGGTAAAAAAATCGAAAACTTGGGGAGTATTTTACGGATTTGGTATCTGTTCTTAATTGGTCAAGAACAGCTAATGAGCCACAATTGATTTTCTATTGTTTGACTCCGAATCGGTGTCGCGCGGGGTTAATCGAAATAATATTCTACCAAATACTGATGTATCACACACACATGATGACATGACACAACAAACAATTACTTACATTATGTCATTAGGTACATACCAAAATCATAATGCTTAATGTTCAAACCTTATGGCGTCTCGGAACATGAGGCGAGTCGCTGTGCAGTTACGAATTCATATGTCAGCGGGGGGTGAGAGGTCGGGTACTGCGCTGCGAGTAGCGCACTTCAGAGCCGCCATTAAGTTTGACTCGTGCTGTACTACAAGCTGTGCGCCCGATGTGATGGGTATAGCATCGGCAAAATGATGAACTTCCAAACTCCTATTTATCCCTTTTAAAGGATTCATTTTAAAAACCGTCCCTAAGTGCTCGCCTTTGTTATAATAAGGAACTCTAGTGTAAAATTCAATACTTCTAAACCCAGCTATTTAGACTGTCTATCATTGAATTTATGACTTTTATTAAGTAAATGTCTATGTCTCTTTATGCTATTACCATAAAGTAGATACTAGGTTTGGTTTAAAGTCGTAATTCTTTTCTTTTCTCTGCCTCCTTTTGCCTCTTGTTATGAAGAAGTTATATTTACTCACAATTGGCAAGAATTGAGCAATTTATTGCCCATCTGAGTGCATCTTAAGTGCAGACACAGTGAGTGCTTCTGTTTGTCACATGATGTAAAGTACCACCATTGCATCGGCTATTTCCAAGTTTTGGTATTCATATTATTTTCTTCACATAACTAGTTTTGGGTTAGTGGTTAGTAGGTACTAGTTTAATTTACTGATGTTTTATTTTCTATAGGCAGAACGGAGACATGATAGCGATATGTTGGAATAATTATAACGAGGGCAGATGGAACAGAAACCGTACCCATTCGACCAAAAATATTAATGTATCTGACTTCCAGGGTATTACCATTCGATCTGGGAAATCATCACAAAGGCTATCGCTAATTGGCAATAAATGTTAAAAGAATCATTAGTGGATAACGAAAACATGAATCAAATAAAATGTATACTTGTTTTAGTTGTTTGTTTCAATCGATAAAGGTTGTACTATTACACCGGTACGATACAACTTACTTGTTTTAGTACATTGTCCAAAATTAATTGCAAAAAATAGTAAGTATAATTTAACAAAAACGGGCATTAATTAGTTTAGAGTGTTTTCTGTAGACTTAATTAGTGCTTGTTTCAATTAATCCAAATAGCTGTACAAGGCCTCAATTGACAATTTAATTTACTGTAAAATGAGAAAAGGATGTTTAAATAAGTAATAAATAATAAATATTATTTAAAGATCAAAAACACGTCGAATCTGTTCGAGAATCACCCAATAAACGTACGATATCTATCCATTATTACTATTAACTTGCGTGATAATACACATGTAATCAGCCTATAATGTTCCCTCTGCTAGGACATAAGCTTCCTCTCTGTGAGAGGAAGTGGGCCGCAATCCACCACGCGGGCCCAGTGCAGATTGGTAGGTTTCGAATTTTTGATTCTAGGACATGCCGGTTTCCTCAAGATGTTTTCCTTCACCGTTTTGAGAGCAGTGGTGATGAAATAATTTACAAAAAGTAAAGTGCCTGTCAGGCTTCGAACCTGCAACCTACAACTTGTCAGTCGCGGCCGTTACCACTGGGCCACCACTATTCCCGTGGCTTGCGTGATAATGAAAACTCAAAATATTTTTTAATTGATGTTATTAACGTAATATTCTCAGCTCGTGTTCTTCTTGTTAAGTAAAATGTATGGTCACCTTATTAGAAAAGTACACACTACAGAACAGTTTTCTCTTTCATGACCGACTTTTTGGTGCTTGTAAGCAATCCAGTTTACTATAAAGTACATACTAATTCCAGGCTTTTCCTTTAAAATTAGTCAGGGCAGTGTACATACTCGGACTAATTTTAAAATAAACGTACATAGTTTATAAGTCGGAATAAAAAAAAAATCAAGTGATCCTTACAGTAGTCGCATATGATGTGGAACATCTGACATCTCACCTTGGTGGCGACAGAAATTAATATCAGAATTTAAAAAAGCTAAGTACTGTAATATTTATTCGTTATTAATTACTAGTGGTATCCCACTGGTCGAAATTCAATCCCCTCTACTTGCAATCCATATAGTACTTACTAATTCCATGAGTTCACAAATTCCATGCTATTAAAAAGTACCTACTTACTTATTCCATGCTCACTTCCTGTCTACACACTTCCGTCCCTTTTCACGAAATCACTCTTACAGAAAGCGAGAGGAAAGATCACATCAAACAATATTGTCTATTTACTGACACTAGAGCAAGTGTTTATTTTTGTCAGCCAGTCCTAGACTTTTTATTATGATCCTTGATCGTGAAAAAGTAAAGACTTTTTATAACAAGTAGCCGTTTTATGTCCTTAAATAGTCAAGACAGCAGCCGTAAAATGTAAATTTGTTTTACGATATCGACAACCCACGAGACTTTGAAATTTCACGACCGACGTCTGTTTGAATTTATACCCCTATCACTTTCAGGGAACCTATATATGTTTGAATATCTTGTGTAAAATCTTAGTCTATAGTAGTATCTGTTTATACTACTTAGTTACCGTGGCTCAAGAATGTGAAAACTCTAATAAGGGTAAATATAAAAGATGACAAAAAAATTGTTATCATCTCAGACCAAATAAAAAACCCTTAGCATAGCGCTCGTGGGAAAGTCCGAAAGGGATACCAATGCTCCTGGCAACACAAGCAATGGAAGGAACGCGGGTGGGTTTTCTCAAATATCTTCTCCCGTTCCGCCCAGAGTGGGAGAAGTTATTTGATAATTTCCCACCCAAAAAGAAAAAAGACAGCGCTGGCAACAATGACGTGAGGCCGGTTTCCAAAAACATGTGTGTATAGTGTAGTGTAGTGAGGTGTAGTTTGGTTGAAAAAGGTTGTAATGTGCATGCGAGAGCACAGGAGGGAGGTGTAGTTTTGGCAGGGCTTCACTGTATTGTTCGCAGCGCCTCACTTGGTTTTTATTTGGTCTGAGGTGATCCTGTAGCAAAAAACCGAAAAATATAACCGTAAATAATATAACTGGAAATTTCAAATTCTGGTTTGTTCCAACAAATATAGACAAGAAGTTTAAACATCCGTGTCCACATTAAAACGAAGGTATACCCACAGGGTGTAAGAGATATCGACGGACGAAGTTTTATGATGAATTTCTCGAAATTATTCTAGACACGCGTAGAAATATTTCGCGATTTATGTAACAACAAATCAGCAGTTTCCTACAGAATTGCAATAAATACCTACACGGTCAAAATGTATGGAACAGCTGATTCTTTTTAATAACTGATGACAAATTCCAATGCTGCCGCTGTCGAGAATCATGTACGACCTACATGATTCTAGAGACCGACAGCTGCGGCGTTGAATACAGTACTTATTCTATGGTAACAGTTTGCGCGTCTGTGTCCCTTACACCCTGAACACGTTGAATTGCCAAAGCTTGTGACTTTCTAAAGTTGCAACAACAAATCGTTTTGTTTATCAATCAATTTTTTTTAAAGTTCCATTTGTATTAAGAAACGTTTGAAATTTAACATTTATTATTTCACATAAACATACATGGGTACGTCAGAAGCTAGTACCAATTGGAGAAAAGCCGGCAAGAAACTCCACGGTTTCTCTTTTATAAATAAATGGCTTTTAAATACCTACAATGTTTTCAAATGACAGTGTCAATAGGTATGGGACGACAGTGTAGGTTTTTAACACCACTTTATCTAAACAACTTAATCAAACAGTCCACGGTTTGATCCAAAAATACGTTTCGATTTAGCAAAGACACTACACGTGTTTGGCCTCAATAACGATCACTAAGTTATTTGGAACCGGGGCACATACGAGTATCGATACATATAATAAAATCGTAGCGAAGTCAAAATTGTGCATTGAATATTTTTGACAAAAAAGTAATTGCTACGAGGTCTGAGATCGATTCAAATGCCGAAAATAGGGCCTCCCTTGTTTCATCGAAAATAAATTGCCAAAATATCACTTCCCCAACAATATTCCGCATAATTTAATTTGCCAAATTATTACTTAGCCAAAAATATCTTCACAAATAATTGTAACGCAAACCTAATGTTTGGCAAGTGAACGTTTAAACAATAACTTGTTTACGAACTAGTACTTTTACCAATTTTTATGTAGTCAAACATTTCAGTTGGAATAACTCATTTTACGCAAAATAAAATTTCTACCTCGTCTAACTAAGTAGTTCAGTTCTCGATAGCTTGCTAAAAATAATCTCTTTTTTTCCATATTTTTTTCTATATAATCTATTGGTTTCTGGCGCTCGCCGGCCGCTGCCGCGGCACCGCTCGCTTCGCTCGCTCGGCTCGTGCGTATGAGGTCTCAGTTTTAACCTAACCTAACTTAACCATTTTTTAAATAATGACCTACTCTAACTAGTTCCATAAGTAAACATAAATTTGACTTGTTTCCAGACAAATTCAAGCACATAAACTTCTCTAACGTTTATTATATAAAGATTGTTTGCTGTAATAAATCATTTGATTAAAGACCAAATGCCTAAATGACATTATTCTTGATAATATTCTGCCAAGTAAAAATTTGACCAAATGAAAATGTGCGTACAAAAATCATTCCAAAATTGCATTGGTAAAAAAAGTTTGCTAATATTTATTTGGGCAGTGAAATTTTGGCAAAATATTTTCGGCAAAACGACAGGATCCCTCGAAAATAATGGGCTTTTTTATAATTTTTGTCTGTTTGATTGAATGTATGTTGCAGCGTCACGCTAATTCTACCGGATAGATTCTGTTCAAATTTTGCATAGATATTTCCTACAAGTCTGGTCAGTTGGTAGGTTGTAGGGTATCCTATTTGTTATGACTTTATGAGGGATGAGCAATATTGCATTATGTTTGTATTCCTCTATAGTTTACAGCTTATTTTCTGGACAAGATCGCGGATCGGATTCCGTTGTCGTTACTTCTGACGTGCGCCAGGGCTCCATTTTGGGCTCTGTGGTTTTCATTTTGTTCGTGAACGACATAAAAATAAAAAAAAAAATAAAAAAAATTATAAAACGCTGCTTTATTAACTCCCATTTCTTAATGTATGCCGACGACATTAAAATCTATAAGTCGTGCACAAGACTGCTTGCTGCTTCAGGAAGACCTCAATAGACTTTTCAATTATTGTTCACATAGTAAACTTCACCTTAGCTTACCTAAGTGCAATGTAATATCATTCACAAAAAATAAAAACCTAATTAAATACTGTTACACTTTACAAGGCACTACTCTTAAAAAAGTTGACCATATTCGTTATTTAGGAGTTACACATTGATAACATTATTAACAAAGCCTATAGTATGTATGGTTTCGTTATGCGATCCTCAATTGATTTCAAACGACCGCATACGTTTATAATTTTGTAACGCTCCCAATTGGAATACGCAGCCCCAATATGGTGTCCTCTATATGATAAATACAAGCAAAGGCTTGAAATAGTCCAAAAAACTATTCTACGCTCTATTCACTGTAAATGCTACCGTTCAAAACTATCGTACGCACAACTTCTAAAACAATACACACTCCTAGGCTTGGAGTCTACGCGTACCCTCCCTACTGCTGTGATGCTGCATGGCATATGTAATAACAACTTTGACTGCTCTGAAATTACCAATACACTTTGTTATATTGTACCCAGAACTGTATTACGGCGAGAGGCGCGCGTGCCCCGACTGTTCCACACTGTAAAGTGCAGAACCATTGCTGGCGCAAGGGCGCCCCTTTTTTTTTTTTGGATGAGAAATCATCAAACAACTTATCTCGCTCTGGGTGGAGCGGGAGGGTGTGTCAGACTCTTACTGATTAAAACCCACCCGTATTCCTTCCTGTTGCCTGTGTTGCCAGGGGCCTGGGTGACCCTTTAGTATCTTCCCGCGACCCTGGCAGGCATCGGCCCTAGTGGACCCCTACACTTGTGCTGACTACATCTCTTTGAGGCGCGCGTGGAATACAACGCGCCGTCGACCCGGGCCTGGTCCTTACCGGACGGTGAGCTACCCATTGCTCACCGTCCGCAAGCCCGCACCTACGGTGGCCGGAAATCCGCCAGGGATTCCCGACGCCCAGGGCGTCTCCTGCGGCGGCTAGGGGCGAGAGGGCGCGAAACTTGCCTTTTCCTCAACCGTCCCGCCTTCTCCTTCGCGAGCATTACTGCTTCGCAGAAGGAGGTGACGGCTGCCCATGGGGCACTCGCTCCGTACCATGGCCTGAACCAGGGCCGGACGCGAGAGGTCTCTGCCGCCGATCGCCTCCACGAGGACACGGCGGTGCTCTGCCCAAGCCGGGCAGACCTCCACCGTATGCTCCACCGTGTCCTCCGGGCGTTCCACACAGTGGTGACACCCGGACGTTTCCTCCCGCCTTATCTGACACAGGAACCTCCCGAAGCTGCCATGTCCGGTGAGGACCTGCGTCAGGCGGAAGGTGAGGACGCCGTGGCACCTCTCCAGCTACTCCTCAAAGAGGGGACTTATCGCCGCAATCGTGGCGTGCCCAGCACTGGGTTGCGACAACCGTACTTTCCATGACGCCATGAGATCCCGCCGGAGCTCCGTCCACTGTGCCGCGATTTCTCGCGTTCGAGGTCTGGGTGGAGACGTCAAACCGGATAAACCAGTGATAAGGGCACCCCTCCGTCGTCTCTTAAAAATATAATTATAACACACACTTTTTCGATCTTAATATATTTTCACTATCTCAAAAAATTTAAAAGAATGGCTATTCAATTGCTTGCACAATAATTATGAATTCTTTCTAACCTAAATCGCCTCCAGATGCGTGGTTTTGTATTATTTCTCCATTATAGATTATTCCGCGGACATTGGTGTAGGTTAAATATTTACCTCTATTACCCTAGTTTGTTCTTTACAAAATTTGTAACGTGTAACTGTTTTATGTCCCAATAAAATACAATAAATCATCATCATCATCATCATCATTTCAGCCGAAAGACGTCCACTGCTGGACATAGGCCTCCCCCTATATTGGGGGGGTTTGCCATAATCGCCACGCTTGGCAGGCGGGATATAATAAATAAATATTGTTAAAAGACGAGCCAAACGGTTAGAATCACGCTATATCTTTATGGAGCTAAGCAGTCAATCAAAATGACATATACAGAGTGGATTTTGAGATTGGGCAATAACGGCAGGTCCTTTAACCGTTGTAGCTACACGAAATCGGTCTTAACAGACTGTTCTTATTTTTTTAAGATATTTTGATCTGCATACATAGATTTTTTTTTAAATGTTTTTTTAATGTTAGCTATAAAATGTGTGGATCGCCCGGAGGACACGGTGGAGCATACGGTGGAGGTCTGCCTGGCCTGGGCAGAGCACCGCCGTGTCCTCGTGGAGGCGATCGGCGGCAGAGACCTCTCGCGTCCGGCCCTGGTTCAGGCCATGGTACGGAGCGAGAGGGCATGGGCAGCCGTCACCTCCTTCTGCGAAGCAGTAATGCTCGCGAAGGAGGAGGCGGGACGGTTGAGGGAAAGGCAAGTTTCGCGCCCTCTCGCCCCTAGCCACCGCAGGAGACGCCCAGGGCGTCGGGAATCCCGGGCGGATTTCCGGCCACCGTAGGCGTGGACTTGCGGATGGTGAGCAATGGGTAGCTCACCGTCCGGTAAGGACCAGGCCCGGGTCGACGGCGCGTTGTATTCCACGCGCGCCTCAAAGAGATGTTGTCAGCGCATAGGTAGGGGTCCACTAGGGCCGATGCCTGCCGGGGTCGCGGGAAGGTACTTTTGGGTCACCGAGGCCCCCGCAACACAGGCAACAGGAAGGAATACGGGTGGGTTTTAGTCAGTAAGAGTCAGACACACCCTTCCGCTCCGCCCAGAGCGGGAGAAGTTGTTTGATGATTTCCCAACCTCAAAAAAAAAAATAGTGCTCACATTCACAATAATTAAAGTAATATAATTCTTTTCAAGGTACATAAATATTCACTTAATTTTGCTTATAATATTCATCAATGTCAATATGTATATATAGTTGTATATAATGATGATTTTGCATAATTTAAATGTCAAGTTTCATGGTTTTAGCACAAGGCTTATCAGAGCGAGCAGCTCAATCCCAAGCTTTTTTGTCTTCTAGATAATCTGAAATTTTATAGTACCCTTTTTTACAAAGTTTGGTTTTAATACAGCTTTGAAATCATTTAATGGGTAAATTTCGAATAGCAATAGGAAGTTTGTTGTAAAAGCGTATACATTGACCCATGAACGAGTTGCCTACTCTGTGGAGGCGAGTGTGAAGTACAGCAAGATTATGATTATTCCTGGTATTTAAACTGTGGATATCGGACATTTTCTTAAAATTTGATATATTTTTGTGTACATACATAAGATTATCAAATATATATTGAGAGGCTACAGTCAGAATATCTATTTCTTTGAATTTTTCTCGAAGGGAATCTCTTGGACCTAGGTTGTAAATGGCTCGAACAGCCCTTTTTTGTAAAACAAAGACGGTATTAATATCCGCACAGGTTCCCCAAAGAAGAATCCCATATGACATAAGCCTATGAAAATAACTAAAATAAACAATTCTGTATTCTATATTGCGGAGTGCCCCTGTGAGTGGACTTAGTTTAAGTTAAATTTTTTCAAGGTGCGGTTTCTAAGTAAGGTTACTATCTAAGATAAGTCCGAGATATTTTTCTTTAGGTTTTCGTTCAAGTCCGTCTATTTCAAGTTCGAAATTACCATTATTTTTTTTATTTTTTGCTGCAAAAATTACATAATTTGTATTTTTACTATTAATAATTAAAAGATTCAACTGAAACCACTCATTCAACAAATTAAGATCATTTTGAGCATCGGCTATTATAGCTTCGACTGAGTGTCCAAAGTAAAAGAGACTTGTGTCGTCGGCATAAAAGGAGATGTTTCCTTTAAGGCCCAATTCACTGATACTGTTACTGATAAATAAGGAACATGACGGGCCCAATATTGATCCCTGGGAGACGCCAAAATTCAGGATACAGGGGTTGCTTTCATGTTTACCTATTCTTACTATTTGCTTACGATTCTCCATATATGATTTAAAGATATCAAGTGCTTTGCCTGTGACACCAGTGTGTTCAAGTTTTTGTAATAATCTGTCATGACTGACGGTGTCAAAGGCTTTTTGAGATCAAAAAATATGCCTATGGCAACTTGTTTTTAATCAATTTTATTTTTATTTTGGTTACGAGGTCAATTGTAGCAGAGAGAGTAATTGATTGAGCTCTAAATCCATACTGTTTACGGTAAAAGAAACCTTTTGAATTAAGGAACGACTCCAATCGGTTATATAAAGAATCTTCTCAATAACTTTAGAAATCACTGGGAGAACTGATATAGGGCGGTAATTGCGCGGGTCTAATTTACTTCCGGATTTATGAATTGGTACAACTTTTGCAACTTTTATTTCGTTGGGAAAAATACCTCGTGTCATATAGTAGTTAATACAGGCTGTTAGTTCTGTAGCAATAATGTCTTTTACGCATTTAATTGATTTTGTACTAATACCATCAATGCCAGACGCAGTATTACATTCCAAATGTTTAATTATGGTAATAACTTTCTTTGTAGTTGCTGGTTTCAGAAACTACAATTCCATTTTATCAGTTAGTCTAAACTCGTCTAAAATTTGACTTACTTCCGATTTTCCAGAAATCATACTTGCTAGGGTTTAGCCAATAGTCGAAAAATATGAGTTAAACCGTTCACAAATTTCTTTTTGGTCCGTAATAGTACCAGCTCGCGTTTCAAGTTTATCCGGTCCAGTACTGTCATGCAGTTTGCTATATAAACGATTTGTAGTTTTCGACAAATTGTTTATATAATAAGTTGTCACATTTTTCGTGGTTTACTTGAAATTTCTTCAAACCTCTTTAGGTAATAATCGCTTTTTGCTTTTCTTATGTTGTGTGATACTCTGACTTTTATATGTTCATACTCTGCTTTTATTTCCGTGTCCACCACAATAGGGTCTTACACCCATTTTTTAAAAGTGTCTTAATTAAATTCTATAGTGCTAATATGCCCCAAAAAAAAATTCACAAAATATTTATGCAATCGATAAGTGCCATACAAATGCATTTAAATTTTACTTTTCCAAATTTCGCGCGTAGTCTGACGAAAACGCTGGACGCAGTGGATGCCATGTTGCTCTGTGGTCATGACGTCACTTGGCTATGTAAACAAATACGCTGATCTATTATCTAACTATCAGTTGACAGTTGACACGTTTTAGTTTACATAGCCGTATGACGTAATAACATGGCGGCTACTATTTCATGGTGTTTTTAAACAGATTAGAAAAACTGAAAACGTTGAATTGAATTTTAAAATTTATTTTGTTTTTTTATGAACTAAAACTAACATTTTGCGACTTCTTTTTGCCTAAACTATCTCAATAATATATAAGAGATTTTTTCTCGTATATAGTAACATACCCTATTGTTTTATATCTTAGCCGTAGTATGTTCTTGTTATTTATCTCTTTCAATAGTTCTTTTTTAATGCAGTCTTGCCGCGGGGGATTCAATTTTTTTTTGTTTCTGCATTTATTTAGACAAGATTGTAATTTGCATGCCAATTTGTCATAACTACGTCTTCATGATTTTTAGGATATTCATCCAGGCATCGATAAAGTTTATTGAAGTCTACCGCGTTGTATTTTTGTTTAATGATAGGTGGTGGTTGGTATTGCTTTATCTCTAAAAGTATTTGTTTGTGGTCAGACATTGAAGATTGCATAGTGACAAAATGGAAATTATTTTCAATTAAGTCAGAAGAAACATGGTCTAACATTGTCTTGGTTGAGGTTGTTTCGCGGGTACAGTGTTTTGGACTTATTCTGTTCAGGATCTTTTTGTGTAATTGTGCTGAATACGAGTAAGTTCGGTTCTCGAGAAAGTTGTCCATTTTCATTTTATTGGGCTTATAGATAGCACCGATATTTAGATAATTTTTTTTCACGTATACCCAGAGATAATGAGTGTCATCCACGCATTGATCTTCAATAAGGTGATGTATGAGATTGTTGTGCACAAATATTGACACTCCACCTCCCCTTTTATTTTGTGGTCGTTCAGTGGACGTTGAAGTGAACAGACGTGTTGAGAGTCCTCCGTCAAATTTCCAAAAATATATTTACTGTGCGCTACGTGCGCGCCACATGTTCTAAAGTTGAAAGCGACCGGCGCCGTCAAAACTGATCAGTGTTTTTTGTTTTTGTTGTATGGTTGTGTCGTTAAATAAAATCGCAAACTTATTATTTGGCCTCTTTAGCTTTACAAAAGTCACTAGCTAAGCAAATTACCGATCTTTTTGAAAGGTCGCAAATCAAGTTGTATTATACCCATGTCCGCTGGTCGTCAAAGGCCGACTCTGTTGAATTCCAGTAACAACCAAAAAAGAACCCTACCCTGTATTTAAACCTTCATATGAAGATACATCTCTACACAAAAAATGCACCACATATAAGCAAAAGCTTATCCACTTGTCTTTACGACGAGACCTTGCTACATATGTTTCGGTGAACCGTGGTAAGGACAGAATTTACTCAACATTTCTGTATAATATTCAAGACTTCTTTCCTAACAGCAATCTTTCCCAGGAACAAAGGATAACAAAATACATAACCGCATAGCTTAACGAGACGAGCTGGTGAGGAGAAGATGCATATCACTGCATCCTAATCACGAATCAGTACCCAGCAACCTTCACGTCCTCTACAAAGTCCACCTTGCAGTCTGGCCAGGAACCAATCAACGTCTAAACACCACAACAAGTTGAGACACGTCTTTAAAAAAAGCTGCCTTTTTAAACAATTTTTAAACAATAGGCTAACCAACAGAGGACCACATTCATACGCTTAAAAGGGTCTTGGACAAAGAACGGCGTGCAGGAAATAGAATTTATGTACGGACCTTAAGCCAAATAACAAGCAATAAACGTGCCACGTGCACGCCCGCACGCGCAGGGTCGCCTCAGGTACCGGGTGGCCTAGGTATCCTACCAAGTGTTAGCTTGGCAGCCAGTAAAGATTGTTAGGTCCGACAGTCTAAGCTACTAGTTATACTGGCTTAATTAGTTATGTGTGATAAACAAATAGTGTAGGTACCTAACTTGTGTGTGACAATAATAATAATATTATGTGCAGTGCAGTGTTATATTATAGTGTCCCAAAATCGTTCGGTTTGTGAAGGCCCATTCTAATTTTAGACATTGTCATAAACGAGCTTCAAGTGCTCAGGTAGCCCGTAGTACCCAGCACACTGCAAAAAAGGGTCGTAAGGACAGGAAAAAGGCGAAACAACAGTCGGTGAATTCCGAATAAGACGTTATTATAGGTTGCGACATGCGAAGTTTACGCAATGTTTTCGTCTTACTGAGGATTCCAACTTGGCGATATTTGGATTATCGTAGACTCCATGGAAGTATGAACGCGCTCTTCATTACGTGCCGATTTCCACCAGTCGAACTCCTACCGCAAACCGCGTCAAAAAACTTCATTCCAAAAAAACCTGAAACGGATAGTATCGTGACCTCAGACGAAGACATTGAAAACAGCAACGTATAACACAGCATAGCAGTGACATAAAAGCGTCGAAAAAGCAGTTAAATCGCGCCAAAAGAATCATTCATTCATCATTCATTCAAGATCCGGTGAATCCTTTTTTTTTTTTTTTTTTGTTGCCGGGGTGGAAAATCCTCATGGATGTCCTCCGCCCTGGGGTAGGCGGAGGGGTCTGTCAGACTCTTACTGACTAAAAACCACCCCGGTGTTCCCATCCCACACTTGCACCGGGGATCATGGGATCTAATGCGACTTCCACGATCCCCAGCTAGTGCCGGCCCGCCTCTGCGGGCCACCTCAAGTCTGGGGGGGGGGGGGGGTGAGGTGTTTAAACCCCCCCCGCGACGTCTGAAAGGGGCGCGCGTGGAACACTACGCGCCGCCACCTCGGGTCCAGTGTGATGGGGGGCGGCGGACGTCCCCAAGTCCGCCGTCCCTGGACCCATTTAGGGGGGCCGGAAGAGGGCGTTGTCTGCCCTCTGCCGACGCCCGGTGCGCCTGCTGCGGGCCGGGTGAGCGGAAGAGATCTCCCGCTCCCGTTCCGCAGCCTCCTTCTGCGACACGACTGTTTCGCAGAAGGATACCACCGCGTCCCAGGACTCCTCGCTGCCGACCATCGCCTCGACCACGGCCGGCAGCGACAGGTCACTGCCCACTCCTGAGATGAGGGCACGGCGTGGCTCCTCCCAAGCGGCACATTCTGCCAGCGTATGCCGCGCCGTGTCCTCCCGACAGTCGATGCAGTGGTGACACCGGGCGTCCGGCTCCCTGTTTATGCGACACAGGTACTTCCCGAAGCAACCATGCCCCGAGAGCACCTGCGTCACCCGAAACGACAGGGAGCCGTGCCTCCTCCCGAGCCAGGGCTCGAGCACTGGCCGGACCGCCTCGATGGTGGCGAGGCCGGCGGTAGGGCGTGAAAGCCTGTCCCGCCATTCCGCCACCAGGGCTGCGCGAAGCTGTGACCGACGCAACTCCACATGTCGCTGCATCAGCCACTCGCCCCGCGCCCTCACTTCCTCGCGCCACCGATACAGTGACGCGAGTACTTTCGCCTCGAGGTCCCAGGGCGGGGATCCGGCCAGTACGCAAGCCGCCTCGTAGGAGATCGTGCGATATCCCCTGATGACTCTGACGGCCATCGCTCTCTGCGGCTTCCGCAGGACTGCGATGCCTCCGGCCGTCAGGTCAGCCGCCCAGATCGGGGCCCCGTAAAGGGCCATCGATCGCACGATCCCCACGTAGAGCCGCCTACAGGCGGCGCTCGGGCCCCCCAGATTGGGAAGCAGCGTTGACAACGCCCCAGCCGCGCCCAACAACTTGGGCGCCAGCCGCCGGAAATGGGGGCCAAAATCCCACCGGCTGTCGAGCACCAATCCTAGGTACTTCATGGTGGACTCGACAGCGATTTGAGCCCCCCCGACCACGATGTGTGATCCCGGCGGCGGCGCCCGCCGGGGGCCATGAAAGATCAAGGCCTCCGACTTGTTGAGGGCAACCTCCAGCCCTAGGCGACGTATGCGACTCACCACCTGTGAGACCGCAGCCGTCGCTAGCAACGCTGCCTCCCGGTACGAGCTCCCCCGGGCCGTGACCAGTGTGTCGTCCGCATAACACGTCAGGTCCACGCCCGGCTGGAGCTCGCCCCGCAGCACCCAGTCGTACCCGATGTTCCACAGGAGCGGTCCTACGACCGAGCCCTGTGGAACACCGCACGACATGCGGCGCTGGTTTCCGCCATCACGTCCCGTGTAGGTGACACACCTCTCCGCCAAATAAGCCCCGACGATGCGGCGGAGGTAGGAAGGCACCCGATGGTAACGCAGTGCCTCCCGAATACAGCTCCAGGGCAGGGTGTTGAAGGCGTTGGAGATGTCCAAGGACACCGCCAACATCACCCCGCCCCGGGACACCGCTTCCTCCGCCAGGACTCTCACCCGCGAAATCGCGTGCATGGTGGAGCGCCCGTGCCGAAAGCCGAACTGGCTCTCGGCCAGGTCAGGCCCCTCTCCGCACAAGTGGCCGACGAGGCGGGCAGCGATTATCCGCTCAAACATCTTACCCACCTCGTCTAGCAACACTATGGGCCTGTACCCGGACGGTGAGTCCGCAGGGCGCCCCGCCTTCCTGAGCAGGACCAGACGACCAGATTTCCACAAAGTAGGAAACTGGCCCTGCTCAAGGCACGCTGTGTAGAGTCCTCTCAAGTGGGGCTCTAGCTCCTTCAGAGCGAGGGCAAGCGCTTGGCCGTGGATCCCGTCGGGCCCCGGAGCCACGTTCTTGGCCCGGAGCCGCGTCACGGCTGCCCCCATCTCTGTTTGTGTCACCTCTGGGACGCTGATGGCGTTCTCTTCTTCTGCAGACTCTGCGGCTGTGGGCAAAGCCATCGGCGGCGGGGTATGCTCCGCTCTTGCCGGGAAGAGGGCTGCGACGACCTCCTCCAGCAGCTCAGGTTGGAGACTCTCCGTGAGTGGAGGCGCCGCGGCTCGAAGTTTCCCTCGAACCACACGATAAGGGCGCCCCCACGGATCTCCGTCTAGAGTCTCCAACATCTCCTCCCTGGCTCGCGTCCTCGCTTCGCCGATGGCCAGCCACAAGGCCTGCTTCGCCGCGCGGTACACCTCATACAGCGCGGCTTCTTCGTCAGGGACCCGACGACGTCTCCTCCGGTATCGGGTGTACCGGCGTCTAACCGCTACGCACTCGACACGTAATTGTGCGATCTCGGTAGACCACCAGTACACCTGGCGCTTTGCTGGATGTGAGTGGACGCGGGGCATGGACGCGTCGCAGATTTGTGTCATCACCCCGCGGAACCACAGCGCCTCCTCTTCGACGTCGATGGGTCCGTTTGTTGCCGACTCCCGGATCCAGGCCTGAACAATAGCGGCCTCCTCGAGAACCTTCCTGTCGATGCGCTTACGCGTCCAGCGCGAAGATCCGGTGAATCCTGAGCCAACCGGGTGGCAACGGTATTAAAAGAATGACAACATAAAGCAAGACATGACTTACTTCGACAAGGAAACCAACTTTTGGATGGACATGGCTGAAGATAGAGACAAGATCAGGAAGGCTGCTAGCGAGAGTTACAAGAAATCAGAAACGGATAGTAGCGAGACCTCAGATGAAGACATTGGAATCAGCAACGTGCAACACAGCATAGCAGTTACACAGAAAAGAGTCGAGAAAGCAACTGGACCTTTTTTTTTTTTTTTGTTTCGGGGTGGAAAATCCTCATGGATGTCCTCCGCCCTGGGGTAGGCGGAGGGCCAGACTCTTACTGACTAAAAACCACCCCGGTGTTCCCCTCCCACACTTGCACCGGGGATCATGGGATCTAATGCGACTTCCACGATCCCCGGCTAGTGCCGGCCCGCCTCTGCGGGCAACCTCAAGTCGGGGGGGGGGGGGGGGGGGGTGAGGTGTTTAAACCCCCCCCGCGACGTCTGAAAGGGGCGCGCGTAGAAAACTACGCGTCGCCACCTCGGGTCCAGTGTGATGGGGGGCGGCGGACGTCCCCAAGTCCGCCGTCCCTGGACCCATTTAGGGGGGCCGGAAGGGGGCGTTGTCTGCCCTCTGCCGACGCCCGGTGCGCCTGCTAAGGGCCGGGTGAGCGGAAGAGATATCCCGCTCCCGTTCCGCAGCCTCCTTCTGCGACACGACTGTTTCGCAGAAGGATACCACCGCGTCCCAGGACTCCTCGCTGCTGACCATCGCCTCGACCACGGCCGGCAGCGACAGGTCACTGCCCACTCCTGAGATGAGGGCACGGCGTGGCTCCTCCCAAGCGGCACACTCTGCCAGCGTATGCCGCGCCGTGTCCTCCCGACAGTCGACGCAGTGGTAACACCGGCCGTCCGGCTCACTGTTTATGTGACACAGGTACTTCCCGAAGCAACTATGCCCCGAGAGCACCTGCGCCACCCGAAACGACAGGGAGCCGTGCCTCCTCCCGAGCCAGGGCTCGAGCACTGGACCGCCTCGATGGTGGCGAGGTAGGGCGTGAAAGCCTGTCCCGCCATTTCGCCACCAGGGCTGCGCGGAGCTGTGACCGACGCAACTGCGTATGTCGCTGCATCAGCCACTCGCCCCGCGCCCTCGCTTCCTCGCGCCATCGATACAGCGACGCGAGTACTTTCGCCTCGAGGTCTCAGGGCGGGAAGCAACTGGTCCTGAGCCAACCTGGCGGCGACGTTGTTAAAAGATGCCACCCATCTCTCCACTATTCCATTGCTTGCTCAAGGATGCATATCCGGTAGGCTCTAATAATCCTTCCTATCCTAAGGGCACGTCTTCCTGACCATTACCGCGCCCCCCCGGTCTACTCTTTGATATGCAATGGTCTCTGTAGTCCCATGAAACATGAGGCTCCAGGGACTAGTGCGAATCCTTGGGTTCATTCGAGCAATCGAGTCTGGTTTAACCACGCTGGGATCGGTGCATTTCATTCATTCATTTATTCCACCTCCCCTTTTATTTTGTTTATAATTATAGTAGTGGATATACGAGGGTATCTGGAGCATTTTTTCCTCATCTTCAGTCTTAATCCAAGTTTCCGAAAATATAATAATATGTAATTACTTGTAGGGAAGCGATAATACATCAACTCGTAAGCTCATCGAATTTTCCAGGTTTTACAATACTGCGAGCGTTGGCATAAAAACATTTTGAAGATTTTTTTGTAAAAATAATATCTGAGTAATTGTTGGTTATTTGGTAGGTTATTTTTTCTTTGGACGACGTTAGTTTTATGAAGTTTTCTTTGTTGTCACTTCTTGTGTTTCTTTAGATGTGACTATTTTGGGTATGCCCCTGATATACTTGATGTTAAGACCACTTTCTCCATTTGAGCTGCGTTGCTGAAGCTCTTTTTTGAAATTTTGAATGTATTTCCGTTAATATGGAGTTTGATCCGAAAATATTTTGATATGTTTTTTATCAATCTTATTTCTATTACGTAGTATGTTTTTTTCTGTGTCTTCAGACGAGAAGCATACTTTTACTGCAATAGTTTTTTCTGGTTTATATTTTCCAAGACGAAATATTCCGGTAGGTTGAGGGCAGCCAATATGTTTTTGCCCAGTTATTTGCAGTATTTCTGCCATATCGTAATCTTGCCGACTGGTTTTAGTATCATTCTGGGATTCAGGAATTCCAACAACTATAATATTTTTGGCTCGGAAGTTTCGTTCTTCGATTTCGGTGAAAATTTCATCATGTGTTGTAGCTGTTTGGATAGAAGATGAAGCTGGCATATTTTTTAAGTTACTAATATCGGCTTCAAGAACCTCTACTTTCTTGTCTGTATTTTCGGCAGCAACAGATAATTTTGATAGTTGGTCTTTTATTTTTTTATTGTCCAGGATAATATTTTGCAAAGTATTGCTAATATTACTGACCTCAGCTTTTATCGCAGCAACATCTAGAGAGAGCTTATTTATACTTTCAGTTTGTTCATTCTTGGAGAGTTTTAATAATTCTAACATTTCAGACATCTGTTTTTTTATTTGAGCGATATCAGACTTGGTCGCTTCATTATCATCGGGTAATTTGCGTTTAATACGAAGAGTAATCTGTGTTGTAGTTTCTTTATGCGATTCAGACAAATTTGGATAAGATCCGCTCTATCAAGATCAATTACTCTACTACGTAAAAAAAAGTAATTCACTGTTGAAGTTTATATTTTTAAAGAACGCCGAGAATAGACACTTACACCAAATGGGATGATCAAATTCCGACTGCAAATTGATCGCGTGTCGTAACCGGGACTTACGGGTATTGTTCTCAAACCAGTTCTCTAGCCCAAGTAGTCGTTATTTTTTTGAAAATTATGAATTTGGTATAATGGACATATGGCCGGTAGATTGTTAGTATATCCGGTGTGCGGTGCTTAGCCTTGAATAGCACAGTTAATCCCTCCACTCCACTCCACTGTTATCTCCTGTTACCAATCCAAACAAATTCAAAGGTCACCCATCCGTAATAAATCCTTATTATACAGTACAGTAATAACTTACAGAATGATTAACTACAGTACGGCAAACTTTAACAAGATTACAACTCCAAATACACTTAATTGGACGAAAACAAGAATGATTAATATCGTTATCGTGACGATTAGGAAATAACAGGAAGGCGACGGATTTGACTTATCTGTTGAACTTGTTGTTGTTTCGTGGAGATTGTTTTTCAGTATTCAATAGTTTAAAGTTGTACTGTGTAAATGAGCCTTCCCATATAAGCCACAATGATCAGTTTGAAAGATGTACTGACAACAAAATACGCGCTTTGAGTTGTTGCAAACACCAGTTCAATTTAAGTACAGGAGTTTTATTGTAATAGCTAAAGCACAAAAGCGTCTTGGGGGACTGTCATATGTAATGTTGGCGTTCCAAAAGACGTGCTGATTCGCAGCTTAGTTTGAATAAATAACTTTTGATTTTGATTTTGAATAACCACGTCTGATAAAAGACTGGGTTATTGCAAAATCTTTATACGAACATAAACGGGAAGCATAGACCGAAACAGACTATAACTTTATATATTCTGTGTACCCCAAATAATTGGCTGTTATTCCTACTACATAAAGGCAAAGATATACATACTAAAACTAGGTAGGTACCTATACAGTTTCTCATTACACTATGTCATCAATGCCCGTATTATCGTTTCCCATCAAACTTAACACCGAAACATAATGATACCTAGAAGTGTCCTATTCGACGTATCATGTTCAGACAGAATAGGCACTAAAACAACATCCCAATCTATCAGCACCGACAGACAATCAAAGCACATAATTAACTACCTACAGTGATTTAAGACTGTATTATGTATGTAGGTAGGTATATGACAAACAGGCTGTGTTTGTACTGAATACCATTACTGTAAGTCAATACACTATCAGATTCACATGTGCATGGTATTTGAGATAGTTTATATGCAATGCCAACCCGCACCGGGCCCGCGTGGTGGATTACGGCCCACTCCCTCTCACAAAGAGGAGGCCTGTGTCCCAGCAGTGGAAACATCATAGGCTGAATATGTATATGCAATGCTATTACGGTGAGTGATGTGTTGTTTTATTTTTATATATATTATAAAAACGAATAGAAATACTTAATAAGAAGAACTTACTTTAAAGAAACGGCAATCGTTTCGTCCAATCGGATTACAAAAATAGTCAGTCTCACAACCCGTCAGCTATAAAACTAGAGCTTCATATTTTAAACTCACTGAACTTACTGTAACGTTTGCATAAGTAGAATACCAATCCAATAAAATCAATCACGGTCAGCAGACAATCCACAAAAATAAAGCGGGCTGGATTTAGACAAATCTCACATTTCTCCACAACAATTTCAATAAAAATTCAGGGCTCGATAACGACCGCAATGCAATCAAAGTAGCCACTCGGCGATCGCATTGTGGACCGACGGCCCAATGGCCCGGGCAAAAAGAATGGCCTGGGCCAAAAGAATGGCCCGCTTTCTCAAGCCAGAGGTTTATCACGATTTCACGAAACACAATTGTCCCGAATCGGGGAACTTATTTCAGAAAATCGACTTCGTTTGTTAAACGTCGTCTTGCAGCACGTAGAATATCTGTCTTGGTGAAAAAAAATCGATCAAGGAACAAAACATAAATTCTAAGAATGCTTTCGAGTTCTTAATTTTGTGACAAGCGGGGTTTGTTTAATTCGATAGATACCTTGAGATCAGTCGTTTGTTGTTTGTTTATAGATTCCTATATCTGGCAAAGCGAGTTTATAAAACCAAGCTAGTATACCTATGGACCTAAAGATTTATGAAATTGAAGGACTTCGTTTTATTTTATTCGTTTTATTTAACGAACCCTGTATCAAAATTATCGAATACAATTTCCCTAAATCGCCCTTAATAGCTGACATTTAAAACGCCCGCAAAACAGCCAACCCTAACCATTAATTTGATTAAAAATCCAGCATCGAACTCATTTTCTCGTCACTAAACCGAACCTGTCCTAGTAAATTGCTTACTTAATTGGAAAAGCTTAAAACCCTTTGATTAAACAACGGATCCGTTCCATTAGTTCGACTATATTCTATAGTTTGTACAATGGACACGTTGGTTTGTGTTTTATCTACCGGAAAAGTGCCTTAAACCTCTTGACCCGTTGTAAAATATGCAGCAGGGATGGCCGGTGTAAAAATGTTCACCCATTTGTCGCTGTGAGGCGGCGAAGCGGCGCGAACAGTTTCAAAAACCTCCAGGGAGGCTAGTGTTCCTAACTAGCATTCTATTTTGTGTGTCTGACTTCTGTTGCAGAACAAAATGGTTGGCAGATAGTTGGCGGTAGTGTTACAGGATTTTAGACTACAAAAAGTTTTCTGACTACCCAACGTAGTATTATTTGAGGTACTTACCTATATTAGTTGTAGCAAGACGACAACGCATTATGTGCCGTAAAAGACACTGGAATAAGGTTTCAATTTACAGTTCTAATACATGCTTCATATATACATGCTGCTCAGAGCATAGTACCTTTCCCCGGAATGGTCATGCTCATGTTATGTTCTCGTACAAGTGGGTCAAGTGCAATCAAACTTGTCCAATACACTTCAAAGATCACATGAACGTGACGTCTAAGTTACGAATCACTTAGGACTTAGGTAACACTCAAGAATAACTAGGTACTATGAAGTTGGTGTTAATTACACTATATCATTTAGTAGAAAAGGTAAGATTTTCGCAAAATGGAACCCCAAAAAGAAAACACGATCAACCAATTACCCAACTTCTATAGGAATCCAATCAGGAATCCTGATTCGTAAATACTGTTCATCGAGCAATATGTAAGAGGTTTAATAAGTAATATTAGGGATTGATACGGACCAATAATGCTCGATTGGTTCCTTTCGGAATTCCGGAACAGTCATAGTAAAGAATAATAGATTTGTTTCCCATTGCTTATTTCTTGAAGAATGTGTCTGTGTCTCAATTCAAAACCTGACCTCATAGCTTTAGCCTCTATAGTAAATTTATATTAGATTGACTTTGTCTCTGTCTGTTTGATAGGTAAAATCAGGGAAATAATTTTTTATCGAATTGACACGCTACGACAATTTGCTTTATTATAGCCATTTCATACAATGTGAATTAAATATAGCTGCGCCCCGCGGTTTCACACGCATAAGTCTCGATCCCATGGAAATATCGGGACAAAAAGTATCCTTTGTCCTAACCCCGGTCATGGTCAATTTCATCCAAACCCGTTCAGCGGTTTTAGCGTGAAAGCGTAACAAACAAAAATACAAGAAAATCAAACCATTTCTCTTTATATATAATATTAGTTCAGATTTAAGTTCGTAGTCAATTTTATACACAATTAATTTTTTTGACTAAAACTTCTTCATGGGACTTTTTGCATAAATTACGTCATCATCATCATCATCATTTCCGCTGAAATACATCCACTGCTGGACATAGGCCTCCCCCAAGCACCACCACTTCGACCGGTTTTGTGCTTCCCGCATCCAGCGGATTCCTGCGGCCTTCACAAGGTCATCGGTCCATCTTGTAGGAGCCTTCCAACGCTACGACTTCCGGTACGCGGTCGCCACTCCAGAATCTTTCGGCCCCATCGTTAATATGTTCAGCAATGTGCCCTGCCCACTGCCTTTGAAGTTTGGCAATTCTTCGGTCTATGTCAGTAACCTTGGTTCGCCTGCGGATCTTTTCATTTCTGATTCGATCATGTAGGTAAACTCCAAGCATAGCCCTCTCGGGGTGCGTGCAGAAAACCTCCTCGTGTGCCTGATTGCTGCTGGTTCTCTTCGAATACGTTCGGGGGAAAGAGCAGTCGTTGGGCCGGTGCATCCTGGGCACGGCCAATAGTCTCCCCATGTTTCGGAGAGGGTATTGACCGTGGCAAATTTCTGCGTGGCGGGGAGCTTCATGCTCGATCGTCGGTCGTCCATCCCCCGCTGTGCTTACAGAGGGCAGGTCGAGTGGGCGAAGAGTGGCGGTGCTTGCTGTGCACTTACCCTGCCAGCGAGCTAGCAGCAGGAGAATCGATTCTTCTGCCTGCAACCGTCGAAATCGTAATCGGTAAAGAGATCACAGTCAAATTTTGTGGCTTGGAACGGGACGAGGATCTTGGCTTGATCGCCCGGATCGCGAGGAAGATAACCTCTATAAAAATTCCTCTAATATCAAGTTTTGGTGCGTGGCGAGGATATGAATGGCTGAGGAGTAGTGTCATCTGCAACTTCGTAGTTGTAGGTGGCGCATCAGTCGTTAGCGCACCCCCAGCCAGGGTACCAGTGGACCCCCTGGTTGAGTTACAAATGTACACTTGCCTAGGGACAGGGGGTGAACCTGTAGTGACCTACACTTAAGTCTAATTGAATTAAAAGTAACACTAAATTAAATATAAACTATGTATTCCTTAAATTTAACTAATTATAATTCATATACACATATTTACAAAAGAACTTAAAACTAGACTTATTTATAATCAACATTTAGAATAAAACTATTTACAATAATTAACTTAATGTTCAATGAACAAACAGACAAGTACAAACATTTTATTAGTAGCTAATTACTTATCAGTTGGCCGGCGCAGCTATGACGCGTCTATTGTTCTAGCGGCGACCGGTCGCTCGCGCTACGTCATGCGAGCCGTGTGCGTGAGCGGGACAGCATAATCGTGCGTTGCACTCACGCACCCGCGCCGTACAGATGACGCGCGCGCACCGTAACTTGCCAGTATCTAGTCGGTATGCTCACTACGCGCATAACTACATATTGTACCACGCGATCCTAGTTTCACCGTGCTAACTAGCAACCCTTGAGGCTTCTTGTATTTAAGACTATCTGTGTATTCGTGCTGTTCTCGGCTATCTACATTTCTAACACTCCTTCTTAACTAAGTGTAACTCTTGTGTGTGTGAACTGAAACCTGTGTCTGTGTATTTAATAAACTATCATTCTTCTTCCTGTGTACTTGGGATTTATTACCGCACATACCCTCACACACTACAAACCTAGGTGTACTTTTAGATCCCCCACACTCGTGGGAACAGAATGGAAAAAAATAACTTAAAAACAGCTGGCAGACAAGGGGAGGAGAGTGATGCGGGGTCGGAGTCCGACGCCGTATCAGGCGGAGAGAGCTCTGGGAGCTCGCAGCAAAAAGAGGTGTTGGAGAGGAGTCGAGAGTTCAGGCGAACCTCGAAGCGGCCCAACTCGGGGTCTTCCTCCGACAAGGGTGTCGGGCGGAGGAAGAAGATCTACTGCAGCCGGCGGGGTGGAGCCCGAGGTGGTAAAGGGGTTAAAAGAGGGCCCCCACTAAGGACGCAGGTAAGCCGGGCCGGGCTGGCCCTGCCGAGCTGACCAGCCCGGCCGGGCTACCCGGCCCAGCCCAGTTGGCTTAGCGACCCAAGAGCCTCCGAAGAGGGGTCTCCCTCTGAGGTTTCTCGAGGTGGGCCGGACGCCGCTGGCGGCCCCAATTCGGAGCGTGTGGCCGGGTTCGCAGAGGTCGTGCTAGTCCTGATCAAGGGTGTGGCCGTGAAGAGGCTCAAGTCCTCTAAGGACCAGGCCATATCCGCGGCCACGGCCTCGATTGTGGCGGCAGCGGAGGCCCTTCACCTAGGGCCTCCTTCAGACGTCATGTCGGAGATTCAGGCGGAGGTCGCCCGCATGACAGCCGCCATGGAGCTTCTCAAAAAGGAGAATGAGGAGCTCCGAGTGGACCTGGCTGGGCTCAGAAGAGCCGACTCCCAAGTGGAGCCGCAGGGAGGGCAGCAACATAGGCAGGGGCGGCCCGTGCCTGCTGAAGACCGGGTGTTGACCCTGGTGCGGCAGGAGATGGCTTCCTTGCGGAGTTGTTTCTCCACTCTAGAGGCCATTGGCGGTGAGCCAGCCGGCCTCGGGCCAGCGCAAAGCCCCATCGTATTCTGCCGCCACACCTGCCACAGCCAAACCGGGGTCGCCGGAGCAGCCAAAGGGCGGGGCGAATACGCGGGCCGCGAAAGCTCCAGCCACAGAGGCGAGGACTCCGGCCCCGGCGGCGAGGGCCCCAGCCCTGGCGGCGAGGGCTCCGGTAGCGAGACGGCCGCCCCCGCCTCCTAAATCTCTTCCGGCCGATGCCGAATGAGAAGTAGCCGGGGAGAAGAGGAAGGCGGCTAAGGCTAAAAGGTCGGCCAAAAAGGGGAAGAGCCGGCAACGGCGCAAGGAGCGAACCGCCGCGGCTAGGCTTCTCGCCCCGAATTCCGCAGCAGCAGATAGTGATCACACTACAGCCGTATGCGGAAAAGAAGGGCGCGACCTATAGGACCGTTATGGCGAAGGTGGGTAAGGTGGTGCGCCTTGAGGAGCTCGGCGCTGCCACCGGCCTAAAGATGAAGATAACGGCGACTGGGGCCCGAATGGTGGACGTCCCCGGTGCGACCAGAGGCCCGGCCGCTGACGCAAACCGTTACGGTGAGCTGCCCCGTGTCGGCGGCCAAAAAAATCGGCAGAGAGGGCCAAAGGTTATTGTTGGGCTGGGTATCCACGCAGGTTAAACTGCTGGAACCCAGACCTCTGAGGTGCTTCCGCTGCCAGGTGGGCAACCACATGCAAGCGAATTGCACCTCGGAGGTGGACCGCAGCGGTCTTTGCTACCGCTGTGGTCTACCCGGGCACAAGGCCGGCTCGTGCAATGCCACGCCGCACTGTGCTGTATTTGCGGCGGCTGGCAAGCCGGTCGAGCACCGGATGGGGGGCAAGGCCTGCGCCCCAACCACCAAAACCAGGGCCAGAGGCAAGCCCTCCGCCACCGCTGTCACCACCGCAGCCGCCACCACTGCCACCGCCGCTGCCGCCTCCACCACCGCCGTCGTTGCCGTCGCCACCGTAGCCGCTGCGGCAGGCCCCTCTCAGGGGGCTGGGAAGGAGGCTCATGAGGAGGCTGACATGGAGTGCCAATAATGGCCCCATTACGCCTCCTCCAGGCAAACATCAACCACTGCGCCACCGCTCAGGATCTGTTGCTCCAGAGCATGGCGCAGTGGTCGATTAACATCGCCGTGGTCGCTGAGCCGTACTTTGTCCCACACAGAGATGACTGGGTGGAGGACCTGAGCGGCTCAGTGACCCTAATTTCGTCGGCCGCCGCCGGTACCCCGTCCCTCGAGGCTGTCAAGAGAGGACGGGGCTGCGTAGCCGCACGGTTCGGGGAGATTGTCGTGGTAGGGGTCTACTTCTCTCCGAACCGTACTCTTGCCGAGTTCCACAACTCCCTTGCGGAGTTGAGAGACGTCGTCGTTGGGTTTGGTTCCCTCCCCGTGTTAGTCCTCGGGGACTTCAACGCCAAGAATTTGGCTTGGGGTTCACGGTTAACGGACACACGGGGCAGGATGGTGGAGGACTGGGCTCTGGAGACAGGCCTGGTCGTCCTAAACCGGGGTTCTGTCCCCACGTGTGTGCGGATGCGGGGTGAAACAGTGGTGGACATCTCGTTCGCCAACCCCGCTCTGTCGCCGCGTGTAGCTGACTGGCGCGTCATGGAGAGGGTGGAGACCTATTCCGATCACCGGTATATACAGTTCGACGTCTCCGCCCAGACCTCGGACGCGCCGGTCCGACGGGCCCTGAGTGGTCCGCGGTGGGCGCTGAAGCAGCTGAACCGGGAGCTCCTCCTGGAAGCCTCGATCGTGCAGGCCTGGGTGTCACCACCGGACAGGCCTGCCGACATCAACGACGAGGCGAAGTGGTTTCGGGAGGCCATGTCCGACATATGTGACGTGGCAATGCCCCGGGTCCAGCCTGGACGTGCCTCGCGCCAGGTGTACTGGTGGTCGCAGGAGCTGACGGCACTGCGCACTGCGTGCGTTGCTGCGCGACGCCGGTACACCCGGCACCGCAGGCCTCGTATCGAACCTCCGGATACGGAAGCCATCCAGGCGGATCTGTACGAGGGGTACAGAGCGGCGAAGACCGCCCTCCAAGCGGAGATCCTGTGAGTCAGGGTTTTGGCCCGCAAGGAGTCGCTGGGGACTCTGGACAGGGACCCGTGGGGACGCCCGTACAAAGTGGTGCGGGATAAACTCCGCCCATGGGCTCCCCCACTGACGCAGAGTCTCCGGCCCCAGCTTGTGAAGGACGTGGTGAGCGCTCTGTTCCCTTCCCGAGGGGAACACTCCTCCCCGTATTTGGCTCCGCCTACTGCGGTGCCTGGTGCGGACCACACCGCCGACGACGACGATGCTCCGGAAGTGACCGAGGGAGAAATGAGAGCGGCGGTACGCAGGCTTATTGCCAAAAATACCGCCCCAGGACCCGACGCTTACCTGGGAAGGCCTGGGTCCTGGCCTTGGAGGCTCTCGGGCTTCGAATTAGGGGCTCCTAAGCGCATGCTTGGAGAGGGGCCAGTTCCCGCTTCGTTGGAAGACGGGGAAATTGGTCCTCATAAAGAAAGCAGGGCGCCCTGCGGACTCTTCGTCCGCTTATCGGCCAATCGTGCTGCTTAACGAGGTGGGCAAGCTCTTTGAAAGAGTCAATGCAGACCGCCTCGTCGGCCATCTGGTGCGGGTGGGGCCGGATTTGGCGGAGAGCCAGTTTGGTTTCCGCAGAGGGCACTCTACGGTGGACGCCATCATGCGCGTGCGAGCCCTGACGACGGGGAGTACTGTTGCCTAGGGTGGGGTCGACTTGTCGGTGTCTCTAGACATCGCCAATGCCTTCAATACCATGCCCTGGAGTTGCATCAGGGAGGCACTCCGGTACCACCGGATGCCGACCTACCTCTGTCGTGTGGTCGAGGCCTATTTGACGGACAGGGCCGTCAACTACCCCGGTCACAAGGGAGTGTGGAACCGGCAAGAGATGTCGTGCGGTGTCGCACAGGGAACGGTCCTGGGGCCGCATCTGTGGGACATCGGATACGACTGGGTGCTGCGCGCTGACCGCCCTAGCGGCGTCAGCGTAGTGTGCTACGCTGACGACACGTTGGTCCTGGCGCAAGGGAGGTCGCACCAGGCGGCGGCCGAAGTAGGGCACGCGGGGTTGCGACAATCGTCGAAACGATCCTGCAATAGGGACTCGAGGTGGCCTTGCACAAGTCCGAGGCCATGTGTTTTCATGGTCCTCGGAACGCGCCACCGTTGGGGTCCCAAATAACGGTAGGAGGGGTTTCTATCGGCGTCGAGTCGACGATGAAGTACCTGGGACTCGTCCTCGACAGCCGGTGGAACTTCGTGGAGCATTTCCGACGTTTGGCTCCCAAAGTGGAGCGGGCAGGCGCTGCATTGAAGCGGCTCCTGCCCAATCTAGGGGGTCCAAACGCCTCTTGCCGGAGGCTCTATGCGGGGGTCGTGCGGTCCATGGTCCTCTACGGGGCTCCTGTATGGGCGCGCTCTCTGGCGCTGCGGCCAGCCCGCCGGTTGAGCGCGGCCCAAAGGGTCATGGCCATCCGGATGGTCCAAGGATACCGCACGGTCTCCTGTGAGGCAGCAAACTTCCTTGCCAGATTGCTGCCTTGGGATCTGGAGGCAAAAGTCCTTGCGCACGTATGGGAGTGGCGCGAGGAGGCGAAACGCCGGGGCGCGGCACATCGGACGCAGCTCCGGCGGGATCTCATGGCGTCATGGAAAGTACGGTTGTCGCAACCCAGTGCTGGGCACGCCACGATTGCGGCGATAAGTCCCCTCTTTGAGGAGTGGCTAGAGAGGTGCCACGGCGTCCTCACCTTCCGCCTGACGCAGGTCCTCACCGGAGACGGCAGTTTCGGGAGGTTCCTGTGTCGGATAAGGCGGAAGGAAACGTCCGGGTGTCACCACTGTGTGGATCGCCCGGAGGAAACGGTGGAGCATACGGTGGAGGTCTGCCCGGCTTGGGCAGAGCACCGCCATGTCCTCGTGGAGGCGATTGGCGGCAGAGACCTCTCGCGTCCGGCCCTGGTTCAGGCCGTGGTACGGAGCGAGAGGGCATGGGCATGCGTCACCTCCTTCTGCGAAGCAGTAATCCTCGCGAAGGAGGAGGCGGGACGGTTGAGAGAAAGTCAAGTTTCGCGCCCTCTCGCCCCTAGCCGCCGCAGGAGACGCCCAGGGCATCGGGAATCCCGGGCGGATTTCCGGCCACCGTAGGCGCGGGCTTGCGGACGGTGAGCAATGGGTAGCTCACCGTCCGGTAAGGTCCAGGCCCGGGTCGACGGCGCGTTGTATTCCACGCGCGCCTCAAAGAGATGTAACAGCACATAGGTAGGGGTCCACTAGGGCCGATGCCTGCCGGGGTCGCGGGAAGGTACTTATGGGTCACCGAGGCCCCCGCAACACAGGCAACAGGAAAGAATATGGGTGGGTTTTAGTCAGTACGAGTCTGACACACCCTCCCGCTCCACCCAGAGCGGGAGAAGTTATTTGATGATTTCCCACCCTCAAAAAAAAAAAAAGCCCTCTCTATTGCCCTTTGAGTGAATAAATTATGTAAACATGGCTAACATTTTTTAATCTGTATATAAAATAATGATATAACGTATATTAACAAAAACAAGCTAGCCTTTGTCAGTACACTGCCCGCTGGCTGTGTTATCAGATTATTTCTACACTTGACCTGTTTCTTACGCTTCGTGGAATCTCACCAGAATCTATTTGACCAAGGCTTTCACACCGATGCCATGTGAAAGATAATTTTAGAACGATTGACCTATAAATCTCTCATAGATACGTGGCCATTGGTTGCTCGATTTATTTAAGAAATTCATAAGTAATTGATGGCACATCTAATAACCTCTGCAACCTCTGAAATTACTAAGTAGATCAGATAAAAATATCAAAAAACCGTTGCACATTTGGCCGTAATTACACAGGAACTCCCTTCAAACTTGACGATGTCAATAACGACGTGCTTGCAGGTGGCAGACATATCGTAGGGTCGCGGGAAGGTACCAAAGGGTTACCGAGGCCGCTGGCAACACAAGTAACGGAAGGAATACGGGTGGGTTTTAGTCAGTAAGAGTCTGACACACCCTCCCGCTCCGCCCAGAGCGGGAGAAGTTATTTGATAATTTCTCAGAAAAAAAAATACACTCTGTCACCATCATCCCATCATCCCCATACATTTCTCACCCAAAAAAAAAAAAAGGTGTCAGACATGTATGATGGTAGGTATGCATATCATGGTCGTCATCTGCCCAGCCTTTTCCCAACTATGTTGGGGTCGGCTTCCAATCTACCCGGATGCAGCTGAATGCCAGTATTTTACATAGAGCGACTGCCTATCTGACCTCCACAGCCCAGTTACTGGGTAACACGATACCCCTTGGTAAGACTGGTTGTCAGACTTTCGGGCTTCTGACGACCCGTAACAACTGTCTAAGATCTACAAATGACAGCCGGGACTAACAACTTAACGTTATGTAAAGATGGACCAATCCACGGATCAACAGCGGCAAGCGCTTAACCTGATCGATTGACCCGTGGGACTGTTGTTACTTAGCCACAAGCCCCACAAGGTGTTACCACCGTACATATTTCTCAATGGTGGTAGGTTAGTTAGGTAGCTCTCTCACAAGAACATCTTCAACCAATACCTGTACTGTAATTACATATTTTTATTCTAAAAACAAGTTGGGGAAAAATATGTGTCATATCGCTCAGCATAATGCTGCGACCCTATGCGAGACAGAGCCCTAGCGCTGGTTTTCAGCGACAGTCGGCGCACGATGGGATATTTTAACGATCTAGTTGGTCAAAATTATCTACGTTACTAATTGGTTCTGAAACCGATTACTAAGGCTTTCTGTGCCTAACTGCGATAGGTTGGGTAAATAAAAGCAGATTTATGCTGTGTAATAGACATAAGTATGTATTAACATAATCAAAGATATAAAAATATGAAAACATGTGAGTAAAAGATAACACCTACAATTTTACATAAAACAAAGTACGTAATTTACATAAAATTCACTGTTTAATTTTAATTTGGACCAATACTCCCCGTATTGGTCCAAATTTACAAGGTAATTCTCCATAAATTCAAGTTTTTTATTGAAATCAGGTAGGTCTTGGTGTTGCATTCTCTCAAAAATGTATTTTCTGGTTAATAGTCTTACATCTGAAGGACCTGAAATTAAAAAAAAAAATACGGAAATTGGTCATTGAGTTCAATTGAATTATAATATATTTGGATATTCACATTTGAAACTATATACCACACTTTAAGGGACCCAATTTTTCCCGTGATAAATAAAAAGTGCTCTCAATTACTCTCTGAAAAGACCCCAAACTATCAATCAAAGTCCCCTCAAAATCAGTTCAGTTTTTTCAAAGATTAGCCCGGACAAACATAAAAAACCTTGTATTTTATGTATTTCTATACTGTATTACTTTATAACATGTTGTGATATTTCATGAAATCGGACTAAGTCGGAACAGATTATTACTTTTCTAGAAAATAGTGACATGGGGCTACCAATATACTTTGAAAAGAGAGCCGGGACGCACCCTGATATACAACTAATCCTCCAATCTTTGTAAAAAAATTGTTAAGAATATATAATAAATTTCTCTTATCAGTTAAATAAAAAAAAATAGGAACAAACATTGTTGTGATGATAAAAGTATTACTAATATATTCTTACATACCTGCTTCTGCCATATTTATCACAAAATCTCTCAGGAAAGTAACACAAATTATAAAAAATAACTTCGAAAATGTTGAAAAATAACTGTTGCGAAAGATACAAGCGATAGACGATCGAGAGTCGACTGTCGTTACAGGCGGCCGCGCGGGTGGAGGGGCGCGCATACGCGTTCTTTGTGTGGCCCAGTCATTGTATTTTGTAACACAGGTATTCTTTTGTCTGGATTTCACTATTTTGGAATTTGATTAATGGCCAGCTAGATCGCCTAAATACCCCTTAGTGCGGCGTTGACGTTATGACGCAACCCTTGCAGCATGTAGTGAGATAAAAATAACAAAATATTTCATCAAATAAATACAATTTATACTTAGTTCGTAATGTTTAAATAAATAAAACATTAAAAGTGGCAACATTTCGTACCTTTGGCAACGAACGATTATTGCATTTTGTGTGCGCAGTTGTAATAACACTTTTTGACATTTTGACATATTGGTTACGTAGTAAATAACATGGCGAAACAGTTTTTCATTAAACTTATAGGTGCAACAATATCGACATAAAATAAAAGTATAAAAGCTTATTTTAGTAACTAACATTTTTCAAGGTAGTTACTCAGATTTCACTGTTTAATTTAACTCTATTATTATTATTGTTACACCTTATCAACTACATGTTGCACTGACCCCAAATATAGATTGAGTTTTAAGGGCACGAGAATGAAGGCTCTTACAGACTGGGGCGATATCGCGGGCGCGACAGGCAGAAATATCCCTGTCACGCCCGCGATATCGCCCCAGTCTGTAAGATCCTTGATGATAAGGTTATTAAAATATCACAAACTTTTTTAGGGTTCCGTAGTAAACAAGGAACCCTTATAGTTTCGCCATATCCGTCTGTCTGTCTGCCTGCCCCGGGCTTAGCTCAGAGACTCTTAGTACTAGAAAGCTGTAAGGGATGGCATGTAAGGGAGGTACTCTAAAAACATTTTTTTAGGGTACCTCCCTCACACGTAAAATGGGAACGATTTTTTTTTCTCGTCTATCTATGGTGTGGGATATTTGTGGACAGGCCGTTCAAAAATAAAAACTCCGTTTGCGTAATATTAAGCTATAAAGTGCATATTTTTGTTAGAGTCAAGTGTGCGGGGAGCACCAGCAAGCTAAATGGTTGTTATGGATATTTGTGATAAAATTCATGGCAGTAGTATACATATATAACGAAGTTAAAGGAAAACTATCACAGCAAAGTAGGCTTTACAATTTAACGAGTAATAATCGACCAACTTACATTTGCAGTTGGAGATTTGACCGTGACGTATATCGATGTATGGGAGAACATATTTTTCAACTAATGTAAGTTTGTTTTTGAGATAAATTCATTCCAACTACAGAACCCTTCATTGTGCGTGGTCTGACACGCACTGGGACGGTTTTTATATTATAAGGTGTGACGAAAGACCAGATAGGCAGTCACACCATGTAAAATACTGGTATTCAGCTGGATACGGTTAGACTGGAAGCTGACCTCAACATAGTTGGGATAAAGCTAGGCAGATGATGATAAACGTAGTAAAACATGTCATTAACACGCTCGAACACGTCATTTTAACTTTATCTTTGCAAAAAAAACATCCAACACGGGGAAAGCAACGAACTTTTTGTAAGTACGACACACTACAAAGTCAACAGTGTGCGCTAACCCTAAGCTCAAATAACAGTAAGCCTCAGCTGAACAAATAAAGTGGAATTTGCATGTCTGATTAGGAATAATGTCAGGTGCAATTTGAAAAACCGTTTCAGTGAACTTGTACCTATTGTTTATTTTACGGTTTCTCATTGGTCTATAGAGAAATCTTTCGTTGAAAACCTGTAAGGCTTCACAATTCCAATTAAATAGATAGATGAAAACTTAAGTGGCAGTGGGCAGGCCACATTGCTCGCTGAACAAATGGCCGATGGGGCCGAAAGGTTCTGGAGTGGCGACCGCGTACCGGAAGATGTAGTGTTGGAAGGCCTCCTACAAGGTGGACCGATGACCTTGTGAAAGCCGCAGGAATCCGCTAGATGCGGGAAGCACAAAACCGGTCGAAGTGGCGGTGCTTGGGGGGGCCTATGTTCAGCAGTGGACGACTTTCGGCTGAAATGGTGAATGATGAGATAGATGGATAATTTATTTATTGCACACAAAATAAATAGCACAAAACACAAAATCACAATAATAAAATGATAATAATATAAAAAAAAACAAATTGCAAAAATATTTTAAAGAAATAAAGTGACACTTTGAGACCATGACACACTTTTAATCCGACAATACATGATAAGGTGTGCGTCTTAAGTTAATACTTAACAAGGAAAGAGTTACCTATGTCCAGCAGAGGTCGGCTATAGGATGATGGTGTTAAATATTCTGAGGAGTAGGAAAAATCATCTTAGTTAATTTTTTTTCTTTCTTAACAATAAATAATCTCAGTAAACTTTCATAGCTATCGTAACATCTACTCCATTTGTAAAGCAGACAGATACAAGTTAAAATCATGAAAAGATAATAAACGAAGTTTGCTCATAAAATCTGCGAAAGTAACCTAATGTGCGCTGTTATAATTTCTAACGTAACCATAATATCGTGAAGTTAAAGTTAAGTTAAGTAAAGTAAACAATTATTTGCATAGATTGTAGGTAAAGTAAATACGATATTACAGTTAAAATATGGGAGACACTTGTACAATCTACCTTATATTAGGTATGCACATTATTGTAAAAATGAGTGAATTGATATAAAAAGAAATGCAGTGATGACACATTATGTTTGCAGTATTATAGTTGAACAGTAGTCGGTATGAAACATTAATCTAAATATCTACGATACAATAGTTATAAAATTAAATAAGTCGAATAAATGTCATAATTAGGTTTGCCAAATTAAATTACATTAAATCATTCAGCACATAAGTCATTGTCATTGAGAATGTCTTTCACAGAATAATACCATTTAACAATTAATACTGCTGTCAGTTTCTTTTTTAAGTTTTAAATTGTGTCATTTTTAATTATATTAGGTATTTTATTATATATTATTGGGCTCATACTAATAACACTTTTTTGTAGCCAGTATTACAACTATCAACGTGTAGTAAATATTTATACTTACTTCTTATAGGTCTCTTTCTATCTTTGGACATCGCAGAGAAAAGGTTAATGTTATATTTAACGAAAATTGCGACTTCTAAAATGTACATCGCCGGGAAAGTTAATAGTTTGAGGGACTTAAACACAGGATCGCAACTATTCGTCACTTTCATATTAATTATTGCCCATAAGCAACGTTTTTGGGCCTTGAACACATGCTCTCTTAGAGTAGAGTTTCCCCAAAAGATTATTCCGTATCTTAAACTGGACGCAACTACTGTTGTGGTGATGTTAACCTTTTTCGCTAGATTGTATAGGACATACGCGGATATGCTCAATTTTTTACAAACCTCTTCTGCTTGAGGTTCCTAAGTCAATTGACTCCCTATCAGTATACCTAAAAATTGTACAACTTGTACTTGATTTATATTACAGTTATTACATTCTATTATTACACGTGGTACTGATGTGCGTCGATAAAAATGCATTACGTCTGTTTTTTGCAGGTTAATTACTAAATTATTTTCAAGCGAATTTAAAATATTTTTAAGAGTATTATTTATGTCCTGTTCATATTTATGTATGTCTGTACATTTAATTATTACGGTGCTGCCATCAGCGAACAAGACCATTGTGTTTTTAATGCGGTGTGGTAAGTCATTTATATATAGTAAGAATAAAACTGAGCTAAGAACTCCACCCTGAGGTACGCCTTGTCTGACAACTCTTGCTTCGGATATGTATTTCTTCTCACGCAGTAGTGTTCGTACAAATTATATAGATATTTCCGTATATTGTTTACGGTCACATATGTATATATGATTTAAAAAGATTAAGTACGTTTCCTCTTCCCCCATACATATAGAGCTTATCAAACAGGCTTTTTTTTTTGGATGGGAAATCATCAAATAACTTCTGAACCGCTGAAACCGCTCTGGGCGGAGCGGGAGGGTGTGTCAGACTCTTACTGACTAAAACTCACTCGTATTTTCTCCGTTACCTGTGTTGCCAGAGGCCTCGGTAACCCTTTAGTACCTTCCTGTGATCCCAGCAAGCATCGGCCCTAGTGGACCCCTACACTTGTGCTGACGACATCTCTGTGAGGCGCGCGTGGAATACAACGTGCCATTGACCCGGGCTTGGTCCTTACCGGACGGTGAGCTACCCATTGCTCACCGTCCGCAAGCCCGCGCATACGGTGGCCGGAAATCCGCTTGGGATTCCTGACGCCCAGGGCGTCTCCTGCGGTGGCAAGGGGCGAGAGGGCGCGAAATTTGCCTTTCCCTCAACCGTCCCGCCTCCTCCTTTGCGAGCATTACTGCTTCGCAGAAAGAGGTGACGGCTACCCATGCCCTCATGCTGCCCTGGTTCAGGGCATGGTACCATGAACCAGGGCCGGACGCGAGATATCTCTGCCGTCAATCACTTCCACGAGGACACGGCGGTGCTCTGCCCAAGCCGGACCGACCCCCACCGTATGCTCCACCGTGTCTTCCAGGCGATCCACTCAGTGGTGACACCCGGGCGTTTCCTCCTGCCTTATCCGATACAGGAACCTCCCGAAGCTGCCGTGTCCAGTGAGGCAGAAGGTAAGGACGCCGTGGCACCTCTCTAGCCACTCCTCAAAGAGGGGACTTATCACCGCAATTGTGACGTACCCAGCACTGGGTTGCGACAACCGTACTCTCCATGTTGCCATGAGATCCCGCCAGAGCTCCGTCCACTGTGCCGCGATTTGTCGCGGCAGCAGAGTTAAAAACAGTATGGCTTCACCAAGGGACGTTGTACGACTGATGCTGGTGTGACCTTATTAAAACACATATTTACGGCGTGGGAAGAGGCCCAAGATGCAATAGGAATATTTTGTGACCTCTCCAAGGCATTTGATTTCGTCGACCACGAAACATTACTCTTGAAACTTAAGCATTACGGACGTGGAGACCTTGCGCTCAGTTTAGTAAAATCTTATTTATATGATAGACAGCAGCAAGTTCAAATAAATGGTGTCAATTCACTCGACTTAAAAGTAGAAATGGGTGTTCCACAAGGCTCGATATAAAACACAAATGGTGTTATTTGCTGACGATACTTCCTTAATTTTTAAAATTAATAGACGTGCATCAAATTTTGACGACGTAAATAACGCCCTATTGCAGTTCCAAAATTGGTTCACTGCTAATAATTTAGTATTAAATGGGAAAAAAACTAAGTGCATAAGATTTTCGGTCATCATCATCATAATCATAATCAGCCTATAATGTTCCCACTGCTGGGACACAGGCCTTCTCTCTGTGAGAGGGAGGGATTTTCTTTACCAAATGTCAAAAGTAGTATTTGTGAGATAGTATTGAATCAAGAGAAATTAGAATTCGTCGATAAAACTGTTTTCCTGGGGATTACGCTCGACTCAAGGCTTCAATGGGGGCCTCATTTAACTTCCCTTGCAAGATTAGCAGCATATGCTGTGAGAAAAATCCGTCAATTTACTGATGTTGATACCGCACGGCTAGTATATTTTAGTTACTTTCACAGTATTATGTCGTACGGCATTTTACTATGGGGACGGGCTGCAGACATCGAGTCTATTTTTATTCTGCAGAAAAGAGCCCTCAGATCCATATATGGCCTCCGCAGGTACGACTCTCTAAGGGAACTGTTTAAAGAAATTAACATCATGACGGTACCTTGTCAATATATCTATGAAAACATCATGTACGTAAGGAAAAATCTACATCTTTTTAGTAAAAGGTGAAAGACACAATTATATCACTAGAAATAGGGACCAATTAGTGCAACCAAGTTTCAGGCTGGCTAAAGTAGACTCATCTTTCATGGGGTACTGTTTAAAATGTTACAATAAAATACCTCCTCACATACTTCAACTGAATGAAACAAAATTTAAATCTAGTATAAAACGCACACTATACAGCCAAGCATATTATAAATTGGGGGATTACATTGCTGATAAAAATGCTTGGCTGAACGCTGGTCCTGCTCCACAAGGGCGCAAAAACTAATTGATCAGGTATTGAAAATAGTGTTGGAGCTGCTGAAGATTTTAAAAACTCTCTTTGCATTGTATAAATTCAATCTCTTAGTATTGTATAGCTGCACAGCACATTGTTATGTGAGTACTACGTACTATAAAGCTGCTGCCATTTACTGGATATGTGTATGTCTTTCATTGACTTGAATGTGTCCTGGCGGCTGGGAGTATGTCGTGCTCACTCTAATGTCTCGCTGATGGTGGCGCGTGTGTTGGATCATTTAGCTCCCTTCAAAATGGTTGAGCTGAATGGTGCTGATCCACGCGTCATGTTCGTGAACGCGCGCCGTCAGTAGAGACTGGTCATCTCTTAGCTGCCACGGCTTATTTTAATTTTAAATTTTGAATTGCTTTTTTTTTTTGTTGTAATTTTTTTATTACGGACGCTTTTGCATCGTTCTCACATGTATAATTTCAAAATGAATGATGTAAACAATATTTTGTAACCATAATACGTTGATTTAAAAGAGTGTCCGTGGAGTTTCTTGCCCGTTCTTCTCCATAGGTACCTACTACGATTTGGAATGGGCAACTAGCTTCATCTTTCTGACTAACTGACCGAACCCTTGACAGTTTTAAAGTGCCTGTAATTGGTTTATTTGAAATAAATGCTTTGAGTTTGAGTTTGAGTTACGCCCCGGCGTTTCGCCTTCGCGCCACTCCCATACGTGCGCGAAGACTTTTGCCTCCAGATCCCATGGCGGCAATCTGGCAAGGAGGCGCGGTGCCTCACAGGAGACCGTGCGGTATCTCCGGACCAGCCGGATGGCCATAACCCTTTGAGCCACGCTCAACCAGCGGGCTGGCCGCAGCGCCAGTGAACGCGCCCACACAGGAGCCCCGTAAAGAGCCATGGACCGCACGACCCCGCGTAGAGCCTGCGGCAGGAGCTGTTTGGACCCCCTAGATTGGGCAGCACCCGCTTCAAAGCAGCCCCTGCCCGCTCCAGTTTGGGAGCCAAACGTTGGAAATGCTCCACGAAGTTCCACCGGTTGTCGAGGACGAGTCCCAGGTACTTCATCGTCGACTCGACACCGATGTAACCCCTCCTACCGTTATTTGGGATCCCGACGGTAGCGCGTTCCGAGGGCCATGAAAACACATGGCCTCGGACTTGTGCAGGGCGACCTCGAGTCCCAACTGCTGGATACTTTCGACGATTGTCGCAACCCCGCGTGCCGCTACTTCGGAGACCGCCCGGTGCGACCTCCCCTGCGCCAGGATTAACGTGTGGTCAGCGTAGCACACTACACTGACGCCGCTAGGTAAGTCAGCGCGCAGCACCCAGTCGTATCCGATGTCTCACAGATGCGGCACCAGGACCGATCCCTGTGGGACACTACACGACATCTCTTGCTGGTTCCACACTCCCTTGTGACCGGGGTAGATGACGGCCCTGTCTGTCGGATAGGCTTCAACCACGCGACAGAGGTAGGTCGGCATCCTGTGGTACCGGAGTGCCTCCCTGATGCAACTCCAGGGCAGGGTATTGAAGGCATTGGTGATGTCTAGAGACACCGCCAAGACGACCCCACCCTGGGCAACAGTATTCCCCGTCGTGAGGGTCCGCACGCGCATGATGGCGTCCATCGTAGAGCACCCCCTGTGGAAACCAAACTGGCTCTCCGCCAAATCCGGCCCCACCCGCACCAGCTGGCCGACGAGGCGGTCTGCAATGACTCTTTCAAAGAGCTTGCCCACCTCGTCGAGCAAGACGATGGGCCGATAAGTGGACGGAGAGTCCGCAGGGTGCCCTGCCTTCTATATGAAGACCAGTTTCCCCGTCTTCCAACGAAGCGGGAACTGGCCCCTCTCCAAGCATGCGCGTAGGAGCCTCCTTAGTCGAGGCCCGAAATCCTCCAAGGCCAGGACCCAAGCTTTCCCAGGTAAGCCGTCGGGTCCTGGGGTGGTATTTTTGGCATTCAACCTACGTACCGCCACTCTCACCTCTACCTCGCTCACCTCCGGAGCATCGTCGTTGTCGTCGTTGGCGGTGTGATCCGCATCGGGCACCGCAGTAGGCGGAGCCATGGGTGGAGTGGTGTGTTCCCTTCGCGAGGAGAACAGAGCGCCCACCACGTCCTCCACAAGCTGGGGCTGGAAACTCTGCGTAAACTGGGGAGCCCATGGGTGGAGTTTATCCCGTACCACTTTGTACAGGCGTCCCCACGGGTCCCTGTTCAGAGTCCCCAGTGACTCCTCACGGGCCAATCCCCTGGCCCGCAGGATCTCCGCTTGAAGGGCGGTCTTTGCCAATCTGTACCCCTCCTACAGCTCTGCCTGAATGGCTTCCGTATCCGGAGGTCGAGTACGGAGCCTGCGGTGCCTGGTGTACCGGCGTCGCGCAGCAACGCAAGCAGTGCGAAGAGCCGTCAGCTCCTGCGACCGAGGCACGTCCAGGCTAGACCCGGGGCATTGCCACGACACATATTTCGGACATGACCCCGGAACCACTTCGCCTCATCGTTGATGACAGCAGGTCTGTCCAGTGATAACACCCAGCCCTGCACTTCCAGGAGGAGCTCCCGGTCCAGCTGCTTCAGCGTCCACCGCGGACAACTCGGGGCCCGTCGGACCGGTGCGTTCGAGGTCTGGGCGGAGACGTCAAACCGGATGTACCGGTGATCGGAATAGGTCTTCACACCCTCCATGACGCGCCAGTCAACTACACGCGGTGACAGAGCGGGGCTGGCGAATGAAATGTCCACCACTGATTCACCCCGCACCCCTCACACACGTGCGGATAGAACCCCGGTTTAGGACGACCAAAGCTTTCTCCAGAGTCCAGTCCTCCACCATCCTGCCCCGTGCGTCCAAACACGGGGAGGGAACCGAACCCGACGACGACGACTCTCAACTCCGCAAGGGAGTTGTAGAACTTGGCAAGACACGACAATCTCTCCGAACCGTGCTGCTACGGAGCCCCGTCCTCTATTGACGGTCTCGAGGGATGGAATACCGGCGGCGGCTGAGGGTCACTGAGCCGCTCAGGTCCTCTACCCAGTCATCCCTGGGTGGGACAAAGCACACCTCAGCGACCACGGCGATGTTAATCGACCACTGCGCCATGCTCTGGAGCAACAGATCCTGAGCGGTGGCACGATGGTTGATGTTCGGATGGAGGAGGTGTAATGGGGCCATTATTGGCACTCCATGTTGGTCTCCTCCCGGACCGAGGGTCTTGCCGTGGCAGCTAAGGTGCCGATGACTACGGTAGTGAAAGCGGCAGCGGCGGCGGTGGCAGTGGCAGCGGCTGCGGCGGTGACGGCGGTAGCGGCGGTGGCGGAGGGCATGCCCCTGGCCTTGGCTTTGGTGGGTGGGGCGCAGGCCTTGCTCCCCGTCCGGTGCTAAGCCGGCTTGCCAGCCGTCGCACATACCACATAGTGCGGCGTAGCGTTGCAGGATCCGGTCTTGTGCCCGGGCTGACCACAGCGGTAGCAGAGACAGCTACGGTCCACCTCCGAGGTGCAATTAACTCCCACGTGGTTGCCCACCTGGCAGCAGAAGCACCTCAGAGGTCTGGGTTCGAGCAGGTTGACCTGCGCGGACACTTGTTTAATAACCTTTGGCCGTCCCCGGCAAGTTTTTTGGCCGCCGACACGGGGCAGCTCACCCCGTGGAGTCAGGACGGTTGGTGCTTGCCCTCACCTACTCGGCAGAGCACCCCCAGACCTATCCACTGCTGCGACCATTTGTCCCTCCGTCGCGGAGTCATCCAGGCCCATGATGCGCATGGTAGGCACTTGGTGGGCCTGGACACTCGAACCTCGTCTGCATTTAAGGACGTCCGAAGCCTTTCGGCCAGAGCGTCAGCAGCCAGGCCACTGGCCGCACCGCAGACCTGCACCATTCGGGCCTCAGTCGCCGTTATTCTCATTTTAAGGCCGTTGGCAGCGCCGAGCTCCTCGCGGCACACCATCTCACCCACTTTCGATAAAATAGTCTTATAGGACACGCCCTTTTTTTCCGCATCCGGCTGTAGTTTGATTACTACAGCTGCGGAATTCGGGCGCAGAGGCTGGCCGCGGCTGTTCGCTCCTGGCGCTGCTTCCGCTTCTCCCTCCATTTGGCCGCCTTCTTTGCCTTATCCGCCTTCCTCTTCTCCCCAGCTACTTGCCATTCGGCATCGGCCGGAAAAGATTTAGGAGGTGGGGGCGGCCGTCTCACCACCAGGGCCGAGGGTGCCCAGGGTGCACCGGCCCGACGACTGCTCTTTCCCCGAACGTATTCGCAGGGAACCAGCAGCATATCAAACAGGCTTGCGTGATGGATACAATCGAAAGCTTTTGTCATATCTGTAAGGATTGCGCAAATTGGCAATGTTTTATCAACTTTTCCCATTATTATACTAAGCAAGTCGTAAATAGCCTTAACCTTAACCTTTGTTCTTCCTAAATCCTTTTTGTTCGTCACATTTAATATTATATTCACATTAAAAAAAAATTAATTGATTCCTAGATTATCTTTTAGATGACAAGTTATAATATATTTATTTACATAACCAAATTACAAGATGATTATTAACATTAACTAAACTAAATTAAAACTAAGTTAAGCTTAAAAAAGGCCCTCGGGGCATTGTACCGAGGATGCTGGCGGCATTTCCTCGCTGAATTGCAATGCTGATGCGTTGCGCGAGAAAGCCGCCAGCTTTTCGGTCACCAGTTACATCAACTAGAAGTTTCGCGATTTCCGCAAATAACTTATGCGCACTGGGACCCCACGGACCGAGGGTCTCGACGCCAAAGGATTACTTTAGAAAATATAGGATTTAGGGCATTGTCCTAATTACAATATTTTCTATTATTTACTAAACTTTCTTTATCGTGTTTTTTGAAAAGCGGTTTTACGATAACTGTTTTTAGACCATACTAAGCAAGTCGTAAATAGCCTTAACCTTAACCTTTGTTCTTCCTAAATCCTTTTTGTTCGTCACATTTAAAATATTCACATAAAAAAAATATGAATTGATTCATACATTATCTTTTAGATTACTCTAGAAAATATTGGATTTAGAGCATTGCCCTAATTCCAATATTTTCTATTATTTACTAAACTTTATTTATCGTGTTTTTTGAAAAGCGGTTTTACGATAACTGTTTTTAGATCATTGTGCACAGATTATAAAGTGTGAGGCAATATTATTCGAGGCGAATTTTACTACTTTTGTAGCTGTACTATCATACCCAAACCTGTTTGTATGAAAAGTGAAAGTCCACGTCCACGTCACGGCATCACGATAATACAAGGAAGTAAAATGTACTTATGGAAATATATGAAGATGATTTTAAATTTCCGTCCACTGATTTCCATACATTTTATGAACGTGAACGTGGACGTTCACGATATTATAGTCACGTAATACGTAAATAAAATTTCAAGAGAACGGGTTTTTTTTAACATCAATCAATTAACAGTTCCCATACGACAGGCATCTGTTCAGGAACCCAAACTACTGACTTGTCTATCTTGTAATTGGTTTAGGCAAACTTCTGAGTTTCCGAGCCCTTTTTTGTTTGAAAACTTAAATAGACTTGCTGGTACTTTACGTGGGGTTGGCTTACAAGTTTTAGGATTATTTATATGATAATAATTTTCTTTCTAAAATGTTATCGTTGTCAGAAGTTTCTTTTATTAGTTATACTTACTGTCTATTTTAACAAAATATTTTAGATAATAAAATACACTTACATTTTAAATTATTATCGGCAGATTTTACCTGTAAAAATGTTAGATGGTACAGAAAGAAAGAAGAAGAAATAAAATATATTAATTTAGCACAGACTAAAAGGCACACAATATAATACACGGCAGATAAAAAATAATGTATAAAAATCAGAAGTATTGTCAAAATAAGAAGGCTTATCAAAATATGAGTTGCAGCCTGCTACTTCATAATGTTATAAATATCTTACAATAATGTATGAAAAGTAACATATCGAAAAACCCGTGCTGAAAATGCAGCGTAAGAATGAGAAATGAAACATACTTTTCTCAAGAATAGCGAAAAGGCCATCAAAGTGAAAAGTTGCGATACAGCGCTATCGTTCCGTTGCGAGTGTCGTCAAATAATAAGCAACGCCATTACCGATATCCTTCGAAACTTCGGTACGGATTATATCGACGCCTCTCACACCAAAGTGTGACAACTATTTATACAATGGGTTATTCTTTCACGTTTTCAAGTAACATTTTTCAGGTATTTTATTTGCTCTAGTGGCGTATTTGTGTGTTTCAAATTCGTTAAAATGACTTTGAACGTAGGTGTGTAAGTCTGGTAATTAAATGTTTATTTATTTTTTAGGGCATACATAACAATTTATCATATATTTGAAAAATAATTAGTCACCCCATAAATTTAGCTTGAATAGGTATTGAAGTTTAGTGTTTTTTGTTTTTTATTGATATATTTTTCGCAATTACGATGTTGGTGCCATGGAGAAAGTTATTTAGTTTAATGGTCTGTAGGTGTCAGAAAGGTGTGGTAATATTTAAGGGTGTGGCCCTTAAATATTACCACACCTTTCTGACACATGCTGTATACCTACTTAGTGCTATGTGGTATTGGGTTTGATGATAAATTCAAAATTTCAAAACCGGGGTTTTTCTGTATTTTTTCGGTATTCATTTTTTTAGAATTTAATTAAAACACTTCTTTATTTCTCTAAAAAAACAAGTTTAAATAAACTTCCCTTTTAAAGTAAATATTCAATCAATAATGCATTCATCTAACTACACGATAATAATTTAAATATTACAAAACTACCTACACTATAAGTCTACTACAAATCTGTACAAACAAAGTGAGCTCGTGCGCGGTAAATTTGAAATATCAAAGAAATTGAGCGAAAATTGCTTCTCCTCCGTTTTTATATACCATATTATTATTTAAGACTGTTAGCCCATAGAATATGTAAATAGTATCTTAAATAAAACATAATTATCTACAATCTACATCATCAATCAGAAAGTTGATTGACGAAACTAGTCTTATAATATAAGTGAGATAATATAATATATAACGTAGATTAAACATTGATAAAAACACTGTGAAGCAACATTAAGCAAACAATTAAAATCGAAAAGTATTTTATAAAGCCACAGAAATAAAAAAAAAATATTATAGAGTAATAAGTGCTTATACAATAAAAAGAAAATGCTGTTCGTTGGCAAGCGCATCACTTCAGAACAGCTAGACCGACTTGGCAATTTTTTATGTTAAAATGTTTGTAATATTCCGAATCAGCTTCTTACGGAAAGAAAAAACTGAAAGTTGCCGGGAAAAATGGTAAATTCGGGAAAACTGAAAGCGCATTTTTTATGGGTTTTTGTATGAGTTATTGAAACTTGGACTGGACAACGTTTGATTCAGCCAGTTCTAAATAAAAGTGGACTACTAATTTTAATCACAAGTCAATATACCGAAGTACTGGTTTTACAAATTTCAATCCCGGTATTAAGACAAGGTAGAAAATAACCGGTATCACGGTTTTTCGGTTATACCAAATACTGGTATCCATGCTCTATTCCTTGCTGAGGATGCTGGCACAGTCAGGAACACACCCAAAATCTTAAAAAAAAAAACATCAAATAAGTGGAAATTTCATGGGCAATTCGTTTAAAAGCATATAAGCGCCGATAAATTACGCTTTCTGCCAATTCTGATTAAATCAAGTGACGGTGTAAATGAAGCCAAGCACATTAAGCTGAAAAGCGACGTGAGCGGCATGTGGAAAGTCCTAAATGTTTTCCAATAACTATTGGAGCATAACTCGAACCCAGCGAGTGAACCAGGTCAACTGTTCTAATATAAAGGTATATTTTTTTATGTATTTACTATGCAGATGCGGTTGTATTGAATGTTATCGAAAATCGATCGTGTCAATCGAACGTATGCAAATTCCTGGTGGTTTGTTTGCGTGATATGGTCATGAGTGAGAATAAAATAAACAGCCATACATAAATTGGAAAGTTAAAAATATGTACGTATTATGAATTTGAACAAAATACCTACATATTTGTCACTTTCATTGATTTAAATTAAGTAACGTCACGTTTAACGGACGCGTACCGTGAGATCTGGTTCGAGGTGGCGCGGAAAAAGAGTTCCTGGAAGATCTTGAGGAAAGCCTTTACCCAAGCTCTCAGTGGGAGAGTACAACTAAAACAAAAAAAAAAAATGTCACAAAACAAAAAGTAAAGTTACTATTTCTTTAAGAAAAATGTTTCAAAACAACATGTTTTTCTCACAAAAAGGCACTTTAGACACAAACATAATGAAAATGAGCAAGAAAGTGTTTCAACTTAAACAATCTTAACTGGAAACTTCAAATTAACGATAGTATCAGGTTTTCACAGAAAGGTATTCCCATTCTTTTCTCACCATTTGATAACAACTCCTTGATAACAAAGCGAACGCTGTTTTTACTTAAAATATTTTTAAAGTTGAATAGCGAGTCTACGGATTTATAGTGTAATAAAATAAGGTGAATTTGCGTCGGATGAGACCTTATTTTATTATTTCTAGCGTGGATTTATCTCAACTCTGCTGACCGTTTCTCTAGAAAATCGCAAATACCTTACGTCAGAACATAATTTAATATATAAATAATATTTACGAATTTAACTTTCAATTCATACATTAAGCTTGGCAACACCAACCCTATGTTTCATTACTTTTATCAAGACAACTTAGTAGTTTTTAAAGTTGCATTAATTAAAGTTAGTAAAAGATTAAAATGTATTTTATTTTATTCTATTCTGATTAAGCCCGATACGCTCCCTTTTCTTCTTAACAAAAATGTTATTAAAACTTTTTAAATTTTCACTCAAATAGCGTCTCGATATTTTTTTTTTTTATTAAATATGCAAATCTTGTTATATGTACTTTAACATTGATACAAATATAAGTCGTCGAAAAAAATACGAACTCTAGACGTTAACTATATAAAAGGATTGCTTTCATTTATTTAGAAGATTGATTGAAACGATCAACTTAAGTTTTCTCATTAACTATAGAAGCAAGAAGGCTGAATATGAAAATACCTGTGCCTGATCGAAAATTGGCTCATAAAATTTTAGCACCTCATTTACTCAAGTAACTATTGGTTTTGACCATGAAACGTGAAACCTTTTTTTAATAAAAGTTATAAAACTTAATTTAGGAAAGACGTTTCAGACATTTATTAAAATTTAAGTTTCTTTTATTGCAATTGCATGAAAGCACTTACTTTTACTAAAGAAAATGCTTACCGCGACAATATTTAATCTGAATACTTTAACGACACTTATTGTGAAAGAGAAAAATATTACTTTTACGGATAAGTAGACTGTTTTAAACGTGTTCAGACGATAGAAAATAAAATTAGAAGTTATGGGTAATAGGATAGCACTTTATACAAAATACTTGTAGACAAATAGGTACTACGCCAAGGTCTAAAGAAAATCCGTTACTTACTACAATACAATAACAAAAAACTATTACAAAAAAAAAAACAACCGACTTCCAAAAAAAAAACAACAAAAAGTGAAAAATAACTTTAATTCCGGAAGTCGGTGTCTTTGGTTTTGAAAACAGTTTTTATGTTTCACTTTTTAGTTGTGGTACCTACCCCACACCAAAAATTCGATTACCACTATCTGCTATGTAAATAACACTGACAGGAAGTTTTTATACATAGGCTAAGTGGGAAAATTACGTATTATTGAAGCTAACTCAAAAAATACCCACGCAAAGTTAATACAATTTATATGGGACCAAGCTTCCGCTATCAAATGAAAAATAATTTCTAAAATCGGCCCACAATTGACGAAAATATCGAAAAAAAACATACAGGCGAACATAGAACCTGCTTATTTTTGGAAGTCGGTTAAAAAGAAAACATTCGACAAACCACACTGCCGTAAAGTCCCAAAATCTCTTTACCTACCTTTAACATGATAACTCAAAGCATTAGGTCCTTGCAATAAATTACCATTGAGCTCAACTAGACCAGAAATTCCGACCAAAAAGGTCCATATACCCTCAAACTGGTGCGGAAAAGGGCTATATTCATAGGATTCTAAATTCTTTGTTGACAGATTTATAGCACTTTGTAAGTAAGCAACGAACTATTCAATGACACATACTTATGTCGACTATGTAGATATCTATTGCCCGTGACTCCGTTCGCTTATTAACTTCAACCTCTTGCTTAACCCACATAGGATAGTTTCGAAAAATCCATTCTTAGAACAATCAAAATCAAATCAAAAGTGATTTATTCAAACTACGCACAGAATATGCTTTTCGAACGTCAAAGTTACATAAGACAGTCCCCCTAAAACGCCCGCCCTTCACCACTTCCAAGTGCTTTAGCCGGGAAGAAGAAGTGATGCAACAAACTCCCCAGCAGCAGTGTTTAATTATATAAACTTGATTCTATACAAATCGTAAGCAAAATAAATTACCCCAAGGAACCACAAAACATTAAAATACTCGCCATAATTATGTTAGCTAGCACACAACCAACAAAACAATGAAAACTGTACTCAATCTGAAATAAAAATTACAACATAAAAACGTAAACAGAACTTAATACCTAAATAGAAGCCTCCAGGCATATAGGCCCCACTTACATAAGGCTATAGCTGTAACTTGAAGTGAGAAATGATAAACTAGCACCATCGAAGTAAAATAAATAAACAGTTAATTACTAATAACAATAATAAAACCATGGTCAGCAAGACGGCCAATCACCACAAGCAGCATCCGTTCACAAGCATAACGCAAACATCAGCCATCACCCTTCTCGCCATATTGGAGGGAAGGAGGCAACCCGATCCCCGCAGGCAGTGACATCAGGCAAGAATAGTATGATCAACAATGTCGAGGTCTCTAGCTAACCACTTATTGCAATACAACTCATAAAAATAAAACACATTGTAATAAGTAGTCATTATGCCACTTATAAATTAAAATTAAATTAAAATACATTGACTATACAGTCAAATAAAAAAATAAACAATTATATCAACCTGTCAGTAGGTAAGCTACTTCTGTAAAAAGAACATAAACATTGTCTTGAGTTATTCACAGCGACCAACTATTCTTATCGTTTAAGTAGTCATTGATACAATAGTGCCTTTGAACAAAGGTTGGCTTTTACTTTAGTTTTAAACTAACTAAAAGGCAAATCTAGCAAAGAAGAGGGTAGCATGTTATAAAAAGTTATAATACCAAACCCAACAACCTGCCGGGGTCGCGGGAAAGTCCAAAAGGGATAATGAGGCCCCTGGCAACACTGGCAACGGAAGGAACACAGGTGGGTTTCAGCCAGTAAGAGTCTGATACACCCTCCCGCTCCGCCCAGAGCGGGAGAAGTTATTTGATAATATAACACCCAATAAAAAAACAAAAAGCCCAACAAATGAGTTATGAACCTTATGAAACCGGTGAAATGGATATATTGTCCTTATTTCTGGTGTCAATATTGTGAATACCACTGTTGTTAGTGTATAAGTGTATATTTTGCCTAATAAATAAGATGTTGGCGAACATGAACTGTGATGCCACCGTGAGAATACCAATATCTTTAAAAAAATCTCTCAGAGAAACTCTGGCACCAAGCTGATAAATTGCTCGAACAGCCCCACTGAAGTTTGGTATCTACTGTTATACCAAGAAAAACTACCGAGTCTACAGTTTCAAACACCCCATTATCTGATGTTGGGACTTTGATTCCTAACATTCGGTAAGGCGAACTTTATACATTTCGTTTTCTTGACATTGAGAACTAACTTATTTTGTCGTAAACGAATCCGTAACCATTGAGAGTGCACTGTTTACGTCGTCAAAATATTGTCTATTCCTGTCAACTTTAAAAAAGAAGAGAGTGTCATCTGCAAGCAATACAACGTCACAGATACCCTTTAAATATAATGGTAAGTCATTAATATACACTAAGAATAAGAATGGACCCAGTATTGAGCTTGGAGGTACACCTAACTGAACTGGTATCCCGAATGACTGCCAATCAACAATCAAATAAATTAATCGTTTGTTAATTTAAACAAGATGAGGTTGGTATTCCCTAGATGCTCTGAAAAGAAATAGCAGGTCCAGTTGAAAACCAGCGCCAGGTACTAGTTGCCTGGCATTTTTGCTGAACTGGGCGTTTTTGGCACAACCGTGAGGCACACTTTCCTGCTAATATCTTACATCGTACTTTACATTTTTTATTTGATTTTTATACATTTTTATTTTTTTTTATCTGCTTAGTCCGTGCTAAATAAATGGATTTTCTTTCTTTCTTTCAAACACCGAATCAAGCTCGAGGTAAAAGTTTTTCTTCTCATATTTGTATCTTTGACTGTGCGTTATCTATCAATCAATCACTCAGTCAACTTTACTTAACTGCAAACAAACCTACCTGTAAACATACAAAAAGACCGCTTATAAAATTGTCAGACGAATATGGCCCTATAAAACAGGTGACCATAAAATAATGTGAGGTTTTTTTAACCTTCATAAATTGCCACTGGAAATGTGCTATAATGGCTACTTAAAATAGTCCTAAAGCACTCTGGACAGTGAATTTATGAAGTAATGCGAAGATAAACATCAGATCTTTACAGTAAAAAGAAAAACCTTTTACTTTGAGCTGACATAAAAATATTTTCAGTGCTTTTACAATTACTTGAAGAAGGTGTCGCGACTCAAGGTGCTTAATGTCGCTCTTTAAGAGCAAAAATAAACATTATTTAGTTTAATGGGGCCTTTTTTCTGTATAACAGAAATATGACTGTTTCTTAAGAAATCATTTGATTAACACGTTGCGGAACGCACTGTATTAGCAGTAGATTTTTTGAACTTGAAAAATGACAGTACTGGCACCGCCGTACAATTTTAATATTTAATAATTATATGACAGTATATCATAATTATAATTATATGATTAATCATAATTATATGACAGTACGGCTATAACCGGCTTACGGCTATGGAAGTACTGTCGTCGTGTTTTTATTCTTTAGTATTGCTCTAGGGCAGTACGGAATAGCAGTGGTCGTAACTTGTATGGGCAATTTTACGGTCATATCGCATGATTTGAAAAAGTCAGTACCGTCCCGCAACGTGTTAAGTTCAAGTCAGTTGACTTTTCAAAATGTGATAGGTGCGTACCTATCACGTTTTGTAAACTGACTTGTGACAGTAGTCTAGCTACTGCGGAACTAAAAAGGCCGCTTTGGCGGAATCACAATAGGATAATATTGTGAATTATATTAAAAATCGTAAAATGGTCACCAACTGACAATTCATAATATTATCTGCGTACTCGTACAATTCAAAGCACGCAATTCATCTGTTTGACAGTTTTGTATAGAAATTCATAAAATGGTCTGGAAATTATGAATTGCTTTAATATAAATTTGTAATTTGGTTAAGTAAATATAAATATTCGTCACTACTACAAGCATCTCTTATTTATTTTTCTCATGGAGGGGGATGAAAAGCAGAGTGTGCACACAAAGAGATTTCGTCACACGACACAAATGTAGGGGTCCACTAGGGCCAATGCCTGCCGTGGTCGTGTGAAGGTACTAAAGGGTTACCGAGGCCCCTGGCAACACAGGCAACAGGAAGGAATACGGGTGGGTTTTAGTCAGTAAGAGTTTGACACACCCTCCCGCTCCGCCCAGAGCGGGAGAAGTTATTTGATGATTTCCCACCCAAAAAGAAAAAAAAGTACAGCTAATGAGACACAATTGATTTTCTATTGTTTGACTCCGAATCGCTGTTGCGCGGGGCTTAACAGGTTAACCTGTAAAGCCCCGCGCGACTCCGATTTGATGTCAAACAATAGAAAATCAATTGAGTGTCATTAGCTGTCCTTGACCAATTAATATCCAATTAAAATTGTCTGTAATATTTTGACACAAAATAATGAAAAAACCAAAAGGAAGTTCGCGTGTAATGATTTTTATGTGTTTGTTCAATGCCGCGTCGGCAGGCGCGCTTCTTTTTTTATTACCGGCTGGGACTTTACCGAAGCGAATTGCGTTCAAACTTTTTAATTAAATAGTATTCCAAATTCAAAAGTCATTTCGTCACTGACTGTGGACGGTGAGCTACCCATTGCTCACCGTCCGCAAGCCCGCGCCTACGGTGGCCGGAAATCCGTCTGGGATTCCCGACGCCCAGGGCGTCTCCTGCGGAGGCTAGGGGCGAGAGGGCGCCAAATTTGCCCTTCCCTCAATCATGCTGCCTCCTCCTTTGCGAGCATTACTGCTTCCACGAGGACACGGTTATGCTCTGCCCAAGCCGGGCAGACCTCCACCGTGTCTTCCAGGCGATCCACACAGTGGTGACACCCGGGCGTTTCCTCCCGCCTTATCCGACACAGGAACCTCCCGACGCTGCCGTGTCCGGTGAGGACCTGCGTCAGGCAGAAGGTGAGGACGCCGTGGTGCCTCTCTAGCCACTCCTCAAAGAGGGGTCTTATCGCCGCAATCGTGGCGTGAAGAGCACTGGGTTGCGACAACCGTACTTTCCATGTTGCGGCAGCGGAGTTTTGCCTCCTCGCACCAATCCCATACATGCGCGAGGACTTTTGCCTCCAGATCCCATGGCGACAATCCGGCAAGGAGGGTCGCTGCCTCACAGGAGACCGTGCGGTATCCCCGGGCCATCCGGATGGCCATGACCCTTTGGGCCGCGCTTAACCAGCGGGCTGGCCGCAGCGCCAGAGAACGCGCCCATACAGGAGCCCCGTAGAGGGCCATGGACCGCACGACCCCCGCGTAGAGCCTCCGGCAGGAGGCGTTTGGACCCCCTAGATTGGGCAGGAACCGCTTCAATGCAGCGCCTGCCCACTCCACTTTGGGAGCCAAACGTCGGAAATGCTCTACGAAGTTCCACCGGCTGTCGAGGACGAGTCCCAGGTACTTCATCATCGACTTGACGCCGATGGAAACCCCTCCTACCGTTATTTGGGACCTCAGCGGTGGCGCGTTCCGAGGACCATGAAAACACATGGCCTCGGACTTGTACAGGGCCACCTCGAGTCCCAATTGCCGGATCCTTTCGACGATTGTCGAAACCCGGCGGGCAAATAAGGAATCGTATAAAAAGGTAAACAGACAACGCAAATTTAAAAAATCACAGGATATCAATGGAGGATTCCGGATGCGTTATCTAATATTAAAGTATAAATAGATTTCGCGATGTAGATTTAAAAGATAAAGGCGCGAGTTTTTAGAACACGTCCTGCCGCAATGGTTGCAGTCGGGCCCCGGAGCCCTCTAAAAAGATTGGGTTAACCGTGGTCGTGGTACAGATTTACAGAATTAATTCATAGAAAAATACTAATAAATACTGGCACGCGTTAGAAACTAATAAGTTTAAGTCAAACAATTACATAATATCGTATCGTATCGACGTAGCGTAGATGACTCTGGAAAACTACACGAAGCAAAGATTCCGGTAGTTAGAATTATTTCTTTAGGTCTCACATCTTATGCTCGAGATAGTCGGTCGCTTAGGTCGGAAAAGCCAAAAAAAAAACTGGCTTGATGAACTGGTTCATCAAGCCAGTTTTTTTTCTTGGAGAGTATATATAAAACTACAGAATAACGTGTGGAGCACCAGTCTCGTTGCATAATAAGCCTATAATGTTCCCACTGCTGGGACACAGGCCTCCTCTCATCAAAAAGGAGTGGGCTGTGTGCCACGGGGGCCCAGTGCGGGTTGGTAGATGTCACATGTCTTCGAACTTTCGGTTCTAGGACCTGCTGGTTTCTTCACGATGTTTTCCTTCACCATTTTGAGAGCAGTGGTGATGAAATTGTTTACTCAAAGAAATGTGCCTGCTTGGGTTCGAACCCACGACATACAACTCGTAAGTCGGGGCCGTTACCACTGGGCCACCACTGCTCTCGTTGAGTCTCGTTGAGCAAATAAATATATATTCAGGTTCCACTTGGTGGAATTTTGGCGTACACGTTCAAATAAAATACATGCCCTTCCTGGTCGGAGCTGATATATGGAATCCTCACGTCCTTTATGTATTGTAGAATTGGTAATTCTACAATACATAAAGGCACGCCTATTCCCATGCCACCAACTTACGATCCTTAAGGCGTGTACGCACGAATTAACAAAACCATGGTGAACACGAATATCTTTTTTTTTTTTTTTGGGTGGGAAATCATCAAATAACTTCTCCCGCTCTGGGCGGAGCGGGAGGGTGTGTCAGACTCTTACTGACTAAAACCCACCCGTATTCCTTCCTGTTGCCTGTGTTGCGGGGGCCTCGGTGACCCATAAGTACCTTCCCGCGACAACACGAATATCTAACACTTTGTTCGCACGTGCATACTACGAACGAACATCAAACACTATGTTAGACAAAAAAAGTCGTTTCGGTGAATACGGTTTTTGTGTTCGCTTTGCTAATGTACATCCACACATTGAACCAAATGTTCCGTGTTAGATGTTTGTGTTCACCATGTTTTGTTCGTTTGTGTGTACACGCCTTTACATACTCCTTTTGCTTAGCATTCACACATCAGCGGGGTAATTGCGTAAAAGATAAAAAATTGCAATGCTTTTTGACAGTTCAACAACATTCATTGCGCCATTAACGTTGTCGAGCAGACGAGTTTTTCAAACGCATGAAGCAATAAATTAGGAATTGCTTTCAAAGTCGTTCGGATTGTTAAAGCACACTTTGTGTTACGCAATTGGGGTATCGTATACGCATGCCGCACGTAGTTCTGTAATATTATTTGGTAATTCTCAAAAATCCCTAAACAATAGGCACATTATTTATATCTACCGCCACCTAAAAGAGCGGTTTGCAGATATTTATCGGTCAACGTAAATCGAATACACGGCTCTTCTAGTAATACGAATTCCCATAAATTCTCACATATTGACAATGAACCAGCCCCTTACATTGAAAACCCTCGTATCTTTTGTCGAATGTTTCCCCCTAATATAACGAAAAATTCCTAAAAATGCTTTGGCAAGATTCAATATCGAGTAAAGGGCTAAAGGGTCACTCCTAAGTCATTGTATAGAAGAATAATAGTCGTTATTGATTCCCTAAATCCGTCTTTGCTGTTTCTAATCTTCTCTTTTATTTTAGATCTCGTTTGTAAATGACATTCGTCAGATGTTTCTTTAAATAAGGTCGTTTTTTATCTGTTCTTTGCAGTTTCTTAATTAAATTAGTAATTGAATTTAAAGTGTTCGTTGAGATACAATTTCAGTGAGATGTCTTTATGCGGCGCAGAAAATTAATATCAGGGCGTACCTTTGTTTGGAACATAAAAAAGCTAATAAATGTTAAGGAATTCTTTAATTCAATAAATATGGCAAGATAATTTTAATCTCAAATTCAAAATCTTTATTTCGAGCGAAGACTCATATAGGGTTAATAACATTTTTCTTAAAACTAAGTGTTAGTAAACAACACGATACGACGGCACATATAACTGACAGCAGTGAATAACATATGGACAGTTCACTCTGTCAGCAATCATTTTCAGAACCCTGTTAGGGCTGGCCATGACTCGAGCCACCATGGATGCTGCGCGCTTGCGCATTATTTTGTAAAAGCAATCTACACGCGCCGCTGCAAACATTTTTGATGCACTGCAACGCCATGGCAACCCCATCAGTTTTCTGAACGCATTATTAAATTGGACACGAAGGACTCGATACGACGCCCGCGAATATGTATCCCACAAGCTGCATGTGTAGAAGGTGGTACAGAATGCTCTAAATAGTGTCACCTTTACGTCTGCAGTACAACGTGCAAACCTGCGGGCTATCATATTCGCACGCACAGAAAGAGCCCTCCGTTCCCTTTCAATGTCAGCATTGTCTCTAAGGTTAGTGGTGACCACGTGACCTAGATATTTAAATTGTTCCACTCACTCAAGAGGAATACCGGAAATTTAGCCGTATGGGATGCACATCAAGATTGTATTTGATCCTCGCCTCAAAAACAATCTACTGACTTTTCTGAACATTATACAATAGCCCATGTTCAGTTGCATAACGCTCACATGTGTCTCAACAGTGTCCTAATACCGCAGACTGACCCGCTCAGCAGCACCATGTCGTCCGCGTAACTTAAATTATTGACACAGACACTGGCAATATGACAACCGACATGATGACCGCTAAGCACCTCAATCAGGGCATTCATATACAAATTGAAGAGGTCAACCCTCCCTGTCTCACTCGACACTCCAATTGATATGGCTCCGACAGCACACCTGCCCACCGAACATTGTTGACCTGGTTTCCATACCAATGCTTGAAGATACTTAAAAGCTCGATAGACAAGCTTATAGCTTCAAGTTTCTTCCATAATATATCGTAGGAAACCAGATCAAAAGTTCTAGATAAATCGAGGAAGCAACCGAAAACAGGTGTTCTTCTTTTTGTGTAGTACCTGACGGCCTGCTTGAGACACAAAACTGCACTTTCCGTAGAAAGTCCTGGCCGAAACCCGTACCGATTGTCGTGCAGCATAAGACGTTCGTTTAATTGTGTATCAAGCAGACCATCAAGGACCTTAGCGACAGTGGTCGCTAGAGAAATAGGTCTATAGTTCCCCTTATCCGAAAGATCACCTGTTTTACTTTTAACAATAGGAACCACGATCGTCCTCATTAGGTCGGAAGGCAAGTATGAATGACTAATACATAAATTGTACAGCAGTGCCAAAACACTCGGTAAGTGAGGACCGACGTATGGTAAATGCTCGATACTGAGCCCGTCATGACCAGGGGACTTACCTCTAGTCATAGACCTGATGACCTTGGCCACATCCTTGGCACTGAAGCGTATGCCCACCTCGCCACAACGGGGCTCCGCATCCGGCATCACTCAAGAGCTCCCTAGTGGTGATTTTAAAACAAAATGACTTTTAAAAAGGTCCGCGATATCCTTTTTATCACTAACACCATTCACACTCACAGGCAGGCCTAGCCGAATATTCAACTTATTAGTGCTCTTCCAAATGCCGCGAAAATCACGCTTTGAATGCTTAGAGGCAATTATGTCAATCTTTATTTGTTCCTCGTGGTTCTGACACCATTTAAGCCGCGACTTAAAAAATGCCTTACTTTCCCGCATCTCATCATACACTGGGCCAGTTGATGGTTTTCTACACGATAACTATATGTAAAAGTTCTCCCTAGCCAGCCTGTGAGCGCCACTGATGTGCTTATTCCAGCCTGTGATTAAAGCCTTTTTCCTACGACGAACAAACTTATTTGCCGCACTACAAATTGATGACTCACTGAGAGCACAAACAATTTTCGAATACAACTTATCAATAACAATCCTATGGAAGGATTCACCACAAAAAATATCACCACAACCAGTTAATTCTGCAGGAAAATCTACCAATTTTAATCTGTTGTGACATTCTTTGGAATAGACATTAATATGCCCCTTAGTTCTTTCCCCCATACAATTTCACTATGAGCAATCACATTATCAGGAATCTTAGGTGTTATCGAATCAAATTTACATTCCAAAATCATAGGGTAATACCATAAGGTCAGACCATACTACGTCATTTCTCACGTAAACTTCAACAACGGAACTTCAAGCCGAGTGTGTGACTATACAGTGATCTAGCCATCGCCTACAGCCGTGAGCTTCACTCATAAAAGTGTAGGTATCACTTGTCAACCCCAGTCTCTGTCAATATCAACACAAACCCATCTTTGATCCTCACAAAAGTTTGACAGCTCACACATAAACAGAGTATTAGGATGCGCATTAAAATCCCCCAAAACAAATACTGATTCTACACTACAATCGTCTACTACAGCACTCACCGTACCGAGGCAGTCTGTGAAGTCCGGTAAGTTATCACTCAAATCAGTAGGTATATATGTAGATGCTCATGACAATAATAGGCCTATTGTTAGTTACTATTTTTATTGCACACACACGAGGGTTATTGCACTGTAACACTGACACATTTGGAAATTCGTTACTCCTCCATAACAGAGCAACACCGCCGTAAGATCGTCCGCGTAACATCGCCGTCGCACTATGGGACCAAACAGTATTTTCCATCTCAAAAATGGTTTTGTCGAAAGTCGTAAATCCATAGATTGTTTTATGGTTTTATACTCTCAAAAGATAGAACTTACGAATAAATTACAAAATATAAAAAAAATATAAAGTTTTACGTTTATAAAATGAACCTCAAACATTGGGCATAAATATTTTCATGCCAATTAAATTACCGTTAAGGGAGTTCAACACATAATTATTCGGAAGTTTTCCAAGGAAACATATTAGTGTTATACATCATTAGATAGCTTAGAATATACACTTTGCAACCACGTTCAGTTTTTGTAAAAAAAATATTTTGATTTAATATTTTTTTTGTGAAGTAAAGAAAATTTAGTTTTTGTTAATTTCAATTGGAGTTTTCGTTGTTGCCGAAAGCAGCCGGTGTCAAGTTAATTACTCTATTAGAGACCTTATCTACTCAGTAATATGAGGATTTAAAAAAAACTTGCGCGTTTTTTGCGCCAGAGGTGATTTTGAAGCAATAATGTCAATCGGGGAAAAATCCTCGAAAATTACGGTTCTTCTTTTTTATTATGAAATATATTTTTAGTTATTATCCTTTGATGTCTATATCGTTTTTTTCTATTTCTATGATAAAAACATACATTTGCAAATTAAAAAACTGCTATTATATTTGAAAGAATCTTCCCATGGCAATTTTGTTTGGGGTGGTCACCTTAACCACAAGTATGATAAACTATATTGCTGCGGAAGTTCTATTTATCTGTTGTGGTAAATAATTACAATCAGTACTGATTACACTATTTCGATGAGAACTGTTATAATCAATTGTCCCATGGTTTTTGCACAAGGCACTAAAATATTAGTCCTTTAAATACCCGTGTATGTTCAGCATACGATTCATCAAAGTGTTCAGATACTTCTTTTCAATAACAATTAACGCATAAAAAACATTATTATCTAACAATGAGTGAATTCGTTTGTGTTCGACGCGATCTTTGTGATCAAATAATAAAAGGGAAAAGTACTTCAGACCTCAAAAAATATTTATTGGAAAATTTTCAACTATCGGAAACTGACGTTAATACTGTAATAGAGAGTATTCAAAAAAATCTAACATCGAGTTGCAACCAGAAATGGACCAAAGCTCAAAGAAAGCCGGACCGGTTCGAGAGCCTATACTCAAATTGGTTAAATGGTGAGTTTAAAGTATCATTGAATTCTTGCAGTACCTCAACCACTGTAAATTCTGGTTTGAATACTTCTGGTGAACGTGGAAGACCAACAAAACAATATGACGAGTGCTCGGAAAACACAAAGAAACGAAAAAATATGGAGCTGGTCCAGGAGTATGGAATGGGACATGTCCGTAACGCTTATGTGCAAGGTTTAAGATCCATGGGGGAAAATGACGAAGCGTCGATTGTGACTATTATCAGAAATAAGGAAAAAGAAGAGAAAAAGTTATTCTACAAAACATACTCAATCCAGATAACGCACTTTCCTTTACAAAAGAGGAAGCATTGAGTATATGCATTGAAACTGATTTAACCAAAGCACAATATGCGTACCTAAGAAAAAGGCTCGTTGATAAGAATTTAAGTTCTGTATTGCCTTCGTATCAAACACTAAGTGAAGCAAAAAAGGCTTGCTATCCGCCTGCATCCAGCATTACGGTGACAAATATAAGCGCAAAAATCAACCTGCAAGATCTCTTAGACCATACAGTTTGCCGTATTATAAGGATAAAGTCAGGATCGACTTACAATCGTCTCAAGCTTTTCACTAAATGGGGATGTGATGGATCCTCCGGGCAAAGTGAGTATAAACAAACTCTACCGGAAGAAAACGAACAAATATCGGACGCTAATTTGTTTATAGTGTCCCTTGTTCTGCGACTAGTAGACGAAGAAACTTCTAAGGTCATATGGAAAAACCCTACTTGCTCATCTGTTAGATATTGCAGACCAATTTCATTAGAATTTGCAAAAGAAACTCCCGAAAAAACTACAGCGGTTGTCAGTGAAATTGAAGCCAAAATTAATCAATTGATTCCAACTCTTGTGTCAATAGAAGACAAAGTCATCGAAGTTAAACATCAACTGTTTATGACAATGATTGATGGGAAAGTTGCTCAAGTGTTGACAAACACATCATCCAGTGCTACCTGCACTGTTTGTGGAGCAACTCCCAGACAAATGAATGATCTTTTAAAAGTTACAACGAGAGTTGAAAATGAAAATGCGTTTAAATACGGATTGTCGACGCTACACGCATGGATAAGATTTATGGAAATGATCCTCCATATTTCTTACAATTTAGGTTTTGAGAAGTGGTCTGCAACAACTCCAGAAAACAAGCAACTTAAAGAAGACAAGAAAAAATTTGTCCAAAAACGTTTCCGAGAAGTGCTTGGCTTGCATATTGATAAACCACGTCAAGGTTCCGGTAATAGCAATGACGGTAATACGGCAAGGAGATTTTTCCAAAATTACCAATGTTCTGCAGAGATAACCGGAATTGATGAAGAATTAATCAAGAGACTATATGTAATTCTTCAAACTATGTCATCGGGATTTCCTATAAACGCAGAAAAATTTGGTCAGTATACATTGGTAACCGCGCAATTATATGTAAGCAAATATAACTGGTAAACACATGCCATCTTCGGTCCATAAAGTACTTATACATGGTGCTAAAATAATAGAGCATTATGCAGTTTTGCCTATAGGACAATTATCCGAAGATGCCCAGGAAGCTCGAAATAAAGATTATAAGAAATATAGGTTACATCACGCTAGGAAGTGTTCCAGATCAGCAACAAACGAAGACGTTCTGCATATTTTGTTATATACATCTGATCCTTATATATCTAGCTTAAATAAACCAAGTTTTCTAATATTCAAAGAATTATTTGACGAAGCTAAAGAATTGTTGGAAATAGAAAGTGATGAGTAGGATAAGTTTAAGTAATAATTTTTTTTTGTCATGTAACTGTTTGTTTAATAATAATAATTTAGTTTTAAACTTATTTTAAGCATAAGTGTAACTTTTATTGCTATTTTAATATAACTGTATGATTTTTTGTATGAAATTTCGTATAACTTTATCTTTGTCATTTTTTTTCGGAAAAAATATTTTTTTTAGAATGATGATGTTTGATTTCTTTTATTGCCTAGATATTCACAAATACGTGAAAAAAAAATCAAGGAGATAAATCACAAAACAACAGAGTTATCGATTTTTGAGATGGAAAATACCGGTTGGTCCCATAGTGCGTCATGTCAACAGCTGACGTTCCCGTACATTATTAAGCTCCTTCCAACTTTTTGGCAACTTATTGTAAATAGTAAAAGCCATATGAAAAACACTTTTGCGCATAAGTGCAGTCTTACAGGGAGGTACACATAGTTGGGTTAGGACACGCCTATTCCTGGGAAATTGATCTGCTCTGCGCGCAAATAATTTAGGATTGTTCCTGACAAACATAACAGATTCAACAATGTATATGGATGGCAATGTTAAAATTTTATGCATTATAAAGTAGGGTTTGCAGCTGTCTGTAGTTTTCAAATGAAACATTGTTCTAAGGCATCTCTTCTGTGCTTTAAATGCTACTTCTCTATTTGTCGAGTTATCCCAAAAGATATCACATATGATATGTTACATATCCCAAAAGATATGTTACATATCTGAGAACGGATTCAGCCAGACCATAGTAAGCTGTTAATAACGCCTCTCTATTGACATTTCGTGACAGTAAGTACAAATGCATAGTGTAGAATTATTAATTCTACAATTATTTTTTGGTATTTGACCTGCATTCTTTACACTACATAATTCAACCTTTTTTTTGCGGAACCCTACTGGCACACATGTATGTGTCAAACATTCGAATTTTACTATGAAAATTTCTGGATTTTTTTGACAAGATGTTTGTGTCTTTTTTAATTTTTTTCTTCTATGAGTTCAGTTCTTTCGGCTGAAATGATGTTGATGATGATGATGAGTTCAGGTTGTGCTTCCTAATATATTTTTCTTCAATCGCCTTTTGGAATTTTTGAACATCTAAATTTTGTAACCGTTTGTCTTTATAATCTGTCGCCTCCTAATTATTTTTTCTGTTTTACATCCTGACTGCCGACACACTCTTTATGACTGGTATGTCTCGATTCCCACGAAATTGTGGTATGTAAAACCTTTTATTATTTGAAAGTCCCGGCTTTATGATTCCTTACCTTTTTAACCTTAACCTTTTTATATAAGGAAAATCACCCAGGGCTCAGTTATGCGCGAAACGCCCAGGCTGAACACCATTACTGCACTCGCCACCTCGCAGCACCGACTTCATACATCATACCTATCGGCGCCGGTGCAGCGTCGAGTCACTTGCCGTTACGCAGCTTTTCGTCTTGGCATAAATACCTCTACGCGACGACCCCATCCTGAGCGTCTCAACGTGGCCAGCGTCACGGAGACGTGACCCGACTCTGCCGGTCAGCCGACCGGCTAGCGCATGGTGAACTCAGTCAAAATCCCTGTTTATTATTGTAATATCTTTCCATTTTCTTTTTTTTTTTCTTTTTTTTACTAGTTGGGTGTCCTCAACGCACCTAGAGGGGTGGATTGCAATCTTCCATCTTGGTCGTTACTTCACGCCCAACCCATTGGTCGTACTTCCTAACTCACATTTTATAACAGATTCTTGTTACCTTTTTTTTTAATTTTTAAAGTACATTCCTTTTTATTTGCCACGTACAGCGCGTTTCATTTCGAAAACCACACTACAATAGGCACTACTACATTTTTTTTTACTCAGACCATCTATGTGATCCTTCCAATTTAATTGTTGGTTAATAATTAGTTCCAGAAACTTAGTTGTATTAACCGTGTCAATTGTTATAATATTATATGTTATTTCAAGATTCAGATCAGAGGAAAATGTCAATAAACGCATAATTACTGTCTTACTTAAATTAATTTTCAAATTATTATTGTCTAACCATTGTATAGTATTGATCAGTGTATTATTAATGTCATATTTATATAGGTCTTTATTATTACATAGTATAGTTATGGTACTGTCGTCTGCGAAAAGTGTTACAGGATGGTCAATTGACTTTGGAAAGTCATTTATGTAAAGTGTAAAAAGTGGAGGTCCTAAAACACTTCCTTGCGGAACTCCGTAGGTAACGGTTCGTTCCTCCGATAGAAAGTTTTCTTCATGTTTGGTTTTAGTGTTTAGTTTACATATTTCGGTTACTTGTTTTCTGTCGTTCAGATATGATTTAATAAGTTCAAGAACCTTCCCTCTAACTCCGTAGGCATCCAGTTTTTTTAACAAAATATCATGTTGGACATAATCAAATGCCTGAGTCATGTCGCAAATTATAGCACAGACTGGATTATTTTTATCCATATTTGATATAATCGAGTGCAAAAAGTAATAAACTGCCATATTTATTGTTTTCTTTTTTCTAAATCATTTTTGTTTGTTACAGAGTATATTGTTCACTTCTAAATAAGACTATATAAGATATAACTAAGTTGACTAAAAATATAGTATTCAATTACCTTTGAGAACATCGGTATTAATGCAATCGGCCTGTAATATTCCATTAGTTTCCGTCTTGTTTTTTAAACAATGGCTTTATTACCGATTTTTTAATGCGTCTGGAAAAATACCTTCACATATACACAAATTTATAATACTCGTATGACTGAGCGGGTGACTTATTTCATCAGCAACTGTTTTTAGTATTTTTGTACTGATCCCGTTATAACCCACACTATTTGTATTGTTTAGCGCTAGAATGATTTTTTGATAGATTTGGAAAACTTGGAGCGATAAACATAGAATCCTTTCTGTTCAAAATATATTTTGTTACTCCATGCCCTGAATTTATCGAGGGTTGAATTTTGTCAGTAAAATAATCATTAAATGAATTAGAAATATGGTTTGGATCCGAGATAATTTCATTATTAATTCTAATTTTGGGGATATTATTTTTTTGGTATATTTAATTTTGATTCGTTTATAATTTGCCAGGTTATTTTGGATTTATATAATGATGTCTTTATTTTGTAATTATTTTGTGCTTTCTGTGTTAAATTTATTATAATTTTAAATAGTTTTGAGTAATATTCTTAAATTGCATTTTATTCTGTTGAGTAGGTTTTACTCGATACTGCCACAATAATTATTGCCGTTTCTTCTCACTGCATTTTTTTAATACCGCGCGATACTCATTTGTTGTTTATTGTGAACATTAATTGAAATAAGATTTACAGGGAAGCACTGATCATATAACAAAATGAAAATATCTACGAACTCCTTATATGCTACATTTGGGTCCACGGATGTATAAACATCTGAAAAAGTTAAGCTTTGCAGATAGTCTTTAAACTTATTGATATTGTCGCTATTGTAGTCACGTCTTCTCTTAGTCCACCGTTTAAAAGTACATATGTTACCAATTGGACATTTCAATAACTGCGCAGTATGGTCAGACAACGCTAACTCCAATACTGTGGCTTTACAGGACTTTTTAAACTTATGCGCAAAATTGTCTATGCAAGTTTAGCTCTTAACCGCTCAGGCCCGTGGCTCAATAACGTCATCTCTCAATCTCAAAAAAAACATTTTTATTCGATAACTACTTTCAAATCGCGCGCCGCGAGGGCTCCTATTCGGAGCCATTGGGGCTTTATCGGTTAAGGCGCGTCGGTTGATAAAGAGCTAGTTTTAGGTTAAAGCTTAATAATGTATTTTCTAATTCTATTGATTGCCTATTTCTCTTAAGAACATCTATATTAAAATCACCTACCAAAACAATATTTTTATAATTATTGTTCACTATAGTCTGTAATATTATTTGTAATTTACTCATACATTCGCTGAAATTTTAAGCATTAGGTACTCTATAAATACAAACACGAACAATTCTATGAGTAACAAATTCATTCAAGCTGACTGCAAGGGTGTCACATTTAGCCAGCAAGCCTGTGATGTTTTGGTGCAGGATATACAGATGTTTAGTCACGAAAAAAATTGTCATCCGTTGTAGTTCCTTTGTTTATGTCGATACCATTTTGTTGCATGTCATCGTAATTATGAACAATCTCAGTAAATAATTCCCATAAATCGTTAAATATTGTACGTAGTCCAAGATTATTAATAGTCCCTGTGTGTCTATTAAACATGCTGTCGTCATATTTCAGATTGAGGTTGCTGTCTAAAAGGTATGCATGTCCATGCGTCATAATGTCCAAGTATAAGAGATTATTGAATGTCTCTACTCGACAGTTGAATAAAGTAGCGTCAAAGGGATACCTATATGTAGGCAAACAAATAATTAGGTATGTTAGGATTTCTTATTTATTGAACTATACTTCTCAAATGGAATATAATTTCATAATAGTCATTCGTTTTGTTGAAGTCTTCTTGCCCAAGGAGTATGATGCAGCAATATTCCATAGTATAATCTTTTAATTTGGTACGTAGTCCATCCAGAAGATTTTTTGTATTTCCATTTGACTTTAAATAATCAAATAGAGTGCAGTTATTCTGAAATGCATTATCAGCGGTTAACGATACATTGTGTTTATTATTACTTCTTTATGTGCATATTTTCGCCCTAGTCTTCGCCGTGTGGCTGTTCGGTTCTGTTAAAGATGTTTGCGTAGTCTAATGTTAATAATTATCTTGTAATTTGGTTATGTAAATAAATGTTATTTAAAAATACGATTGTACGGGCAGCAGCTCCGCACACTGAAATGTAGTAAGTGGGTGGACGAATCACACGGGATGTGTACAGGAAATAAAAGTCACTGTTTTGTGTCCGTGAATGATCGACTGTTTAATAGGTAAAACATTTAAATATATAATACCTAAAGTAGGTGACTTGTGGCGGGCGTAATCGCCTAGTCAGCGAATGTACATAAATCAGTGAATTAGCAACTGCTTGTTCAGGTAAAAACTAAAACAATTGTTATCGTGTGGCGATGCACGTACAACGATGATCACTTCTAGTAAAGGCTATCCTGATTGATCCCGTTATTATACATTTCGTTGTTATCTAAAATCATACATCAGCTTTGAACAATAATCAGTGAATTTATTTTCAACAACGTCTCATGAATATGGGATTTAATATACTTGCAGTTCAAATTTATTGCAGTGTCCCTATCTTCCAAATACATTACAGATATGCTTTAAACCCTTCTTATTTAAGCGGTGATAGCTTATCGGTTGCCCGATTGTCGTAATTACCCATTTCTGGCACCAGAATAATGATAACGGCTCAGCTTCTAGTCTAACCGCATGATGCCTAATTCCAATATTTTACATGGAGCGACTACCTACCTGATCTCCATAACCCATTTACTGGTAACACGTTACCCCTTAGTAAGACTGATTGTCTGACTTTTGGGCTTCTGACTACCAGTAACGACAGCCGAGATCAATGGCTTAAAGTGATTTCCGAGGCACGGAGGGTCTCGATATGTAATGGATGAATGGCCACCTATCCACGACCCCATCGCGGCAAGCATAGAGTAATCTTCAATCAACCCATGCGGCGATAATTATTTTAGCCATGCTTTTAAAAATCTTCCTTATCCAATCAAAATCCTTATTACCAAAACTCGTAATAGAAGCCATTCTCATAAGTGCACATTTTGCCATTAGTAGCTGCTGCGTAGGAGCGTCGAGGGATGCCACTGTGCCCGTAATGAAAATTGAAATCTACCCCTGTAATTCCTAAATGTAAGCTTGGAGCTTTTAGCAATATCATTCTTTACCCTAGAGGAAAATGTCCGGGTTATTAATTCTTGGAAACCAATTTTATTTGGCAAAATACCTTTAACGTTAGTTTCAATGCTGTTTTTAATTAACGCTGAGAGTTATGTTAATTGGCTGTTAACAAGTGGTGAAAAACATTTAATTCGGACTTTTGTAGGCTATCCAGTTTATTCTCTAGTCAGAGTTTTGCACTATAGTTGTTAATAAGTTAACGTAATTCGGTTGAACTAAACTAGTATCCTATTCTTTTATTTAAGCTAATTTACCCAATTCGTTTTGACACTGTTGGGTGAAGTGCCTCACGTATACAAGAATGGTACAGGTAAAAGAGTTGATAAGGAGCAAATAAATGCCAATGTTCGATCTGTGAACAGTGGTGGCCCAGTAGTAACGGCCCCAACTTACGAGTTGCAGGTTATGGGTTCGAACCCAGGCAGGCGCTTTACTTTGTGTAAATCATTTATTACCACTGCTCTAAAAAAGGCGAAGGAAAACATCGTGAGGAAACCGGCATGTCCTGGAACTGAAAATTCAAAGTCCATGTGATATCCACCAACCCGCACTGGACCCGCGTGGTGGATTATGGCCCACTCCCTCTCACAGAGAGCAGGCCTGTGTCGCAGCAGTGGGAACATTATAGGCTGATTATGTATGTACGTTCGATCGATATGCACAAATTAGGTACAGTATTCTGCACTTTTAGTCAGTATATACTCGTATGTATATGTACTTCATAACCCGGGTCGGGTTATGCAGAGTCTACTCCTTAATTCTTCTTCTTTGTAAGAGGGGTTAGGTGAGGCAGAGTAATGACCGTACCAACATCGAAGTTTATCATACTAGCTTCTGCCCGCGACTTCGTCGTTGTGAGATTTCTTATTTTTATATGATAAAATATATCCTAGGAGACTCGACAATACTGTAGCTTCACATTAGTGAAAGAATTTCCGGAATCGCTATTATAGTTCTGAAGATTACCCCCTACATTCAAACTCCTAAATTAATCATTAAAGTAAAAAAAATGTCATTAATGTTATTTTAATTTTAACCTTATCTCATTAAAAATATTTTGTAAGTACTTTTTTATTTTTTATTAGGTGGGAAATTATCAAATAACTTCTCCCGCTCTGAGTGGAGCGGGAGGGTGTATCAGACTCTTACTGACTAACACCCACTCGTGTTTCTTGCGTTGCCTGTGTTGCCAGGGGCCACGGTATCCCTTTCGGACTTTCCCGCGACTCCGGCAGGTTGCAGCACTTGTGCTGACATCTCTTTGAGGCACGCGTGGATCATAACTTGCCGTCGACCCGGGTCATGCCTTATCGGACGGCGAGCTACCCATTCCTCACCGTCCGCAAGCCCGCGCTTACGTTGGCCGGAAATCCGCCTGGGATTCCCGACGCCCAGGGCGTCTCCTGCGGCGGCGTTTTAGCCGCATAGACAGAACACCTTGAGGATACGTTTTTGAAGAAACACCGTCCAAGGCTCTCAATTTCATTTTAGCCATAGTCCAAATTATCAGTGAGATTCTAAGGCCTGCAAACAGGATCAAACTCACTCAATAACTAAACCAATCATCTCCAATTTCCGACCACAACAAACCCGCTATTGACACCCGACCTTATTAACAAATACACCTTTCTATCACCCAACTTCAGAACGAGAACAAACTTCTAAGATTGATCATATGTACCTACAGAAATGGAGCTCCAAGTTTTTTGTTTCGGAACAAATCCACTCAGTTTGGTAATCGGAACGCAGCGGTGTACTTCGAACATAGATTATCCGCTTAACATGGAATAAACTACAGAATTAGTTTGTATACCAACCGCTTTGGTAGGTATACCGTATAAAAACATAAGTTTGATTAAGTTTTGGGAGGTACTTAATCAAACCTCAAATAAATACCTTTTATTTCTACAAATACTATTGAACCTTCTAATATGATGAATGCGTCTCTTGTGAACATAATATTTTATGTCCTATTCCTATTTTGGAGTCCTGAAAATACTAAATACACTCGCGGTCAAATAATACCGGTCAATGACATAAACCCCTGTAACTTGCAAATTAATAATGGTACATGCATAAAACCTTAAATGATCTACAACATAATTAAAAAAAAAAATGATCAAAGTAATTAAAAAGTTAAAATTTTAAAACCATCTAATTTGAAAATAATTTCAATTCACTGTTGTTTTGCTTTTGCTTGTTTTCTCACTTTTGTTTTTAATCTTCTCTCACCATCATTTTTTAATTACTATCATGTCACTAACGCCAGAAGAATGTACACGTATCGTCACTATATTAGAAGAAGGCAGAAGTCAGCGAAGTACAGCATGACAAATAGGCGTGTCACTTTCTACAGTGCAGCCAGTCAGAGGGCAGAATGTAAGAAGACCAGGAACTTGCAAGACTAATACTAAAACCATCAGTTAGTTGAAATACTTACATATGAGGACACCGAGGCCCTCTTGCAGCACGCATCGTAATTCTGTCTTCCACACGAACAACCATTCACAAAACACATACACTCCACACTCACACAACACACACATCACACATACAGGGTGTATGTGTGATGTGTGTGTTGTGTGAGTGTCACTTATCTAATTTACCACAAAACAATTATGCTACTACTACTGTTCTATATAAAAAAATTGGTTGTCCGTAAAGTCGGTTTACGGGCGATAATTTTACGTGATAACGAGATAGAGATGCGTCACAAGCCGAACGCTTAGACCGATCGTGCCTCTCTATCGCCAGTTCCGCGCTCTCGCTTGCACGCTCGGCTCTGGCGGAACGTGACACTTTTTCGTGCGTGCAGCCGGCGTTCATCGATTTATAAGACGTTATCACGTCAAAAGTATAATATAAGATTTTGAATAGCTGCTAACGTAGATTTTTGCTTTTCTTAATTATGTAAATTCAAAATTTGTCGTCATCTTTTTCATTTTGTTTAATTACTTTGAATTGTTTTCTTAAAATAAGGAGATTTAAAATTATTGGTACACCACGTAACTTTTAAGCTTTGGAAGAGCAAAGTGTCCTAATACAGGCAGTTTTTGTCTAAAAGGTAATTTCAACCACTAAATGTGTAGTACATAACTTATCAAAGAAAATAAATTATTTGTATTATTTGTATCAGTTGGTCGAACCCCTATGTATTGGCACCCAATACCAAACGCACGAATGAAACTGCAGCCAATCAACGCATGAAGCCATTCGTATACCGAACGGATTTTCCGCGTCATTCGAAATTTAAACCGCATTCCTCGCGAATGTGTATTCACTGATCAATCTCCAGCAGTTGCAGTACCTTCGTGATATTTGAAAAATCGTGCTATCTTTTCCACAAAAGCTATTAAGAAGCGGAGAGTTGAAGTTGAATGTGTAGGCAGCCTTATAGGTACCATACCTAATTGGTTATACAAGATTTTAAGATTAAAGTATAATATCTAACGCGGCTTTCAAGAAACTTCTGAATACACTTTGGTACATACACGTATATCTACTTGTATTTATCGCAAAATCAACTTAAGTCAAGTCTGATAACTTTCATATTAATGTTGATCTTCTTTCATGAAGTTTTCAGCCTAATATAGCTACATGTTTTAAGCGAGTTAAAAGTTTGCAAAATTATCTTAACTTCTTTCTCTCATCTACCAAGGACTGATGTCCTTGGTTTCTTACATTTACAACATATTTGAACTGAAAATATTTCGCTTTTACTTCAGAACTTACAAGTTTGTATCGATTTGACAGTCAAAATATTTGGTTCTATGCATAAAAAACCTGACATCGCACAAATCCTGCATCGCGCAAGCAGAGTTTACCGCGCGACTGACATTTATACAACATCCCGGTACAACCATCGGGCGGTAGCCCACCAGACACAACACTCGTCTGATCGGTGAATCCTCCCTTTTCTATACAGGATAAGTGAATTTTACAACCTGTTCCTCATACCACTATAGTTCCAACTGTATACGTGGGGCATACTGAACGTTTCTGGAACTGGCCACATACAATAAAAAAAAATAAAAAATCAATTACGGAATTCGAAAATGGAAGTCACTGGGAACATGTCATTTGTTTTTTTTATTGTGGCGTCCTTTAGAAATTGTGTGTCGCTATTGCAATGAATTTAACTCGTGATCATTTTCGCTCAATGATTTTTTACGATTTACGCTGTGGCTTAAATCAGCAAGAGCGTTGCCAGGGACTTCAATTGGCATTTGGTGATGAAGCCCCATATCGCAGCTCTGTGTATTCATATAACACTTATTTTTTGGACAGTCGTGTAAATAAAAATAGAACAGGATTTGAATTATAATATTTGCCAAGGAATTTATTCGGAACTTTTCCAAACCTGGTGAAATAAACTCCACCACTATACGATAGATCTCCTTGTGGTAATTCTTCGTGAGGAGTAGCTAAAATGGTGATAAACAAATGTCACTTCTTATCGTGTTTTATATTACTTACGAATTATTAATATTATTAATTACATATCTGAATTGTTGTTAAAGATATTCAACCATAAGCTTTAGTTTTCAAAGAACATAATAAAAAAAAACTGAAATCTTTTCAAAGTCACGTTTCTTATGAAAACAACTTCTCGTTTATCATTTAGCAAGATAGTAGAGTATTCCTTTAATATTCATTGACTTGATTTAGTACTGGCACGTCGACGATACAGCGACACAGTAGATTTTTTTCGTGTTTTTGCTTGTCACAATGATATACAGTTTTATAGGTTTTTGTTTCTTGCCTGCTTTGAAGTTAGGACATGGAAGATATAGATAGAGAAGATATATGCTCCTGTGGCAACACTACAGCTAACAGCTGATTTGAATTTGTCCCTGTAATTTTAATTTGAAATAATAGATTTCCTTCTTAATAAGGCCTCTTTCCAATTAATAAACTAGTATATAGCGTAGTTAAGTGTTTTCTGTGTTAAATCTATGCATTATGTGCAAAATAAGTGTATGTTGCATTTTCATCTCGATATCAGGTACAATACTATACATTTTACTTGGTAGTAGATTGTTTGCGTTCTAATTTTTTTTCCTACAATTCACTAGTCCACTTTTATTACGGCTACAAGTTGATGCCAATGACCTTAAACACGTAAACATAACCTTAATTAGTTTGGTGACAGAACTTTTTCTTTTATCTAAATTTCATTTTCCGTTCAACTAATTATCTATTACTTAATCCACTACTCTTTTCCAATATCTTCTCTTTTTCACTTTAATGAGCGAATTAAAGGCGTCTAAGGAGCACTGTGACCAACTGATTAGGGAAAGAGATGAAAATGAAATAGAGTTCCTTGGTGTCCTTGAAACGAATGGCAAGTTGAAAATAGAAATGGCTCAGTTATATATTCAACACACTGATGCCATAGCAGCCCGGGATAGGCTCCAAGTTGTTGTAGACGGGTTCAGCCAATGTAGCAATGAGTATCACAAATATTTACTACAGCAGCAGTTACATGAGGCTTAAAGTCAGATTGAACAACTTGAGATTACAAATCTTAACATCACCGCCTCGTTGAATCAAAGATTTTTCAATGAATTGGTGCCTATTGTCCCATCAATGGTTTCTGTAATAAACTCCTCTTACACAATAGATTTAACAGGTCATAATGATTCAAAATCAGTGAGGGTAGTTATAGTAAAAATAAACTTAAAAAATATATCAAAATTAACAAATACATAGTTAAAACTAAGAAAATGGTCAAAAAACAAAAGTTCTTCATTAAAAATGTAAAACTAAATAGAGAAAGGTTAAATCTACTGAAACAATTAGATATGTATTCATTAAACTTAGAAAAAAGTACTAGGAAATACCAAATTGACACTGAAGACTTGCAGTATGAACTTGACCAACTACAGGAGAAACTTACTTCTATGACCATCAAATATACAGCCTCTGAAAACCAAATGAGGGAATATGTATTGGCAATGAATGAGCTGGTAAGCTCTCAAACAAACAAAATTGTGAACATTGTCAACCACCATCTATTGACCCCACACCAGACCATTCATTGACAATATGTGATACCACCATACCGCAGTCTTGTGTTAGTTTGCCATTATCAATTTCTAAGTGTTTCCCTAAACAGATTGTAAATAACGAAATAATATTATTTTGTGATGAAATTGGAAAGGATCTAGGCCACTTGTTGACAGATAAATATCCTGGACACTCAATAATGAACTACTGCATGCCTGGTTGTTCTTTATTTGACATAATGAAAAAAGTTATAAAATGCAATTTGAACCAGGATACTATACTATTAATATTTGTTGGTAATAGGGGTAATGTGAACAAAGGAGAATTACTCCAATATTATAGATCATTGTGCAACCTTAGTTTAAGAAAAATTGTGATGTTCACATTCCCTTACAGCCAACGTTTGCCACAGGAAGAAAACATCTTTAGGTCTGAAATGAATATGACTTTGCATAATTTGACTTACAATAATAATTTATTTCAATTAATTGACACTAACAATTATGTTGGTAATCATTTATATTTGACAAAAGATAGATTTTTTATGGATAGGTACTATCATTCAAAGTATTGTAAAAGACAGATAGCTGTGTCTCTATCTACTATTTTCTATTACAGCCAAGAATTTGGCTAAACAAATTGCTTCTATTGAGCAATGCAATGATGACATGTTAAATAATACAGCCAATAATTTGGTATCAAACATTGACATTGATAATAATTTAAATTAGAAATTAAGACAATAGAGGAAATCTCTAGGAATAACAATAAACAGAACTGGAAATATAAATCAAATAAAAGTTTAAAATCAGTCAATAGTATCAACCTGGTGCATCAAAATATTCAAGGATTTATAAACAAAGATTTAGAGGTAGAGTTATTTATGAATGTTAACAGTATTGATATTCTTTGTATAACAGAACATTCGCTTAAAAGCCACCAGTTCTTGTTCAATTTTAATAATCACCAGGTTGGTAGTTCGTTCAGATTGTAAATGGTGCTATACAAGGTGGCTCATTAATTTTAGTAAGTAACCAGCTTAAATTTAAAGACCGTAAGGATATTGTGAGCCTATCTGTTGAGCGGACAATTAAAATAGCCTGTATAGATTTGGAGCAGTTTATTGTATTAAGTGTGTACAGACCCCCTTCAAGATTGTATGACTGCTTTGAAAAGGTAATGGATGAAGTGTTACACAAGATTTGTAACTCAAATAAGTCTATTATCACTTGTGGTGATATTAATGTTAATTTACTAGAAAACTCAGGTTCTTGTAGTAAAATAATAAGTCTGTTTCAGTCCTACAATCTTGTAAATCTATTTATCGAGCCCACAAGAATAACCCCTACAAGTGCCACATGCCTGGATAATATTTATACAGATATTATACCAAGCCACAAATAAATTATAAATTTACTAGACTCAGATCATTGTCGGCAAAAGATTACTATTCAAAACCAAAACAACAAAGTGGCTAAAAAAGATATCATTGTTAACCCCAAAACCGCAAGTCGCTTGGGAGCTTTTAAAGTTAAACTCATTAATAAATTACCAGTTTTGTTTATTCCTGCTGATCCTAATCATCTATATGATGATTTCTTTAATATATACTGTAAACAATTTCATTCCATTTTTATTCCCAAGACTATCTCGATTAATAATAACACAGCTTTCAGTGATTGGGCTACCATTGGTATTCATAAAAGTAGAACACGGCTTTATGAGCTGTACAATGAAAGGACATACATAAACACTGCTGAATTTAATTTATATGTAAGAAACTATTCAAATTTATTTAAAAAAGTTTGTTGTATGGCCAAGTCGCGTCATTTGAGTTCGCAGATTAAAAATAGTAGTAATGTAATCAAAACTACTTGGAATATTATTAATAACCTTTTGCAACAGTTAAAGTCAACATTCTCCATTATTTTATTATAAGCTGCAACTTAAACGATAATTGCCAACAAAAGGAGAGCAGCATCTCAGGAAGTTTCCTCCAGACTTAAGAAGAACTTAATGCTCTGAACAAACTGTTTGTTGAACTCACTGTCAACGGTGCATTGACTTACGTTTCTATGTAGATTTTGTAATTACTGAGGAAGAGCTTAATACTTATTTGTGATGATTGTGATTAATGATAAATTATTTGGTTTTTGTTCCTCATGATGTCGTAATGACCCAGTGCACATACGGGTATTTGAGTGATTTGGCCGGCCAAAACTTTTTCTTTATTTTAAGCAATGATAAAAGTGCTCTTATGTGCATTTTATTCATTTATATTGATTTTTATGGATTTACATGAAAGAAAAAACATTTTTACTATTAAAATACCTGTTTTTATTATTTAATTAATATAATTACAATGTCTAAGCGAAAAACACGATACACTACTTAACTAGAAGAAGACCACGGTTCTTCATCTGAAGAACCATAGCTGGTCATCGTATCTGAAGATATCATCATTGTGTACGATGTCAGGCTCAGCAGAAAGTAAAAAACCTATCGTTTCCTTCATAAAAGGTTTGGTTATTTTTTTTGGAATGGTTCGCATTCCTGTTAATAGCGGATCGGAACTAAGGAGTAGCCTGTTAATAACATCCATATTGCAGGCTTCTCGAGAAAATTTTCTGGCGAAATTCTAGCGATACAAACGTATATGTTTTTACGTGCTTTCGCAGCTTCTTCTGATAATTGACCAATCGGCTTTATCTATAATTTCAGATCCATGCATCAGAATTTTGTGCAATTTTGGCGTCATGGGATGCCATGGATAAAGCGCAACTTACTGCTCTGCTGTTTCCTTGGCATAAACAGAAAATTTTTCTGTGTCGATCTTGTGTCCACTCGACAATGTTTCTAAAATTACTTTAAGACGGCATAGGAAATTTACATCAATTCCCGTGATTTCAGCAGACAATTCGTGATCAGCAAAAAATCTGCTGGTGTTGCCATCATTCGTGTTTCCGAAATTTGGTTTTGGAACGTCTACGATCAGACCCATCTTGACCCTGAATTCTTCTTGGATTTCAAACTTCTTCTGTTTAGCTGTTGTTTTGTCATTCTCAGTTCTTAGTTGCCACTTTTTTACAGGTAGCTTATACGCGAGATGCAGAATTGATTCCAAAAAACGAATTCGTGCATGTAAAATTGATAGTCCAAAGTCAAGCGCCTCCGGGTTAACAGCTCCTTTTTTTGTTAAGCAATTAAAATCCTTGGAAGTCAAACCACAAATGTAACATCTCATTGTAGATGTTGTGTTAGTGGCAGCGTTACACACCTTTCCGTCTACCACGTCCTAATTTTACTTCGGTCTTCTGCAAATCATTTGCGGCATTTTTTACATAATTTATTTCTTACTTTGTTACATCTTTGTTTTCTTTGATGAATCTTATTCTAATGGACCGACAATAACGTGATGAGGAGGGAGTGGGATTCTGCCACAGTAATTTATCATTAGTGGATCAAATAAGTCGCAGAGGCACAAAAGAACTTACAAACAAATTCGCGTCGGAATCAGAATCACACTCAAATTTTTGTTTAAATTGAGCTTGTTGTGCTCCAGCGCAACCCCACTTGCACATTAAAAGTAATGATCTTCGTCCTTCATCATCGAGTGGTAACACCTCTTCCATATGAGTCAATAATCGTGTAGCAGTATGGTCCATTAAGCTCTGAAGTTGTTTTTCGACACAAACCGAAAGGTTACCCGATATGATTCTTTATTTGGGTAGCACTCCTGTTTTATTTTCTGTATGACACTATAACAAGGATATATCTTTTGTTTGTATTGCGTATTATTTCATATTGTCTTCTAGACAAATCAACTTCAACAAACATAGACAAAGCTTGTATTGGAGTCAAATGAGAAGACGTAGCCTGTTGTGTTGTTTGGCTAAATGCCGTTTTGTACCTTGTAGCTCGTTTTGGCGATGTCAGTATTTCTTTCAGCACTGATGAAGCATCTCTCTTTCCAGTTTCACCTAGTTTTGATTGTGTAGCATATGTGAGCACTTCTAACTCAGTCCGTCTTATTACAAAACAAGGATTATCTTCAGACCCAGGTTTAAATTATTGAGCCATTTTTGAATTTCGAACTTTATTCCGACTACGTTAAAGTTCTTAATGAAAAACTGTCAACTTAGTACCGGACTAAATAGTCTGTTTTGTATAAAGAACTGCATTTCAACCATAGTAAAGTTCTTATTACGAAAACTGGTTCAATGGTTTAAACCATGTCAAAAGAAATCTTTGTTTTGTGATAACACCGACAGTGTTTGCGTAAATATTCCGTTTGTCTTCGCTTACTCCTTTCACTTAACTCTGAAAAATATTTATGTGGTCGTCTTGTGGGTTTGTAACTTTTGGTATAAGAAATGTGCCTTGTAGCCATATTTTTTTTTTCATAAAATAATCTTCTTTATAGTGAGAATCAGTCCAACTCCTTTTAATTTCCGACTTAAAACTTATAAATCCTGCTTAATTTTTTTCATATCCTCGTCAGAAAATGGCCCAAATTTTAGTACGTATCTTTCCAAAAACTCTAACTTTTCATTAATATTATTTAAATTTTCTGCCATCATAATAGTAAACAAGTGTTTCCGAGTCAAAACTCGGACTTTAGCCACCCCTAAAACAAAAAAATGACAATTTATAGCAATAGATAAGAATTCGATATTTTTTGTGTTTATTTTCTAGTCGGCTACATTAAGCTATATTTTCAAATATCGAATGAAACCGGATAAAATTTTACACGTATTGTCATGACTAAAACACAGGTTATTTAAAATGACTAAAATCAATATCGGGAAATGCCGGGAATTATAACAAAATAGCTAAAACATAAAAAAAATAAGAAAAAATAATGCCTTTAAAACAGCTCTTGCTAGAAAAAATGTATTAAATATATTTCTGAGCTATTATTACTAGAAATCTATAAAAAGTATACACATTTACCTGCTTTATCACAATCCATAGCTTTCACTTTATTTTATTTGGTAACAAATGTAGAAATATAACCAAAACTTTCGTTTACGCAGCGAGCACCAAACACATGATACATGTACTCAAATGAACGATCAAGTTTGGACTGACCGTGTCAAACGGTAATTCCGAAAAAGAAACAATGAAGAATCGTTTACGTTTCTTAGAACTATTAGCTACCTGAGTACCCTTCTTTTTTCTACCTGCTTTGAATTTTAGGAAATTGAGTTTTGGCCGGCCAAATCATTCAAATACCCGTATGTGCGGTGGTTAAAGCTTCTCATGGCCGAGGTTATTCTTGTAGCCCTTTCTTACATAATAATATTACACCTAAAATGGGATAGCCACCGCGCACTGAGCGTATTGTAATTTAGGTGTAATACATCTTCTGATTAGAATCGCAAAAATCGTGAATTAATGAATGGATGAAATGTACCGATCCCAGCGTGGTTAAACTAGACTCGATTGCTGGAATGAATCGAAGGATTCACATTATTAGTCCCTGGAGCCTCATGTTTCATTGGACTACAGAGACCATTGCATATCAAAGAGTAGACTGGGAGCACGTGGCCAGGAAGACGTGCCCTTGGGATATGGAAGGATTATTAGAGCCGTACCGGATATGCATCCTAGAGCAAGCAATAAAATAGTGGTGAGACGGGTGATTTATCTATGGGATCTTTTAATAACGTTGCCGCCAGATTGGGTTAGTTTCAGTTGCTTTTTCGATTCTTTTCTGTGTCATTGTGATTAGAATCGCAAAAATCAGTGGTAACATTTTATTATGTTGTAATTGAAACAAGACTTTGATGAAATGAAATGAAATGAAATGATTTTATTTTCTGTAAGTAGGTTTGTACAAACACTTTTACACGTCAATCATATTTACAAAAAAAAACTAGATGAGCTCGGCGTTACCTATCTGATTACTCTGAGAAGAAAGGCCGAAACAAACTCAGAGGTCACAGTCTCTTTTAAAGTCCAGACATAATCTTGGTCAGATCATGTGAAGACCATGTAGATTGGTGTCTGTAAATGGTCTTTTGAGGAAAGAACCACACAGAATGACTGGACCTATCCAGTCAGTGCACGCATTTGTCAGTAATCGTGCAGTTCAACTCAGAACTTAAGGAGCTCAACGATTCGACGAACAATACCAAAGAAAGGACATTTGGGTAGGCCGCTTAAATGACTCAAACTGCCAGACCGAGATTAATACTAAATGAGAAAAAAAAACAATGACCTACATAGTCTTCACATTCGCAATAATTGAAAACAATATAATACTTTACAAGTAAATATTAAATTCCACACAATATATTAAGCTCCACAAAGTAAATATGTCATTGTGTTTTGAATAACCATTAAATGTCTAAGTGTATATAAATGAAATAAAAGTTTCAGTACCTATGCAATAAATTGGAGCAGCTCAATCCCAAGCCTTTTTGTCCTCAATATAATCTTTAACGGTATAAAAGGCTTTCTGGCACAACTTACTTTTAATAAATGATTTGAATTTATTAAGGCTTAGATCTTGAACGTGGCTTGGAAGTTTATTATAAAAACGTATACATTGACATCTGAATGAGCCACCTATTTTCTTGAGCCTTGTTGTAGGTACAACAAATTTGTGTTTGTTCCTAGTATTTATATTATGGATATCACTGTATTTTTAAACAATTTTATATTTTTATGAGAATATAAAAGATTTTCAAAAATATAGTGAGAGGGCACAGTCATTACATTAATCTCCTTAAATTTCTCTCTAAGAGAGTGTCTCTGACTTAATTTATAAATTGATCGAACACCTCTTTTCTGCAAAACAAAGATAGTCTGAATGTCCGCGGTATTTCCCCACAACAGAATACCGTACGACATTACACTATGAAAACAGCTAAAGTACACTAAACGGCCTGTCTCTATGTCAGTTAAATTACGAACTTTTCTAACAGCGTATGCTGCGGAGCTTAGCGTTTTCGACAATTTCTATATGTGGACCCCACTGAAGCTTAGCATCCAAAGTTAAGCCCAAAAATACTTTGCTATCTCCAGGATTCAATTCGCCCTTTATCAACACATTAGTTTTCACCTGCCTAACGTGAGAAAGCGTAAACTTAATGCATTTGGTTTTTTTTTTCATTAAGAAGTAAATTATTAACATTGAACCAGTGAACTTCTTTTGAGATCGCACTATTTACATCATCAGTAACCAGCTGCTGACGTTTAAGTTTAAACAAAAGTGAAGTGTCATCCGCAAACAACACTATATCATGATTATCCTTTATGAGGTACGGCAAATCATTAATATAAATATGAAACAAGAAAGGACCAAGAATTGAGCCCTGTGGGACTCCCATTATTACTATAGATCTGGGAGATCTTTTCCCATTAATGTCCACGCTCTGAATCCTATTACTCAAGTATCAAGTAAGAAGATCCAGAGCGGTGTTCCGTATCCCGTAGTGGCGGAGTTTCCTGATTAACGTTTCATAGAGAACGCAATCGAATGCCTTGGACAAATCACAAAAGATGCCCAAGACATCGCGTTTATCTTCCCATGCATTATAAATATGTCCTAAAAGTTCAACACATCAGTAGTCGAACCCCTTGTAAAACCGAACTGTTTATTGTGCAATAATTTATGTTTATTAAAAATCTTTGTAATTGGTCTAAAATTATTATTTCAAAAAATTTACTTTAAGTAGGTAGTACTGAAATAGGTCTACAATTGGTGGGGTCTGATGTACTACCTGATTTAAACAAAGATATTATTTTACTATTTTTCATAAGGTCAGGAAACTCCCCACAGTTAATGCAATTATTAAAGATAAGAGATAAAGTAGGTGCTACAATGTCAATAATTGACTTAGCAACTTCTACAGAATCACCCCACAGATCTGCAGTCTTTTTTACATTTAATGTGTGAAAGGTTTTAATTATATCTCTACAGGAAATATGTTCAAAATGAAATTCCGATTCGCAAACATTAACATTTTCCTTGAGCAAAGACTCAGCAACAGAAGGTGATGAGTTTAGGGATTTAGTAGTTGAAACGGGAATATCTGAAAAGAAATTTTCAAAGGCCGCGGCGACTTGCGAGTCTGATTTTATTATGTTGTCATTAATTGACAGGCTATAGTCAGTATTTCGGTTACTAGACCTTCCCGTTTCACTAAACCGCTAAACCCCGAACGGCGCGCGGTATGCCAGTTAGCCCAAACCGTCAAGCCCCGCCGGCGCGCATGTGAGCCACCTCTGGCGCGCGGTTTGCAACTCTATTATAACGGATGAGCACCTTATTGCATTATAATAGAATTGCAAACGGCGTGGCCCAAGACTCCTATTCGGTGTCAGTGGCGACTTACGGGTTCGGGAGTGCGACTCCTATTCGGAGTCAATGGGGAGTTACTGGTTAACCTGTTAAGCCCCGTGCGACACGAATTCGGAGTCAAACAATAGAAAATCAATTGTGTCTCATTAGCTGTCCTTGAGCAATTAAGAGTCTCTTAACTTTAAGCAAAATTTATAAATAAACCCAATGTCTAGCAAGCCTAGTCATAAACTGATTGATTTACAAAACTTATTTGCATCGAAAGATCGTCTTTTCTTTCAAAAAGATTTTGTTAGCATTTTCCAAAACTAAAGAACTATGAACTATGTCACCACGTATCATGAATTATCTAGTGAGCACAATCGACTAGCATTTATTGAAGCTCATATTTTACAAACTTGCAAGTTGTAATGTATTCTCGCCATGTGTAATTTGTGGATGTCATGAGTTTGCAAAAGTTATGCTCCTGTATTAAATAGAGCTAAGATTATCGTTTTGATAGCCAATAGAATAGGGAAATTTGGCATAAAATCTCTGATACAATAAAATTGCGCGTACCATAAACGTGATAGAAGTGAAACTTCTTAAAAAGAATAAGAGAGATTTAGTGTTAGAGACAGAGAGAGTTATATATTTCTTCTCCCTCATTTAACAAAATGTGCCTAAACGTGTCGCGTCCTTGAAATTTCACTCCCAATTCTCGTCCAATTATCGAATTACCGCCTAAGAAGTATCACGTCAACAGTTAGTGTAAAGGCGTTTTATTTAAAAGCTGTGGTTCTCTTTTTAATATTTTAAGATTAAATGCTGAGAAAGATATATCGTAGAGCTTATTACAGCAGGCTTAGCATGACACTCTCTATTTCTTCGAAGAATAGACACGGCTCTTTCCATACAAAGTGATATTTCGTTTCTCCTTTTTTGACATCCCGCCGTAGAAATCTTTCTACATTAAAAAGGACCTAGACAAATATCGTTAGAAACGAAAGACAAGATGACAGATTGTAGAGCGATTTCTACGGTGAGATGTCAAAAACTGAGAAACGAAATGTCACTTTGTATATAAAGAGCCCAGACTATTCTTCGAAGAAATAGAGAGTGTCATGCTGAGCCTGCAGGTCACCGTCGAGTAAAGTAATAAGAAATCTTGTATCTGTGCCTTCGATGGATGTACTTACGTTAAATGACACTATTCAAAGGAATAATTTTACTTATACAAATCTTGTACGCTCAATGTCCTTCTTCTTGATATTTTAATCAAATAACGATATATAGTTTTTTGTTAAAAGTATTTTGAGTTTGGCTACTCTTCGTAAAATGTTAAATTGTGACATCTAACCCTCCATTCGGAAAATTAAAAATTACTTTGTAATTCATAGAAGTTAAATTGCTTTGTAATCCAATCACTCAAAAACCTAATCAAAAATGGTTTAACTAAAATCGAAACTTAAATATAAGAACATAATAATATTATGAGTTTTTGGAAATAACTTTAAAGCTTGTTCAATTACAAATACTCGTATTATAAACAGCTTTCATATATTCATATCAAACATCCAATCCTAATTCACTCAGTTTCCTAAGAATTTCCTTAATGTTTGTAAAAACATAGCACACACAAGGATCATAAAGACGGCACTCCCTCAAAGCGCGGAAAATACCAAGAAAGTTAGCGTACTATGAACCATGTGCTATGAACTCACTCCGTTCAAGCTTGAGTGCTCGCAAGCCAGATGCTAAGTACAGAAAAGTGCTCACTTCTGCACCCACGCATCCAGGTTAAGGCTTTAAGTGCACTGTAGTAATTTCTGGGGTACTTAATAATTATAGATATTGGTTATTATTAAAACAAAAAATAAGCCAAAAGATTAGCCAGTTAGCAAAATAGTTGTGTTGTAAAAACAAAATGACGTGCTTCCGAAAGCAGACGAACTCGTAACAATAAATTAGTCATTTTAAAGATCCTGCTGATACACAATTTTCAATTTCGGAAACGTTTGTTTTACAAACAGCATACATACATTTAGGCCCGATTGCACCACAAATCATTAAATGAATATCCACGTTAAACGCTAAACAAAACATCCATATCATCCTATTTCTACCTATCGTTTGAAAATGATAGAAACAGCATGATGTTTTAAATATATTTAGCGCTTAATGCGTTAAGTGATTAGTGGTGCCAGAGGACCAGATACATCCTAAAGCCGTCTTACTAGATCCGACTAAGTAAGCCACCTGCCACCAACCGAAAGCGAATGTCGCGCCAATACGCGATTTTACCTGAATAATTACGATTGATCGCGTGAGTATCTATGTCATATTTGTATAAAAGACCGCGACCTTCGGTTAGGACGCGGCCTTTAGGACTCGTTCACGGCCTTGAACGATGCGACTTTTTTTTTGGGTGGGAATTTATCAACTAACTTCTCCCGATCTGCCCGGAGCGGGAGGGCATGTCAGACTCTTACTGACCAAAACCCACCCGTGTTGCTTCCGTTGCCTGTGTGTTGCTAGAGGCGCCGGTATTTCTTTCGGACTTTCCCGCGACCTCGGCAGGCATCGGCTCTAGCGGAGCCCTACAGTTGTGCTGACATCTCTTTGTGGCACGAGTGGAACACAACGCGCCGTTGACCCGGGCCTGGTCCTTATCGGACGGCGAGATACCCGCGCCTATGGTGGGCGGGAGTCAACCTAGGATTCCCGCGGCCCAGGGCGTCTCCGGCGGTGGCTAGGGGCGTGAGCGCACGAAATTTGCCTCTCCCTCACCCGTGCCTCTTCCTTTGCGAGCATTACTGCATCGCAAAAGGAGGTGACGGCTTCCCATGCCCTCTCGCTCCGCGACGCGACTGGCATCAAGCGACACGCGCACACTTCATTTGTTTCCATCTGTCGTCGCTCCGCAATTCGCGTCGCGGAGGCTCATGTCTTACTCTAAACAACTCTTTCATTGGTTCTCTCCGTAGTCGCTGTCTCAAGCCGTGTGTCGCTTGAGCGTGGAGTTCGTGGCCTTATTTGCTTACTTATTAACAATCTTACCTCCTCGTGTACGGCAAATTGAGTTATAACCCACTGAAGCTTCTAAGTTTGAGTAAATTGAATAAAATTCAATTTGATCATGTACCTACTCAGTTACTCACTCGGTTCGTAATTAATTCTGTTTGTGTGTTTGGCGAAGTGAGCTTAATGTTGAGGTGCTTTTAAGTACATTGATATAGTTTGTAATTCCTAATGCAGTAAAACAGGTTCCAGTGCATGAGTATAACAATAATATCTACATTTCATCATTTTGTCTATTATCTTTTTAAATATTAGTGTTTGTCTATCGTTTACGCAGCAACGGATTAACAAGACGACGTGTTTTTTTGTATAAAGGGTGGCAGGGACATCGACCTGCAGCGTGTTACCATGGATTCAGTACATGATTCTGGATCCCCCTGCGTTGACATTTTTCGTCGATTATTAATAAACAATGCTATTCCATACATTTTGTCATGAAACTAAGATCATGCGCTGAATTCATAGTTACAGTTTGCGCATCGATGTCGCTCCCACCCTTTTTTTTTGGTGTTAAATTACCTATCAAATAACCTCTCCCGCTCTGGGCGGAGCGGGAGGGTGTGTCAGACTCTTGCTGACTAAAACCCACCCGTGTTCCTTCCGTTGTCTGTGTTACCAGGGGCCTCGGTAACCCTTTTGGACTTTCCCGCGACCCCGGCAGGCATTGACCCTAGTGGACCCCTACATTTGTGCTGACATCTCTTTGAGGCGCGCGTGGAACACAACGTGCCGTCGCGGTCGACCCGGGCCTAGTCCTTACCGGACGGCGGACCTGCCACCCTGTAGAGTTAATTTACGGGCTGGAGAGTGACATAGGATAATTCAACCTAGAAAAATACACGCCCCCTGTGGTATAGACCAAGGGAGCGACGCGCGAATAAAAGCTAGTAACGATATAAAACTTAGTTACAGAAAGGGAACATAATTTGCAAATTAGGTGAATGAGTGCACATCAAAACACAAACGCAGCTGTATTTACCACAGTAGGTATATTTTTGTTACATCATAAAATTAACTAGAAGAGAGTACGCCACTCAGGCTTCGTAAGAAATGCGATCTCTTTGCAAAATACATCACACCTGGCGCTAAAACCTTCACTTGACAGGTTACATCATATACTACTTAGCAAAGCTGGTTTAAGTTACCTGTTTTTAGTGGATTATTATAACTTCTTGTCTACAATATTTCGACATCATTATTATTAACTGCTTCGTTGGTCGATGCAGCATGAGGTCCTGGGTTCGATTCCCAGGTCAGGCCTCTGCCTTTTTTTTGGATGGGAAATTATCATATAACTTCTCCCGCTCTGGGCGAAGTGGGAGGGTGTGTCTCTTACTTACTAAAACCCACTCGCGGTCCTTCCTGCCTGTGTTGCCAGGGGCCACGGTATTCCTTTCGGACTTTCCCGCGACCCCGGCAGGGGGACCTCTGCCTGACCTGGGAATCGGACCAGGCAGCTACTGTAAAATTCCAGACAGAACCCAATAACTCTTTGTTGGTTCTTTCCATCTGGAATTTTACAGTAGCAGCCCGGAAACTGGACTTGTGCTCGGTTGACGGCAATAGGTTCGCCCCCTATTACATGGGACTTAACTGGCGAAATGCGGGTTTACTATAGGTACACCTCTGCCTTACCCTTCGGGTATTGCACGCGAGATGTTATGTTAGAATTAATATTTTGACGATGGACCGTAGAAAAACATTCTTAATATAAAATGTCCTTCACAAAATTATTATTCAGATAAAAAATCATTTGGCAGATATTCAGATCTCATATCTGAATAATATTGAATGTCGATCGGCATCTTTGTCACGCGTCCACTGCGGATTCGAACGAAATTTTACAGTGGGTACGTGATATGAAATCTCACTTCAATTTTTTGCTATGACTGCTTATGCTACGTTGAGTGTGTCTTAATGGTGTTTTAGAGTGTTCTGAAGATATCTAAATAGATTGAATAATATTTAATATTTCAGTTTTCCGAGGCGTATAAACAGCATCCTCATTGCATAACACACTTTCAACTACAATCCGAGAGTTTTAAGAAAATTCCTAATACATTGCTCCATTGGTTTCAAAACGTAAATAACGCAATTTACGTAGCGGAACTGTTAAAATGAAAGGCTTTGCGATGGATTTCCATTTTATGTGTATTACGCAATTACCCCGCTGGCCCTGATATTGGACAAGCCCACAACACTATTCCCCAACTACTCCAACTACTACACCTCCTGAAACCCATAATCAACAATGGTGAGTACTAGAATGATCCTGATGTTATGAAAATAAATTTAAGGGAATTTGCGGAAGTAATTAGTATTTTGTTTTATTATCGTCTACACGTCTACGTCTACACTATTTCTTGTAGTTTCCGACATAAGAAATATCATTAGGATGGCCACAGTAAGTAGCGATAATGAGTGTCTTAAAATACCATATTTTCCAAAGTTACCAGTAACTACATCGGAAATTTAGAGGCATATTTCCTGTGCTGTGGACTTTTATATAAATAACTTTTCTTATCAGTAAGAACGTTGCTACTAGCATGCAGTAAGAATTATGTTATCATTAAGTACATTAAATATGATTTAAAAGTATCTAGAAACATAACCTAACTCAACTTTACACAAAACTAAATCAAATTGGAACTGTGTACTATTATTATAACGATGGCACTGTACATTACAACACGACGTACATTTTATTCCTAACTATATTTAGTTTCACAACTAAAAAGAAATAACAAAACCTACAACATAATTATCACTAAACATCATCATCAAACCATACACTGTATCATTTAACAACTGGCTGGCAACGAGTCGACAAATAAATAACAATTTAATAGTTCAACACGCATAATTATCAAGCTATTCACATATAGAAGTTACTAACGTTGATATCAAAAGTTCAACCGGCGATAATAACTTCCTCATTAGTATTGAGCCGGTTGTGGCACAGTCAACAGAACTATGGAGATCTTATTAAAAATAATTATTAGTTTAAGTGCAATAACTACAGTGATAGTGGATGCAACTGTTGTTGTTAATCGGTATAGTGATGAGTGTGAACTAGATCCAGGTTTACTTGAAGAAATAGCATCGTATGAAAATGTGACGAAGCGTATTATGGAAGAGGTTAGAACGAGTTTTGGACTGACAATGTATCAAGAGTAAGCTAACATTGTAATAGAACTAATTTTAATAGTTACATATTGTTTCATTCATGAATTGACAGGAAAAAAATACAGAACTGAACTATTACCTATGCAAATAGTGTATTTCTGACCATGATCGTAATTTTCATTGCGTATCAGATTCATAGATAACATACCATTGAGTTCATATTTAATTCAATGTCCAAGATAATATTTACATAATTTAAAAACAAAGAGACTTAAAATAACATTTATTATGTACAACTATATAAAAAAGGAGAGGAAATACGAGTACGGGCATCAAAATATTGAGTTCGTATACGTTAAAACATTTTTTTGTTAGTTTAAATGCAACCATATTTTTCCTTAAATTTGCGTAATTCCAATATTATTTATACTTTCAGATATACACGGTTTATTGACACATTCGGTGCTCGTCCATCAGGCACAGAAGTTTTAGAAAGGTCGATAGATCATATGATAAACCTAACAAAACATAATGGTATAAATGACGTCACAACTGAGGAATTAGAGGTAATCCTTACTGTTGTACTACTACTATTGTAGGTACTTTATTTTATTATATAATGGCTTATATCGTCAACAAGATCCCGATGATCATTAGTATGTACACTAAGTATAAATATTATACGTTTACATGTTTTATCATCTACGTGTTGTCTCTAAAAACTGGCCTCTTTGCTTCAAATTATTATTAATTGATTTCTCGTCCACTCGACCTACTTAGCTCGTTCTACCAATACATTCTTGAATATTATTATTTTTTATTAATTTTATGTTCCCAAAGTCGTACTACGTATTAAGATTAAGCTGAATTGGACACGTTCCAGGAAATTGCTATACGTGCCGCTACAAAGCAGTATCAATAATGATGTCCAATTTCCAACGCTTGGCCCATACTTTGTACTCCTACTGCTGCTCTCCCAGATTATTTCAATTTTCTTACTTGCTCAGAAATAATAATATTTTTGGTAATATTTTCAGGTGCCACACTGGGTACGCGTACACGAATCTGGCAAAATGCTACAACCCCAAGCCAAAAACATCGCTATTCTAGGACTTGGTTCTAGTGTAAGCACACCACCAGAAGGCATCACCACTGAAGCAATAGTAATAAACAGTTTTGATGAACTTGACAAAACCGATAGAAAATCCATTGAAGGAAAAATAGTAGTATTTGACGCACATTATGTCACTTATGGCGACACCGTTGTTTATAGAAGTCAAGGTGCTTCCAAAGCAGCTAAAAAAGGTGCTTTAGCTACTCTAGTTAGGAGCATAACGCCCTTTTCAATATATTCTCCACACACAGGACACCAGTCTTACGAAGATAACGTCCCAAAAATACCAACAGCTGCGATTACTTTAGAAGATGCAGACTTACTGAGAAGATTACAAGATGCTGGAGAAACCATCATTCTACACATAAACATGTCTTATACGTCTGGTACAAAGAAATCGCGGAATACATTAATAGATCTAAAAGGTAGATTATATCCTGAGAAACAAGTCATCGTATCTGGTCACATAGACAGTTGGGATGTAGGACAAGGAGCGATGGATGACGGTGGAGGCATGATGATAAGCTGGTTTGTTCCAGTTGTACTAAATTTCTTAAACCTGAAACCTAAAAGAACCATTCGAGCAATTTTATGGACTGCCGAAGAACCTGGCTTGGTTGGAGCTCAGGCGTATCTAAAGAAGCATATGGATGAACTAAAAAATATTAATTTCATAATGGAATCCGATGAAGGAACATTCAAGCCTTTAGGGTTAGAAGTAGCTGGGTCTCCAAAAGCACGTTGTATCGTAAAAGAAGTGCTCAAACAATTTACACCAATAAACAAACTGACATACAGTGCATACCCTGGTTCTGATATCGTTATATTCGTAGGACAGGGAATACCCGGAGCATCACTACTCAATGAAAATGAACGGTACTTTTGGTACCATCATAGTGAAGGTGATACAATGAATGTTCAGAATATGAACGATGTGGTGGACTGTGCCGCGTTTTGGGCAGCGTTTTCATTTCTTATTGCTGATCTATCCGTAGATATACCGCGTCAATAGACAATCTAAATATATTATGAATGCAGTTTAATTAATTTTGTTATATTTGTGTAAGTACCTAAATACAGTACGTACTAAGTAAGTCACCAACGATTATTTACAAGTTGTCAGACATTAACTAAAGAAGAAAGATAAAGCTGATCAATCATATCAAGAGGTAATTGAATAATTAGATACCTGTTAAACTGAGTAATCACTTTTATCTTTCTTCTCATACACAATTTCTATTGCAAATAAATGTTTGCAAAAATAACAATCCATGAAATCTGTTCGACTTCATATTTATGTTAGGTGTGTATATTTTCTGTCGCGCAATCAAAATATAAGCCCCAGGCGTCTCTTTGTACATTCCTGACGACAATTGTGCTGCCGCGGCAAACCTTTGAAATTCAATCATTTTAACTATTGCCACAAAAATGCCATGTCATTGGACGCCTGTGTCGATATGTTTTTGTTTGCGTTAGCTGGCAGGCAAATATTTGCTATGCCATTTTGGAGACGTTTCAGCCCCCTTGTACCTTTCACCGATGATACCAAAATATTAGGTTCTAGTAAATATATTATTGTTAACCTCATTGCCGACAGAGTGTTAGCAGAAAACACACAGCTACCAGCAAAATTTAAAAATAATATTTAGTCTCCTCAAGAAATATTGTACCACATCAGTTTCAATGCGACCCATTTCTTTTAAAGGGGCATAACGAAGCCGTATTTTCTCTACATCGTGTAAGGAAACAAAAAAAAATGTAAAAGAAAAAATTGTATTAAAATAAAGGACCGTTACCATAGTTACCGTATTTTTTTTCTAAATTCTTGTTTGAAAACATTTCTCGGTAAGCCTTTTTCGCGTTATAGGCGTATATTTGTGTGATACCAATCCGGGTGTGTTGGGGTGAAACTGTCGGTTTGCGGCTTGAAATGGGCTCATGTCAGTTACCAGTCTGAATGCGGCATTGAAATGCGCGATACCATGTCGGTAGGTTGCTTTCAAAGATTCTGCTGTGTTATTGTGAACGTTTTCCTATTGTTGAAATGTACCTATTTTGTTGGGAAATACGGAGATTAATTTCAACCTCTTTTTCTTACCGTTTTGATGGCAATCCAAATTGGTTGCAAAACAAAAAAAATTGCCTACTTGAAGAGGGAATACGAGAAAATTTAAGGTACACCTTAGTCAGGCATTTGGTTTACGAACCACGGAATCGTCTTGAATCGGTTCGCGACCACTAATTATGTAAACGGCACGTGAATCTAAATCAAAAGTCATTTATTCAAACTAGGCTGAAAAGCAGTATTCGAACGTCAAAATTACATATGACAGTCCTCCAAAACGCCCGCCCTTCACCACTTCCTAGTGCTTTAGCTAAAAAGAAGAAGTGACGCAACAAACTTCCCAGCAGCACAACTGTTCAGTTAAAAAAACTTGATTTGATCCACAGGCTTTGGTTAAAGAGTAATAACATACGCTGATCTTAGGCCTAGCATGGCTTCAGTTAAAGATACCGTGTCCTATGACAATACGCAGTAAAAACAAATACGAGACTAGTGAACACTCTTACTTCTGAAAGCGAACTAACCGACGTTAAACATGAAAGTGGGCGGAAAAGGCTCACGTTTACATCACCTTCCGGCTTCTAGACAGAACGAGAATATTCTATATTATTCTAAAGTGCTTCCTCTAGAGTCGAGAGGCGAGCACTACAGCATTAAATCATAAAGAAAAAATAACCTGCGAGGCAATTGCGTAACACACATAAAATGACAATTGATCGGAATGGGTGTCATTTTGACAGTTCACCCACGTCTGTTGCGTTATTAACGTGGTAGAGCAGACGAATTTTACGCGGCGTGCCCGCATATAGCTATAGATGTAACTCAAAGTAAAAAATGATAAACTAGGACCAATATACTAAAGATGAACATAAGTTATCCCGATATAAACAATCCTAGTTCCGAGGCCCCTGGCAACACAGGCAACGGAAGGAATACGGGTGGGTTTTAGTCAGTAACAGTCTGACAACCCTCCCGCTCCACCCAGAGCGGGAGAAGTTATTTAATAATTTCCCATCCAAAAAAAAAGGAGGGTAACTGACAACTATAATAATTGAGTGTGATAGTTTAGAATAAGTCGATCCTGACGCATCTTCAAAGTGTAAAACACCCTGACAGCACCATAGGTGACACCACGGTCAGAAAACCTGGACCCTCAGATGTAGCCCGCCTGGACAGCATCACTGGTAACGCACCAAAACGTACTCATCGGTCTCGAACTCCAAGCTATGCGGCTGGAAAAAAGAACCAGAGGCACCAGCTTGGTAGATATTCCGACGTCCGAAAAAAAATGTCGGATGCGGCCTTGTCAACTGGTCCATGAGAAGAAAAATCTTACACCATTTGCAGAAAGCCTTACACCATTGGCATTAGGGTTTGCAGAACTCAACAATAAAATACGTGTAACTTTTACTTGGTTGATTGCTGATAAAACGACATCGTAACTTGATTAGGGATAAAATTTACTTGGCACAATGTAGGATTAACAGCCCAAAATTATCAAATCGACTTGATTCAATAAATATTTTTCAATTAATGAAAATTGTTTATTTCGTTTAACATTGACAGCTTCGTTTCGAATCCGAACTAATTCGAAATTCAAAATATGCAGAATAAAAACTTAATGACCAGCTAGAAACCAAAAAGTTGCAAAAGCAGAGGTCACGCTGGAACACACCACATAACATCACGCCTTGTTTCCCCGAAGGGTTGGGCAGAGGTGTACCTGTAGTACACCCACATTTCGCCAGAAGTCCCATGTAATAGGGGGCGAGCCTATTGCCATCAACCGGGCACAAATCCAGACTCCGGGCTGCTACTGAGGAATTCTAGATAGAAAAACCCAATAACACTTTGCCCGACCCGGGAATCGAACCCAGGATCTCATGCTTACCAGTAGCGCTTGCGACCACTAGACCAACGAGACAGTTGGCACGCTGCAATAAGTACTCTATATTGAAAAGGATTGTTGAGAAGTATTTCTCTTCAGCGATCTCATTCATGATTATTCTTGAAAATAATTTTAAGACGCTTTTGTTTATCCTCTCTAAAAACAATCGGAGTTGATACAAATGTGAGATTTTATAGCAAAACACCCCAAAGTCCCAGGGTTCTACATAAATTTGGCAAATCAAATAAAGGGTTACGGCCTATCAAACGTAATGGACTCCTCAAATTTTATCACGGTAAGGTTACTTTGTTTTTACTTTGGCATATTTACTTACTTAGTTCGTATGTTTCCTTAGAGATAGAAGATAAAATGTGATGAATGTTTGCCTATAGAATGTTGCTTGTTTTTTTGTGCATATATTTGTTTTGCCAAGTATTGCCATGCTAATAACAGATTCGCATAAAAGCTCATTACTTACCAAGCACGCAACCAATTAATTCATGCAAACTCAATTGCATGACAGTCTACGGAGTCATGTTTTGGGGTAACTCCTGCAATAAGGACATGGTGTTCAAATCGCAAAAAAGATGCATTAGAGCTATTACCGGTATAAAAATAACTGATAGCTGCAAACCTTATTTTGTATTGTTAAAAATAATTACTTTACCTTGCTTGTACATATTTGAGACTGCTTTATTTGTTAAAAAGAACATGCATCTATTCAGAAAAGCATCTGAACATCGCTACAAAATGATTAGACAAGTTTATAGACATGAATTATGTGTTCGACAATCAAAGACTGCCTTGATGCATAAAAGCATACTTTGCACAAAACTATTTAATAAATTACCAAATGGAATTAAGGACTTAAATATTAATCAATTTAAAAACAAATTAAGACATCTATTATTGGAAAAATGTTATTATTCTATTGACGAATTGTAAATTGATAAATTGAAATTGATAAATTGTAAGTTATTTGACATTTATATTTATTTAATTTTGACAATGTATTATTTTCATTTTATCTTTATTTCATTGATTATATTATTTATATGTAAACTCAATTGTTAATGTTTTGCTAGTTTTTTCTGTCTTAAGTTATGTTGTGTTTCGTTGTAATTATTTTATTTTAATATGTTGATTATTCTTTTTTATAATAATGACTAATTATGTGAAAGAGTGTACACCTTTAATGTAGTTTTTTGAGGAACTAATTATTTATTATTAAGATCTCATGTAAAATGTACCAAAAATCACACCAATAAATGAATTTGAATTTGAATTTGACATTTTTTATTTTTAAATAGATACATCGTAAGAAAGGAAAGAAAAAAAAATGCGTTTATTGTCATCAAAAAAGCAACGGTTATAATGACAAAAGGTCCTCAGCTCAGCGTACTGTCAGATGACAACACAAGGTATACCACGATAATCGTACCTATATATTAGTAAATAGCTTAACTACGTCGCGAGTATATTTTTGAGTTTGAAATGACTCTTCTTATGAGTTGGAAAATCATCACCCTTATCCGTACTAATATTATAAAGACGCAAATAACGCTGTATGTCTGCCAGAAACCTTTTCACACTTTTTTTTTGTGTAGGAAATTATCAAATAACTTCTTCCGTTCTGGGCGGAGCGGGAGGGTGTGTCAGACTCTTACTGACTAAAACCCACCCATGTTCCTTCCGTTGCCTGTATTACCAGAGGCCATGGTATCCCTTTCGGACTTTCCCGCGACCCTGGCAGGCATCGGCCCTAGTGGACCCCTACACTTGTGCTGACATCTCTTTGAGGCGCGCGTGGAACACGACGCGCCATCGACCCGGGCCTGGTCCTTATCGGACGGCGAGCTACCCATTGCTTACCGTCCGCAAGCCCACGCCTACGGTGGCAGGGAATTGACCTGGGATTCCCGACGCCCAGGGCGTCTCCTGCGGCGGCTAGGGGTCACGCCCCCACGGTGCGAAGTTAACCTTTTCACACCTAAACCACTTAACCCGTCGTTATGACATTAGACTGATAGGTAGCCTGGGACGTGGAGGACATAGGCTATTTTTCATCCTGGATCGCAGACGAAGTTACGGGCAACAGCTAGTATAAAATATACCCAGAAATAGGACGAAGTTCTACTAAAAATATTTCCCAAATGTAAAGCAAAGCTTTAACAAAACATTACAAAATTGACTGAAATAACTTTAATGCCACCCCGACTCATAATTTTATGAGAAAAGTTCCCATTTAGTTTAGTTGAAGCGAGGGTGATCATTCATCTTTATCTGATTTGTAGTTTCCAGAGCTTTGTAGTGCTCGTGGCTCATTTGTTTTACGATACTATAGTTGGGTATGACACCGGAACAAAATGAGATGTGGGAATACCCGAGAATATTATCAAATGCAATTTATGACTATTTAAGTACGTTAGAGAGGGGGCACACGATGCGTTGCGGCGGCGGTACGGCGCCGGAGCGGTGTCGCTGCGTCGTCTTACATAGGAATTTCTATGGCATGTCATACGATGCGCTCCGGCGCCGCACCGGACTTGCAACCACCGAGACGAGGCGGGAAGGGGTGAATGCGTTGCGACGTCGGAGCAGCACCGCTCGATTCATTTTTCTAAGTTTTTTGATTATTGTAATTGAGGATTTACGTCGATTTCGGCGGTGGCGTAATAATAGTGCCAACAACAGACGTCTTTTACGATCCATTTTTATTAGCAGACTGTCCGACGCTGCTACGGCGCCGCTGCGACATACTCGTAACTACGTTGCGGCGCCGCAACGCTCGTCTGCCCGCTGATACAGTGAAATCTTTGCGGTGCGGCGCCGCACTGTGGAAAATAATGGTCTGTTTCTGATTAAAAATCAATAACTTCTTTATTTCTGAATATTATGTTCTAAAATTTTGCACAAATATAGAATAGTATATATGGCTTCAAATAGAATGTAATTTATTATGATTAAATTTAAAATAATAAATTAAAAAATAAATCAAATTCAAAATTATAAAAAATCTCCAATGTTTATTTCTTAACAATGAATACTATTATTTTAATGTTTACAAAAACCAAATATCATATAGTACATCAAAATAAAAATCAAATAAAATAAAAAAAGCATTTTTTTAAAGATTAAAATCGAACACAGATTAATTAATTAATTGTACTGTTTACTAAATGTTATGTTATTTATACTTGATGAACTTCGGGATCTAAAATTAATTCGTTCACTTTCAAAAGATCTAAGGTGTCTTCATCAAGTTCCTTCACGTTTTTAGTATACGGTTTTCTAATGCTGGTAATGTAAGGATCTGAAGTATAAAGAAGAGTATGAAATACATCTTCGTTTGTAGCGGATCTTGAGCATTTTCTAGCATGATGAAGACGAAATTTTTTATAATCCTTATTGCGAGATTCTTGTGCATCTTCTGAAAGTTGACCAATAGGAAGTACTGCAAAATGCTTTATGACACTTTCTCCATGAATCAAAATTTTGTGAACTGAAGATGGCATGTAATACCATTCATAATTGCTCACATAGATCCTAGCAGTCTCCATAGCATAACTGCCAAATTTTTCAGCATTTATCATTACACCCGATGAAAGAGCTTGCAGAATTATGTAAAGTCGTTTAATCAAATTTATATCCACTCCTGTAATTTCAGCAGAGCAGCTTGCATTGTGAAAAAATCTTCTGGCAGTATTACCGTCATTAGAATTACCACTTACTTGTCTTGGTTTGTCGATGATCAATCCTAGCTCTTCACGGAAACGCCTTTGTACCAGGGTTTTCTTCTCTTGCTTTAGTCGTTTCTTTTCTTCACTTGTGGCTGACCATGTTTGGAAAGACAGATTATAGGAAATATGTAAAATCATTTCCATACAACGAATCCAGGCGTGCAAAGTAGACAGTCCGTATTGATAAGAATCTTCATTTTCAGGCCTAGTTGTCACTTTTGTCAAATCGTTCTTTTGGCGTGGAGTAGCTCCACATATTGTACATGTGGAACCCGAAGGCGTATCTGTTAATAACTGAGCTAATTTACCATCTATCATTGTAAGGAAGAGATCATGCTTCACTTGCACTCCCTCACCTTCTTTTTTAATTAATGATGGACTCAAGGAATTTATTTGACCCTTTATTTCATCCACAACGGCTTTAGTTTTCTCGGGAGTTTCTTTACAAAATTCTATTAATATAGGCCGGCAAAAACGAACAGATGAAGGTACCGGATTTTGCCAGACAACATAACCTGTTAGCTCGTTAATTAACTTAATAGGCACCAAAGAAGTGATAAATAAATTCGAATCAGAAATAAGTTCAGACTCTTCTGGCAGTTTCTGTTTGTACTGGCTTTGACCGGATGAGCCATCACAGCCCCATTTACTATACAGAAGTAAGTTATTCAATCCATTCCTATAGACGGAATCTATTGTCAATATTCTAGCTGCAGTGTGATCTAATAAATCTTGAAGTCTTACTATTTTTGCACTTGTGTCTGTAATTTCTATGGCTGAAGACGGTGGATAGCAAGTAGTTTTAACTTCTTGCACTTTGTACTAGGGCGGAAGCACAAAACATTTTCGTTCGTTCGTTAAATTTCTCAAGTACAAATATTGTGCTTTCGTTAAATCCAAGTCAATAAATACGCTCAATGCTTCTTCATCCGTTAACATTTTGGTCTGCCTTGCGTCTTCTATGAGACTCGAAAATAAGGTCTTATTTTTACTGTCAGCAAACCTTAATGTTTCCACAAGTTTGGCTTCTGTTCCTTCTCCTATCGAACGTAACCCTTGAAGATATGCATTATAGACGTGTTCAAATCCATATTCATTAAGTAACATTGTATTTTTTCTTCTTTTACTGGATTCTGACAAGTCTGGATAAGATACGCACGGTCTTCCACGTTTCCCAGAAGAAGTAGATGGTGTGGAGATGGTTGTAACGTCTTCAGAGTCCGGTAAAGTTATTGAATATTCTGATTCCAACCAATTACTGTTCTTCATTAAAAATGTATCCTTGTTCCGTGAAGCTTCGTTCCAGCGTTTATTACACAGAACATATATACCCTGACGGGTTTATTAAAAGCGGGAATAATATGTCTTTGAAAATCACTGAGGATGAAACATAAGTTGTCTTCAGACACATGATATTTTTCTTGCAAAACTGTTGATTTTCCTCCTTCGATATACGAAAGTATTATTTCACGTTTAGAACACTTGAAAGTAGACATTTTGAAGAGTCAACAAATGTAATTACACTTCTGTTAATTCACCACTATTTTGTTATTTACAATGGAATGAAACCACTGTTTATATACTATTTGAAATATGAGGGTAGTGTCCATTTTGTTGATTAATATTTTCACACGCAACATGAGTGCAAAAAAGATAAATGCCATAATATTAATGAAAAATTACAAAACTTACCGCAAACTGTTGATGTAAACAGCAACATTTCAAACCGCAATAGATAGCGAGCGGTTTTCCGTTTTCTGACTCTTATCACATTTTTATTAATTACTCCGAAACCCGCAAATATCCGCAGCTGTTATTATTTGATTATGTTTATGGATAGTTAGGCTACAAATCAACATTAAATGTAAAGCAGGGGTAAACGTGGGTAACTGTGAAAAGTCTCATTGAACTTTAAAAAAACTTTTTTTTCACCATATTTTATTTTGCAATTATTTTAAATTTGCAATTCGAACCTATACAATTAGGATTTGGCACGAAAGGTGGGTGTGAGGCAGCCGTCCATGCCTTAAGAACCTACCTTTCGTATGATGATTGCGAAATTGTAGTCAAAATTGACGTCAATAATGCTTTCAATTCAGTAAACAGGGATGCCATGCTGACAGAAGTTAAGAACAAAATTCCGGAACTCTATCAATACCTGCTTACCTGCTACGCAGAACCTTCAAAATTAATTTACCGTTCCCATGAACTTTCTTCGGAGGTCGGCTGTCAGCAGGGCGATCCCCTCGGGCCAGCAATTTTTAGCTTGGCTATAAATCCGATTATTCAAAATTTAAAATCAAAATTTAACGTTTGGTATTTGGATGACGGAACCCTGGGAGGCGATGTGGACACTGTGCTATCTGACTTATCAGATATTAAAACAAATTTCGAAAATATTGGTTTAGAATTAAATTTTAGCAAATGTGAACTCTTCATTCAAAAAACTTCTTACGGTTTGGATAATTTAAAATCCAAATTAAATTTTCTGGCACCGAATATCAAAATAGTAGACAGAAAGTCACTTTGCCTCCTGGGTTCTCCCATCTTTGAAGAATCTTTTCCTGATTACATTACTAACACTATTTCTAAATTCCAAAGTCACGCAAATTGTTTACTCGAAATCAGTCCTCATTATGCTCTTATAATTCTAAAGTTTTGCCTTTTTGTCCCTAAATTTACTTATGTGCTTCGCTGTAGCCCTTTTTGGAAACATCCAAATTTGCTTTCACCAATAGACGATTTAGTCAAAACTAGTTTAGAAACGATTTTAAATATTCAGCAATGAACCATCTTGGTTACAAGCATCCCTCCCTATTCGGTTTGGCGGTTTAGGAATCCGCAAAATTTCGAGTGTTGCTTCCCCAGCCTTTTTGTCGTCCACCCATAGCACGTCACGTCTCATAGGTAATGTCCTAAGGGCTTTGCCCACAAACTATGAGACTGCGGGCTTGGAGGATGCCAAGAATGCTTTTCAAATTGCTTGCCCGGGTAAAGAATTTCCAGACAACCTAAAATCTCAGAGGAGCTGGGACGATATTTATTGCGATTTAACATACAAATCGATTCTGAGCCGCAGTTCAGGTCCGGATCGCGCAAGACTTTTGGCGGTCGGAACCAGAGAGGCCGGTCATTGGCTACATGCCCATCCTTCTCCATATACCGGTACCTTCCTGGATCCGACCTCGCTTCGTCTGGCGACTGGTCTGCGGCTTGGGGTCACGGTATGCACTCCACACACATGCCCTTGTGGCACGGACGTGGACCGACTGGGTCACCACGGACTTTGTTGTCAAAAAAGTGCAGGCCGCTTTTCAAGACATGCAACACTTAATGACATAATCCGCCGGTCTCTTGCCAGCATCAATGTGCCTGCTCTTCTTGAGCCGACTGGCATTGTCAGAGATGATGGCAAAAGACCTGATGGTGTGTCTTTGGTCCCGTGGAGTTTGGGACGGATGCTTGTGTGGGACGCTACCTGTGTAGACACACTGGTACCGTCCCACCTCCAACGGACTACTTCTAAAGCGGGTGCAGCGGCAGAAAATGCCGAAAATCTGAAAGTTATTAAATATGGAGGCCTTGGCAGAGAGTACAACTTTGTGCCCTTTGGCGTCGAGACCCTCGGTCCGTGGGGTCCCAGTGCGCATAAGTTATTTGCGGAAATCGCGAAACGTCTAGTTGATGTAACTGGTGACCGAAAAGCTGGCGGCTTTCTCGCGCAACGCATCAGCATTGCAATTCAGCGAGGAAATGCCGCCAGCATCCTCGGTACAATGCCCCGAGGGCCTTTTTTAAGCCTAACTTAGTTTTAATTTAATTTAGTTAATGTTAATAATCATCTTGTAATTTGGTTATGTAAATAAATGATTTTAAGGTGAACCTTAACATAACATTAAATACATATTAGCTGTTTCATATTCTTCAAAAGACGAGGTTTCCAGAAATATATAATACATTATACCTTTTCCTGTAACGTATAACAATAAAATCAATTTAAAAGTGATGAAGTGAACGGGCCTGACATGGACGTCCGTCAAAACTATAAAGTTTGTGGTGTTGTAAAAAAATCATTTCATTTAATATTTATAATTTTTTGATATTATAGTCTAGTTTGGTCCTTAAACTATTGAGTAAAATAAAAAAAGCATGCCAGTAGCGACATTGACAAAAACCATTTTTAATCAGCAGTTGTTCTACGATTTTCCATAGTGCGCCGCAACGCACCGTGTGCCCCCGCTCATATGTATTTCAAATGTCGCTAGAGTAAAACAAGGTGGTTCTTTGGTCTTATGGAAATTAAGTGTTAGCTCGAAGTGGAATGAGAGTGGATTGTATTTTATGGGCAATATTTGATTGCCGACTTTCCCGAATGAGTAACCCCTTAAAAGCAAAGTTTAATACCCTTTGTGACTGTAATTTCATTATCAAAGAAACGGGTGTATTAATAGTAGATTGTTATACTAGGGTCGAAAGGAATTGATGAGTTTCACTCGTGTTAAACACTACTTTCGAATATAAGTAAAGTAAAAAATAGTAGTTTGGTCAACATTTAATACTTGAACTTATTTTTAATCAAATATTAGTCTATAAAACCGAGATTATGAATTTCGGTACAGCTTACAGAATTAGTATCCCGCCAAATTATATAGTTTTTTATATTTTAAATATGGAACACACCGCGTCACCGCCACGAGCCGTCCTGCTTAATAGGTTTTTTTTTTTAATTCACTCTGGCTGTTTATACACTCACAAAACCGCAGCATATTTTTTAAGCGAATTTTTCGTAGCCGGCCACTTAACTTATTATCTCGTCTATTTTTCTCCGTTCTATTTTTAAAATTCCTTTCCGCCTTATATAGGGAAGCAATTACTATGGATCAAACAAACACTACTTTCCTAGTATGAGAAATGAAAAAGAGTTTCAGAAACAATACAATATCGTGAGCCTTTATTGAAGAATATAATAATTATAATAATTATTTTAAAAGTGAAGGTTTACGGGATGAGTCGTACACGTGTATCTTTCCTCATTCAAAGTAATTAGTAGAGCATGCAGTATCGCGGGAAGGTACTTATGGGTCACCGGGGCCCCCGCAACACAGGCAACAGGAAGGAATACGGGTGGGTTTTAGTCAGTAAGAGTCTGACACACTCTCCCGCACCGCCCAGAGCGGGAGAAGTTATTTGATGATCCCACCCACAAAAAAAAAAAAAAGAGCATGCAGTAATTGTCCGAAACACGCCAACAATTAAGAGCACATCTGCTGTACAAGAGATTAATTCTATTTACAATCACAAAACATTATTGCTGAAAGAGTTCTAAACTTAAAATAGACTACGAACGATTGTCGTATTGATCGAATTCAACATCTTTTGTGTCTTGTTTGTCAGTAGGTACTTTAGTATTGAATTAGAGACAATTAGTTGCTGTTAACTGTTTACAAGGAACCCGAAGAGGAGAAGAAAGATATAAGTTGGCCCGTCAGCATCGGTAGAAAAGGAGACTATCTCAGACAAACCTGTCACTCCTAGGTCTTGATCGTTATCAAAGCTGTCAAAAACCGGTATATTTCAAATCAAAAATTTTCAATCTTAGACTTGACCTAGCCTGAAGTGTGGCTCAGTCACGTCTTCTTAATTTGCATTCCACAATGTGTACTAAGGTGGTAACTTAAAATAATATGTGATCATTACGGACCTTGTCGGGCACAGCAAAATAGTAGCAGAGAGCTTTGAAAAACTTAGCTTATCAGACTTCTGAACTAAATCTTATATCATTATATTAAGGTTTTTAAACTAATAGATATAGTTTAGTGTACTAATACTTATAAGATAATTATGTTAGCACTTATATCTCTCTATTCTTCTTAGTCTATTCGCACACGATAATTTAATTTACACTTAGGTACATCGTAACATGTATCATATTTGATACGATAAAACAATGTACTCATGTACCTAAAATACTAAAATTACAGCCAACTGAGCCTGATATTTATGGCTGACGGCTAATTAAATAAGCTCACACTAGTTCTAATTAGGTTGTGAGAGAATTTATTAGAAGTCCGAGAACAGGCTGACTAATATGAGGCTGAGTTTGTTAATATGAACCTATTACGTCAAAGCTCGCTGATTAAACCTTCCTTTATTAAACGTCTTGGGTTTGTTTCTTTGGTATTTAGGTATCCACTGTTTTTTCTTTTAATGTTTTCACAATTATTGACTAACAATTTATGTCAGTTTTTAGAACGAAGGTGCTTATCGCACATTATACTCTGCATTTTTGTATTTCAGTCATAAACAAAAATAAATGTACTTATAAAACTTGACATTGTATAAAAAAATACCTATTTCCAATTCAATCTAATTTATAATTAATTATACTAATTGTACTGAAATTTTATTATTTCTACACCGGCAACGGTTTATAATGTGAAGCTGTTTATTAATATTAAGATCTTAAGGTAACTCAGAAATAAATTATATTCCATTCTATTCTATTTCACACTTGGCGAACGAAAGCTAGACCAAAAAAAGTGTAACATTTTTACTGTCACGACACTTTTGTTATGTAACAAAAAATCGCCAAGTGTGCATAATCGAAAGGAATTTTGTTCTAACCGGACGTCCCACGCCACCTTTCGTTTGTGTTTTTGTTTCTAAATAGGTATCTTCATAGTAATTACAAGACTCTTTTTTACTATTTACTGAAACAAATCGTGACAGAAAACGTACCCCTAATACCAACAAACATGTGTATAAACATCTTAGCATGAAAAAAAATTACCGTTCCACTTCATTCTCATAATAAGAACAGAGAATAATATTTACTTGTTAAAAACTAACCTGTTAAGAATTATTTCATCGCCACTGCTCTCAAAACGGTGAAGGAAAACATCGTGAGGAAACCGGCATGTCCTAGAACCAAAAATTTGTGTCATCTACCAACCCGCACTGGGCCCGCGTGGTTGATTACGGCCCACTCCCTCTCACTGAGAGGAGGCCTGTTTCCCAGCAGTGGGAACTTCATTATAGGCAGGTTATGTAAGAACTAGCGACGCGCCCCAGCTTCGCACGGTTTTTACGACTTGACAAAACATCGAGGTTTCTTTATTAATTTAAGTTTATATTAATGTACTTACTGAAACCGGTGAACCGGCTTACCTACTTGATGAGAACCGCATCAAAATCCTTTGCGCAGTTTAGAAGAACAACACGGATAGTCACGAAAAGGACTTTAATTTATAACATGTATAGATTTATAAATTAATGAATTTCATCATAATAAACCTATAATGTTCCCACTGCACACAGCCTCCTCTCTGCGAGAGGCTGAGGGCCGTAATCCACCATGCGGGCCCAGTGCGGGTTGGTAGATGTCATATGTCTTCGAATTTTTGTTTCTAGGACATGTCGGTTTCCTCACGATGTTTTCCTTCACCGTTTTGAGAGCAGTGGTGATGAAATAATTTACACAAAGTAAAGCCTGGGTGCAAACCCACTAAATACAAATCGTAAGTCAGGGCAGTTACCACTGGGCTACCACTGCTCTTTATTTAATTAATGTATTATTATTTTATATTAGTTAGTATTTAAGGAATGTTACCTAACATTGCGATTAACCCTTTTCATCAGTTGAGATTTCTCTGAACTTGCCTTTACAAATTCTTCTCTAAACAAATCCGTTCCAGAAAACTACTATATCAATAGTTTTCAGCAAATCTTAACATTTACTTATGTAGATCCAGAGGATTGGTCTAGCTGATTCAATTATTGGTAGCAAGTCACCGATCAAAATATTTTTTTACTTACACGCAAGATATCATTTATATCCTTTTTTCGGTTCTTTTGTTGAAATAATGATATGATTTGTGAGAAAATAATGATATGATTTGTTGAAAATTATACCTATTACTTGTTTAGGATTTCTTTGTGCAAAAAAAATCAAATGATTTCAGCATTACTTCGTTCGGTACGTCATTTTATTCAGGCATTTTGCATAATATCATGAATCAAAATAAACAGAAAATAAAAACTCCAAACGTTGATAAATTATTTGCCCACTTTTCATTAATATCTTATAGTTCACATGTTCGCCTTTGTCAATAGCAAATCTTTAGAATTACTGGATTAGGTATCGCTCCACCTGAAATTCTACATCCTTAAGGCGAATTCCCACGGTCCGTGATATTGCGGGGCCGACGACCACGGACAGCCACGCACCGCAAACCAAGGCTCTTCCAACGGTGCGTGTCGGTCGGTTTAGGTTTTGAGATTGGATCAATTTTCATTCCAAAATGCAAAGTGAAAGAGCACTCGCAAAGAGAGCTCGCACCGCACCTTTGCGGTTACCGACTCGCCGCCGATCGGACGCACCGCGATGGACGTATCTGCGCTACCACAGACGATACTCTTCCCATGGTGCGACGGTGTGGGGTGGTCCACGTCTAGCCGCCATATTACACACCGTGGGAAGGCAGCTTTACATAGTTTGATGTAGTTTACCTACACCGTGTTACATTTACGAACAGATATTTGTAAATGGATGTACGGTACAGTGTATTCAAAGCCGAGATAATTACACAAGCCTCACATGGACACTGTGACTGTCCAATTCGGTTTGATTAAGTAGTTGCTAGCTATACATGTAGTCATGTAGATCTATTCGACGATATTATTTCGTGTATAAAGCAGTTGTTCCACCGCTAGCGATTAACAAGTAGCGAGCAGCAAGCAGTGAGTATGTAGTTCGGATAGTTTTGTCGCTGGGCTATCAGCGAATGTCCGAGTGCGACGGGTGATTACTTGCACCACTCGACACTCGCTCGACCGCTCGCTGGTTGGTCTCTCAGCGTCAGTTCTGATCGCCAAGCGAGCATCGCTGAGCAAGTATCGCTGAGCGAGTATTATCTCTGATAGCTCTTGTAGCTCAGCAGTATAACAATGCCTTCAGGATGCTTGTGGGGCTGCCGCGGTATTGTAGCTCTTCGGGTATGTTTGCCGATGCGAGAGTGGATGATTTTTTGCCATCATTCGAAAACGATGCGCTTCTCTCCGGCACAGAACAGATATCAGCACCCACGGCATGTTAAGAGCATTGAGTGACCGGTGGGACTGCCCGATGCTTGGTCAATGGGTGAGACTGCACACACAGATCTGCTCTTGATAACTGTACGTGCATTTTATTTTATCTATTCCTATTATGTTATTATTATTATGCCTATTTGTGATTTTTATGTGTGTATTGTGTTTTTTGTATGATTTGTGATTAATTTCTATTATGATATTATTATGTAATTTGTGATGTATTTCGATTATGTTATTTTTGTTATTATGCCTATTATTTGTAATTAATGATTTTGTTTTGATGTCAATATTTACCTACTGATGTAATTCTATGGACTTCAATGTCTGCAAATAAATGATTATTATTACTATTATTATTATTAATATATATGCATCTCTTTTGTTTACACAAAATATATTCTATTGTACGTTTCTTGAGCGAGTAAATAGCAGATAGTCGCTCTTTCGCCGGCGGTGGTACAACTGCCTAAGGCACCTGTCCTGGCGATTAACGAAAAGCGAGTAGAGCTATCTACTAAAACGAAAAGCGAGTAGAGCTATCTACTAAAACGAGTTGGCTAGCAACGAGCAGCTAGTGCGTGACGGCGACGAGCGATTACTCGCTGGTATGCATATACACCAAGTGAGTGAGTGAGTCGTGAGTCTCTCAGCGAGTGTTATGTCCACCAAGCGAACGTCACTGAGTGAGTTTTCTCTTTCATAGCTATTGTCGCTGCAACAAACGACTACCCGCGACGTGAACAGTAAGGCTGAGGCTACAGTAGGCAGAGATTTGCGATGCGACTGACAGAGCGAACGAGATAAACATGGTATGGCTACATTATAAGCGAAATTCCGGCGTATATTCGGCGATGACGTGGATACAATACACATACTACACAACGAATTAGCATGAGCGATTCATGCGGCTAATTTCACTGAATGTTAATGTAGCAGATGCCGTGATTACAGTAATGTTGTTCCGATTGCTTAAATAAATCAAAGATCGCTAGTAATATTTGATGTACGGTGTAGCCATATACGTGAGCATATATTTATTTGCTTTAATCGCTTATGTGTCGCGGTCTAATGTAGCCTCAGCCTAAGCGATCAACTACCTCTTTACTTACTCGGGTTTATTAATATTTACTTACTCTTTTACTGACACGGGACCAAGCATTTTTGGTACATTTCTTGAGCGAGAAAATCGTTGATAGCTAGTCGCTTCCTTGTGGACAGATACCTAAAGGGTGTTATGAAATAGCGACAACATAGGTCTTCTCTCGCATTGATACGAGTTAAGTGGTTGGTAACGTCGCAAATATCTGTCAATATTACTGAATTACAATATAAAATATCGTTATCGTATTATCGTGTCGTATTTTCTACAGACTGCCACTAAGATTGCGCTTGCACAATCGCTTCTTCTACCCATCCTTGACTATGATGATGCCAGCTATCTTGACCTTACCCAAGACCAACTTGATAAACTTGAGCGGCTTCAAAATTTTTGTATAAGGTTCATATTCGGTTTGCGCAAAGACCATGTTTCCGAATTTCGTGTGAAGCTCAAGTGGTTACCAATTCGCCTTCGCCGGAATGCTCACATTCTTTCCCTTTTGTATAATGTCCTCTTTTCCCCTTTCAACCCCTCTCTATCTCAAGGACCGTTTCCATTTTCTTGGCGACTGCCACACGAAATTTAAAAGGTTACCAGATAGCTTGAAGCTAAAAATGCCTATGCATTCCTCAACGTTCGTCGACAAATCCTTTACTGTCCAGGCCACTCGTTTGTGGAATGCTTTGCCAGTTCAAATAAAACGCGCGCAATCGTTATTCGCATTTAAAAGACTAGTAAAGGAACATTACTTGTCGCTGTGAGCTTGTTCTCTTAACTGTAATTATCTATAGTCTTCATTTATTTTCGTTGCTTATACATTTAATATGTATGTATTTATGTATATATTATTAAGGATATATATCAATTTTAGTATATTGTATTTATTTATTTTTTACACCAACGACAGCCCCACTTTATGTCGAGGCAAATCACTGTCCATCCCATGGTTGCCTGGAAGAGATCGCAGAAAGCGATAAGCCCGCCCATTGTATATTTTGTAGTGTTTGATTTATTTTTTGTAATGTATTTTTGTGGTATACAATAAATATACATAAATAAATAAAATATCGTTGTAAAATGCACAAAAATATTGAACAATGAATTGTAATAACTAAGGCGCAAATACATTTTCGTGACTTTTAAATCTGTTATTACGCCTTCATATAATGCAAGTAAGTTATTATGCAAAAAAATATAAAATATGTTAAACTAGAACGCATACACATCAATTCTGAGATCTCTCGCGTCCGGCCCTGGTTCAGGCCATGGTACGGAGCAAGAGGTCATGGGCAGGCGTCACCTAAGGAGGTGACGAGCATTACTCCTTCGCAGAAGGCTGCGAAGGAGTAATGCTCGCGAAGGAGGAGGCGGGACGGTTGAGGGAAAAGCAAGTTTCGCACTCTCTCGCCACTGGCCGCCGCAGGAGACGCCCTGGGCGTCGGGAATCCCGGGCGGATTTCCGGCCACCGTAGGCGCGGGCTTGCGGACGGTGAGCAATGGGTAGCTCACCGTCCGGCAAGGACCAGGCCCGGGTCGACGGCGCGTTGTATTCCCCGCGCGCCTCAAAGAGATGTCGTCAGCACATATGTAGGGGTCCACTAGGGCCGATGCCTGCCGGAGTCGCGGGAAGGTACTTATGGGTCACCGAGGCCCCCGCAACACAGGCAACGGAAAGAATACGGGTTTTAGTCAGTAAGAGTCTGACACACCCTCCCGCTCCGCCCAGAGCGGGAGAAGTTATTTGATGAATTCCCACCCAAAAAAAAAAATACACATCAATTCTATATGTGAATATTTAAGTATTGTAGTAAAATACTTTATGAAATGAATTTAGGAAATAATGTCTACCCAAAGGGTAAAACACGATATTACTTTCAAACTACCTAAGATATTTTCATGTTTTGTTTTTGTATGAACAGACTATTTTATTATGTATAATTTTAACTGTTTTTTTTTCAAATATACATGTTTTATTTATTTATTTATTTTACAGTTTTAGGAAAACTTACAGCTAGGTACAGCTTACTTTTTCGTTACTAAAATGAATATTCCCTATGAAACCGAACGGCGCGGCGTGAGTGCGTCGGGCATTTGTATGGCCAAGGTCAACGGCGATTATTCGACCCTTAATATCGTAACACCGCCCCCCATGCGTTCCTTAATAGTAATTACTTTCGTGGGTGATAAAATTAAGCCTAAAGACGACACAAGGCATTTCATCCTACCTTCAGGTATGAAAAAGATTAATATTCCGCTATAGTTTCACGAACTATGCTCAATATTGTGTGTGCGTAGCCCGCGTGCCGGAGCACACCGCTCGCGAATTAGTACTCGTAACGACACACTGTGGACCGTAAGTAATAGCTGGCTGGACAAAATAGTTCAGCAAAGAAAGAGATAAAGATTTGACCAATTTAAGGCACAAAAATATGTATTATGTGTATCTGAATTAATTCACATTATGAAACTAGTTAGTTCAGAATCATTTACTAATTTAATTTCTGTCATGTCATATAGGTAATTTTTTATCCCAAAAATATATAAAGCTACGTGTAAATTACAGTCACATTTCCGCTGTACCTACAGTCAAAATAAACCAAAATGGAAGAATTACATTTTACGGTATACCCTTATTTATGTGTGCGACTGTGTGCGAAATAGATTTGTAATGTGACTACAATTTTTTTCCCCCAATCAGTATAACTAATTTAGCAAATAATCAGTGTTTTATACATAATAGAAAAAAGTCGGTGTATTATGATAATAACATAATATTTTAATTTGTTTGTTTGGTGCGTTAATTCCGGGACATGTTGTATAGGAACACACAAAAAACATGACAGAAAAACTTGAACCTCACCAGTAAAGTGAAGAGGCAGGTTTTTAAGATGACCTTCTACTTGTAAAGACAGGTGTCGTTCTGGAAATATACTGAACTTTGTTTTAGTTGGGTTGTCGTCATGTTGTGTTCCGGCTGTGAATACCAATGTGACTCCAAACGTAAAAATATTACTACTAAGGTGGTTTTAGCAGAATCGGGAGAATACTCTGTACGATATTATGGCTAGGTGTCCATTCGTTTTACAAAAATGGCTGCAGTATTCCATTCTACATAATATCAAAAGTTAATTCTACCAAAAACTTGTAAAGTGAGACAGCTGTTACAAAATATCATCAAAATTGCACTGTTAATATACGGATGCAATAAACGTCATGTTTCGCGAGATTTCTGCCCAGACAGTTTGCTGAAACTGAAACACTGGGCGACGACAACGTTATTGCTTTATATCAGCGAGGTTTATCTTGTCTTTTCTCCCAAGCTTCTAATCTTTATGTCTCATAGTTTTTGAGAAACGTAAAGAGATATATCTTGTACAGGATCTTACTGAGTTCAGGCAGGTTGAAGTCAGTAGAATCAATTGTGTAATTCTTCTTTATGTTATAGCTTTAAGTTCAGAGTAGTAATTAGTAGAGGCTATCAGAGAAAGAGGTATTTGTGACAGAGCTTGTTCAGGATGGTACAAAAAGTTACCTATAGTTTGCCACCAATCAGGTTTGATGACTTTGAGGTGATGAATCTTCTCAACTTTTTCTAATGCAAAGTAGTGATACTCGTACGTAGGATAATGATTTGGATTTTACGTCTTATTACAGAAGTAGGTACCTAATAGACAAAACGCACTGCTAACACAAGACTGTATCAACTCAAAATGAAGCTTTTTTCAGAAATGATGGAAAACTGATTACTAGTTTCCTGTAAACGATTGTAAAAAAGTGAACAGTGTTTTAAAATAAGTGATAAAATTAAGGGGTTTCTTTAATTATGAGTAATCTCTGAGATTGCGGGTTAACAAGTTATTTCCAAATTTGGAGTTAATACAGTATTGTGTGAGAAATTAAAAAAAAAATAAGAATTATTTTTAGTTGCGTAATGAAATGAAATGAAATGAAATGATTTTATTTTATTTTCTGTAAGTAGGTTTATACAAACACTTTTACACGTCAATCATACTTAGAAAAAAACTAGATGAGCTCGGCGTTTCCTATCTGACTACTCTGAGAAGAAAGGCCGAAACAAACTCAGAGGTCACAGTCTCTTTTAAAGTCCAGACTTAATCTTGGTCAGATCATGTGAAGGCCATGTAGATTGGAGTCTGAAATGGTCTTTTGAGGAAAAAACCACACTGATTGAGTGGACCTATCCAGTCAGTGCACGCATTTGTCAGTAATCGTGCAGCTCAACTCAGAACTTAAGGAGCTCAACGATTCGACGAACAATACCAAAGAAAGGACATTTGAGTAGGCCGCATAAATGACTCAAACTGCCAGACTAAGATGAAAACTAAATGAGAGAAATAATAAAAACAATAATCCACATAGTCTTCACATTCACAATAATTAAAAAAAAGAATATAATACTTCAAAAAGTAAATATTAATGTCATAGTGTATAAGTATAACAAAATCATCAATGTCACACTTAGTATAAAAATAAAATTAGTTTGTTGCCTGGGGGTACATTGGAGTAGCTTAATTAATCCCAAGCCTTTTTGTCGTCCAAGTAATCTTTAACTTTATAGAAACCTTTTTGACAGAGTTTCTGTTTAATAAATGATTTAAATTTATTGAGGCTCAGTTCTTTGACATGGCTTGGGAGTTTGTTGTAAAAACGTATACTTTGGCACTTAAATGAATTACTAATTTTTTGGAGCCTAGTCTTGGGCTCAATAAGTAAGTCTTTGTTTCTAGTATTTATGCTATGAATGTCGCTGTGCCTAGAATATAGGTTAATATTCTTTTTGACATAAATCAGGTTCTCATATACATATTGAGATGCGACTGTCATTATGTTTATATCCTTAAATGTATCCCTCAGTGAATGCCTACAACTTAGGTTATAAATTGCTCGAATGGCTCGTTTCTGCAGCACAAATATAGCCTGAATAGTTATAAGTGATATAATTTTGACTTCCTACAATTTATTTTGATTTTATTATGAATGATTTTAGGTAACGTATTTTGAGTTAGTATACTTTTCATTAGATCTGTTATTTTAGATACTATGGTTAGGGCATAAATAAAGCAAAATAGAAGTGAAATATTGTATTTATCAAAAGAAACCATACAAATAATTTACAAAAACTATAATTATGGCACTTACAAAATATTAAAAATATTATATTAATTAAAGTTTCTTCTTTATTTATTCTTCTTAGGCATTTCTAGTTCAGTCATTTTACAAATAATAACTAATAATTGTAAATTCTTATTAACATAAGAACATTGCAAACATTTTGGACTAATAATTAAACAAAAAAAAACTTTTTAAACAAAACAAAAAAAAAATATTCTTAGGCAATAGTAATCAGTCACTTTACAAATAGTCATCACTAATCTTATCAATCCGAAAATCATACAATGAATCTTTGTGAATTCAAAATGTTATACAAACGTTTTAGACTTATATTTAAATAACAAAATTATCCTTTTTAAACAAAACAAGAACAAAAATCTCTTAATTACTTATTTTTCAGTCTTAAATCTTAAATCACAAAATTAAATGCTTCAAAGCAACATAGAATACCGAATTGAAATAATATCTGATAGGTGCTAACTAATAGTTAGTCGTTCGAATTACTCAATCAAATCTCGATAGTACGATTCATAAAAGGTCCTCGGAATTATATTTTTATCAATCAGTTCCTTTATATCTCTTTTTTTATTCTGATTTAAGGGTATCTGGCTTGTGTATGCTGGCGACAAACCAATAGAAAATATTTGCGATTGGTTTCCAGACCGTCGTGAACTACGTACAAAAACTTTATGGTAATTTTCATCTTCATAAGAATTCTTATAGAAAAAAGTGATAGGATTTTCCTTTTCAACACGGAGCACCTTAATATCATGCCATTTCACTTGGTTTCGATCCTCGTTTACGTTAAAATTACTGCCCAACTGCTCTTGAAGAAGTTTAAGATCAACAAATTTATCGTGGGTCATGTCAGTAACTTTGTAGGGTTGTCCGGTCTTTTTAGCAATTTGAATTAAGGTGGCATATTGCTGCGGAACATAGATCGGTCCTTATTTAAGGAAACGCTTCACTTGTTTTTCAATAACGCTATGTACGTTATCACCCTCATTTTGAGAGTGACCTCTAATCAAAAATTTGTGGGTGATACTACTTATGTTAAATTTTTGTGTTGCATATGCGTAGGCTGATAAGAGGTACTTATTTTTTTGCTGTCCACAGCAGTTGTCGGAATAGAAAATCACATCGACTGGTTCTGGTTTATTCTGTGTAATCTTTTCTAAATAATTTAAAATGCATGTTCCTATATCAGTGGCACCTCGTTTTCCCTCGATTTCATTCCAGAAGTAACATTCAACGTCTTTAGCATGTAAGTCGCTTACAGTAAAGTTAAAACAATTAATTCTACTTTTGTAGTAAAAAACTGATATTTGGCCCTTTGGTACCGGCATGACAGCCTGTAAGTCGTACACAGCAATAATTGTATTATCGTTCCTAGTCTTGTCTTTTTCTTTCTCCCTTCTGGCCAGTTCTTTTTCTTTTAAATGAATTTCATGAGCTTGAATAATTTTCTGTTTCCCTTCTTCGTCAGCATTGTTAAAACATTCACATAGATCACACTGATCTTTCTTTGGTATGTGGAATGAAATATTGAAATCTCTATTGAAAATACGGTTAAAAGTAGATTGAGATGCAAACGGTAGGCTATCTTTTGTACGAATATCTTTGTAATCCCTGTATAAGTCAGCTAAAGATTTTTCACAGGAAATGTATTCTCGTGATGTCTGGGCTCTAAGGTAATGTGATTCAATTCGGGGTACGCTATTTATAAAATTTTTCACGCTATTGTAGACCTCTGGATCAACAGTGCGATGATTATTATGTTTCCCGCGTAATTCACCCTCTACAAAACCAGTCTCTGATTTTTTTGATAATGCAGTAGCAATCGGCCTGTCATTTATTGCGAGAGTATTTTTAAAAAATGTTTTGCAAACTCTAATATTAGTGTGATTTAGCTCGAAATAAAATGCAGTATTTAATTTGCGGAAATTTTGTGTAGATGAGTATCTGTATTTTGGTTTTATTTGTGAAGTGTGAGCTATTATAAATTGTCTTTGTTTTTGCAAGTCTCCCAAACGCCAGTAATCATTAAAAATGTCTTGTCTCGAGGTCTCATCTATTTTTGCTCGACAATTTAATCGACATTTATCTCCACACAAAGGTCCCATCTTCCTTGCTGGAACTTGTTTTTTAACACTTGATGTGTAGTCTTTACCTGTGTTGCGAAGTGTTTTTGCAATTTTACTTTTCCAATTCTTTTCATTTCTCACCCTTTTCTTGCCTCGTACGATTTCCTGTACCTCTGAAGCATTTGCCTCTGTAGTTATTTGACCTACTGATCCACTAGTAGAAGCAATGTGGTCTGAATTATTTTCTGCTTCATCATCTGAGCTACTTGATGAAGATGAACTGGAACTGCTTGCAGAAGAGCTACTTGAGGAAGAACTATTTGGAGGTCTCGTGGCTTCACCTTGAAGTAAACGGGAAACATTACCTGTTGACCCAGGAATAAAATGAGGGTCGCAGTCCGAATCGTCGAAATCACTTTGATCACTGTGCAGGGGTGAAATGTAGTATTTCCTTTGGTCAGATGCAGTGTTTTCTTCGTTAATATTATTTTCCTTGTCCGTTTCATCGATGGAGGTCGTTTTAGTCGCCATATCTACCAGAAGGCGCCCACGGTTCATGCTACAAATAAACAAAAAGTAATGTACCTATTTACGAAGCGAAAATATTTTTTCGTCACCTAGGATGTGGTAACTCAAAATTATTTTGTAAATCATGGAGAAATGTTTTATTTTCACTTTAAGATAACTGATTGAACGTACGGTTTTAAATACTATTAGTAACAGCAATTATATTATTGATTATTAATAATTTACCCCATAAAAGTTAGTAAACAAATATTTTTCAACAAAACTGCATTAAGTCTAAAACTACCAACTAAACCAACACGAATGTCGTTATTCATAATAATTACTTCAAATCAATTCCTTGTTAACCAACAATAATGTAACAACTCGAAATACACCGACTTTATAATTAGGTTTCAATCAACAATAACGTATTAAGTCGTAAAAATACATCAATTTTTACATACCTGATTCAGTAATAACGCAGCAATTCAAAATAATGCGGTCTATTACGCAAAGCGACACGTCCTCACCACTCAAATTTTAACCGTAACTAAAGATGACGCAATGTTGCGCGGGGTCTAATAACAGCCGCTAAATCATGAAGAAAGGCTTATAACGCCATCTCGTAATTGTTTCTTGCACTATTTTAGTGACGGTTTTATTGACGCTTAGAGAATTAAATTTTATATAACAAGAATGAGTTATCTTGATTTCGTCTTTTTTTGAGTTGATACAGTCTTGTGTTAGCAGTGCGAAAAGTATCTTCAAGATGGAGCAGTTCCATAAAGTACGTACCCTATAACTACTCGTTAATATAATAACAGTCCTTCAGTGGAGACAAGACTTCGGCGCGGGAGATATTATAGTGCACAAATGTGTGCGCAGACACAGGTGCACTCTCTCTTCCCTCACTCTCGTATTCCGATGAGACGGCAATCCAACATGATCAGAGAGAGACCAGGCGCAGAACCAACGGTTTAACGTACTTTCCGAGGCACTTGATAAAATAACAAGTATATGAACCCCTTATGTTCTATAGAACATGTAACTTCAACTCGTGTCGTCGCATATTCCGCGGGTATTAGTAGTCAATCCTATTACTTCGTCACCGAGCAACTCTATACTGATTTAGAACAAGGCAATCAAAGTAGAAGCACGCGTAGTCTGCTTATTTTAGACTAATATTGAAGAAAAATAACTACCTAAAACATTATTAAAATTGTTAGGCATGTAATTATTGCCAACGTCAAGAGTTAGTCATTTTATCAACTATGGTCAACTCCAATCGGTTAGCTCAATCGCCAGATCTTCATACAGTATAATGTTCCAGTTTTAAATATACAGCGTGTAATTACACCCTGTATATTTAAAGCCGGTTGATGGTGTTTAAAATTGTAAACACCATCAATCTCTTAAGGGTTTATTGTCTACCGGAGGCTATACCCGGGGTCGTGCGGTCCATGGCCCGTTACGGGGCACATGTGTCGCTTTCCGGTGTTTTTCGCGGCGAGCCCGCCGGTTGAGCGCGGTCTCCTTGCCAGATTGCCGCAATGAGATCCGGAGGCAAAAGTCCTCGTGCACGTATGGGAGTGGTGCGAGGAGGTGAAACGCCGGGGCGTAACTCCGCTGCCGCAAGAAATCACGGCACATCGGACAGAGCTCCGGCGGGATTTCGTGGCGACATTGAGAGTGCGCTTGTGCGCTTGTCGCAAGCTTGTGGCGTGCCTCTCTAGACACCGTGTGTAATAGTAGAAGAGAACGCGACTGTCGCAACTCAGTGATAGGCACGCCACAATTGCGGCGATAAGTCTCCTCTTTGAGGAGTGGCTAGACCGCTATGGCGTCCTCACCTTCCGCATGCCTCCTGCATGACGCAGGTCCTCACCAGACACGGCAACTTCGGGAGGTTCCTGTGTCGGGAGGAAACGCCCGGGTGTCACCACTGTGTGGATCGCCTGGAGGACACAGTGGAGCATACGGTGGAGGTCTGCCCGGCTTGGGCATAGCACCGCGTGGTGGCGTTCGGCAGCGGAGATCTCTCGCGTCTAGCCCTGGTTCAAGCCATGGCACGAGCGAGAACGAGCGTAGCGAGAAGGCATGGGCAGCCGTCACCTCCTTCTGCGAAACAGTAATGCTCGCGAAGGAGGAGGCGGGACGGTTGAGAAAAAAAGGGGTCATTGTATTCATCATTATGAACAACTTTTACTATGGAACTAAACCTGAAATCGCGAAAAAAAATCAGCTGATCCTAACATTTTGACGAGTTAAGCGAACATAAATGTAGGGAAAAGCTGATTTTTCTATCGCGACTTACGCACCTTACCTTAAACTTGATAAGGCTAATTATAGTCATCGTCACTCATGCCTTCTTCCCTCGGGGGTAGGCAGAAACTACATAACGCCACCTGCTACGATCCTTACATACTTCCTTTGTTTCGTTTACGTTCATACGTCTGCGGGGTAAATGCATAACACAATATCAGTAGCAATGGGTTTCATTTTGACAGTTCAACATCATTCATTGCGCTATTTACGATGTTGAGCAGACAAATTTATCGAACATATGAAGCAATGGATTAGCAATATACTTCAAAATCATTCAGTTTGTGATAGATAGTGTGTAACGCAATTAGGATGTTGGTCATAACCGAACACCCATACTACGCACCTGACGTGAGGAACATCACTATATTATGTCCTTGATTAAAACCCACCCGTGTTCCTTCCGTTGCCTGTGTTGCCAGGGGCCTCGGTATCCCTTTCGGACTTTCCCATGACCCCAGCAGGCATCGGCCCTAGTGGACCCCTACACTTGTGCTGACGACATCTCTTTGAGCCGAGCGTGGAACACAATCGCCGTCGACCCGGGCCTGGTCCTTGTCGGACGGCGAGTTACCCATTGCTCACCGTCCGCAAGCCCGCGCCTACGGTGGCCGGAAATCCGCCTGGGAATCCCGACGCCCAGGGCGTCTCCTGCGGCGGCTAGGGACATGAGGGCGCGAAATTTACCTTTCCCTCAACCATCTTGGCTCCTTTGCGAGCATTACTGCTTCGCAGAAGGAGTCCAGGCGTTACTTGTTTTGTAAATATATTTTGTAGGTCACCTTTCACTCATTCTCTCAACATGACCAAACCAACTACAATATTGTTCCAATTAATGCCTACAATATTATCAACAGCAGGCGTAGGCTTCTAAACAAACAACGACTTTAAAAAACAAACAACTCATCCACCAGGGATATTGCTATTTCATACGAAAATTATAACAAAACGTCCCATAGTAAACATTATTTTTCATAATCACGTGTGCAAAATAACACTGCCCACATGAAAACAAATTTAAAATTCATCTACGTAACCCTTCCTTCATTTTTAAAAAGCAAGTGAGTATTTTGGCCGCGATGAAATTAATTAAAACCACGTTTGCACAGGAATACATTGAAACTGGAGATTAAAAACAAAAGAATAACTTTGATCGCGTTCACTTTAGATCACCTATACAAACAATTAAGCGTTAGTTGCAGGTCATTTTAAAGCTTAGAGTGCTACTATTGATTGATAATGGATTACAAAGGTGATACAGTTCACCTATGAAATCCATTTAGCTCTTCAGGTTGTATTAGAACTGTAAATAACGAAGAAATATATATATATTCTTTACAGTTAGTGGAGTAGCAGCGGCTACTTTAACGACTTATGACGTTAAGCTTGCTTCAGCCTGCAACGTTAAAAGCTCTATAAAGATTTACGATTTATGTTATGTCATTTTTATTATATTTTTACTGTGTATATTACATTTTTCGTGTGTATAATAAATTATTTAATTCATAAAACACACAATTTACGTAAAATTACCTAAGCAGGTGCGGTTACTTTGATTGATTTTATGCTGTAGGTACAATCAATAAGTTTTTGGGCTGAAAATAATTTAATAATTTAACTTAAAGCGGTATCTGCGATTAAAGGTTAGGCATCAGCAGGTTACTTTGCGACTGGGGTGACCTAAAGATTTAGGGATTTCATTACTTCGTTCAAGCTAAAGCCGGTATTTAACTCTCCACTGCAGACGAATGTCTTCACTAAGTGTCTTCAGTCTCTTCAGTCTTCACTAAGTTCTTCTCTTATGTCAACCAAAGATCACACAATACTCTTGACTACCAGCGTTAGAGTTCATCGAGTGTCTTAATAGATTTAAGAAAAGACTGTACCTTTAAGAAAAATATCCCTTATTTTAATCACTTTCTGTCAACATAACTTAGTATTTATACAAAATCACTTTTAAATAACGAAGTATCTACATTTTCCGAATTTAACTTAATTTAGTTAATGTTAATAATCATCTTGTAATTTCGTTATGTAAATAAAGATTGTAAAAAAAAACTGAACCTTTTAATGGAGTTTTCCATTATAAAGGTGCAATAAAGTTTCAAGCGGAAAATTGACGATCTTAACACTTCTTACCTCCCTCTTCTATCTCTCTTCTCTTCTCGTATTACGTCATTCGATAGCTGGTAGTTGCTGAAAATCAGCTTCGTTGACAATAGATTTGTCCGAAGTCTCAGCATTTTGCTGAACAACGACCTGTATGTTGATTATGTAAAAATCTCGTAAGAATAATAATAACAATAAAGGGAGCTGTCAGTGTCATCGCACTGATAGTAGATATTTCGATAAACATTACATTTGTAATCATTATCGAAATTTTAATAATAATTTTATCCTAATTCTACTGATCATTTTATATTAATTTAAAGCTAGCATTGAAAGCAAGAAAAATGATTTATATTAAAATGTCTAAACATGACTACTTAGGGGTTTTTTTTATTAAAATAGCAAAACTTAAATTCAGTCAGAAACTCAATTTCGTTTTTTTTTTTTTAAGTTATGCGACCGTCTAGGATTTTAATTTTTTCCTCATTTTAGCACCCTCGAAAACCATGAAAACGATACCCATTTTTTTATATTAAATTATCTAATAACTTCTCCCACTGGGCGGAGCGGGCCTGGTCCTTACCAGACCTGCCGGTGACCGGAATTCCGCCCGGGATTCTCGACGCCCAGGGCGTCTCCTGCGGCGGCTAGGGGCGAGAAGGCGTGAAATTTGCCTTTCCCTCAACCGTTCCGCCTCCACCTTCGCGAGCATTACTGCTTCGTAGAAGGAGGTGACGGCTGCCCATGCCCTCTTGCTCCGTACCATGGCCTAAACCAGGGCCGGACCTGAGAGATCTCTGCCGCCGATCGCCTCCACGAGGTCACGGCGAAACGACACCCATGATGGAACATTTAAAAATTTTCGCAACTGCCATCTTGGATTTTCATTTTGACCAAACTATCGACTTTAGAACCCTCGAAAACCATGAAAACGACACCCATGATGGAAGTGAGTCGCGCTCACCGCGCGATGCGTGAGTGTCAGTTGGACTGTTGGATTTTGAAATAGCATGATAATGATGATTTGATGAATATTATTTTATTATTGGCAATGACTGGGTAAGTATGGGTATCTACCTATAATAAAATATTAGGTGCTTATAATCGACACGTCTTTTTCTTTAAATGACTTAGGTACATACACATCGCTTAGATAAGTTCCTTCATAGTTTGTGTGGGCTTAAATTATATGGTCCGACAGCCAGGCACACTTTTAGCACTCGATCGCTTGTCACGCTCAGTTATCTTTTCTTATTCAATAAATTTGGGTTAATAGCAACGCTGAACAACCTTGCAGTCTTTACTCGAATCGGTTGACAATCGCTTCTTCAAAACAAATCCGATTGGGTTCGGATTGCGTTTACTTAATCAGTTAACAATGGGTTTATAATTACAAACAAAGTCCATACCCAGTTATTTAGGAGCTACCCTAAATATGTTTGTTTTATTTTATATTTATTGTTCGTGCGTGACGCGCTCACTCCACAGGCTATAAGGAAAAGTATAGAAAAAAAAATGAAAGATAAATTGAAAAAAAAACACAAAATTGAATTTCTCATTGAATCTCTGTTTTGCTATTTTATTAAGACGTTGCGGGACGGTACTGACTTTTTCAAATTATGCGATATGCAAGTAAAATTGCCCATACAAGTTACGACCACTGCTATATCCGTACTGCCTTACAGCAATACTAAAGAATAATAACACGACGACAGTACTTTCATAGCCGCAAGCCGGTTATAGCCGTACTGTCATATAAAAATGTTTAATCATATAATTATAATTATGATATACTGTCATATAATTATTAAATATTAAAATTGTACCGCGGCGGTGCCCGTACAGTCATTTTTCAACTAATCTAATCCAGTGCGTCCCGCAACGTGTTAAGAAACACCCTAAATAGTAAATAATATAAAAAAATTAACCCTTCTACTGTTTTTCCTCCAAATCGCCACTCTGTCCCTGTGTTTTGATAGTCGGTAGAATTGACACGCGAGAGTTCACTAAAACTACGACAACTCAGAAAATACGCATCGTAGCTCTACAAACCCCTAGTCATTGAAGTTGTTAATTGAATTAGCATAAAAAAATATTAGTAAAATCTCGTAAATTAAAGTCAATCCCTAGCATCAGGTGGGATTACAATAACAGCATGTCGATTCTGTAAAAACCTCACCGTGAAAACACGCGTGGAGTGAGATGTCAGTGTCATCCCACTGATGCTAGGGAGTGACTAAGCATTACATTTATAATCATAATCGAGATTTTAATAATATTTTTATGCTAATTCTATTGATCATTTTATATTATTTCCAAACTAGTATGTAAGTGTTGAAACGTTACTATTTAGGTTTTTTTAAAATAAAATAGTAAAACAGAAATTCAGTCAGAAACTCAATTTTGTTTTTTTTATTCCAAAAGGTTTGGTAATTTTCGCAGCCACAATCTTGCTTTTTAGATTTGACCTCACTATCGGCTTTAACACCCCCCAAAACCATGAAAACGACACCCATGATGAAAAATCTGTACATTCTCGCAGCCGCCATCTTGCTTTTTAATTTTGACCTCACTATCGGATTTAACACCCCCGAAAACCATGAAAACGATACACATGATGAAAAATCTCAATATGAAAAGCCGCCATCTTGCTGTTTAGATTTGACTTCAATATCGGCTTTAACACCCCCGAAAACCATGAAAACGACACCCATGATGAAAAATCTGAACATTTTCGCAGCCGCCATCTTGTTTTTTAATTTTGACCACGCTATCGGCTTTAGCACCCCCGAAAACAACGAAAACGACACCCATGATGAATAATCTGAACATTTTCGCAGCCGCTATCTTGCTTTTTTATTTTGACCTCACTATCGGATTCAACACCCCCGAAAACCATGAAAACGATACCCATGATGAAAAATCTGAATATTTTCACAGCCGCCATCTTGCTTTTTAGATTTGACCTCACTATCGGATTTAACACCCCCGAAAACCATGAAAACGATACACATGATGAAAAATCTCAATATGAAAAGCCGCCATCTTGCTGTTTAGATTTGACTTCAATATCGGCTTTAACACCCCCGAAAACCATGAAAACGACACCCATGATGAAAAATCTGAACATTTTCGCAGCCGCCATCTTGTTTTTTAATTTTGACCACGCTATCGGCTTTAGCACCCCCGAAAACAACGAAAACGACACCCATGATGAATAATCTGAACATTTTCGCAGCCGCTATCTTGCTTTTTTATTTTGACCTCACTATCGGATTCAACACCCCCGAAAACCATGAAAACGATACCCATGATGAAAAATCTGAATATTTTCACAGCCGCCATCTTGCTTTTTAGATTTGACCTCAGAATCGGCTGTAACACCCCCGAAAACCATGAAAACGACACCCATGATAAAAAATGTTTGTAACCGCCATTTTGGATTTTGATATAAAGGTGGTAAAACCAAATTTTTGTTTGTCGCGCATTTAAATATAAAAAAAACGGTAAATTTAAAAAAATACTCAACTTGGCCTCTCGCGCAAGCGCGGCGTGATCTTATCACTTCACCCGATTCTCGTAACCATAATAACCACCCGCGCCGAAGTGAATCGGCTAGGTGAAGTAAGTCGGTAAGCGCGACGCTCGAGTGTCGTGATCTTATCACTTCACTCGATTCTCGTTGCCATAGCAACACCACTTCACTTGGGCTGAGTGAAGTGAGCTTAGCCGCCCGCCGGCCGGTGCGCGCGCTGCGCGAGTGTCAGTTGAACTGTAAAATTTTGTTATAGTATTGATGACGGTGATTTTATGAATATTATTTTATTATTAGCAACGCGAAAATAAAACATTAAAAATGTACTTATTAAATAACCCGCACGTTTTTTATTCAAATGGCTTATGTACACAGACTCACACATCGTTTAATTAGGTTTCCACATAGTTTGTGAGGGGATAAATTTTATGGACCGTCAGCCAGGCACACTTTTAGCACTCGATCACTTGACACACTCGGTTATTTCTTCTTTTTGAATAGATTTGGGTTAAAAACAACGCTGAATAACGTCACACAGTCTTTACTCGACTCAATCCACTATCGCTTCTTCAAAACACATCGCGGTTGGGTCATAGGATTGCGTTTATTTAATCAGTTAACTGATTATGATCAATAGAATTACCATAAATATATTAAAAGATCTCGATTATAATTGTAATTAATGTAATCCTTGGCCATCCCTAGTATTAGGTGGGATGACACTGACAGTTCACTCCACGGCCACTTCACTTAAGTTTTCACGGTGAGAAGGTTACAGGATATCACTGCAGCTCACTTCACCGAAATGTTCACGGAGAGATTGTTACAGAATAGCACTACATTTCTTGCACAGATGCGACGCACGATTTAATTGTTATTGTTATAGTTGTTTGTTTGTTACAAAACAAGTTATTTTACCACTATGCCATCGGCATTTTGTTTTTGTTTTTATTTTTTGTTTTTATTTTTTGTTTGTTGTCGTTTGCCAGTGTCGCAACACAGGGAAAATAATACGCAACGTAAATTGTCTTTGGTCCTTGGCCTTGACATCAAGCAATGGACAATATTGTCAATATACATTTTTATATGGCTTTTGGCTACTTAATAGGTGTGCATTTTACATAGAATATATAAAATATACACCTAAAGGGTTTATACAGGCTTTACCTGCAAAATTTTGGGCCAAAATCGAATATACAAAGGTGTCATTAGTCTATTACTCTCTTATATACGCTCTAAGGTCCACTACAACTTGTCTTAATGCTAAAATGTTAATCGGTGGTACTAATACTCTGCCCATAATCCATTGTTTAGGAATTTCGTGATACGAGGTTATACTTTTAGCCAACCTACAAATCCTCCGATGATTTAAAAATGATTTTGATATGGAGAGGGAACGCAGAGAGTTGTCAGTTCGGGCGAATATGTTGGCAGCAGATTTTCCCGGTGTGCAGACGCAGTCAAAATTACTTTATTTAATGCGTATTGCACCTCACTGTACACGGGGAGTCAGTGAGCTAGCTACACGCAGCGGGCGTACAATGCTCTGCGCGTCTAATTTAATAATGCGTTCAGGGCGCTGTTGCAGCTTCTACGTTTCTTTAGCGCATCAGCAATGTTTGCTGATGCACACACAGCTGGCTTTGCAGCTTTATGGCGCAAAAAGACCGCGTCATTCATTAGTCGGTTGCGTGGAAGTCGGCACAGCATCTTGAGTGCCATTGCTGCTAGGCACGATTGTCCCCTGACATGGACGTTAGTGCAGCGGACCAAGTCCCTGCTTACTATTTTGTAATAATTTATGTCTCATTTTTGTCAGTTTATGGATCAAAGTTATCTAAATAAATAAATTTTATTAGTATTATTACTATTAAAAGGTGGAGGTTCTCAATCAAACAATGGTACCGATTCCCTTGTTCACAAACTAAACTAAATTTAAGTTCAGTGCATCTTTTTTCATTCTTGTATTTCATTAAGAAGAAGACAGAAGATACATTTTAGTTAAGTCCTGTCAAATTAATCAGTGCCTGTCACTACTCCATACAAGCTCAGACGTGATTAAAAACTTGCCTACTAAAATTACGTCAATTTACGTCAAGCGCTGATTAATTTGACAGGACTAAACTAAAATTTTTCTTCTGTCCTTTTCTTAATGAAATAGAATGAAAAAGATGCACTAAACTTAAATTTAGTTTAGTTTGTGAACAAAGAAATCGGCACCATTTTCTATTCTATTTATCATAACCCTGAGAATATTAGAACGAAGTTCCTTAACGCACGTTATACTCTGCACACTTGGCTAATGAGAGCTAGACAAGTTTAGTGACGGTCAAAATCGGTTTAGCCCTCATTCGCCAAGTATGCAAAAACGAAAGGAACTTCGTACCAACCGGGTGTTCCACGAAAACCTCTCGACTATTTTTATTTACCAAGAGTGGCCCCATTCGAGTATGCCCTCATACAAATGTACGAGTAATGTACAAATCGAATAACTTACTAATAAAATATTTTCAACTAGTAAAATATGATTACTGTACAATACATCTCTCAAAATAAAGCTTCTAAACAGAACAGCAAACGCTTGATACTCACTTATGTAACACTACTAAGATTCTCATTTATGTCGTAGGCTGAAAAAAAAAACATTTCACAGAAGATTGAAGTGGATAAATGGCGTAAAATATATTTTTAGGCGAAATCGGAACGTGCCCGCCATCCGAAAATTCCCAGTGTCTAACACGAATCTAGTTGGCCCTGTCGCTGAAGCTGTTGGAAAATTTACAGTATTCAATACACGACTAAATTGGATTAAATCTTGTATCTTTATTTTTCTTCTGAATAGTCCTGGTATCAGTTTGTAATAGCCAGGACGCCTAACATAAATTCTCCCCTGTGGTCAGAGAAGGAAATGGTGTATCATAAATTCAAAAATGATAAATGATTTGTACAAACAAACAAAAATAAAAATATGATTGACGTGTAATAGACACGTCGATCTACTCGTAAAACTAGATGAGGTAGGCGGTTTCTATCTTACTACTCTGCTAGTCTGAGAAGAAATGCCGAAAGAAACTCAGAGGTCACAGTATCGTAGGTATAGTCCAGACATAATCTTGGTAAGATCATATGAAAACCATGTAGATTGGTGTCTGAAATGGTATTTTGAGAAAAGAACCACACAGATTGAGTGGACCTGTGCAGTCAGTGCACGCGTTTGTCAATAATCGTGTTGTTCAAATCAGAACTTAAGGAGCTCAACTCAGCTATCGATAGACTACACCCACCTTTCACCACTTCACGTCACTTCACCTCTTAATACATGAAATTTAAAACATAAGTAATTGTACTTATGTTTTAAATTTCATGTAATAAGAGGTGAAGTGACGTGAAGTGAAGAGGTGAAGTGGTAAGGTGTGGCGAACCCATTGACGCTAAAACAGCGCAATTGCAGACTACGGCTTGTGGAATTCTCTTTTATAAACCGAATAAACCTTCGGCTGATTTGGGGACGGCCCCACCCACGACCTCAGCTCAACAGACCCGCTTGACCAACAAAGCTGTCAAAAAAAAAAGTATTTACTCAATAAAACATAGAGTAACTATATTCAAAGGAGGTTGTATAAAACTCTCACGTCTATGGTGATTTATGGGGGCTTAGCTCTCCAAATAAATACGATCCCATACATCATTCGACTATAGGATTTATTGCTTATTTCTCGCGCCGACGAAACGATACGAGTACCTTTTATATAAGCGCGAGTTTTTGGTAGCAATGAACTATGTTTGATTGTGAAATGTTGAAAAAAGGCCAAACAATTTTATTATTTTCATTCTCCACTAAATTGATTCTGTCAATATGTATTTCCGGAGATCCCTTTCATATCTCGGAGCAGTGATAGCTCAGTAGAAACGTCCGCGACTTACGAGTTGTAAGGTCGTAAATTCGAACCCAGGCAGCCGATTTACTTTGTGTATTTCATCACCACTGCTCTCAAAACGGTAAAGGAAACATCGTGAGAAAACCGGCAAGTCCTAGAACTAAAAATTCGAAGACATGTGACATCTAGCAACCCGCACTGGGCCCGCGTGGTGGATTACGGCCCACTCCCTATCACAGAGAGGAGGCCTGTGTCCCAGCAGTGGGGACATTATAGGCAGATTATGCTATGCTATGCCTTTCATGTCTAGGTATCTGTATTTTACCTCTAAATTAAGGTACAGTGCGTATTCTTCACTACCGTAGTTACCTGTCTACAGATTCTTGCCTTCTTAGGTGATAGTAAGAATACATTTAAGATGCATCGGACATACTAATATCTTCTGCAGAGAGGTGCGACGCGACAGCGCGACATGACAGCGTGACGCGAAAGCGTGACATGACAGCGTGGCGCGAAAGCGTGACGTGACAGCGTGACGCGACAGCGCCACGCGACAGCGAGAAACGACAGCGCGACGTGACAGCGAGAAACGACAGCGCGACGTGACAGCGAGACGCGACAGTACATCCAATAATACTACCATACAAAACATCCTCAGCTGTTAGAAGTAATCCAGTAGATACTAGCATGACAATTTTACATAAAAAATTACCTAATAATATTTTTTTACTATGGCATTAATTAGATTTGTATGCAAAACATAATTCCGCCATTCCCATTATGAACATTAGCAATAACTTTCATTAGCATGTAGTTGGAATTGTTACAGAGAGAGCTAATAGCCGCATCGGCTTTATGTGGTCATCCACTGTATAGACTACAGGCCTTTCAAACTGCATGGAATCTGCTGCCAGGATCTATTATAGCTTTCAAAGCTGATTTGTTTCATATTTGATAGAGTTGCTTTTGAACACCGGAACAAAAAGACCCAATTTGCAATTATCTTTGCACTTTGGACTACAAACACGTTAGTAAAGTCAGGAAAATTAATTAATATGCAAATTGACTTAAATGGTCCGTATAATCAAATCACAACGGTAATTTTTAGGGTTCCGTAGTAAACATGGAACCCTTATAGTTTCACCATGTCCGTCTGTCTGTCTGTCCACGCTGTAGCTCAGACACGCTTAGTACTAGCAAGCTATAATTTAGCACAGGTTACATATAAAAATAAACAAAAAAAACGCTTTGTAATTTTATTTTTTTTTTAAATGACGCTTTTCCGAGCTTTCTGTCAGACTTTTTACACCTGCAGCCTTTGGGTCAAGTATACGCAGAAGGCATACAGCGCCCTGCGTGTGCAGTATAACAATGCCTTCAGGATGCTTGTGGGGCTGCCGCGGTATTGTAGCGCTTCGGGTATGTTTGCCGAAGCGAGAGTGGATGATTTTTATGCCATCATTCGAAAACGATGCGCTTCTCTCCGGCACAGAACTGATATCAGCACCCACGGCATGTTGAGAGCATTGAGTGACCGGTGGGACTGCCCGATGCTTGGTCGATGGGTGAGACTGCACACACAGATCTGCTCTTGATAACTGTACGTGCATTTTATTTTATCTATTCCTATTATGTTATTATTATTATGCCTATTTGTGATTTTATGTGTGTATTGTGTTTTTTGTATGATTTGTGATTCATTTCTATTATGATATTATTATGTAATTTGTGATGTATTTCGATTATGTTATTTTTGTTATTATGCCTATTATTTGTAATTAATGATTTTGTTTTGATGTCAATATTTACCTACTGATGTAATTATATGGACTTCAATGTCTGCAAATAAATTATTATTATTATTATTATATTAATCACGCCGACTAAGAGGTAAAACAAAATCTTATAAAAAAAATTGTATGGTACCTCCCTGGCACGTAATGTGGGGGTTATATTTTTTTTCTCGTCTGTCCCATGTAGTGGGTTCTCCATTAGATAAGCCGTTCAATATTGTTATATATTATATATACTAATAAATATTGCGGGTCTGTGATTACCATTTTTCGATTCAAGGTTGCGTAATATTAAGCTTTAAAGTGGTAATTTTTGTTAGAGTCAAGTGCCCCCTGCCAGCTAAATAGTTGGAGATGTAAAAAAAAATAATAGCAGTAGTACATATAGTGAAATTAAAAGAGAAACTATCACAGCTAAGTAGGCTTTACAAGTTAACGAGTAGTGGTAGACCAACTTAAACTTGCAGTTGAAGAATCGACCTTGACGTATATCGATGTATGGGAGAACATGTTTTTCAACTACAATGTTGTTTGTTTTTGGGATAAATCCATCCCAACATTCCCAACTACGGAACCCTTCGGTGTGCGTGGTCCGACACGCACTTGGCCGGTTTTTTTATAGTTGTATGAAACGGCTTATTTCTCTGACTATATAGGCTTAACTGGTTGGTCCAAACGAGCTTTTGAGGAAATGCTGTATCTACTCGTATAAATCACGTTTGCCAAGTAACATAATAACAGGTTTATTAATTATTACTTATTAATAATTAATTATCAATTAATTCGTAATTAATTCATAATTAATTAATAATTATTACCTATTTTGGCTCGCGTCCTATTACATGGGACTTAAAACATTACTGGCGAGAATTGGGTGTACTATAAATTGCACCTCTGCCCAACCCATCGGCGAAACAAGGCGTGATGTTATGTTATGTTATTTATTTTTATACCGTTATTTCTTATCGACACGTAAAATTCTGGAGGATACAAATAAACGGTATTCGTTCCATATATTATAATAATACGCGTACGTTCTAGGTATCTACGTACAGTATTTTACAGCGAACGAATTTCACAAACTGAATAGAAATTGCCTGTATTGTATTCAAAGCTAAGCCGATCAGCCGGAGCGGTGCAACACTATTTATTTCATATTTAATCCATCCACTAGTTTCCGATGAAAATACTAACAAAAGGCATATACATAATTTAATACTGCTGCAGAAATGAACGCATTCAATATGAATTTATTTATCGTAACTATGTAACAATTTTCAAACTAAAAAATGGGATTTGTATGACCCATTCATAAAATACCGGGCCTTTAAAAATACTATATATACTTTACTGGCTATTGCCCGCAACTTCGTCTGCGATCCAGGTTGAAAAGTGGCCTATGTCTTTCTCTAGGATATGGTCTACCCTTGTGCTAAATTTCATCCAAATCCGAACAGCCGTTTTAGCGTGAAAGCGTAACAAACAACAAACTCACTTTCGCATTTCTCTTATAATATTAGGATGTATGCCTGTCGATGTTCATGACTATACCCACCGTCACCTTTAACTCATGTTCCTACTACACTCACCTATAGTGCAAGTGTGACCAATAGATAACGGTTGTGAGTTCTTTACCAATATCTAAAAAAGTGCTTTTCATAGTTCTGTTCCTATAAGTAGACTAGATGTCACGTGGACATAACAGTGCGTGTCATACACTTTCGTACATCACCCATTTTCATCATCCTTAAGTAAGTTACAATCCCTAAGTTACAACCCCTAACTCAAAATCCCCGTAATTATTTTAAAGGATAAGAAACAAGGTTATGGATAGACTCCTTCCGTCTTATTACAAAACAAGGATTATCTTCAGACCCAGGTTTAAATTATCAAGCCGTTTTTTAATTTCGAACTTTATTCCGACTACGTTAAAGTTCTTAATGCCAAACTGTCAACTTAGTACCGGACTAAATAGTAAATTTTGTATAAAGAACTGCATTTCAATCACAATAACGTTCTTATTACAAAAACTAGCTCGATGGTTTAAACCATGTCAAAAGAAATCCTTGTTTTGTAATAACACCGATTGGGTCAGAATTTATTCTGCAAAAGTCTAAACCGCCAAAAAAATATTGGATTATAATCTTTATTATAATCCAATATTTTTTTGGCTGTTTTTGTTGCATAAGTGGATTTTTATCCACTTATGCAACAAAAACATCCCTTCTACATAAAATAGTTTGTAGATAACATTCGCGTAGGTACTCTGTTTAATTATCATAATTTTTCCAAGAGCACTAGAGACGTGACCAGGCATAAGAACGCTCCACGACTCGGATAACATCCGTGCCGTGTGTAACCGCATATCGAAGTGGATTTAATACTTCAATTTTATAAACAGTGCTTAGCACGAAATTAATTTTTTATTTTAGTTCGATCTCCTTTATCTTTTTTATTATAGTGGATAACGAATACGACATTTTTAACGCAGTATAGAACCTGGGCATGCTTGCACCGCTATATACTTTTAACACTATTCGACAACCTTTAAAGATGACAGAAACAGAATTATGTTTCAAATATGTTTAGCGGTAAACGTATTTAGTGATTTGTTGTCCGTATAATAAACCAACTCTTGGTTAAACAATTCAAGTTCAAGAGAACCAACTCCACAGAAAAGTTACAGTCCACCTTACAGAAAAGTGTACATCCGGTATTTTTCAAAATCACTACCTATAATAATATCCTGCAAAATAACCAACCACGCAACCTCATCTAATAAAGATTAAGGGTTGCGCATAATCGCTGCAAGTGTTGATTCCCACCAGGAAAGAAACGGAAAAACAAAAAATACAGCCAAGTTTATCTTCAAAGTGCACAACTGCGCACAATTCATTAGTTAGCGGCTATGATAAAAAGCTGTTTGTGCTGCACTAAAAGCCATGTGCTCTGCCAGACGCAATTAACGACAGCGTGTACGAACTACTATTTATTTTCGGAACGTTTAAGAGAACTTGGCGCTAAGTGCCATGCTGCGTTATGCCGTTTGGTTCTTTTTGGAATGAATTATAGAGTTGTTTAATAATAATTAAAGTACATTTTTAAGATGCAGACAGAATATGCAAGTCTAAAAATCTGATGTGTTAGCTGTAAGTCCAAAACAACATTGATATTACTATTAACCTATTGACCGCCACGTCAAAAAACAAAAATATGCCCTCGACGCCAAGCTACGAATTATTCCTTAAAACCTGTCATGTAGTTGTGACCGTGGCGTGCTGGGCACATTTTGGTCTGTCATCTATACATGACTGTGGCGGTCAAAAGGTTAAATAAGATGATAATAACATGCAGGTGAGAAAACTCAGGATTAATTTAACACGGTTTAGCGAAATAAAAGAACTGGGTTTCGCCACTTTAACACGTATATTAATTTAGTAGAATATATCGAACAAAAAGGTAAACAAGGTTAAAATAAAAAATTAGCGATAAAAAAGTTGCCGAGTTAAAACAAATGTTTAAGGTAGAGAGATCACGAAAAGAACTTAACCCTTTACCAGGCCCTAGGCCTAGGCCCGGATTTTATTTTATGGATTCGTATACTTAAAAACCCTTTGTTTCATATTGCATCACTGAAACTGAAAGAAATGCTGAAAACATTAAAAAAAACATAATCCCACTGACCGCTTAGAGATTGACATTGAATATATATTATAGGTGAAAATGAAATTTTTATTTTTTTTTATTTGTGCACAAATCATTAAAATAACTCAAAACCTACAACATACCAAAAATTGTACGTCATATCTTTCGTTGTTTAGCCATGATTAAAAATAAAACGCGGCACTTGTTTAAAAAACACTCAAGCAACGGACAATCACAGATTGGCTGGCTATAAAAGTGACATTTGCGTTCCGATTCCCTTGTTTGTTGGTGCGACCATAGGTAATATAATTCTACAAAGTTTTTGACAGTTTGTGGGCGGTATAGCGCCTAAACCTGTTAAGAGCATCGAAAATACTATATGTGGGAGGCATGTTCCCTCAGCTGGGTAAAGGACCTTCAGATGTTAATAATTAGCCGCGTATTTGGTTTCGTAGACGTGCTACTAATGTTGACGACGTAAATAACGCCCTATTGCAGGTTCAGAATTGGTTCACTGCCAATAATTTAATATTAAATGGGAAAAAAACTAAGTGCATTCGATTTTCTTTACCAAATGTCAAAAGTGGTGATTATGAGATAGTATTGAATCAAGAGAAACTAGAATTCGTCGATAAAACTGTTTTCCTGGGGATCACGACTCAAGGCTACAATGGGGTCCTCATTTAACATCTCTTGCAGGACGGCTAAGTTCAGCGGTATGCCGCTGAACTTAGCCGTCCTGCAAGTCTGACAGCATATGTGCTGTCAGAAAAATACGTCAATTTACTGATGTAGATACCGCGAGGCTAGTCTATTTTAGTTACTTTCATAGTATCATATCTTACGGTATTTTACTTTGGGGACGGGCTGCAGACATCGAGTCAATTTTTATTCTGCAGAAAAGAGCTATCAGAGCCATTTATAATCTCCGCAGGCGCGATTCTCTAAGGGACCGGTTTAAGGACATTAACATCATGACGGTACCTTGTCAATATATCTACGAAAACATCATGTACGTAAGAAAAAATTTACATCATTTTAGTAAAAGATGTGAAAGACATAATCATAGTACTAGAAATGGGGACCTATTATCTCAGCCACGTTTCAGACTGGCTAAAGTAGACTCATCTTTCATGGGGTACTGTTTAAAATGTTACAATAAAATTCCACCCCACATACTTCAACTGAATGAAATGAAATTCAAATCTTGTATCAAACGCACACTATGCAGGCAGGCATATTATAAGTTGGGTGATTACATCGCTGACAAAAATGCTTGGCTCAATGCTGGTCCTGCTCCACAACCACAACCAATTGAATAATTAACATTTGAAAATACTGTTGGAGCAGCTGAACATTGTAAGACTATCTTTGCATTGTATAAATTCAACCTACGTTGTATTGTATAATTGCATTGCACAGGTGTGAGTACTATGTATAATAGAGCTACCATTTACCGGTTATGTAATTGACTTGAATGGGCCCTGACGGCTGAGAGTATGTCATGCTCACTCAGATGTCTCGCTGATGGTGGCGCGTGTGTTGGATCATTTAGCTCCCTTCAAAATGGTTGAGCTTAATGGTGCTAATCCATGCGTCATGCTCGTGAACGGGCGCCGTTAGTTGGGACTGGTCACCTCTTAACGTCCTCGGCTTATTTGTAATTATTTTATTTAGAAATTGCTTTTGTTTCTCTTTCTACTATGGACGCGTTTTTTATTACATCGTCCTCACATTTAGTTATAATTTCAACATTATTTTTGTACTAATCTTTATGTATCAATTTAATTTAAAAGAGTGTCCATGGAGTTTCTTGCCCGTTCTTCTCCATAGGTACCTACTACGCTTTGGAATGGGCAACTAGCTTCATATTTCTAATTGACCGACTCCTTGACAATTCAAAAGTGCCTGTAAATGGTTTAATTGAAATAAATGCTTTGAGTTTGAGTTTTCAATCGGTTTAAGGTTCGCAACCACTTTTTTTTTTTTTGGTTGGTAAATTATCAAATAACTTCTCCCACTCTGGTCGGAGCGGGAGAGTGTGTCAGACTCTAACTGACTAAAACCCACCCGTGTTCCTTCCGTAGCCTGTGTTGCCAGGGGCCTCGGTAACCCTTTCGGACTCTCCCGCGACCCCGGCAGGCATCGGCCCTAGCGGACCCTACACTTGTCCTGACGACATCTCTTTGAGGCGCGCGTGGAACACAACGCGCCGTCGATCCGGGCTTGGTGCTTATCACCTGAACAGCCAGGATGGACCTGGACGGCGAGCTACCCATTGCTCACCATCCGCAAGTCTGCACCTACGGTGGCTGGAAATCCGCCTGGGATTCCCGACGCACAGGGCGTCTCCTGCGGCGGCTAGGGGCGAGAGGGCGCGAAATTTGCCTTTCTCTCAACCGTCCCGCCTCCTCCTTCACGAGCATTACTGCTTCGCAGAAGGAGGTTACGGCTGCCCATGTCCTCTCGCTCCGTAACATGGCCTGGACCAGGGCCGAACGCAAGAGATCGCCGCCGCCGATAGCCTCTACGAGGACACGGCGGTGCTTTGCCCATGCCGGGCAGACCTCCACCGTCCACCGAAGGTTCGCGACCACTAACAACTTAAACAACACGAACATTAATTGATAAATATCAGCTTAAGTTATCTCGGTCAAAATAGACTTGCTTTCAAAGGTAAGCTAGTAATAATACGTTAACACAGAAAGTAGTAAAATTCTAATATAATAGGGAATAGGTTCAATTTGAACCCCGGTCCTGAGGAAGTTCTTCTGGATTGCGTAGCGCACGTCGGCTGAGCCGCTGGCGATACCACGATTATGTATCGCCCACGAATTCGATCTCTTTACTCTTCGTGGTCCAGGATCGAAAGCAGCTGGTGAGGCGAAGTAGAAACATACAGGTTCTAGGCGGCTGGAGAAAACGAAGCAGGAGTACACAGATTCTGGTACATAGTCCGGAGGCCGGACCGAAATAAAGGTGAAAAAAGGCTCTTTTATCTGGTGTTAAACATATGACAAATAAAAGGTTGAGATAATAAATAATATGATAAAAAATAAGGGGACTGAACATACCAAATTCGACAAAATCACATACAACTAATCAGGGCATTTGAAACATCTTGCTGAATACGATCCACTCCGGATGACACAAATATATATATTGTAAATAAAACGACGTTGTTGATGAAGAGGAATATCCTTCTATTTGTTTCCAATTGAGATTACAGAAAAATGCCGATATTCTCAAACAGTTTTTTTTTTTCATATTCGCTCTTTCGTGGTGTTTGCGGCCTTCTGCCCGTGCTGCCAACACCCAAAACTGTATTTTCATAACATCAATTTCAGAGTATTAGTCCTTTAGGCTTACAATATATTCGCGGGAAGGTACTTATGGGTCACCGAGTCCCCTGGCAACACAGGCAACAGGAAGGAATACGGGTGGGTTTTAGTCAGTAAGAGTCTGACACGCCGTCCCGCTCCGCCCAGAGCGGAAGAAGTTATTTGATGATTTCCCACCCTCAAAAAAAAAAAAGGCTTACAATATATGTATTAAAACTCTCCAAGGAATGGAAACTGTTTAAGGATTGTTTATAGCAATGGATGGATGAATAATGAAATAAGTATTTTGCGGACGCAAAAATATTAAACAGGTTGTGGGTCAGAAACATGTTTTTGCCTCTTAGTAGCATGTATCCTAAAAATAATTGGACGCCTGGGTACTCACGGCCTATTTCCATAATTATTTGTTAAACTCTTAATTTGTGTGTACATATTACTATATTTTGTGTTAGACTATCTTCCACTTAAATATCATTCTAGTCTTTTAATGAGGGTTTTCACGAAAATTCACGCCACCAATATACGATGACATTCATCATTCCGTCCCGACTTAAGAAAAGCATTAGTATCTGATAGATTCGCAACATAAAATAGATATGGTCGCCCTAGATGTTTCACTTAAATGAAATGCTTACAGTTGTTACTTAGCTTCGAACATAATTCCTGTTGTATTCGCTAAGAACAGGTTTTTGCTGGGACAGTTCTTGTTGTTTTCGTAAATTTTGTATTTATTTTTTTGTTTTCTTATTATATTTAATTACTAATTAATTGATTCATTTATAAGAATAAAAATTATGTATGAGGTATGTTGAAACTGTTTGTACTCCCCGTAACTCGTCCCTAAAGGATCAATAGAGATCCAGCGTCAGACAGCATCTGTCTGGCATTAATGCTGACACCCCCTTTCTAGCCATATCATCTTTCACGCAGTCCATCCATCGTTTATTTGGTCTTCCCCTACTCTTATAGCCATCGACATTCATACTCAAGACTTTCCTCGCGACATCTTCCTCGTTCCTCCGCATCACATGCCCATACCATACATACGCAGATCTATGGGGTAATTCTGTGGACGTTGCTAAGTCGATTATAAACATTGTCGCACCTACTTTAGCTGTTATTTTTAATAATTGTATTGACTGTGGTGAGTTTCCTGATCTTATGAAAAACAGTAAAATAATACCGTTGTTTAAATCGGGTAGTACATCAGACCCTACTAATTATAGACCTATTTCAGTACTACCTACCTTTAGTAAAATTTTCGAGAAACTTATTTTAGATCAAATCCAAATATTTTTCAATAAACATAAATTAATGCATAACCAACAGTTCGGTTTTACAAGGGGTCGTTCGACTACTGATGCCGGTGTTGAACTTTTAGGACATGTTTATAATGCATGGGAGGATAAATGCGATGCTTTGGGTATTTTTTGCGATTTGTCCAAGGCATTCGATTGCGTTCTTCATGAAATTTTGGTCAGAAAACTGCACCACTACGGAATCCGAAACTCTTCTCTGGATCTTCTTACTTCATATTTGAGTGATAGGATTCAGAGAGTTGATGTTAACGGGAAAAGATCACCCGGATCTGTAGTAAGAATGGGGGTCCCCCAGGGCTCAATTCTCGGCCCATTTTTGTTTCTTATTTATATAAATGACTTGCCTTGCCTCATAAAGGATAATCATGATATAGTGCTGTTTGCAGACGACACTTCACTTTTATTTAAACTCAAACGTCAGCAGTTGGTTACTGACAATGTAAATAGTGCCCTCGAAAAAGTAGTTAACTGGTTTAATGTTAACAACCTACTTCTTAACGAGAAAAAAACCAAATGTATTAAGTTTACAATACCTAATGTTAGACAAGTAAAAACTAGTGTTCTCATAAAGGGTGAAGAGTTGAACCCCGAAGATACCACTGTGTTCTTAGGCATAACTTTGGATGCCAAGCTTCAATGGGGCCCCCATATAGATAAATTGTCAAAAAAGCTTAGCTCTGCAGCATACGCCGTTAGAAAAATTCGTGATTTAACGGATTTAAACACAGCCCGTTTAGTATACTTTAGTTATTTTCATAGCGTAATGTCGTACGGTATTCTGTTAAGGGGAAATGCCGCCGATATTCAGACAATTTTTGTTTTACAAAAAAGGGCAATCCGTTCAATTTATACAGGGTGTCCAAGAACCTGGCGTCCAACTGGATTCCCACGATGCCCCAAGTTCTAACAGTACTCAGAAAAATATTTTAAAAAATCCACCCCATGTACTTACAGAATTATACTGATTTCAAAAAAAAAAGGGGAAATGAGCACCCTGTGACATACTTTTGAATGCTGTGACTGCTAATGCTGATAATTTCGATATTTCTTGGAGGTTTTGTAATCTAGGGTATTGCTGTGTCTAAATAGAATGTAAAAATAAAGTACTTATTGTACCATTTTAAAATAAAATATTATTTTAACTAAAGGTGATATGGAAAACTATTGAATTTCGCAACTTTGACCGACTGTAGTGTAAAAAAAATGTACCAAAATAGTATGGCAAGTGACGTCAAATTTTGACGCGTTTATTCCTCTTTTTAAAAAGGTATAATACTTACACATTAATTTGAAAAAAAAAAATTTTGATAATATTTTTACTCAACAACCCAATTTTTACGATGTCTTACAGAATTCTTAGAAAGAAAAATTTACGACGAATTGAATCTAACCTCTAAAGAATTACTATTGTATGCTCATAAAAATAACAACAGGCCTCTCAAAAAACAGGTTAGACCGTAAGGGACGGTATGTGCATGCATCTCACCATAGTGATTCGTTATTACAACAGGAGGGAGCAAGACAGAAACTATCTTTGCGATTTGCTGGTTCTTCTTTATGGTACCCCATTATTCAGGTAAGAGTGAGGGAGAAAAAGGTTAGAGGTGCGAGTGAGATAGATAGTGACGCTATCTGGGATCGTGCTATTTAGGATAACAGTACGGTCAGTACGCGTCACTGCCTCCTGCCGTTACTACGCACCTCTCTCTTATTGTTACCATTGATCACGTACTACGATTTAAAGCTTTGTTTATTGGACTCGATTACTCTTTGTGCTCTGGACTTTGAAACGAACTCTTTACGACGACCCTTGCCTGTGTTTGGACAGTTTGTGTTTTGTGTGTGCTACCATGGCGACCTACACTCCGCAAGAATACGCAAATATGCACTACATTTATGGAGAATGTAGAGGTAATGGACGAGCTGCAGCGAGACTTTACAGAGAAAGGTATCCGAGGGCTACGCGATATCCCGACCATCGAGTTTTCATTAATGTGCACAGATCACTATGTGACGGGCGGTTCCCCAATCAAGTAGCTGGTGAAGGACGACCCGTAAATGACTTCATACGCGATGAAGTTTTAGAGGCGGTGTCGGCAAATCCAAGCATCTCTGTGCGAGGAATAGAAGCTGATACGGGGATACCGAAGAGCACAGCACACAGTATTCTCCAAAAAGAAGAATATCATCCGTACCACGTACAGCGAGTGCAAAGTCTTTTACCTCGAGACTATCCGAGCCGAGTCGCGTTTTGTGAAACAATCCTGCAAAAACATCGAGAAGACGAAAACTTTATCGACAAAATTTTGTGGTCAGATGAATCAACATTTAAGAAGGATGGCTACATGAACCTACACAACTTGCACGAGTGGCATGTGGAAAATCCGCACTTGATGCGAGAAGATAGATCCCAGTACCGGTTCAAAGTGAACATGTGGACCGGTATTCTCTGTGGGAATATTATTGGTCCATTTGAGATGCCCGAGAATTTGACTGGCGAATCATATTTAAATTTTCTTCAAAATGATTTGCCAAACTTACTAGAAGAGACCCCACCAGATATGTGGTTCCAACACGACGGCTGTCCAGCACATTTTCGCGTATCCGTTAGAGAGTTTTTGGACGAGCAATACCCGAACAGGTGGATTGGGCGATCAGGAACAATCCCGTGGCCAGCCCGCTCACCTGACTTAAATCCGCTGGATTTTTTTTTCTGGGGAACTATGAAGGAGCTCGTTTATGCGAAGCCCATTAATGACATCGCTGACCTTCGTGAGAAGATAACACAAGCAGTGCAGGTGATACGTCAAAAAAGTTACTCGCGAAACATAAAGCGGTCCTTTTTAAGGAGAGTGAGAGCTTGTATTGCCGCGGGTGGTCAACATTTTGAACATTTATTGTAATAAAATATCTTTAAACTAACATTCTTTGCTTTTATTCTACTGGGAACCCATCTACCTGTGTGTATTTCCTTCTTGCTCACTCTTGGAACCGAAGTAAATAATAGTAGTAACATAACAGTTTCTAAGATAAGAAAGGGTCCGACAGTTACCGTTAGTAGGTAGGCACTTCGTAAAAATTGGGTTGTTGAGTAAAAATATTATCAAAATTTTTTTTTTCAAATTAATGTGTAAGTATTATACCTTTTTAAAAAGAGGAATAAACGCGTCAAAATTTGACGTCACTTGCCATACTATTTTGGTACATTTTTTTTACTCTACAGTCGGTCAAAGTTGCGAAATTCAATAGTTTTCCATATCACCTTTAGTTAAAATAATATTTTATTTTAAAATGGTACAATAAGTACATTATTTTTACATTCTATTTAGACACAGCAATACCCTAGATTACAAAACCTCCAAGAAATATCGAAATTATCAGCATTAGCAGTCACAGCATTCAAAAGTATGTCACAGGGTGCTCATTTCCCCTTTTTTTTTGAAATCAGTATAATTCTGTAAGTACATGGGGTGGATTTTTTAAAATATTTTTCTGAGTACTGTTAGAACTTGGGGCATCGTGGGAATCCAGTTGGACGCCAGGTTCTTGGACACCCTGTATATTAAGTCCCAGATACTCCCTCAGAGAAAAATTTAAAGAGATTAATATAATGACTGTAGCTTCTCAGTATATTTATGAAAATCTTTTGTACGCACATAAAAATATCAATTTGTTTAAAAAGTACAGTGATATCCATAATGTAAATACTAGGAACAAACACAAATTTGTTGTTCCTACAACCAGGCTCAAAAAAATAGGCAGCTCGTTTAGATGCCAATGTATACGTTTTTATAATAAACTTCCTAGCCACATTCAAGAACTAAGCCTTAATAAATTCAAATGTTTTATAAAACAGAAACTGTGCCTAAAAGCCTTTTATACTGTTAAAGATTATATTGAGGACAAAAAGGCTTGGGATTGAGCTGCTCCAATAAACTTACAGTGAATGTTGTTTTTTTTACTCTTTTTATTTTGCTAGCTATTTATATTTTCTTGTTCTATATAACATTCTATATAAACAATGACATGAATATTTACTTTGTATAGTATTATATTATATTATTTTAATTATTAGGAATGTGAGGACTATGTGGGTCATTGTTTGTTTTTTTTTTTTTTTGTCTCTTTCTTTTAATGATGGTCTGGCAGTTTGAGTACTTTATGCGGCCTACCTAAATGTCTTTTCTTTGGTATTGTTCGTCAAATCATTGAGCTCCTTAAGTTTTGAGTTGAGCTGCATGACAACTGACAAATGCGTGCACTGACTGGACAGGTCCACTCAAATCTGTGTGGTCTTTCCTCAAAAGACCATTTCGGACACAAACCTACATGGTCCTCAAATGATCTGACCAAGATTATGTCCGAATATACACATTGACATTGATGAATTTTATTTATGCAATGACATGAATATTTACTCTGTGTAGTATTATATTGTTTTAATTATTGTAAATGTGAAGACTATGTGGATCATTGTTTAATTTTGTTTTATTCTCAGTTAGTTTTTAATATGGTCTGGCAGTTTTGAGTATTTTTTGCGGCCTAGCCAAATGTCCTTTCTTTGGTATTGTTCGTTGAATCGTTGAGCTCCTTTAGTTATGAGTTGAGCTGCACAACGACTGACAAATGCGTGCACTGACTGGACAGGTCCACTCAATCTGTGTGGTTCTTTCATCAAAAGACCATTTCAGACACCAATCGACATGGTCTTCACATGATCTGACCAAGATTATGTCTGGACTTTAAAAGAGACTGTGACCTCTGAGTTTGTTTCGGCCTTTCTTCTCAGAGTAGTCAGATAGGAAACGCCGGCCTCATCTAGTTTAAAAAAATATGTTTTGACGTGTAAAAGTGTTTGTAAAAACCTACTTACAGAAATAAAATCATTTATCATTTATCAATTATCATTTATCATGACAACCGATTTCCGCACAACTTTTCAGTCACCGGTGCCACTTTCAGACTTCCTCTTATGTACTCATTTCTTATTCTATCCATTCGTATCACACCACACATCCTTCTTAACATTCTCATCTCAGCTGCATGCAATTGCCTTTCATTCCCAACAGGCCCAACATTCTGATCCATACAGGACAGCAGGTCTTGCCATTGTTCTATATGTCTTCCCCTTAAGTTTAAGTGAGGCATACACTATTGTTGTTAAAACATTATTTACACTTTTTTATTCTGTTATTTGTATTTTGTGTTTCACGAACTGTGTCCAAGTAAACGTTATTCTTTCATTCTTTCTTTTCTTTCACAATAAAAAACAAAATGGCATCTATCATTGTACAGGCAACAATACAGTCATAGCCAGAGATGCAATTAAAACAGCCGCCAGCTACAGCCATTAGTTTATGAATACACAGCATTTCAGGCCATAACCCATTAGATACTCTTAATGAGTACTTACAGGAATGAAAAATAGATGAGACAGTTATTAAAATGTGTCATTTCATGGTAAAATATCTTCGACTCATAAAATATAAACAAAAAACTGAATCGATTCTTTCAAATATCGAAAATAAAACAAAAGCCACTCGATTTTCTTACGATACCAAACTTTTTTTAATCTACCGCCCAAACTTTTTGTGAAGATTCTCGGCTTTTGAGTTTAAAAAAAAAACTTGCTACCTTTTTTTGAGCACATTGTCGGTTAGTGAAGTCGCCGCGATGTCGGCAGATGATGGATTTGAGTCCCGGCTGTAAATATTTCCGTGTTATTACGCTTTGGTCTACCAAAGGATTTAAGCTTAGTATGGGATTGAGATAAGAGCCAATGATTTTATTTCCACTGTTTTATTTGCGTATTTGAAATGGACTGCTAGTTTTCTGTAGGGAGCTCTGAGATGACTTAGTTGGAATGGATTGGATAAAAGATTTATTTTATTGTGTCTGGAACAGTTGTAACTTAAATTATGCCCAAACTCTTAAGAGGACTCATCGTTATGAACAGTAGAACCGTCAGTAGCTGGATGAGAGTGACATAAAGAAATAAAATAAAGTATTGAGAGAGGCCCTACCTGGTACACAATTGAAGAGGCCTACGTGAATTAATGTGCACTACATTGCTACACATAGGCCTCAATGGACTTTTGACAAACTTCTAGTAAATGGTCCATATGTGTTTTAAATACGTATCTGTAAAAAACGTATTGGAATAGCATAGCATAATCAGCCTATAATGTTCCCACTGCTGGGACGCAGCCCTCCTCTCTGTGAGAGGGAGTGGGCCGTAATCCACCACGCGGGCCCAGTGCGGGTTGGTGGATGTCACATGTCTTCGAATTTTTGGTTCTAGGACATGACGTCACGTCATCCTCACGGTGTTTCCTTCAAGATTTTGAGAGCAATGGTGATGAAATAATTTACGCAAAGTAAAGCGCCTGTCGGGGTTCGAACCTACGATCTACAACTCGTAAGTCGCGGTCATTACCACTGGGCCACCACTGGTCGTGGAATAACATAATAGGTAATAGTAGAAATATCACCTAAACAAACCCGCGTTGTTTAATTCATTTGCGTAACTACTGCTGGCTTCATTTGCGTAATGACCTAGCTCGGGGCTGTTTACTTGCTCGCTAGACCTGTAAACTGAGAGTCACTTCAAATCGGGCTTACCTATACCTAGGTACTCGTACAAAAATCTATTGTGCTCACTTCTTAACGCTCCGTTGGCGTGCGGAGTCAACAAAAAACTGCGCACTCGTAAATCAAATCACCTTTTTTGTCACAGTCGACAAAACAGAGCGAGTATTGACGCGAAAACTATCCCAAAAATTCCAACACCTTTTTCCAATGTTTCCAACGTTAGTACCCTCGTCGACGGTCCGCTATCACCGATTCGTTGAACATACTACACGTGACTATAATTCTGCTGATTCCTCAGTTTGAAACGGTTTCAAATCAAACAGCTCGTGTTTGAGGGCATTAATAATTCAGTTACTCAACAAGAACATGGTTTTAGTTACAAACTTGAAGTATTACTGCTAGTATTATTGTTTCTGTTAATATAAAGTGTCCCTTGTGGGTTAACGTTGGTTTAATGAATGTTTCAGTTAGCTTAGTTTTTCTTTTTCTTTACCCGTAGATTTCGTTAAATCGTGGCGTTTCCGATGGCGACCTTAGTGTGCCATTCTTATTTTATTCTTGGTTAAACCACCATTAGTTTGTTTTACCTATATTTCTTACTAATACTCGTACATACCTGATAAACTGGACAAATCTAAAATAAGGGAACTGTAACTCTTCTTTCGCGTTATCAATTGCCACCGCGTGGGTTTGCAAACTTTTTTTTTCAAGATGTAACATAATTTTCGTCATTCCAGCTGAAAGTTCTAAATATTTAACCTAGATATAAATTAAATGTAATATGTATACTTACTACGTCCTAACAGGGTCATGTACTGATACGTTTTAGCCTAGCCTGTAACTGAATGTACATTATGCAAATAAATAAATAAATAAATAATAAATAAAAGTACAATTCGCAAAAAACGCGAATGTAGGCAACGGTTCAATTTATGAGGCTGACAACGGCTAAAGCGCGGTCACTGTCGGACTGCATAGAAAAGAAAGAGAAGCGCAATGACACAATGCTGGTAATTTATTGCAAAATATGAAGCAATTATCTATTTAAAAAATGTCTATTGACTGGAGAAAAAAATTAAAACAGTATCATGCTAATATGTTGCTTGTAGAATAATCTGACATAAAATCAGAATAATTGCATGTTTAGTATGGTTTTTAATCGTTAAAAGATTTTTTTCGAGGTATCTTCGTGATTTTTTTCTATCGTATCAAATTAGTTATGTTATGTTTTCAACACACTATCTACCTAGCATATATCCTAAAAAATATGATATATTTTTCTGATTTTGTTTACTGCTGTGGATCATATACTTTTACGCATTATAAAACTTGCAAAATTTTCGTTTAGGCCTGTAGTCCCCTTAATACAAATTCTTCTTTTCTGTTTACGAAAAAACACTTGTTTGCAGATTTTTACTCATATTACAACAAAAACATCACGCTAACAACCGCTTACAACGTAACAAAGCCTGAAATCCCCTCAAATGTACTACATCTTTATCCTCAAAGAAAAGGTTTATGGAAGATATCATTCAACATGTTTACTTACTTACTTTTTACGGCTGTTGCGTGTGACTGACAGGCTGACAACACGTCAAAACTTCGTATGTACTCGTAAATAATACAATCGCTTTAAGGAAAAGGGGTTGATATTTTGTTCATATGAAGAGCGTGTCAGCTGTCTGTTTCGTGTTCTTATCTGCCATAAAATCTTCGCTTGTAAATCTAGGAATATAATGCTAACAATGATGGGTGAATGTTGATTACAAAATGGACAAAATAAAAAACCTTTTCTGGGTTCCGTACCTCAAAAGCAAAAATGGAACTCTCTTAGGATCACTCGTGTGTCTGTCTGTCTGTCCGTCTGTCACAGCAATTTTTTCCGAATCTACTGGACCGATTAAGTTGAAACTTGCTACACATATGAATTTCTATGACCCAAAAACAGACGTGTTAACGTCGCGCACGTATGGGAGTGGCGCGAGGAGACGAAACGCCAGGGCATAACTCCGCTGCCGCGAGAAATCGCGGCACAGCGAAAGGAGCACTGGCGGGATCTCATGGCGACATAGAGAGTACGGTTGTCGCAACCCAGTGCTGGGCACGCCACGATTGCGGCGATAAGTCCCCTCTTTGAGGAGTGGCTAGAGAGGCGCCACGGCGTCCTCACCTTCCGCCTGACGTAGGTCCTCACCGGACACGGCAGCTTCAGGAGGTTCCTGTGTCGGATAAGGAGGAAACGCCCGGGTGTCACCACTGTGTGGATAGCCCGGAGGACACGGTGGACCATACGGTGGAGGTCAGCCCGGGTTGGGCAGAGCACCGCCGTGTCCTCGTGGAGGCGATCTGTGGCACAGATCTCTCGTGTCCGGCCCTGGTTCAGGCGATGGTACGGAGCGAGAGAGCATGGGCAGCCGTCACCTCCTTCTGCGAAGCAGTAATGCTCGCAAAGGAGGAGGCGGGCCGGTTGAGGGAAAGGCAAATTTCGCGCCCTCTCGCCTCTAGCCGCCGCAGGAGACGCCCTGGGCGTCGGGAATCCCGAGCGGATTTCCGGCCACCGTAGGCGCGGGCTTGCGGACGGTGAGCAATGGGTAGTTCACCGTCCGGTAAGGACCAGGCCCGGGTCGACGGCGCGTTGTATTCCACGCGCGCCTCAAAGAGATGTCGTCAGCACAAATGTAGGGGTCCACTAGGGCCGATACCTGCCGGGGTCGCGGGAAGGTACTAATGGGTCACCGAGGCCCCCGCAACACAGGCAACGGAAGGAATACGGGTGGGTTTTAGTCAGTAAGAGTCTGACACACCCTCCCGCTCCGCCCAGAGCGGGAGAAGTTATTTGATGATATCCTATCCAAAAAAAAAAAAGACGTGTTAACGTGAATAAATGAATGTTCAATGTGAAGGTCAATTTTGGGGGGCGAATTAAAAATAACAGTTTTTCGAACTGTACCGTGTGTTGGTGACATATCAAATGAAGAGCAGAGAGAAAGAGAAAGAGTTTATTGTGAGGGTCTCAAACATATTTTTTAAAAATTTAAAAATACGCTGTTTTAAAGTTAGTTAAGAAAATTGATGAAAATTGACCTCCCCCATTTTGAAATAAATACAGAAAAGCTGTCCTGGTTCTTGGTTGGAAAACCTATAAGAAGTCTATGGTGTTAAAATAATATGGTAAATCTACTATACTAATATTGTGCGTACAAATTTACATTTACAGTTAGAATGTATGGGAGAATATGTATTTCAACTGCAATGTTAAGTTTGTTCTTTGGATAAAAACAAATTATTTAAAAAACAAAAAACCCGGCTGCTAAAACACATAACTGAAAAGAGAAAAACAAGCATTTTAATCAATAGAATTTCGGTATTCCGCGCGCCGCGCGCCCGGTGACAAACAAAAGTTATACCACATTTCTGGAAATTGTTTTTCCCCGCGTGCGATACCAAAATTCTATAGATTATAATGCTAGTTTTTCTCTTTTCAGTTATGTGTTTTAGCAGTCGAGTTTTTTAAATAATTTGTTTTATATCAAGCTTTTTAGTTTTATTAATATACTCGTATAACTATGAGGAATTGACTCATTATTAGCTATTATTTGATATCAATATTGTTGTAACTTATTTTACCACTGCCTCGTTGGTCTAGTGGTCGGAAGCTCTACTGCTGAGCAAGAGGTTCTGGGTTCGATTCCCGGGTCGGGCAAAGTGTTATATGGTTTTTCTATCTGAAATTTCTCAGTAGCAGCCTGGTGTCTGGATTTGTGCCCGGTTGATGGCAATAGGCTCGCCCCCTAATACATAGGACTTAAAAACATAACTGGCGAAATGTGGGTGTACTACAGGTACACCTCTGCCCAGTGATGGGCAAAAAGTAATTAGATTAATAATTACAAATTACAGTTACATTGTAATTAGTAATTAAAATACTTTGGATCAGATTACTTAAGTAACTAATTGCAATGAGTACTTACTGTAATTAAATACAAAGTAATTTAATTGCAAGTTAATCTAATTACATTATAACAGATTACATATTATAAGTAATCTGATAAAACGTAATTACACATTTATATTAGTAATGGCCGTCATAGGACACCTGCGTCTTACAAAAAAATAATACATTTTTGACTAATACGAAAATAAAACACATAATTATACAAAAAAATTGCGATGCAAGCATGCGACATTTCATATTTAAAGTTATTATAATTACAATATAATTGAATACTACGTAATTAGGTTACCTTGTAATCAAATTATTTTGTAATTATATACATTGTTATTAATTTCATAGCACATCCAGAGTAATCTAATTACAATGTAATTGAATATTATGTAATTATATTAAGTTTAATTAAATTATTATGTAATTCAATTATTAATTAAATTACATAAGTAACTAGTTACGCCCATCACTGCCTCTGCCCAATCCTTCGGGGAAGCAAGGCGTGATTTTATGTATGTTTATGTTATGTATTTAAAAAAAAACTTCCCCTTCCTTTTTTTTTTGTTTTTGTAGATGCAATATACAAATATTATATAGCATAACTCACTCCCACAATTTAGACTAATCTAACGACACCTCTTACGTTAAAATTCCATCATTACGTTTAGGCTACAGAGCGTGACAAAGAAATAGACATACATACATTCATACTCTCGTAAAACATTATCCTCCTTCTGGGGCAGTCGGGTAAAACACATGATACATAACATATTCATTGTACGGGACCCCACCACGCGAATTCAACTCACACTTGTCCGGTTTTTTTTAAGTCCTGATGACGTAGCTATTTTGATTTCATATTGACGCTTAAAAGGTAATAAGGCATAAGCGACATGTAGGATGGCATTCATAACTCATTTTCGATCACAATGTCGCTTAAGCCTTTATTACCTTTTAACCATCGATATTCAAATCATATTTTCTTCTCATTAACTATATCAATTCATTATTTAAATCAATCATTAATTAAACGATTTCTACCAAATACATTCCGAATTCAGGATCAAACCATTTCACAGTAATTTACTATCTCCGTCCGTCTATACATAGCTAAGACTTCAGTTTTGCGGTTATCCGTGAACATTGTAGCCGGGCCAATTAAGTACCTGTCTTCGTATCTACTAAGTTGTTTATAGCTTTAATACTTAGACATGGTATGGAAGGTTTAAGATTATGTTAGTGGAAGAAGTTGGACTTATTTTATCGCTCAACTAGCTGCTGCCCGCGGCTTTGCACGCGTGGCTTTTTCTGTAATAAAACTAGCCTTCGCTACTGCTTATAACATCAGCTATCTGCCAGTGAAAGTCCAGGCGTTTCGGAGATTAGCCTGAACAAACAGACAAAAAAAATGTTTTTTTTTTTTATTTTAAGTTCAGTATATACGGTACTTTCATATGTGTATAGTAAAAATCTGTTATTTTGACTTTACAAACAGACATTTCAATTTTATTTACTTGTATAGGTTAAAGTTTCAGTCACCTTTACGACCTTTTACATTACCTACCTTTTTGACAACTTAAAGTCATCACTCATTATTATCGCACCGCTCCAGCGCAAACGGCCCGACACCGCCCTGGAAATATCCATCTGCTTGTCGCCAATGCGCCGTTAGCAAAACGAACGCTCGCTGCTAGTACGCCACCGCGGCACCGGTGAGGTGACAGCTTTACACGCGTGACAGTTTTACATGCTTGACAGCAGTACCCGCGCCGGTTATGAGTTGGTTAGTTGGTGTACTAGGGGTCACCGCACGGATGGCATGCATACCGCTTGCAGGCACTTTTTCGCCGAGGAGCGGGCTACTCGCTTGAAGCGCGTGGTCGGTGTGCCGTGTGACGGTTAGCGGGCAGCGTGCTGCCCGCGAGCAGTCCAATATTCTGTTTACACATAATCAGCCTATAATGTTCCCACTGCTGGGACACAGGCCTCCTCACTGTGAGAGGGAGTGGGCCGTAATCCACCACGCGGGCCCAGTGCGGGTTGGTAGATGTCACATGTCTTCGGCTGCTCTCAAAACGGTGAAGGAAAACATCGTGAGGAAACCGGCATGTCCTAGAACCAAATATTCTGTTTAGTCATCGTAAAATAGACTTTAATACATTTGATTTAAAATCTACACTAGAATGACAAGTTATTTGCTGTGTCGGAGCGATGCGGTTATAGTGACCGATGACCTTTAAAAGGCATCAAGAGGATGAGCAACAACGTAAGTATGTACACAGAACATAGTGTTGCTAATTTCACGATGACCAGTCACCATCAGGAGTGTGTTCAGCTGCTTACAGCCTGATTATGATGATAATTATTGTTAATGCTTATTTTTAACACGAAATACGACACGTAATTCCGTGAAAACTTCGAATGACGAAAGTTAACCATCAAAAGTCTATGTTATTAAACCAAAGAATCAATAAGGATGCTACTACTCCAGCCAGTACTTACGACGCAAATATTAGTTTAACCCCATCCATATGTCCTTGATAAACCTGCTAACAAGATAACAACTGTCAAGATACTTGCAAAGAGGCAACTGACCAACTTTGATAAGCTTCTAAAATTGCATTTTTTGAGAAAAACTACGAGACTCCTGCCAACGAAACAAGATTTCTTTTAAACAGTATCCTAACTTCGACAATTGTGTTATACTTTGTTATTATGATAGGTACTAATATAATTAACTTTTCTCCTTGCCAGTTTCCGTCACAAGAAAATGTTTCAAGGGATTTGGATGAAGATGCTGGGGTACAGATCAAATCAGTCTACGTATTACAGTCTGCATTACGTCTTAAGGTCATCACTCACTATAACCGCACCGCTCCAACGCAGTAACCGCTCGGCACCGCCTCGAAAGTATCCACCCGCTTGTCGCCGACAACGCGCCGTTAGTAAAACGATCGCTCGCTGCAAGCACGCCACCGCAGCACCGGTGAGGTGACAGCTTGTTGTACACATGCCGCCTATTAGTTGGTAGGTTGGTTGGACGGCTAGGCGCCTACATGCGGATACATGCACATACCGCTTGCAGGTGTTTCTTCGCCGAAGAGTGGGCTACTCGCTTGAAGCGTGCGGTCGGCGCGACGTGTGACGGTTAGCGGGTAGCGCATTGCCCGCGAGCTGTCCATTATTCTGTATAGTCATCGTAAAATAGAATTTAATACATTTATACTGAGTGATGACTAGAGATCGGATATTCGGATGCATATTCACACCTAAAGTTGAGATGTTGGCTAATATAGAATGCGCTTTTGTATCGAAAAAATCCCGCGGTTCCGGGAATACAAATTTATATATATTTTTTTAAAGTCACTTCCATACTATACACCCGACTAGTTATGCATTCCCGGTGTTCCTGGCATCCCGGGATTTTTTTTTTAATATTTTAAGAAGCCCATTCCATACTTTCATAGACAAAATTAACTTTAGGTAAATATGCATCCGAATATCCGATCTCTAGCGATGACCTTTATAACCACGTAGAATCGACGAATAGAGTTCCTTCCAGGCATAGGAGAGTATGTCTGAGTGACTTAAGCCTATAATATCAGCAACAAATTGAATTAATAGTCGTGGTGTTGAAATGTCAAGTTTAGACTGCAATATTAAGATAACCGATTATTGTGGTGCCAAGAACTACTTAATATGATATTTCCTATTCGTTGGGTTGTGACAGTCACGTGGTACCGTTCATATAAAATTCAGAATTTCTTCAGGCGCATCTATGTGTACTAGACAAGAATATCACAAATTCAGAATTTTGTAGGAGTAGACTTGGATGATAGTACTTTAGTAAAATATATTTAATTTCAAGTAATATTTCTCTACATCGTGTAAAAACTGTATTTTTATCCAAATAGTATAAAGTAAACAAAGTTCTAATATAATTCAGAATCCTTCCTGAATATATTATTCATTACTTACTTACATCCTGAATTCCTGACCCTCGTTTCCTTAGTCTACGACGATTTTCCTGAGAATTTGGTAAATAAAAAATTTTGCTTTCTTCATTGTTTTTTAATATTTTTTTTTAATAATGGAGAGCGTCCTTCTTTAAATATTTAGAGACGTTGGGAAACGGGTTTCTTTGTCATTCTTTCGAGTGTCAAAAAAGACAAGCTTGGGATTGAGCTGCTCGCTCTGCTAAGCCTTGTGACAAAACCGTAAAACTTGGCTTTTTAATTATTATATACAATTCATCATCATTATATATATATATATATTGACATTGATGAATATTATATACAAAATTACATAAATATTCACCTTGAAAAGTATTATTTTACTTTAATTTTTGTGGATGTGAGCACTATGCGGGTCATTTTTTTTTTTTGAAATTTTAGTGATGGTCCAGCATTTGGAGTACTTTATGCGGCCTACCCAAATGTCCTTTACTGGGTATTGTTCGTCGAGTCGTTGAGCTCCCTAAGTTCTGAATGAGCTACACAATCACTGACAATTGCTTGCACTGACTGGACACTCTTGTGTGGGTTCTTTCCTCAAAAGACCATTCCAGACATGGATCTATATGGTTCTACGTTAAAAGATACTTTGACAATTGAATTTGTTTCGGCATTTCTTCTCAGGGCAGTCAGATAGGAAATGTCGAGTCCACCTAGCTTATTTTTTAACACGTTTTTTTTAATATGACATGAAAAAGTGATCTGATGATGATATTTACACAATAAACAATTTCATTTAATTTAATTTCACATTTTGTTAAGTATGCTCTTAGCTTTTTCATGCCCTGACGTTGACGTGAGTACTTACTGGCCATATACAATAACTTAGCTTAATATTAACTAAACTGGTATTTATCCGCACCTTGCGTGTTGGATAAATCAAACCTCAAAAAAACAAGTGTCTGATTTTATACGCCATCGCCAGGAAAATAATTTACTTGTTCTACTAAAACACCCTATTTAAGGCAGTCTGAAAGTCTAAATAGGGGAGCCTAAGTGAAAAAAGGCTTTTAGGTTCCCCTGAAAGCTTAATGCCATCTAATATTCGTACTTAGCGTGATGCTTGGCGTAATGACAGTCATTTAGTTGCTTGGTGGTTGTTTGTGAGTCGCGTTTAAGCTGATTTTTTTACTTGAAAAACGTAGAACGATTAAATATGGCTTAAACAGGGTGATATTTTGACTGTTGTCGTTCCGGATTGTGGTGATCTTTGTGGTGAACTTTGGATTGGTCAAAACTATCTCTCTCTCTCTTAATTTTCAGTTTTAGTCTACCAGCAGGACTAACATGATCTGCGCGAGAACGCTCTCTTTCTCGATATGTCGAAATTTGTCGACGATTCTGACGTCATCCTAAGGCCTAACATGACTGATAAGCTCGAGTAAACTCGAGAAAGGCACCTCGACAGTTCTTTATCTCGTGACGAGTGACCGATATAGTAAAGTATTTTAGCAACATCGGCTCATTTATTAAATTTTACGCATGGAATTAGTATGTACTATAATGATTTTAACTCATCCACCTCGTTTAACTTATGTTTAATTTTTTGTAGTCGGTTGCACATAAAATTAAACATAAGTTAAACGAGGTGGATGCAAAATCATTTTTGATTAAAATTAAATATTTTTCTTTGGCATGCCGAAATTAAAATTCAAAATGACGGAAATGAAAATGAGTGAGCGATTATTGGTAGAGGCAAAACCTATGGGTTCGCGTTACCAATATGTTAACCACGTCACCGAGATACTAACCGCGTCACCGACATTTGACCAGCATCCCTTGAATATACAATCTGCGTCACCAACATGCTAATCGAGTCACCGACATGCTAACAGTGTCCCCGACCTGCTAGCTGCGTCACTGACATGTTAACCGCGTCACCGAAATGCTAGCAGATTTACGACATGCCAACTGACTTACGCCGTGATAACCGAGGCACCGACATTCTGAAAGCACCCGTCGACATGCAACCTGCGTCACCAACATGCTAACCAAGTTGTATATGTACGCATCGCTAAAGGCGAATTATTAATTCACTGTAGGAGTAATCTGACATGTACTAGCTGTCACTTTGTGTAATAAAATTGACATATTTATTGTATTCTAGACTTTTACATTTATTTTACATTTGTATAAACCGATTAAACTAAACAATCAGCATTACAATAAATGTGACCATTTTATTACACAAAATGACAGCTAGTACATGTCAGATTACTCCTGTGAATTATTACGAGTATTTCGACTTTAGGCACACAGTTTGTTTACTTGGTTGGATCCAACGCACATATATTCAATCGCGAGTATATTTTATGTTTGTACTTCTTCATCTCCAATTCGTCACAAAGCTGAATCAGAAATGGTTACCTCCACTTGTGGCGAGTTCAATAGAAAACTTCCAAGTGGAATGGTTCGGGCCCCCACCGAAGATACATCAGGTGTCTCAATTATATCAAGGGAGTTACAGGGACACGAAACGCAAATATTCAATTTACCTTCGCCACAAAGACAGAAATGGCATATAGTGTTGGTTTCCATCCAGCAGTTTCCGTCTATAAATTCTATAGCTTAAAGACTTGAAAGTTTTATAGGAAAAACTCCTTCCGATGTATTCTCCAAATTATCCATTTATTGTCAAAAACCTTGGATAGTAGTACAATTAATTTGAAAATAAATATACTTACTTATCAAAACAAATCAAATAATGTATTTGCATAATATAATTATGTTAAAAAGGTAATTCAGGTATAAAAGGTACATTTGTATTATAACTAGAGATCGGATATTAGGATGCATATTCACCTAAAGTTGAATGTTGGCTAAATACAGAATGTGCTTTTATATCGAAAATTCCCGCGGTTCCGGGATCGACGAATTTAGGGTTCTAGGGGACGAATCGGGATGTTTATTTACTATAGAAATGGTCCATTTTATGTAGGTCTTTTTGGCAATTAATTGTATATTTTGGGTGGCATGGCCAAAATATTTTTATTAAATACCTACTGCTTTTGTATGACGTCTTAGGCATATTTTATTTATTTTTGTGTCGTATGCTTCTTGGATGTGTATAAAGATGTGGATTCGCTTTGACAAAGATCGCCACTTCGTATATATATTATAACGAAACGAGAATGTTAATAACTCGAACTGTTTAAAATGTGGCTTTCTGTAGCTTTCTGTGCGTTGTATGCCACACATTGCCCTTATGCATGTTTTCTGGGCTTTGAACGCCATTTCTCTGTCTGGCGAGTTCCCGCCATTGTATGCATTATTATTTATTTATTTTTACAATGTACACACAGTTACAAGCTATGACTAGACTATTACTTAAGGGTACATGACCCTGTTAGGACACAGCAAGTATTATTACAATATTAACCTATAACACCTAGTTATAAGTTAATATTGTGATAATACTCTTAAAGTTAACACATAATTATTTTATTTATTTCTTACATCTATCCTTACAGAGAAACCTATTGCGATAGTGTACATCTGAACTCTTATCCTAACTTATTTACTAACACATTATTTTAATTAAATTTTGTAAGTTATTACAAACAATGCATTCTTTGTGAACTCACTCAGAGAACAACAGAATAGGTCTGTGTCACTAGCTTTGAGGTTGAGAGTGCGGAGTGCGCGAGTCAGTGACGCCTCACTTAAAAGATTGGTGCTCGCGCGCGGCTCCGCCAGCAGCCGTGGCTGCCGTCGTCGCCACACGAACCTGTCCGGAACACACAAACCTATGTGCCCTAATATTTCCGCATTATGTACCTTCCCTCTAAGTACTTTGAATATGTAAGAGGTAAGTGCGAGATCCCTCCTAACCCTCAGTTCGTTATATCCAACCATAACCAAAATAAATAAAGTTGGGTACATAAGCAGATAAAATGGGTAAACACCATACAGGCGCAGGTACAAGTACCTCACAAACTTGTTTTCTACTCTCTCCAGCATGAGCCTATATTTAGATTCGTGTGGAGCCCAAATGACTGCGTTCCATTCCAATTGACTTCTAACTAAAGCATTATATAAAGCGATTATATTGCATACCTACCTTAAACGAAACGTTGTCAAGCTGCCCTTGCCGCGAGAAATCGCGGCACAGCGGACAGAGCTCCGGCGGAATCTCATGGCGACATGGATAGTGCGATTGTTGCACCCATTGTTGAACCCAGTGCTGGGCACGCCACGATTGCGGCGATAGGTGCCCTCTTTGAGGAGTGGCTACAGAGGCGCCACGGTGTCCTCACCTTCCGCCTAGCGCATGTCCTCACCGGACACGGCAGCTTCGGGAGGTTCCTGTGTCGGATAAGGCGGGAGAAAATGCCCGGGTGTCACCACTGTGTGGGTGGAGGACACGGTGGAGCATACGGTGGAGGTCTGCCCGGCTTCGGCAGAGCACCGCCGGGTCTCCGTGGAGGCAATCGGCGGCAGAGATCTCGCAACGTCCTGCCCTGGTTGAGGCCATGGTAAGGAATACGGGTGGGTTTTATTTAGTGAGAGTATCCCGCTCCGCCCAGAGCGGAAGAAGTTATTTGATGATTTACCACCCAAAAAAAAAAAAAACAAAGCTGCCCTTACTTTTTTTTAATATCTTGTTTCACTGTTTATTATGTGGTTTTTCACAAAAAACGCATCAATACCAGTAGATACAGTCGCCAGCACATCAAGTTACCACAAACTGTCAAATTTTCTCATTCGATTTTGAACTTAACCATAACATCTTATGGTTTAAAATCATTTGGATAGATTCGACAGATTAAAAGTGCTTTGCTGGTGTAGGTACTACATTCAATGTGTGAATAGGTACTGCGGATAAAAAGCGGAATATAAAAAAAAAATGTGGAATTTCTGCTTTACTTTCAAAGGTTTTTGAAAAAAATGGGTAACGTGAAAGTAGGTACAAGAGATGGATTGTCTCCAATAAAATTTTCAAATCTCTAAGCCATTGAATAACGAAGGGCCCTGCTGATAGAAATCAAAATTAAATGCTATTCTGTCGTTGTGGCGGAGATACATTGAATATTTTCGTTCGATTAGACGGATTCATTCAACCGGCTTACAGTTTAAACCGGTTTTGTTGCTATGATTCAGGTGGGCCATTTAGATAAACTCCAACTCAAAGTATTTATTTCAAATAAACCAATTACGAGCACTTTTGAATTGTCAAGGGGTCGGTCAGATAGAAAGATGAAGCTAGTTGCCCATTCCAAAGCGTAGTAGGTACCTATGGAGAATAACAGACAAGAAACTCCACATATTAATAGTAGATAGAAACATATAGTAAATGGAAGGTTAACCCAAACGTAAACATTACACGGTGCAGTCGCGCGTCGTGTTCTGTCGGTCGATCAATCAATTACAGTGTACCTGTCAACCACTCGTGCTTAGCATAATCAGCCTATAATGTTCCCACTGCTGGGACACAGGCCTCCTCGGTGGCAGGCAGGCTCGGTGAGAGGGAGTGGGCCGTAAATCACCACGCGGGTCCAGTGCGAGTTGGTAGCACTGGGGCTTATCATTGCAGGATTGTGACTATCACAGTTGGCTGTTGTGTGGCAGTTGGTTGATTATTATAATTTGATTACCAAATTCTCGCTGCTTAATTAGCTCACATGTCAGAGATTCAAATGAGTTGGGCAATCTTAAAAATAGCACTATGACCTAGTATTGGATGGCGAGAAGTACTATTTTAAATAATCTATGAAATGATGATATTGTATCATGTGAACGAAAACCATTACAATAATATGCTCTTTTTTTGTCTGTCTGTTGCATTAGTAATATGGTGCATTAGCGTTCCATTTCTTCTATACTCCGTGTTCGAAACTACAACGTTTTTCTTACACAGTATGAAGGAGAAACGGATTATGCTTTACTGTCTTCAAAGAAAGTTCCTGAAAGATGTGAAGGAGTTAATGACTCTTTGACCGAGTTGCAAAGAATTTTGAGCTTTTATGTGCGGTAATATTTCAAAGGTTTTTTATTGATACTATCGAGTTCACGTACTCTAAAATGATTACTGTTGACATAGTTATTATATGTATAATAACTTAGCTCGCTTTGTCACAGGGGTCCGACAGCTCTCACAAGTTTTATGAAAAATGTCAGAGCCTATTCAGTACCTGCCGGGGTCGCGGGAAGGTACTAAAGGGTCACTGAGGCTCCTGGTCACACAGACAACGGAAGGAATACGGGTGGGTTTTAGTCAGTAAGAGTCTGACACACCTTCCCGCTCCGCCCAGAGCGGGAGAAGACTTGATGACTTCCCACCCAAAAAAAAAGCCTATTTAGTACATTAATGACATTATGTTTGTCAACATGAGCATATGTCAACTACTATCGAGGCAAAAAGGGACTTCTATAATCTCCTGCACCCTAATTGCGTAACACAGTTTGAATCACAATCACACGTCAATGAATAAATTCAAATGTAAAATATTTACTTGACTTTTAGACATGTTTTTATTTCGTTAATTAATTTTGAAATCATACTTTTTGGCATTGTAATTAATATTCTATGCCATTAGTATTTGACATTATAATTGAATATTTTGACACTAGAACTTATATTTTTGACATATTTTTTTTGTCATTTTAATAGTACTTTAATTTTTTTTTGTTGGCATATTAAATTAATAATTAATATTTTGATATTACAAATAATCATTTAATCTTAATGAATATTATTGTATCAAACTAAAAATATAAATTCATAAACAATTTCATTAATTTATTATAACTATCTATACTTTGCATGCACTTAGCTTATTTAATTTTTCTACACCAGCAATGGTAGTATACGTGAATCGATGTTTAATTTAAGATCTCAATGTACCATATTGAGAGTTGACACAAATCTCAAATGATTTTTTAAAACTATGAAGCAATCATCATAGGTTTGAAAAATTCATCTGCTCAATAACGTAAATAACGCGAAGGTCGTGGGTAAAAATGAAACCCACTGCGATTATTCATCAGTTTATCACTTTTGCTGTGATACACAATTACCTCGCGAATCTCCTGTGCACTTGGCTAATCTCCATTGAGATTGGCCGCTGTGACCCTAATTCAATCAGCAGGATAGTTACGTAAAAATAAAACAACATCTAAGTAAATATAAAATTATTTAATATAAAGCCCGCATATTAATGATACCATTAATTATTAAAACTATATTATAATAAAAGATAGCAAAAAATTGCCGCTAGGTACAAAATATAAACATAAGTACCTACCTATATTATATACTAGCTTTTGCCCGCGGCTTCGCTCGTGTAGAATTTGGTCTGCCACATTAAGTTACGTGACATTTTTTTTTTAAATACTTATATTTTTTTAATGTAACTTCAAATCGTACATCCCAGATTTCTAACATCAAAATTAGTTTCCATACAATCTTTGAACTCCTATACCTAATATTTAGAGGGAATCTCTTGAGGGTGGAATTATCTGAATTCCTTTCTAAGTGCTCATTACTTTAAGCTATAATAGAACTCTGCAAATTTCAAAATGCTAAGTCCAGTGGTTTCTTCATCAATCCTTACCTGTATGGTGTGTTTATAAAAAATAGCCCTATGTCCTTCCCCGGGCTTGAGATTATCCTATCCAGCACAAACGGATTACTAAACACTGACTAATAAACAGGTCGGACCAATGTTACTTGCATTACATAGTATAAAACAAAGTAGCTTTCGTTGTCCCTATGTTGAAAAGGTAGATATAATGCTGTCGCTTACTTTTATTTAGATCTACTTAAGACAAAAAATCCTGCGGTACATCATCTTTACGTAACTCCATTGGTTTAGGCAGCGCACGCCAAGATAGCTCTCAGATTGAAGATGTTTTTCTGTTTGTTTTCCCTTTGTTTGTTTTCCACCTTTTCCTTTTTTTTCTCTTTTTTATTAAATAATAACATTTTTTTTTTTGACTTTCTATTTCTTTTTTTTTATTACATAATAATAACATTATCTCCTAACAATATCTAGTCACCACTCTTGTAAGTAGGAATCTTATAAAACCAATGAATTAATGTGTTTATTTTTGACACTTTCACTGTCTCAAGGTAATTGGTAATCCGACACCATAAGTCCAATAATAACATAACATTGTAATGTTTTTAAACGACTTCCAAAAGGAGGAAGTAATCAATTCCACATGCGTATTTGTTTTTTTGTTGTGTATGTTCGCCGATTTCTCCGTCAATTGTGGACCGATTTTATAAATTCTTTTTTTGTTTGAAACGGTAAGGGTAAGGGTAAGGGTGAGGTATGCTCCCGAGGTGGTCCCATTGTCACTAAGTCATAATTCCATAAATTTTAAAGGCACACCTATAGCGATTTAGGTATTTTTTATAGTAACTTGTGCATTTGCTCTCGGAAAGCACCATTTGGTGGAGTGGAATTGATGATGAAGACCACGGATGGCCACCGGAACTACTTAATAAGAAGTATTTAATTAACGAGTTGCGATTCAATTAGGTACTTTAATATGGTTGCTAAGCCATTTATGCTCTTCACAATGCATATGGTGAGTGACAGTTCTCCTCGTTCTTACCAGGAGAACTCCTCAACAATTAACGTCCCTGCATCAAGAAAAGCAATATTTTGTAATAGGTGATGAGCAGTTGACATTAGGCTATTGTAACTTAGAGAAATTACAAACTGACCCACTACATAGTGAAATATAATTTTAATTTCGGAAGTCGGTGGCAAAAACTAAAATACAAATCCAAAGACACCGACTTCCGAAATTAAAGTTATTTTTTACTATGTAGTGTTTTTTTGGAAGTCGGTTATAAAAGTTTATATAAGGTCATTTACTCATTATGTTACGAAAGCGAAAATTCGTCTATAAAGGCTCCTACATACCGGCGCGACTTGTCGCGCGACGCGTCCCGACACAAAGGCACCGCTTGTAGCGCTACACGCGGTGTCTTTGTGTCGCATCGCGTCACGCGACAAGTCGCACCAGTATGTAAGAGCCTTTACCCTCAGAGAACCATTAAATACCAGGTTCAAAAATGAATTACATGACTTATACGGCTACGTATTTAGTGCAGTATCATGTAATGCATGGAGAGTGAAAGTGTTAACACTTAAAGTGTTAACCGGCCAAGTGCGTGTCGGACCACACACAATGAAGGGTTCCGTAGTTGGGAAGTTGGTATGAATTTATCCCAAAAACAAACTTAACATTGTAGTTGAAAAACATGTTCTGCCATACATCGATATATGCCACAATCAATTCTCCAACTGCAAATTTAAGTTGGTCGACTATTACTCGTTAACTTTTAAAGCCCACTTAGCTGTGATAGTTTTCCTTTTAATTTCATTGTATGTACTACTGCCATGATTTTTTTCACATATTCATAAACAACCATTTAGCTGGCGGGGGGCGGGGGACACTTGACTCTAACAAAAATTTGCATTTTATGCATTTAATGCTTAATATTACGCAAGCGGACCCTTGAGTCTAAAAGTGATGTTCTCAGACCCACAATATTTTTGACCTATCCAACGATACCCCACACCATGGAGTAGACGAGAAAAAAATATCATCCCCACATTAGGTGCAAGGGAGGGACCCAAAAAAAAGATTTTATTTTAGCACTTTCTCGGCGTGATTGATACACATACATTTATAACATCACGCCTTGTTCCCCAAAGGATTGGGCAGAGGTGTCCCTGTAGTACAACAACATTTCGCCAGTTATGTTTAAGTCCCATGTAATAGGGGCGAGCCTATTGCCATCAACCGGGCACAAATCCAGACTCCGGGCTGCTACTGAGAAATTCCAGATAGAAAAACCAAATAACACTTTACCCGACCCGGGAATCGAACCCAGGACCTAAAGCTCAGCAGTAGCGCTTGCGACCACTAGACCAACGAGGCGAATGGCGTGATTAATATGTATACATATGCAAAATTACAGCTTTTTAGTACTCTGCGTCTGTGAGCTACTGCGGGGTCAGACAGACAGACAGACAGACGGACATGGCTAAACTATAAGGGTTCCTTTTTTACTACGGAACCCTAAAAAGGAGGTCATGCTTCTTTTTCATAAATATATCAGTGAGTATTTTATTCATTTGGTAGAAGACGCCCGCGATGTGGTCCCATATCAATTTTATTAACTTAGCTCAAGCTAAGTTACCCTACCCCTACCTTACCTAGTACTTTTGGAGTTAGGTTCAATAAAATAGGTTTTTAATCCAGTTCGTCTGTTGATGTTATTTTCTTCAGATAGTAAGTAGTTTAGTAACAAAAAAGCGAAATATAAATTACATACATTAATAAAAACCACAAAAACTAAAATAATTTTAGTTTTGGAAGTCGAAGGCCATAAAAATACCAAATTCTTCTGAAACTTCACAGTTTTTAAGCCGGTTTTTTTTGTAAAAGTTTTATACATATATGTATAATATAATAATCAAAATTGCTGCTAAACTATTTGTACTTTACTGTGAAAATAGTACTGTTATCTTTATTATTTATTATAGTAGAATGATCAAGTTGCTATAGAGTATTAAAACAAAAGAAGTCCTAGAACAGTTCCTTGAGAACTACTTTCTAAAATATAGTACTTTACATACGTTATGCTGTGTGAGTATGCTTATTTTAAAATGGAATTTTGTGATATACGTAATCGAATACTTTTATGAGGTTAGGATAAAGATTTTCAACAACTCATTTGACATCCTTAAAAACGAAATTGAAAGGTCCTTTGATATAATTTAGAGACGCTTGATGTATCTTCGGTGGGGGCCCGAACCATTCCACTTGGAAATTTTCTATTAGCCTCGCCACAAATGTATCCATTTCTAGTTCAGCTATACGACGACCTGAAGGAGAAAAAAAAATATAAGTGTATCGCGATTGCATATAAGAATATGACGTCCGAACAAGTTCACAATCTGTCTGCCGAACGATGGGTCGACGCATTTTCGTGTTTTGATTTGGCTTCGTCTCTTCCAAAAATATTTGCACCTGCTTTTCAAATATACATTGCAATGCAATCCGAATTCTAATACCTACAATCGGAGTTATACTATTTACCTATACAACTACGGACTCCGAAGCCAAAGGGTAGATGGGCAAACGGATTGGCATTCCCGTAGTAAAGTGGGTCATCTTTACTGGTTAACCACCGCTCCGGGATGTACTCTCGAGGCTTGGGGTAGTTTTCGGCCATCAGGGACATATCTCGGTGGGTGAATACAACCCGCATCTGAAATGGTAAGCCAAGCACAATTTAAAGAAACGGGGACTATTTCTTAAGTGAGACAAGAATAGTCGAAACAACAGTTTTTTTGATAATAATTAAAGTAAACCTTTTGTTAAAGTATTGGATTGTAAGATATAAATGAATAAAAAGAGGGAAAGAGATACAAGCTTTCAACAGCCGGAAAATTATCGAAAATATTACAAACTTACATCTTTAGGTATCTTATAGCCCAACACATTATATTCCTTTGATATCTTCCGCATATTTCCGGATACTACCGGCATTATTCTCACCGATTCCTTAACACAAGCCCTCAGGTATGGTCTTCGTTCTGAGTTCGACGTTATCTCCTCCCTTAGCTTGGCTTGTTTGTCCGGGTGTTTAGCCAGAAGGTAGAGGGTTGCTGTTACTGTGTTGGCGGACTGAGTAAAATGAAAAAGTTTTTAGTTAAAGATTATTGCATTTCAGTAAGCTGGTCAATTTTCTCTATCAAATTGTGTCTAAGTTGTGCATACCGTATCTACACCAGCAAACAACATATCACTGGCCATAATATGAGCCACTTCTTCGTTGATTTCTAACAGTTTTCCTAAAACGCTCTTTTCGTTCTCAGATTTGTTCTTAAGCTGTTCCTTTCCTTTTTTAATGAAGTGTTTTGTTAAACTGGAATTAAAAATAATGTCACATAATTTACAATTTTTTAAGGTATTAATTAAAGGAGCCAAAAAGTAAGTGGAATTAAATCGGCAATGAACTTACTTTTCATGATGCTCATACAATTTCATAGCTTTCTTGAACATCGGCGTCGAAAACCATCTCCAAAGATTTGGCTTGAAATCCAATTCATTGGCTATAACAAACAGGTCGTGGACGCACTGGATTAACTGCCACTCTGGAGAGTCTGCGGGCAATTTTGGATCGAAGCAGTTCAGACGGCAGCCAAGAGCGACTGTGCCGATAGACTCCAAGGCCCATAAATTCATTTCCTTATCGAAGTCGTTCCTGATCATGTTCTTGTCGTCACGGTTGGCTTTCATTCTGCAAATGATTTTGTTAATTGAAAAAAATATATATTTTAGTGCAAATTTCTTGTTGTTCAAAAATTACCTTTTGATCATGTCTTGTGCTACTTCATCAAGTACTGTGGCATACTGTTTGATCGTCTTCGGTTGTAACATCACTGGGTTCACTGTTGAGCGGAACTCTTTCCACAGCTCACCTTGGCTGGAAGCAAATATATACATCTTTTAATTTAATTTATTTTTATTCATTATCTTGATCAGGATTGTTATAAGTAATAATTCTGGTAACTAATCTATCTGTCTATTAACACGTGTACTTATTTTAACTTACTCCGTTACAAGGCCTGTGGCGTGAAAAGTATGACCTTTGCTTTTCTTAAATTCTTTTCTATAGTATTCTAGGCTCTGGAATCCCGGACGGACAGGCAACGTATTTTCACTGCGTAATATCTGTAAATATGCTTTGAGATATAATGAAGGAAATGATTATTCAAACTCAAAGTCTATACTTTTTTCACTTGTAGTTAATTCTTTTTTAACGTGGTATCTGTCGATTTTACTCCACTTAAAATAAAAAAGTAAGCAAATCTACTTACGTGTTCTGAACATTCGGGATCATTAAGTAGAACCATTGGCGGCTGGCCCAACAACCCATCGAATCTAACGATTGGCCCATATAACTCAAATAGTTTCATGGTGCCGTCAACTTGTTCGATGCCTTGAAACTGACCTAAATAAAAGATTTCATATAATTAAAATGTTTCTCGCTATTCAAATAAGTCAACGGTCCGCTTGGTGGAAAGTAGTAACTGCCAAGGCTGCATACGACGTTGATGGCGTATACATATAGGTACAAAAGGCCAATCTTAAAGACTTTTAAAGTATCCTGTTATCTTTAAACCCGAGCACAGAAGTGCTGCTTATAGAAAATAGAAGGTAGCATTTCCCAGACAGATACTTTTCAAAACAAGTCTTCTACTACTAGGTTTGTTCCAAATATAGCACCTCCAGGCATAAAATGATGCATTTGCCCAATGATGGGCAAAGACGAAGGTCCGGGAATCTCTTTCCATGACTTCAAGTTGGCATCTGGCTTTACAGCAACGCTTGCTACTGCTACCGTTCTGAAAACAACATTCATCTTATTGAAAATCTTAGCTTTTATAGTTTCTGATTGGATGATTGGATGTTCTCGTAACTCATGTACAAACACGAACCGATAGAGTGCATATTTAACCCCTGAAACCAGCCCAGGGGTGTTATAAGTTCGCCATGGGATCTGGTGGCAAAAGTCCTCGCCCACATATGGGAGTGGCGTGGGGAGGGGAAACGCGTAACCCCGCTGCCGCGAGAAATCACGGCTCAGCGGACAGAGCTCCAGCGGGATCTCATGGCGACATGAAAAATGCGATTGTCGCAACCCAGTGCTGGGCACGCCACAATTGCGGCGATAAGTCCCCTCTTTAAGGAGTGGCTATAGAGGCGCACGGCGCCCCTTCCGTCACTTCCGTCTGATGCAGATCCTCACCGAGCATGGCTGCTTCGGAAGGTTCCAGTGTCAGATAAGGCGGAAGGAAACGCTTGCGTGTCCTTCGGGCGATCCACACAATGGTGTGTGGATCGCCCGAAGGACACGGTGGAGCATCGCGTCCGGCCTTGGTCCAGGCCATGTTACGGAGCGAGAGGGCATGGCAAGCCATCACCTCCTTTTGCAAAGCAGTAATGCTCGCGAAAGAGGAGGCGGAACAGGTGAAGGAGAGGCAAAGTTCGTGCCCTCACGCCCCTAGCCTCAGGAGATGCCCTGGGCGTCGGGAATCCCAGGCCGATTCCCGGCCACTGCAGGTACGGGCTTGCAGACGGTGAGCAATGGGTAGCTCGCCGTCCGATAAGGACCAGGCCCGGGTTGACGGTACGTTGTGTTCCACGCGCGCTTCAAAGAGATGTCAGCACAAGTGTAGTGGTCCGCTAGGGCCTATGCCTGCCGGGGTCGCGGGAAGGTCCGAAATGGATACCGTGGCCTCTGGTAACGCACAGGCAATGGAAGGAACACAAGTGGGTTTTAGTCAGTAATAGCCTGACACGCCCTCAAGCTCCGCTCAGAGCGGGAGAAGTTATTTGGTAATTTCTCACACAAAAAAAGTGGTATTATAAGTTAAACGTGTGTATCCGTGTATCTGTTTGTGGCTTCAAAACGGCTAAACCGATTTTTTTCGTTTTTTTTCGTTAGTTGACTTGATCAAGAGTGTTATTAGCTTGATTAAAGAAAATCGTTTCTAGTCTCCTTTCTAGTTGATGAATGGAAGGTTGCACAGGTCTGAACGAGTCGAAATTTGGTATTCTGTTACTTCAATGCTATTAGAAGAACATAGTAACCTTGAACTGATGCTGCAGCATTACCTGGAATTTACAGGATACCTAACTCCCTGTCCCACTCTCCAAGTCCCACAGCAGAAGTATCGTGTTTGGGCTCATTGGATAGATAATAGATGGTGACCAGGGTCTGATGATGGAGTGGGAAAGTGAAATGATGATAAATTAGTAACTAGCTTGACTCTGGGAAAAATACGGACAGCTGCGCAAATTAATATTCTGAACCAAGCATCATCGTTGTGTCGGGGGGTCTGCTAATGAAAACACCCTAAAGAGGAGGATTCTATCCAGCATTAATGAATGTATGCTATTGTAGAAAGGATAGCTGACTGTGTTACCTTTCTATTTTCACTAGCCCTCCTCCGACGTGACGACCGTCGCTTGTATCAAAATATTATACAACTTATATTACACCTAAAGTTTTTTGTTTTAAATATCAGGGGTTTTTTAATTTAACTTTTTATTTTGTATAAACGTCAAAGATATCGATACTATTAGTTAATAGTATCGAAATCTTTGATGTATAATAAGACAAATAACAAGGATATGCATACGAAATCTGACCTTGAGACTTTTGCTTGTCAGTACCTACTATTTTTTATTACCTGAGATATAGTATTATCTAAAGAGCATGTGACATGGCAATTCTTAAGACATGATATTCACCTGTATCAGAAATCCTTTCAGTCAAGAAGGTTTTTGTATAACATCATTCAACAAAAAATATGGTATGTACCCAAACCCAAAACAGTAAATAATAGCTACTAACTCGACACACAATAATATTTAGACTTAATTAAGTCAGTTAATAAGTAGCAGCAGATACGGAAGAGACCATTTTTGCAATTGACTTTTGCAACAAAAAATTGCCTAACCGCAGTGGCACCACAGGTACAGTAGGTATTTTATAAGTCACATCTTTGGCACTGAACAATCTAGATATTCACTAATTTACGGATCTAAACTTAAATGACTATAGTCAAATAGTTTACAGTAATTTGATTGTCGCAATGGAAAAACGGCTGGTTTCATGGTTTGTTCTTACGTGCTCTAAAATGTTGTAAAAAAATGTAGGTACATATATTAACAGTTGAAGTCATGCTTCAAAGATTTAAAAATACCTACAGTTTACTTCCTCCGCTACAAAACAAACGAACTGGTATTTTTTGGCAAATCTATTGATGCCAGAATATCTCATATATCTCTCTTAATAAGATTTCTACTTATATTAAATCTACATAGTCTGCACTATTAAAAAAAATAAGATATGCAAAAAACAGTAGCTGCTTGTTACAATATTATTTATATACATCGAATCTACTGTCTAATGAACAGGAAAACCTTACAATAATTACCTAACAAGTTACAATACCTGTTGATACTTTATTTACATTGAACGAATGAATTGAGTTTCAGATTAGATGGAGTCAATATACCTAACATAGCATACCTAACTGCAAATACTTAAATATGGTGTCTAATAAACAGAAAATAACACTAACCTGATAAATTCCTTATTAATTGCTACTAAATTGAACAGCGGCTTGCACTTTGCCGTCTGCATGTTGATGTTGTTGATGACTCAATAATACATTCAGTCGGTTGTGTTGTTATCGCAACATGCGTATCTACAGTAGAATTGGAGATATCACTGAGGTATCACTGGCACACACTGTTGATTAAACGTAAGTTATATCTATTAACTTTGTTTACACCAATTACAGCCTTTATATCTAGGTAATTAGAGTATGTAACATTATTTAAAATCACTATATCTTCCAATCGTGTTTCACTTAATTCATACAGTAAATAAATATCGCGAAACGAGCGGTTCGAAAATATTTCATTGGTGGATCAGTAGAATGCCGAACTGCGAATGATCTGCCGAGACTAGTATACGAGTACTATGCGTGTTTATATCGCGTTTGACCTTCAGTATTACTGATGTAGCTCCGGACGAAATCGTTTGATATATTATATAATGTAGCTTCAGCCATTCAAATAACAGTCGTATCGTGTTGAGGCAGAGTCGGTTTTTGGTAGTTGGCTGTTTTTTGTTGATTATTTAAAACTCGTGTATCATTGTTGACGATGAAATTATTAAAGGTGTAGATTGTTTGACATTAAAACGTTTAAAATATTAATGAAAATAATAGTGGTAAAATAAATCGAGCTCTCAACAAATTAAGGGTTCCGCAATAGTGTGGTATGACTCACTGTTACGATCAGATAGTCTAGGTGGAAATGGAAGAACTGGACGCGTAAGTTGGCTTCTAGTTTTCAAATGCTTCGGAATATGTACGATCTTTTAAAGATATTATACATAAAAAGCCGTTAGAAAATCAGTCTCTTTACGAGTTTTATTTTGTACAAAAATTAAAAATAGATCGTTTATATTTGGAATTTTCGGAACAAGATATTATTTCTATTATTGCCGGTATTATAGGAGACAGTGGTATAGGCGCATCAATTGAAGCGAATAATTTTGTGACATGCGACAGTTTAGCTACTTTCCTACATGGTCGTACGTATACATCAAAAAGCGCGAACCAGATCGCAAACACACGCGCTGGCCAGACGAAACTGATCAGTCAGAATCAGATGTCTGCGACCACGACATCAGTGACTGTGCCCTCAGCGAACGTAGTAGAACAAGCTGCTTTTGCTAGCAATAATCAAGATGTGGACCAGGCATAATGTCGGAGGTAGATCAAATGTTATCTGTGCGGCGGTAGCCATAAACGAAGTCAGTGTGATGCAAATAAATGTGATTATTGTGGCAGGCGAGGACATTTAGATTCGATGTTACCATTCAAAGAACGCGGTTAAACCAGATACACAAGAAACAAAACGTGTTTCAATCCCTGACCCGCGAAATAAATTTGTTAAAATAATATGTATTAATAATCTGCATAAAGAAGCATTTATTGATTAGGGAAGCAGTTGTTCATTGAATTCTGAATCTTTCGTTAAAAGATATTCAATGGAAAACATTGCGCTTTTTTTTTTTGGTTGGGAAATCATCTAATAACTTCTCCCACTCTGGGCGGAGCGGGAGCGTGTGTCAGACTCTGTATTCGTTCTGTTGCCTGTGTTGCCAGGGGCCTCGGTAACCCTTTTGAACTTCCACGCGACCCCGGCAAAACATTGCGCTGACCGCACTAGTTTTATTGCATGGAAAAAAAAAAGAATGTTCTAAATTTGTGACTCACAAAACAACAGCTGATCTGAAAGTTGATTTTGTGTCTTTGACTCTGATTGAATTGAAAATCTGGCAGATTGTGAAATATTGATAGGAAGAAACGTGATGGAGCAATCTGATACTCGCGAGTCGGTGACAAATTCATACTTGACTATGCGAATACATGTACAGAGTTTGTAACACAATTATTAATTATGTGTTCGATAGCGAGTCCCAACAGAATGAATTAATAACACTTTTTCAAAAATATGATGACTGTGCGACGTCAAATATCAAAGAACTACGAAAGATAAACGGCCACGAAATGATAATTAACGTAACTGATTCTCAACTAATTGAATGAGAACCCTTTAGAACTTATCACGCAGACAGAAAGATAATTCGCGAAATGGTGGATGAGCTTCTGAAGAACAATATCATACGTGAAAGCAAATCAATCAAGAAAAATAGAGAAAAAATACTCTGCATTGATTAATTATCAAACGCTAAATAAGATAAAAATTAGAGACAAATATCAAGTCCAATACGGAATCACAAAAATAGCAATCATCTTCTCTAAATACAAAGCCAGACAAATGACGGACAAAGTCGGAATTTGTTACCTGTTTACAAAGGCCCCTTTCAAGTGAAGAAGGTATTGGGGAATGATAGATATGAGGAGATAGATGTAGCACTAAGAAGCATACAGGTGTAACCGCTGCTGAGACCATGAAACCATGGATATGTATGGATGATTGGGAGATGTATTAAACATTTAAAAACAGTTCACAATCAGGTTCTAACTTAAACCGTTTCTGCCCATGTTGGCAATGAAGGTAATTTAAAATTTATCGTAGGCGTGCGTACGATTAACGGCCGCGACTTACGAGTTGTAGGTTCGAACACGGACAGGCGCTTTACTTTGTGTAAATTATTTCATCACCACTGCTCTCAAAACGGTGAAGGAAAACATCATGAGGAAACCAGCATGTCCTAGAACCATAAATTCGAAGACATCTCGTACCAACCCGCATTGGGCCCGCGTGGTGGATTACGGCCTACTCCCTCTCACCGAGAAGAGGCCTGTGTCCCAGCATTGGGAACATTATAGGCTGATCATGTGCACGTACGATTCAAGATAAAATGCTTTAAAGTGTTGTAAATTACACATTAATGGCCAAATGGTAGGTTCAAATAGAGAACAAACTTGGAACGCTCAAGTGTGGAAAGGCCCTTTGAGTGCAAGTGGTTATGGGATGAACTTGGTACACTTAAATGTGGCTAAAGGCCCTTTGAGTGCAAGTCGAAATGAGGTGAACTTAATAAGCTTTATAGATGTTCCATATCTAGACACGCGGTAGCATGTCAAGTCAAGTTCAAGTAACAGAACTGGCGAGCAGCACCGTGTGTAATATTACACGAACCATTTGGAGCCACTTTTGACCCCCTCATAACTCAAAAACTATTTCACATAAACATGTCAAATTTGGCTCATATATTGAGACTTGCGAAATACATATATGTGCTCCAAATTTCATAAACACATCTCAAAAGGTTATTTAGATATTAACGTCAAAAAATCGTCATATTTATACATATAGACCAAAAATCTAACCCAGTTCCAGATGACCTAGAAAGTACAAATTAAGCATTCAGGTAGGTAATTAGGTCAATACGAAGGAATAAATCAGAAACTGGTAATTTTTTATAATTTTATCATAATTTTTCACTTAATTGATTCTATTAAGAACACTATTATACTTAGTGCCTGTAATTGTAATTATGTAAGAATCAGCAATCAGCAATCAAAACTTATAACAGCCGGTCTTTATGTGGATTTTAAGGTCTTCACGTGAATATATAACGAGTTGAATACCACCCTTAATTTTTTTTTTTTTAATCCAAATATTTCCGTTTTTATTACTAGTTACCGTTATTTCTTTACTAGACTTTCGTATTTATTACGTTATTGGTACTGGGATGTAGTATTATTTATTGTTTCAATATTAAGCGCACATCAATAGTGAAAGATAAATAATTATGACTTATAAATAATTATTAAATGATATAGGCATTTTAGTACACGGCGCGCGGTGTAACGCCGGAGCAGCGGGGTGGGAGCAGTGCGATAAAACCTTGACGCGAACGTGTCTGAGCGAGTGGTAGCCGCGCTCATAAGTGCGAGCGCCCCGTCTTGCTGTCCAGTAGTCACGACCTCTCAAGGTCAACTACGAGATGCCACACCAAAAAAAAAAAAAAATCTTGCTGTCCAGTTGTCTCTCGATATCTGACCTATAGGGTTGCGATTTATGCTACGAAATTCATAGGTTTTCTTAAAAAAAATACTTATATATTTGTGGTTATATTATTATTACAATTATTTTAGTAAGTACATATGGTATAGGGAAGATCCCTTAGTGCTTTGAATCGTTTAAGAATGGGTATAGTAACAAGTCAAGACAGTTGCACTTTATCTAATCCACTCCTCAAATTAACTGCAATGTTGGCAAGTATGGGGCAACCAGAAATGTAATTAAATTCGATAAATTAAATAGACTGTAAATACCGTGGGTATTTAAAAAACGAGCAAATCAAGTACTCAAAAAGAACGAGGTTGATTCGTCGCTAACTGCTGGCTTAGAAAATGTCATCACGATAAAAATAGGTGCACATGTATTGTTGCGAATAAACTGCGACTGGTAAACGGATCCATTGGAAAAATAGAGAAGGTTCATTGGGACGTCGACAACAGCAATAGCGCACAAAAAATTACAATACAATTTAAACAGAATTTAATTTACGAACCAGAACGATTCAAGACCAAGTTTCAGATATTAAGTAATGTACATATATGTTCACAGAGAACAATTCCCTATTTACTTAGCATATGCTATTACTATCCACAAATCACAAGGCCTTAGCCTTGACAGTGCCCGTCTCGACATAGGCTCCTCTATATTTAGTAAAGGGCAGGCTGGACTCTCCAGAGTTAAAACCTTAGATGGAGTACATCTTATTAATTTAGATCCAAGTCAAATCAAGGCACAAGAGAGCTCTATTGTAGAGTACAACCGTCTGCGCACGTTATACCGCCCCGACTTGTCCAAATTAAGTATAAACAGAAAACGCGTAAAAAAAATTCCGGATATTGAATGGGCAATTCACTCGAACATTTCAAAGGAACAAGATAATATATAATAGAAAATAACACAAAAAAAGACAATTATACCCCGTAAACGTAGTAAAATACAGTAGTTTACAAAAACCATTTGGTATTAATTTTGTTGTAAATAAGTACCTACTAATAATGTATGTACAAAAAGTAATGATATCCCACCATAAATGTGAAATGAGAGCCAAGTTCAATATTATGATTTAAGCTTTGTTTGTTGACTTCAACGAACGACAAAAGAAGTGAGATCTAAATGGGTGCCAAGTTCAATGGTTAAAAAAAAAAAATGTTCAGTCCTGAAATTTATTTATAACAACATAAAATATAATTTCTTCTTATAGCTTAGGATAATATATTGTAGCCTAAGGTCTGACTTGACTAGTTTATATTATAGCCTTCGCAAGTTCTAAGCCTGTTACTTGTCGGTTCTTATTTTATTATTCCGAAAATTTGGCTTGCTGGTAGAAACTAGCCATCGAACATAATAATTCGTATATGAGAACTAGCCAGCGCCCTAAGGGTCCTGACCCTTAGGGCGCACTCCTATTTTGCTGAGGGCTATTGAAAAAGGTATATTGGATGACTATAATATAGTGCCAAGATTAAAATTGGATATGGTTGGTCGTACTTTAATGTGTCGCCATCTGTAGGGTGGATGTCTTACATAAAAGAAAAGTATTGTGAACAATGTACCTATCGACCCTTAGCTAACAACACTGCATAAGTAATTTTTACCAACTTTACAGAAAACGAAAGACTTGTGCGGTGTTGAGAGGCCAACCGACTTGCGGCGCTGTCACTACTTTTCGATTTACGGCTTCTTATTGGCTGAAATCTATATCATGTGACCAAAATTTAGACGCACAATGAGCAGCTCCATCTAAAGGCATTCAAATGTAAAAGCCGCCAATTTTAGACTTGAGCGGTGTTGTAAGCTAAGGGACGCTATGTCTATGTGTGTGTATATATGATTGTGTACTATTTCACTTACGGCACCGATCCAAAATTCTGTTAGCAGCCGTTCATGGAACTGTTTATAGGTGCACTATACTCAAATATAGTAACGATGTAAGTGTATGTACATCATTGCTACCTTCTTTTTGTTTTCATCCAGATGTTCCATTTCATTTATTTCCGTGACTAGTGTTAAAAATAGTAGTTTAAATGTACCAGTAAGCAGCTGGTTAAACCTAATTTTGCCATCCTCGAAGTATTGTTCATTTGAAAACCTTGGAAGGTGTTTTGCTTTGAAGGTTTTGTCAAAAGCCGTGCGTACTGTTGTGTGTTAGGTCAGGTGAAACTTTGACTTCATAAATAAATAACTAGACTTAACTTTAAAACATTGAGTAAACGGTCTTATCACAAGCTAAAAGGTGTCATGAAAAATAATGTTAAAACGTAACTCAAAATCACGTAGCGCTTAAAATGTTCAACCTATTATTCATGCTGTAGGCCCTGAGTTATATTTAATGAAGATCTTAGGTCTGGCATTGTTTGAGCTAATACAAATGGGAAATATATAGACACGCACAATATTTTCAACTAAAAGTAAGTGGGTAAGTGTCTACTTTGTTAACTTATAAAATATTAATTTTAATGTACAAATGACACGACAATCCACTTTGAACTTCATCATAGATTTTTTTTCATAAATATTATCCACGCTAACATTTATTTTGAGTGGGGAAACAAAGGAAAATGCTTTGTCAACTCCGTTCTTAATTCCATCAAAATAAAAACAAGGTTACTAATTTCAAAAGAGATATAAGTGTCATTTAAAGTAAATATCAGTCGATTGATATTACTAAAGAGACATGTTTAAATTTATTATTAGGATAAGTATTACTAGCAAAAAACTGAACATTATCTTCATACGTCTAATCCAATGAACGATCTGAAACGAGCCCGTCTCTGGCACTGTTATTTCCTCATATTCGGGATATTTTCTTTATAATGCTCTGTACTGTAGTGTATTATATAGATAATGTAAAAACTGTCTCACACACACACACACCAGTGCCAGGTAGCTGTCAATTATGTCAACTCTCAGGCGGGAAGGAGAGGCGAAGCGTGCCGAGAACGAGGTCCTTGGATGTAATGGTGAGCCTGTGAGTAAACGTGCTAATAACTCTGCTATAGAAATAAACAAACACAATAACTTCACCCAATGAATATCAGTCTTACTTGCTTTATGTCAACTTAATCCTGCCCTCATCCCAATTTACCATGTTAACTTGATTATTGTGGAAAATCCACTGGAAATTATTCCCTGGTTGTTAATGTATTTGTACAATATTACCTAACAGTGGGTATATTATTCCCAGTATCAGTAATTTATTTATACACCCGCTTAAATCCACTCTATTCGGCAAGATAAAACACCGCAGAAATAAAATAAATGTTCCAAAACAATGACAAATTATGGCCATCACTCACGAAAGGAACACTCGCTGGACGAACAAAGTCGAAAATAGTGCAACCATTAATTAGAGTAATCCGAAAGGACCAAATAACTTCCGAAGTAGATCTGGTATATTTATTACAAAGTTCCCACAAAACATTGTAGATGTTTTGTGGGAACTTTGTACCCGAAACTTGAAAGGAAAACTGAACTTTTGTTACGTTACTGTAAAAGATATAAATAAAAACTCCAAAGATACGCCATTGAAAACCCATTGAATTGAATCAGCTGAAAGTAAGCGATACTTTCAGCTCAATTCAATTGGTTTTCACTTGCGTATCTTTGGATTTTTTATTTTATCTTTTTAGAAACCGGAACAGGTATAATCAGAATCAGAAAAAGAATGATCGAGTAAGCATGTGATTAGATGGTCCCTTGGCAATTTTTTTTTTGCTTTTAATTTATAAAGAGTTAACGTCTGGGAAAAGAAACAAGTTACCACCAAAGCAATAACGAAAACAAAATTAATCATCAGGCTTACAAATTTTGGGTACGCCACAATTGCAGCGGTAAGTCCCCTCTTCGAGGAGTGGCTAGAGAGGCGCCACGGCATCCTCACCTTCCGTCCGACGCAGGTCCTCACCGGACACGGCTTCGGGAGGTTTCTGTGTCGGATAAGGCGGCAGAAAACACCCGGGTGTCACCACTGTCTCGATCGCCCGGAGGACACGGTGGAACATCTTTTTAGTAAAAGAGGTGAAAGACACAATTATATCACTAGAAATAGGGACCAATTAGTTCAACCTGGTTTCAGCCTGGCTAAAGAAGACTCATCTTTCATGGGGTACCCCATGTTTAAAATGTTACAATAAAATACCTCCCCACATACTTCAACTGAATGAAACAAAATTTTAATCCTTTTTTAAAACGCACACTATGCAGCCAAGCATATTATAAGTTGCAGGATTACATCGCTGATAAAATGCTTGGCTCAACGCTGGTCCTGCTCCACAAGGGCGCAAAACTAATTGATTGGCGTTTGAAAATAGTGTTGCTGCAACACTATTTTAGAATGCTAATCAATTGGATTGCTGGAGATTTCAAAAACTATCTTTGCATTGAATAAATTCAATCTCTTAGTATTGTATAGTTGCACATTGTTATATGAGTACTATGTATCTACTATAAAGCTGCCATTTACTGGATATGTGCCATTCATTGACTTGAATGTGCCCTGGCGGCTGGGAGTATGTCGTGCTCACTCTAATGTCTCGCTGATGGTGGCGCGTGTGTTGGATCATTTAGCTCCCTTCAAAATGGTTGAGCTGAATGGTGCTAATCCATACGTCACGTTCGTGAACGGGCGCCGTCAGTAGAGACTGGTCAGCTCTTAGCCGCCACGGCTTATTTTAATTTTTGAATTGCCTTTTTTTTCTTATTATTACGAACGCTGTTATGTTTTGCATCGTCCTCACATGTGTTCAAAATGAATGATGTAAATAATATTTTGTAACAATGATATGTTGATTTAGAAAGAGTGCCCGTGGAGTTTTATGCCCGCAAAAGTACCTACTACGTTTTGGATTGGGCAACTAGCTTCATTTTTCTGACTGACCAACCCCATGACAATTCAAAAGGGCCTGTAATTGGTTTATTTGAAATAAATGCTTTGAGTTTGAGTTTGCATACGGTGGAGGTCTGCCCGGCTTGGGCAGAGCACCGCCGTCTCCTCGTGGAGGCCATCGGCGGCGGAGACCTTTCGCGTCCGGCCGGGGGCCAGGCCATGATATGCAGCGAGATAAGATGATATGCAGATGATAAGCAGCCGTCACCTCCTTCTGCGAAGCAGTAATGCTCGTAAAGGAGGAGGTGGGAAGGTTGAGGGAAAAGTAAATTTCGTGCCCGGCCCCTAGCCGCCGCAGGAGGCGATGCCTGCTGAAAGTCCGAAAGGGATACCGAGACCCCTGGCAACACAAGCAACGGAAGGAATACGGGTGGGTTTTAGTCAGTAAGTGTCTGACACACCCTCCCGCTCCGGCCAGAGCGGGAGAATTTGATGATTTCCCACCCAAAAAAAAAGAAAGTCGGTTGGCCTCTCAAAACCGCACAAGTTTTTCGTCTCCCGTAAAGTTGGTAAAAATGACTTATGCGGTTTGAATGCCTTTCGATGGAGCTGCTCATTGCGCGTCTAACCATTGGTCACATGATATAGATTTCAGCCAATCAGAAGCCTAATTCGAAAAGTAGTGACAGCGCCGCAAGTCGGTTGGCCTCTCAACATCGCACAAGTCTTTCGTCTCCTGTAAAGTTGGTAAAAATGACTTATGCAGTGTTGTTAGCTAAGGGTCGATAGGTACATTGTTCACAATACTTTTCTTTTATGTAAGACATCCACCCTACAGATGGCGCCACATTAAAGTACGACCAACCATATCCAATTTTAATCTTGGCACTATATTATAGTCATCCAATATACCTTTTTCAATAGCCCTCAGCATAATAGGAGTGCGCCCTAAGGGTCTAGGACTAGGCCCGAGTCGACGGCAAGATTTGTTCCACGCGCGCCTCAAAGAGGCGATGCCTGCCGTGATCGCGGGAAAGTCCGAAAGGGATACCGAGACCCCTGGCAACACAAGCAACGGAAGGAACACGGGTGGGTTTTAGTCAGAAAGTGTCTGACACACCATCTTGCTCCGCCCAGAGCGGGAGAAGTTATTAGATAATTTCCCAACAAAAAAAAAACAGACTCAAAGCAGCATTGATTAAACTTATGTTGATCGAAATACCTATTTGTAAGTTCAAACCCTTACGGGCTGTTCGACCAACTTGTAGACCGGCTTAGCAAAAGACATTTGCGCATCCGTTCCGCTCCACAAGCATGCATGCATGGCCCACCATGAACAATCGACCCATCGAACATGCTTTGCAGACCGGCTCATCTTTTCAACCGAGGCATTAGCAAAACCGCATTTCACATTTCACGTGCCGATACAAAAGAAATAGGAGATTGATAAAATGCTTATATTTAACAGTCAAACTGTGATGGTTAACTTAATAGAGTGCCTTCGTTGCAGCAGTATAACTTATTGCAAACAAAATTCAAACTTATGCGTTTCTAAATCGCAGGTAATATTGAACTTTGCCAATACTTATAATGCAGAAATATACACGTAGCTAAGTTCAGTTTATTACAAATACATTTCTTCGAAAAGTATACCCCTCATCTTCAATAAATTTTGGTTTTAAAGTAAGAAATGGATTTGTAATGCTTGTGGCTAAGTAATAAAGGCCGCACGGGTCAATCGATCAGATTAAGCTACGCTTGCCGCGGTTGTTCCGTAGATGGGTGACCATCTTTACATACCAAGACCCCACCATGCCCACTGTCAGAAGCCAGAAGTGACAACCAGTCTTACCAAGGGTATCGTATTACCCAGTAACTGGGTTGTGGAGGTCTGATAGGCAGTCGCTTAATGTAAAATACTGGTATTCAGCTGTATCCGCTTAGACTGAAGCCGACCCCAACATACTCGTAGTTGGGAAAAGGCTAGGCAGATGATGATGAAATGGATTTGTAATAGAAGTAATAAAATTCCACTAAAAAAAATATGCTTATTTAGATTATACGTACGAGTAGGTGACTTTTTAGGTTGTTTTGTTTTTACGGTTTCGTAGTCTTTTGACTTTATATGGAACCGTAAACGGACGTGGCGAAACTATAAGTGTACCTTGGTAGGTACCCTTATAGTTTCGCCATGTCCGTCTGTCTGTCTGTCCGCAGCTTAGCTCAGAGACTCTTAGTACTATAAAACTGTGTTTTAGCATGTGTATACATCTTAACCACGCCAACAAAATGGTAAAATACAACCTTAAAATATATATTTATTTTTTTAGGGTACGCTCCTACACGTAAACTGGGATGTTTTATTTTTTACTCGTCCATCCCATTGTGTATCGTTGAAAAGGTTCCGAAATATTCCGAGTATGTGAAAACCATTTGTCGATTCAGGGATTCGTTTGCGAAATTTTGAGCTTTAAAGTGGTAATTTTGGTTATTGTCAAGTGTCCTCCCCCCTGTCAGCTAAATTATTGCTTTTGGATATGTGATAAAATTCACGACAATGGCATATATGTATAACGAAGGTAAAAGGAAAACTCTTGTTTTGTAAGCTTGTAAGTGTGAGTGCTTTAGAAACGCTCGATTTGAAGACAGTCACCCAGACCTTAGACCCATTTGCTATACGTGTCCCGTTTGCACCACTCTACGAAGACTGAGGACATCGTAGAGTACATACGGGTGAAGACAAACTGGACCTTGAGGGTGGAGAAGTTGAAAGCGCGCCTTAACACCAATTTCAAGTTGTTCGTGGTGCGTGTTTCGACTCATTTGGTGACCTTCGTGATGAAAGATGTGCTTTATCGGCGTTTCCGCGGTAGGCTAGCACCTCACAGCGTAACACGACGCCGTCACATCGTGTGCAGTAGTTTTTAAGATTGTTGTATGTAGAAAATATGTATTCGTTTATAGTTATTGTTTCTATACTTGTTGTTATGTATTGTGTTTTTGTAGGCCTTAGTTGCCTGAAATAAAGGATATTATTATAATTATGTCCTTAAATATCTCGGGACCATGGGGTCCCGGTCCTTTGGATGGCGTACGAGGGGCCGAAGTCAACTCGCAGAGGCCCCTTGGACAATTGTAATGGAATGAGGCACTAACCGATGATTATCCCTGTTTTCTCTGTGCAAGTGCACTCAAGGACAACCCCCGGTTGATGCAGGACTATTGCAGAACATGGGAACAAAACATATTGCATATTGGCCCCCATAAACGGCCGCTAGCACATAGTGACGTAGCTACAAGTGGGCAACACTTCCTGAGGTGCTTAAGGAGTGGAGAGGTATTCCATGGCTTTCACAACAATCCCTGAACCCGAAAGATGGTCAAGATCCCTACGAGCACTTACTGGAATACTTCCTTCCTCCAGGCACGTTTGCTCTTGCGAATCTCCACTCAATATGGCCAATAAAAGCAAGAATGAAGTGGGAGCTCTGTTCCTCGTCAATGTTTACTCCAGCCGGCCAATAAAGGTAAGCCAGAGATCAGGAACTAGACTTCTCCCAGGAGATAGGGTCCGTGAGGTCGCTACTGCCCAACAGCTCGCCACATGCTGCCCTGCGGGTTTTTGTATCTCTCTTGGTCTGGCTCCTTACCCTAGACCTGTTCCGGCAAAGTAAACTCTACTGGCACAGACCTAGAGTTCGGAGCGCGGAAGCCCCACCACGACGTCAACGTAGAAATACGGCAGTGGGGTTATTATTATTATTATTATAATTATAAAGGTGAAACTAGGAAGCTGGTATCCCATGCCGGATCAAATAAACAATAACTATATGACTAAATACATTTCTTCATACCACTAAGACTTCAATTATACTTCAATATAAACTGCAAGAAACAACGTGGACTGAAACAAAAGGAGTGCTTTTAGCCAGTAATGGACATACAGCTAGCACGTGAAAGCTTACAATTCCAAACCACAAAATAGTAAATGGAAGGCTAATCCAAAAGTCAATGCAAAGGATTTTTTCCGAAGGCGACCGCAACCGTAAACCGCAAGCGGCAACGTCGTCCAATCGCTATGACAGGCCGCAGCGACACAACTGGTTTCAATGTAACTCTAAACGGTGACAGGCGGCAATGTTGCCATCTTTGAAAGAATTTTCTTAGAGTTACATAGAAACCAGTCGTGTCACTTTGGCTATTGGGTGAAGGGTCACCCTTTGCGCCTTTTTTTTTTTGGGTGGTAAATCATCAAATAACTTCTTCCGCTCTGGGTGGAGCGGGAGGGTGTGTCAGACTCTTACTGAATAAAACCCACCCGTATTCCTTCCGTTGCCTGTGTTGCCAGGGGCCTCGGTAACCCTTTGGTACCTTCCCGCGCCCTTTGCGCCTTGCGGTTGTGTTCGCCTTCGGTAGAGCACTATTATTTAGACGGTGCAGCTGCACGTCGCGTTCTGTCGGTCGCTCAATCGGTTATAGAGTAGTGCCTATCAATTACTCGAGCAAATCACTGCAGGATTATGACAACCACGGCCAGCATGCAACTACGCTAATTACTGTAGTTTATATTGATACCAAACTCGCTGCTTAATCAGCTTATGTGTCAGGAGTTATAGAATCCGAAATGAGTTGGGTAATCTTGAACCTTGCACTAGATGACGAGAATAAAACTGAAATGAAAGACATTATAATAATATACTCTTTCCATCTACATTAGTTGCACATAGCGCATTAGCGTTTCATTTCTTCCATACTCCGCATTCAAAACTCTAACATTTTCCTCACACAGTATTAAAGAGAAACGGATTATGCTTTACTGTCTTCAAAGAAAGTTCCAGAAAGACGTGAAGGAGTTAATGGCTCTTTTATTTTCCGCATCTTCTCGGAAATGGGGCAGTTAATTGTGAGAAATGGTTCTGGAACACCAAGACGATGTAACATTGGTAGTTTTGAGATGTCTTTGTATTTGGTATTGATCGACTTGCAGAGAATTTTGAGCTACGAAGTGCGGTAGTATTTCAATGGTTTTCTATCGGAACAATCTAATTAATTTCGTCTGATAAATTATATTGGTGAGATACATAATGAACCGCCTTCCTGGATGGGTTCCATTTGTGTACTAAAAATAAATAGAACCAGTCAGTAAAAACAGTAAAAAGAAGATCAAAGTCTATTAATTAAAGGTACAGCCTAAATAAAGGGTTTGACTCACATTATAACAAAGCTTCATAACCGTTTTCATCGTAAAGTATCACAAGATCTTTAAGACGCAATCTGGCCATTTGTCCACAGTCCACATAAATAAAACGTGTGTATCCCAAAAAAATCTTCATGAGAATACTTTGAAAGCTGAATATCATATGCGGACTTAGTTTTACTGATACGACTACTGATAAGTATTCAAACCGCGTAGTCTTAGGCTGTTAGTGTTCAAATTGCCTGTTTATGGACCCCAAGCTTAATGTTATTGAAAAACTTCTCAGGGTTCGTCCTGAAAAGTTTTACGGTACTCGTGATTCTAATACTTAATTTTTGACGATATACGTACACCTCATATATTTTGAAGAATCATAGATAGTCTAATGCAAGTTGAATATAATTCTTGAATATCTAGAAAACTGCTATTATTTTCCCGAAAACTTTTTTTCTCTTTTCTTGAACGTTTTGGTACTTTTTCTGAGCATAGAAAGTCTTACATGGCTGAAATATCATGATCATAACCCTACGAGGGTTCTCACTGTCTAAATGTCTCATTTCATTTCAACCCTCACGTCGTCGGCGAGGTATTAAACACGTTCTCAAAGCATTAGATCCCCGTACTCTCGTTTATAACATTGTTATTAAGTTGCGGTGAGGTATTACACAAGTTTAGAGCCTAATGAAACGGAGATTTAGTTGAAAAAAGCTGTATGTTCTGTAGTTTTTTTAGGGTTAGTTTCGGGGGATAAACTTGGTCACCTATTTCGACCAAAGACAAGGATTGCAAGGGGGCTGTTAGCACGACTTTTTTATATTTAAGCAACAAAAGTTCGACCACATTGTGGTATTTATCTAATTATTATAAGTTACGGGTAGACCGCATATAAACAGTTGATTCGTTGACTTGGTCTCATTGAGTGCGCTCCCGAAAATATTCGTTAAACACTACTGGCGACGAGTAAAACTAAGCAAAATTACCACTAATAGACTTAGTGTAGTGTAGTGTACTGTTTTTGTGAAGTGTGTGTGTTTTGTGTCGTTCGGAAAAACAGAATAATTCGATTTATTTATAGCAAAAAATGGTTGGCATACGACGTGTGGAACAGTTTATGGCGCTCAACGAAATTATTATTATTAGTATTTAATTTATTTCTAAAACACTTAACCTATTACGTTTTGGTTTTAGCCTCATAACGAAAACCTCTCACGGTTTATCTGTGTGCGGCGAGCCGTTCAAATAAATTTTACAAAAAAGTTACTTACATACTACAATGATACAATAATTTTAAAGTGATGATAATAATGTGTAATTTATTTTTGTATTAATACATACATACATTATGAGAAAGTTTGTGTAAGGAAACGTTTTGATTTGTACTTATAACTTTTCGGATTCACTTTGTATATCGTTTGTAAGTCTTCTTTCTGGCAGTTTATTAAAGAAACGAGGTACCAAGTATTCTGCAACCGTCATCCCGTACACATTATTGAAATTTGGTAGGTCTTGTTTTTTTGGTTAGCAGCTCATTGAGTTCCGCAAGAGTACAAAATTCAACTTCATAAATCAAACCAATATTACGAGTGGATAGTTTATTAGTCATGTTAGTGGGTGAAGCTACTTATGATCTGATGTGTGATCTTTTTACGCCAGACGACCCGGAAACCAAGAGTTTTCAGGAACATAATTGGTGACCTATTGATATGGTATTCATTTTTGAAGTGAAAATTTATTTAGGTGCGTAAAGGAAAAGTTATGGGTTCGCGTCACCGACATGCCCACGCTGACATGCTGTAGTAACAGTAAGTGAAGTTAAATTGTAGTCGCGTTGAGCGATAGGTTTTCACTTCTCTCGGCATTCCCCATCACTATCTTTTTTTTTTAAGAACCCTCTTACGAAATTAAATGGTTTTATTTTCTGTAAGCAGGTTTGTACAAACACTTTTACACGTCAATCATATTTAGAAAAAAAAACTGGATGAGCTCGGCGTTTCCTATATAACTACTCTGAGAAGAAAGGCCGAAACACACTCAGAGGTCACAGTGTCTTTTAAAGTCCAGACATAATCTTGGTCAGATCGTGTGACGACCATGTAGATTGGTGTCTGAAATGGTATTTTGAGGAAAGAACCACACAGATTGAGTGGACCTATCCAGTCAGTGCAGGCATTTGTCATTAATCGTGCAGCTTAACTTAGAACTTAAGGAGCTCAACGATTCGACGAACAATACCAAAGAAAGGACATTTGGGTAGGCTGCTTAAATGACTCAAACAGCCAGACCAAGATTAAAACTAACTGAGAGAAAAAATAAAAACAATAATCCACATAGTCTTCACATTCACAATAATTTAAAAAATGTAATACTTTAACAAGTAAATATTCATGTCATTTATATAAAAAAATAGGCAGTCACGTCCCCACGTGTGGTATTATAAGTTGCGGGTAGCCAAAAACAGTTCGTTCGTTGTTTTGGTGTTTCATTGAGTGCGCTCCCGATAATATTCGTTAAAGAAATTCAATTCTATAAATTCGATACATCATCATCATCATCATTTCAGCCGAAAAACGTCCACCGCTGGACATAGGCCTCCCCCAAGCACCGCCACTTCGACCGGTTTTGTGCTTCCCGCATCCAGCGGATTCCTGCGGCCTTCACAAGGTCATCGGTGCACCTTATAGGAGGCTTTCCAACGCTACGTCTTCCGGTACGCTGTCGCCATTCCAGAACCTTTCGGCCCCATCGGCCATCTGTTCTGCGGGCAATGTGCCCTGCCCACTACCACTTAAGTTTGGCAATTCTTCGGGCTATGTCAGTAACCTTGGTTCGTCTGCAGATCTCTTCATTTCTGATTCGATCACGTAGGGAAACTCGGTACATTATTCGGCAAAAATTCGGTACATTATTATACAATTACCTACATACATAAAACATCTATTTCATGCTAATAGAATCTCTTTCAAAGCAAACTTCACCCTTATACCGAATAGTTAGGAAATGTTCCAAATTGTTTCGCCGTATCTCATCAGTTGCGAAGATAACAGTCCAGATTTACAGCGTACTTAACGTGGCAAATGTATAGGATTAACATTACAAATTAGACCTGTTCTGGAGCCTTTGTGAATCCTTTTTAACTGTAGATATATTGAAACTGTGATGGCATCTGTTTTATGCGACTGAGTTATGAGGGGATTATTTAGGGAAATAAAGGGTGGAAAAGGGTTAACAGTTGTAGATTATAGAGGAAACATTATTTTCAATCATCATTCTCCTGGCCTTATCCCGTGCTATTTTATCACCAGAGACTTCCAATAGGTTTCCTCTAGTCAATAAGTGTAGTAGTAGTGTTGTAGTGTTCTGTATTTTTTTTTTAATCAAAATTTTAGGCTCAGTTGTTTCGGAGATATTTTCTTAAACAACTTAAAAAAATATTTATCGTAAATTTATAACAAGCGAGAGTCCTCCACAACAAGCTCTTTCATGTGATATGTCACACGGTACAGTTTGCAAAACTTTTATTTTTAATTTTCTAATTGGCCCCCTAAAGTGATGCTCATATTCAAAATTCATTTATTTACGTTACACGTCCGTGTTTGGGTCACAGAAATTCATATGTGTACCAAATTTCAACTTAATCAGTCTAGTAAATCGGGAGAAAATCAGCTGTGACAGACGGACGGACAGACAGACACACGAGTGATCCTATAAGGGTTCCATTTTTTCGTTTTGAGGTACGGAACCCTAAAAAGTAAATCAAAAAATCCAAAATCCCGCCTGCGTAAAAAGGAACTTTAAAAAAGATGGAAACAAGATTTCTACGTGAGGATACCTACTGAACGTTTCTGAAACTGGCCACTTACAATAAAAAAATTAAAAAACCAAGTGCGAGTCGGACACGCGCACAAACGGTTCCATACCATTATCTATAAAAACGCCAAAAAAAGTCATGTCTGTTGTATGGGAGCCCCCTTAAATATTTATTTTATTCTGTTTTTAGTTATTTGTTATAGCGGCAACAGAAATTTCAACTGTCTAACTATCTCGGTTCATGAGATACAGCCTGGTGACAGACGGACAGACATACAGACAGACGGACAGCGGAGTCTTAGTAATAGGGTCCCGTTTTACCCTTTGGGTACGGAACCCTAAAAAGCAATTACGGAATTCGAAAATGGAACTCTCTGGTAGCATGTTACTTTTTAATTTGCAAGACTTAATTTTGCTTTTTCATTGTGGCGTCCTTTAGAAAATTGTGTGTCGTTATTACAATGAATTTAACTCTCCTTTTACGTTTTCTTTGTGGCTTGAGTCAACAAGAGAGTTGCCAGAGACTTCAATTGGCATTTGGTGATGAAGCCTCATGTCGCATCTCTGTGTATTCGTGGTTTGGTGAATTTAGACGTGGACGTGATCATCTCCATGACGATATACGTGAAGGCCGGCCGGCGACGGCAGTTACAGAATCCAATATTGATACCGTACGACAACTGATTCAAACTCTTAAAATAATTACTTGTCCGCAAATTTGCACTTTATTAGCCATTGGAATGAGCCAAGTGCAAAACATTTTGCATGTGCATGCATGAAGGTTCAGAAGCTTTGCGCGAACGACTGCGTGTCGAGTGGTGCCGAAAACCGATAAAAAAACGGGTAAAATCTAGTATCGTGTGGCAGGAGAAGGGGGGTGGAGGTGGGGGGGGAGGTTGGGGGTGTTGCCTCTTGCACCATTCCCATGAAAAGGTAACGCACCGTTCTTGAGAAAAACAAATTATTATAACCTAACCTCAAAACTCTTAGTTGCATAAAAATCCGTAATATGAGCCCAGCTTCGCGGGGGAGATTGGGGCGGGGGGGGGTGCCCCCTGCCCCCTGACACCACTCCCATGAAAAGGTAACGCACCGTTCTTGAGAAAAACTAATTATTGTAACCTAACCTAAAAACACTTAAAGTCGATTAAAAGGTGTAGTATGAGGCCCGCTTCGCGGGCCTCTAGGATTTAAAAAAAAATAACCTCGAAGGGTATGGTGGAGTCGGAGTTCGCTCGCTCCGCTCGCTCACTAGACCCCGCCATCCCCTTCGAACCTAACCTGTCCGAGTCGGGGTGCCCCAAGTCCCGAGCTCGCTTCGCTCGCTCTTGCATCCTAAGTTCACCTAGTAACAGTAGTAACATTGCCTTTTGTACACACATACGATCAGTGGAAATACAAACAGAGTGAAAAAATTCACACAACTCGAGGAGAAACGGAACGATCGAAAACTAATGACAGTGACACATGACGCAAATCGCATACCTGGGCCTCAAGTCTGCTATTACAATAGTGTCATAATGGTCTATCATTAAATTTATAATTGTATATTTTGACAAGTTTGGTAATCTACTATAATGGAGTCATTAATGAGGATCAGAACAGACCATTCTGACACTATTGTAATAGCAGACTTGAGGCCCTGTTTTATTGTTTACGTTCCGTGTTATCGATTTTGCCTGACATTTTATACCACGGACTGACTACAAATACTGATACTGGATACTGACTACAGATACTGGGGCAGATTTGGTTGTCAATCGCCCATTTTAATCGTTTCGTTTTCGCTTCTTATCGGATTTGAGGTTGGAAACATTTTTTATTAATTTTTCGAAAAATATGCATTACCTTGTAATAAGAGTGGTAGCGTTATAATCGGGGACCCAACCCCTACCAACTTTAGCCCCTTTTACCCCCAACTCCTGCCAAACGATACTAGATCCAACCCAAAAAACGTTTAATGGAGGACAGTCATTGGCTGTCTATTACATTGTGACAGGTGACGAAACTTGGGTATACTACATTGAGCCGGTAAGAAAAAAACAGTCGGCAGAATGGGTCCTTCCTTTTAAAGACTTGCCGAAGAAAAGTCGAAACATTGGTAAAAAAATGGTTGGTTATTTTTTCGGAAAATCAGGATATTACACAACAGTGGCGCTTGAATATCAAAGAATAGTGACTGCAGATTGGTACGTCAACACTTGCTTGCCCAGAGTGTTAGAAAAAAATCGTGAAACGCGTCCTCGAAGGAATGCCGTCCTTCGCCACGATAACGCGTCCTCACATTCCGCTAAGATAAAGGAAGTGTACTTGAAAGCTTCAAATGTAGAACTGATGACGCATCCGCCATACAGCCCATACCTTGCTACTTCTTTTTATTTCCTAAAATTAAAGACAAACTTAGAGGCACACGTTTCACGAGCGTAGAACGCATTCAACGCCGATTCGGGGAATCGGCGGTGAATGCGTTCTACGAAGCCATTGAAGAGGTCCTGAAGGAAGGAAGACTACTTTTTACAATGGTTCCCGCGAATGCAAAAATGTATAAATTGTGAGAGCATATACTTTGAAAAACAATAAATGTCTCATAACTTCATAAGTCTAATATCTGGTTTTATTTATCAGAAGATCGGTACCATCTTATAATCGTAACTAAAAAGTATAAAAAAGGAGTTCACACAGTCGGAGGCATCTTCATAAATTTAACAATAAAAACTCATTGCCTCTGACTGCATGAGATTGTATCAAAATCAAAAGTCATTAATTCAAACTAGGCTGAGGATCAGCACTTTTCGAACGTCAAAGTTACATAAGACAGTCCCCCAAAAACGCCCGCCCTTCACCACTTCCTAGTGCTTTAGCTGGGAAGAAGAAGTGGCGCGACAAACTGCCCAGCAGCACATCTGTCTGTTTAGTTATATAAACTTGATTATATACAGTATTAAGTTATATTTGGATCTTACTGAAAGTTTCTGGATTAAATCGGTAAAAAATCTTATAATCGGGTGATAACGGCCTCTTACTCACTCATTCCAAATTTCGTGAGAGTTTTTTTTATGATTTCTTGCTCCAAATTACATTTAAACATAATTTATATATGTTTTATAATCGCCTTTCAAAATCCTTCATTTTGATACCACACTCGGATAGATATGGGAGTTTTTTAACATACATTTTGGCGCCAATGATCCGCCATTTTGATTTTTCGTTTTAATATAACCGGTGACATTCACGCAGTAAAAACTAATCGACACATCATTCATCAAAATCGGTTCAGCCATTAAGTAGTTACGAGGGAACATTGGGGAACATACGTAACATACAGGTCAGACACAACCTTTCTTTTTTGGCTTCGCCGCAGTCGTGTATATACCACCGTACCGCTCTAAATTCTCTGCAAGCTGGTCAATTCCAAAGACAAAAACATTGCAATACCTACTACATAACATTGTTAAATCGTCTACGTGGTGCTTCAGAACCATTTCTCACAATTAACTGCCCCATTTTAGAGAAGCGGCGGAAAAATAAAAGAGCCATTAATTGCTTCACGTCTTTCAGAAAGTTTCTTTGAAGACAGTAAAGCATAATCCGTTTCGTTTTTATACTGTGCGAGAAAGATATTTTAGTTTTGAACACGGAGTATGGAAGAAATGGAACGTTAACGCAACAGACAGAGATATTAAAAGATTATCGTAATGTTTTCTCATTCACTAGATAATTTCTGTGGTGTTAAGGTAAAAGAGGATGAGTCATAAATTTTGAAAAATTAGTTATTTACATTATTCGATACTAAACATTAATATCTATTTAGGTAAAAAGGAAATGAGTCAGTATTCGTGATACAATTTCTTATAACTTCAAATTGCAAATCGAGTCTATTCAGAAACTTCAAAATACAAAAAAAGTAAAAAGAGTTAAGTTTACTCATCTCATGATTTCGTACATAATATATTTTTATTGTGACATGCATAATGAGATAAGTCGACTCGTCGGCTCGTCCCTAAATGCGAATCACTGTATTCCGTCACATGCATTTCGCGCGCCAAGTTGACCTGTTTTGACCTGCGTAAAAAAAAAACATAATTTTGTGTTTCTAGTGTTTAAAGAGTGTTGAAATTCCTAGAAATGATCAGGATAAACTCATTTATTTACATAACCAAATTACAAGATGATTATTAACATTAACTAAATTAAATTAAAACTAAGGATTAATAAGATAATGTCACTGGCTCTAAATGAAAATCCTACTAAACGTTAGTATGATTGTATTATTACAACTTTTATTTTAATAATTTGTTCAGTTCTGAAAGTATTTTTTGATGAATTATGGACATTGGGTGATTATAACAAACGTTCGGCGTCTTTGTCATCGTTAATTTTAAATATATAAAAAAAAAGACCCAGCGCATACGTAATACATCAGGCGAACCTAAATCAAGGAGTACGAATCATATTTACAACTTAAAAGTAAATGGCACTATGATTAAAGTTGTTGCAAGGTTTGTTTTTTGAAAACGTTTGGAGTTTCTAAGAAATGTATTGAAGTGGTAATAAAGTAAAAATCTGTTAGAGTATCAGGAATATCAAGCCCTGACAAACGTGGATCACATAAGACTCCTAATAAAATAGGGGATGAAGCAATGAAGATTATTAAAAAAAAAAAAACATAAATTCGTATCCATACGAATCGCATTAAGTACTATAGCCGAAGTCATAGTAACAAAACATGTAAATGCAGTAACATTTTATTCCGATACGTGTGTCGGACAAAATAAAAATAGCCACGTTGCTGCCATGTTTTTATGTATAAGCAAACTGAGACCAGATTTGCTTATAGATCATAAGTTTTTAGTACCCGGGCATACGCACATAAAGTGCGATTCTGTCCACGCCCAAATCGAACGAATGAAAAAAAGAAGAACTTACATGGCTTGTAAGAGATGTAAGTTATCATGTACCCAGAGATTGGTATAATCTGGTAAGAATAACAAGTACAAACATTTCCGTCATAGTAATGACAAACGATATGTGTTTGAACTTCGCAAAATTGTGTAAAGGGCCATTGCATTGCAGCTACGAAAAGTAGATTCATCTGGTGAGAAATTCATATTGCATGATGTGAAATGGTGAATATGAACTAAGTGTAACTAATTAAAAACATAAAATGAGACAGCTCAACTTATTTTAAGGACATTTCTTACTGTTGAAGGGGAATTAATGTTTAAATCTGGAGAAATGTTATGAGCGGCAAGTGCCCATAACTTAGGAAAAAAAGAAAGACTTATTAGTATTCTTCACTTTGTTATAATAGTTGCCATGACTTCTACAACAGATTACAAAAAAGTACAGACACAAGTGACATAGATACCGATATTGAAGAGCTCAAAGATTTTTAAGTTATATTATTATTATTATTGACTACTATCTCACCTGATGGTAAGCGATGATGTTCTAGCCAGTTGAGACAGTTTTTATTGAGTTATCTAACTACTGGTTAGTTAGATAACTCAATAAAAACTGTCCCAACTGGCTAGTTAAAGTGTCCCAATTAATGTAAATTTTTACTCAACTTATTATTTCCAAATTATATATTAAAAATAAAAACATTAAAAAAACTATGAATAATAAACAAAACAAAAATAATCCTAATTATTGAAAGGAGACGAGTCAATAATATAAATGTAATATATTTTTTCTTGTTAAGGAAAAACGAGACATGTCAATTATTTTAATTACTAATAAATAAATATATGTTTTTAATTACTATAAACAAGAGGCAAAAGTGTTAGAAAAAAATAATAACAAATTTGAAGTATGTATCTTTTATATTCTTGATTAAAATACATTCATCTTTTGAAAGCTAAGAGCGTTTTCTTTATTCGTCCCGGGTGAAAAGTTGTGTTTTTTGACTTATCTCCTTTTACTTTGACACCACAGATTTTACAGTAGGTATAATTGTCCTCAGCTAGTGCAAGGTTCAAGATTATACAACTCATTCCGATCTCCTGACACCAGAGCTTATCACGCAGCGAGTTTGGTAATCAAACTACAATAATTAGCGTAGTTGCATGCTGTCTATGGTAGTCATGCCTAATCCTGCAGTGATTTGCTCGAGTGATAGACAGGTACTACTCTGTAACCGATTGACCGACGGACAGGCGTGCCGCGAAGTGCGGCTGCGCCGTGTTAAGGCGGATCCATACCTGCGCACGTGTACGGACAGCGCGTTTCACGTGCATCTTAGTTACGTAGTATGGACTCGTTGGAACATGGTTGCAAGCGGTTAGCAAGTGGTTCGCATGCAAGTTGTTAAATTCACGTCGTGCACATGTTTTGATTTCGCGAAGTATTTGCGAACGCGGCCATACGATGATTGTGAATCAATCCACACCAATGAATGCTCGCGAGCTGCGCGTAAGCTGTACGTGACATGCACGTACGTATCGAGGTGATCCGGCAGAGAACTAAAGTTGTCGACATAGCTCACAAAATAAGCAACCGAACGCGAATCGGAAAACTTAAGGTAGGACGCCCTCAGGCTAGGTGGAGCGACGATCTTTGGGTGGCTGGTTATAGCAATTGGATGACAGTTGCCGAAAACGGGCTAAATGGAGAGGCATTTGGAGAGGCCTATGTCCAGCAGTGAACTGCTGTAGGCTGGTGATGATGAACGCTCGCAGCGTATGACGCCTCCGCAGCCGTTTGAGGCTCGTAGTGGCCACGGTTCGTGAGCGTGCATGGCACGCATGTGTAGATCCCGCCTTAATAATATTTACTTGTGAGTTAGCATTTAATATTTCATGGGTTTGAAGTGCAAGCTTTCACGTGCTAGGTGTATGTCCATATTTATATCTTTGGTATGTCCATTACTAGCTAAAAGCACTCATTTTGTTTTAGCCTGTCCACGTTGTATCTTACAGTTTAGTGAAGTATTGAAGTCTTATTGGTATGAAGAAATATAATGAATCCTACAGTAACAGTTATTGTTTATTTGAGCCGGCATGGGTTAACAACTTCAATAGAGACAATTGAGGGGCTTGTGGCTAAGTAATAACAGCTGCACGGGTCGATCGATCAGGTTAAGCTACGCTTGCCGCGGTTGGTCCGTGAATGGGTGACCATCTTTACATACCAAGACCCCTCCGTGCCTCGGAAACACGTTAAGCCGTTGGTCCCGGCTATCATTTGTAGATCTTTGTTACGGGTCGTCAGAAGCTCGAAAGTCTGAAAACCAGTCTTACCAAGGGGTATCGTGTTACCCAGTAACTGGGTTGTGGAGGTCAGATAGGCAGTCGCTCCAAGTAAAATACTGGTATACAGCTGTATCCGGTAAGACTGGAAGCCGACCCCAACATAGTTGCGAAAAGGCTAGGCAGATGATGATGATAGGATAACAACTTCCTAGTTTCAGTTTTATAGCAAATGCGTCATCCTCTAGGATACGTGACTGACTTCAAATCGAAGATAGAAACCGGGGGTGGTTTGTTTTAATGGCTGAATGGTTTCGAGGTTCATTGTGCCATTTTAAATTTTGATTTTGATGCCAATATTTTTGTCAGGGCCCTCAAAAAACATGATAACGACAGCTATGACGAACAATTTGCAAATTTTCAGTGGCACCATCTTGAATTTTGATGTTGGCCCCATTATCGTTGTCAGCGCCCTTGAAAATCATAAAAAAGTCAAATTTTAGGTGGTGCCACGTTAAATTTTCATTTTGACTGTCTTATTGCGCAAGTGTCCTTCGCGCAAATGTCCAATAGCACAAAAGTCCATTCGCGCAAAAGTACATTCGCAGAAATGTTTTTTCCCGCAAGTGTCTTTCGCACAAGTGGATTAGCGCAAGTGTTTCGTGGAAATGTTTCAGTTGGTCCGAAATTTTCCAATTTTCTTGCTGACTGTACATTTTTTCAAAATATGTGTATGCAGATCAAAATTTCTCAAAATTTTAGTAAAAAAGGTACATAAGGGTCACCGAGGCCCCCGCAACACAGGCAAAAGGAAGGAATACGGGTGGGTTTTAGTCAGTAAGAGTCTGACACACCCTCCCGCTCCGCCCAGAGCGGGAGAAGTTATTTGATGATTTCCCACACTCAAAAAAAAAAAAAAAAGACCTCGTAGCAATTACTTGTTTTCAAAAATATTCAATGTACAGTTTCGACTTCGCTACGATTTCATTATACTCGTAAGTATTATTTATTTTTATTATGCCATGATTGACTGCTTAGCTCCATAAAGGTATAGTATGATGATACTCATTTAAAAGGCTAAATCTGTAACTATCTGCAACATTCTAACATTTTGGCTCGTCTTTTTACAATTTGCGGTAAACTATAGAAAAATACGAACATAATGCAACATTGCTCATCCCAAATAGCGTGATAATTTCTAGTCAACAGACTAACCAGACCCATAGGGAATATTTATGCAAAATATGGACAGAGTTTATTTGGTAGTATTTGCGTAATACTGAAACATACTGGATATTCAGACAATCAGACAAAATTCTAAAAACTGTATTTTCGCCAGTATAAGCGTTCCCAGACCTCATAGCAATTGTTTTCTTTTTTTCAAAAATATTCAATGTATCGTTTTGACTTCGCTTCGACTTTATTATTTGTATACATTATAAGTATTGTCAAAGTTCAATATTACCCACGATTTTGAAACGCATCATCGTTATCTGCCTGCCTTTTCCCAACTATGTTGGGGTCTGCTTCCAGTTAACCGGCAGCTGAACACCAGTATTTTACATGGAGCGACTGCCTATCTGACCTCCACAACCCACTGGGCAACACGATACCCCTTGGTAAGACTGGTTGTCAGACTTTCGGGCTTCTGACGACCCGTAACGACTGTCAAAGATCTACAAATGACAGCCAACGCTTAACGTGCTTTCCGAGGCACGAAGGGGTCTTGGTATGTAAAGATGGTCACCCATCCACGGACCAACCGCGGCAAGCGTAGCTTAACCTGATCGATCGACCCGTGCGGCTGTTATTACTTAGCTACAATCCCCTTAAACGCATATGTTTGGATTTAATTCGCAGTAAGTTTTACTGCTTCAACTAATGCACTCTATTAAATTAACTATCAAAGTTTGACTGCAGCATATAAGCATTTTGTCATGTCCCTATCTTCCCTCGTACCGACACGAGAAATATAGGAGTTGCCCATGTGGGAATAGGGGCTAAGGTCAGACGAAAAGAACTCAGAATATCACTAACTTTAATTTATTATCGTAAATAAACTAGTATATAAAAACATAAAATAATATCATAAATGAAAATTCCGTCTTTACGTCTTTCCCTCCGTCATCGTTCAAAACTCCCTGTCATTCTACCTTTTAAAATATTTTCCACGTCATCCCAAGCATACGTCGTCTTGAAGCAAACGTCATGTGTCTGACCTTAGCATTCGGCTCTTTCACGCAGTCATGCATTCATCAACGTTCCATTCCTGCACTCATATGCATGAGCATATGAGTGGCTCATCTTTTGAACCTAGGCATGAGCCTTGATTCAAAAGATGAGCCAGTCAGCAAAATATGATACATACGTTAACTGTCATGGTGGCCCCATGCATGCATGCTAGCGGAGCGCAACGGATGCGTAAACGTTTCTTGCTACCCTGATCTAAAAGTTGGTGGAACTAGGCTTAATAGGCTTTTTATGTGTCCGCAATTTACCCACGAATGACGTCAACTTAACACTTCCCCCCTTGCCCCCCTTTCTCGTTATTTTTTTAAGGTGTATCACATAAGATACACTGGTCCAGGAATAAAACCCTGGGACAAAAACATTATGGTGTATATCAGAATATACACATGCCGCTGAGTGTGTTAAGCTGCGTTTCCGAAGACTGCAGTAGCCGCCATATAGCGTCCGCAATTTACCCACGAATGACGTCACTGAAACGTTATTTATGCAAGTAACATGATGCGTTTTCCTAGAGAGCGCTTTTTAACACCGTAATGTCAAACCCCGCTGCTATCAATTTCATGACGGCTGTCACTGCAGCCATTATTAGTTGTTTATCTTCTTACATAGTAGTAAGAAAATTATGGTAGATCATTACAGAAAAAACCCAATGCGATAAATGCACCTATCCTAACTAATCAATACTAACATCAGTCTATTTATAACAAATTACGAACAATGAATTCCTTGTGAATTCACTCAGAGAACAACAGCATAAGTCCATCTCAATCGCTATGAGGGTGAGGTATGTGGCGGCCTCCGCGGTCGTAGGAGCTCTAGGTAGCTCTTCGAACCTGCACCTAGAGCTCCTACGACGTCTAGAGTCTTCAAATATTCCCGTTTCAACTACTAAATCCCTTAACTCATCACCTTCTGTTGCTGAGTCTTTGCTTATGGAAAATGTTAATGTCTGCGATACGAATTTCATTTTGAACATATTACCTGTAGAGATACGTATAATTAAAACCTTTCACACTTTAAATGTAAAAAAGACTGCAGATCTGTAGGGTAATTCTGTAGAAGGTGCTAAGTCTATTATTGACATTGTAGCACCTCTTTAGCTGTGGGGAGTTTCCTGACCTTATGAAAAATAGTAAAATAATACCTTTGTTTAAATCAGGCAGTACATCAGACCCCACCAATTATAGACCTATCTCAGTACTACATACCTTTAGTAAAATTTTTGAAAAATTAATTTTAGACCAATTGCAAAGATTTTTTAATAAACATAAATTACTGCATAACAAACAGTTCGGGTTTAAAAGGGGTCGTTCGACTACAGATCTGTTTTGAACTTTTGGGACATATTTATAATGCATGGGAAAATAAATGCGATGCCTTGGGCATATTTTGTGATTTGTTCAAGGCATTCGATTGCGTTCTTTATGATACGTTAATCAGGAGACTTCGCCACTACGGGATCCGCAACACCGCTCTGGATCTTCTTAATTCATACTTAAGTAATTGTATTTAAAGCGTTGACATTAATGGGAAAAGATCTCTCGGATCTATAGTAACAATTGGAGTCCCACAGGGCTCAATTCTTGGTCCTTTCTTGTTTCTTATTTATATTAATGACTTGCCGTACCTCATAATATATAATCATGATTTAGTGTAGTTTGCGGATGACACTTCACGTTTGTTTAAACTTAAACGTCAGCAGTTGGTTACTAGCGATATTAATAGCGCGATCTCAAAAGTAGTTTACTGGTTCAATGTTAATAATTTACTTCTTAATGAAAAAAAAAACCAAATGTAGTAAGTAAGTTTACGCTACCTCACGTTAGGCAGGTGAATACGAATGTGTTGATAAAGGGCGAAGAATTGAATCCTGAAGATAGCACAGTATTTTTGGGCTTTACTTTGGATGCTAAGCTTCAGTGGGGCCCACATATAGATAAATTGTCAAAAAGGCTAAGTTCTGCAGCATACGCTGTTAGAAAAAATCGTAATTTAACTGACATCGAGACAGCCTGTTTAGTATACTTTAGCTATTTTCATAGTGTAATGTCTTACGGTATTCTGTTGTGGGGAAATACCGCCGACATTCAGACTATCTTTGTTTTGCAGAAAAGAGATGTTCGATCAATTTATAAATTAAGTCGGAGACACTCTCTCAAGAAAAATTTAAGGAGATTAATGTAATGACTGTGCCTTCTCAGTATATTTTTGAAAATCTTTTATATGCCCACAAAAATATAAACTTGTTAAAAAAATACAGTGATATCCATAATAAAAGTACTAGGAACCAACACAAATTTGTTGTACCTACAACAAGGCTAAAGATAAATAGGTGGCTTGTTCAGATGTCAATGTATACGCTTTTATAATAAACTTCCAAGCAACGTTCAAGATCTAAGCCTTAATAAATTCAAATCATTCATTAAATGTAAGTTGTGCCAGAAACCCTTATAAACCGTTAACGATTATATTGAGGACAAAACTGCTTGGGATTGAGCTGCTTCAATTTTTACATACTCAGTGTTGTTTATATATATATATATGACGGAGAAGGTACGTCTCTCTCAGCCATATTTTAACTGCTATGGGCGTACAATGGGAAGTCTTGGTTATTGCACAATAGAAAAACCGTTTGCCGTTTAAATGAAATTATAATTTACGATCAAAAATCACACTAGCTATTCACACACTGTAGGTACACGACACAACTATACGGAACGCGCGACAGTTTCTAAATGTATTCACTCCTTGACCGCCTCCAAGAAACTGCACTTAACTCAGGTCACATATATATTATAAATACTTTGACATTTAATGATTACTTTAAACACTTGTATATTTACTGTGAAGTTTTATATAATTTTTATATTATTATTTTAATAATTGTGAATGTGAGGACTATGTGGATCAATTAGTTTTATTATTAATCTGGCAGTTTCAGTACATTATCAGGCTACCCTGTACCGTCCGTACTTTCCTTGGTATTGTTCGCCGAGTCGTTGAGCTCCTTAAGTTCTGAGTTGTGCTACACGTTTTCTGACAAATGCGTGCACTGACTGGACAGGTCCACTCAAACTGTATGGTTCTTTTCTCAAAAGACCATTTCAGACACCAACCTACATGGTCCTCAAATAATCAGACCAAGATTATTTCCGGATTTATATACATATTGTCATTGATGAATTTTATGTAAATAATGACATGAATATTTACTTGTAAAGTATTATATTGTTTTAATTATTGTGAATGTGAAGAATATGTGGGTCATTGCCGTTTTTTTTTCACTCACTAGTTAGTTAGTTTTAATAGTCTGGCAGTTTAAGTAATTTATTTGGCGTACCCAAATGTTCTTTATTTGGTATTGTTCTTCGTATCGTTGAGCTCCCTAAGTTCTCAGTTGATCTGCACGATTACTGACAAATGTGTGCACTGACTGGACAGGTCCACCCAATCTAAGTGTTTTGTTTTTCTCAAAAGACCATGTCAGTCACCAATCTACATGGCCTTCATATGATCTGACCAAGATTATGTCTGGACTTTAAAAGAGACTGTGGCCTCTGAGTTTGTTTTGGCCTTTCTTGTCAGAGTAGTCAGATAGGAAACGCCGACCTCATCTAGATTTTAAAATATGATTGACGTGCAAAAGTGTTTGTACCTACTTACAGAAATAAAAATCATTTATCATTTATAATGATTATTCAGATATATGATAATTCAGAAAACTATGCAAGAGGGCTCCACAATGATAAAGCTTTAATAAAATTCGTAAAGTACGGTATTGTGTCTCTTGTTCTATTCCAACTGCAATGGGCTGTTCGACAGATTATGTATTCCACTTTTATCATCTGTTTACATACCCGACTACCCATAGCACAGCCAAAAGTTAATCAGAATTTGTGAAATAACAAAAACTTGATGATGTTGTGATGTTTCCCATAAATACTGTTTTCCTGCGTTCTGCATATGATCACAACCAAACATTAAACTGTATCTCACAAGATTAATTCCTAATTCCACAAAAACACACACCTAATACCACTAACGGTTTCTCTAAGGCAATGTAGCGATAGCAAGTACTTACATAAGTCGTTATTTAAGACATTCGGTCAGCACTGCCGCAAACGATGTTTACTTACGGGCTCCAACATGTGGGTAGTAGGGATAAAGGCTCGTTTAGATTTAAGCTGACTTGGACGGATAATAAGATGAACGTGTTTGCGAAAACTAGGTATTCCACCTAAACTTTAGTTTAATGCGCCACTTTACCAACACCCATATTCAAAACTATACTATGACGTCTCACAGTGCACACCAACGCATAGGACCGGCAAATCCGATTCATAAATAATACTCGAGTGATGTGCAACGTACTTATTCTAAATAGTTTGATTTCCCTGTAAATTTTATTTAATTTCATTACTTTCATTTTACAATCGTTCCATTTCATCAATATTACATACATATATTATGCAACAATGAATTGTGGTCTTAATAAATAAATGTGGAAAACGCTGACGATTGTGACACAGTTTATACTAGTATGGTCGTCAACGTAATCTCTTATAAATATGTATTCATTACCATGATTTTGTACATAGACTAAGTGAAATTTGTAATTTTAGGAGTGATAAATAAACTATTATTATTATTATTACTACTAAGCTAAGGGTAAGGACCCTTTACGTAAAGGAGCTAGATAGCTATTTTAAATAACGCTTAGTGTAGCTTATTGTAAAAAAAGGTATGTGTCAAATATTAATGTGGTACATAGAAGTGGTTTTTTCTGTGTGTATTTTATACATTTGTGATATTTTATTTTATTATTAATTTTAATGCGATTGATTACAGCAGCGAAAAAGAGTTTGATAATTATGTCAACGATGTTTTAAACGAACGAAGGACAAAATCTACAAAAAAATAGTACGGGATTTTCAAAAGCCTTTCGATTACTACAGTGAAGATGAATTCAGAAAGTAGTTATAGATTTGCAAAGGATATTGTAATTTTAATATTTGTAATATTTTAATGTGTGTAATTTTAATATTTTTACCATTTGTTGACGATGATCTGATTAAACTTATGAAAAGAGTGAAAGGCCTCTTTTCATAAGTTTAATCCTCTTGTCTGTTTAGTGCCTCTTGTTTATCAGTTATCCCTACGGTTTTGTTATGTCAGTCAACAGGATTTACTTACCTAGGTAAAACCTACTGACTTACATAAAAGAGTAGGCACCTAACTATATTGTTTTGATACTTACTTGAAAACTCTCAGAAGAATACTAAAGATTACTTAGGTAGAGTAGGTACTCTACCTAAGTAATCTTTAGTATTCTAGAGAGTTTAGTTTCTGAGAATATTTTTTTAAATGAATTCACACGTTCTCCAAAGATTACATTGGTAGTTTACCTACTCTACCAAAGTAATCTTTGGCGATCGTGTGAATTCATTTAAAAAAACATAGCCACTGTACTTAACTAGGCACTCATAAAAAAATACTATGTACTTGAATTACCACATTTGAGAGTTCGCATTTCACAACTGACAACACGTTTATACGTTATATGGCTCTTCTAAGAAGCCGTAGCTTCAGCACGTACTTTGGCTAAGCGTTATTCCTGTCAGTGTCGCAACTGTCAAACTACAAGTCCTATATAGAAACAGGAAAATGTCAAAGTCAAAGCACAAGCTAAATAACGTTTATAGATCCATACTTACCTGTTTAACACTGGCTATGCCACCAGGTAACACTTAATTACTGGACCACTGAGTAACATTAACTACAATCAAGACAGCCCCTTAATGGGATGTACCCTTTTTTGTTTTGGGTGGGAAATAATCAAATAATTTCTCCCGCTCTGGGTGGAGCGAGAGGGTGTGTCAGACTCTTACTGACTAAAACCCACCCGTATTCCTTCCATTGCCTGTGTTGCCAGGGGCCTCGGTAACCTTTTAGTACCTTCCCGTGACCCCGGTAGGCATCGGCTCTACTGGACCCCTACACTTGTGCTGACGACATCTCTTTGAGGCGCGCTTAGAATACAACGCACCGTCGACCCAGGCCTGGTCCTTACCGGACGGTGAGCTACCCATTGCTCACCGTCCGCAAGCCCGCGCCTACGGTGGCCGGAAATCCGCCCGGGATTCCCGACGCCCAGGACGTCTTCTGCGGGGTCTAGGCGTGAGAGGCGCGAAATTTGCCTTTCCCGCCTCCTCAGGCGGGACGGTTGAGGGAAAGGCAAATTTGCGAAGGAGGCTTCGCGAGCATTACTGCTTCGCAGAAGGAGGTGACGGCTGCCCATGCTCTCTCGCTCCGTACCATGGCCTGAACCAGGGCCGGATACGAGAGATCTCTGCCGCCGATCGCCTCCACGAGGACACGGCGGTGCTCTGCCCAAGCCGGGCAGACCTCCACCGGTTTACTAATGATAAGCATAAAATATATTGTCATAATTTACATTGGCATAACAAAATTCAGCATAATGATCATTAAATAATTTCATTGTCCTCTCTATTTTTTTGTTAGGTCTATATGTTACTTGCGCGTCGTTACTGCGCCATCTATTAGAATACTCGGGCGTCACCTCGCTATGCCGTTAGTTATATGGAGATGGCGTTCACGTCGATTGTGTAAATGTGTGCGTGCGTTTTTCAAGGACACTTAGGTCTTGTAGTCCTCTTAAAAAGTAAAACCCTACTCAAAACTGCTTCTTTCCAGGGAGAGAAAAAAAAACAGAAATATTTAATTAGGTAGGTTGTGTAAGTCCCTACCTAATTGACCGAGCGAGCAAAGCGAGCGAAGCGTCTGGCAAAATTTGCTTTCCTCTGTCAATTTGTTGGTACTCCTTTACATGTCGTATTTTACAACCGATCTGGACGAAACTTAGTATAAAGGTTTCACTACTTTAAAGACTTTTTTTGTCGTTGGGGATTTTTGATTGGAGGGGTATTTCCTCCAAAAAGGGTCAAAAAGGCGGTACTATATGGGTCAGGACCAAATTTTTGACGTGTTGCACAACGGAAATTGTGTCACACTGGAAAATAAATGCAGCGCAATATAATTATTAGGGTTGAGTGAATATTTTAGGCAGGTGTAATCAAATTAATTACACTTGCCTTAAATATTCCGAAGATTTACACACACCCTAATAATTATATTGCGCGCATTTATTTTCCAGTGTGACACATTTCCGTTGTGATTTCCGTTGTGCAACACATCAAAAATTTGGTCCTGACCCATATATCTCCGCCTTAAGAGCTGCGATTTCATTGATTCTTTTTTATTTGTAGTAGTAGTAAGTTTAAGTTGGTCTCACAGAAATATGGTGATGATCTGATGAGGATCAACGGCGTGATGAGCAGAATAGCTCCGAAAAATGCTGTAAATTGTCACTTTTAGAGTGCGACGAGTGACATCGGCTGATATATTAATTGTTGCAAAAAGTCTGTGCTCGCGAAGTCTACTGTTTGCAGAACAACTAAAATGAGACTACGAAAAATGTTAAATGTTGCACACTATACAACAACCAACTTTACAACACTATCATTGCCAATGTACTCAAACATAAAGTCAAAATTAAAATGATTTTCCACTAATTTACTCCTGAAAACATTGTAGGAGTACTTGAATTAATTGCTTTCAGTGTTTATCCGTTGGAGAGCCAACTGCGTAATTACGCTTATAAATCTATGTAGGCAAAACTTTGGAAGCCAATTTATTATTTTACGTATGTTACTTATTGAGAAAAAGTTTAAATAAAAGGTTTTGTGGTTACAATGGAACACACATGAAAACAACAAAATGAAAAACACATAAACTTGCAATTCTATATGAGAAAAAAACGGCCAAGTGCGTGTCGAACCACGCACAATGAAGGGTTTCGTAGTTGGGATGACCTTATCCCAAAAACAAACTTCAACCCCACATTACGTGCAAAAGAGATACCCAAATTTTTTTTTTTCAAGGTTTTATTTTAACACATTGTCGGCGTGATTCATATGTACATCTATGCCAAATTACAGTTTTCTAGTAATAAGCGTCTCTGAGCTACAGCGGAGACAGACAGATAGACAGACAGACAGTCAGACAGACAGACGGACATGGTGAAACTAAAAGGGTTCCTTGTTTACTACGGAACCCCAGAAACATTTCCACAACCAACTTTGCAGACAAACATTGTTACTGCCTGCCCAACTCGTTTAAAACACAATCTGCCCAAAAAGAAATATGATCATTCAACGAGAACTTATTCATCATTAATATCATTGCAATTTTATAATACCATCTATGGAACTGGTTGAAATCCGAGACGATCGTGCAGTTTACTAAATGATACATTATCATGGAGCTTACAGATACAAAACCTAAATCCGCTGCAAGTAATCCCACAACACTACACAGAATTAAATGTCCTTTGTATAAGATCTTAGGATTTGGTGCAGCGAGGCTTGAACAAGCATTCGTGAAGTAAACCACTTTAGTTCTAAATGCTCTTCACCTGTTTATTTCCTTTAGACATGTACTGCGTTTACGAGTTTTCTATGATATAACATGCTGTAGTGCATCCTGTGTTATCTGTGTGTGGAGCAAGTTGCTGTAGTCGCATGTATGTTTTGCTAAACACCTTGTTCTTTATTGAAGCGAACTATGAAGTAATTGCTGTTTGAACAAACAAAGTTTGACAAAATATTTTGTGTTAAACTTTGAGACTTTTGTTGCTGGAGCGAGACACTTGTCGCGGCCCCTAGAAGCTCAACGTGGAAACATTTTTGCTCTTTTCTTTTACAAATTTTCTTTCGGACAATAAGGAACTATACCTTTTTTTTTTTTTTCGGAGCGGGAGAGTGTGTCAGACTCTTACTGACTAAAACCCACCCGTATTCCTTCCGTTGCCTGTATTGCGGGGGCCTCGGTGACCCATTAGTACCTTCCCGCGACCCCGGCAGGCATCGGCCCTAGTAGACCCCTACATTTGTGCTGACGACATCTCTTTGAGGCACACGTGGAATACAACGCACCGTCGACCCGGGCCTGGTCCTTACCGGACGGTGAGCTACCCATTGCTCACCCTCCGCAAGCCCTCGCCTACGGTGGCCGGAAATCCGCCCGGGATTCCCGACGCCCAGGGCGTCTCCTGCGGCGGCTAGGGTCGAGAGGGCGCGAAATTTGCCTTTCCCTCAACCGTCCCGCCTCTTCCTTCGCGAGCATTACTGCTTCGCAGAAGGAGGTGACGGCTGCCCATGCCCTTTCGCTCCGTACCATGGCCTGAACCAGGGCCGGACGCGAGAGATCTCTGCCGCCGATCGCCTCCACGAGGACACGGCGGTGCTCTGCCCAAGCCGGGCAGACCTCCACCGTATGCTCCACCGTATAAGGAACTATGTATACCTATGGTCATCAAACGCGTGCATACATTGATTTTAGCACTTAGTATTAGTATGCTAGGTAGGCAACTTATGGTGACCAATGGAAGCCGAGCTAGTGGTTGAGGCCAGTAAGTAATCTATTGACAGTGATTAATTACCGTGAAGTGACACCGACTACTCAGATGACGACTAATAATGAAGTATGGAAGAAGGCAAGTTGCACTGACCCCAAATAAATTGGGCAAAAAATTATGATGAAGTGACACAAACCAAAGTTTGTCTTCCACTATTTTTAAAACAAGAACATCGCTTCATGCAGCACCTTCTGAAACTGAAACGTCCAAACGGTGCTAACTAGGTAACATTTTCGCGAGTTGGCATTTATTTCCACTTGTTATCAGAGAGGGCTCGTTAAAACTTTGCTTCCATGCGTCGCGAGTTACGTCGTTATCTCATGCTCCTACTAGAAACTAAACTGTCGTAAAAATACTGACTCTACGGTTTGTGTTTGCCTGGTACAATGTTGGCGAATGTTGAGGATCAATTTACTCTGTAGCAAAATTACCTGTTGTGTTGTGTCAAATCCCAGTTCGAATATATCCAGTTTCTCATAAAATAATATAATAATATAAAGCAGAAGCATGCTGGCCATGTGAAATTATTTTGAACTTTTACGTTGAAAGCACAGTACCTACCTAAGAATATAGGTAAATACTAGGGATGGGCCGAACGTGGTTTGAACCGAATACGAACTTCGGCCCAACATTCGGTGAGAAAAAAGTTAATATGAAATGGGAAATATCTCAACTAGGAATTTTCAGGAGTCTGAATAGAATATAATAGGCTTTTATTTGTGATACATAGGTGGTTACAAGATCTTCAGTACAATTATAGTAATAAAAAAATCTTATACTGATAATGTACCTACATACAATTCAAAATATAATACAAACAAATTAAATTGTGTAGCCAAGTTAATATATAGTTTTATGCATAATTACGATGTTCTATAGAATAATTAGATAGGCAATGTCAATGTAGTTAATAAAGAATTATAATAATAGTTATATCATTAAATAACTGAATTACAGAATTTTATCATTCAGGAAGTCTGAAACACTATAATAGCATTTTTCAGTCAAAAGCCTCTTTAATTTAGTTTTAAATAGGTTAATGTTTAATTCTTTTAAGTTTCTTGGCAATGTATTATAAATTACTGGAGCCATATGAAAACGCTCTTATACAGTAATGCAGTGTTAGTTTGCCGTATACAAAGTCTACTCATATCTCTGTGCCTACGATTAAACGCGTCTGATGCTAGCACAAAAAGATTAGCATTGAGTTTTACAAAAATTGCTACTTCAATTATATAAAAGGCCGGCAAAGTCAAGTTATTATGCTTCTGTTAAGTTTTTGTTAGTATACACAAACAATAACTTAGCAGACTCCTGCCAGATAACGCAGCATCCTTGGTGTTTTTACACCATAACCAGCCTTTGAAAAAATTTAATACGAGTACCTTTTATAAAAATAAAAACAGTGATTTTTGGCAATAATTATTTCCATGTTTAGATATTCTGATAATCTTTACAATCAATTTTATTGTTAAATAAGTAACAACTAACAAACAATACGTAAAAGCTTAGATGATTTTATTTTACTGGTTTAGTTGAGTTAAAGTTGGCATTTGACCAGAATTTCGGCCGAATGGCGAAGTTCCGTTCGAACCGCCGAATTTCGTTTATACGGAATGTGAAACGAACTGCAGCCCATCCCTAGAAAATACTGATTTTTTGGCAGTAATAATCTCAGAAAACGCATGAGTCAATTCATCAAAGCAATGTAATAATAACATGGGTTTAAATTCTACCTTGTTGTTGAACTTCCTAACGGGTGTGATTCGGAGCGATACTCAATTGATAAAGCTTGCTTGTAATACGTTCCAAAGCACAGTTACCCAGAGATAAACACAGAAAGTAAGAAGGATTGAAGAGCACAGATCGGTAAGTAAAGATAGTCTATAAAGTTCACAAGCATAGGAGACGAAAGAGAAAGTACAAGAGTTCAGAATAGCACAGTAAAACAGATAAACTTTAGCGGGATGCAAATTATTTGAAACACAAGCAGTAAGCGATTATAAGCAGAACAGTGGGTAGTTGAGCGGCGCGGCGTGAGCTCCGCGTCGTCGCGAGGAGCTCCAGTCTGGTTGTGCGATGCGTGCGCGCCGCACTCTAGTGATGGCCTGCCTACGGCGACGACGGTGCGGCCATGGCATGTGTACAACGAAACTGGTTTTCTAAGGTCTGTTCCTAATGCTACGGCTTCATGTCGCGATAACGCGAACTACACTTCGCGCGCTCTCTGTTTACAGCTAGACGCGCGCGCGCAGTGTAGTTCGCCTTATCACTACAATGCTGCCGTAGCATCTGATGAAAGTGTAAACAAAACTTAGTAGCACATTCCTCCTTTCCATACCTCTAATCATGATATAGTGTTGTTTGCAGACGACACTTCAATTTTATTTAAACTCAGACGGCAGCAGTTGGTTACTAACAATGTAAATAGTGCCCTCGAAAAAGAGTTCACTGGTTTAATGTTAATAACCTACTTCTTAACGAGAAAAAAACTAAATGTATTAAGTTTACAATACCTCATGTTAGACAAGTAAAAACTAGTGTTCTCATAAAGGGTAAAGAGTTGAAATCCGAAGACACCACAGTGTTCTTAGGCACAACTTTGGATGCCAAGCTTCAATGAGGCCCCCATATAGATACATTGTCAAAAAAAGCTTAGCTCTGCAGCATACGCCGTTAGAAAAATTCGTGATTTAACTGATTTAGAGACAGCCCCTTTAGTATACTTTAGTTATTGTCATAGTGTAATGGCGTACAATATTCGGTTGGAGTGTAAGTAAAGGGGCACTGCGGAAAAAATAAAATGCCAAAAAAAAACGATTTTCGCATATTATTTATTTTCTCAATTCTATCGTATATAACACCTAAATATAAGGCTAATACTGTCTCAGTGTTTTTTGTCTCCGACCAGCCGTTTGTCGTAAAACCGATGTCGAGGGGATCCTTTTACAGACAGAAATCTTGTTTTTATTATTGTTTTTCGTGAATAGTTGATTTTGTGATTTTATCTTATATACGTGGGACACTCAGAAAGTTTAGCGAATATTTAAAAAAAATGTTCTATAGGTAAAAAATATTGTCGAATTTCGGACGACGTATATGAAATTCTTTTTTTATTTTTTTGTACGGATAATATGAAACATTAAAAAAAACATAATTGGTTATTACCTACATGTCGAGATAGATACACGCGGCAGCGGTGTTATTAAGAGGGAGAAATATTCATTCTTTTTGCGATAGATAGATAGATAAAACATTTATTCAGTGCATAAAAAAGACATACGGGAACACACAATAGCACAATTAGCAAATTACAGGAATATAATATATAAAAACAAGGTGCCAATATAAAAAAAAAGCATAAATTGGTGTTGTGACAAAGTGTTATGAGTGGGGTGAAATTATGTAAGTATACCCGCAACTTAAAATTATGTATTCTACAGTAAAGTTTTGTATTGGGAAACTTTCTCGTTCATAAATGTGTTGATTTTGTTTTGATTACTTAATTATTTAGAAAGTTATATAAATGAATAATCTTATTATACTTGCAGTGGCGTCGGTGTGAATAAAATAAAAGATTTGGCTTGACTAAAAAATATGTTTACAATAAATGGATATAGGTAAATAAGATGTGAATTACAACATAATATCCACAAGCCATTCAATTACGGTAATCCTCTGGCCAGAGGCTTACGCTACTTATAGTCAGATTGACTCGAGAGGAACACGACAGCCAGTTATACATATAATGGACGTGTTCGAAACAGTCATACCCAGTTTCCTCTGCGAGGCGATAAGAAACTGCCGCAGTCGAACTCTGAAGGTACCAAGACATTTAAACTTCCTTATCGGCGGGGGAATATTGTTCCGGCATTTGGATACGGCGTATCTAAAACTTCCCCTGAAAGCAGCTGTCTTGTGCGATTGAGTGGAGAGTTGCTGCGAGCACTGTTTACTTACGCATTCTCTTCTACTAGCGATCCAGCTCAGTTTATTGTACAAGTAAGTCGGCTGTTTGTACTTTATAACACCAAACAGTAGGCATGCCAAGTGCAACTTGCGCCGTGACTTCATCTTGAGGATAGAGTGCTTATTTAAGAATGGCGTTACGTGACTTCTTGGTGGGATTAAGAAGCAGAATTGAGCGCAGGCGTTTTGCACCCTCTGGATTAGTCATTCAGTTCTTGGTAGTAGTCGAGGGCCAATAACTGTGTCCGCATGGTTCATATTGGATAGCACGAGTAACTCAACGAGCTGGATCCGCAGCTCCTTTTATAGAAAATGCCTTATTTTATAAAGGACCTGAAGCCGGTAGAAACAAGTGCGCACTGACTCTGACACGTGCGCTTCGTATCTCAACCCATCGTCCATGTTCAGACCCAGATTACGTGCCTCACTGACTTGACTGACCATCTCACCCAGCAGCCCTAACGTCGAGTGTTGCCGGCACTGCACTGATTTGGTTCTTAGTTCCGAACAACATTTGGTTTTAGTAAGGTTAAGTACTAAACCGTTATTTTCAGCCCAACATGCTATCCTATCAATACTTGCACGTCATCAGCATAAATAAGGTACCTACATCGCTTCAGGGAATTTATAATATCCGCACAATACAAGATAAAGATGATAGGGCCCAGTATTGAGCCATGCGGGACTCCCCTGTAAACAGAAGTGAGTGAAGAAATAAGAGATGAGCCATTGCTCAGTCGTATTTACACACGCTGCCGACGGTTGGTGAGATAGCTTTGGAATGTCGTATTTTGGTGCTATGTAGTGAAGCTTTAATAGGAACAAATCTATATTTATGCAGTCAAAAGCTCGCGAAAAATAAAGTAGGACAAGAAGTGTGCATAGGCACTTATCCTGTGCTGACAGAATGTCACGTCCAAAAGAGCCGTAGCGGTACCACGCTGTTTCCGAAAGCCTGACTGTAGCTCAGGCAGAATCTTTTTGTCTTCTACATTTTTTTAAAGCTGCTGGCATACCGCTTTTTCAGCAATTTAAGAAAGGCAGGGCAGAATGCTAATATGCCTAAGGTGTTTTAAGTCAGTGGGATTGTTTTTTTACAATGTCAGTAATGACTTTTAGTGTATGTAGGAGTGTAAGCAAAAGCATATTCAGGGTCATCTTATCACAGCCTTCAGCGTTAGATTTTAGCTGGCGGAAGTATCGCAGGATACACCGTTTTCTAGATATAGAAAAAAGCTCAAATATAGAAAAAAAAAAAAAATGTTTTTGCACTCGAAGTCAAGGGATTGGTGGTGTCTGGGCACTGGTATTCCAAAGATACTCTCAAGGTCACTTGACCATAACCACCAAAGTCACTCAACTTTGACCTCCAAGGTATCATGACCACCAGGATCACTTGACCTTGACCTCAGTCACTTGTCCTAGACCCTAAGGTGACTTGACCATGACCTCAAGGTCTACCATATAATCACTAAACACTAAGAATAAGTATTGACCTGTTACTGCTACTGAGAATCTCGGATCTTGACTTTCGGAATTTTGACCTCGACCTCGAGGTCAATGACCCTGACATCAAGGTCAGTGGCCTTAGGACAATCGCGAATCTTGACTTTCAGAATTTTGACCTTTTTTGCCGGGCTTAAGGTGTCCCATGGTTTTCCCCCACCCTACTACTCCCACATCCCACCGGGTCCCGAAGGCTTGTTAAGGCGATGGTTTTTGGTGAAATTTTGAACTGGTTTTCTCTCAGCGAAAAGAAGCAATCAGCTTATGTTTGTTTTGATTTGATATCTCGTTACTCGCCATAGAGATACAATTAGAATCATTTTGGGACGTTGTATTCAAAGACGATTGTATTCCCGTAGCATTTGAAATACTCGTAAGATTTGAATGATTTGAAACCAATTCTGTCTTTTAAGTTCTTTAAATATTCTCTTGGCACGAAATTACTTTTAATGGTGTCTAACTCATTTCGTAGTACTAATCAATCTTTCAGCAGTCTTGTTACGTCCACATGATCAAACGTAATCGGCGACAGCTTTTGTAGCTCCCCGGAGGCTACAAATATTGGAGTCATATCCGAATCTGTAGACTTGAAAAGATCTATAATATCTTCCAAATCTCTAGTTGTTTTCCCTTTATTTTTTAGCTGTATCATCCGCTTAGCATTAGGGATGGCTTGGAACAACAGAGACTGCTACACTAATTTCTTCCTCCTTGAAAGAACCTACACATATCTGCACGAGGCTCACATTATCCATCACATCTATCTTGATATATATAAAACAAAGTACTTCACTAATCACTATGTCGCAATTATTGCACCATGTCATCGTGCTTCTCTTTCTTTTCTATGCAGTCCTGCAGTGACCGCGCTTTAGGTGTTTTCGGCTTCTTAAGAGGCCTACAAGAGCTAAACGCAAGTTTTATAATGCCTAAAAGTATATGATCCACTGCAGTAAACAAAATCAGAAAGAAATATGATATTCTTCAGGATATACCCTAGGTAGATAGTGTGTTGAAAACATAATACAACTAATTTGATACGGTAGAAGAAAATCACGAAGTTACCTCTAAAAATTTCTTTTAAATCGTAAAAATCATTCTAATATACATGCAATCATTCTGATTTTTTGTCAGATTATTCTACAAGCAACATATTAGCATAATAGTGTTTTATTTTTTTTATCTAATCATTAGATTTATTGTAAATCGTAAATTCTTATTTCCGAGCATAATACGTACGCATGTGTGCGTAAACGCCTGTGTGCGTAAACGCCTGTGTACCGACAGTGCCGGCCGAGACCTGATGCTATACAGACGTGTCGTTCTTTTCGCCGCATTATTTCCGCCCAGATTGTTTAATGTTTTTGTAAAGTTTTGTTTGTGAATTCATTGTTTCATATTTTCTTTGCGTAAATATTTTAGAGAGATTTCATCCTTATAATTGACCCTAACGATCGATGCAATAAAAGTACAGGGTATAATATTTTCAGATTTTAGCCGGTTCGATTCCCGGGTGTGGGAGAAGAGAATTTTAGAAAATCTTTGAATGCAGTTTGCTTTCTACTCAAAAATAAAGGAATGTTTCCTTTTAGTAAAATTTTCTATCTGCAGTATTAAGAGTACTTTCGCTCCAGGTGGCATTACAAAATTCCATCCTGTATATACTCAAGTCTACAGTCCCTTGAAACTGTAATAAAAGCAAACTTCTAAGTTAACGTAACAAAGATACGGCCGTTTATGCCGCAAAAAACGTATATTTCGATACTTTCAAGGGAATCAAAATTTATAGGGTACTATCCGATGAGCTAGAACTATGAAATTTGGCAAGTAATATCCTCTCATACTACAAGTACAGAGAAAAATCTAAAAACTATACATTTGTAATTCAATCATAAAAAATATAGTCTTTATTTAAAGTACGTAATCAATCATCGAGGTTATGGGCGACAAAATCTGTATCTAGATTTTTTTAAACTTTTACTAGTTTGTACAGATGAAAAAAATCTGAAAGCCGTATATTTTTAATAAAATCACAAAAAACAGGGTCTTTATGCAAGGAACGGGGGTCCAAATTTTGAAGTGAGTTAACCGGGTATATGAAAGGGCTTCATTAGCACAAGCTTAAACAGATTTTTAATCATTTTTATAATGCATAGCTTTGGATTTATGACGAAGAATGAAAAAAAAGTACCTTTTCCCTCTTTTATATGTAGCTAATAACTTTGGTAAATTTCGGGAAAAGCTCTGAAAAAACTGCGGGACTCGGTTCCTGAACTATTTATAATATGTACCTACAAATTTGTACGGAACCCTCGGTAGGCGAGTCCGACTCGCACTGGTCCGGTTTTTTTTTTCTATAAGGCCTCGTATCTCATTTTGGTAATTTTTGACTTAATGACTTTTAGCTCTCCCCGTAGAGCGAAAAGTCATTAAGTCAAACTTACTACAGAAATAAAATCATTTATCATTCACCTGGATCTAAAAGGTTACAATTTTATGTCTCACCTGGAATGAATACACCTTCAACACAAATATTTCTGTATTTATATTCTTACACATATAAAAACTTTCTATATAGCAATAATTAACAAACTATTTAATAAGGTGCTCAATATAATATCAATATAGACTTCTTGAAGACAGCCTTTCGGTTCCGAAGCTCGAGGAGCACCACAGAACACATATAGCCTGACGGTATACCCTGACGGGACTAACTTAGAAACTAGGCGACGCACGGTGGATCGAAAATCGGCTGTAGAAGACATAGGATCTCGATTTCTTAAATGTTATTTTTTTTGCTGGAAATGACTTTTGCTGATCATTACTGTTCTATAAAATGTCATATGAAGTAATTGTGTGCACAAATGGAAGAGTTATAATTTTTATAAGAAAAAAATGTATGGAGCTGACATGAAAAATGAGGATATCTCTGGAATCGCAAGGTTGGCCGTTATATCCTTGCACATTGTTATAGTACTATTTATTTCTGAATTTTTGACATACTTAATATAACGGCATCACTTGCGATTTTTTTTTTTTAAATCTTCAGAAGTAAAAAAAAAAAGAAGTATGTGATACATTTTAATGCTTAAATATGGCTATACCAAGTGTAATTTACAATATTTTGTATGCTTAGACCAAAACATTCTAAGAAATCACAAAGTCGTATTACCTACTTATTTGAAATGACATGGTAATTATGAATTACGTAATACGTAATCTTGTCTAATGCCTCAAGTCCACATTAGCTAATGATTAATAAAACTTAATACCTATATACTTAGTTAAAAGGATACGTTCCAAAATAATTTGGGGTACTCGCTAATTTAGCAATTAGTGCAGGATTAACTTAATGAAAGTAATTAGATAAATGTGATACCATCATTAGTCAATAACAATAAATAGTCAAACATTGGATTCACAACTTCAGTTCATTTAGAGCATTTCTAATACTAACATCTATCCTACCGTGTATTTTTACTCAGTGATCGGGAATAATGGAAAGAATTATTACAAATTTGGATTTGTTTGTTATTCTGAGCAATCAGGATGCTTCGTCTTTCGATCATGAAATATTGTTCAACACACTTGTTATTCGACTGGGCTCTAGCCTTTCATATGAAGACAGTGTTACCGTGAAAGAATTTTGTCGAAGATTTACACGGGCAGTTCAAAAGAGATGGTTACGATCCCACAGGAAAAGTGAAGTTTTTAGACGTGATTACAGTAATTGACTTGAGGCAAATTTTGACTGGCCAAACTGCGTGCAAACCAATTTGCTCATTCAAGAATCAACAAGTGAAAATATTTCTACTGAACCTGTACCTGAACCTGTACCATCAACTTCAACAATGAAATCAACTTCAACGATGACAAAAAGATCTCGAAAGCCGTTTGAAGATCTAAGTAACAAGCAGAAGAAGAGACGATCTGATGAACATATAGGCGATGACCCTAATGAAGTAGCTTATTCAGCTGCAGCACTTTTGAAAGGAGATGTCGTGAGGATATTGCATCTGTTATTGAACATATGCTCCAAAATCCAGAAGCAGCAGCAAAAATCAAGGAATTGTTGAACAAACCAGCTCCTTCAACAATATTTTCACCAGAAAAAGCACTGGGTTTGCTACTTTCATTAAAACTATCGAAATGGCAATATATCACATTAAGGGAAACGACTATTCGAGAAGGTTCAAAGGAGATATATCCGTCTTACTATAAAGTGCAAAAAGCTAAGCTACAGTGCTACCCTCCGAAGACATTTGTGACTGTAACGGATTCATCTGCTAAGATTGCACTACAAGCGTTACTAGATTTAACAGTGAACAGAATTTTTGAAACTATTCGTAGTCCTGATGCGATACAAGATAAACAATTGATATTAATATCAAAGTGGGGATTTGACGGTGCATCTAACCAAAGTAGATATAAGCAAAACATAGAAAGTGGTCAAGATGATTCCAGCATATTTATGACCTCTTAGGTTCCATTAAAGTTGACAGCTGACGGTGATACCGTATGGGTGAATCCAAAACCCTGCTCACCTAGGTATTGCCGTCCAGTGCAGTTTAGTTTTGTGAAAGAAACCAAAGACGTTGTCATAAATGAAAAAACTGAAATGGATAACGAAATTGAAGCTCTCGTTTCCTCAAAATGTCAAGGACATGAAATTAGTCACAAATTAATGATGACGATGATTGACGGCAAAATTTGTACATATCTGTCTGAAGCTAAGTCAAATGCGGCCTGCTACCTGTGTTTGGCTAAGCCTACAGAAATGAATAAGTTAGATGTCATTGCGTCAAAAACCATTTCTTCTGGTGTGTATGAGTTCGGATTATCATCACTTCATGCCCGCATTAATGTGATGGAATGTCTTCTACACATAGCGTATCGTCTCGACTTCAAAAAGTGGTCTGCAAGAGGAAAAGGTCATCAAGAGTTATTGCATTCACGAAAAAAACTCATTCAAGATCGATTCAAAGATGATCTCAACCTTTTGATTGACATCGTTAAGCAAGGATCAGGCACAACTAACGACGGGAACACAGCAAGGCGGTTTTTTGAATTTCCTGATAAAACTGCAGCGATCACTGGATTAGATGAAGACCTAATACGCAGATTTGCTGTGATTCTGCAAGCTATCACATTTGGAGAGATTGTAGACGTGCCGAAATTTAAAGAATACGCTAGAACAACCGCTGAGAAATACGTGGAACTGTACGACTGGTACTACATGTCATCAACCGTCCACAAATTGTTGATTCACGGAGGGGACATAATTGCAGAAAATGCTATTGTACCAATTGGAAGTCTTTCGGAAGAAGCTACAGAGGCCCGAAACAAAGACTTTAGGAGGTTCAGAGAACACCATTCGAGGAAAAAGAGTAGACAAGCATCAAACGAGGATATCCTCAATATGCTTATCGTCTCTTCTGATCCTCTAATTTCTTCCACAAGACCAAAATTAAATGCCCACAAGAGGCAGACATACTATAAGGAAACAGTGGAACTACTGAAACTTCAGGATCAGGAAGCTCCGACAGAGTTCTTAGAAGTTATATCTATTGTAGAGCCTGATTCTGAAGTGGATTCTGATGGTGACGAAGTATAAAATGAGTTAACTTTTATTGTTTATGTTAGGTTAGGTTAAGTTAATTTTTTTTTTTAATAATTTGCTTTTATTTTTAATCATACAATAGTTTACCTACCATTTATTGTTATTGACTAATGATCACGTTTATCTAATTACCCTCATTATGGTACGTATCCTTTTAACAGGTATATAGGTATTCAGTTTTATTAATCATTAGCTAATGTGGACATGAGGCATTAGACAAGATTACATATTATGTAATTCATAATTACCATGTCATTTCAAATAAGTAGGTAATACGACTTTGTGATTTCTTAGAATGTTTTGGTCTAAGCATAAAAAATATTGTAAATTACACTTGGTATAGCCATATTTAAGCATTAAAATGTATCATATACTTTTTTTTTTTTTTAATTTTGAAGATAAAAAAAAAAAATCGCAAGTGATGCCGCGATATTAAGTATGTCAAAAATTCACAAATAAATAGTACTATAACAGTGTGCAAGGATATAACGGCCAACTTTGCGATTCCAGAGATATCCTCATTTTTCATGTCAGCTTCATACATTTTTTTCTTATAAAAATTATAACTCTTCCATTTATGCACACAATTACTTCATATGACATTTTATAGAACAGTAATGATTAGCAGAAGTCATTTCCAGCAAAAAAAATAACATTTAAGAAATCGAGATCCTATGTCTTCTACAGCCGATTTTCGATACACTGTGCGACGCTCCAAAAATCATGTTTCTATTCCATTCCGTTCCATTAAAAAAAAACAGTACTGTTACGGTAACTGTCAAATGATAATTATACTTTTAAACTTCATGACTGAACTGATACAAGAATCACATACTTTCAATTTTATATTTAGTATTTACCATATTTTGTATTTATTTATCACTACATATCATATTAATATTTGCAAATCATGACAAACCACTTTACATTATAAAATTGTGATTATGTTGTTATTATGTGTATATATATGTCCAATGAAAAATATCTTCAAGGTTATTTAAAATTCGAATTTTGGATTAAAGTATTCAAATAATCAAATCGAGGCACTCAATTTGTAAGTGGCGCAAAAATTACCATAAATTTTAATTACAGAACATCGTGAGGTGACCGGCATATCCTGGAGCCAGGAATTCGGAGACGTGTGACAACTACCAACCCGCACTGGGTCCGCGACGTGGATTATAGCCCACTCCCTTTCACAGACAGGAGGCCTGTGTCTTAGCAAGTACATTAATAGCAAGTACATTAATCTGATTTTTCCAATTCAATTGCGGATCAATGATTAATCCCAGAAATCGGGTTGTGTCTGCTTCTTGTATATTATTGTCATTGTAAGATAAATTGAATTTTGATAAATTATGTAAATTTTCCCTTTGTCTAAAATGCATTATGTTAGTTTTATTAAGATTAATTTTCAAATTATTGTTCGTAAGCCAGGTAATTATTGAGTTTAATGAATTATTTGCGTCAAAATGATAGTCAGATAAATTTTTGGATGCTATAGTTACAGTACTGTCATCAGCGAATAATGTCATGGATTGAGTTGCATTTGGTAGGTCATTAATATATAATAAGAACAGGGGAGGGCCCAATAAACTTCCCTGGGGCACACCATGCGTAATGAGACGCTTTTGAGAGGAAAGGTCTGTACCTTTTTAGCTTTAATATTGAAATTAGATATTTGATTTATTTGTTGACGGTCTGTTAGATATGATTTTAACAATTCCAAGACATTACTTCTTATACCGTAGGCTTCTAGTTTATCGAGCAGAATATTGTGTTCTACATAATCGAAGGCTTGGGACATGTCACAGTAAATAGAACAAACAGGTAAAGACTTGTCCACGTGTGATGAGACAGTGTATATGAAGTCGTAAACTGCCATATTAATGTTTCTATTTTTTCTGAAACCGCTCTGTTCATCACATAGGATTTTATGGTGTTCTAAGTATCTGTTGAGTTCGATAGAAATATATTTCTCAAAAATTTTTGAGAATACAGCAATTAATGCTATGAGTCTATAGTTTTCCATTAAATAGTTATCTTCTTTTTTAAATAAAGGTTTAATTATTGTCAATTTGAGATCTTTTGGAAATGTCCCACTTAGTATACAAAGGTTCATAATTTCAGATTAGATAAGTTTATTATGTAGTATTAGATAAGTTCAGATTCAAGTGAATTTCTACGTATTTAATCATAACATAATATTTAAACACAGTATCAGCTTTTAGTTGGTCAAGGACAGCTAATGAGACACAATTGATTTTCTATTGTTTGACTCCGAATCGGTGTCACGCGGGGCTTAACAGGTTAACCAGTCTAGTCCATACATATATATGCTTCTTTATTTTTCCATGACTATCCAAATCAGGAGTGTCATGCTCCTATATTGTAATTATTAATTATACTACCCCACGAGTCCTGAGGAAATGATACAACTGTTTAGAAGCCCGCAACAACATGAATTAGCAAAGAAAAGTAGGGCCAGTAGACTTACAGAACCGGTGTGTAAATGTTAGACTAAGAACATAATCAACCATCCAAAAATAGAAATCTAAGCCTTTTTATCCTTTTACCCCATTTGGTGTCCCTATCTACCACGAAAACATTTCTTGCGCAAATAATTCGGTCCGTGATGAATTTATAAGGGTGAATTTGGAGTAATAAAATTTTCTAGTTAACGAAGTGTGCTTGACACGGGGTACATTGCGAATTCGGTCGCTCTAACAAGTTTAAACTCAATTTCCGCGCCCAAAAACAAGTCATAAATCATAATGTTTTCCACTTGTTTGGACTTACAAAATAGGTATTTGGATCAACTAAGTTTAATCAATGCTGAGAACTTGTAAGCCTGATGAATAATTTTGTTTTCGTTATTTTCGCTTTGCTGGTAACTTGCTTCTTTTCCTCGAAGTTAAGGCTCGTGCAGACTAGCGCAATATCGCGCGCGTGACAGGCAGCGCGACGCGCACTCCTTCTGCGAAGCAGTAATGCTCGCGAAGAAGGAGGCGGGACGGTTGAGGGAAAGGCAAGTTTCGCGCCCTCTCGCCCTTAGCCGCCGCAGGAGACGCCCAGGGCGTCGGGAATCGCGGGCGGATTTCCGGCCACCGTAGGCGCGGGGTTGCGGACGATGAGCAATGGGTAGCTAACCGTCCGGTAAGGACCAGGCCCGGGTTGACGGCGCGTCGTATTCCACGCGCGCCTCAAAGAGATGTCGTCAGCACATATAGTAGGGGTCCACTAGGGCCGATGCCTGCTGGGGTCGCGGGAAGGTACTTATGGGTCACCGAGGCCCCCGCAACAAAGGCAACAGGAAGGAATACGGGTGGGTTTTAGTCAGTAAGAGTCTGACACACCCTCCCGCTCCGCCCAGAGCGGGAGAAGTTATTTGATGATTTCCCACCCTCAAAAAAAAAAAAAAAAAGCGCGACGCGCAGCGCAATACTTTCCATGAAGTTTTCATAGAAATTGTGCTACTAGTGACGCGATACTAGTTCGCCCGGAGGACACGGTGGAGCATAAGGTGGAGGTCTGCCCAGCTTGGGCAGAGCACCGCCGTGTCCTCGTGGAGGCGATCGGCGGCAGAGATCTCTCGCGTCCGGCCCTGGTTCAGGCCATGGTACGGAGCGAGAGGGCATGGGCAGCCGTCACCTCCTTCTGCGAAGCAGTAATGCTCGCGAAGGAGGAGGCGGGATGGTTGAGGGAAAGGCAAGTTTCGCGCCCTCTCGCCCCTAGCCGCCGCAGGAGACGTGCTGGGCGTCGGGAATCCCGGGCGGATTTCCGGCCACCGTAGGCGCGGGCTTGCGGACGGTGAGCAATGGGCAGCTCACCGTCCTGTAAGGACCAGGCCCGGGTCGACGGCGCGTCGTATTCCACGCGCGCCTCAAAGAGATGTCGTCAGCACAATGTAGGGGTCCACTAGGGCCGATGCCTGCTGGGGTCGCGGGAAGGTACTAATGGGTCACCGAGGCCCCCGCAACACAGGCAACAGGAAGGAATACGGGTGGGTTTTAGTCAGTAAGAGTCTGACACACTCTCCTACTCAACCCAGAGCGGGAGAAGTTATTCGATAATTTACCACCAAAAAAAATTGTCGCGTCGCGCCTGTCTGCGGGATCCTTTACTCTTTCTAATCTAAAAGCAAAAAAATAGCCAAGGTACCATCTAGTCACATTCTCACTCGATCATTATTTTTAGGGTTCCGTACCCAAAGGGTAAAAAGGGACCCTATTTGCCGCTATAACAACACATACTAAAAAACAGGATAAAATAAATATTTAAGGGGCTCCCATACAACAGATATGTTTTTGTTTTGCAGTTTTTATAGATAATGGTACGGAACCCTTCGTGCGCGAGTTCGACTTGCACTTGGCCGGCTTTTTCATTTTGTTGGAGTTTTTCCGTTCATAACTTTTCAGCAAAGAGACAGTTAATTTCCCTTAATTAATGTTAGCATAAATAAAGTACCTATTTGTTGAGTATTTATACCTACATATTATAAATTATTCGTGTTATTAATCCCAACTTTACCATATCTCCTAGATTCTAAAATGAAACAAATAAAAATCCATATAAGATACGCATTTGAAAACCAAGTGATACTTTCAGTCCATTCAAATTAATGAACGCAACAAAAGTTCAGTTTTCACTTTCGGGTACAAAATCCCCTCAAAACATTGATGATAATAAATATTTCAGATTTACTTCGGAAGTAATTTTGTCCTTCCGGAGTACTCTAATTAATGGTTGCCCTATTTTCGACTTTGTTGGTCCAGCGAGTGTTCCTTTCGTGAGTGATGACCATAATTTGTCATTGTTTTGGGACAGATATTTCATTTTCGCTGTGTTTCATCTTATAGAATTGAGTGGATTCACGCGGATATTTAAATAAAAGACCAACTTATACACAGCATAATATACTGTTTGACAATATTGTACAAAAAAATGAACAATTATGGAACCAAATTACAAGATGATTATTAACATTAACTAAATTAAATTAAAACTAAGTTAGGCTTAAAAAAGGCCCTCGGGGCATTGTACCGAGGATGCTGGCGGCATTTCCTCGCTGAATTGCAATGCTGATGCGTTGCGCGAGAAAGCCGCCAGCTTTTCGGTCACCAGTTACATCAACTAGACGTTTCGCGATTTCCGCAAATAACTTATGCGCACTGGGACCCCACGGACCGAGGGTCTCGACGCCAAAGGGCACAAAGTTGTACTCTCTGCCAAGGCCTCCATATTTAATAACTTTCAGATTTTCGGCATTTTCTGCCGCTGCACCCGCTTTAGAAGTAGTCCGTTGGAGGTGGGACGGTGCCAGTGTGTCTACACAGGTAGCGTCCCACACAAGCATCCGTCCCAAACTCCACGGGACCAAAGACACACCATCAGGTCTTTTGCCATCATCTCTGACAATGCCAGTCGGCTCAAGAAGAGCAGGCACATTGATGCTGGCAAGAGACCGGCGGATTATGTCATTAAGTGTTGCATGTCTTGAAAAGCGGCCTGCACTTTTTTGACAACAAAGTCCGTGGTGACCCAGTCGGTCCACGTCCGTGCCACAAGGGCATGTGTGTGGAGTGCATACCGTGACCCCAAGCCGCAGACCAGTCGCCAGACGAAGCGAGGTCGGATCCAGGAAGGTACCGGTATATGGAGAAGGATGGGCATGTAGCCAATGACCGGCCTCTCTGGTTCCGACCGCCAAAAGTCTTGCGCGATCCGGACCTGAACTGCGGCTCAGAATCGATTTGTATGTTAAATCGCAATAAATATCGTCCCAGCTCCTCTGAGATTTTAGGTTGTCTGGAAATTCTTTACCCGGGCAAGCAATTTGAAAAGCATTCTTGGCATCCTCCAAGCCCGCAGTCTCATAGTTTGTGGGCAAAGCCCTTAGGACATTACCTATGAGACGTGACGTGCTATGGGTGGACGACAAAAAGGCTGGGGAAGCAACACTCGAAATTTTGCGGATTCCTAAACCGCCAAACCGAATAGGGAGGGATGCTTGTAACCAAGATGGTTCATTGAGCTGAATATTTAAAATCGTTTCTAAACTAGTTTTGACTAAATCGTCTATTGGTGAAAGCAAATTTGGATGTTTCCAAAAAGGGCTACAGCGAAGCACATAAGTAAATTTAGGGACAAAAAGGCAAAACTTTAGAATTATAAGAGCATAATGAGGACTGATTTCGAGTAAACAATTTGCGTGACTTTGGAATTTAGAAATAGTGTTAGTAATGTAATCAGGAAAAGATTCTTCAAAGATGGGAGAACCCAGGAGGCAAAGTGACTTTCTGTCTACTATTTTGATATTCGGTGCCAGAAAATTTAATTTGGATTTTAAATTATCCAAACCGTAAGAAGTTTTTTGAATGAAGAGTTCACATTTGCTAAAATTTAATTCTAAACCAATATTTTCGAAATTTGTTTTAATATCTGATAAGTCAGATAGCACAGTGTCCACATCGCCTCCCAGGGTTCCGTCATCCAAATACCAAACGTTAAATTTTGATTTTAAATTTTGAATAATCGGATTTATAGCCAAGCTAAAAATTGCTGGCCCGAGGGGATCGCCCTGCTGACAGCCGACCTCCGAAGAAAGTTCATGGGAACGGTAAATTAATTTTGAAGGTTCTGCGTAGCAGGTAAGCAGGTATTGATAGAGTTCCGGAATTTTGTTCTTAACTTCTGTCAGCATGGCATCCCTGTTTACTGAATTGAAAGCATTTTTGACGTCAATTTTGACTACAATTTCGCAATCATCATACGAAAGGTAGGTTCTTAAGGCATGGACGGCTGCCTCACACCCACCTTTCGTGCCAAATCCTAATTGTATAGGTTCGAAAACAGACTGTAATTTAGATTTGATATGTCTCACCGCAATTTTGGATGCCAAACGTCTTAAAGTTGACCCCACAGCAATGGGTCTCACCCCTCCATCCTTTTTAGTTAGGGCGATCAAATTAGCACCAAATAAAAGTGAGGCAATATCAGCGTTGATTTTGCCTGAAAACATAAAATTTATTAATTTTGTAATAGAGCAAATAAGCTGCACACCTGCATCACCCACAGAATAAGAAGTTAAATCTTTTAAATGTTGGGGTGAGATTCCGTCCAGGCCGGCCGCTGAACCGGTTTTAAAAGAAATTATTGCGTCAATAACGTCTTTGCCTTCGATTTCGAGGCAGGCCTGGTCTGCTGTAGGAGAGTCGAAAAAATACGGGATCACGGGAGCCGGGGGATGTTTCGAATGCAAAGCCGAAAGGGTATCAGGAGTATCAGGCGACAACACGTCGTTAGTAAAAAGAAGACGTGCGGCGCCTTTGAGATCCCCGTCGGCAATTTTGCCTTCAATTAATTTAATTCTAGATAATGTTCCCCTCTTGGGAGAATCAAAAGGTGAAGATGTTTTTGTTAAACAGTTATTTTTGATTTTTTGGGTTAGAGAAATAGTAGCCTCATCTTTTTTGACATGCAAAGTGGTATACGAAAAAAGGAAGAGATTATGCCAGTCTACAATTTGGTTGCTCTCCACACATTTTTTAATCAAGCCTGAAAGGTGGTTTGCGACGGAGATCCTGGCGCCGCGCGGGACTCGTTTGATAACAGGCACATTATTTTTTAGGTAACTAAGGTACAAATGGAATGGGGTAGAATTTGGACTGTCGGAAACAGGTGCAAAAGGTGGTAAAGAAACTGGGTCTAAATTTAGAGCAGGGCCGTTCTGGCTAATACAAAGACGATGTTTTTTTGAAATATGAATGTTAAGACCCCTTTTTGATTGAAAAGATCTATCGCAATGTAAACAAATGTAATTTTGATTTAACGTGCCATCACCGGATTGGGTTGCGGTATGCATCCACTTACCAGAAAACAACACTTGAATAGAGAAAAACACTCAACTAAACACAAAATAGAAATTATCACTAAAATATAACTATTTTAAAGTCTTTCAGAAGCGTTGACGTCGGACGTCAGGACGACACGCCATAACGTTGCCAAGGAGGACCGCAACGTCTGAAACAAAAATATATTTTATTATTTGTTCAAAATTGGGAACTGCCTACACTTTGGCACAGCAGTTAAGCCTTGATTAACAAGAAAAAGATCAAATTTGGACATCTAGGGCCACGTAAAATATGTAAATTTAAATAAATATGAGCTGTGAAAAAGTGACAGACAGTGACGTGACAGATCACGTTCATTCTGCTTTCTAATTATGGAATAAATTCCATTTGACTTTCCACAGTTATCAACATAAAATGGTAAAATGTCAAAAAAAAAAGGTACCCCTTTTTTTTTTTTGAGGGTGAGATATCATCAAATAACTTCTCCCGCTCTGGGCGGAGCGGGAGGGTGTGTCAGACTCTTACTGACTAAATCCCACCCGTATTCCTTCCTGTTGCCTGTGTTGCGGTGGCCTCGGTGACCCATAAGTACCTTCCCGCGAAAGTTGGGATACCTAAGGGCAAGATTAAGTTGAAATGAAGCAATAGAAACATAATTTCAGTCTACACATCTTTACAAGACACTCTTTCTTTCGAAATAAGTACAAGAAACATGTTTTTTTACAAACCATGGATTTAAGAACGAAGTAGATAAATTCAATTTACCTTTGTTTCTCCACTCAAAATAAACGTTAGCTTAGACTATATTTACGAAAAATATTTCTATGAAAGTTCAAAGTAGATTGTCGTGTTGTGGCGGCATCTACAGCGCCACATACAAAACTACGCATCACACTGACGTCACGCAAAATCCTGCATCGCGCAAGCAGAGTTTACCGCGCAACTAGCATATATACAACATCCCGACATCAACCGTCGGGCAGTTGCCCACCAGACACGACACCCGTCTGGTCGGAGGATCCTCCCTTTTCTATGGAGGATGAGTGAACTTTACACCCTGTTCCTCATACCTCTATACTGGTGACCCCGAGTATGAACGTCAGCGCAGCCTTCGTGCAACTACATCAGCGTGACGTCATCATTATCACTTCCTCAAGCTCTCGAGCGGCGAGTCACACAGCCAGCCAGCACCCACGGCTTCAACGGGTATCCTGACCACCAGCATGCAGCGACCGCGCATACCTGGTCATCACCCTAAGCCTCATCAGCAACCTTGGCACAGCACACTGCACTTTCGGCCGGTCAACAAGCAGAGCTCTTCAACGCTCTCCTGGTCGACGCCAGCAGTCAGCCCTCAACCCGGCGCTGTACCACATCCGACTCACTGGAGCATACCGCAGCGCCACCCCGACTCACTGGGGCATCACCGCAGACAGTTCCGACCCACCGCGAACTATGCGACAACCGGTTCCGACCCACTGGAACCCCACCTGGCACTGGCAAGCATCGCAAGATACACGACTCAGCCCACTATCGACCTCCGGTCTCCGGAGGGGAGTGATGTGGCGGCATCTACAGCGCCACATACAAAACTACGCATCACACTGACGTCACGCAAAATCCTGCATCGCGCAAGCAGAGTTTACCGTGCAACTAGCATATATACAACATCCCGACATCAACCGTCGGGCAGTTGCCCACCAGACACGACACCCGTCTGGTCGGAGGATCCTCCCTTTTCTATGGAGGATGAGTGAACTTTACACCCTGTTCCTCATGCCTCTATACTGGTGACCCCGAGTATGAACGTCAGCGCAGCCTTCGTGCAACTACATCAGCGTGACGTCATCATCATCACTTCCTCTAGCTCTCAAGCGGCGAGTCACACAGTCAGCCAGCACCCACGGCTTCAACGGGTATCCTGACCACCAGCATGCAGCGACCACCTGGTCATCACCCTAAGCCTCATCAGCAACCTTGGCACAGCACACTGCACTTTCGGCCAGTCAACAAGCAGAGCTCTTCAACGCTCTCCTGGTCGACGCCAGCAGTCAGCCCTCAACCCGGCGCTGTATCACGTCCGACTCACTGGAGCATAACGCAGCGCCACCCCGACTCACTGGGGCATCACCGCAGACAGTTCCGACCCACCGCGAACTATGCGACAACCGGTTCCGACCCACTGGAACCCCACCTGGCACTGGCAAGCATCGCAAGATACACGACTCAGCCCACTATCGACCTCCGGTCTCCGGAGGGGAGTGATGTGGCGGCATCTACAGCGCCACATACAAAACTACGCATCACACTGACGTCACGCAAAATCCTGCATCGCGCAAGCAGAGTTTACCGCGCAACTAGCATATATACAACATCCCGACATCAACCGTCGGGCAGTTGCCCACCAGACACAACACCCGTCTGGTCGGAGGATCCTCCCTTTTCTATGGAGGATGAGTGAACTTTACACCCTGTTCCTCATGCCTCTATAGTGTCATTTGAACATGAAAATGAATATTTTATAAGTAAGCAAAGTAGACAGTTGCCTACTTACTTTAGTTGAAAATATTGTTCGTGTCAAGATATTTCGAATTCGTTTTTAGCTATAACAAGGCTAGACCTAAGATCTTCATTAAATATGACATGTATAAGCTAAACATTTTAAGGTCTATGAGATTGGTGTTACGACTTAACTTTAGTTTACAAGACAACTTTTCGCTTGTGATGAGACCGTTTACTCAATATTTAAAAAATGTGTCTAGTTATTTATTGAGTCAAAGTTTCACATAAGTTATGGCTTTCGAGTTGAAAACTATAACCGAATGTGTTGGTTTCGACAAAAGTTTACACGTACTCGTACCAAGGTTTTCGAATAAACAAGACACATGGAATGGCAAAATTAGGTGGAACCTGCTGCTTATTGGTACTTTTAAACTACTATTTTGTAACGACATCCACGGCAATAGATGAAACATAACACCTGGATGAAAACAAAAGAAGGTAGGTGGTAACGAAGTATACAACACTTTTTGAAGAGGTAACAAATTGAACCTTTAGATGGCGCCACATTTACGTTTTAAACTTTGAACTGTATTATGGTCATCCAATATACCTTTTTCAATAGCCCGCAGCATAATAGGAGTGGGCCCGGCCCTCTTAAAGCCCTCTACAGGCTGTTCATGACAGACAGCGAATCTTGTTAAGAAAGCATTGAAATAGGTCTTCAGTTAATTCCGCGGAATTGTTAGTGTAAGTATTATTAAAATATGAATTGAAATGGTGTATTTTAAAATTTATATTAGATCACATTTGAAAAAACCGGCCAAGTGCGTGTCGGACCACGCACAATGAAAGGTTCTGTGGTTGGGATGAAGTTATCCCAAGAACAACACTGTAGTTGAAAACATGTTCTCAAACAAACTTAACAATGTAGTTGAAAAACATGTTCTCCCATACATCGATATAAGTCACGGTCACGGCCTCGGTATCCCTTTTGGACTTTTACGGCGACCCCGGCAGGCATCGGCCCTAGTGAACCCCTAGACTTGTGCTGACATCTCTTTGGGGCACGCGTGGATCACAACCCGCCGTCGACCAGGGCCTGATCCGTATCGGACGGCCAGCCACCCATTGCTCACCGTCCGCAAGCCCGCGCCTATGGTGACTGGAAATCTGCCTAGGATTCCCGACACGTAGGGCGTCTCCTACGGTGGCTACGGGCGTGAGGGCGTGAACTTTGCCTGTCTCTCACCCGTCCCGCCTCCTCCTTCGTGAGCATTATGGCTTCCCATGCCTTCTCGCTCCGTACTGGCCTGGACCAGGGCCGAACGCGAGGATCTCCGCCACCGATCGCCTCCACGAGGACACGACGGTGCTCTGCTACCACATTACGTGCAAAGGAGGTACCCTAAAAAATATATTTTTATGATTCTATTATATATTTTTATGATTCTATTATATGTTACCACTTTATCGGCATAATTAATATGTATACCCATGCTAAATTACAGCTTTCTTGTACTAAACGTCTCTGAGGCTAAAATAGGAACAGACAGACAGACGAATATGGTAAAACTATAAGGGTCTTTATTGACTACGGGACCCTAAAAATAGAATAAAAACCTCTTTTGTTTATTACCCAAAAACCCTCAAATTACTCAAAAATGAATATATAAAATGGGAAATAAATGGATTTTCGTTAACTATTTAATTTATCGCTATTATTTACAACTTTAAAGTAACAAATACCCACGCACTAGTGTACGATTTATGTCAAACAATCTACACCTTTGATAATTTCACGTCAACAGTGATACACGAGTTTTCAATACTCAACAAGAAACAGCCAACTACCAAAAACCGACATTGCCTCAATACGATACGACTGTTTTAATGGATACATCATATTTTTCAAACGATTTCCTCCGGAGCTAGTTTGATGACAAAGGTCAAACGTGTTTATAAACGCACGTACATAGTATGCTAGTCCCGGCAGATCATTCGCAGTTGGGTATTCTAACCTATGGGCCCACTACACAATAACCCGTTTGGAATCTCTCAAAGCCAGTGAAGAGTTTGTGATCACCTGCAGTCTTTATGATGAGTTGGTTGGTAGCAGGTTCGGACCCACTTGTGTTGAGCCAGTTGTAAATAGATTTAACTACTGATACTATCACTAAAAGCAATTTGTTTACGAGTCATAATTAGATAAAAAACTATATTAAAATTAATAGATGAATTAGAAAAATTCTAAAATCTTTAAAACGCCAGAAAGTTAATAAATTAAATACAAAACTTAGGCAAAAAAATCTATATTTAATTCAAGAATTAAAGAAATTGAATAGTGAATTACAGTTATGTAAACTATGTATGATACTGACACTCAGCAGCTTCAGGATGAATTGTTTGTTAGGGAATATGCTCTAAAGGACATCTTTAGTAAATATGAGGCTTCTCAACAAAACCTGAGTAAGCGCTTGCAGGAGGCCAATGAGTTGGCAGACGTGGTCAAGTACAACGCGGAAAGGTATGAGTCTCTGACAAATAACCTCTATTTTAGCTGTACCTGCTCCCAGGCACCCCAGCCTCAAGTTATTACACACACACCCTCAGTGGCCCAGCCAGTAGGTAGCTGTATTAATGATGTTAATAATAGTATGAATAATTTGATTAATACAACATATTTATTTTCAGACAAATTTGGTCTAGGTTTTGGTAGTATATTTAATCAGTGTTCAAAACAGTATGTAATTAATAATTGTTTACCCGGTGCCAGTATTAGCCAATTAATTAGTAAAATTAAATTGACAAAAATAAACCCCAGTTCTACTGTTATTTTATATTTTGATTGTAATCAATTCAATCAATCAATTTATTACTGATTATAAAATGACAAAATGTACAATGTATTTGCCATCTAGTTGTAGGAGACATATTGCTTATCTTTTAGCATACAATATACACAGTGACACTGCCCACTGGTACCTGTAGTGTACCATCGATTACTGTTGGTAGTGGTACTGACACTGTAACGTTATACGTTGATTACATCTATAATTATTAATTATTTGCAAACCTACTTAATGAATAGTTTACGCTTGCAACTGATATATAAATAACTAAACATTCCAATCAGTTTTATAAAATATTATGGCGAGCTTCGCGCACGAAACTGGTTTGTTGGTAGGTGTCTCCCGTCTCCATGCACGTCGTTAAAGTTCGCGCACTTCCAGCGGTCCGTGGAACAATCTCGACCGGCGCACAGTGGGCCCATACTGAAAATTAGTGGACTTAGGCAACAAAGTTCCTATATCGATGCGATTTTTTTTTATATGACGTGTTATATTATTCCTGACAACTTTTATTCTTATAAAATTTCTTCTTAAGTTGATAGTTTGTCTTGAAAAAAATTAATTAGATTTTTTTGTATGGAGCGAATCACGTTTAATTTTTTTTCTTCAATTGTACTAATATGTTGAATGTGTGGCGTGAGTATATGATAGCTAGGGTCATTCTCTATCCATGAAAAAAAAATCAGCGCCGGCCATCTGCGGCAGCGCGAGTAATCATTCGGTAAAAAAAAAATGATTTGGAAGAATTTTTTTGTCATTTAAAATAAATTCAAAGCATAATTTTTGTCTCATTTGGCTGTTTTCACCTTCTTTTTAGTTAAATAAATAGTTTTAATAGCGCATACGTACTTATAACTAGTAATTCTGGTAGAGATTTAGTTATTATTGCATGTTATCGGTAGCACCTGCATTGTGATTGATGACTCATTTGTTTGTGCACTCGGCTAAGCGCATAACTAATGAGTCATCGAAAAATGCTCGTCTCTGATTGGCTGAATAATTTTCACTCACTGTTATGTCCACTACTTGAGTAATTAACACTAACTATAAATATAAAGACATTCATTAAGTCCATCTAGTTTCGCTCTTGTCGCTTGTTTGTGAACACAGTGAAATACTTGTATTTTTATATTTACATTAGAACTATGGCTGGATTTTGTACCAATCTAGATCTTTTTGTGAAATTAAGAAGTGGCGGTGATCTGAAAAATCATATGTTTCTGTATGAAAGTATCATTTCTGTCTTGACTACCGAAGTTTCTGAAGAAGACAAGAACCGAATCAAGGAGTTCTGTCGACTTTTTTGTGTAAATTTAAATAAAAAGTGGATAGAGTCAAGTAGAAATCAAAAAACTTTTATGAATCGTGTAATTAATCGCAAGTGGTTGGAAAAAAACATCAACTGGCCTGTTTGTGACAGTGTTGATCTGAGAAGTGTGATGGGCTTTTCGGACGCAGCCTTATCTGAGCTTGTGGATATAGATTGCCATGTTCCTACTCTTGCAGTATGTACTGCGGAAGCGGGAACATCTACAGAAAAGGAGCACAGAAAACCGTTCGAAGAGTTAAGTAATAAGCAAAAGAAAAGACGTTCTACTTCCATAGTAGAAGAAAATTCCAAGGAAGAGTTGCAGCACTGGTACATAACAAAATTGAAAGACAACGGCAAAACGAATCTGGCAAAAGTGGTCGAATACCTCTCCAGTAATCCAGATGCGCTATCCGAAGTAGAAGAGAGACTATTCAAAAAGCAGAGCTTAAGTACTGTCTCTGATGACGGCTCTGCGCACTGCGTGCGTGGCTGCGCGACGCCGGTACACCAGGCACCGCAGGCTCCGTATCAAACCTCCGGATACGGAAGCCATTCAGGCGGAGCTGTACGAGGGGTACAGAGCGGCGAAGACCGCCCTCCAAGCGGAGATCCTGCGGGCCAGGGGGTTGGCCCGCGAGGAGTCGCTGGGGACTCTGGACAGGGACCCGTGGGGACGCCCGTACAAGGTGGTGCGGGATAAACTCCGCCCATGGGCTCCCCCGCTAACGCAGAGTCTCCGGCCCCAGCTTATGGAGGACGTGGTGAGCGCTCTGTTCCCTTCGCGAGGGGAACACTCCTCCCCGCCTATGGCTCCGCCTACTGCGGTGCCTGATGCGGATCACACCGCCGACGACGACGACGATGCTCCGGAGGTGACCGAGGGAGAAATGAGAGCGGCGGTACGCAGGCTTAATGCCAAAAATACCGCCCCAGGACCCGACGGCTTACCTGGGAAGGCCTGGGTCCTGGCCTTGGAGGCTCTCGGGCCTCGACTTAGGGGGCTCCTAAGCGCATGCATGGAGAGGGGCCAGTTCCCGCTTCGCTGGAAGACGGGGAAACTGGTCCTCATAAGGAAGGCAGGGCGCCCTGCGGACTCTCCGTCCGCTTATCGGCCCATCGTGCTACTCGACGAGGTGGGCAAGCTCTTTGAAAGAGTAATTGCAGACCGCCTCGTCGGCCAGCTGGTGCGGGTGGGGCCGGATTTGGCGGAGAGCCAGTTTGGTTTCCGCAGAGGGCGCTCTACGGTGGACGCCATCATGCGTGTGCGAGCCCTGACGACGGGGAATGCTGTTGCCCAGGGTGGGGTCGTCTTGGCGGTGTCTCTAGACATCGCCAATGCCTTCAATACCCTGCCCTGGAGTTGCATCAGGGAGGCACTCCGGTATCACCGGATGCCGACCTACCTCTGTCGTGTGGTCGAGGCCTATTTGACGGACAGGGCCGTCATCTACCCCGGTCACCAGGGAGTGTGGAACCGGCAAGAGATGTCGTGCGGTGTCCCACAGGGATCGGTCCTGGGGCCGCATCTGTGGGACATCGGATACGACTGGGTGCTGCGCGCCGACCTCCCTAGCGGCGTCAGCGTAGTGTGCTACGCTGACGACACGTTGGTCCTGGCGCAGGGGAGGTCGCACCAGGCGGCGGCCGAATTAGCGGCACGCGGGGTTGCGACAATCGTCGAAAGGATCCGGCAATTGGGACTCGAGGTGGCCCTGCACAAGTCCGAGGCCATGTGTTTTCATGGTCCTCGGAACGCGCCACCGTTGGGGTCCCAAATAACGGTAGGAGGGGTTTCTATCGGCGTCGAGTCGACGATGAAGTACCTGGGACTCGTCCTCGACAGCCGGTGGAACTTCGTGGAGCATTTCCGACGTTTGGCTCCCAAACTTGAGCGGGCGGGCGCTGCATTGAAGCGGCTCCTGCCCAATCTAGGGGGTCCAAACGCCTCCTGCCGGAGGCTCTACGCGGGGGTCGTGCGGTCCATGGCCCTCTACGGGGCTCCTGTATGGGCGCGCTCTCTGGCGCTGCGGCCAGCCCGCCGGTTGAGCGCGGCCCAAAGGGTCATGGCCATCCGGATGGTCCGAGGATACCGCACGGTCTCCTGTGAGGCAGCGAGCCTCCTTGCCGGATTGCCGCCATGGGATCTGGAGGCAAAAGTCCTCGCGCACGTATGGGAGTGGCGCGAGGAGGCGAAACGCCGGGGCGTAAGTCCGTTGCCGCGAGAAATCGCGGCTCAGCGGACGGAGCTCCGGCGGGATCTCATGGCGTCATGGAAAGTACGGTTGTCGCAACCCAGTGCTGGGCACGCCACGATTTCGGCGATAAGTCCCCTCTTTGAGGAGTGGCTGGAGAGGCGCCACGGCGTCCTCACCTTCCGCCTGACGCAGGTCCTCACCGGACACGGCAGCTTCGGGAGGTTCCTGTGTCGGATAAGGCGGGAGGAAACGTCCGGGTGTCACCACTGTGTGGATCGCCCGGAGGACACGGTGGAGCATACGGTGGAGGTCTGCCCGGCTTGGGCAGAGCACCGCCGTGTCCTCGTGGAGGCGATCGGCGGCAGAGACCTCTCGCGTCCGGCCCTGGTTCAGGCCATGGTACGGAGCGAGAGGGCATGGGCAGCCGTCACCTCCTTCTGCGAAGCAGTAATGCTCGCTAAGGAGGAGGCGGGACGGTTGAGGGAAAGGCAAGTTTCGCGCCCTCTCGCCCCTAGCCGCCGCAGGAGACGCCCAGGGCGTCGGGAATCCCGGGCGGATTTCCGGCCACCGTAGGCGCGGGCTTGCGGACGGTGAGCAATGGGTAGCTCACCGTCCGGTAAGGACCAGGCCCGGGTCGACGGCGCGTCGTATTCCACGCGCGCCTCAAAGAGATGTCATCAGCACAAAGTAGGGGTCCACTAGGGCCGATGCCTGCCGGGGTCGCGGGAAGGTACTTATGGGTCACCGAGGCCCCCGCAACACAGGCAACAGGAAGGAATACGGGTGGGTTTTAGTCAGTAAGAGTCTGACACACCCTCCCGCTCCGCCCAGAGCGGGAGAAGTTATTTGATGATTTCCCACCCTCAAAAAAAAAAAAAAAAGTACTGTCTCTGAAGATAAGTGTTTAGCTCTTTATACATCAGTTGCGCTCTCGAAATGGAAGTACTTAGCTCTTCGACAATTTCTGAAAGAAGAAAACTGTGCTGCCTTTCCATCTTATCCAAAGCTTGTAAATGCCAAGAAAAGATGTTACCCACCACAAGAGAGTATGGAGATTACCGAAAACGGAGCTCACATTAAATTGCAAGCGCTATTGGACCACACTGTGGAGAGGATATTACTTGATATAAATACTGTTGATAGGTCTCAAAATGAAGAACTCAAGTTGACCTGGAAATGGGGACTTGATGGTTCTTCGTCGCAGAGTAACTATAAACAGAAAACGTCAAACACAGCTACAGAGTTCGATGATTCATCAGTTGTCATGATAAGCATCGTCCCTCTTCGGCTAGTGTCTACTAGGCCATCATCTGGGAATGAAAATCTAGTTTGGCAGAACCCCACACCTTGCTCAACTCTGTACTGTCGACCAGTGAAGTTCACTTTCACTTCGGAGACAGCTGACTTTATAAAGTCTGAAGAGTCTGAGATGAAAAAACAAATTGATGAACGAATATCTACACAGTGTGGAAATATTATTGTATCACATGAATTGCATATGACCATGATTGATGGAAAAGTGGCCAATATTATTGCTGGAGTACCATCATATGCAACGTGTCCCATTTGCTTGGCAAAACCGAGTGAGATGAATAATTTAGACGCTTTGACTTCTAAACCACTTCGTGAAGAAATTTACAAACAAGGAATTTCTTCACTGCATATGAAGATTCGGTGTATGGAATGTCTTCTCCATATATCTTATAATCTGGATTTTCAACGATGGACTGCTCGCGGCGAACATAAGGCTTTGAAACAAGCTAAAAAAAATACCACACAGCAAGAGTTTCGTGAGCAAACTGGAATGCTGATTGATATAGTCAAACAGGTATGTATTTAATTTTCGCTCTCTTTATGTTGTTCGTGAATAATATCTCTATGTATTGTATATTACAGTATTGTTTTCCCATTTTAGGGTTTTGGAACTACAAACGACGGGAATACAGCGAGGCGCTTTTTCCAAGATTACAAAAGATCTTCCAGAATAACGGGAATTGACGAAAATCTGATTTTCAGATTTTCCGTTATTCTACAAGCCATATCATCAGGCAAAAACATTGACTGTGAAAAATTTAGAAGATACTGTAGAGAAACAGCTGATGTGTACGTGCAACACTATTCGTGGTACTACATGCCAGTTAGTGTACATAAACTTCTAATGCACGGTGCAGACATCTGTAACCACTTTGGTGTTTTGCCAATCGGTAAGTAAAAAATAAATATAGTTTGATGTATTATTTGACTCGATTGCGTTTTGAAATTAAAATGTATGTACTTATTCGTTTTAGGTATCTTATCTGAAGAAGCTTCGGAAGCCCGTAATAAGGACTTCAGAAACGTCAGGGAGAGGCACACTCGGAAACCGGGGAGAATAGCAACAAACGAAGACATCCTCCATGGACTTCTAATAAGCTCTGATCCCCACATATCCTACATAAGGCCTAAAATAATGAAACAGGTTCATAATGAGTTGTTGCCTGAAGCAACTCAGTTGTTACAGACTACTGAGCCTCCCTGTGACAGTGAAATTATGGAGGAAGAAGAATGCCTCATAGCAGAGTCCGAAAATTTGCCGGACCCACTAGCACTTCTGGAACAAGAAATAATGTGATCCGGCTCTAAATTATTCCCACAAAAGCCCATCAGGGTTAGGAATATGACAAACAGCCCTTTTCAGGGCTACAAATACTTCACAGTTTCATATTGATCATACGTACGATAACTTATACTATAATAATATACATACAGTTGATTATGTAGATAATTATCAACGACTTGCCCGTACAAATTTAAATTATTTCACCTATCATTAACAAAATTAATATAACCTGAAACATTACGATATATTTATTCAACAATAGATAACGTGCAGTTAAAAAATAACACAGCCAATCAGAGACGAGCATTTTTCGATGACTCATTAGTTATGCGCGCACAAACAAATGAGTCATCAATCACAATGCAGAGCACCTGCATTGTGATTGATGACTCATTTGTACCGATAACATGCAATAATAACTAAATCTCTACCAAAATTACTAGTTCTAAGTACGTATGCGCTATTAAAACTATTTATTTAACTAAAAAGAAGGTGAAAACAGCCAAATGAGACAAAAAATATGCTTTGAATTTATTTTAAATGACAAAAAAATTCTTCCAAATTATTATTTTTTTACCGAATGATTACTCGCGCTGCCGCAGATGGCCGGCGCTGATTTTTTTTTCGTAGATAGAGAATGACCCTAGCTATCATATACTCACGCCACACACCCAACATATTAGTACAATTGAAGAAAAAAAATTAAACGTGATTCGCTCCATACAAAAAAATCTAATAAATTTTTTTCAAGACAAACTATCAAGTTTAGAAGAAATTTTATAAGAATAAAAGTTGTCAGGAATATTATAACACGTCATATAAAAAAAATCGCATCGATATGGTAAATTTGTTGCCTAAGTCCACTAATTTTCAGTATGGGCCCACTGTGCGGCGGCTTGACCTGACACTACGGAGCAGAGTGACCGTGTCTAGCGATTTATTAATTGTACCTGCCACTACCATCTTTACGCAACGAACAACATTTTGAAAAGTTGTAAAGTTCAAAAGTGTGTGCTACGTCTATTAAAATTAAATAATATTTAATTCAGTGTAACCCCAAATCGGGTGAGTGTTGCAAAACTTATAATAACTAGTTTTAAGTATTCGCTGCATGACTTGCTAAAAATATACGCTGTTTGCTATAATCAGCTTCATGTCATTCGAATTGCCGATGTGTTTTTTACGTTAGTGTATTGGTTGTGATCGTCATTTTAAACACTACCTTAACTTTATGATTTTACCGAGTGACCGTAACATAGGTGTAACGGATCATAACAGCTACTTTTTAAATAATTATCTTCTTCGTTTAAATGTATTCTTTGTTTTGATTAGTAGGAGGTGGTTATGTATCCGTAAATTCTGATATAAAATTTTGTTATATTTTTTCTCACCTACCCTACATCACTAGTTATCATTTTTCTGCTAGTGATTCATCATGCTTTTAAAATTGTACCACGCTGATTAGACTGCTTCATCTGGATAGCTAATTGATGCTAGAACGCCGCTTTCCACCGTAGATTCCACGTTCAACGGTTGTCAGGATGTTGCAGTCAGTAGCATGAATTCGGTCATTTTCTAAAATGTCCAATTCCGGAAATTCCAGGGTTCTTCCGTACCGGAGTTTTTTGTACCGTCGCTGCGAGGGCTGAGGCTGGTCAACCCTACAAGCTGCCTTAACCGCCGTTGGAAGACCAACCTACCTACTTGGCTGCCACCAGTCACCTACGTTCTGGGATTTAAATACATTCATTTTTTGTTTCCATTTTTGTTTTCAAATTTGTTCTTGATCGATGAGTCTTGTTACAAAAGCTAAGTTAGACAACAGCACATACACTTATTTATCAAGCCTCTTTCACCTGAAGAATGTGCTAGGATCATGACTTTTCTGGAACTAGGCATCAGTTGTAAGTCGGTTAAACAAGAAAAACAACTTGAGATTATGGTCGACAGCAACTTAGTTAACATAGCAGCTGACGTAGCTGAAGCATTCAATCAGTTTTGCCAACATACCTATAACTACGACTCGCTCCTTAAATTTTTCCCCATCTAAAGCTGAAAACCTTTTGCATAGTAGTGTGCCTAAATGTAGTCACTTATTTAGCTTCGAACATGTAACACCTCGTGATGTAGTTAATATTTTTAACACACTTAAGTCAAAAACACTGGTGATATCTGGGGTATTTCCATTAAACTTTTAAGCAATATAATAGAAATCGTAGCCCCCTATCTAGCTGTTACTTTCAATAATAGTGTTGGTTTGGGTTCTTTTCCTGACCTCATGAAGAGTAGTAAAGTCATACCTTTATTTATATCAGGTAACAAAAATGACGTTAGCAATTTCAGACCAATTTCTATCTTACCTACATTTAGCAAAATATTTGAAAAGTTAATACTCAAGCAATCGCTAAGACATTTTAATTTAAACTGCCTCCTTTATAATGAACAATACGGCTTTACAAAAGGTCGTTCTACTACAGCACTACTGAAACACATATTTGATGCATGGGAGAACTCGCAAAATGCTATTGGAATTTTCAAGTGATCTATCCAAAACCTTTGATTGCGTGCACCATGACACGTTTTTGCGTAAATTATGTCATTATGGTGTCCAAAATGAAGCTCTCAAAGTAATACATTCTTATTTACATAATAGGTTCCAATGTATAGATGTGAATGGTGTGAAATCTTCCGGGTTACCAGTTCAGTTAGGTGTACCTCGAGGCTCAATACTGGGTCCATTCTTATTCTTAGTGTATAGTAATGACTTATCATTCTATTTAAAGGGTATCTGTGACGTTGTATTGTTTGCAGATGACACCTCTCTTCTTTTTAAAGTAAACAGGAATAGACAAGATTTTGACGACGTAAACAGTGCACTCTCAATGGTTACGGATTGGGTTACGTCAAATAACCTAGTTCTCAATGCCAAAAAAACGAAATGTATAAAGTTCGCCTTGCCAAATTTTAGGAATGTAGGTCCCAACATCGTCTTAGGTAATGGGGTGCTTGAAACTATAGACTCGGCAGGTTTTCTTGGTATAACCGTAGATTCCAAACTTCAGTGGGGCACACATATATCAAGCCGAGCGAGCAGGCTCAGTTCGGCCGCCTACGCCGTCAGAAAAGTAAGACAATACACTGACGTTGATACAGCTCGATTAGTTTATTTTAGTTATTTTCATAGCGTTATGTCCTACGGTATTCTGCTGTGGGGCAAAGCCGCTGACATTCAAAATATATTCGTTCGTCAAAGACGAGCTGTTAGAGCAATTTACCAGCTTGGTGCCAGTGTTTCTCTATTTTTTTAAAGATATTGGTATTCTCACGGTGGCATCACAATTCATCTTCACCAACATCTTATATATATTAGGCAAAATATACACTTATACACTAAAAACAGTGATATTCACAATATTAACACCAGACACAAGAACAAATTACAAGATCCATTTCCGAAAGTGCTCAAGCAGACAAACTAATACTATACTACTAGAAAAACTCCTGTCTATGCCTGCTTTTTACTTACTACTTACGACAAGCTATGGGACAAGTTACAGGATACCAGTGTACCTAGGGAGATCGTTTCTGTACTGAAGGATTGGTATAGTACACAGAGAAATCAGGTGAGATGGGCTGGCACTCTCTCGGACGGGTACAAGCTGGAGTGCGGAGTGAGGCAGGGGGACTCTTCTCCCCTCTTCTTTTTAACTTCTATGTGAACGAGCTGATCGAGGAGCTCAGAAGCACTAGAATCAGCTGTCATATAGATAGTGTCTGTATTAACAATATAAGCTATGCTGTCGATATGGTGCTGCTGAGCCCCTCGATCTGTGCGTTGTCCCTCAACGCACAGATCGAGGGGCTCATAAAGATTTGTGAGACTTACGCGAACACTCATGGCCAAAAAATACAACTCAACTAAATCTGAGCTTATGATATTTAAACCAGGTACTAAACACTATGAAAATGTACCTGATATAGTCTTTAAGGTAACCCTTTAAAAAGGGTTACTAAATTTAAGTATTTAGGCCATTGGGTTACTGAGGATTTAAAGGACAGTACTGACATTGAGAGAGAGCACAGGTCGTTGTCTGTTCGATGTAATATGCTGGCTCGTAGGTTTGCATGTTGTACAACACAAGTAAAGGTAACACTTTTTAAGGCATACTGTCAATCCTTTTACACGTGCAGCCTGTGGGTTGGCTATTTGCCGAGGGCATACCACTACATACCCGCGAGTGCAGTATAACAATGCGTTCAGGATGCTGATGGGGCTGCCGCGGTATTGCAGTGCCTCTGGCATGTTTGCCAAGGCCAACCTCGACAGTTTTGCGACAATCATGCGTAAACGTTGCACCTCGACCCTAACTCGCATGCGAGCTAGTTCCAACAGCATCTTGGGCGCATTGACGGACCGGTTGGATTCTTCGATGCTTGAGCGCTGGATGCGGCTGCACGCAGTGAAGTAGTGTAGGAGCGCTGGCACATCGTTTTGTATTCTAGATTCGTGCAGCGCCCGGCGACACAACAGTTCGCCCGTAACCGCCGTATACTATAGACGCACTCTTAAACTGATAAGCTACTCCTCTGTAATATTTCATATCAAGTTTAATAAGTAAAGTTACCACAGAGTTTTCGCAGCATTTCATTTTCTCTCCTTACACACAACCCAAAGACATTATATACACGCACACAAAATTGGTGACCCCGACGTGATTAAAAAGCACCCGACGTGATCTAAAAGTGGTGTCGTGATATAAAATCTAGCAACGTGACTTTACCATCAGTGATTTTTAAAGATATTGTGTGTACGTGATCGAGAACGGGCAACTCACTCAACATCAGCGTCTAAAGTGCGGAATCTCTTTATTTTTTAAATAATCTGCGTGAGTAGTTAACATCATGGAAGACAAAGTAGCAGCCGACGAATATTCCCTTTCACCGGTCTCCATCACCGATAAGTTAGAAGATTTTTGGCCGAGAGCACCAGAATTGTGGTTCACCAAGGCAGAGGCGATAATTAATTGCCGGAAGATGTCCGACGATTCTAAGTATCGAATAATATTGTCGAAATTAAACCTCGAAGTCACAGAGCAACCTTTTCCTTTTAGACCCGCCTCAGGAAAAGAAATATGAAGCCTTGAAACAAAAGTTAATTTCATTAAGTGCGTTCAACCATGCAATTGGAAGAGGAAGGACGCCAAGCCATCGGAAAACTAGAGTCGGTGCAGTCAGCAACGGGAGGCTGTGACCGCGTGCACGACAATCACCGTCTATGCAAGGGACAGGAATTCAGGTTTGAACTTTTTAGTGGATAGTGGTGCAAAAATGTCTGTTCTACCTCGCAGAGTTGTTTTTAAGAAAGATAACGCACATTGTGCCTGTTATAAGTAGTATGCTGCGAACGGTACCGAGAGCAATACGTACGGTACAGATAGTGTAGAACAAGACTTTCATCAAAGACGAGCGTTTCCGTTGGTTATTTACGATAGCGGACGTACAGCAGCCCATATTAGGTGCTGACTTCTTAGCTAGATATATGTTATTAACTAACTGGAACGGACGCTGGCAAGTGGATCAGGGTACCAATTTAGGTACGAGAGGAAACCTCTCCAGTTCCACCGAGCCCGCTTTGGAAACCATGAAAATCATGGATAATTGCCACTATCAGGAATTGTTGTGTAAGTTCCCTGAATTAACCAAGCCTGTTCATATAAGGGGAGACCAAAACATGGCGTTTGGCATCATGTGATGGCTATGAAGAAACAACAGGTACTCCAGTGCACGCGCGAGCGAGACAGCTACCCCCGGACCGTGGAATGTAAACCACCCTACAAACAAGGTTGTGCAAAAAGAAAATATGAAACAAACTGCTTGTTCCTTTAGTAATAACAGCGTGATAATATAACTTAAAACTTTAAATGCATAACATTGTTTAAAGCGTACATTGTAAGTAGCGCAATCGCACACCTGCAAGATATCTGGTTACAACATTGTTCATTGTAGTGAAATGATGTATAAGCAAATTCTTTGTAACTCGTAGTTCTGATAAAGTTGTACTTGGTTTAAGGCATGTTATTTTTGTTCATAGAAATTATTATGTAAAAACCATTTGTTTTTTTTTTTTTTAAGGGAAGGAATAATGATTCGTGCAGCGCCCGGCGACACAACAGTTCGCCCGTAACCGCCGTATACTATAGACGCACACACAAAAGTAGCATACATGCGTTCTGGTGTCGGGTTGTACTAAAATCTATGTTTTCTTATATTTGTTTTGTTTTTAACATTAGCTCTTAAGTACTTTCGTATTACTTACTAACAATTTATATGGAGAAATCTGAAATAAATTATTATTATTTCACCGGCTTCATAAGGTTCATAACTCATTTGTTCGGCTTGGTATAACTTATAACATGCTACCCTCTTCTTCGCTAGATTTGCCTTTTAATGCGTTTAACACTAAAGTAAAATCCACCCTTTGTTCAAAGGCATACTATTGTATCAATAACTACTTAAACCATAAGAATAGTTGGTCGCTATGATTAACTCAAAACAATGTTTATGTTCTTTCTCCAGAATTAGCTTACCTACTGACAGGTTATATGAGTTCATATAATTGATTACTTTTTATTTGACTGTATAAGTCAATGTATTTTAATTGAATTAAATTTTAATTTATTAATGACATAATCTACTCATTACAATGTGTTTTTTTATGAGTTGTATTGCATTACGTGGTTAGCTAGTGTCCTCGACAATTGATTATACTATTCTTGCCTGAGCAACCGGCAGCAAGTTCGTCATGCTGACTTAGATGTCACTGCCTGCGGTAGCGTCGGGGGTCGGGTTGGGTCCTTCCCTCTAATCTGGCGAGGGGGATGATGGCTGATCATTGCGTTATGCTCGTGAACGGGTGCTGCTTGTGTTGACTGGTCGTCTTGCTGATCATGGTTTTAATTGTTATTAGTAATTGTTTATTTATTTTACTTCGATGGTGCTAGTTTATCATTTCCCACATCGAGTTACAGCAATAGCCTTATGTAAGCGGGCACGCCCTTTATGCCTGGAGGCTTAAGGCATAAGTATTAAGTTCTGTTTACGTTTTTTATGTTGTAATTTTTATCTGCTTGAGTACAGTTTTGTTTTTTGTGTTCATTGTTTTGTTGGTATATTGGCGTGTGCTAGCTAATATATTATGGCAAGTAATTTAATTTAATGTTTTGTGTTTCGTAATGTTAATTACTTTGCATACGATAGATAGATAGAAGGAATACTCTTTATTATATACACCATAAAAATTACAGCTATAAATGTAGAAACGATTGATCGATTGATTGATTGATCGATTGTGTGTACCATTTGTATAGAATCAAGTTTATATAACTAAACAGACAGGTGTGCTACTGGGGAGTTTGTTCCGCCACTTCTTCTTTCCAGCTAAAGCACTAGGAAGTGGTGCAGGGCGGGCATTTTTGGGGGACTGTCTTATGTAACTTTGACGTTCGAAAAGTGCAGATTCTCAGCCTAGTTTGAATAAATGACTTTTAATTTATTTGATATGAAATCGTTTTAAGGCTCGTACAGACTAAGGCAATATTGCGTGCACAACAGGCAGCCACTGCGAGAGCCTTTAAACGAATCGGATACTTATCAGTAGTTTTGCTATAGTCACGCGTGGTACGATAACAACACAAACTTTGTGTTGTGTTTTTGTGTCATCAACAACATCAAAATGCAGACGTCAAAAATTAGTCCGCTGTTTAATTTAGTGGCAATTAATAAGGAATTTATCAGGTGAATGTAATTTTTGTCAATATCAACACCTCTAAATATAACTACGGAATTACGTTCAACAGGTGTATTTATTGTAACTTATTTGTTATGTAGGTAGGTGGTTCATTAAAGACCATTATAATTAATCAGTTTGTGTTTATATGCTAGAGTAGATCCGATGGCATGTGTACCTGGCGTTTTTTTTTTACAATAATATTGACAACATATTTAGATTGAATACAAGTAGAAATGTTACAAGATGTTTATATAGATATGCCTTTTTTGGGTGGGAAATTATCAAATAACTTCGCCCGCTCTGGGCGGAGCGGGAGGGTGTGTCAGACTCTTACTGACTAAAAACCACCCGTATTCCTTCCGTTGCCTGTGTTGCCAGGGGCCTCGGTAACCCTTTTGTATTGCCTCGCGACCCCGGCAGGTATCAGCCCTAGTGGACCCCTACACGCCTACCCTACCAACAAATGCATTTATTTTAACTATGTAATCCAATAATACAAAATATTTAAAAAGAAGTAACACTGCTGTTATAACACTCATAGCAACTTGTCGCAACCGCCATGTGACGTAACTCACAGTTCGACGGAGCACACACTATTTATTAGGAATATTAGGCAGGCACTCGGCTGGCCTAAATCCCATTCATAAATTTACGCACACTGGTGTATATTTTCGTATGTATGAACGGCACACAATAGTGGCATGATTTAAATTGTGGGCGTAACTCCTACGACAGGAGCTCGCCACCACCATTGGCTGTGTGTAAAGTCAAGATTTAATTAATGAAAAGTATTGAGGACCAGGATTCCCAATTTTTGGACAATTCCCCGAATTGCGGGGAAGTTTCCTTAATGTCTACTAGAGACAATTAAAAAAATAGGGGGGTATTGTCAAATTTATACATTCCAAAAAAATTGTAAGGAATAACAAAAGCCCTATAAGAAAAATAAAAAATTATGAAGTTTTTAATTATTTTTAATTAAAAACTTCATATTTTTTTATTTTTTATTCTCTTTTTGGGAAATTCGCTTGGTTTTTGGGGAGTTAGGAAAATAAGTTTCGGCAACCCTGGACTGTATAACCCGGCAAAATATGGTAGTCCCTTTTGTGGAAGAACACGTTATGACAGTGATACAATTTTAATTGGTAGTGTTTTTTATTGACAAGCCATCTTGTTTCATGTGACACGCATTTTATATTTATATCCGATTTTGAATGTTTTGCTTTTTTATATATTATTAAGTTATAAGTAATTCGTTTTGAAACGTAAAGTAGTGTAAATATTATTTGTTGTGTTATTATTTGTTTATTTACTTAGGAATGGTGTTCTGTTGTGAAGATTGCACCGATAATGTGTGTTTGTTAGAAGTTTAAAGCAGTAAGTTTTCGCAATTGTCGTTTAATGATAAGATTCAAGTTGTGTCTAAAGGTAGATGTGTGCCCGAATTACGATAATTAATCCAAAAATATGATAATTCATGTCGTACTCGTCATCAATCCTCAAAATTATGCAACATACAACTGCTGTGTGGCTGTGTGGGGAACACACAAATAAATTATTTTGTTTTCCGTGCATTTTGTTTAATACTTCCAGTACTTAAGTGAAGTGAGGGATATATTTATTTGCATAATTTTCATTCCTCGGCAAAAAACATGAGCCTAGTATAATGTGGTGAGTTTTGTATTTATAATTTTTGTTTTTAAGGATTATTTTCAGTGTTTTTTTTTTCAAATTAAGATCAATAATGCCTACTTTGAAGGTCATCATATGTAGAGGGACGCTGTGATGTTGCGCGAATCAGCCCTCCGTGGAGAACCACTGCACGCCACTGTATCTATAAGGCGCGAGTGGAACACAACGCGCCGTCGACGTCATGGCATGTGTATCTGGCGTTTTTTTTTTTTTTTTTTATAGACTACATATTTAGATTTCATACAAGTAGAAATGTTACAGGTGTATAAATAGATATGCCTAGATATGGTTATCAGTTTGTTTTTCAAAGCATCGAAAAAATAAGCTACAAGAGGAAATAAACTGTAGATACTTTTAAACCTTTGAAGATTCTCAAAACAACTACTGTTTAGATTGTATGCATATGTTTACAAAATTTTAGAGTGCATGGGAACAACCTATGTAACCAACAGTTTCTCCTATAGCGACAATCAAATTGACCTATTTGACTTTATTCATATAAGTTTAGATTCGTCAATTGGTAAATGTCTAGATTGTCCAGTGCCAGGGGCACTTGGGCATTGGGCATTCTTCTTCAATTGCAAAACTGGTATATTCCTTATGTGATGCTACATAACTAGTAACTTTTTTACGTCTTACTATTGTGTCAAGTTAGTTGCTACTCGTAATATTTTGGCATTTGTCTAAGTTAGCATCCGCAGACATAACATATTTGTTATAGTATGATGTTATGAAAGTATTCTCCTTGACTGGCATAGTGAAGACGGGACCTAAAGCGTAGGAATATCTGCAGGCTTAGCATGACGCTTTCTATTTCTACGAAGAATTGGCACAGCTCTTTTCATACAAAGTGACATTTCATTTCTCCATTTTTGACATCGCAACGTAGAAATCCTTCTACAATCTGTCATTTTCAAATCAAATCAAATCAAATCATTTATTTCTTTGCAAACATGGGTAAAAAAAGATACATAGATGTTTCATATTTATAAACAAGTTCTCCACATTTTACCGTCTAATGGGCATGCAAATAGTGTGTTTAACATACTAATTAAAAACATAATACAATTAAAAAAAAAATAACAAATTGTCAAACACATTTAAGAAAATAAATAAAATGTCAAACGGAGTAAAAGTATGTCAAACAGAGTAATAATACATATGTCAATCAGCAAGTGAATCATCATTAAGAAAGCTGTCAACAGTGTAATAGCATTTATTAAGTAAAATTTCATTTAGCGCCCTTTTAAATTGTAATACAGTCAATTTTTTTATATTATTCGGTAATTTATTATAAATGCGAGGGGCAATACCAGAAAAACTTTTTTGCATTAGTGCAGTTTTACATTTCACATGGCATAATTTATTAACGTATTGGGTTTTTTCTGACCTCTGATAATTTTTGGAATTGATGTGGGTTACATTTCACAAACAAGGCCGTTTCCAATATATATAGTGAAGGCAATGTTAAAATTTTTAATGACTTAAAATAGGGAACACAGCTATCAGTCGTCTTCAGGCCGCACATTGACCTGATGCATCGCTTTTGCAACCTAAACACCATTTCTCTATCAGTAGAATGCCCCCAGAATATAATGCCGTACCGCAAAACAGAGGCAACTATTCCATGGTAGGCTGTTAAAAGAGCCTGACTATTGACTTTCTTGGATAGTTGATACAGAGCATAAGCGGATTTGCTAAGTTTTTTACATAGTTCTTCTATGTGAGGTTTCCATGTAAGTTGATTATCAATTTTGATGCCCAGAAACTTAGCTTTATCTACTTCTACAATATCGCAGCCCTTGAAGGAAATATTCACCTGTGGGCTTTCACACCGTTGATAAAAATGCATGGCTTTTGTTTTACTCAGGTTTATAACCAAATTATTAGTATTGAGCCAATTTATTATGTCACGTAAGCAGGTATTGATGTCATTTTTATAATTATTTGGATCAGTACATTTTATAATAGCCGTACTATCATCTGCAAAAAGAACGATTTTGTTTGTTGTTACTTCCGGGAGATCATTTATATATATCAAAAAAAGTGGCGGACCCAGTACGCTGCCTTGTGGAACACCATATTTTACGTGTCTTGGTTTTGATACATATTTGTTTTCTAATTTACTCTTTGGACATATCCTAGAGATTTCTGTGCACTGAAGTCTATTACTTAAGTATGATTCTATTAACTTTAATATGTTCCCTCTTATACCATAACTATGCAATTTATGTAACAAGATCTTATGATCTACATGATCAAAAGCCTTAGTCATGTCAGTATAAATTGCGCAGACTGGATTCCGTTCATCTATAGATGGCATAATGTTAGCTAATAAGTCAAATAGTGCCATGTTAATCGTTGTGTTGCTTCGGAAACCTTTTTGTTCTTTGCAAAATAATTTATACTTTTCGAAATATGCATATAGAGAGTTATATATTACTTTCTCAAAAATCTTTGATATAATTGGAATTTTTGCGATAGGTCTGTAATTTTTTAAATTTGTTTTGTCATCTTTTTTATAAAGGGGTTTAACTATAACTTTTTTGAGCTTGTTTGGGAATATGCCGTCGGTTATGCACAAGTTGATTATATGAGCTAATGGAGGAGCTACAAGTTCTTTGGTAAATTTTAAAACTTTTGTGGAAACTCCGTCGTATCCAACAGTATTAGTGTTTCTAAGACTACATATTATTTGTACTATATCATCAGTTGTTACAGGCTGCATAAATAGTGAATTTAATGTTTGTTTTGTATTTTTCAATGTTATGTCAGCTTTTTCATTATTATCAATTGTGTCAATAAAATAATCGTTAAATGCATTTGCAATGTCCACGGGGTCTGTAAATGTCAAATTATCTCTATTCACGCACATTATCGGCTCCAGTGGCAGACAAAATTTGGATTTGTTTATTATTTGCCAGGTTGCTTTCGACTTATTATGGGCCGTATCTATAAAGTTATTGTTTTGTGCTTTTTGTGTGAGTTTAATAATTTTCCTATAAAGTTTGGTGTAATTTTTAAAAGCTAATTTATGTTTTGAATCCGAGTTTAATCGATATTCCCAAAGTAACTGCCTTTGCTTGTTACTGCATAGTTTTATTCCGTGAGATATCCATTTCGTAGTCTTGCTAGTTTTAATGATTGTTATTTTCTCCGGAACAATCTATATATAAGAGAGAAAACATCCATAAATTCGTTGAAAGCTTCGTTCGCATCCTTAGCATCATGTACTAGTCTAAAAGATAAAGATTTGAGATGTCTTTTATTTTTTTTTAAGTTTTCAAGGCATATGTCCTGTTTTTTTGTTTTCCAGTATTTAAGTTTGCAACTTTTATTTATGGGTACTTTAAGTATCTGGGATGTATGATCTGAAAGGACTAGATCTACAACTTCAGCTTAGCATTCTTTACGATAGTTGTGAGCAAAATTGTCAATACAGGTATTATGTTTTAACCTAGTGGGAGTATAAAGCGCTAGTTTTAAATTATATTTCATAAGAAAGTATTCAAATTCTAATGTCGTTTTATTTCTTTTCAAAACATCAATATTAAAATCTCCACACAGAACGATTTTCTTATTCGAAGATAGACAAACTTTATTTAAAATATAATCTAATTTATCATAAAATACTTCGTAATTGTATTTTGGGATTCTATAAATACAAATTATTATAATTTTATGTGCTATTATTTCTACAGCACAACATTCAAAGATGCCTGAAATTGATTGTTTTGCTATGTCTGATATTTCTTTAAACTGCAATCCCACTCTTACGAAAATACCTGTTCCTCCTCTCTTTGTACGAGTATCTCTAGAAAAGAAGGCAGCTGGACAAAAATTTGCGATGTGCAATAAATCTTCATAACCTGATTGCACGAAATGTTCAGTAATACATAGAATGTCTATAATAGTTCCTTTGTTGAATAATTCTAGTAATTTAACCGTTAGCGTATCGGATTTATTAATAAGACCAGCTATGTTCTGGTGTAAGATGTTGAGGTAGTTAACGAAAAAATAACTGAGAATTTAATTGTTGTGAATTTGTAGAACATTCCTTTTGACTTTGAGATTGAGGATCTAACTGTGCAGCATTCAGGGCACCTATGTCTAAGACAAGATCTTGGAGATCTGATATAACGATATTTAATCCTATAGTGTTCAAAGTGCCAAAACGATAGCTGTATGTGTCGGAAGTATACGGCAGATTTAAATTTGAGTCTAAGATATATGCGTAATTATATGTACCCACATCCATGTAAAGTAAATTATTGAAAGTATCAATTCGGCTATTATACATTATATTACTATTAACCATATATTTAAACGTTGGTAAACATATTATAAAGTTTGTGTGATTCAAAGCAACTAATTTTTCGCGAATAAACGACACAAGTTCAATATAATTATGCGTTTTTCTAAAATTTACTTCGCCAATATAGATAATGCAGTAATCAAAGTATGTAAAGTTTCGTACTTTTTCGTCAATATTATCTAATAAAGAATTTAAACTACAGTTAGGCTTACGATCTTCGGCTCTCGATTTTGTCTTTCGTTTGTAACGATCTTTGTCTAGGTCCTTTTTTAGTAGACTATTTCAGAAGAAAGTTTTCAATGCCAAACTGTCAAAATCACACTGACAACTAACAGTTGTCTAAGGTAGTGAAGACAATTCGATTTTGTAATCGCCATACAAAAGACAGTAGAAAAGTATATACGGTTATCTACAAAATCATGATTTTACAGGAGAGCTTTTTGAACGCAAAACTGTGATAATTAATAGAAGAACAAAGCTATCTTCTCCCATTTTATATCATTTAGTCAATAGGGCATTACCAAGGAAATGGTTAAGGCCAATATTACTGTAATATTTTTTTGTTCCAAAATACGGTACTTCGACACTTTGAGAAAAACTGTTGTAGTCGTCTTTATATAGGTACGTTACTTAATATCAGTAAAAAATGAGAATCGAACAGAAAAAGAAATCCTATAACAAAACAAAGAATTCTGAGTTGAATTATGTAAAAGAGTGAATTTCTTAAAAAGTGCAATTGACTCTCTCTACTTTGCTGCCGCCGCCGCCGTACTGTCTTCACGGAACGACATTTCTGTCTACTTTTCCGTCGAAAAAACGGTGCTCGTGCTAAGCCTGTAGGTAAAACTAAAGATTATGTATGTCTCGAAAATTGCCGTGCCATGTGATCTTTGGATAACATAATGTCAGTAAATAAAAATAGTAAAAAAATATTAAACAAAGAGAAAATATCTGACAAACAAGAGTCTCAAGGTGCTTCACAAATAATAAGGATTCATTGTGCATATTGTTAGTATTATTGATATCATTGATTGACGTTTATAATAAAAACGTGCACACTATCGGTTCGTGTTTGTACATGAGTTACGAATTACGATAGCAAAACGATTTTAAGTACATAGGTACATTAGAAAAAAAAGATAATTAGCTAAAGGAGAAACATCCAAACAGAAACTATAAAAGCTAAGATTTTCAATCAGATAAATGTTGTTTTAAGAACGGTAGTGGAAGCAAGCGCTGCTGTAAAGCCAGATGCCAACTTGAAGTCATGGAAAGAGATTCCTGGACCCTCGTCTTTACCCATCATTGGGCAAATGCACCATTATATGCCTGGAGGTGAGTAATATTTAAAACAAACCTAGTATTAGAAGACCTCTTTTGAAAAGTATTTGACCGGGAAATGTTACCACCATTACTATTGTCTACATGCAGCATTTCTATGCTCCGATTTAATGGTTAATTTGCACAGGAATTTCATCGCATGTAGCCTCGGCAGTAACTACTTCCCATTAGGCAGACTGTTGACTTATTTAAATAGCGTAAGAAACATTTTATTTATTTGAAATCTTTCATTTAGGTCAGTTTCAAGGCATCGAACAAGTTGAAGGCACCATGAAACTATTTGAGACGTATGGGCCAATCGTCAGATTTGATGGGATGTTGAGCCAGGCGCCTACAGTTCTACTTTATGATCCTGAATGTTCAAAATACGTAAGTTCACTTACTTTTTTGTTTTATGTCGAGTAAAATCGACAGATAGCATTACCAAAGAACTAAATATTATAACTAGAAGAAACTAGGGCTTTGAAGTTTAATACCCATTTGTTCCACTAAATCTCAAAGCATGTTTACAGATATTACGCAGTGAAAATTCGTTACCCGTCCGTCCAGGATTCCAAAGCCTTGAATACTATAGAAAAGAATTTAAGAAAAGCAAAGGCCATACTTTTCACGCCACAGGCCTTATAACTGAGTAAGTTGAAATAACTCACGTGCTAATATATAAAAAGATTAGGCATCAGAAATAGCATGTTAAACAATCCCAGATAAAGATAATGATTGAAAATTAATTAAATAAGAAAAAACGAAAATTCTTTGCTTGCAGCCACGGAGAGCTATGGAAAGAGTTCCACTCAACAGTCAACCCAGTGATATTACAACCGAAAATGATCAAACAGTATGCCACAGTACTTGATGAAGTAGCACAAGACATGGTCAAAAGGTAAGTTATGAACAACAAGAAATTGGCATTAAAAGTTTTTTTTTAAATATTTGTTTATTCAATCAATTTCAGGATGAAATTCAACCGTGACGAAAAGAATATGCTAAGTAATGACTTATATAAGGAAAGAACTTATGGGCGTTAGAATCTATCGGTACAGTCGCTCTTGGCTGCTGCCTAAACTGCTTCGATCCCAAATTGTCTGCAGACTCTCCAGAGTGGCAGCTGATCCAGTGCGTCCACAACCTGTTTGTTATAGCCAATGAGTTGGATTTCAATCCAAGCCTTTGGAGGTGGTTTTCGACGCCAATGTTCAAGAAAGCTATGAAGTTATATGAGCATCAAGAAAAGTAAGTTCAATGTCTATTAAATTCCTCCCCTTTTTCTCTTTTAATTAAATAACTTAATAAAAAATTGTAAACAATATGTAAATCATTTGACATTATTATTGGTTCTAGTTTAACAAAACACTTCATTCAAAAAGGAAAAGAACAGCTCAAGAGCAAATCTGATAACGAGAAAAGCGTTTTAGCAAAACTGTTAGAAATCAACGAAGAAGTGGCTCATATTATGGCAAGTGATATGTTGCTTGGTGGTGTAGATACGGTACGCACAACTTAGACACAATTTGATAGAGAGAAATAAGCAGCTTACTAACACATGATTCTTTGACTAAGAAACTTTTTCATTTTACTCAGGCCGCCAACACAGTAACAGCAACTCTCTACCTTCTAGCTAAGCACCCGGACAAACAAGCCAAGCTAAGGGAGGAGATAATGAAAAATTCAGAACGAAGGCCATACTTGAGGGCTTGTGTCAAAGAATCAATGAGAATAATGCCGGTAGCATCGTCAAATGCCCGGAAGACATCAAAAGAATATAACGTATTAGGATATAAGATACCTAAAGACGTTAGTATGAAACATTTTCTGAGGATTATAAAATATTATCCGTCTGTTAAAAGCTTGTAGCTATCTCTTTCTCACTGCTTGTTAATACCTTGCAATTCAATATGTACTTAGGTTTACTATAATTAATATCAAAATGACTGTCGTATTGGTTGTTCTTGTATCGGTTACGAAATAGCACTCAAATACAAATATTTTTTTATTTGTTGAACATAGGTAGGTTAGGTACAGATGTTGTAATTAATAAAGAACGCTATGTATAGACGTCATCGGCGTACAAATATTATTTTGGTACAAACATGGTGATTGTAATAAATTATCAAACGATTATCACACAATGATCACACATTATTAAATAATTCTAATCCAAATTGTCGTTAGAATAAAAACATTCCAATAAAATATAATAATAATAAATTCCAGTATAAAATGTCTAATCAGTAAATAATAAATTATAATTAAAAAAAAAAAACAAAAGGTAGTTATAATATACATATATATAGTTTGTGTCAGTTAGGTATTCGTTCACCAGAAAACATATTATACAATATGTTTTCTCGTATAATATTTTCACTAAAGCCTTTTTAAAATCATGTATGTTGTTTATTTCTTTAATCCGTCTAGAAATCTTATAATAGATCCTAGGTGCCATTCCTAAAAAAAAATTGTATAAAGAGCAGTGCTATGTGGCTTAGCGCATATCTCCCTGTTGCGTCGTTTAGATCGTTTCAAATAGATGGAAGTTGGATTTGACAAATACTGTTGTCTCAAAAATGTACATACAGCAGTGCTATTCTGTAACCTTCTCACCGTGAAAACTTAAGTGAAGTGAGCGTGGAGTGAACTGTCAGTGTCATCCCATTTGATACTAGGGATGGACCAAGGATTGCATTTACAATCATAATCGAGATTTTAAGAATATTTTTATGATAATTCTGTGAATAAACGCAATCCCATGACCCAACCGCGATGTTTTTTGAAGAAGGGGAAGTGGATTGAGTCGATTAAAGACTGTGCGACGTTATTCAGCGTTGTTATTAACCCAAATCTATTGAATAAGAAGAGATAACCGAGTGTGTCAAGTGATCGAGTGCTAAAAGTGTTCCTGGCTGACGGACCATATAATTTTATCCCCTCACGATATGTGTGTCTGTGTACATTAAGCCATTTGAATAAAAAACGTAAGGATTATTTAATAGTAGGTACCTTTCTAATATTTTATTTTAGGTAGGTAAAATACCGACCTACGCGTTGCCAATAATAAAATAATATTCATAAAGTCACCGTCATCAATACTATTACAAAATTCAATAGTTCAACTGACACTCGCGCTGCGCGCGCACCGGCCGGTGGGCGCCTAGGCTCACTTCATCCAGCCCAAGTGAAGTGGTGTTGCTATGGCAATGAAAATCGAGTGAAGTGATAAGATCACGGCACTCGCACGTCGCGCTTACCGACTCACTTCACCTAGCCGATTCACTTCGGCGCGGGTGGTTACTATGGTTACGAGAATCGGGTGAAGTGATAAGATCACGCCGCGCTTGCGCGTGAGGCGCTGTTATTAATATCAAGTTGAGTTTTTATTTATTTGTCGTGTTTAATTTTTAATTGCGCGACAAACAAAAATTTGGTCTTTACCACCTTTTTATCAAAATCCAAAATGGCGGCTACAAACATTTTTCATCATGGGTGTCGTTTTCATGGTTTTCGGGGTTTTACAGCAGATACTGAGGTCAAATCTAAAAAGCAAGATGGCGGCTGCGAAAATGTTCAGAGTTTTCATCATGGGTGCCGTTTTCATGGTTTTCGAAGCCGATAGTGAGGTCAAATCTAAAAAGCAAGATGGTGGCTGCGAAAATATTCAGATTTTTCATCATGGGTGTCGTTTTCGTGGTTTTCGGGGTATTAAAGCCGATAGTGTGGTCAAAATTAAAAAGCCGAAAGTGTTCAGATTTTTCATCATGCGTGTCGTTTTCATGGTTTTCGGGGGTGTTAAAGCCGATAGTGAGGTCAAATCTAAAAAGCAAGATGACGGCTGTTAAAATATTCAGATTTTTCATCATGGGTATCATTTTCATAGTTTTCGGGGGTGTTAAATCCGATAGTGAGGTCAAAATAAAAAAGCAAGATGGCGGCTGCGAAAATGTTCTGATTTTTTATCATGACTGTCGCTTTTATGGTTTAATGCCGATAGTGGGGTCCAATTTAAAAAGCAAGATGGCGGCAGCGAAAATGTTCAAATTTTTCATCAAGGGTGTCGTTTTCATGGTTTTCGGGGGTGTTAAAGCCGTTAGTAAGGTCAAATCTAAAAAGCAAGATGGTGGCTGCGAAAATTACCAAACCTTTAGGAATAAAAAAAAACAAAATTGAGTTTCTGACTGAATTTATGTTTTGCTATTTTATTTAAAAAAAAACCCTAAATACGAGTAGTAACGTTTCAACACTTAAATACTAGTTTTAAAATAATATAAAATGATCAATAGAATTAGCATAAAAATATTAGTATAATCTCGATTATGATTATAAATGTAATGCTTGGTCACTCCCTAGCATCAATGCAAGTGGGATGACACTGACCGCTCACTCCACGCGAGTTTTCACGATGAGATTTTTACAGAATCGACATGCAGGGCAATGTTAAGAGTTTATTTTTTTTTTAAATATGGAATACAGCTTTCAGTTGGTTTAAGTTTAAACACAGCACGCACACTTTTTTTGGGCCTTAAACGCAATTTCTTTGTCAGTGGAATTTCCCCAATATATTATTCCAAAACGTAATGTAGATGTGACATAGGCCTTGTAAGAAATTAGAACAACGGACTCATTCACTATTTTTTCTAGATTGTAGAGGGCATATGAGTACTGGTTTAGTTTTTTACAAACAGTTTCTACATGACATTCCAGTTTAAATGAATATCCAAGTGAAGTCCCAGAAATCTAGCACTGCTTGTTTCAGCTATTATTTGATCAGCTTATGTTTTTTTGTTCTTTGTTAAAATGTCATGAGCTTTGTCTTATCTATGTTTATTATTTATGTCATCTTCATAAGTTTCTATATTTTTACATGGAACAATAAGTGTACTGTCATCGGCAAACAAAACAGTTTGATGCTCAGTGCATTTTGGTAAATCGTTAATATATATGAGAAACAACAAGGGACCAAGGACAGTTCCTTGGGGTACACCACATGCTGTGTCTCTAATTGGTGACATATGAGTATCTTCTATCTTGGATTTAGAAGAAATTCTATTTAAAACAGTGGCTTGCTTACGTCAAGTGAGATATGTTTTGACTAGATTTAATATGTTTCCCCTGACACCGTATCGTTCTAACTTACCTAATAATATTTCATGATTTACGTGATCGAATGCTTTCGACATGTCCATAAGTACTGCTGCAATTGGATTTCTTTTGTCAACATTACTAACGATTTCTGTAAATAATTCATAGACAGCTTTATTAATGTTTCTGTTTTTTCTGAAAACCATATTGTTCTTTAGCCAGTATATTGTTTACTTAAAAGAATGAGTTTATAGATTTATAAATCACTTTTTAAAAATCTTTGACATTACCGGTATCAGAGCTATTGGACGGTAATTTGAAATAGCATCTCTATCGCCTTTTTTATGCAGTGGTTTAATAATGGTAATTTTTAACAAATTAGGAAAGTGGCCATGTTCTATGCATTGATTAATAATAAAACTCAAAACGGGTGCGACACAGATTTTATAATCTTAGTAGTTATTCCATCATAACCCACGCTATTTGTGTAAACCTAACTACTAACCTTTTATTAAATTGATAATATTAAATATTTCCAACGAATCTGTTGGTGTCATAAATAGAGATTTGGGATAAAAAAATACCCAAGATATAGCATTACTAGTATTATAATTAATTTCAGGGTGAATTGAGTCTATAAAGTAATCATTGAATGCCGTAGCCATTTCTTTAGGGTCACTTATTAGTTTACCACCATTGAGTAATTTTTTTACGGATTCAGAGGGGAAGTTTGATTTACATATTTTAATTATTTTCCACGTAGCTTTAGTTTTATTCACAGCACTATTAATTACATGACTGTTTTGAGATATTGTAATCGTTTTGAATATTGCTTAAGTAACAGTTTATTTTCAATATTACGTGATCGCCTATACTGTCATAACATTTCTCTTTTTCGTTTACTACATATTCTGATACCTTTAGAAATCCATCTCGATGATTTACAAGTAGATATCTTTTTGCTCACAGTCGGGAAACACAAGTCATAGAAAAGTTTAAATAGGTCATGAAATGAATTAAAAGCTATTTCTGGGTCGGTACTATTATATACTTCAACAAAACTAAGACTAATAATGGCTTCAATAAACATAGACTCGTTTTCAGAGCTATAATCTCAAATTAGTACGTACCAGTGATCACTCGAACAGGACTTTTTTACAGGACACTAAAGAGTTGAGCTGTGTGATAAGATAAGGCCAATTCTAGAACTGAACCACTACCACCCTTGACATTATGGATAATGTTGTCAATACATGTTCCAGACGATATACGTGTGGGCTGTTTTATACTTGGTCTCAGATTGTAATTTAGTAGTAGATGTAGGAATTCAATAGATACCCTGGTATTTTTCAAGATATCAATATTGAAATCACCACACAGCAATACCTTTCTTCCTAAGTTTCGTCCATAACGGTTTAATATATATTCAATTGTTTCAAAGAAAATCGATATAGCACATCTATTAGATGTTGGGGGGTCTATAAAAGCAAATTATAATCAATTTATGAGTTACTAATTCAATGGCACAACACTCCATAATTACGGGAACGCAAAATTCTTTAATATCTATAACCCTAAACTCGTGTCCATGCTTAATTAGTATACACGTACCACCTATCCTGGTGCTTCTTGATGAGTATGTTGAAAGTTTATAGTTCGGTATATAAAATTGTAAGTCATCATCATTCGTTTAGCTGTATATCTAATAAGTCTGACTTTCCTATCAATCCGTTAATATTTTGATTTATAAATAAATTATTATAATTATAAACTAAAAAGATCTATCTCAGTTTCATTATGAGTGTTATCGGTTTGTGTTGCCTAATCCGTATGTAATTTATTATAGTTGTTGCCTGATTGATTGGAACTACCTTTGACAGCAATATTATCAAAACACTGATGAGAAACCAAATTATACAAAATTTCTGACTGTGAGTCCAAATAACTCATAAAAGCATTACGTTTTTAAGAATCATGGAAACTGCTTTATTATTAACCCTTACGTTATATTTCCAGAATATTTCGTTCGTGTATTCTAGACAGAAATTGGAATCAAAAAGATATGCGTACTCACACAATTCCACATCCAAATACATGCAATGATTAAACATTTCAATTCGCTTATTAAAAATTCCATAACTATTACTTAGTTTAAAATTTGGGGAACATATTACAATATTGGTATTAATTACAATTTTAATCTAATTCTTAATGTAGTCTATTAAAAGTCTATAGTTGTTAGAGACTTCGAAGTCTCTTTCGCCTATGTAGATGATACATAAATCTTCATGAGTAAAGTTTATGAGTTTCTAATCTAAATCTGCAAATAATTGTTTTATACCTGAATTTGGCATGATGTAATGACATAATTCATACCCTATGAATGTATTTTCACCTATAGCTAATATTTTATTAACATTGTTGCTAGAAAACATACATAGTTTTTTGCATCTACGGGTTTCTGATAAAGTATTTGATTGGAAGTTCATCGGAATTATAGATTGCACTTCCGAATTGACGCTATTTTTTAAATGAGTTTCTTGAGGTTCTTGAGTGTTTGCACTTTGCATATTTTTACATTTATCTATAGCTGATGTAAGTGATTTGCGATCCGATAGAGTTTGTTGATTGTCTTTCACAACGTGTAGCAAGAATTTATCTTCAGTGCTCCCTTTCTGTTTTAATTGTAGTGTTGACTTCTTTTGTGGAGTTGATAGCTTTGTGTATCTTGTGTTTGGTGAACCGGCTCTTGTACTCAGTTGTTAAATTTTTAATAGCTTTTTTTAAGAGCTCATATTTTCTAGTGACGTCATTTACTGTAGATTTTAAATTATTATTCTCAATGGACAACCGGTTAATCTCTTCATGTAAACTAGAAAAACTTAACTCAGAGTTAAGTTTTTCTAGTTTACATTTTAAATCAGAATCTAGAATTTTGTCACATTCGTCGTCGGATATGTTTGGCCACGGAGCAAATACAAAGAGATGTTGTAATTAGATTTCCCTATGAAACAACGGGTGACACTTTACGGGGTGAGGGGGTGTTAGATCCCGCCCACTTCTTTATTTTCCATCTACTGGTCAATAGCAAAACTATTCGCTCGTCCTGTTGATTTTACTTTGTAGTTACGTAACTATCTCACACTAGATGTCACTACGTACAGGATGCACCAGGGTCGTACTCAGAATTTTGCTATGAATTAATTTTGCGAACCATGTCGATGCGTATTTTTTATTGAAATAGTGATATTATTATGAAAAAAAATAGAATAAAAAGGTTTTTAATGAATGACGAAAAAGATTATTAGATTTTCTCTTATTTTGAAATGACTTATTTTGTTAAAAAGACTTATCAAGATGGTTTACAAATCTAGACTTTTAAGAAAATAAAAAAAACACCTTATCCCGTTCCAAAATCAAAATCAAAATATTTTTATTTCACATAAACCTACATGGGCACTTATGAAACGTCAGAAGCTAGATGCACGGTTCCAATTGGTCGTTTCCTATGGAGAAGAGCCGGCAAGAAACTCCACGGTTACTCTTTTAAAAATAATTGGCTTTTACAATGTTTTCAAATTACACAAATTAGGTATGGGAGAACAGTGTAGGCCTGTCGAGAAGTACTTACACAAAAAAAAGAGAAAAGGAAACGGTCTAAAGAAAAAAAGATCTAGTCTATTAAGCCTACAACGTTCTCACATTCACAACGTACCTACACAAGAATCCATGTAAAATAATATTAATAATATTAAGTCTGAAATATAAATTGTAGGTATATAATGTCAAATAGTGAAAATATAATGTCAAAAATGTATGTCTAAAAAATAATAATAATAAAACATCGTAATTTGGGAGCAGTTAATAGATATTTCCATAGTTATGCCGTTTCTGATGTACCAGGGAAGCCACATGTGCGGAAGGAATTATTGCCAAACTTCCTTGTCTTCAACGTAGTCTTTAATCTTGTAATATGCGTTTTTGATAAGGACACGTTTAATGTGGGTTTTGAACTTTCCATCGCTAAGTTCTGTAACTGACTTTGGCAACTTGTTATAAAAGCGGATACTGTTGATAACAAATGATTTGCTTGTTTTTGTTAATCTAAATTTGGGTATCACAATTTCATGTTTACTACGTGTATTTATATTATGGAAATCACTTCTTGTTTTGAAAAGACATAAGTTCTTGCGAACATACAAAATACTTTCTAAGATATAAAGAGAAGGCAGAGTTAGTACATTAATTTCTTTGAATTTGTTTCTAAGGGACTCACGAGGACCCATTCTATATACTGCGAAAATTGAATCTACATCAGCTGCCGATCCCCACAGCAGAACGCCATAAGACATAATACTGTGGAAATAAGCAAAGTATACTAACCTAGCTGTGGCTATATCAGTCAACTGTCTAATTTTTCTTACTGCATATGCAGCTGAACTTAATTTACCTGAAAGAGCTCTAATGTGGGCTCCCCATTGCAATTTTGAATCTAGAGTAATTCCTAGAAATATAGTTTCTGTAATAGCGTTTAGTCTCTTGCCATCAAGTTTTAAAACGTTTACGTGACAATCCATCCGAAACCATGAATGTCAAATAAATAAGTGATACCAGACTAAATCAAAAGCCGCATGACATGAAAGAAGCTTCATACTTAACATGACTCTTTGGATATGGTCTCGTAGGTAAAAATTTCAGCGTTAGAATAAATAATAGACAAATTATGTATAACGAAAAAAATTTATTAGCAAAATTCAATTTCCTGCAAAAATAACTGCTTTGGTTAGTTGTTGTCGGTTGGTTGCTCTATCATTTTCTAAGATTGCAAAATGCTTAAAACGAATATCTATATATTTTTCAGCAATAGATTTAGTCAAAAGAATAATATGATTATCAGTCGGTGATTGGTCGAACATATGATTCACCGATTGTTTGAAATAATTTTGTCCAATAAGGGATTTTAGTGTATTCGATACAATTGTATGTTTACGGAAAACAGGAAAATTTAAAGATTTCGATTTCACAGAACGGATGCTACATTCGGTTCGTATACATATATTTATGACATCTTTACATGGGAAAGTAAGACCACCTTTATTTTTAGTTTTTATCATCGTAATTATCAGCATATAATTCATAAAGACAGCTCTCACATTTAATTTTGGAATGTAAATAATTGACAACAAACCCAGAAATATATGCAACTATTTGACGGCGCAAATAATCACCTATCGTTGTATTTAACTGCTCATCAAATTCTAACAACAAATCATCAGGCATGGGTTCGTCATCTAATGATGCCTCGCTCAAGTCATTTTGCACTATTCGATAACGTTCTGAAGTAATATTTATTTTGTTTACAGAGGATACCTTCAAAATGGAAATATCCTCTAAAGGAATACAATTTCCTCTGAAACCCTCTTTCAGTTCTGTATTTATCAGGGTTTTTTTGTAAGCTGATTTAAACTGACGTGATGTTGGATTATTATTGGCCCTTCCATGTGCTCTTAATACCCCAAAAAATAGTTCCAAATGATCCTGTGAAAATTTGTACACTGTTAGATATTTAAGGACCTTTTCTTTTTCAACCAGGCGGTTATACAAGAAAAGTGTACTATTAATACATGTTAAAAGGCCCATAAAACCAGTTTTACGATTTGTGGCGATAACGGGCTTCCCTTCATCAGGAGCTACTATAAACATTATGTAATGTTTAACATATTCTAAATACTCCCTTGTTTTCAAAATATTCCTTTCAAATAAGGGCTTTTTGTATTCAAACTGACGCATGTTTCGTGAGTTGAAAATGTCAAAGATGTTGTTTATTAAACGGATAAAAGAATTGTAGCCGCCACATTTTTAAATTCAACATTACTTTTTTCACAAACATGGAGTGCATCTGCTACGCTATTACTAAAAAGTTGACTGGCTAATTTTACTTTCATTTTTTGTCGCTGAAAATGTATGTGTTTGTCTTTTAACTTGTTCCCGAGGTGGAGACCTTCTGACTTTTGTAGGTTATTGAGCTTGACGAGGTAAGACCATTCAATAAGATCACCCTGATAATCAAGAAACTCCTTTTTATTTTCAAATGCGTTGCGCACAAGTTTTAGCATATGACAAGCGTCCAGGAATACTGCTACTTCGTAGTCAGTACTAGGGTGTTTGAAAGTAGTTTTCATATTCTTAGGTTCTAACGAACATCCTATTTTTTTAATCATAGCAATATTTGCAGCGCAGCCATCCATCGTAAGTGAAACAACGTCTACACCATTTTCTTGACATTTGTAGAGGCACTGTTGAACTATTGAAGCGCGTTGTTCTCCGGTCATAGAACGAATAAGAAAGAAACCCACAGGTAATTTCCAGCGTTCAGTTTGAGATACAAGCAACAGAACTAAAGCCTGAGAAGCTTGATCCGAGTTATCATTTTGTACGTCATTAAGCCCGAGATCAACATAACCGTGATATTTTTTTCCATCCCATTCAACGTGCTTCCTAATTCCCATCTCATCCATCATAAGACTGCACAGAGCGTTTTTGCCTGAGGAGTTAGTTTTGTGCTTTAATATGTTAAAAGCTTCAGCTGTAAATCCGGCTTCACCATTGACACTTTCATACCATTTAGAAATAGTTCTCGGATGCGGTAAGCAAGTATCGAAAGTTTTTCTGACGTATGAGTAAGCATTAGGCGAAAAATAATGGAGTGTCAAAGCGAATGATCGGAGAGCTGGAGAATATTCCTTCGTCAATGGTTTTTTTATATTTTTTGCCAAGTGACGCCCAACCAAGTCTTTCAACTTAACATTTATTGATGTTAAAATTTCGGATTCCTCTCCCAACAGAAGACTTTTGCTTTCCAATTCTTTAATTAAGACACTTAAATTTAGAACCTGAAACAAAAGTTGAAAAATATTTGATTTAGAAAAACAAAAACATCTTAACGCACTTCGTGAAAATAGCGCCGCTATATGAGGTACCTTCTTCTTCAAACGCTTAACTTTCATTTGAAGTCTTCTGATCTTTAATCTATCTGCTCTTGCTTTCCATCGAAGTTGTGCTATTTCTTCCTTTAACTTTTTCTTTTTTGGCGTATCATGCAGTATCAGAAATTCATTTAAATCACTTGTAGGTGTAGTAGGCTTTGGTGATGATATTGTTGGCTCTGTAAATTTTCTTTTAAGCTGTAACATAAAGCTGTAAATAAAAAAATACCCAAATTCCCAAAACAATTGAAACTGATACAAACTGCATTGAAACGAACCGATATATCCAGTTTTAAACAAGGTAAAGTTCCCTTCTTTAATTTTCTAAGGCCTTTTTTTGTCACTATGAAGTCTTCATCATTAAAATGGCACGAACAAATTTTTGTATATTTAGTCGGAGACCAGTCTTGTCTATTCATTTTTGTAATCCATTGCTGTCTTAGATTATCTTCGGATGGAAATCTAGAACATACATATATCATTTAAAATTTAACTAAATAAACTAGGTGGGCTTTATGTACTTTATATTAAGTAAACAACAACTACCATACTAGTTGTTTCAGGGAGGGAAAGTACTTTAAATAAATTATTGTAGTAATTAAATATTCTATTATTTAATTTATAGGAGATTGTATTTTTATGTCCAGCGTATTTAATGTTTTAAGTACTTTCGGTACTTTCCATTATGAGACAGACATTCGGTAAAATAATTGGATTCTAATGACGGCCCTGTCTTTTTGTTATGTTTATGTTGTTCTTCATAGTTGACGATAGATGGCGGCCTGTTTATAAAATGATATAAAAACTGCAAAAATAATATTTTGGCCATTAAAGGGTCTTTAGGAATGAATGTTGAACAAACTTCAGTACATATGATTATTAAAATATGTTAATACTGAGCTTTACGTACCTAAATATTTTTAGTTCCCATGACACCAAGTACTGCCATCTAGTGTCGGGTAGAATTATTTTTGGAAACGCTGTCACTAAGAGAATTTTCTAGAACTGTTTTAATAAATTTAAGCATAAAATTACTTACAAATGAAATGTGATGCCATCCATAGTATCAGAACGTCTATCCGAGTAGTTTTTACAAGATAAAACACAACACTTCATTTTTTTTTTCTTCTAGCGCGAATATGCTGTAAAATGCGAACGTTTACAAAGTTGTGCACAGGACGAACGCCAACAATACACTGACTAAGGCCACGCCCACATGATGACGTCAGGACCTAGTTGAGAATCACAGTGCACAGTCGCTTAGGCCGTCTCCTCTTTGTATTTGCTCCATGTGTTTGGCAGACTACTTGTGCTGCCATCTAGCGTCGAGTTATTCGTACTAGATTCTTCTATAGTAGTCTCTGATAGTGACTTGGTTCGATTTCTACGTAGCGTGATATTCTTGAAAAAATTCACTGTTCCAAATAATAATGAGAAAACAAACTGGAAAAAGACACATTCGTTGACGAGGTTCGAACTCTCGATCATTCGTGTAGAGGAGTTTATATAGCCTGCAGTACGACCGCTAGACCAACCCAACCATACCAATTATGCTTGAATTTGTTGACCACTTATTACTTTGGTTTGAGATAAATAGACAATGTGTGAAGCGGATCCAAAGATCATTTCTTTGTTCTTATCGACTTATACGTTGCCTGTTAAAATTTAAATTCTCCGTATTTTCTTTTTTATGTTCTCACACACTTTAAACTGGTTTTCGGTGTTGGATATTAACATTCAAATAGATAATGGGTTAACACATGCACTGGAGGTGAGTATTTTAAACTGTAGTCCAGTTTCACAACATTACACCTTCTTTTAGTAAATCGATTGTATCTTCACTATTTCCCACAATTATCACTGGATAACAATGTCACACGTTTGTTGTTGTTTACTTTCACTAATTGAGTAGTTTTAACACTTAGTAATGATTGTTGTGCTTTTTAACAATTTTTGCGTGAACAGAGCGCGCGTGTCTCCAGCCACTTCAAATTCTGCTTGTCTTACCATTTCAGATACGGGTTATATTCGTCCACAGAGACATGTCCCAAATGGACAAAAACTACCCCAAGCCTCGAGAGTACATCCCAGAGCGGTGGTAAGCCAGTAAAGATGATCCACTTTACTACGGGAATGCCAATCCGTTTGCCCATCAACCCTTTGGCTTCGGAGTCCGTAGTTGTATAGGTAATTGAAGAAAAAAAAAACAATAGAGATATGTAACGGGCATTGCAATGTTTAATTGCAAAATATTTCTAGAAGAGACGGAGCTAGCTCACAACAAGAACCTATGCACGAACGAAAATGTATGCGTAGACGCGTACGCATTACTAGGCACACAGATTGTTTGCTTGACTAGACAACACCCTTATATTCAATCGCGAGTTTACTAATATTTGTATTTTTTCGTTTCCAGGTCGTCGTATAGCTGAACTTGAAATGGACACATTTGTAGCGAGGTTAATAGAAAATTTCCAAGTAGAATGGTTCGGACCCCCACCAAAGATAGAGCAGACGTGTATCAATTATATCAAGGGGCCTTTCAATTTCGTATTTAAGGATATAAAATAAGGTGTTGAAAACCTTTGTCCTGACCTCATAAAAGTATTCGATTATGTATGAAACATTTTTTTTTAATAAACTTATTCCCACAGCATTAAGTTTCTAAAGTACTATTTTAGAAAGGAGTTTCCAAGGAACTGTTCTAGGACCTCTTCTTTTTAATACGATACATCAACTTGATAATTCCAATATTATAAATAATAAAGATAATATTATTGTTGTCACAGTAAAGTACAAACAGACAAGTAGCAATTGTGATTAATAATAAAGAAAAAATTTCAACAATATAAACGCCCGACTTAAAAAAACGCTTAAAAAGAAAAATGATTTTAAAAAGTCGCTGGCTTTGGCTGTTTGTTTTTGTATAAATTGCCACCAATTATTTTTCACTCTTCAGCCGCTTTTTGTAAACCAGTGGTATTTTTGTTAAATGTTTCTACGAAATAAACAACCAACTTAAAAAACTTTTAAAATTTATTTTTCACTTTTTAGTGTTGTACATAAAATACTCGGCTCTTTTTTTAAGTCGGCTAAAAATAAACACTCCAATTACAGTCACTGGTTTTATAAGATTCTTACTTTCAAGTGGTGAATAGTTATTTTTAAGTTTAGGAGATAATGTTATGATTTAGTAAATACCTATACCTAGGCAATATAATACAGAGGTCATATGAGTGGCCAACTTGAATGTATGCTTTTTTTTACCACCATTTTTATTTGGGCACCAATATTTTACGGTTCCATGATATCCACAATTTAGTTTCAATGAGGCAAATTTGTTATGCTCCATTTATAAAACCATTACTAAACGCATTAACGCGTTAAATTCAGAATTTTGTCCTAGAATCTGTTTAGGAACTACAGATTGCAAAACGACCCCATTTTTTTCAACAAATCAGTACGAGTAACTAATCCCATTTTGATCACAGAGGATTTGTAAACAGATAACATTTTCACTATAGCGGAGCAGAACAACCTTTGTTGAACCCACATATGGGTTCAACAAAGGTTGTTCTGCTCCGCTACCCTAAATTCATTTTGTCTGGCTGGTTAAGTGGAGTAATCCAAAGTCAAAGCACCATAAATCCTTGAAGAGTAATTTTTTTTTATTTCATAAAACCAGTAAGACCTAGAAAAGACGTGGTTCCAATAAGTTGGAACCAGATGCTAGAAGTGACGATTTGAAATAACCACTTCGGCGTATAGCAGGAGCTATCGTAAATAATTCATCAACCGACTGTCGATGCGGTACGCTTGTGCTAGTTTTGTATTGTCTTAGTAAAGGGTGAGTAGGCCGTTATCCCTTAGTTAGGCGCATTAAGAAAATTCCGCAACTAGGTGCATGGGGTCACTACTGACCCCAAAAATAAAAGCAAAAATCGAATAGAAAAAATAAATAAAACGAAGTACGTATTACCAAAAATATTAAAATACTTTATTACTAATAGACTCATACAAAAATAACATAACTTTGGCTTCAAAAGAACTAAAAATATGACATAGCTTCTTTTCAGTCTTAAATTAAAAAAAAATGCTTATAGCTGAAGTCAAATGAAAAAAAAAAATTATAGAGACTCATTACCAGATTCATCTGGTTCGCAACTAACACAGAAAACTTTGGAATGCTGCTGACAAATAAATTTACCACATTTATGGCATTTATTAGGCACTTTTTTGTCACCCTTCTTAGGGCATGATGAACAGCGCCCGCGTTTAGCAGCCGATTGATGCGCAGCTTCATCTATATCATGCACCTCACGAATACGGTTTTTTGTCGCAGAAGGAGTAGCTCTATGTTGAAGGCGACGTTTTTGGTGGTCCATTACCAAGGCCGATGCTAATTTTTTTTTAAAAATACGCCGTATGTGCGTATTATTTCTAGAAGTATCATTATTCGCCTTGTGTATAACAAAAGCATTGATACCAGATGTATTTAGTAGGTGATAAAATATCGACAAAGGCCATCTTTTTGTTCGTCTTGCAACGTTATAATTACTACATAGCTGATCATTACAATCCACCCCACCTTTGGTATTATTATAATAGGTAATTATTTCTGGTTTTTGAGCGTTACCTGTTGTTTCATCAATAGAATTGTGTTATGCATACTGGAAAGTAAAATGACAGCTTTCTTTGGCTTCGGGACATAGGATACAAGAGTCATTTGATTATGAAATCCAAAAAGCGAAGAATATTGTTCCCCGTTATTCCTTGGCAAGAATTCAGATGGAATGTCCGGTTTCCTTTTGTTCAACGTACCAACAAGTGTCAACTTATAATCAGGTGTTAATAACTCTTTGGCCAATTTCAAGCTAGTGTACCAATTGTCAGTTGTTATGTTACGGCCAGTGCGTTTTATTGGTTCAACTAGGCGTTTTACTATATCGTCTGGGGAATTGGATACTTGATATTCCCCATTTGGTTGTTTACCAGAATATACCTCAAACTTACACAGGTAATATATTTTTGAGTCAACCATGGCCTGCACTTTTATGCCGTATTTGTTCGGTTTGTTAGGCATGTAAACTTTTCCTTTGAACCGACCACGAAAACCGACTAACTGCTCGTCTATAGTAACATTCTCACCTGGTGTATAAGCTGCTAAATACTTCTTCTCCAAGATGTTACAAAGATTTCTAATAGCCGCTAAATTATCGACTTCTTGCCTTTCCTGGCGGTCTGTGGTATTGTCAAACCGAAGACATCGTAACAAGAATAGAAAACGTTTGTACGACATTGTCAATCGAAACATTTCTACACCTGTTCCATCTTGTTCCCATAAATCAATGAAATTCAAATGGGAAGCTCTAAGGACTCCAGCCATAATCAATAGGCCTAAAAATGCATTTATTTCCAAATTATCTGTAGGACGTGCATCTCGAGCTTGTTGGAATTTATCTTTTATCTTTTCGATGTATAAGTTAGTATTCAAAACGAGCAGTTCAATAACTTCAATGTCAAAAAATAATTGAAAACATTCTATGGGAGATTTAGCATTTTTAGCATACTGTTTGACTCCTGGCAGGTGTATGACAATATTTTGAGCTCGAGTCCTAACTGTAATTGAGGGTGGTATTTTAGACCATTTCACTTTTGGGCCATTTCTTTGCGTATGTCTAGATAAAAAGTAGTTACCCTCCAATGGTTCAAGGTCACGGTGAGTATCTTCGGATTCTTCAATTTCACTCGCAGAATCATGTTCACTTTGTATAGGTGAATTGTCCGCATGTTCAGATGAAGAACCCGCAACATCTTGCTCATCATCAGAGCCCACTGCAAGCCACAGTTGACTTTCTTGATCCATATTGACAACTAAAAAAGTAAATAATCATAATAAGGTTTTGATAAAACTAAACATGGGTATATATAAATCAAACACACAAAAAAAATGCAAAAATAAATCATTAGAAAACCATTAAATCAATAAAATAGAAACATACCTTCCGACAAGAAAAATCACGTAAGTGGGCGCATGGGGTCAGCGCTCTAGAGAGCAGCGACGCGTGCGCTTGCGTTGGCTGTCCGGCCGCGACTGATTTAGGTACCCCGTGGAGAGAGAAGAAGCTAGCAAGAGCGTTGTCACATTCCCAAAACTGTAACCCATATTTTTTTCAATTTGAAAGTCTCGTGACCCCATGCGCCTAATTAAGGGTTATAAGGGGTTCATTACATTTTTACGCGCCCAGTGATTATCGGAACGAGTCTCGCTCAACGGCAGTTGAACTTCGCAGTACTCTGCCTTAGGATTGAGTAAGACATGACTAGAGCTTAGGGAACGTGGCTTGTTAGAATCGTAGCAGTGTCCTTAGTGGTCCTATGAGTTCAGGTCTAACAATACACGCACGACGCTATCAGCTCATGCTGTAAAGCAGTCCCACGTCACTTGGGGTGGGTCTGTAGTTATTGTAAGGAAATCCACTAACGTAATTTAGAGTAATATACTCGTATTCCCCAACGCAAGCGTTACGTATCATTTACCTACCCTTCTGTATTCCTGACATGCCTTCTAACTTTCATAATCAAAAGAAAAGTAGATAAATTAAATTTCCTTTCCTTAATGTTCTTACCTATGAATCCCCAACCTTATTTTATATTGACATTGTTTTCTTGTATCCCCTACTTGTGTGTTTCGTGTTTCCAAGACGGGACAAGGCGATTTAAGACCACGGAAAGATAGGGACGTCCGAGTCTAGGCGAGTTAAGCCAGGAGACTTGGTGAACAGCAAGGGCCATGTCTAAGTGGGCTGTCGCAAGATAGCGAGTATTAGTTATTAAGTTAAATATAGTTGGGTTAAAGCCCAGATTAGACTAATTTATTACTTAATGTAGTGTGTGTGGGTGTTTGTTGAAACGACTGAGTGAGTCTTTCATTATAATAATTATCATAGTCTGATAGTGTAATTAAAGTTCTTGTAACTAAACAGACAGAGACGTGTTGCTGTTGAGTGTGAGTTTGTTGCTTCACTTCTTCTCTCCAGCCCAAACACTATCCTTGCCGGATTGCCGCCATGGGATCTGGAGGCAAAAGTCCTCCACGTATGGGAGTGGCGCAAGGAGGCGAAACGCCGGGGCGTAACTCCGCTGCCGCGGGAAATCGCGGCACAGCGGACGGAGCTCCGGCGGGATCTCATGGCGACATGGAGAGTACGGTTGTCGCAACCCAGTGCTGGGCACGCCACTATTGTGGCGATAAGACCCCTCTTTGAGGAGTGGCTGGAGAGGCGCCACGGCGTCCTCACCTTCCACCTGACGCAGGTCCTCACCGGACATGGCAGCTTCGGGAGGTTCCTGTGTCGGATAAGGCGGAAGGAAACGCCCGGGTGTCACCACTGTGTGGAGGAGGCAGGACGGTGGAGGGAAAGGCAAATTTCACGCCCTCTCGCCCCTAGCCGCCGAAGGAGACGCCCTAGGCGTGGGGAATCCCGGGCGGATTTCCGGCCACCGTAGGCGCGGGCTTGCGGACGATGAGCAATGGGTAGCTCACCATCCGGTAAGGACCAGGCCTGGGTCGACGGTGCGTTGTATTCCACGCGCGCCTCAAAGAGATGTCGTCAGCACAAATGTAGGGGTCCACTAGGGCCGATGCCTGCCGGGGTCGCGGAAAGGTACTAAAGGCAACAGGAAGGAATACGGGTGGGTTTTAGTCAGTAAGAGACTGATATCTTTCTCTAATCTCAGAGAGACGCTTCTCGCTCTTTGCCGGAATTCCAGAGGGTGACACTTAACATATTATCCTCTATTAAGTTGGGACTACATTGTTGCATTGGGTGAGACACTTGTAAAAACAAATGTACGTGGTAATAATGATAAATAAATGAACACGTGTCTTGCAGATATGCTTGTTGTGCAAAGGGTGAACTTCCAGGGATTTGGGTTACCACATCTATCTCATATCCAGTCCAAGGACTGATAGGGATCATGTCTTCTTAAGAGCATGATGCCGACGCAATGCCGCTGGAACTAGCCGCACAATTGTTAGACAAGGACGGTTGGCACGGTTGGCGCAGGGAAATCCGCTTCGTCACAATTATCAGTTTTAAAGCTGCTAGGGACCATGTCTCCAAAAGAACATGATGCTGACACAATGCTGCTGAAAAGTCAGTTGCGTCACTTTATGGTAGAGTTGCTCTGAGTACTCCAAGTGCAGATGTAAAGTATTGTGTGAGTAATGGCTGACCTGTTACGCTAGCGTAAGAGTTACTCACAAATGTATATAATAATATACTTAGCATCCCTCTATTATTTATTAGCTTCCTAAATCCTATTTACTATTTCTTTCAATCCTTTCCTTACTCTATTAATGAGACAAGACGTTGGACTTATTCATATTTGGAATTAATTTAATCTCTGTCGGTGCGAGAGTGTCCAAATCGTCCTGTATCACGGGTCTAATCATCTGGATTATTAATAGAAATACCAGCATCAGTTAAACTACTTGCATTAAAACCATCCTTAACTCAGTGGTGGCGCTGCCGGGCAGAACTCCATGATGCGGAATTTAAAACGCTTCATCATCAATAGTTTTATTATTATAGTTTCATATTCCATCATGAACTCATTGTACATCAAAATTGAGTTTTAGATTTAAATCTACGTTCCAGAGAAGCAAAACAATGTTTGGCTCCTGACAAAGATTCACCTAAATTGTCCAGGGACCATTTTAAAGGTATCTTAACACAAAAATGACCATTTTCCATCCGAGTAGTGTTTTTCGTAAAATACTTCTCGCATAGCTTCTCGTAATACACACTTCTTCAAGTTGCCAAAACTTTGTGAGTAGCAACATATCGACAGGTGAGTAATATTTGGAATCTGCGAGATAAACATCAGACGGAATTTTAATTGTTAACAAGTTAACATGTTTACTTGGAATTCATCTGTGATGGATGGGAGGATAAAAATATCTATACAAAAATTATCATTTAACATAACATAACATAACATCACGCCTGTATTCCCCGAGGGGTTAGGCAGAGGTATACCTATAATATACCTACATTTCGCCAGTTATGTTTGAGTCCCATGTAATAGGGCGAGCCATCAACCGTGCACAAATCCAGACTCCGGGCTGCTACTGAGAAATTCCAGATGGAAAAACCCAATAACACTTTGCACTATCCGGGAATCGAACCCAAGACCTCATGCTCAGCAGTAGCGATTGCAACCACAAGCCCAACGAGACAGTAAAAAAAAAAGCATTTAAAGATTTTATTGATACAGAACACATTTTATTGATATAAAAGATGATGAGTTGTTGATACCTATGATAGAATTGTTTACAGTCTTGGCAGTCAAACCTAGCTGGTGGCATAACCTCTGTCATGAGACATGACGTGCTGCCACTGTCAAGCACAGCACGAGTAACATACTGCTGATCATTAATACTCATGACCTTGGCGAGTGCAGTGGACAATAACACGTCACCGTCTTCAATACTCACGGACAGCGATACACCGATACCTACATATATCTATAGTGTGGCTACATAAAGCCACATCTTTATATTATATTTATAAATGTACCTTTTAAAAGGCTGTTATGTCCAACAATTCTTGTTATAATCTCTACACTGTTTCTTTGCTTCAAACATGAAATCATATTGTTACGTCTCTCCCTTTTTTATATATTTGACACCACAGCTGAAAAGAAAAACTATAGTCGCAATTAACTGTTTCTAACACTCAAAACTGTATTTTATGTTGTGGCGGCATCTACAGCGCCACATACGGACAACGCATCACACTGACGTCACGCAAAAATCCTGCATCGCGCAAGCAGAGTTTACCGCGCAACTAGCATATATACAACATCCCGACATCAACCGTCGGGCAGTTGCCCACCAGACACGACACCCGTCTGGTCGGAGGATCCTCCCTTTTCTATGGAGGATGAGTGAACTTTACACCCTGTTCCTCATACCTCTATACTGGTGACCCCGACGTGATCTGAACACGCACGAACTTTACACCCTGTTCCTCATAACTCTATAATGTTATTAATTTTCTCTTGTTGTAAAAATCTTAAAAATATTTTTATCCATTGACATCTTTCATCTTAAATTGTCATCTGTCAGGTTTTTTTTTCTCTATGCATTTAAGCTGCCATGATTAAGCTAGTTTCAGACATTTAGTTTGACTATGTAATCATGTGAACCTTTTTTATTGACCGTGGCAGGCATTCAAAAAAAAAATTTGAATAATGCTTACAGATGTTCTATGTCACGAAGTCCGTTTGGCTATGAATGTTGTCAAGCGTGCACATGCACATTGTTTTTGTGTGCGTAACCTCGAGAGCGCTCAGTGTCGATCGGGACACGGTCCGGATCAGTAGTGGTTTTTAGTTCGCGCCAAATTGTTTCACGGAGTAAGGTCAGCATGGCAACAAAACGAAGAAGAGTTGTCCATAGTGAGGTAATATTTATTTATACGTTTTCAATTAAAATGTTATACAAAGATACTTAATATAGCAATAGAAGTATTTATAAAATGAATGTTTTTTTGTGTTATAAAATGTTTATATTACTTAATTATTTTGATTACATTTTGTGTTAGGGTCGAAACATGATAGCTAGTGTTTATCATTTTCTGCGAGAAGAATATGAATTTACAAAATCATTAATGGAACTCAACTGTGATTTGTCTCATTTACGAGACATTACACGCCGTACAGCTGAAGCTACGGGTGTGAGCCAAAAAACAGTTCAAAGAATATTAAAAGAAGAGAAGGAATTGCCAACCACTTCATCAAAATTCACTTCACCTATGAAGAAAAGGAGAAAGCGAGATAATAAAGTGGATATAGATAATTTTACAGCCGATGTGGTTCGCAGTACTGTACAAGATTTCCATATTGTCCATAAAGAAATTCCAACATTAGCTAAGTTAAGAACAGCATTGAATGAAAAAATCGGATTCGAAGGTTGTTTAGAAACTGTTCGCAAGTTACTGTTGAAATTAGGTAACAAGTGGCGCAAAACAGAGAACAACCGTAAAGTCTTGACGGAGCGTCATGATATACAAATGTGGCGTTTAAAATATTTAAAAAAAATAACAGAGTACCGCTCTCAAAGTCGGCCCATTGTCTACACCGATGAGAGCTACATCCTTTCGACACACGTGCGAAACAACACCTGGGCAAAAAAAAAGGAAAGAACTCCGTTTTTAAAAAAAAATAGCACAGGCACTTGCTTTATTTTAGTGCACGCGGGAACCAAGGATGGTTTTATTGAAAATGCTTCCTTGGTTTATAAGGCCAACTCAACAGCTGGTGATTATCATTCAAATATGAGCTATGATAACTATGTAAAATGGCTAAATGAAAATTGCTACCCAATTTACTTCCGCGCTCTGTCATTGTCTTAGACAATGCATCTTATCACAACACACGGGCTGAACGACTACCGACGCAATCTACAAAGAAAGCCGATATGCAGCAAAGGCTCAGGGATAAGGGTATAGCATTTGATGAATCTCTTCTTAAATTGGAATTGTACGATACAATAAAGAAGTACAAAGCCCAACACGTAATCTACAAGATTGACGATTTTATAAAAAGCAAGGGTTTTGATGTCTTACGCCTTCCCCCTTATCACCCAGAATTAAATGCGATTGAAAATATTTGGGGGATCGTTAAAAATTATGTCGCATCTAAAAATATCGAGCAAAACATGACGAATACGGAAAGACTGATCAATGAAAGTTTGGGCCAAGTTAGCAGTGAAACGTGGCAAAAAACTTGTGCTCATGTTGAAAAAATTGAAAAAGACTACTTGAAATATTTTGATCTCGATTTTGAATTTAAAATCAATGTACAAGATGATTCTGACGACAGCAAAACGGAATCGGAAATCGAAAATTTGTCTGATAGTGATTGAAAATACTGAATAGTCCTACTTGTTTCGTTTCCATTCTGTAACACCAATGCTTAATTAAATGCCTACATATTCTTAATATTTTTGTATTTATTGCAACCTAATCTAATTTATTTACAAAATGTATATACTTTTAAAACCAAAATTTTATTTAGATTATTAAATCTCGACTTGAATATATATCAGATTTTTTTGCTAACGTTACCTACTTTTACACACACAAGCGCGCTTGTCGGGATACGTCACTACTACAATCAAAGCCGAACGGACTTCGTGAAATAGAATATCTGTAACAGAAACTTCAAAAACTTTTGCCAGAATCTATAAAAGTGGTCATCGGACCTGACAAGGGTTCAGTTTGGCTCAGTTGGTCTCATTCTAGTTCAGTGTAGTTGAGTCTTACTCAGTCTGAAACCCATTATATGCTAATAACTTGTTATTGTAATGTGTTCAAATATAATCATATAAAGAAACACAAATCACACAGTGTGTGATTTGTGTTTCATCCTCCATAACCTCTAGGCCTCTCACTTACTCCTTTGAGAGCCTAATGCCGAAGGCCTTATAGTCGCGCGGCATGGGAAGCCACAGTCGACAACTCCTGTGTGTCATAGGAGGTCCAGACACTCGTCCCGTGGAGCGTAAGGTGCTGTAAGGGCGCCTCCGCTGTCAATCATATCGGCGGAATTTAGACAACGCCACCCTCTTACAAGTCCACTCCAGGATGGAGAGCCCTTCTAATACTAGGGCAATCTATCAACGTGGCGTTTGATACTAACGCAATTCTCTTGCTAGTGTGAAACAACTCGCACCAATTACACAACAACATACCACCAAACCATCATAAAACAAAACCTCTTGCTTAACAAAGGACGTTTATTCTTTGGGACAGAGTTGCCGGCTTTGCTCAACGATAAAAACTGAGGACAACTACTTATCTTATGATCACCGATACACATAACACAATTCTTAGGCTTAATTGAAACACCATCATCCTGTTTACTTGAATTTTCACCTGAATTATTTTTATTAGAATCATGTACCAACATTGCCCTAACCTTGTTTGAATTTTTACCCGTGTGTGAGTGTTTAGTATTCTTAGAAGCTTCCGATTTGAATATTTCTAATATCTCAGCACAGTTTTTAATAATAAGTAATAAATAATTCAAACGTAACTTTAGAATTCTTGTCCAGGCGGCCCTTAAACTCACCCCATTCACGATAGCTTTTGCTATCTAATTTGTGTGTGACAATATAAATGAGTAAAGTATTCCAATGATTAACAGTTTCATCTAAGGATTCTAGGGCGCGTGTTTTTTTTTAACAACGTCAAGTAAAACCTGACGACTCCTTTTGAAGGGTGTCGATTTGAAATAATGCAGAAACATGATGTTGGATAGGCGGGTGTTTGCAAACCACTCGTAGAGAAGATTCCACGCTACCGAATAATTTTCAGAAGAAAACTGAATTGAGTTGATCACCACAGCAGCAGACTCTTCTAGGGATGACCTCAAATAGTGAAATTTATTTATTTCGTCCATATCATCGTTTGAATGGATGAGACTAACAAATGTGTCGTGAAACTCTAACCAGTTGGTATAAGAATCACTGAATTTCGGCGACTGAATAGTCTTTAATTTAACAAACTTATGATTGCTAGAGCGGAACAGTACGTCACAGGTATCGTTAGAATCTCCTTTCCTATTATCATTCAACATTTATTGAGCTTTAGATAGGGTTTTGTAATATAAAGATTCAAACTATGCGCGTTCCGACATCTGACCATCCATGTCATCAGTACTACACTCCAGCAATAACTGCACCTCATCATATTGGGCATACAATATCTCGAGTCTAGTAAAACGTAAATGCAACTCAGTAGGGCTCAAAGAAGAGGGATTCAAGGAATGGTTTGAGAACATTGACATTATTCCTATGCAACTCACTCGTTTCTTAACGAGATCTTTATTTAATTCCTTATCTCTGGTATTACGTAATCTAATCTGGTATGATCAACCTAGAATGTATATAAATAAAGTTATAGCAACGTTTAAATTACAATTACAAATGATGCAGCCTGAAATACGTACAATATTAAAATAGGTACACTAACTTTTAGAGTGAATTTACATAAATAATAATTTAGAATTTATACGTCTTGACGGTTATATTATACTAAACTTTGATAATAACCAGTGATAGGAATAGGTAGTGCCTATTAGCCTAAACTTCAAAGAACAGAGACAAGAAACGGATACTTCCTTAGGACTAAATTATTTCCGGCACATCTGTCTCGAAATTTCGAGACAACACTTAAATACATTTAAAAAAATGTGTTGTTTGGAATAAGTAATTCGTCTATATTTATCTAAAGTTTGTCTATAAATGTGATAGTTTGTATGGATGTCCATTACTCAATGCCACTGAAAATGCTGATTTTGGTAGTGATATAGATTAAGGTGTGGAATAGCACATATGCTACTTCCTATTCAAAAAAAAGTATAGTTCCCATGGGATACAAAAACAATAGTACACGCGGGAAAAGCCGCGGGCATTAACTAGTTAAAAAAAAAACGTAAGGACTTTCACACCACCGATATTGTCTGGCGATTTTTGGAGATTTCTATGCAAAAAAAAAACGAAAGAAAAAATGCTCAAAAATCGCCGGTCGGTTCATTAAATAATTAATGGACTCTAAAGGAAAAATAAAACACATAGAATATTGTTGTAACAAATATATGTATATTTATATTATTTTAAAATATGACGTAATTGGAAACCATGAAACAAAATGTACAGAAGGAAAGATTTAAGAAACAAATTTATGTTTATCTATCTTTAAATATCTATGTCATATTTATTTTACTGACGTTGAGGGATGCAATTTTTACTCAAATCAAAGTACAAATTAACCTTTGAAGTTTACAAATTAATATTTGAAGCATTTAGGACAATCAGTTTTAATACTGAACTACTAACTGTTCGGTTTTGATAAAGAACTTGATGCATCAAAAATTGCTAAGAATTTGAAAATCTTTATTTGTGTTACAAATACCATAAAAAATAAAGAACGATTTTAATTTAATCATCGTGATTCGATTCGTCAAGTTCAGTATCAGAACCGAAATTTTCTTTGTCAGATGAGTCATCTATGTTGAAATACACAATCATATTTTTTTCTATATTTTCAACTGTCAGGCGATTTATTTTTATGTTAAGAATCCATTTATAACTTGAAAATGACCTTTCAACATCAACTGAGGTTAAAGGCGCGTACATATAGTATGATCGCTCATCCTTTCCTGCTTTTATCGCTTCACATGTCTCTAATTTTATCTAAATCGGGATTTCTGTCCATGACATTTACGAGTTTATTTTTTATAAGCTCAGATGAACACCAGCTAAGCACAGTTCTCACGTGATCAAATATTTCAAAGGATTCCGTTAGAGTTAAATTCGATTTTTGTAATTTCTTTAATCCAATTTGTATATCTTTAAAATATTCCTCAATAAATGATAAATGATAAATGATTTTATTTCTGTAAGTAGGTTTTTACAAACACTTTTACACGTCAAAACACATTTTTTAAACTAGATGAGGCCGGCGTTTCCTATCTGACTACTCTGAGAAGAAAGGCCGAAACAAACTCAGAGGTCACAGTCTCTTTTAAAGTCCAGACATAATCTTGGTCAGATCATGTGAAGACCATGTCGATTGGTGTCTGAAATGGTCTTTTGATGAAAGAACCACACAGATTGAGTGGACCTGTCCAGTCAGTGCACGCATTTGTCAGTCGTTGTGCAGCTCAACTCATAACTAAAGGAGCTCAACGATTCAACGAACAATACCAAAGAAAGGACATTTGGCTAGGCCGCAAAAAAATACCCAAAACTGCCAGACCATGTTAAAAACTAACTGAGAATAAAACAAAATTAAACAATGATCCACATAGTCTTCACATTTACAATAATTAAAACAATATAATACTACACAGAGTAAATATTCATGTCATTGCATAAATAAAATTCATCAATGTCAATGTGTATATTCGGACATAATCTTGGTCAGATCATTTGAGGACCATACAGGTTGGTGTCCGAAATGGTCTTTTGAGGAAAGACCACACAGATTTGAGTGGACCTGTCCAGTCAGTGCACGCATTTGTCAGTTATCATGCAGCTCATCTCAAAACTTAAGGAGCTCAATGATTTGGCGAACAATACCAAAGAAAAGACATTTGGGTAGGCCGCATAAAGTACTCAAACTGCCAGACCATCATTAAAACTAAGAGACAAAAAAAAAAAAACAAACAATGACCCACATAGTCCTCACATTCCTAATAATTAAAATAATGTAATACTTTACAAAGTAAATATTCATGTCATTGTTTATATAGAATGTTATATAGAATAAGAAAATATAAATAGCTAGCAAAATAAAAAGAGTAAAAAAACAACATTCACTGTAAGTTTATTGGAGCAGCTCAATCCCAAGCCTTTTTGTCCTCAATATAATCTTTAACAGTATAAAAGGCTTTTAGGCACAGTTTCTGTTTTATAAAACATTTGAATTTATTAAGGCTTAGTTCTTGAATGTGGCTAGGAAGTTTATTATAAAAACGTATACATTGGCATCTAAACGAGCTGCCTATTTTTTTGAGCCTGGTTGTAGGAACAACAAATTTGTGTTTGTTCCTAGTATTTACATTATGGATATCACTGTATTTTTTAAACAAATTAATATTTTTATGTGCGTACAAAAGATTTTCATAAATATACTGAGAAGCTACAGTCATTATATTAATCTCTTTAAATTTTTCTCTGAGGGAGTATCTGGGACTTAATTTATAAATTGAACGGATTGCCCTTTTTTGTAAAACAAAAATTGTCTGAATATCGGCGGCATTTCCCCATAACAGAATACCGTACGACATTACGCTATGAAAATAACTAAAGTATACTAAACGGGCTGTGTCTAAATCCGTTAAATCACGAATTTTTCTAACGGCGTATGCTGCAGAGCTAAGCCTTTTTGACAATTTATCTATATGGGGGCCCCATTGAAGCTTGGCATCCAAAGTTATGCCTAAGAACACAGTGGTATCTTCGGGGTTCAACTCTTCACCCTTTATGAGAACACTAGTTTTTACTTGTCTAACATTAGGTATTGTAAACTTAATACATTTGGTTTTTTTCTCGTTAAGAAGTAGGTTATTAACATTAAACCAGTTAACTACTTTTTCAAGGGCACTATTTACATTGTCAGTAACCAACTGCTGACGTTTGAGTTTAAATAAAAGTGAAGTGTCGTCTGCAAAAAGCACTATATCATGATTATCCTTTATGAGGCAAGGCAAGTCATTTATATAAAAAAGAAACAAAAATGGGCCGAGAATTGAGCCCTGGGGATCCCCATTCTTACTACAGATCCGGGTGATCTTTTTCCGTTAACATCAACTCTCTGAATCCTATCACTCAAATATGAAGTAAGAAGATCCAGAGAGGAGTTTCGGATTCCGTAGTGGTGCAGTTTTCTGATCAAAGTTTCATGAAGAACGCAATCGAATGCCTTGGACAAATCGCAAAAAATACCCAAAGCATCGCATTTATCCTCCCATGCATTATAAACATGTCCTAAAAGTTCGGCATCAGTAGTCGAACGACCCCTTGTAAAACCGAACTGTTTGTTATGCATTCATTTATGTTTATTGAAAAATATTTGGATTTGATCTAAAATAAGTTTCTCGAAAATTTTACTAAAGGTGGGCAGTACTGAAATAGGTCTATAATTAGTAGGGTCTGATGTACTACCCGATTTAAACAACGGTATTATTTTACTGTTCATAAGATCAGGAAACTCACCACAGTCAATACAATTATTAAAAATAACAGCTAAAGTAGGTGCTACTATGTTTATAATCGACTTAGCAACGTCCACAGAATTACCCCATAGATCTGCGGTCTTTTTAACATTTAACGTGTGAAAGGTTTTAATTACATCTTTACAGGTGACATATTGGAAACTAAATTCTGAATCACAAACTGGAACGTTTTCTATAAGTAAAGACTCTGCGGCAGTGGGTGATGAGTTTAGAGATTTTGTAGCTGATATGGGAATCTCTGTAAAGAAATTTTCAAATGCCATGGCGACTTCAGAATCTAATTTAATTATATTGTCATCAATAGCAAGGCTAGTCACTACTTCGGTTGGATGACCTTCCCGTTTCACTATTAATGATATTCCATGTCATCTTAATCACATTACCACTATTTTTAATTTTTGAGCTCAAGTAACGTGACTTGGCCATACAACAAACTTTTTTAAATAATTTAGAATAATTCTTAACATATAAATTAAATTCAGCAGTGTTTATACTAATCCGTTCATCATACAAATCATATAGTCGTTTTCTACTTTTATGTATACCAATGGTGGCCCAGTCACTGAAGGAAGTGATACTATTAACCGACAATGTCTTAGGAATGAAAGTGTTCTCAAATTGTGTGCAATACATATTAAAAAAATCTTTATATTGTTGATTTTTTTTTGACTTTATAGAGTTGACAATAGTGGTAATTTACTAAGAATTTTAGTTTTAAATGTTTCCAAATCAAAAAAAGGTATGTATCCAGAAGCATTAAAAATATCTATAATTAAGCCTATATTTAAGAAAGAAGATAAGGAATTGATGGAATATTATTGTAAGGGCATGAGCCTTTACACTTAATGTTGAATGTTAGTAAAATAAATGTGAATGTTCAAAAAGGTATTTAATAAGAAATTGCACTAAATTAATGTAAAAACAAAATAATATAAAATGTTAAAAATGTTGAAAATGTTGGATGTTGCGCGAGCTCGATATTAAACCGAAGACTGACGTACTTGCGTACGTGACGATACTACATTTTATAAATTAACAAAATGTGCAGTATGTTAACTAGGCCAAAGTACAATGTGCGGTTGCTGACCGTACATCATGGCGGGGCAAAAGGTAATAATTAAGATAACTTATTAAATAATATTTTCCAAGGTGAATAAAAACCATGAAATGAGAACAATGTGAATTAAAATATTATAAGTCAAATGTTAAAAGAATGAGGTGTCGCGTAGGTAAGTTCTATGTTTTCAGTGGATGCTGCAGCTCTCGGTGGCTTCCGTGGCGGTAATCTGGTGGACGCGTCGACGGCGCTAACGGCAATCTTGCCGCAGCGTTTGCAGTACACGTAGGCTCCTCCCGCGACGACTATTGACAAGATCAGAAGTCCCATCGTAGAGTATGAAACGATGTATTAGTGCACATCGTGTTGCGTCATTTCAGCCTGTTTCGTTTGATCTTCCAATTCTTTCAACGATTTGTGAAGTTTTGCGTAATCGTTTCTTATAAAATGCGTGTTCTGTTGTCCAGTTGATGAGTCAAGCGGCTGGACAGATGTTATTATTATTGATGTCTTCCAGATCTATCAGTGGTATTTCCGGATTGACATACATTTTGTTTGTGTAGTAAACTTGTGTGTAATATGTTTCTTCGTTGTTTCTAATTATACATCCTTCTTTGGCTTCTAAAATCCCCGTTGAATGTATTGCCTTAGTAGTCATACGACCTTCACAGATGATTTGTAGTTGGCAATCCGTGCAGCAGACATAGAGCCAGGTGCTAGGTTTTTGTAATGGTGTCCATTTATTGTTGCAGGATTCGGATGTGTAGATACATTTTGACAATGTAATGTTTGTTATTGCGCCGATTTCGCATGGTATTTGATGATTTCTGTTATGTGTTGGTTTCTTTAGTGAACATACATATGTACTCGGTTCAATTGTAATACAATGTTCCAGGTCACTGTCTGTAAGTTGCATATATGTCTCTTTTCTTATATTGACTGCAACATATTCTGAGTTTGTCTTCATTGTAAGTGAAAGTTTGTTGTTTTTTATCATCGGAATAGGAACTGTTTTATATATAGTAAATGGAGTGTCGCCTGTTAATGGTAATGTAATTTCGATGATGAAATACTTATCAAATAATCTGGATTTTACCTCTAGTAGTTTGTATATGTCAGCTAATTGGTTTTGAATATTGTCAACGGGTATCGATAATTGTTGTGGCAATTGTCCAGAGATAATATTAAGCTCCTGAAAGAGCTGGTTTTGCGGTAGAAGTCTGGTGTCTACATGACCATGGTGAATGTTGATAGCTGTGTCTAAAAGCATATGTTGGATGTGGCGCAGTTTAGACAGAATTGTTGAACTAGTCAGAGCCATGATGTTAAAGTAATTCAAAGCTTCCTCTTGCTCAACCGCCTTGCCCAATTTCTGTAAATAGTTCTCTGTAGCGTTAAGATGTTCATTTAAGAGATTAAACTGAGTGTTCATCGCCTCTTCATTTCTCTTTAAAATGTTATTGTGTGCCTCAACGATTGATGTTTGACCTTTGATTAGGTTCAATAAGTGGTCTCTGTTATTTTGCAATGTTTCTATGTCCTTTTTATATTGTATTGCGAACCTTTCATCTAGCACGCCGAATAGGCTGTTTGCAAGGTAACCTATTCCATTGACAAGACCTCGGGTAACGCGCCCCCTTGTCTGCCCATGATGTGTTTCCGACATGTAATTGTTATGATCAAGTTCGTTGAGTTCCTGTTCGAATTCAGTCATGATAGTTTTGCACATCGTTTGGTATGCAAATTGCTCACATCTTTCTCTCAGGTGTTTTACAACTCTATGTATGTTTTCCATGCCTTGCCAGTACGATGTCATGTTATAGTAGGTAACAATCTTCCAGTCATCATGTACGCTTTGCAAATTGCCGATTTTGTCAAAGTACACTGCTCTATTTGGTTCAAACGGTGTGATATTTATGGCGTCACTGCTTTGCTTTGTGGGGTTAAATAATGTTAGTAATGTTAAGAGTATACCTAGCAGGCTGGAACTTATATTTCTTGATTTAAAACGGCGTTTCCTGTTAGTGTTGTTTATTGTAGATTTTTGTTTTTCAGTGCAGATTTTGTCATCGGAGGTGGTTCTGTCATGTATTTCTATACGAGATTCTGGTATTGGGAGTTTAACTAGTTTTGTTATTGGTCTTGTTAGTAACCCTGTTTTAGTTTTCATCGTAACAACTCTGACCAGATTGTCTCTCCCCGGATGAACTTCCTGTATTCTGCCAAGTGCCCATTTCGCAGGAGGAAGATTGTCTTCTTTGATTAAGACAATATCCCCTATTGATAGGTTATTTGTTTTATTCATCCATTTACTACGAACTTGAAGTTGTTGCAGGTATTCTGACGACCATCTGGTCCAAAACCCTTGGTTCATTTTGTTTAGTAACCGCCACCTATGTCGAATGTTGATGTTTTGTTTTTCGATATTTTCCGTTGGTAAGAATGTTACTGGTCGGCCAATTAAAAAATGTGCAGGAGTAAGATAATCAATATCGTCCACGTCCTCCGTTAAAGGGCAAAGTGGTCTAGAGTTCATACAGGCTTCAACTTGAGTAAGCAGTGTTAAAAACTCTTCGTATGTCAACTTTTGCTCTCCTAGGACACGCTTTAGGTGATATTTCATAGACTTAACTGCAGCCTCCCAAAGTCCTCCCGCAGTCGGCCAACTTGGGGCGTTAAAATGCCATTCTATCCCCATCTCGGTGTTCCTTCTCGATAAGGTGTCGTTGTTGAATGTTTGTGAGATATGCAGTTGTTTGGCTAACTCCCTTTCGGCTCCAACAAAGTTTGTTCCATTGTCGGAGTAAATATGTTTCGGACAGCCTCGTCGCCCAATTATGCGGTTGAGAGCCAGTATAAATGTTTGTGACGATAAATCTGATGCAAGTTCTAAATGCACCGCCTTTGTTGCCATGCATACGAATACAACGATATAACCTTTACTCGTTCTGACACCTCGACCCTTGTTTAGTTTAACACTAACAAACCCTGTAAAGTCCACCCCTGTGTGATAGAATGGTGGCGATTGCGTTATCCTCTCACTGGGTAGGTCAGCCATTAATTGATATTGTTTCGATGGTTTGAAGCGGCAACATTTTACACAGTTTTGCAGATATTTTTTAACAGTGTTATTTCCTCCTGTTATCCAATATTTTTGTCTCAATGTAGCCATAGTTAGTCTAGCTCCACCGTGTAGTGTTGTAACATGCGCACGGGCAATGAGAAGATATGCCAGCTTACTGTTTTTTGGGATGATAACAGGGTGTTTTGTTTCTTCAGGTAGGTTTGAGTTCCGTAGTCTCCCTCCGATGCGTAATATGTTATTTTCATCTAGGTAAGGGCAAAGTTTCTGAAGTCCTCTATTGTTGCTTACCCTTCCTTTTGTTTTTAAATCTTGGATTTCTTGTCCGTAATGTTCGTTTTGTACATGTTTTATAATTATGTCAGTAGCGCATCGAATATCAGCGAGTGTTAAATTACATTGTTTTGACGCGAACAGGTCATTCATGTTTGTATGATTCATAGCTGCGTCTTCCCTGTGACGATTGTTTTGTGACGTATTTGTTATGAAACGTGACACCCAAGCTACGATGCGTATTATACTCATAATACAGCTGTTCTTGTTAAGGAGTTCTGTTACGCAGTTTATGTTTTTGCTTTCGGTAGTTCGTGACGTAACTACATGCACCTTTTTAACTTCTATTTCTGGTGTCATAAACGTGTCATATGTTTCAGGGATGTCTTCACTGTTAAGCCATTTGGGTCCATCAAACCACAGAGGAAAGTTGTGTAACTGCGAAGGTAGTAGTCCACGTGACGCGCAGTCGGCCGGGTTTTGCTCCGATCTTACGTGCCTCCAACTCCCGGCGGGCACTACAGATGTTATCTCCTGAACTCTGTGTCCGACATAGGCCTTCCAACGCGAGACATCGCCCTTTAGCCAGCCAAGCACGATCATTGAGTCCGTCCATGCAGTTACTTTAATGTTAGGTTTATCGAGGCAATGTTTTATTTTCTTTACCAGTTGAGCTAACAGCTGAGCACCGCATAACTCAAGTCTGGGAAGTGTTTGTTGTTTTTGGATTGGAGCGACCTTTGTTTTTGCCGCAACCAGTGCAATTTGTTGCTGATTTTTCTCTGTAACTTTACTGTACACTACGCACGAGAACGCTTTTTCCGATGCATCACAGAATGCATGTAATTCCCAATGCTTATTTGCTTCTAACCCAAGCCATCGGTTGATTTTGAAAGGTTGCATATTTGTTAATTCAGTTTTTAGTGTTCTCCATTCCTTTTCTATTCCATCCGGAACCGTATCATCCCATTCGATTTTGTACTTCCAGATCTGTTGGAATAAAATTTTTGCCTTGATTGTTATTGGGGATAGTAACCCCAAAGGATCAAAAATTGTTGATATGTCGCTTAAGATTTGCCGTTTTGACGAATTTTTGTTAATGCCAATGTTGTCTTTTAATGTGGGTGAAAATATGAATTCATCTTGTTTCGGATCCCATGCCAAGCCTAATGCTTTGGAAGCTGATGCCTCTGTAAAGCTTACAAAGACTGGGCTAACCATATGTTCTGGAAGGTCTTCTAGTAGTTGATGTTCGTTACTCGACCACTTTCTGAGATTGAACCCACCTTCTTTCAACAGCTGTATGAGTTGGTTTCTTGTATCTCGGGCCTCGTCCACGGCATCCTTTCCGAATAACGCATCATCTACAAAAAATTGATTGAGTAAGATGTTTTTAGCTTCCGGGTACTTCTCACCTTCATCCATCGCTAGCTGTTGAAGTGTTCGGAGTGCTAAGAACGGAGCGGCCTTAGTGCCATAGGTGACTGTACATAGTTGATATTCTCTTAGCAGTTGCTGTGGACAATTCCTCCACACTATTTTCTGTAAGTGTTGATGTTCTGGATGTACCATTATAAATCGGTACATTTTCTCAATGTCTGCTGTAAAGACATATTTGTATTGTCTCCATTTTAGCAAGATGCTAAGGATATCCTTTTGTAGATTCGGTCCTGCTTCCATTAAGTCATTGAGACTGTGTTTAGAGCTGGTTTTTGCCGACGCGTTGAACACAACTCTAAGTTTCGTTGTGATAGCACCTGGTCGCACTACCCCGTGGTGCGGGAGAAAATATTCAATGTTTTTGTTCCTAGTGTTGCTTTCAACTTGCTCCATGTGACCCATTTCTTCATATTCTTGTATAAACGCTTTATAATCTTTAGCAAACGCATGATTTTTAGCCATCCTTCGCTCTAGTTGTTGAAATTGAGCGATGGCCTGTGGTTTCGATGTTCCTAATTGTTCAATAAAATTGTCCTTGAGGGGTAGACGAACTTGGTATCGCCCATCAGGAAGTCGTGTTGTTGTCTCTTTGTACAACTGTTCGCACTTGTTGTCAGGGTCCACCTCTTCTTGGTTTTCTTGCAAAGACTCCTGTTCCCAGAACAGAGCAAGATCCTGAATGTTGTTGACAATTACATGGCAATTAAATGTTTTGTAATTACCACATACTACCCAGCCTAAATGTGTTTGTTGTGCTATGATGGATGACGTGTTCGTTTTTATTAATCCTTCTAACAATATTTCGGAATATACATCGGCTCCCAATAGTAAATCTATATCCTGAGATATGTTAAAATTAGGATCAGCGAGTTATAAATGTTGTATATGTTCAAAGCTACCTTTATTTACTGTTTTACTTGGCAGTTTGTTTGTTATTGCCTTCATAATGAGTGCATTAATGTTAATGTTGAAGTCATCGTATATCGCTTGGCATTTAAGATGGAGTACTCCTTTACACTTGGTGGTGGCCGAAGCACCAACACCTGACACCACCGCGCTCATCTTGTTTCGTTTTAACTGCAATCTTTGTGCAGCATTTTCTGTAATGAGGCTGACCTGAGAGCCCTGGTCTATTAAAGCGCGTAAAATGATCGTAGTTCCATCATTGGCTATTGTTTTGACCTGGGCCGTGGCCAACAGTACCTCATTTGAGCTGTCATGTGCTAAATGCGTGTTCAATTGTTGACCTACATTAGCTCTGCCGGTTCTCGATTTTGCAACTCCCATCGCTTCATGCAAAATGGTGCTATGCGGCTCATCGCAGTGCTTGCACTTTTTTTCCGACGAACATTTGTCGCCGTTATGACTAAATAGGCAATTTAGACATACATGTAGGTTGTTAGCGGTCTTTAACCTTTCTTCTGGTGACATACTTAAAAATTCTCTGCAATTATAGAGCCCGTGTTGGTTATTACATTTAGGACAAGTTATAATGGAATTATGAAATGTATGTTTGTTATGGACTGTTCTCGGCATGTTCTTAGTCCCACCTTGAATGGTCTGTTGCTGCACCTTAGGCTTGCTGTATGTTGCATTATGAACTGTTTTCGGCTGAATGTTTGGCTGTTGACTGTTAATGTTTCGTGGGCGGTTAGGGTTTTTACCCGATTCCATTGACATGAATTTGGTTTCGATGAACTTCAGGAACTCGTTTAGTGTTGGCATTTCCCTTGGATTTTCCATGGATTCTTTGAAGGATTGGCGTGTGTCTGCGTCCAGCTTTTGCATTAAGATGTGAACCACTATGGGATCCCAACTAGAAATATTGTATTGCAGATTCTTAATAGCCTGAAGGCACTCTATGGTCGTATCATGCATTCTTTTCAACAGAGATGCCGTTGGGGTTTGTATGGTGGGTAGACTCAGTAAAATGTTTGCTTGATAGGTAAACAATAGTCTCTTATTGTCGTACCTCTGTTGAAGGATCTGCCAACTGGCTTCGTAGTTATCTGCACTAATGTTCATGTGCTGTATTAATCGCTCGGGCTCTCCCTTCAATTTCGCTTTCAAATGTTGCATTTTTTGAGCATTTGAGATAAAAGTGTTACGATGCACGATTTCCACGAACAAGTCCTTGAATGTTGTCCACTGGGCATAGCTACCACTGAAAATCGGCAGTTCAATTTTGGGCGTGGATTTCTCCTGGTGTTTATTATCCCAAATCCTCTTGTTAATTTGTTCCTTACTGAATTCATACAGCCTTTCTAATCTGTTATAGTCACTTTCAAATGCTTGCATGTTGACCAACATGTTATCGAGCTTCCAATAAGTGCTGTCGACTTTTTCCCAACGTTGCGTAGCTGTCCTCAATTTATCTTCAAGTTGCCACTTTTCTTTTAAATGTTCAATGTCTATGTTCCGTACTGTTCTCTCGAAAGCCTTGACGTTTGACCGTTGCTCGTTCATCATATCTTTAGTCCGTTGGTCCACGGCTAACTCTTTATTTGACGTGTTCTTCACCTCATCCGCAACCTCATCGCCATCCTGTTGTTCTGGAACATTCTCTTGAACACATGGCCTTTCTTCTTGTTTTTGCAACTGACTAAACGAAGTAAATTGTTCGTCTTCGATGTGTGCTAATAATCTTTGTTTCGACTTGTTTATCATACACTTCGTTTCTTCGTATATTTGTTCCAAACGCTCGTAAACGCGATTCTCGTAGTAAGGTCCAGATTTCTTGCCTTCAAACAAGGCTAATTGGATGTCATTATTTTTAAAGTCACACCAATACCCCTCCAGCTTTTCAAGTCTGTCATCGTGATACTTAAGAGTGGTTTTACGTGTAGAACTATCTTTTTTAAAGTTTTCATTTATTTGTTTGATAGCATCCAGATTTGTAGATTGAGAGCTAAGTAATGCATCGTAAGAAGACATTGTTGTTTACCGGTGGTTAGTGCAAACAATATACCCAAAATTTCAGAAAAGTAGGTAATATGGAACGTGCTCACCGGATTCGCTGCGTACTCTTGCTGCCTATACTTCACCCCGATCTGTGTAATTCTCACTCAATATCACTGATTTTACACTGTTTTTTAATGTTCTGATGAATGTTCTGTTTAATGCCCGAGTTTAATTCTTAAATGTTCCCGCGAGTGAAAACGTACCACGGCACTGATTTTACTCTTAACGGCTCGAAGGACCAATATGTAAGGGCATGAGCCTTTACACTTAATGTTGAATGTTAGTAAAATAAATGTGAATGTTCAAAAAGGTATTTAATAAGAAATTGCACTAAATTAATGTAAAAACAAAATAATATAAAATGTTAAAAATGTTGAAAATGTTGGATGTTGCGCGAGCTCGATATTAAACCGAAGACTGACGTACTTGCGTACGTGACAATACTACATTTTATAAATTAACAAAATGTGCAGTATGTTAACTAGGCCAAAGTACAATGTGCGGTTGCTGACCGTACAATTATAGACCCATTTCACTCATACCAGTCATCTCAAAGGTATTTGAAAAGTACATTTACAAACAGTTAAATAGCTTCATTGAAAAGAATAATTTAATATGTGAAGAACAAAAAGGATTTAGGCAACATAGGACCATCGATATGGCAATTTATGATTTCTTGCTTCCGATAATTAGAAGTGTGGATAAACGATCCCCCATATGTGCCATTTTTTGTGATATGACGCAGGCTTTTGATTACGTCCATTATAATACATTGTTAAATAAATTAGAAGCCTACGGCATAAGAGGTAACGTGCTCGAACTTTTGAAATCGTATTTAGAAAACAGAACACAGATAACCGAGATTAGTCGCATTAATGTAATGAATAAACATGAAGAGATATCACGATCACGAGAACGTAAAATTAAATTCGGTGTTCCACAGGGAAGCGTTGTGGGTCCGTTTGGATTTATATTATATGTTAATGATATGCCCACGTCCATTGAACACCCTTTAACTATGTTTGCTGATGATAGCACCATTACAATCCCCTGTAAAAACATAAATACATATGAAACAGACATAAATAATTCTCTCGACAATTTAATTAAATGGCTAGATAAAAATAATTTGAATATAAATTTAAGTAAGACTAAGACAATGCACTTTAGACAACGTATGCCCGGTGTACCTAACCTTCACATACATTATAAAACTGACGATATTGATGAAGTAACTGTTACCAAATTTTTGGGATTACAAATAGATTGCAGTTTAAATTGGAAAGCACATGTAGGGGTATTGTGTAAAAAATTGAGTTCGTCGGCATATGCTTTGTAAAGGTTATCATCCATAGTCCATACCAAAGCACTTCTTGCGGCTTACTACGGCATAGCTGAATCTCACTTGCGCTACGGTGTCATTTTCTGGGCAAACTCCACCGATAAAGAGATAGCATTTAAGGCTCAAAAAAGATGTCTCCGGTCAATGTTCAAACTTAAAACCACCGACAGTTGCAAGCCATATTTTAAGCAGTACAACATTTTGACACTTCCCTGTATTTATATTCTCGAAGTAGCTGTGTTCGTAAAGAACAATCCAAATCGTTTTGAACGTTTGTCCGATGTATTCCCAAGAAATAGGCGAGACAATACAAAATTAAATCAGGTATCGTGTCAAACTACGATGATGCGCAAAAGTATTTATTACATGGCCCCAATTGTTTATAATAAATTGCCAAGGGCTTGGAAAGATTTGAAAATGGTGCATTTCAAAAGTACACTTCGAAAATTACTGATAGATAAAACATACAACAGTGTAACTGAGTTTTTAACGGACAAAACGTTTTCTGAATACCTGTAATGTTTTAAATAATTTATTAGTGATTTATTTGAGGAATGCTACATATATCTATGACCTGAATTTTAATGTTTGTTTGTTTATTTATGTTCGACCACGATTTTTATTCCTATATAATTATACTCTTAATGACAATTGAAATGTTTTACCATTTTATTTAATGTAGGTATATTTGTTATAATTAGGTTAATGTATTAATGACAATTTGAATTTTAATAATTTTTGATATTGAATGTAATAATTAATTTAATGTTTGTCCCTAAATTTACTTATGTGCTTCGCTGTAGCCCTTTTTGGAAACATCCAAATTTGCTTTCACCAATAGACGATTTAGTCAAAACTAGTTTAGAAACGATTTTAAATATTCAGCTCAATGAACCATCTTGGTTACAAGCATCCCTCCCTATTCGGTTTGGCGGTTTAGGAATCCGCAAAATTTCGAGTGTTGCTTCCCCAGCCTTTTTGTCGTCCACCCATAGCACGTCACGTCTCATAGGTAATGTCCTAAGGGCTTTGCCCACAAACTATGAGACTGCGGGCTTGGAGGATGCCAAGAATGCTTTTCAAATTGCTTGCCCGGGTAAAGAATTTCCAGACAACCTAAAATCTCAGAGGAGCTGGGACGATATTTATTGCGATTTAACATACAAATCGATTCTGAGCCGCAGTTCAGGTCCGGATCGCGCAAGACTTTTGGCGGTCGGAACCAGAGAGGCCGGTCATTGGCTACATGCCCATCCTTCTCCATATACCGGTACCTTCCTGGATCCGACCTCGCTTCGTCTGGCGACTGGTCTGCGGCTTGGGGTCACGGTATGCACTCCACACACATGCCCTTGTGGCACGGACGTGGACCGACTGGGTCACCACGGACTTTGTTGTCAAAAAAGTGCAGGCCGCTTTTCAAGACATGCAACACTTAATGACATAATCCGCCGGTCTCTTGCCAGCATCAATGTGCCTGCTCTTCTTGAGCCGACTGGCATTGTCAGAGATGATGGCAAAAGACCTGATGGTGTGTCTTTGGTCCCGTGGAGTTTGGGACGGATGCTTGTGTGGGACGCTACCTGTGTAGACACACTGGCACCGTCCCACCTCCAACGGACTACTTCTAAAGCGGGTGCAGCGGCAGAAAATGCCGAAAATCTGAAAGTTATTAAATATGGAGGCCTTGGCAGAGAGTACAACTTTGTGCCCTTTGGCGTCGAGACCCTCGGTCCGTGGGGTCCCAGTGCGCATAAGTTATTTGCGGAAATCGCGAAACGTCTAGTTGATGTAACTGGTGACCGAAAAGCTGGCGGCTTTCTCGCGCAACGCATCAGCATTGCAATTCAGCGAGGAAATGCCGCCAGCATCCTCGGTACAATGCCCCGAGGGCCTTTTTTAAGCCTAACTTAGTTTTAATTTAATTTAGTTAATGTTAATAATCATCTTGTAATTTGGTTATGTAAATAAATGATATTATATTAAAAAAAAAAAAAAAAAATTTAATGTTTTAATTAGAATTTAAATTTTAACAATTTTGTATAATGAAAATGTTTGCATGCCGAATGGTGAAATATGGCAGAACTGATTTATACCTACTACTATCTACTTATGTATTACCCATATTTGCAAATAAACGCTATTCTATTCTATTCTATTCTATTCAAACGCTTAGTCGTTTTTGGGTTGACAGTGATTTCTTTTTTAGTAACTTTTTTGCTTGGATTTGGAACAGTGATAAATTGTCCGCAATGATCTGATTCTATTAAATTAATAATTTTTTTGTGGGCTGGTGTAACATCTGTATAAATGTTATCTAGACATGTGGCACTAGTGGGGGTTATTCTAGTGGGGGCTCTAAAAATTGGTGAGCAAGATTGTATGACTGAAACAAACTTATAATTTTAGTACTTAAACCTGAATTTTCTAATAGATTAACATTAAAATCACCACAAGTGATGATAGACTTATTCGAATTACAGATTTTGTGCAACACATCATCCATAACCTTTTCAAAACAATCATACAATCCTGAAGGAGGTCTGTACACACTTAATATAATGAACTGCTCCAATTCTATACAGGCTATTTCAATTGTCCGCTCAAGTGAGAGGCTCACAAAGTCCTTGCGGTCTTTAAATCTAAGCTGATTATTTACTAGTATTAATGAGCCTCCATGTATAGCATTTACTCTGCTGAACGAACTACCAACCTGGTGATTACTAAAATTGAACATGAACTAGTGGCTTTTAAGCCAATGTTATGTCATACAAAGAATATCTATATTGTTATAATTCAGGAATAATTCTACTTCTAAATCTTTGTTCAAAAACCCTTGAATATTTTGATGCACCAGGTTGATTTTATTTAATTTTTTTACACTTTCATTTGATTTATTATTTACTTTCATAATATTTTTGCAAGAGGTTGACTCTATTGTCCTAATTTCTAATTTAAATGTAGTCCAAGTCCGATTTCAAGTTTTCCTTTTGAATAACATTTTTGGCACACCTAATAGATAGCGCGTCGGAACTTCTTAAAAGATTTACAATTGTCTTAATTTGATCATAATATTTTGCATAATATGACACTGCCTCCAACCAAGTACCCCATCTTGTAATAACGGGTTCTGGAGGAAGCGGCATGTGGGGAAAGGTGTTTTTTAACAAGCGCACTCTATTAGGTGATTTTAAAAATATTTTTTTTACGTTTGAAATTAATTCATCTACATCTGAGTATTCGTATCGTATTTTTTCTGCCACGAGATTCAGTGCATGTGCTAAGCAAGTAACGTGTATCATGTTGGGCAAATAATTTTTCAGCACACGTCCCGCTTTTAGCATATATGCTACACTATCAGTGCATAATACAGCAACGTCTCCTACTTTGGATTCATACAAATCGCACCACATATTTTCAAAGCAGTCTATTACAAATTGGGCAATTGTGCTCCCATTAACAATTTCTAGTACTTTGCAAGCAACTAAAAATGGTTTTTGTGTGATCGCATTTAAAGGTTTTACAAGTAAATGTACCATGTATCTGCCTAAAAAATCAGTTGTCTCGTCTAAAGATACCCACAGCTTTTGATTTGCAATTTGTTCATAAATCGAGTCAATTTTAGTTTTAAAAATCTTATCTAAATAAACTTTTCTCAGCAATGATTGCTCAGGAAGCTTTTGTCGATTTGTACAATTGCAGCAAATATATTTATGGAAGAATTTTTTGAAAGCGGGGTTGTTTACTTGAATCCAAGGTATATTACATAATATGAGAAATTGTACTAGGTCCAAATAAAATTCTTCATTTGGTTTTTTACTTGTCCCTTTGTGTTTCGGACCTTTAACGTGCCTCTTGACACTACTAAGTTTAGCTGTTATACTGCTCTCGCACTTAGAACAGTAAATCAAATTACTGGCCGGGTCGTAATATAATTCAGGATGAAGTCCAATCCAACTTTGTACTGTTGCTTTCTTAGGCTTGTTCGCCATCTCCAATCTTACTGGTCTCCAAAAAGATGTACGATGGCAAGTACCTAAAATAAAATAAAATTTTAAGTTTTCCTTGCCTCAAAAGGAATAACGAACCTTTATAGATACAGGGAGGTGGAAAGGAAAGCGGGAGAGGTGCGCGCATTCCAGCTAGGTGCATCGATTGTATCGATTTAAAGATTTTATTCTTTCATTTTACGCTCTAATAAAGAAAAACGGTTAGATAATATGAACACGCGTAACATCATTGTTGTTATTTTTTTTCGCATTTTAGTCAATGCGCAAAAGACATATTCCTTTTTGGTTCAAATATTAAAAGAACCGGCCAGAAAAATAATATATTTCGATAGAATTCGTCCACCTTAGCAATTCTTTATGACACCAAAGATATAACATTACTATGCTTGGTAGTATTGAAGTTCACTTTTATATTTGAACCAAAAGTTAAATGCGTATGTTTTTTTTCTTTAACTACGTTTCATACACAATAATTATCTTAAAAACTCCACTAAAAAATATCAAGTTCATACAATTGCATATCAATCTAGACTGTCAAATTGCTAGTTTAAGATAAAATAATATATACATTAATGTTCTTCTTTATATCTAACTTACTGTTTGTTTCCCTACAAGAAATAAAATAAATAACTTTAGCCAAAACATTAAAAAGTAATAAATGTTGACTTACCGTATTATTTGATGTAGACAGACAGGAACAATGTTATTGCAGCAAATTGTAATCCATAAATTCAAGCCAAAGTAGTCGTATTAAGAAGATCCAATGAACCAAAAAACGAGCGAGGGTGAAAAACAATATTCACAAAAACAATACAGGAAGATGTGCACTTAACAAACCGAAGTACAGGATTGAAGTGAAGGTAACCTGCGCGCACGCGGGGCGGTAAGGAGTAGGGGGGGAGGGGTATGTAGACCCTCCCCGCGCCGCACAGGTATGCGACCATGGCGGTTACCTTTTGTAATTTCTAAGAATAGATAACGAAACGCGCTGCCGTAAAATGTGATTATGTGATACCATTATTATGCAATTATTTTAATATCATGCACATTTTTAAATATACTTTAGAAATATATTTCATTAAGATGAAAGAAAAAAAGGTATTTGTATTTTCATTTGTAACTAAATATTTGCACATCATGTATAACGGTAGAATGTAAAGGGACCTCATTAATATTAAGATCATACCACTTTGTATACCTACATTCTGGCAAATAAATGAATTATTTATTTATTTTAAATACCGATAAAATCAAAATCAAAGCATTTATTTTAAATAGACCATTTACGGGCACTTTTGAATAGTCAAATGTCGGTAAGTCCAAGAAAAGTGAAGCTAAATTGCACGTTCCAAAGAGTAGGTCTCTATGGAGAAGAACGTGCAAGAAACTCCATGGACACTCTTTTAAATCATATTATGTGTTACATATAATGCATTTTTTACACTTGAACTTTAGAAATCTCATTAAACGTAGCCGAGAGTGAGCTAGAAAGAAGATATTTACTTCTAAACGTGTACGGCTTATTATTCAAACATTGTGATTCATTGTGTATTACAATCAACAAGTCACTTACAAAATGTTCTACAAAATAAATTCAGAACATTGTATGGTTGTAACGACTGTGTATGTTATTTATTATAATATATCTAGTCGCAAACTTTAGGTAAATATAGACGAATTACTTATTGCAAATATTTTTTTTTTTTAAATGTATTTATGTGTCGTCTCGAAATTTCGGGACAGATGTCTCGGAAAAAAAGTTAGTCCTAAGGAAGTCTCCGTTTCTTGTCTCTGTTCTTCGAAGTTTAGGCAAATAGGCACTACCTATTCCTATCACTGATAATAACACTGCAATTGCAATGATTTCTATTGCCTATCTGTGATAACCAATGTGATACCTAACTGTATCACATTAGTTATACAGTTAGGTATAATTATATATATATTATATGTATCGGAAATACGTTAGTCACTCGTTTGACTAATCGGGACGCCAGCGCCACCAAGCGGCGCTCGATAGAGTCTACAACATAACGCTCGGTGCTAAGAGTAGTTGGTACGAAGCGGTCAAGGATTGAATACGTTTAGAAACTGTCGCGCGTTCCGTATAGTTGTGTCGTGTACCTACAGTGTGTGAATAGCTAGTGTGATTATTTGACCGTAAATTATAATTTGATTTAAACTGCAAATGGTTTTTCTATTGTGCAGTAACCAACACTTCCCATTGTACGCCCACAGTAGTTAAAATATGGCTGATGATAACGAGAGAGACGTACCATCTCTGTCATATAATTATATATATACTGTCTCAATAACTGTAAAATTAAAGCAAAATAATGCAGTTACTACAAAGAACTACTCTTTAACAATGTGTAAATAACAGTGTGAGTCGGAGTCGCTCACTGAGGGTTCCGTACAAATTTGTAGGTACATAATTAAAATAGTTCAGCAATCGAGTCCTGCAGTTATATCCGAGCTTTTCCCGAAATTCAGTTTCCAAAACCTATAATTATTTATATTATTATTAAACTAACAGTTCATACCTAAATTAGTTAGGTAACCTAATCAAAGTTGTTTTTACTTAAATATTAAATTTAATACAGATTTGTAAGTGGAGACTGAAAAAAGAATGGTACGTACTTTAAATAAGTACTATATTGTTTATGATTTAATTACAAATATATAGTTTTCAGATTTTTCCCTATACTTCTAGTATAAGAAGATATTATTTGCCAAATTTCATAGTTCTAGGTCAACAGAATGTACCCTATAAGTTTTGATTCCCTTGAGAGTGTCGAAATATACGTTTTTTGCGTCATAAACGGCCGTATCTTTTTTTTTACGTTAACTTAGAAGTTTGATTCTCTCACAGCATCAAGGGACTGTAAATCTAAGTATAATTTCAACTCTATACCTTTACGCGTTCCCGAAATAAAGGGTCTTGACAGACAGACGGACAACAAAGTGATCCTATAAGGGTTCCGTTTTTCCTTTATTAAGGTACGGAACCCTAAAAATTAACAATAATTACTGATCAGTTAGTAATTGAATTACAATTTGTAATCACTCACAGAACAAAGAAGAATGACAATAGGTATTTCGTACTAACCTGGCTATTAACAACTGACTAATTATACCTGTTAAATAGAGTGTTGGGTACAAATTTAATAATAAATATGCCTTTTCTCAGCTATTAAGTATCCAGATTCCAGACCAGGTAAATTTCAAAAACCTTCTGAATGACGTAGCAGAATTCACCTGCAACACCGGGCGTCGAATACGAGTATGTTTTTTTAATGTCCACCAATTCTCTTCAATCCCTTTGTAACTATTCGCTGATCGAATAAAATATTCTTCAAATCTCCAGAATCCAGGCTCGAAGGAACAACATGTGCGGGATTGATCCAGGTATAAGTAATTGATAAGGAATAATGAAAAAAATATTTTATTGTAACAATATTACAGATGTAGGTAGCCGGTCGACATACCTTAAAAATAAAAACGATTAGCCATGATCTACGCAGCCTCAACATTAAACTGTATGCTAATTTCGGTAGGCGCTTGCGGGAACAGAAGATGCCCGACGGCCAAGTACAAATTGAGATTGTAGAGGAAAAATAGATGAGGACGCAAACTAATTGGTTTGCGTAAACAGGTTCTCGGTTCAAAAAAAACGGTGTAATAAAATCGACAGATAACTGATGTAGATACTACTGATGCAAAATATTCATTATATAATTTAGTTATTGTGAATGTGAGCACGATGTAGGTCATTTTGATTTTTTTTTCTCAGTTAGTTTTAATGACTGTCTGGCATTTTGAGTACTTTATGCGGCCTACCCAAATGTCCTTTCCTTGGTCGAGTCGTTGAGCTCCTTAACTTCTGAGTTGAGCCACACGATTACTGACAAATGCTTGCACTGACTGGACATTTGTGTGGTTCTTTCCTCAAAAGACCATTTCAGACAAGGAACTAATGGTCCTCACATGATCTGACTAAGATTATGTCTGGACTTTAATTGGTCAAGGACGGCTAATGAGACACAATTGATTTTCTATTGTTTGACTCCGAATCGGTGTCGCGTGGGGGGCTTAACGGGTATAATATACTCGTAATAAGTTTAACTTTTTCTAGACGAGAATAATATAATACGGATTCGAGTTAGATTACAACATTCAGATTTTCCTTATAATAAAAAGCACATCGGGTGCTTTTTATTATAAGGAAAATCTGAAAATCTTATTCAATTTAGTCCTTAAGTCCTTTTAAGTTCCTTTTTAATTATGAGCATAAAAGATTGTTTCAGGCTGGACCCCATTTATTGTTGGCGTCTATACCAGATATGTACTGGCCCATTCGAGGTCGCAATTTAGCTAGGATGTAAACAATGTGTTCGTTGTTGCCGATTTAGAGGTGAAACTGTAAGTTCTATTATGGGAGATTGACCTCAGCAGCGACTTTTAACAGGTTTCTTCAGGGTCAGCAGGATCCCCTTTTAAAAACATAGGCTTGGACTATGCAGGTCCTATTGTATTCAGTCGTGCTCACACAAAAATCGTTATTCAAAATCTCTCGACCAAATAGAATGTTATTACGCAACGCAAGTACCTATCTGGCTAAACGTGCCATAGAATCTTCGTCGTGAAATCGTTAATTTCTACCTGACACAGCAATTGCAAAGTACATAAATATTTCATTGCCTATACCAACTAAAGATACCACATCATTTATTTATTTGTTTATTAATATTTTATGGACAAGTAAAAAAAAATACTGTACAAAGGCGGACTTAATGCCTGAGCCATTTCCGACCTTAGGGTGATGCAGAGATAAAACATGGCAGGTGCAACATAAGGGATAAATAACTCGAAAATCAAAAATATATACTAAAGTAGGGCCAATTTAATAGATCACATTTGATATCTGTCAGTTTTAGCTTTATAGTGAGGTAACCTGCTTAAAAACATTGATTAAAGTGGATTATTTATTAGGAAAAGTACTTATAGGTGCTGTAATTTTATTTAAAGAATCATCAGTCGAATCCCTGTCCCATTATTATTTTCTATCGTAAATGTAAGACAGCAAAAACAAAATCTGAAAAGGACATAATTTAACAAAAAATAGCATTTATTCAGTTGAACTATCAGTACTGTAACTAGTATTGTCATCTTCATCACTGCTGTCAGCACTCAAGAGATGTTATTAATTCATTTTCAATAATTTTGTCTATATTCTCATCTCGTTCAAAATCTTGTAAAATTATTTTCTTTGATTTCTCTACGACTTTTCTCTAGTCCTCTGTAGTGACTTCTGCACACGCAGTTTGTAACAGCTTCAGAGTTTTAGCAGTACTGAAGTTGTTCAGTATTGTTCTGCGCTGCATGGCCCTTTATTTGTGCCCAAATAAGTTCGATAGCATTACACTGGCAATGGTAGGGAGTCATTCGAATAACTTCGTGTCAGTATGGACACGAAGTTATTCGAATGACTCCCTCCCTCGTAACATCCCTAGGGTTTAAAAAGAAAAAGGGTTCACTGACGCAACATTGTAACGATGTTCAGTTCTCTTTAGAACAGAAATTGTTTATTATATTTAGAATGGTTTATTAGTGAAAGTAAATCGTACAATTATCTTCTTTTGTCATTATTACATTAAATATGTAATCGTGATTGAAAAAAGTTAAGCAATTGTGCAATTTTAACTTCGAAAAAAATAATAATTTTTTATGCCCGCCGTTACAAGGTTACGTTGTTAAATTTTGATGAAGTGTCAAATATGATCTATTAAATTGGCCCTACTGTGGTACATAGATAGATATGTATCTATCTATGTACCACAGTAGGGCCAATTTAATACTTATAAAATAAAAGTATGATTGGTAGGGGAGAAAACGAATCAGCGCTGGGATGATTCTGCCAACTTCTTAAAAATATATTCCCGAGCCGTCACTTTAAATGATAATAGAATCCTGATGTTCAGAGGGAGCGCATTCCAAAGAAAAACCGCCTGTACAAAGAAAGAAGAGTGAATGAAACCAGAGCGGTGAGAAGGACATCGTAGAAGACGATTGTTGGTGGAGCGACGATTTTTACTATGGGCAGAGCATAAGTATTGAATATGGGAAGTGAGGTAAGATGGAGAAGTGGGTTTCTCGGGTAGGGAAAACCACATAGATAAAGCCCTCAACTCTCTTCGCTGACGAATGGGCAACCATTTAATCTTCTACCTCAAAATTAACAAGTAATACTCTCCTTCATTTTAGAACATTTAGCACCAGAATCAAAATCAAATTTGAAACACACCAAAAATGCTTTAATGGGAACATTAATGGAGTGTCCTCGACGATGCAAAGGTCGACTAATTTCTCCGCCGGTACAGCAGCGCTGGATCCGCCTGCTGTACAGTGACTGGCGGTGTGCCAACCTTGAAGCACACCAGTGAGCTAGCTGCTCCTGTCTTGTTGTCGCTTCCGTATCAACCGGTATAGGCAACGGTTTTTTGACATCGTTTTTCTTCGTGCGACAAACCGCTTGTTTGTGTCCTAGCTTGCCGCATACGTGACACTTGATTGGCAGTGGTAGCGCACCACGTGAATTTGCTGGTTTTGCATTTCAAAAGTAACCGCCACTGATTATTATTGTACCAACAGATTAAACACAGGGTTTATAATAAATGAAATTCAAACAACCTTAGTAAATTATTTTAATTAGTTATTTGTAGAAATCACAGCAACTTATTTGAACTAAGAATACTTATAATTCAGTCACACGAAAAGCTAAATCCGGTAAAACAATACGACGCCGACGGCTTATTAGAAAGGCCATAAAACATGTTCGCGAAAAAATTACAAAATATTTTGATGTCTGTTGACACAAATGCATATTGTCTCTAATAGGGTGACCAGGAAGGGGTGTGGTCTGTCACTAGCTGCGCTTGCCGCAGAAATACTTTCTAAACTGACCAAGCTTAAGTTTTGCCGATAGTACCTACGTTTTCTGATCCATTTATTTACATTTTCATTAGACAGTTTTGGAATCGACTATAGTAACCAGTAAATTCCATACACATACACGCTTCTTTATTTTTACACGAGTGTCCAAAACAGGACTGTCATGCTTCTATATTGTATAATTATTAATTATACTACGCATACAAAAATGCTTTAACATACATTATACGTACAGAAAGTTACTGGAAGAACAAAAAATGGTGGCTAATGAGGTAAATAAAATAATTACCCCACGAGTCCTGAGGAAATCATACAGCTGTTTAGAAGCCCGCCACAAAATGAATTAGCAAAGACAATTAGAGCCAGCAGACCTACAGAAAGGTGTGTAAATGTGAGACCAAGAACATAATCAACCACCCAAAAATAGGAATCTAAACCTTTTGTCCTTTTATTCCCGTTTCGTGTCCCTATCTACCACGAAAACATTTCTTGCGCAAATAATTCGCTCCGTGATGAATTTATAAGGGTGAATTTGGAGTAATAAAATTTTCTAGTTAACGAAGTGTGCTTGACACGGGGTACATTTCGAATTCGCTCTAACAAGCTTAAACTCAATTTTCGCGCCCAAAATCAAGTCATAAATCATAATGTTTGCCACTTGTTTGGACTTACAAAATAGGTATTTGGATCAACATAAGTTTAATCAATGCTGAAAACTTGTAAGCCTGATGATTAATTTTGTTTTCGTTGTTTTTGTTCGTTTTGCTAGTAACTTGTTTCTTTTCTTCGAAGTTAAGGTTCGTGCAGACTGGCGCGATATCACAGGCCCGACAAGCAGCGCGACGCGCAGTGCGATACTTTCCGTGAAGTTTTCATATTGTGCTACTAGTGTCGCATCGCGCCTGTCTGCGGGAGCCTTCCTCTTTCTAACCTAAAAACAAAAAATTGGCCAAGGGACCATCTAATCACATTCTCACTCGATCATTCTTTTTTCATTTTGTTGGACTTTTTCAGTTCAAACTTTTCAGCAAGTAGACAATTCATTTCCTTTAATTACTATCGGTACTGTTGCCAATAAAGTACTTATTTGTTGATTATTTATACCTACATACTATTATAAAAAAGAAACTAATAACAAAAATCCAAATAAGACACTTTTGATACTTTCAGCTTATTCAAATTAATTAACGAAGCAAAAGTTAAGTTTTCGCTTTCGGGTACAAAATTCCCACAAAACATTGAAGATATACCAGATTTACTTCGGAAGTTATTTTGTCCTTCCGCAGTACTCTAATTAATGGTTGCCCTATTTTCGACTCAGTTCGTCCAGCGAGTGTTCGTTTCGTGACCGATGACCATAATTTGTCATTGTTTTGGGACAGTTATTTTATTTTCGCGGTGTTTATCTTGTAGAATTAAGCGGATTCACGCGGGTGTTTAAATATAACACCTACTGATTGATACATGGCATAATATACTTACGTACTTGTTTGACGATATTTTACAAATAGATGAACAATTATGGAATAAATTCTATTCGATTTTCACCGTTATCAAGATAACATGGTAAAATGGGGCGGGATTAACATGCAGTAGTGCATAATTTACATGCAGTAAAAGAAACGTAAATTCAGTCTACTTATCTTTAACAAGACAGTCTCTTTTGAAATAAGTACAATAGTAACCTTTTACAAACCATGGATTTAAGAACGAAGTAGACAAAAGCAATTTTCCTTTGTTTCCCCACTCAAAATAAATCTTAGCTTAGATTATATTTATGAAAAAGATTTCTATGATGAAGTTCAACGTAGTTTGTCATGTCATTTGAACATGAAAATGAATATTTTACAAGTAAAGTAGACGCCTACTTACTTTTAGTTAAAAATATGGTTCGTGTCAAGATATTCCCATTCTTTTGTAGTTAAAACAAGGCCAAACCTAAGATCTTTATTAAATGTAACCCATGTAATGTGTTTTTGAGTTGCGACTTAACTTTATTTAACATGACAACTTTTGCCTTGTGATGAGACCGTTTACTCAATATTTAAAAATTATATCTGGTTATTTATGGAGTCAAAGTTTCAACTGACCTAACACATTAAGTTATGCCTTTGGAGTCGAAAACTATAACCGAGCGTGTTGGTTTTGAAAAAAATTGACATGTACCAAGATTTTCGTCTAAACAAAACACATAAGATGGCAAAATTAGGTGAAACCCGCTTATTTTTTGAAACTACTATTTGTAATGACAACCACGGCAATAGATGAAACGGAACATCGGAATTAAAACACAAGAAGGTATTTATGCAAAGTAGCACTTTTTGAAGAAGTATAGAGGCATGAGGAACAGAGTGTAAAGTTCACTCATCCTCCATGGAAAAGGGAGGATCCGCCGACCAGACGGGTGTTGTGGCTGGTGGGCAACTGCCCGAGGGTTATGGTTATACAATATACCTATTTCGATGGTCCTCATCATAATAGGAGTGAGTCCTGAGGGTCTCGGCCCTCTCAAATCCCTATACAGGCTGTCTATGACGGACAGCGAATCTTATTACGAAAACATTGAAATAGGTCTTCAGAAAATTCCGTGGAATTGTTACAGTGTAGGTATTATTCAGATATGAAGTGAAATGGTGTATTTTAAAATTTATATTAGAACACATTTGAAAAAGAGAATAAGGCTAGAAGTTCACCATGGTTCTGTAATGGGACCTCTTTTGTTTATTACCCAAAAACCCTCAAAATACCCAAAAAATAATAAAAAATGGGAAATAAATGGACTTTCAGTAATTATTTAATTTACCACTATTATTTACAACGTTTAATTAACAAATACCCACTCACTAGTGTAGGATTAATGTCAAACAATCTACACCTTTGATAATTTCACGTCAACACGAGTTTTCAATACTCAACAACAAACAGTCAACTACCAAAAACCGACTCTGCCTCAACACGATACAACTGTTATTTGAATGGCTGTTATATTTTTCAAACGATCCCATCCGGAGCTAGTTTAATTATAAAGAAGGTCAAACGTGTTTATAAACGCATATACATAGTATGCTAGTCTCGGCAGATCATTCGCGGTTCGGTATTCTAACCAATGAAATAATATTATACGACTCGTTCCGCGATATTCATTTATTATATGAATGAAATATAAGCGAATGAAACATGATTTTAAGATAGAGTGATTTTAAATAATATCTAATACTCTATTTACACAGATTTAAAACCTGTAATTACAGTAAACAAAGTTAATAGATATAACTTACGTTTAATCAACAGCGTATACTAGTGATCCGTCAGTGTTACTTATCCATAGATACAGCTGATTGTGTTTTTGTGTCATCAACAACATCAACATGCAGACGACAAAGTTCAAGTCGCTGCTGTTCAATTTAGTGACAATTAATAAGGAGTTTATTAGGTGAGTGTATTTTTTTTTTAATCAACACCTTTTAGGTTAGGTTAAGTATCTATATTATTTCCACCTTATCCGAACCTCACTTTCAGTGTAAAATTACGTATCAACAGGTGTATCTATTGTAACTTGTTTGATAAGTAGGTGTTCCTGTTCATTAAATACCAATATAATTAATCAGATTGTGTTTATATGCTACAGTAGTTCCGATGTAAATATCGTTGTTACAAGTGGCATCTATATTTGGCGTTTTTTTACAATAATGAAAACATAGTCATGATAGTCTATATAGACTTTGTAGATTTAATACAAGTAGATGTCACAAGATGTATAATTAGATTCGCCTAAAATGGGTATCTGTTTGCTTGTTTTTCAAAGTGGCGCTAAAAATAAGCTAGAAGAGGAAGTAAACTGTAGGCACTTTTAAACCTTTGAAGCTTCTCAAAACGACTACTGTCAAGGTACTCGTATATACATTTGTTTACAAAATTTTAGAGTGCATGGGAACAACCTATCAAATTACTATGACCTATTTGATTTTTGGTAAATGTCTAGATTGTCCAGGGGGGTAACCATCACCTCTTATAGCAGTATTATTTTAATATTACTTCACGGTGGGAAAGTGATGGAGCTATACAGGACTTATAGCTCCATCTCTTTCTCACGCTCAGTAATATTGAAATAATACTGCTATAAGAGGTGATGGTTACCCCCCTGTGCTGTTGGGCAATCTTCTTCCATTCAAAAACTGGTGTATTCCTTATCTGATGCTACATAAAAACTAACTTTTTAACGTCTAATTATTGTGTCGAGTTAATCGCTATTATTTTGGCGTTTGTCTAAGTTAGCATATTTTTTAATAGCATATTTTTTGTAGAATGATGTTGTAAAAATATTCCCTTGACTAATAATGAAACGGGACATAAAACGTAGAGATAAAAGTAAAGATTATGCACGTCTCAAAAAATGCTGTGTCAGGTGATCTTTGAACGCCACGGCGTCCTCACCTTCCGCCTGACGCAGGTCCTCACCGGACACGGCTGCTTCGGGAGGTTCTTGTGTCGGATTTGGCGGGAGGAAACGCCCGGGTGTCACCACTGTGTGGATCGCCCGGAGGCCACGGTGGAGGTCTCCCGACTTGGGCAGAGCACCGCCGTGTCCTCGTGGAGGCGATCGACGGCGGAGATCTCTCGCGTCCGGCCCTGGTCCAGGCCATGGTATGGAGCGAGAGAGCATGGAAAGCCGTCACCTCACTAGTAATACTCGCAAAGTTAGAGGCGGAACGGGTGAGGCAGAGGCAAAATTGCCCTCACGGTGGATTTTCAGCCCCCGTACACGCGGGCTTGCGGACGGTGAGCATCGGGTAGCTCGCCGTCCGATAAGAACCAGCTCGGGTCGACGGCGCATTGTGTTCCACGCGCGCCTCTAATAGAAGTCAGCACACGTGTAGGGGTCTGCTAGGGCCGATGCCTACCGGGGTCGCAGGAAAATCCGAAAGGGTGGGCCCTGGCAACACAGGCAACGGAAGAAACACGGGTGGGTTTTAGTCAGTAAGAGTCTGACACGCCCTCCCACTCCGCCCATAGCGGGGGAAGTAATATGATAATTTCCAATCCAAAAAGAAAGGTGATCTTTGGATAACATATGTCAGTAAATAAAAATAGTAAAAAATCGGGTACTGTTACTGTCTGACAAGCAAGAGTCTCAAGGTCAGATTTCATATGCTTCTCAAATAATAAAGATATGCACGCTCATTGTGCATGTTTTTAATATTATTGATAGGTATCATTGATGTCTATACAAAAAATGCACACAATCGGTTCGTGTTTGTACATGAGTTACGAATTACGATTTTAGGTAGATAGGTACATTAGAAAAAAAGTATAACTTCCAAACAGAAACTATAAAAGCTAAGATTTACAATAAGATAATGTTGTTTTTAGAACGGTAGCGGAAGCAAGCGCTGCTGTAAAGCCAGATGCCAACTTAAAGTCATGGAAAGAGATTCCTGGACCCTCGTCTTTGCCCATCATTGGGCAAATACACCATTTTATGCCTGGAGGTGAGTAATATTAAAACACACCTAGTAGACCTCTTCCCAAAAGTATGCGACCGAAAATGTTACCAACATTACTATTTTCTATAAGCATTAGTATATAGAGGCATGAGGAACAGGGTGTAAAGTTCACTCATCCTCCACAGAAAAGGGAGGATCCTCCGACCAGACGGGTGTCGTGTCTGGCGGGCAACTGCCCGACGATTGATGTCGGGATGTTGTATATATGCTAGTTGCGCGGTAAACTCTGCTTGCGCGATGCAGGATTTTGCGTGACGTCAGTGTGCTGCGTAGTTCGTATGTGGCGCTGTAGATGCCGCCACAAGTATGCTGCGCATTAAAGGTTAATTTGCACAAGAATTTTAAAAATCTTTAAGATTGGCCATTTTGCCTCAATATACATCGACGTCGCATGTAGCCTCGGCAGTAACTACTTCCCATCGGGCAGATCGTTGACTTATTTGAATAGCGTAAAAAACATTTTATTTATTTGAAATCTTTCATTTAGGTCAGTTTCAAGGCATCGAACAAGTTGAAGGCACCATGAAACTATATGAGTCGTATGGACCAATCGTCAGATTCGATGGAATATTGGGCCAGGCGCCTATGGTCCTACTTTATGATCCTGAATGTTCAGAACACGTAAGTTCACTTACTTTTTTGTTTTACGTCGAGTAAAATCGACAGATAGCTTATTATCAAAAAACTAAATAAAACATTAAATAGAACTAACTACCAGAGAAAAAATATAGACTTTGAGTTGGAATAATAATTTCCTACATTAAATCTCAAAGCATATTTACAGATACTACGCAGTGAAAATTCGTTACCCGTCCGTCCAGGATTCCAAAGTCTTGAATACTATAGAAAAGAATTTAAGAAAAGCAAAGGCCATACTTTTCACGCCACCGGTCTTATAACTGAGTAAGTTGAGATAACTGCACCTGCTAATCAACAAAAAGATATCAGAAACAGAATTTTAAACGATCCCACATCAAGATATGAAAATTTAGTGAAAAAGAAAAAACTAAAATTCTTTGCTTCCAGCCATGGAGAACTCTGGAAAGATTTCCGCTCAACAGTAAACCCAGTGATGTTACAACCGAAGACGATCAAACAGTATGCCACAGTACTTGATGAAGTAGCACAAGACATGGTCAAAAGGTAAGTTATGAACAACAACAAATTGGCATTACCTACATTTTTTTTTAATAAACAAAATCAATTTCAGGATGAAATCCAACCGTGACGAAAAGAATATGATGAGTAATGACTTCAATAAAGAAATGAACTTATGGGCGCTAGAATCTATCGGTACAGTCGCTCTTGGCTGCCGCCTAAACTGCTTTGATCCCAAATTGCCCGCAGACTCTCCAGAGTGGCAGCTGATCCAGTGCGTCCACGACCTGTTTGTTATAGCCAATGAATTGGATTTCAAGCCAAGCCTTTGGAGGTGGTTTTCGACGCCAATGTTCAAGAAAGCTATGAAGTTGTATGAGCATCATGAAAAGTAAGTTCAATGTCGATTTAATTCTTCCAACTGTTTTTCTCTTTCAATTAAATAACTTAATCAAAATTTGTAAACATTATGTAAATAATTTGACATTATTGTTGGTTTTAGTTTAACAAAACACTTCATTCAAAAAGGAAAAAAACAGCTCAAGAGCAAATCTGATAAGGAGAAAAGCGTTTTAGCAAAACTGTTAGAAATCAACGAAGAAGTGGCTCATATTATGGCAAGTGATATGTTGTTTGCTGGTGTAGATACGGTACGCACAACTTAGATACATTTTGATAGAGAGAAATAAGCAGCTTACATGAACCGCTGACTAAAAGACTTTTTAATTTTACACAGGCCGCCAACACAGTAACAGCAACTCTCTACCTTCTGGCTAAACACCCGGATAAACAAGCCAAGCTAAGGGAGGAGATAATGTCAAATTCAGAACGAAGACCATACCTGAGGGCTTGTGTCAAAGAATCAGTGAGAATAATGCCGGTAGCATCGGCAAATGTCCGGAAGACATCAAAGGAATATAATGTTTTAGGCTATAAGATACCTAAAGACGTTAGTATGAAACATTTTCTAATTTTAAAATATTATCCGTCTGTTGAAAGCTTGTCACTATCTCTTTCTCTCTGCTAATTCGTACCTTGCAATTCAATACTTTAAACACGTAGGTTTACTATAATTAGTATCAAAACGATTGTCGTATTGGTTGTTCTTGTATCGGTTACGAAATAGCACTCAAATATCAGCTTGTCTTACTATTTCAGATGCAGGTTGTATTCGCCCACAGAGATATGTCACTGATGGACAAAAACTACCCCAAGCCTCGAGAGTACATCCCGGAGCGGTGGTTAGCCAGGAAAGATGATCCACTTTACTACGGGAATGCCAATCCGTTTGCGCATCAACCCTTTGGTTTTGGAGTCCGTAGTTGTATAGGTAATTGAAAAAAAAACTATAGAGATATTTAACGGGTATTGCAATGTTTAATCGCAAATATTTCTAGAAGAGACGAAGCCAGCTCAGAACAAGAACCTATGCACGAATATTCAATCGCGAGTATACTAATATTTGTATTTGTTTCGTCTCCAGGTCGTCGCATAGCTGAACTTGAAATGGACACATTTGTAGCGAGGTTAATAGAAAATTTCCAAGTAGAATGGTTTGGGCCCCCACCGAAGATAGAGCAGGCGTCCCTCAATTATATCAAGGGACCTTTCAATTTCATATTTAAGGATGTAAAATAAGGTGTTGAAAACCTTTGTCCTGACCTCACAAAAGTATTCGATTATGTTTGTAACATTTTTTTTAATAAACTAACTTCCACAACATTTCGTTTCTAAAGTACTATTTTTAGCAAGGAGTTCCCATAGAACTGATCTGGTCCTAGAACAATTCCTTAGGAACTCCTTTTCAATACGATATAGCAACTTGATAATTCCACTATTGTAAATAATAAAGATAATAGTATTGTTGTCACAGTAAAGTACAAACAGACAAGTAGCAATTTTGATTATTAATAAAGAAAAAAATTCAACAATATAAACGCCCGACTTAAAAAAACGCTTAAAAAGAAAAATTATTTTAAAAAGTCGCTGGCTTTGGCTGTTTGTTTTTGTATAAATTGCCATCAATTATTTTTCACTTTTCAGTCGCTTTTTTGTAAACCAGTGGTATTTTTGTTAAATGTTTTTACTTTTCACTTTTTTTGTTGTAGTACCCCACACAAATTCATGTACCACCACCTACTATGTGAAGATAACAGCATTATCAACATAGACGAACTGGTTAGAAAACCTAATATTGAACATAACTCTAAAGTCTAAAGTGATTAAATAGTTATGAGAACAGAGCAGTAATAGAAAATTAAACCTATTATAACCTAGAAATGAAACTGACTTCAACACCAATAATTTTACTCTTGATTTCAAAACATTCTTCCTATTCTTCGTCTTCTTCTTCTTCGTCGCAACAAACAAAACGAACTGCAAACACAAGCCAGTCACGACATGATTATGCACGTGGACGCGGCAAAATGTCTCCGTCGCTTGGATGGAATTTACCGCGCTGAACATGATCGAGCACATCGTAAGAACTCCCGAATGCAGTTTTGGTTTCGGTCGTAGTTTCGACAGGATTGCCGCCGAAACCGAAACCCGTTTTTTTGCCGAAACTCGACCGAAACCGAAACCGAACTTTCGGTCGGACACTATGTGGAAGTGTACGATATTCTTGGTGAAATCTTTTTGAAATGGCTCCGGTATCACAAACACGTATTAGGCCTCGGTATTTCGTACTACTTATTTCTTTTTATTTTTTATTAGCTAATTTTTCCCACTTTTTACACTACCACGTTCTTAACTCTCTTCTTCTACATCTTGTTGACGACGTGATCTTCGCCACTGCTCGAGTCTGATTCCTTGCATGACCAAACAACCAAACAGAAGACCCCAAACAGAAGTCTAGTTTTTCTACATCGGCCAAAAGTTCAAAGTTTCATCATGAATTCAGCTTCATCCGAGCTGGCTCTGTAAATTTCAGAGCCGATAATAACATCCATTGCAGTTTGAACTGTATGATCTTCAAAAATACACATATTTATAAGGTCGTAAAGAACAATTTGGAAAAAAAAATATGGGCTTTACATCCTACATCTTTAAGTGTACTCAATATATATAACCTAGACGATTATGTGATCATGAATAATTGTGATTTACAGCAATCATTCACATTAAAACTGTATTAAATGCCCTACAATGTTGGTTAGTAAAAAAATTTTTTTTGGAGAATTTCGCTACTATGAGTATACCGTTCGATAGAGAATGAAAAACTGAACAAGATGGTGTAAATAACTATTTGGCCAAAATGTACTATACGCCCATTGAGCCCAGAGGTATAGAACTGCGCTCTATCCCCTGTGGCGACTAGACGTTCCTTTTGAGTTGTGGTGTACTTACTGATAATTCGGTGGTTTTATGTATACAACATCCCGATCATCAACCGTCGGGCAGTTGCCCACCAGACACGACACCCGTCTGGTCGGAGGATCCTCCCTTTTCTATGGAGGATCACTGTACTTTACACCCTGTTCCTCATGCCTCTTAAGGTCATTAGATTTTCAGTGTATGAAGAATATTACGAATTCACTACAATACAATAAGGGTTTATTGTATTGTAGTGATTTCATAATATTCTTAGTTCAGAACAATACAAAATTCATAAGGGAGTTTACTTACTGTCAATTAGCCTCGTAGATACAAACTTAGACATTGTCTCAATACGCAAACACAGGTGCACTCCCTCATCCCTCCCCTCACTCTCATAGTCTGATGCGACGACCATTCGAAAAACTATGGAAAGATCACGGGCTGTACCTAACGGCTTTCGATGGACTCGTCTATCCTCGCAAGTACCCCGGAGTTTGGAAGTTATTAGTGTGAAACCTCGGGTTTCACACTAATAGCTTCCAAACACCGGGCTGCTACTGATAAATTGCTAATAGGTAGAACCCAATATCACTTTGCACGACCTAGGAATCGAATCATTGCGCTTTCGACCAAGAGATCAAGAGAGAATTCATTCAATCATTAGATAATTCTCTCTTGATCTATTGGTCGAAAGCAGATTAGACAGGTCACATTGTTGTCTATGTCTATTAAGACATAGACAACAATGTGACCTATCTAATAGAAAGGTCTAATTTCATTGCTGCATTACTGATTAATATTATTAAATCAAAATAGAATTCATTGAGCTTAGTACTGCTGCAGGCTTAGCACGAAAACCGTAGAGAATCGTTTTGTCGACGGAAGAGTAGACAAAAATGACGTTTCCGTGTAGTTAACAGTTTTCTACCGAGAAATGTAGACAAGCTATTCTACAGTAGAGTAGAAATAGAAAGCGTCATGCTAAGCCTGGTGTTCAATACATGATTCTCAGACAATCAGTTGTCGTGTTATAACTACCTGCGTCAACAAAAATAACAAATTCAAAACGCACTATTCAAAAATAAAACTAAACTATCAAAATCCGTCTTTATTACAACTGAATAAGACTGTTATTCGAGTATGTATTTATCAAAGGATGTGGTTGTGAGCTTGTTATGTAATTTAGCGAAGGTCAAAGTCGTTCATAACACGTTCAACACAGCTGAATCTAATGAGAGAGGTCCATTTCCAAAACTCGCTGCTGTCCGACGTTCGTATAGTTCGTATATAGAAACAATCTTATTATTAAAATTTATTTCAAAACCAAACTATTAAAACTGATAGTCTCTTCACTTGCGTTATTTTGTAAACAAATATGTTTGAGGAATTGAGAAAATTTATCTGTTGAAATGGTCGATCAAAGCAGTTTGTATTGTATATAATGTGACGTTCATACAAATCACCGTTCACACCTTGATTTCCGGAACGTGTTTGTTTACAAAATAGGATAAGTAAGGAAAAATACATTGGTGGATGAGACACAACAGATTTTTTATTGTTATTACGTCTGGAGGCGTTTTCCTCAAAGTGTTAAAGCTTAGTGATACAATATTGATCAGTCAGTAACATATTCTGTTTTAAGTACATAGTTACACCAGAATTGATAACAACATCAGTGTGTTTAGTGCTATCGTGTGATCAACAACAAAAACAACATGCAGACGACGAAGTTCAAGCGGCTGTTCAATTTAACGGCAATTAATAAGGAATGTTTAAGGTTAGTGGTTTTATGCAGATTTTAGAAAATCACAGATGAAATCAACGTTGACGCTGTATCTGTTAATCCATCTTGAGATAAATGGTATAATAGATAAATTAAATGTCCGATAGCAAAAATTTTAATTAGCATTAAAACATTCCAAAATTATTAGAAGATATGCTACGACTTGCCGGACCCCTAATAAATTAGGATAGGGTATCAGAACGATCTCAAACTCAAACCCAAAGCATTTATTTCAAATAAACCAATTACACGTACTTTTGAATTGTCAAGGGGTCGGCCGGTCCTCGTGGAGGCGATCGGCGGCAGAGATCTCTCGCGTCCGGCCCTGGTTCAGGCCATGGTACGGAGCGAGAGGGCATGGGCAGCCGTCACCTCCTTCTGCGAAGCAGTAATGCTCGTGAAGGATGAGGCGGGACGGTTGAGGGGAAAGGCAAGTTTCGCGCCCTCTCGCCCTTAACCGCCGCAGGAGACGCCCTGGGCGTCGGGAATCCCGGGCGGATTTCCGGCCACCGTAGGCGCGGGCTTGTGGACGGTGAGCAATGGGTACCTCACCGCCCGGTAAGGACCAGGCCCGGGTCGACGGCACGTTGTATTCCATGCGCGCCTCAAAGAAATGTCGTCAGCACATATGTAGGGGTCCACTAGGGCCGATGCCTGCCGGGGTCGCGGGAAGGTACTAAAGGGTCACCTGGCAACACAGGCAACAGGAAGGAATACGGGTGGGTTTTAGTCAATAAGAGTCTGACACACCCTCCCGCTCCGCCCAAAGCGGGAGAAGTTATTTGATGATTTCCCACCCAAAAAAAAAGGGGTCGGTCGGTCAGTCAGAAAGATGAAGCTAGTTGCCCATTCCAAAGCTTAGTAGGTACCTATGGAGAAGAACGGGCAAGAAACTCCACGGACACTCTTTTAAATCAACGTATTATGGTTACAAAATATTGTTTACATCACGATGATTGATGATTGTTTGTTTGTCGATTTTTAAAGTTTCAATCAATGAGTTAATGTGACTAGCTGAAATATAAGTGCGCAGTGTTCAGCTGATGCTTTATTGATTTCATTTCATAAAACGTGCTATCAGCAGAACAGTCAGATGTTAGGTATATACAAGCTTTAATCAGTCAAGTAGGCAACGAACAAATACAAAATTATCATTGTCTTATCTGGTTGTGTGTATAAGTGTTTGCATAAATAGTGTCATTATTCATACCTACCTATATACTTTTTGTCTAGTCACAATGTGCATGCAATGATTCTCTGTTGAGTAGGTATACCTACAGTATCATTACGGTTTTTTGGAGAGTAATAAAATTGCTCTACGAATGGCGACACTTAAAGCGTCTACACATGGCGTCGCAGCGGCAGCGTTTTTTACTGCCGCGGTATCAAGACTCGCCGCCACCGCGGCAGCGCAATGTGTAAGGGCCCTTAAATGTGGGCCTGGCACTCACTGGACAACCAGGCCCGCTATCACCTTGCTGACTATCTAATGTGTTTAGCATGGCATGAGCATTTCTTATACGTCTTTTATACATCGTTCCCACATTTAATTATAAATTCAACATTAATGATGTAACTATAAATTTTGTAACAATATTATTTAAAAGAGTGTCCATGGAGTTTTTTGCCCGTTCTTCTCAATAGGCGTCTACTACGCATTGGAATGGGTAACTAGCTTCATATTTCTGACTGACCGACTCCTTGACAGTTTAAAAGTGCCTGTAAATGTGGCTAAGTATACAATTCATGCCGATAGATTGAAGAGAAGAATATTCCTACTTGGAAGTTTTGTCGATTTCAGAACTGTAGCAGTGGCAAGTACTGATGTTAAGACAGAAAACGTAAAGCCATGGAAACAGATACCCGGACCTTCGTCTTTACCCATCATTGGGCAACTGCATCATTTTATTTTGGGAGGTGAGTTATGTACAATACAGGGATCTATTGAGAGCCGAAAATGATTAATAATGGTGATATCTAGTCTTGCCAAAGAACATCGTGTTACACAGTTTACAGGGTGGTAGAGGTCCCTCTCACAGAGAGGAGGCCTGTGTCCCAACAGTGGGAACAATATAGGCTAATTATTTGAGAGGTCAGATAGACAGTAGGTAGCCCCAGGTAAAATGCTGGTATTTCAGCTGCATCGTGCAGAGCCGATCCCAACATAGTCGAAAAGGTTAGCAGATGATGGCGGTGATGTCTAAAATAATAAGTTGAAGAACCGATGGCCATTGGGGTTGACGTATTCTTGAGTGAAGACCACGACTACGCAAACGTATAGTTTGAACTTGGACGCCTTCGGACTGGTCGAAATGACGACCTTCGTTGGATGACCTGATGAGATGATAGTGGCTGGAGATCGAATGAAATGACGTATGATTGGTGATGATATGTTCAGAAGCAGACTTTTACTGGCTTAGCACGATTTGCTTAAGGATTTTTGTCGTTTTCGCTCTTCTTTTCTAGATAAACTTTCATGTTCTCGCGAAAAACCTTTACTTTAAAGTAAAGAGCTATATAATTAAATCTTAAAATACCATAAAACTCTTGGGCATACTACCTGCATTTGTCTTTTATAAGTGTTTATTTATTTATTGTTTTAGGATCTCCAACAAAAGATGTACACAATACATGACACATAAATAAAGAGCAACATCAGGTATTGAGTAGGTGTACTCCTTCACTTATAGGAGACCACAGCATGCACAATAACGTTAACAACTAAGCTAACAAAGTTAAAATATTAATGTAAGGAATAAAAAATATATTAATAAAATTAGGAAACAGTTAAAACATATTTAAAGGACCTAAAAAAAATACAACATTTAGAGATACTTAAATTAAATTAAATCTTTTAAACAATTCTTATATTTAGACAGAGACTCGTAGATGTCTAAATTTGTAGCTTTGGCTAACATATTATATTGCCTACAAAGTCTTGGTACAAGCGGCGTAATGACCAAGGTTAGTTTTTGAGCCAGGGATATAAAATAAATTGTATGTGTTGTGCCTGGGAATTCGTGACGGAATATTAATCTTGAATGAACTCAGAAGTTCATTGCAATTTATCGTTCCACTCAATATTTTGTGAAGGATGACACAGTCCAGTTTTTTCCTACGACTGGTTAGTGTATCCATGTGGTAGTGTTTCAACCTGTCAGTGTAGCTAGTGTTTATATAATTTTAATAATTTTAGGACATTTCACTTTATTGTTTTACAGGCGATTTTGCCAAAATAGAGGAACCTGAAACCATTAAGAAACTAATTGACACTTATGGGCCAATCATTAGGATAGATGGTATGTTCAGCAAGCCTCCTATGATATTCTTAAGTGATCCTGAAAGTTCAGCGCATGAAAGTAGCCAAGTAAATCTAAATTGTGTTTTAAATGTATTTCAAGAATGTGTTATTAAAATTGTTTTTTCTTTTTTTAGTTAGAGATAATATAAAAATAATCATAAAATAAATGAGTATTAATAATATTTTGAGAAAAATAATAACAGAAGGAACTTTTGGTTAGAAAAAAAAGATAATACTAGATTTGTATGTTTCAAATATGTTATTTAAATCAAATTATGTAGATTGTGTTGGGGCAGTCAAATCAAATTTAACTTTTTATCAAGACTTCGCGTGGGAGCAGTAATTACTTACTCACCGACAAAAACTACCAAGTATACATGTCCAGTCTTACCCAAAAAGTACAATCGTAAAACATTGGCATCAATTGTTTTCTTTTTTCAAATTATGTTTTATTTGTGCTTGCTTATAGCCGGGTCACACAATATTATTAAATTTTGGTGTACATTAAAGCATATATTACTAATAACTATGCTTATATTGCTTACTTGTATGCCTTATGCTTTAAACCTATGCTAATTAAAATTATTACCAGAAACAATTTTTAGAGAAAATTACGTGAAGTAACGTACCAGACGGAAAAACGGACCACAAAAGATATTTCAGTGCTCCGTTTTGCCAATGTTGACATGGAATACAAAAAAATATAAACACAAGATAGATAGCCGAAAATAACACCATGATTTATGCATTGAACGACGTCATATCTGTGATATCTATCTGATTATACCTTTGTTTTTCCGTCAATGTCAGCCATAAAAAGATTTTCCGATGAATATTAAATATTATACAGGGTGAATTTAAATTAGCTAGCGAAACTCGGCAAAAGTGATGGGTAAATAATTTAAAAATAGATGTTATGATTTTATGGGGGTCAACGGCGTCTATTAGTGTTGTTACTTGATGTATGAGTTGAGAAAATCTATTTTATTTTGTTTTGTTGTGTTAAAATAGCGATACCTATATTTAACGTCTGTGAAGCCTACACAAAAATAACTGTTTTTAAGCTAATATTTCAAGTGACTATACCACCACAGGACCCGACGGCTTACCTGGGAAGGCCTGAGACCTGGCCTTGGAGGCTCTCGGGCCTCGACTTAGGGGGCTCCTAAGCGCATGCTTGCCAGTTCCCGCTTCGTTGGAAGACGGGAAAACTGGTCCTCATAAAGAAGGCAGCGCATCCGCTTATCGGCCCATCGTGCTGCTCGACGAGGTGGGCAAGCAATGACTCTTTCAAACATGAAAGCATGTAGCTGCAGGTCAAGTCATACATCCGTCCGCTGCCGCTGCCAACCGTGTACTGGCGCCCCGCGTTTTTGTTGTTTTTTAGGTATGGCATCTCGTAGTTGACCTTGAGAGGTCGTGACTACTTAACCGGACTTTCCTGTGGCTGCCTTAAGCGAACTCAAAGCCTCCAGCCAGGGGCGAATTTCTTATAGTACTAAGCGACTGCACGCTAAGGGCACCCCCTGTGGGGTACGGACCTCGGCTTAGGGCGTCGCTGGGGGGAGGACAGCAAGATGGGACAGGCTGGATCTGGTTAATATTATTATTATTAATCGGGGAATTTAAAGCTACAGGCTCAGCTGCGGCGCGGGCTGGCACTTCTTCGAGCAAGGGTCGGGGGGGACAATTACGTCGGGGTTTACGCGAGGGACCTCGGCGGCGAGGTCGGAACGTAGGTCGGTGTGTTTTGTGCACTGTACTCGTTGCCCTATTGCTTTCCTGGAGGAGGGTAATGGGGTCATCGGGGTCGGAGAGGGTATGCCTTGGACGGCGAATAGAGCTAATGGTGGAGGGCCTATAACTGGCGGCCTGCACAACCAGAGGGTTGCGGTGGGTGGTGGCGGAGTCGAAGAAGCGCTTCGTGATGCGCTTCATGAACTGCTTGATGGTGGGGATTCTAAGATCGAGATGGAGGATCTCGTTTCGGACGAACCAGGGGGCTCCCGTTGCCTTTCGGAGGAAACGGTTTTGGAGGGATTGCATCCTGTGGATGTGGTGGGGTTTAGCGTGTGCGAAGACTGCACAGGCATAAGTCATGATGGGATGGATGCACGCTGTGTAAATACGCAATTTGCCCTTAAGGGACAATTTGCTGCGCGCATTTAGGACGGAGTGAAGTCTACCGAGAGCGAAAGCGGCACGCGAACGCACCTGCTTGATGTGCTCTGAGAACGAGAGATGGTGGTCAAGGGTCACGCCTAGGTATTTGGCTCGCTTCTCCCAAGGGATAGGCTTGCCGAACATGGTGAGCGGTCGGGGGGCGATGAGGTTTCTACGCTGTTTGGTGAAGAGAACAGCCTGACTTTTGTCGGGATTGACCTCGATTCTCCACTTTCTAAACCAAGCGCCAAGCTTGTTGACCTCGGTCTGGAGAGTGCGAGATATGTGGTCGTGGACTAACCCGGTGGACTAACGCGCCCCGCGCGACGAGAGGGGATATTTATACGCGGCGCAGTTTGGAGCGCGCGAGGGAAGCGATCTACAACTGCAACCCGCGCGCCACCACACGTATTATTTAACAACTACATTTTGTAAATACATCTTAGGAAACTCCACTACTTGTGCCCATGTATTTTTCTATAAGACCTGTACATATCTCTGTGTGAGCCATCCTAGTCTTGATTACACCTAAATTTGTAACTACATCTGGAGTATCATTTACACTACCTAAGCGCTACAGTCACCACTGTAGCGCTTAGGTAGTGTAAATGATACTACCCCGACGTGATAGTGATTTTGTGAAGACCTCCAGATCAAGTATTCACCATGCCTAACGAAAAAGAACCAGAACTATCAGGTGTGTCGACGTCGCTGCGCATTCCACCCATCTGGCGTGACAGAATACGCTTGTGGTTTGCGCAATTCGAAGCCATCATGTCTCCGCAAAAGAAGGGTGATCAAGCCATGTACGAGCTCGTTATCGGACACCTTGAGAGGCAAGACCTGGATGAAATATCGGACATCATTCTCCACCCACCAGACAACCAAAGGTATACCGCACTGAAGAGTCGGTTGCGCCAAGTGTATGAAGAATCTGAACAGCGTCAAGTACAAAGATTGTTGTCCGAGATGGAACTCGGCGACATGAAGCCTTCGCAGCTGCTACGTCGAATGAAGAGCCTCGCCGCAGACAACATCTCCAACTCAGCGCTGCGAATCATGTGGACCAACCATTTGCCGCAATCCGTTCGAGCAGTCCTCGCTGTCAGCGATAATATCGCTAAGAAATCGGACATCCACGAGCTGGCAGTGATGGCTGACAAGATTCTTGAGCAGACGCAACCTTACGGCACTGTCGCGGCAGTTAGCTCCACTCCCACCACCTCGCATGCATCTACGTCACTGGAAGAGAAGATCGACGCTCTCACACGAGAGATTGCTGAGTTGAAGGCAAAACAATCGCAACAATACAGCTATAGACGCAGATCGTTTAACAGGCGGCACTCGCGATCGCGTTCGTCGAGCTGGACCAGCCACGATCGCGCGCGAAACGACCAATCAGCGATCTGTTTTTATCATCGCAAGTTTGGCAAAGAGGCGAGAAGGTGCACGCGGCCGTGCAGCTACGAAGACAGCAGCGCCCGCTCGGGAAACTAACACCTGCGTTGGCCGAGGCGGGAACCGGCGCAAACAACTCATCTTACCGCCTATTTATAACAGACAAAAACTCAAGTTTATCTTTCTTGATTGATACTGGCGCCAACGTATCCGTGATACCGAAGAGAAAAGGCGGGAACGCCACACCAACCGATTTCTGTTTATATGCCGCGAATAACACAGTGATTCCAACGTACGGTGAGAAGACACTACAACTGGATCTCAACCTACGTAGACCTTACACGTGGAAGTTCATCATCGCCGCAGTCAGCAAGCCCATCATTGGCGCCGATTTTTTAACGCATCATCAACTTCTTGTCGACGTAGCCGGCCGATGTCTCGTCGACAAAGTTACCAATCTCACCACCAGAGCACCAGTCATCTACTCCGCCGAGCCTACTGTGAGAAGTATCGATGTTGATCAGCCTTATCACCGGCTACTCAGCAAGTACCCCGACATCCTTCGACCGTCATGTATGAAAGAGACTCCAAAGCACCGTGTGGAACACCACATCGAAACTATCGGCCCACCAGTGTACAGCAAGACCAGACCATTACCACCACATCGATACCTGCCCGTGAAGAAGGAGTTCGAGACGATGATGCAGCAAGGAATATGTCGTCCCAGCAAAAATCCATGGTCCAGCCCGTTACACGTCGTACCAAAGAGAAACGGTGACATTCGCGTATGTGGCGACTACCGCAGACTCAATGACGTCACCAAACCGGACCGCTATCCAGTACCACGACTCAAGGACTTCACGTACCTACTTCACGGCAAGAAGATATTTACTACGCTTGACCTGAATCGTGCGTACCAACAGCTGCCTGTATATGAACCGGACATCGAGAAGACCGCCATCACCACTCCATTCGGTTTATTCGAATTCCCTCGAATGTGTCCAGGTCTCAGAAACGCCGGACAGACATTCCAACGGTTCATTAATGAAGTACTCATTGGGTTAGATTACGCATTCCCATTCATTGATGACGTCATCGTCGCATCAGATAATGAAGCATGCCACATCGAAGACTTACAAAAGGTGCTACGTAGATTAGACGACTATGGAATAACAATAAATCCATCGAAATGCGTCTTCAGCAAAGAAAATGTCAAGTTCCTGGGCTACGATGTGTCAAGTAACGGAATCAAGCCACCACAAGAAAAGGTCACTGCAATCACTGCCTACCCCCAACCAGTGACAATTCATGACTTACGTCGATTCATCGGAATGGTAAACTTTTATCGCGACAGCATTCCAAATGCCGCACACATACAAGCACCACTCAACGCGTTCTTGCACAATTCAAAGAAACGTGACAAAACCAAAATAGAGTGGAACACAGAAGCTTCACAAGCATTCGAGTTGTGCAAAGCCGGCATACAAAACGCAGCTTTGCTCGCTCATCCATCCCCATCACCGAACGACGCCATCTCCCTAATGTGTGACGCATCGAATACGTGCGCAGGAGCCGTACTACAACAACTTGTAAACAAGAAATGGATACCACTGGGCTATTTCTCAAAAAAGTTCTCCGACACACAACAGCGATACAGTACATTCGACAGAGAATTACTATCCATCTACATGGCGATCAAACACTTTAGGAAAATGTTCGAAGGAAGAGAACTCATTGTTTACACCGACCATAAGCCGCTGACCTACGCTATTCGCAAGCCGCCGTCAGACAACGACACACAAAGACGCACTCGACAATTGTTATTCATCAGCGAGTTCACTACGGACATTCGTCATGTGAGTGGAGTAAACAATGTTGTCGCCGACGCACTCTCACGCATCGAAACCGTTGACCTACCATCGCCAATTAATTACGATGACGTATCTCAAGCACAAGAAAGAGACAGCGATATACCCAACTTATTGAAGCAAACAAATATTCAACTCAAGCAAATCGTCATGCCCGCTTCAAACAAGCCAATATTCTGCGAAACGTCTACGTCACACGTTCGACCGTACCTACCAACTGACTTTCGTCGCATCGCTTTCAACGCCGTGCACAATCCAAGTCATTCCGGGTTACGAACTACACGCAAGCTCATGCAACAACGCTATTTCTGGCCCGCAATGAACACCGACATTGGCAATTGGGCGAAAACGTGCATATCTTGCCAACGCTCGAAAGTTCAACGTCACAACCACAGTGAAGTGGCAGCGTTTCCACCAAGCGAACGATTCCAACACGTACACATCGACATCGTTGGTCCACTACCCACTTCATCGTCTGGACATCGCTACCTGTTGACAATGATCGACCGCTGCACACGATGGCCCGAAGCAGTACCTTTACGGGAAATCACTGCCGATATCGTCGCCAAAAAGCTATATGAAACGTGGATATCTCGCTACGGGTGCCCTGCAAGAATAACGACAGACCAAGGACGACAGTTCGAAAGCTGTCTATTCAGAGACCTCGCACAACTGCTGGGAATCGAACGAACCCGTACCACTGCCTACCATCCGCAGAGCAACGGCATTGTCGAACGCTGGCACCGAACGCTAAAGACCGCACTTATGTCTCGCCTACAAAATAGCAACAAATGGATCGCCGAGTTATCTACAGTGCTAATGGGATTACGAGCCGCCGTGCGTACAGACACCGACACCAGCGCCGCGCAGCTCACCTACGGCCAAGCATTGCGACTGCCTGGGGATTTCATAGCACCATCACCAGCAGCGAAGTTAATGGATCACAACTTCGTCGATCAATTACATGACGTCATCACGATGTTAACACCAACATACAAATCGCATTCCAACAAGCGATGTATGTTCGTGCACAATGATCTACAAACATGTAGCCACGTGTTGCTACGCGACGACACCGTCCGCAAACCGCTACAACAGCCATACAAAGGTCCGTACAAGGTCATCGAGCGCAACGAGAAGTTTTTCACCATCCAACTACCAGGAAGATCTAGCACAATATCGATCGATAGACTCAAACCGGCATACACTATCAGCACTGAAGAACACGACCACACGAGTAGTGAGACGCCCCAGTCAGCTGCAGCTACCAGCGAAGATAACACCAGCCTACTCCCGGCCAACACCAACGAGCGCCGCACTAGATCAGGGTGATTAGTAAAGATGCCTGTACGTTTTCACTAGGGGGGGAGTACTGTAGCTGCAGGTCAAGTCATACATCCGTCCGCTGCCGCTGCCAACCGTGTACTGGCGCCCCGCGCTTTTTTTTTTTTTTTTTTTTTTTGTGTATGGCATCTCGTAGTTGACCTTGAGAGGTCGTGACTACTTAACCGGACTTTCCTGTGGCTGCCTTAAGCGAACTCAAAGCCTCCAGCCAGGGGCGAATTACTTATAGTACTAAGCGACTGCACGCTAAGGGCACCCCCTGTGGGGTACGGACCTCGGCTTAGGGCGTCGCTGGGGGGAGGACAGCAAGATGGGACAGGCTGGATCTGGTTAATATTATTATTATTAATCGGGGAATTTAAAGCTACAGGCTCAGCTGCGGCGCGGGCTGGCACTTCTTCGAGCAAGGGTCGGGGGGGACAATTACGTCGGGGTTTACGCGAGGGACCTCGGCGGCGGGGTCGGAACGTAGGTCGTCGGTGTGTTTTGTGCACTGTACTCGTTGCCCTATTGCTTTCCTGGAGGAGGGTAATGGGGTCATCGGGGTCGGAGAGGGTATGCCTTGGACGGCGAATAGAACTAATGGTGGAGGGCCTATAACTGGCGGCCTGCACAACCAGAGGGTTGCGGTGGGTGGTGGCGGAGTCGAAGAAGCGCTTCGTGATGCGCTTCATGAACTGCTTGATGGTGGGGATTCTAAGATCGAGATGGAGGATCTCGTTTCGAACGAACCAGGGGGCTCCCGTTGCCTTTCGGAGGAAACGGTTTTGGAGGGACTGCATCCTGTGGATGTGGTGGGGTTTAGCGTGTGCGAAGACTGCACAGGCATAAGTCATGATGGGACGGATGCACGCTGTGTAAATACGCAATTTGCCCTTAAGGGTCAATTTGCTGCGCGCATTTAGGACGGAGTGAAGGCTGCGCCCCGCGCGACGAGAGGGGATATTTATATGCGGCGCAGTTTGGAGCGCGCGAGGGAAGCGATCTACAACTGCAACCCGCGCGCCACCACACGTATTATTTAACAACTACATTTTGTAAATACATCTTAGGAAACTCCACTACTTGTGCCCATGTATTTTTCTATAAGACCTGTACATATCTCTGTGTGAGCTATCCTAGTCTTGATTATACCTAAATTTGTAACTACATCTGGAGTATCATTTACACTACCTAAGCGCTACAGAGTCATTGCAGACCACCTCGTCAGCCAGCTGGTGCGGGTGGGGCCGGATTTGGCGGAGAGCCAGTTTGGTTTCCGCAGGGGGCGCTCTACGGTGGACGCCTTCATGCGGGTGCGAGCCCTAAAGACGGGGAATGCTGTTGCCCAGGGTGTGGTCGTCTTGGGGGTGTCTCTAGACATCGCCAATGCCTTCAATACCCTGCCCTGGAGTTGCATCAGGGAGGCACTCCGGTACCACCGGATGCCGACCTACCTCTGTCGTGTGGTCGAGGCCTATCTGACGGACAGGGCCGTTATCTACCCCGGTCACCAGGGGGTGTGGAACCGGCAAGAGATATCGTGCGGTGTCCCACAGGGATCTGTCCTGGGGCCGCATCTGTGGGACATCGGATACGACTGTGTGCTGCGCGCCGATCTCCACTACGCTGACGACACTTTGGTCCTGGCACACGGGAGGTCGAACCAGGCGGCGGCCGAAGTAGCGGCATGCGGGGTTGCGACAATCGTCGAAAGGATCCGGCAATTGGGACTCGAGGTGGCCCTGCACAAGTCCGAGGCCATGTGTTTTCATGGTCCTCGGAACGCGCCACCGTTGGGGTCCCAAATAACGGTAGGTGGGGATTCCATCGGCGTCGAGTCGACGATGAAGTACCTGGGACTCGTCCTCGACAGCCGGTGGAACTTCTTGGAGTATTTCAGACGTTTGACTCCCAAACTGGAGCGGGCGGGCGCTGCATTGAAGCGGCTCCTGGGCAATCTAGGGGGTCCAAACGCCTCCTGCCGGAGGCTCTACGCGGGGGTCGTGCGGTCCATGGCCCTCTATGGGGCTCCTGTATGGGCGCGCTCACTGGCGCTGCGGCCAGCCCGCCGGTTAAGCGCGGCCCAAAGGGTCATGGCCATCCGGATGGTCTGGGGATACCGCATAGTCTCCTGTGAGGCAGCGAGCCTCCTTGCCGGATTGCCGCCATGGGATCTGGAGGCAAAAGTTCTCGCGCACGTATGGGAGTGGCGCGAGGAGGCGAAACGCCGGGGCGTAACTCCGTGAAATCGCGATACAGCGGATGGAGCTCCGGCGGCATCTCATGGCAACATGGAGAGTACGGTTGTCGCAACCCAGTGCTGGGCACGCCACGATTGCGGCGTTAAGTCCCCTCTTTGAGGAGTGGCTAGAGAGGCGCCACAGCATCCTCACCTTTCGCCTGACGCAGGTCCTCACCGGACACGGCAGCTTTGGGAGGTTCCTGTGTCGGATAAGGCGGGAGGAAACGCCCGGGTGTCACCACTGTGTGGATCGCCCGGAGGACACGGTGGAGGATACGGTGGAGGTCTACCCGGCTTGGGCAGAGCACCGCCGTGTCCTCGTGGAGGCGATCGGCGGCAGAGATCTCTCGCGTCCGGCCCTGGTTCAGGCCATGGTACGGAGCGAGAGGGCATGGGCAGCCGTCACCTCCTTCTGCGAAGCAGTAAAGCTCGCGAAGGAGGAGGAGGTAGCTGGAAATCCGCCCGGGATTTTAGACGCCCAGGGCGTCTCCTGCGGCAACTAGGGGCGAGAGGGCGTGAAATTTGCCTTTCCCTCAACCGTCCGGCCTCCTCCTTCGCGGGCATTACTGCTTCGCAGAAGGAGGTGACGGCTGCCTATGCCCTCTCGTTCCATACCATGGTCTGAACCAGGGCCGGACGCTAGAGATCTCTGCCGCCGATCGCCTCCACAAGGTGCTCTGCCAATATCCAACACTATATCCAATAGCGACAAGAAACGTTTTTCGTGAAACATTATCCTAATTATATGCTTTACATTAAATGAGGAAATTCTTCGACTTCGGACACAGATTAATGTTGTCCATCTTTTCCTTCATGTCCCTAATATATCCAAATTAAAAAATCTAAAGAACAATTCATACTAAAAAAAACAGTATTAGATGCAAGCGTAAAACCGTAAGTAGGTAGGTGCTTAAATATTTATATAGATCTCATATATAGCCAATATTTATATATAGCCATGCCTATAATGCAAAATGATAAGATAAACCTTCTTAAGTGTATCATAGGCATGCATTCAAAATAAATAACTTTTACTTATTACAGGTTTTACGAAGTGAAAACTGGCTTCCCGTCCGGCCTGGATTTCAGTCCCTGGAATATTACAGAAAAGATTACAGGAAAAGCAAAGGCATTGACTTTCACGCAACAGGCCTTATTTCTGAGTGAGTAGGCAGATTAGACACATTAGGTTAACCTTTTAGCCACGTACACGATGCTACTCAAAAGTAACAAACTCAAATCACCAACGAGTAGCCAACATGTCACAGCACAGCTGTAAATACATGACGTGACTTTCTAACGCGCTATTTTACTGGTTTGGGGAGTTTGGGGTTAGTTGCGTCTTCGACGACGATGTACCTCTCCCCACTAAAGTTACAGATAGAAGACACGTCAAATTGTGCCCGTATGAATGACAGACGGAGATTGCGATTATCTACTTTTATATCTTCCATTTTGCGACTACGGAGGTCAAAAGTTTAATTTAGGTAATTGAGTGATAGATGTGAAGCCATTGCCCACACATAAAGGCGGCTTCTTGGAGAACTTGTGAGCATGGTGCATGTTCACAAGCCAAAATTAGATTATTTTAGCTCCATGTTTTTGTAATGAATCTTAACCACGGCAGAATGTAGCTTTCTTTGATTCTATGATTATAATACAAAACACTGCCTTTTATTAAGATTATTTTTGTACAGAAATCTGCCTTTATTAGTAACCCTACATGCATACAAGTACCTACGAAAATTGGTTAGCCGATCAATAATAATAATAATAATATCCTTTATTTCAAGCAACTAAGGCCCATAAAACACAATACATAAATAAGTATAAAAACAATAACTATAAACTAATACATATTTTCTACAACAAACTTACCCTGCTGTTTGTGGTCCATCACAGCGCCTTTAGTCGCACTCGATGCTGAGCGACTCTGCTATCCCCCTTTAGGTTGCTCTGCTTGTTGTTTTGTTTGCCACATAGCAGGTTTCGTCTTGGCGACAATTGCAGAATAGGCACGTTTGGGGGTCGATGTACCTATTACGCGCGTTGCTTCCCCGGCAGGCACGATGCGATCAGCGGAACACGATGCAACGCTTGCATTCTTGACAGCCGATGACGTAGATTTACTCGCCGACTGAAAACTGCAGACTGAAGCATTTTGTGCCTCGCGACGTGCGTTTACATTGGAGCCTTCCAGTGACCCACTTGTCGGAACAGCTTTGCGCAACAACGCTACTTCAGCTCGCAGCTCACCAATGGTGACATCCGATGACTTCAACTTGGACTTCATCTCAGCCAGGCTCACCTTCAGTGACGTGATGTCCTTCAGCAGCTTGGTGACGTCGACGTGGTCAAAAGTGACGGGAGGCAGCTTGTGCAGCTCCTTCGCTACAAACTCTGGCACGTCATCCGGATCTGTCCTCTTCAGCAGGTCGACGATGTCCTGCAGACTTTTCTCACCACCATCCCTCTGGCGAGATGGCATCTGTCTGATTTGGTCGAGTGATTGAAATAACAGCATTTTGGCACTGCATACCTCTTCCTCTTTGAAAGAGGACTTGCTGATCTGCAAGATGCTGACCTCATCCATATAGTCGATGGCATGCTTGATGAATGCCAAAAGCTCGTTGCCAACGAGTTTTTTTGAATAATAAGCTGTTTTGTAGCCATTGCGAACAAAATTGGGCAGTCGTTACCGCTGCGCAAAACGCAAAAAAATATTCGTGCTGTGTAACAAAAAAAAATATAGCGCAAACGCGTCCGTTTCCGAGCGCGCATCGCACACCAATGCACGTGTATATACATGCAAATGTGTACATATTCTTACTAATAACTTAATCCCTTTTTTCAAGCCATGGTGAGGTATGGAAAGAGTTTCGCTCAACCGTCAACCCAGTGATGTTACAACCTAAGACGATCAAACTTTACACAACTGTCCTTGATGAGGTGGCACAGGACATGATTGCAAGGTAGGTAGCCTAAACAGTTCAATATTTTATCAATTTATTCTTACACAACTATTTTGCCTTTCGTTTTTCTCAAGGAAATAAACCTAACATTCCATATTTCTTAACTTTTTACAAGAGAAAAAAAGTCAGCGCTTGATTGCCTGTTGCTATTGGTTTGCAGTCATCATCGCTAGTACATAATCAGCATACAATATTTCCACTGCTAGGACACAGATCTCCTCTCTGTGAGAGGGAGTGGGCCGTAATCCACCATCCAGTGCGGTTTGGTAGATGTCACATGTCTTTGCATTTTTGGTTCTTGGACATTTTGAGAGCAGTGATGATGAAATAATTTACACAAAGTAAAGCGCCTGTTTGGGTTCGAACCTACAACTCGTAAGTCGCGGGCGTTACCACTGGACCACAACTACTCTCATGGATTGCTAATGCCACCATACAAATGACGATCACTCGCACTTTTGCTCCTCAAATAATATACCTACATCTTTCTCTAATATCCTTATTCGAACTATAACAAACTATAAAAAAAATGTGTATATGTTACATACTTTTGTACACCCTAGACTTCTGGGGGGTAACCATCACCTCTTATAGTATTATTATAATATTACTTTACAGTCGGAAAGTGATGGAGCTATACAGTACTTATAGCTCCATCTCTTTCTCACGCTAAAGTAATATTGAAATAATACTGCTATAAGAGGTGATGGTTACCCCCCTGTAATGTGTATAAAATAATCCCACATAAAAATTTAACCAAACCTACCAGTTAAACAAGCCGTAAATTACTGCAATATTTCGCCTGTTTAGTAGCTGTGTCTCATCATGTATTAATAATATAAACCAGACTATGAATTTCTACCTCAAAACAGAACTATAGCATTGAATAGAAGGCTATATTAATAGAAGATCACCTAATCTTCATCGAGTTCAATCAGACGAGGATGAGATTAGGCGAAATAATGAGAAGCATTAATTACCGCCAAAAGACAAATGCTACCCTTTCCCCTATTTATTAATTAAATTCCCGGTAAAATAAAGGATGTCTTTTATTTTGGTCCATTTTGCCGGTGGACTGTAAAATGGTTAATTTAGCAGCCGATATTTTGTGTTTGTTTTAAGTTTATCAGCCATTTAATTCCTTACTCACTCTTCCTTTTTTTTTCTTGACTGGAACTAAAAAATAACATCACCTGATTTTCAGAATGAGAGCCAACCGTGATGAAAAGAACATGATAAAAAAGGACTTTGACAAGGAAATGAACTTATGGGCACTGGAATCTATCGGCACAGTTGCACTTGGCTGCCGCCTGAACTGCTTCGATCCCAACTTGCCCGCAGACTCTCCAGAGTGGCAATTGATCCAGTGCGTCCACGACCTATTCATTACAGCTAACGAAATAGACTTCAAACCAAACCTCTGGAGATGGTTCTCAACTCCACTGTACAAGAAAACTATGAAATTGTATGAGTATCATGAAAAGTAAGTTGCAAAAAAGTATATCTTTTCAATATAGAATTTTGTAATTCCATCAAATAACTTCCATTGTCTTCATATTTGGGATCATTGATCTTAGTCTGGTAACTCATTGGATCCAGAAAGTTACTGAAAGTACTGTTAGACCAATGTCCTGAACTATTAGTTCCCATCCTTATAGTGGCCTGAATTGATTGGTATCCTTTAAAACTGTCAACTCCTTACCCACTTAATCACAGAAGAAATTGATGTTAAGTTCATTTTATGATTTCAGTTTAACAAAATACTTCATCAAAAAGGGTAAGGATAGCCTAAAGAACAAATCTGATACCGAGAAGGGAGTTTTAGAGAAATTGTTGGAAATCAATGAAGAAGCGGCTAACGTAATGGCCAGTGATATGTTATTTGCTGGTGTTGATACGGTGAGCATATCTTTGACAAAGCACAACATACTTATAGTCAAAACAATAGACAAAATTGACGTAATACACTCCAACTTACATAACATACATAGCATCACGCCTTAATTCCCCGAAGGATTGGGCAGAGGTGCACCTGTAGTACATGAACATTTCGCCAGTTATGTTTAAGTCGCATGTAATAGGGGTGAGCCTATTGCCATCAACCGGGCACAAATCCAGACTCCGGGCTGCTACTGAGAAATTCCAGATAGAAAAACCCAATAACACTTTGCCCGACCCGGGAATCGTACCCAGGACCTCATGCTCAGTAGTAGCGCTTGCGACCACTAAACCAACGAAACAGTCTCATTTTAACACTTCAGAAGTCCAAAAGGCACCTCATTCGATGGGTTTTTTTGTTCTGAATAATTAGTCATTATGATTTTTTCAGGCTGCAAACACAGTAACAGCAACTCTCTACCTTCTAGCGAAAAATCCAGAGAAACAAGACAAACTAAGAGAGGAAATAATGTCGAACTCAGAGAGAATACCATATCTGAGGGCTTGCATCAAAGAGTCGCTCAGAATGATGCCCGTCGTATCAGGGAATGCAAGAAAGACCTCGAAGGAGTACAACCTATTGGGTTATGAGGTGCCGAAAGATGTGAGTAAAATATTATAAGCATCTTAAATATATATATATAAACCAGCCTATTATTGCCATCAGCAAAATCAAAATATCAAAATATTTTATTTCACATAAACCTACATGGACACTTATAAAACATCAGGAGCTAGGTGCACGGTTCCAATTGGTCGTTTCCTAGAAGAGCCGGCAAAAAACTCCACGGTTACTCTTTTAAAAATATTTGGCTTTTACAATATTTTCAAATTACAGTGTTAATAGTTATGGGATGACAGTCTATCAAGAAGTACCAGGTACTCGTACTTAACAAAAAATAAAAAGTCTACAAATCTAGTCTATTAAGCCTACAACGTTCTCACATTCACAAAATATAAAAGAATCTATGTAAAATATTAATAAAATAATAAAAATAAAAACCAATTTAAACCAAATGACATGTTTGCCATTATGTATAACTGTACCGCTAAACGCTTGCTCAAGGTGACCATACTGACTTAAGATACTTTATTACTGAAATATGCTTTGAGCAAGAAGTCACTGTAGATTCGTTCAGACTTCTTTTTTTAAGGAACAAATTAAACTCCGTCTGGCTTTTGTCAGACTTCAATTTCTTACTTCTTCGAGACAAAGAAAAACAAAACAATAATGTTCTAAATATGTATGTGATGTAATTAATCATAATTTTAAGAGTTTTATTTTATTTTATTGGGGCATAAAACAGTTATAGGTACGTTACAATTTTTGTAAATAACAAACTAGGGTTATAGAGGTAAACTTGTAACCCACACCAATTTCCGCGGAATAATCTATTATTGAGAAATAAAACAAAACCACGCATCTACTGGAGGTGATTTAGGTTAGAAAGAATTCATAATTATTGTGCAAACATTGAATAGGATAAATGCATTTCAATTCCATTCTTTTAAATTTTGTTTGAGATAGTGAAAATATATCAAGATCGTAAAAGTGTGTGTTATATGTATGTCGCAATCGGGTCGTATCCGGGACGCCAGCGCCACCCGGTGGCGCTCGATGGAGTTAGTGGGGCGCGCCACGCCAGCGACTGCCAGGGAGTCTTGACTCACTTTCGGTGGGCGAGCGGCGCGTGCAGACCACTGAACCACCGCGCGTTCTACGATACGTACCTACTTTGCTATACGTGCCTACCTATTTACTACGTTGAAACTGTTGTATCGGAAATATAATCTGATTGATACGAGTCTGTTTTCTTCATCCGACACTACCCACCAACGCCCACAGTTAAGAAGACTAAAGATGAGTTCTAATAATGATGGAGTAGGCCCTCCTCCGTCATGTATATTTCTAAGAGACGACGGAGGGGCGTCCTTATGCCAGCATTGGTTCTGCACTTTACACTGTGGAACAGCCGGGGCACTTGCGCCTCTCTCCATAATACAGTTCTGGGTACAATATAACAAAGTTTATTGGTGATATCAGAGCAGTCAAAGTTGTTATTAGATATGCCATGCAGCATCACAGCCATAAGTTGGATGCGCCTGGACTCCAAGCCTAGGAGTATGTATTGTTTTAGAAGTTGTACGTACGATAGTTTTGAACGGTAGCATTTGTAGTGAATGGAGCGTAGAATTTTTTTTTGGACTATTTCAAGCCTTTGCTTGTATTTATCATATAGAGGACACCATATTGGGGCTGCGTATTCCAATTGGGAGCGTATTAAGGTTGTATACAAAATTATAAACGTATGCGGTCATTTGAAATCAATTGAGGATCGCATAACGAAACCATACATACTAATAATGTTAATAATGTTGTCATTGTGAAGGTTGAAATGCAATTTTGAGTCAAGTGTAACTCCTAAATTAATCACGAATATGGTCAACTTTTTTTAAGAGTAGTGCCTTGTAAAGTGTAACAGTATTTAATTAGATTTTTGAGAATGATATTACATTGCACTTAGGTAAGCTAAGGTGACGTTAATATGTGAACAATAATTGGAAAGTCTATTGAGGTCTTCCTGAAGCAACAAGCAGTCTTGTGTGTTTTTGCACGACATAGATTTTAATGTCGGCTGCATACATTGAGAAACGGGAGTTAATAAAGCAGCGTTTTATGTCATTCACGAACAAAATGAAAAGCACAGGGCCCAAAATGGAGCCCTAAGGGCACGAAGTAACGACAACGGAATCCGATTCAAAGCCGTTGATAGCCACTTTTTGGGTTCTGTTGTAAATACAGGACATGAACCACCGCAATAAATTATCCCGAATGCCATTATACGCGATCTTGTCCAGAAGCAGCTTGTGGTCCACCTTGTCAAATGCTTTTTGAAAGTCGGTGTTCACAGCGTCAACTTGGGTTTGGTTATCCATATTTTCGAATAAATGGTTTGTAAATAACATAAGGTTAGTATAAGTAGAGCGGCGTTTAACGAATCCGTGTTGTTCAGGTATTATAAGTTGGTGAATGTGAGAGTATAACTTGCCGTGCACTAGTCTCTCAAAGAGTCTCTAATTTTAAGAGTTGCTCTGGAATATACTGAGTGTCATTATTAACACCGCACCACTGAACCCCGCAAGATCGAAATATCATCGGATTATTATCATCATTTCAGCCGAAAGACAGACACTGCTGGACATACCCCTACCCACTTCGATCGGTTGTAACCGATGACCTTGTGACATCCGCACAAATCCGCTGGATACGAGAGGAATCAATCGAAATATATTTACAAATAAATGTTATGAAGAACCTGAAGAGTTACATGCGAAGTCTGATGAGAAGTCATCAGACTTCGCATGTATAAACTCTTCAGGTTCAATAAAATAATGCTCTAATTTAAACGCGGTATATTTCAGGTTGATGTAGTCTTCGCTCACCAAGAAATGTCGTTGATGGAAAAGCACTACCCCAGAGCTGATGAGTACATCCCAGAGCGATGGGTCGCCAAGAAAGATGACCCACTTTATTATGGAAATGCTCATCCGTTTGTTTACGGACCCTTCGGTTTTGGAGTCCGTAGCTGCATTGGTAAGTATTGAATAATTCTTACACATAACATAACACGCTTGTAATCCCCGAATGGTTAGGCATAGGTATACCTAACCACATTTCAACAGTTACGTGTAAGTCCCATGCAATAGGGGGCAAACCTATTGCCATCAACCGGGCACAAATACAAACTCCGGGCTGCTACTGAGACATTCTTGATAGAAAAACCCAATAACACTTTCCCTGGCCTGGGAATCGAACCCAGGACCTCTTGCTCAGCAGTAGCACTTGTAACCACTAGACCAGAGGTTCTCAATATTTTTTGGTGATGGAACCCTTTTGGAAAGCGAAATACTTGACGGAACCCTACAATAAAACAATAGTTTTTAAAAGTGAGTGACACAAGTAGATATCAGCGGTGGCGGCATAGTAAAATTGTACGAGGCGACTTAGTTCGGCTGCGTTTCGTGAATCGTGATACACCGCGTCAGAACCAGAGACATGTGTTTTGTGCGGAACACACTTAGAGTATGGCTACACTAGACCAACGAGGCAGTCAATCATTTGTTAAGATAACCATTCTAAATATCTAGTAAATGTGAATTGAATTGAAGGGCGGATGTGTGCATATCTTCAAATTCCCAAGGAATGTGGATTTCATTTTGCGTAGTTGCTAACTGGTTCTTTGTTAAGATTCCAAAAGACAATTTTATCATGCTTCTAAACTTTGATAACCAATACAAGATTAGTGTTAGTGACAACCATTACAGGATAAGACATGAAGAATATAAAAAAAATAGTGAATAATATTGGATCCTCTAGTGTTCCTTAGCAGTAACTGTACTTTATGTTTGTTTTATTTCATGTAATATTATCTTCCTGCCTGACTTTTATTTTTACCTTTTCAACAATGTGTTTGTCTATTTGTGTGTAATTGTTAGTTCTTACAAATAAACAAAATAAAATATTGAGAAATATGGAATTACTCAGGCCACATTCTAAATCAAGCGTTTATTATTATAAACACATTCCTTTTCTCGTTCCCAGGTCGTCGCATAGCTGAACTGGAAATGGACACATTTGTGTCGAGGCTTATAGAAAACTTCGAAGTGGAATGGTTCGGGCCCCCACCGAAAACAGTTCAACAAGCCCTTAATTACATAAAGGGCCCTTACAATTTTGTGTTTAAGGATATTAAATAAGTTTATGTTAGGTTTGTATTACTTGTAATATCTTTTTAACGGTATGGTGGACATATTTTCTTTATATATAAAATGTATTTTTTGTGGTAAAGAGAAACGGAAAGGAGAAACTATTCTTATTTGCGACATGCAAATAATCTTGTAAATAATTTTTACAACACTTTTGACAAAGCCCGAGTTGGTGGTAATATTATAGGCGTATTTTGTATTAAGATTAATAAATATGAAAATACATTACAACTATTATTATTTTAATTCCTTTATTACATTTTCATCCATATAAATTACATTTTTAAATATTTTTAATAAAAAAATACTTTAAAAAACATTCAAAAATATAAAAAATATTGGCCCATCCAAGGGTCCAAGCTGCTGGTGGTCACGGCTCTAGAGAGAGAGGAACCTCCTCCCTCTGCGTGCCGTGTCCAGGAGTACTGCTTTCTGAATCAAGGCCTTGTCCCAGCCGCGCAATGAGAGTCTCCTGAGGTGTTGATCGAGACTCTCCTCTATTAGGCCATTAACCGTTATGGTTATCGGTACAATGATTGCAGAATCCACGTCCCACATGTCGACAGCCTCGTGTGCTAAGTCAAGATACTTGATTTTTTTATCATTCTCAGCTTTCACGAGATTCTCGTCATGAGGGACAGCGATACAGATAGTACAATCCACGAAGGCGCGCCCTACTATTCCTCCTAACCGTTTATAGTATATGTGTGCAAGCTTCCGTCAATGTTTGAGTGTTATCGGTACACACTAATTACCTATGAGTGCACACGCACACTACAATGAATAGACTAATCAGGAGAGAGCGTCATGGTCAAAGTGAAAGATGCTCTACTTCAATTTTATATTTTTTACCCGACCGCAAGGAAAAGGTTATGTTAATTTAATTTTTAGGTGTGGATATTTTATGTGATTATTAATTAATATCGATAATATTACTATTTTTATAATAGGAGGTAATAATAGACATAAATGAAATACGGAAATAGTTTTATTGAACTTTATTGAGAAATGAAAATCGTCAATCACTCGTTTCAGAAATATCTGATTCAGAGTCTGATGTATCACCGACATTTACAATAAAACTAAAATCAAGACCACAATGTCTCATGTATTCGTGTTCTATTTTTTCCACGTGCTGACAAGTATTGAACCAGACATCTTTATTTACTCGATCAAATGCTTCATTTAAAATGGGCATAATCGAAGTGTAATTTTGATTGATATTGCGGCTAGCAACGTCGTTTTTTACAATACCCCAAATGTTTTCGATTGGGTTTAAATCTGGATGATAAGGTGGCAGCCGAAGCACTGTGAATCCATGTTCTTTCAATAATTCGTCAACTTTGTACTTGCGGAAGTTTTCTTTGTTTTTTATTATATTATCAGGTCAGGTCAGGTCATAAAGTTCAGGTTTTTTGTAGCTTGGTTCAAAATGGATATTTTTTGCATTCAGCCAAGTCTGCATGACTAATTTGTTGGAGTTGGATGTTGGTATTTTTTCCGAACTAGTATTGTGATAGGCTGCATTATCCAAGACTACCACGGCATCATTTGGGAGATTTGGTATTAGTTTCTCCTTTAGCCACTTTAAGTAATTTTCTGTGTTCATGTTATCGTGGTAGTCTCCGGATTTAATCTCTGCTCTGTATGTCAACAACGCATTTGGTACGAAACCCTCTGCACTTCCGCCATGTACTATAATTATGCGCACTCCTTTTGTTAAGTTTTGTTTTATTGCTGTTTTAGAACTTTTTTCGGCCCAAGACTTTTTTTGCACGTGGTTGGTATGAATATATGATTCATCTGTGTAGACTATAGGTCTACCTGCATTGCGAAAAGACTTTACCTGTTTTAAATATTTCAATCTTAGCATTTGAATATCATGTTTTTCGGTTAGCACCTTCCTGTTATTCTCAGTTTTTCTCCATTTATAACCAAGTTTAAGTAACAATGTTCTTATAGTTGTTATACATCCATCGAATTGTATACGGTCTTTCAAAGGAATATTAAGTCGTGATAATGTTGGAAATTGACGATGTTCTATATGATAGTTTTGGATAGTTCTTCGGACTACACCAATATCAAATTCGTCTAAATTAATTTTTCGTGGTCTTACCCTTCTCTTCTTCATAGGTGATGTAAAAATAGAAGCACTTCTGTATACTAAATTCGAATGCGACGTACTCGCTTCATTTTCAGACTCAATATCCGCTTCCGTAGTCGGCTCTGTTGTACGCTCCGCACTTGGGGCTATAGGAACTATCGCATCCGTTTCCATAGTTATATTCGATTCCATAGCAGGTACTGTAGTTTGCTTCATTGTATTAGTATATTCCTTTCTTTCCCGTAGAATTCTAGTCACTGTGCTTTCAGATACTCCAACAGCCTGTGCGGTTCTCCATCGCGCATCAGTGAGTTTTTCTGCATAATTTTTACTTGCTTCTTTTTTCAAAAAATCATAAACTTTTACTTATTTTTAAAAATGAAATGAACACTACTATTACTAAAATTTGCTATTTATTAAAATTAAATTACTTTCGTTAGCTTATTTCATGTGTTTTAGTAACTGCAAACTTCTTTACATACCTGGCTTTTAAGAACAACACGCTGAGATTTTCTCGACATTTTAAAAATATATAAAGTAGAGCAACTTTCGTGACGAGTCTGGATTTTCGCAGCATAGAGTGTAGTATTCGTGTGCATCGAACCGCTGACGGTTCGCGACTGCCGCTCGGAGCAAACTCCCCGCACCCCGCGATCCCCTCAACCGAAAATTGGTGGGGCGCGTTTTCATAAATTGCACTATCTGTATCAACAATAATTGCACGACGCTCTCGTCGATCTATCACCACAATATCAGGCTTATTGGCTACAATAGTATTGTCAATGATGATAGATCCATCCCAGTACAATGTGGCATGACCATTCTCGAGAACTGGGTCGGGCACATACCTGTAGTACGGTACTCCACAAGGTTGTACTGCAAGGCGAGTTGCTGGTGGATAATCCTAGCCACTAGATTGTGTCTGTGCAAGTACTCACCGTTAACAAGATGAGAACAACCGGAAATAATATGTCGGATTGATCCACCGGGACGGTGGCATGCCCGACAGTAGTCAACCGTACCATCCTTGACAATGTATATCCGATAATTATTCGTCATGACTTAATTTATTTTATTTATTGTTTTAGGAAAACCAGATAAATAAAAAATTCGGGAGGACACTCGGTTGTAAGGAAGTTCCTTTCGCTGTATATTATGTACTAGCTGCGCCCCGCGGTTTCACCCGCGTAAGTCTCGATCCCGTGTGAATATCGGGTTAAAAAGTAGTATCATAGCAGTTATAGTATCATATGTTCTAATCCAGGTCATGTTCTACCCATGTGCCAAATCTGTTCAGCCGTTTTAGCGTAAAAGCGTAACAAACAAACAAACACACTTTCGCATTCATAATAAGTAAGTATAAGGATTATCACAAAGTCATCTAATCTAGTATGGTCTCAAATTTCAATTGCAAAAAGTTTTTTTTTTTAATACAGAGCCATGACTCTGTATTAAAAAAATCGGGGTGTGGCTTTGTCTTGGACTCGGCCCTGTTTTACGTGAATACGTGCATATAACGGGTAATATTTTCTTTGTAACGATTTCTTTGATCCTTTAGCTATCGAGTGGTGTAATTAAATTTTGGATGTAGATGATAGAAAGGACCACGGAACAGAAAGTTCCGTGGAAAAAATGCAACGCCAAACTTAATCGTTGATTTTGTTATCATCAGTTTTCTTAATTGCCTCTCACTATGGAAGCGTTAAAGACGTAATCACGTCAAACATTTGACACATGAAACTGACTTTTTCGGGCATAACGCTTTTTCGTTACGTGACGTTTTTTCTGCCAGGTTACTCCTATCGCAAGCCGCGATAAAGAACTTCGTTCCAAAAACGTCAAACGTTACGATCAAAACTTGGCTTTATTCTATGTATAATTCATTATAACAGATATTTTTCATCAACCATAACAAAGTCATTGAAATAAAATGAAACATTTTTATGTGTATAAGATACAGGTCAACAAAATGTGGTGGATTACGGCCCACTTGCTCCCACAGAGAGGAGGCCTGTGTCCCAGTAGTGGGAACATTATAGGCTGATTATGTATTATGCAAATAAAAAGTAGGTACATATGTTTAGGCTTTAATGTATGTATAAACACAGGACCCTACTTATCTGACTATCCAATCAAACAAAATAACAGTTTGAAGAATCTTTTGAGCTGTGTAATAGAATACAAACGTTGCCGCAAGGGACGAGAGAACAAGATGAAAAGGTTTTTGTTTGTGTAATCATATTTTGTGACAAACAAGCTTCTGTTTGCTGAATAACTAAAGTAAATAATGTTCAACTAGGTTTATGTATTTATTTATTTAACCATTTATGTACACACATATAGAAACGAACCAGAAAATAAGAACCGAAAAATACGTACAAAGGTGATGCTATTTCTAAAGAAATCTCTTCCAGCATACCTGCGATACGAAAGTAGATATATAGAGATGTAGACAACGTGTGTAAGAGTAAAAGAGAAAATATAATACATAAAATAGATACAATTCACAAAACAAATAATATGGGAATATACCAACATACATACATACATACATACAAACATACATACGTACTTCAAAAATAAATATCACTAGAATATTTAAAATTAAAGTGTAATTTGAAATAATAAAAACATACGCTACTATGACGAAGTGGAAAGATAGTGTTCTTTCATTCTACTTTTAAATACTGCAACAGTTTGACAGTCTCTTTTTTTTTGCGTGGGAAATCATCAAATAACTTCTCCCGCTCTGGCCGGAGCGAGAGGGGTGTCAGACTCTACTGACTAAAACCCACCCGTATTCCTTCCGTTGCCTGTGTTGCCAAGGGCCTCTGTAACACTTTAGTACCTTCCCGCGACCCCGGCATTCATCAACCCTAGTGGACCCCTACACTTGTGCTGACGACATCTCTTTGAGGCGCGCGTGGAATACAACGCGCCATCGACCCGGGCCTGGTCCTTACCGGAGAGAGCTACCCATTGCTCACCGTCCGCAAGCCCGCGCCTAGTTTGGCAGTCCCCAATGTCAGGTGGAAGGTTTGTATTTATTTAAGATGGTGGTTTAGGGTTCTGTAGTCAACAAGGAACCCTTATAGTTTCGCCAAGTCCACGGCCCAGAGACTCTTAGTACTAGAAAGCTGTAATTTGACATACTCGTATTAATCACGCCGACAAAGTACTACAATAAAATCTTGAACAAAAAAATTTTGCAGGGTACCTCCCTTTTTTTTTGTTTTGGGTGCGATACGAGTCGTATCAAATAACTTCTCCCGCTCTGGGTGGAGCGGAGGGTGTGTCAGACTCTTACTGACTAAAACCCACCCGTGTGTGTATCTTTGCACGTAAAGTGAGAATGATATTTTTATTGTCATTTATCCCAAGGTGTGGGATATCGTTGGATAGGCCGTTCAAAAATATTGCGGGCCTGTGAAAACCATTTTCGATTCAGGGATCCGTTGGCGTAATATTAAGCTTTGAAGTGCTATTTTTTGTTAGAGTCAAGTGTTCCGTCCTCTCTGCCAACTAAATGGTTGTTTTTGGATATGTGAAACAATTCGCTGCAGTAGTATAAATATAGTAGTATATAGAACGAAGTTAAAAGGAAAAATATCACAGGTAAGTAGGCTTTACAAGTTAACGAGTAATAGTCGACTAGTTGCAATGTGTGGGATAATATGTTTTTCAACTACAATGTTAAGTTTGTTCTTGTGATAAATTCAACCCTTACTACGGAACTGTTCATTGTGCGTGGTCTCCGACACGTACCTGGCCGATTGTTTTTATTGTTACTAATCAATGTGGGTTGATACTAAGTACTCATAGGCTGCGGAGTTCGCGTGGATAAATCTTGGGCTACACATAATGTTTGAATTTTCACAACAAATTTCTTATTTGCCATCAATACGCTAAGAAGATAGGCTGCGAGCTTCGCTATGAATCTGCGTGTCTACCCATTTTTTAGGGTTTCGTACCTCGAAAGGAAAAAAACGGAACCCTTATAGGATCACTTTGTTATCCGTCTGTCTGTCTGTCTGTCTGCCTGTCAACACCCTTTATCTCAGAAATGCTTGAAGGTATCGAGTTGACATTAAAACCATATACTCAAGTCTACAGTCCCTTGAAGCTGTGAAAAAATCAACCTTCTAAGTTAACGTAAAATAAAGATACGGCTGTTTATGGCGCAAAAACCGTACATTTAGACACTCAAAAGAATCAAAATTTATAGGTTCCTTTCCGTTGACCTAGAACTCTGAAATTTGGCAAGTAATATCGTCTTAAACCACAAGTACAGGGAAAAATCTGAAAGCTAGCTATCATCTGTAAAGCTATCATTTGTAATTAAATCATAAAAAAAAATATTTTATTCTTTATTTAATAATACCTACAAATTTGCACGTGTAATCTTCGGTGGGCGAGTCCGACTCGCACTTGTCCGGTTTTCTTATTTTACTAGTATATGGTTAGAAGTGTGAGAAGTTTGCCCAGCAATGGGACAATAATAGACTGTTATTATTATATTTTACTAACTTTTGCCCACGACTTTGCCCGCATAGGTCTCAGAAATTATCCCACGGGAACGTACTACCGGTACAAAAAGTAAAGTATAATGACTAAATGTCACCTCAAGACGGGCTATGACTCTATTTCTAATCCCTTAAATCCCTTAAAAATTGGTACACATTTTTTTTTATATTACACGTGAATTTTAAAATTATCCCCCCCATATTTTACCCCCGTAACACGTATTTCTCTATTTCTTACCAAAAGCATAATAAGACAAGGTGTTGTTTTGAACCTGCAAAACATTTCAGGAGGTTGTTATGAAACTCGTAAATAATCGTATAACAATACGATACCAAGTCAATAATCAATAATACTTTTTATATTCGATTTTTAAATTTTATCTTTTCTTTTTATTTTATTTTTTTATTTATTTATTTATTTTTTTTATTTACTTCTTTATTTGTTTTTTTTTTTGTTGATTCGGGTCGAGAATCACTAACATAATTACCTCCTAAAATGTTTTGCAGGTCCAAAACAACACCTTGTATAATATCATATGTCTAACTTATAAAACACTGAGGTTCCCATACAAACTCTCATTCATTCTCGTGATGAGAATGAATGTGAGTTTGAATTGAGGTTTTATACAAATTCAGAAAAATAGTAAGCTACTTTTTTGCATCATCGTAAGACATTTTTGCAACCATGTTCTATTATGATTTTTGCAATGTGATATTTCTAATAAGGTCGCCTATTTTTATGTGTAAAGGGCAATAGTAGAGTAAGTATATAACATTAATATAAAAAGTCTTATAGAAAACCAATGCTTCTCTTACGCGACCTCAGTATAATCTATAGAATGTATGTATCTTGTCTCAGCAATTTTTTTAGCTGGACATTCTTGATCGCATGTTTTGTGGTTGCTCGGTTTTTTAAATCGCAAGCATGTTGCACAATGTGACTGTTCAGCATATTTAGTGCACTCGTTTGCCTGATGATATTGTTCTCCACAATGCCCACGTGTATAGGTAGCCTCCCGACAAGTCTTTGCAGCATGAATGAATATAGAGTAGATTTAATGTTAACACAATTAAACAAAAGACAGTGTAAATTAACGGCCTTGTTAATCATACAAAGACGAAAAGATAATATAATTAATTCTTTTGTCTATGAACAATAAGGGTATTTATTCATAATCTACTCTCAAAATAGCATCTGAGAACAGAAAAGCTTTTAAAATATTCTAATTTCTATTATCATAGTTTGACAGCCAGGTATTTATCAAATCAAGACTTCGAAGGTAATAAAATATTATGACAGGAGGAGCTTTCAACGAGTGATTACTTAATGCCTATATTTATAGTAAGATCTAGATCCTACTATAAATAAAAAACTAAAACAGACATCAAGCTCAATAATAAGAACGCTTTTAAATAAAACAAGGATCCGTTTCTCATTTATTTCATTACAAATGGAGTGGAAAAATAAAAGCAATGTTACTTATACGGCTTAAGGCGCTAAACACGGGCGTGGGGGTAGTCTAATACCCTTTGAAGGCATTTGTTTAGAAGCTTTTATCGAGCCTAAATGGAGCGTACTCTATTTCAGTGTTACCAAACATAGGGAATGTTTGGTAACACTGAAATAGAGTACACTAGTTGCTGTTATTGATATTGATATATGATATTGGTCTTTGTTAAGTAACGGATTTTGACATTTTTGTACTGATAACAATGATATTATAAGTAAAAAGAGGTAGATAGGTTAAGGACGCTCCGCAACTGGCACGTCAAAACTTGGTTAATTAGCCTAGTTACGTATCGTCTTGCCTCTTTTTCGCTCCCTATAATTACGACATGCCGTCCTACTTTCAATGATATTGTGCCCGTTTTGAAGATCGAATTTTTTATCGGGTACCTACCTATCTAACTCTTTTTAGCCGACTTCAAAAAGGAGGAGGGTATATGTTCGTCTGTATGTATGTTTTTTTTATGTATGTTCACCGATTTCTCCGTCAATTGGGACCGATTATATATACTTTTTTAAAGGTTTTGCTCTCGAGGTCGTTCCATTGTCACCAAGTCAGAATATGATGAGGGGATCCCATGGAAATCGAAGGAAATCCTCAAATTTTATAGGTACGTCTATATCGATTTGGGTATTTTTTATAGTAACTCGTGCATTTGCTCTCGGAAAGCACCATTTGGTCAAGTGGAACTGATAATGAAAACCACAGATGGCCACCGGAACTACTTACCAATAAGTATATCACGGGTTGCGATTTGATTACGTACTTGAATATGGTTGCTAAGCAATTTATGCTCATCACAATGTATATGGTGAAGTGGAGCTCCAGGGACTTTAACTGTCGAGGAGTTCTCCAAGAGAACTCTTCAACAATTAAAGTCCCTGCATCAGGAAAAGCAATATTTTGTAAAAGGTAGCAGTTGACATTAGGCTGTTGTAACTTAGACAAATTACAAACTGACCCACTAAAAAGTAAAAAATAGAAAATGAATTACAAAAAAAAAGTGAAAAATTATTTTAATTTCGGAAGTCGGTCGCCTAAAACTAAATTTCAGACCCAAAGACACCGACTTCCGAAGTTATTTTTCACTTAGTGGTATTATTATTATTATTTTAAATGTCTTTGGCATATCTCAGGACCCTGGGGTCCCAGACCTTTGAAAGGCGTACGAGGGGCCGAAGCCAACTCGCAGAGGCCCCTTCGACAATTTTAAGTTTTGAGACACCAACTGACGATTATCCCTGTCTGCACTATGCAAATCAATCCCCGGTTGGTGCAGGAGTATTGCAGAACATGGAAACAAAACATAATGGGTTGTAGGTTGGGGTGGCTATAGTGGATTGGTAACCTAAAACTATGGAACGACTATGTCCCCTGTCTGATCAATGTTACGTAATACACGGATAAATGGCAGGGGTTGACTTGCACACTCAATAATGGGCCCCCGGAAACAGTCGCTAGCACATAGTGACGTAGCGGCAAGGGCAACATGTCCTAAAGTGCTTGAGGAGTGGAGAGATATTCCACGGCTTTCAGAACAATCCCAGAGCCCGAAAAATGGTCAAGATCTCCACGAGCACATTCTGGAATACTTCCTTCCTCCGAGCTCGTTTGCCTTTTCGAATATCCACACAAGTCGGCCAATAAAGACAAGAATGAGGTGGGAGCTCTGTTCCTCGTCAGTGTTCACTCCAGCCGGCCAATAAAGGCAAGCCAGAGATGAGGAACAAGACTTCTCCCAGGAGATAGGGTCCGTGGGGTCGCTACTGCCCAACAACTCGCAACATGCTGCCCCGCGGGTTTCTGTATCTCTCTTGGTTTGGCTCCTTACCCCAGACCTGTTCCGCCAAAGTAAACTCTACCGACACAGACTTAGAGTTCGGAGCACGCCACGACATCAATGTAGAGATTCGGTGGTGGGGTTATTATAATTATTATTATTTTACATGGGCACTTATAGAACGTCAGAACCTAAGGGCGTGGTTACAATTGGTCGTTTCCTATGGTGTAGAGCTGGCAAGAAACACCACATATTATAACTTTAACACACACCTTGAAATAGCGCTTGCAACACTCGTATTAGACAAATCAGAAGTTAGGCAAGTATTAGATATTTATTGTGTTTATCTGTTTAAGTGTGAAGGAACAAAGTAAATAAAAATTAGTGTAGTGTAACATTCAAATCACACATTTAATATCATATCATGATTTCTCATAACCTTTTCAATTATTTTACAATAATACTTAGTACTTCTGGAATATTAACATTGTACATAAGTACTTGCTACATAAATTCCACAACTAGCAGTAGTTACACAATATACTCGTAATCTAATATTTAAATAAAATAACGGCCACGGTTTATGAGTTAGTACGTAATATGACATTTAAAGAATAGTTATTAGATCAGATTGACTTACAGTAGGTCCTTCACTTGATACTATACGACTTGTTCCCTTGGTACTCTGTGCTAGCATACCCGAGAGCTCTGATGTTTTCAACCTCTTTAGTGAGCGTTAAATCAAGAAACAAAAAAAAAAAACAAACTATCATTGCCACGTGACAGGCAAAGGAAATGTATTCGAACAGCCAGTATGATTTTAACACAATTAAAAATATAGTAAACTAAATGTACTTCTTGTGGAAGAGTGATAAAATACAATCTTAATTCTCTAACAATCGCTCACATCTTATTCAGAGTAACTCTAAATAAGAAATAACATAACTCGGAATAACTGTTATTCCTCATAATCTTCTAGTTTACGAGATATATCCCCACGTCTCACACGAGGCCTACCACCATAAAATATAAAGCCTTACAAAATCTCTTATCAATCCTCCTCGGTATTCATGGCACGAGGATGCTTGTTATGAATATAAACTCCTGTCTCTCCTAAATACAGATTACTCAGTGATCTAGCTAGAAGAGCAGCGATTCACCCAACAATTCATTGTACCTACACCATGAATAATGCATGCTTTGTTAGTCCCTCATGTACTAAAGCCTAATAATTATTATTATATTAAACTTAGTTCGCTAAATAATTAATTTTATGCCGTAATAATTGAATGCCGCAAGTGCTTACTAGGGTATATAACTTCTCCATATCTATTTATGCGTATTGTTTTACGCTCGTATTAATTTCGGATTTACCTGAACAGATTCAAACTCGAACAGAGCTCTTAGTCATGAACTCACCTCGCGGCGAAGGGCGAAGTTTTGAACGCTGATTTTTTGGAAGCAACCTGAAAAATACATGATCGACTAGTATACCTACGTAAGCCATTCAGGGGGCCAACCATCATCTCTTATAGCAGTATTATTTCAATATTAGTTCAGCGTGAGAAAGAGATGGAGCTTTAAGTCCTGTACAGCTCCATCACTTTCCCACTGTGAAGTAATATTATAATAATACTGCTATAAGAGGTGATTGTTGGCCCCCAGGTAAGTTGCTATCTAACCTTTTAAATTCCAAATCAGATTTGCAAACACCGAGGTCCCCTTTTTTCTTAAATCTATTCAAGTAAATTAAATTCTTTCTAGGATTTATTTAACACTGTTCTCGTGCCAACTGCCTGCAACTAACGAACTTGCACAATCTTTGCATTCTTGCCGCAAGACTTGGTTGTTTGCAGACCGACGTGGCGGGCCGGAGGCGGCCAGGGGCTGCCAGAGACGGCACTTTTTATTTTTATTGTCCAGTTGGGACTTCAGATCTGAATTGTAAATGGTGTTCGGTCCAGAATCTCACCTAGCTCTAACAAACAAGCTTTGTGACCTGGACTTTGCATAGATCAGCGATATTGCATCTTTTATGCATAAACATTTTTTTAAGGAAGGCAATGGTGGGTTTTTTTGTCATTCATCTCTCTCATCAAGTCTCGCTGCCGCCATGAAAGTACGATTAAGAAAATTATGAAAAAAAGTCGATAACAGACAACAGAAAGCCAGATCAATAGCTTTGACACGTCTGCCTGCTCATCACCGAAGGCTGCTAGAATTAGCTACCAAAAACATCGCTAATACCTGAAACATCGCTATAATCTAACTTTGGATATTTTTTATCAACCTTTATTGTCCCAGTGCTGGGCAAAGGTCTCCCCCACAGCTTACCACTATTCCCTGTGTGTTGCCTTCACCGGCCAATCCCCCATAAACGCCGTAAGTCATCACGCCAGTGATTCCTCGGCCTGCCTCGGCGAGGGACATCAATACATCTTTATTTTTATGTGAACTGCTAAACAACGTAATCGGACCGTAATCCTAAGCTGAGAGCCCCAAAACAGACATAATACGATTAACACTATCCTTATCTTACCAAACGGACATGTACAGTCGCCAGCACAAAAAGTTACCACAAACTGTCAAATTTTATCATTCTATTTTGAACTTAACTGCTAACATTTTAAGGTTTAAAATCATTTGGAGAAATTCGACAGTTTGTGGAAACTTCATGTGCTAGCGACTGTACAATTCCAATTTCACTGTTACACAAACAAAGGACCTAGGACCCTACACATATACCCCTCAGCTTGCACCGCCTACGACATAATTGAATAGGAACCGATAATATTTGTCAGACGCCCGACACTATTCGGGAGAAGCTACCTATTCCAATTACAAGAGTAATTGGTCTTCGGTCCTGTGAATGGGAGTTCCGAATGTAGTCGACTGATAAGAGGTCGAATTATAACTGAATGGGACTGTTTTCGTGACAATGTGGACGTTTCTATCGTCTTGGAATAGTATCTCCAAGTCTAAAAGGTAATAAGTAGGGGTTCGTTACGCTTTTGTTAAATAAAACTGATCAAAATACGTTCTATAACGCCAATGAATGTGCACTTTTATCATTTCTAACATGACGATATTATCGTGAACGTCCACGTCCATAAAATGTATAAAAAAGTGCACGTTATAACGTTATCGAGGCCGGAAATTTAAAACTGTCTTCATATATTTCCATACATTTTACTTCCCTTTGTTATCGTGATTAGAGTTGTAAATATACTGTATAATACCGAGTCGCTATGTAGATATTATACCTGTATAATACAATAAAATACTGTATGATTTGTATTTTATGTATTTTTATTTATTGAAGTGAAATAAAAATAGGTCTTTACCTATGAAGTAGTGTTGCAACAGACCTCTGCTTCCGCTTCCGCAACTGCAGAAGTTCCGCATTTTTTTTCACTTCCGTTTCTGCTTCTGGTTCCGCAAACTTTATAACAGAACTCTGAACGGAAGCGGGGACCCTTATGTGGTGGAATGGAAATGCGCACAAATACCCCCATATTTTGCCAATAGTTCGCCAATACTTATCAGCTCCCCCCACCAGTGTAGCAATATAATGTAGTAGTAATATATGAAGAACATCGAAATAGGCTGAAAGGTGAAAAAGCGGCCAAGTTACTCTTTATTAAATATAACTTGCCGCTGTTTAATTTTGACTACTAAAATACAAATTTAATAAAAAAAGTTTTAAATGTACAATTGTGCTTTTTTTTTCATAGTGTTAACGCTTCCGTCTCCGCTTCCGTTTCCGTTTCCGCTTCCGTTAAGATTTACTTTTGACATCTGTTTCCGTTTCTGCTTCCGTTATGCCAGTTCCGTTGCATCACTACTATGAAGTTGCCGTTTTACAATACTGGCCATTTGAAACGTAATTTATATATGGCTGGCAATAAATTCTGAATTCAAATGAATATTATTTTAAAAAATATGGAATTCATTTCAGTCATTTGTTTATTGATTAGTGTATTGTTTTCATTACATTTGTATATTTTTTATCAACATGGACACGATCAAAATACGAGTAATTATGGAATAGGTCGCGGTAGCAATGCCACAGAAGCAATGCCACAGAAACGGCTCGCAACATTAATTATGTGTACGGAGTGAGCACTACAAACGAACGCACGACTCGTTATTGGTTTGAACGCTTCCAGCATGGAAACTTTGATCTAAAAATTAACCCCGTGGTCGCCCGAAAACTAAAGTCAACAACGACGAAATAAAGGTGATAATGGAATCTGACGATACTCAATCTACGGCTGAGTTAGCAGCAACTTTCAATGTTAGCATCAAAACAATATTGGTCCATTTGCGTCATATTGGCAAGGTAAAAAAGCTTGATAATTGGGTGCCGCACGAACTGAACGTTCGCCAGCGCGATGAACACGTTGAGGTATACCTTGCGTTGCTTAACAGACACAGAAACGAAGGGAATTTGAACCGCATTATTACTAAAATGGATTCTTTTTGATAATCGTAAGCGGTCACCATGTTGATTAGATCCTGGTTCAGCGCCTAGGCAATGCCCCAAACGAAAACTTACCACCCAAAAAAGTTATGGTCACTGTTTGGTGGTCCAGTGTCTGTATAATTTATCAAAGCTTCTTACCAAATGGCACCAGCATTACTGCGGTTGTGTACTATGAGAAACTGGACACAATGATGGAGAAGCTCGCAAACCTCCGGCCAGCCATGGTTAATCACTCGTCCCCGCTGCTCCTACACGACAACGCTCGACCGCATACGGCACAACAGACGGTCTCTAAGCTACAAGAGCCAGGGTTGGAAGTTTTGCGTCGCCACCGTACTCACCAGACCTTACGCCGATAGACTTCTACTTTTCCAAAATTTGGACAACTTCAAGGCAGGGAAAAAAACTCAATACCCGAGAGGCAGTACAAAATGCCTGTGAAGAGTTTGTTGGCTGCCGTACACCTGACTTCTTCAAGAAGGGCATTGAAAAATTACCACTGCGCTGGCAGAGATGCATCGATAGCGTGGGTGCACATTTTGATTGATAGAAATAAAAAATATTCAGAAATTTCATAGGTAAAGACCTAAATTCCTATAAGTAAATTCACTTAATAATTAATTCTTTAAGTATTTATAAATATTAGGTTTTCTATGTATGAAATAATTGAGCTTTATTTAAAATAATGTTCTTTTTTGCGCGGAATTCGTTAATCATTTTTAAAGCATACAATATATAGCATAGCTAAATGATAATGCAGGGTAAACGGCAATAGTTTGGCTCACAACGTTTTGCTTTGCTGCTTGCCCGCCGAACTATGGAAAAACCAAAGCCGTCTCAAAACCGTTTCACGTGAAAGTCGTTGTTATGGAATAAAAATAATAAATTAATGTAGTCTAATAAATCAGCTGTCTTTTAGCTATTTTCTAGCTAGTTCTGTAACGTAATTTTGACACAATACGTTACTACAATTCAACGCCACATTACGAAAGTTTTTGATATAAATGTACAAGTAATGTACATTTTTGGAATGCTTATAATCTTCACATAACGTTTCGTAATTAATATTGTATATATTGGTTTAATAAAATAAAAGTAACCAATATAGAATGGTATGTTTTAGGGTTATTTTTTTTAACGAGACTTTTACTCTTTACCGCCGCTCGCCGCTGTCTAGATATTTGTTGCATTAAGATCTTTAAACATTACGCAAGGAGAAAAAAAAAAACGGATGTATTAGTGATCCGACAACGTATGTACCTCCACAGCGACATGCCGGTCGCGGACACGGCTCGCGACAGCAGGGCTAGCGAACGAGACGTTGACTGTAGACCCACCCCGCTGCCGCATTCTATCTGCCCTGCCAGTGGCAACTAAAATGTAGTTAGAACAAAATTGTTGTGGCAGGCTGCCACAACCATTTTGTTCTAACTAGATTTTACTAAGAGACATTTACTATAAGACAAGATTGTAAATCATTAATCTAATATAACAAAATCTTATCATGCCGGCTTTGTTGTAACCATTAGTAGATGGATAAAACAAAATTGAAGTTGTAGTGGAATAGATATTTTCTAAATTCACATAAACAGACATGCCTGCTTCAAAGGCCTCTGAATGAGGTATCAATATTGAGGTCATAAGAACCACAAATTTCTCAACCTTTGCTCGCTTTTCGCACAAACCGTGTGCTGTCTAAAGAGTGGTTTTTCATTAAATGTATTACATTTTAATATCAATGTTAATTGTTTGATTGTAAGTAATTGATGTGTGCCATATAAGATTATTAATGATACTAGTTGATTCAAGACTGAATAAGAATTTCAGAAACTGACAGTAATTACAGAATTATAAATTAAGCTAAATATATATAGGTAAATAGTTACCTAGCCTGAGGAAGACTGATTCTTAAATAAAAATACATTTATAATAACGAGTATGTAACAAACTTAGGATAAAATGTTAAGTTAGAATATTCAATTATAACCAATGCTGAATTAATTCTTTGAACCAACACAACTTTATTCTTTGAACTTTTACAAAGTACTCATTGAGGACGAGATTACTAAGCATAATTTTATAGATCGGACTAACTTACCTAATGACGTCCGATCCTTAAATATCTGAAGTAATCTCGTCCTCATTGTATCCCAACCCTTCCCAAATGATCAACCTACTTATGTACTCGTATATTGGATTGCCTTAACTAAACCCCTGCTAAAAATTGTGATGTGCTGTATGCACTATGCTGGGACTGTACGACGCCCGTATCGGTCATCGTGAAGTCCTCTTCTTATACTACATAAAATAAAATAAAAACTACAAAATGTCATACCTTACTACATTCTGTCAGCGCGCATAGTACATAAATTGTAAAATGAAAATGTAAAGGGGTGGGAGCCTGGTGTACTGAAACACAGGCCACGAGCCTAACTTAGGCACCAGTCTCCCACAATATATACTCAACTGAATTATATGTCATTGACGAATCTGACCGATGTAAAATAACATGTAGGTATATTGTGGTGAGAAAATAAAGTTTTATTATTATACTTTGAAAGAATGATTGACAGATGTCAAGCGAGCGCGCCAGTGACCTGGCCACAGATAACATTTTTTTTTTTTATGATTAATGCTTTATCTTTAAATAATGTGACAGCGAGTTGTGCACGGGTGCAAACTACAAAGTACGTGAGGATGAGATTACTTCACATAATTACGTATCGGACGTCACTACCAAGTTAGTTAAGTTAAGTCCGATCTATATAATTACTATCTACATACTTGAAAAAACAAAATCCAAGTTGGGGCGTAAAGTAATTAAACAATTATTCTTGATGAAGATTTTAACAACTTTGACATTTTCCGACGTGCCCGATGCCCTTTCAAATACTCTTCTGTGTCCTTAGCATTTTGGCTAGACTAAATAAATGTTTAAATCCCTCAAGAAATTTATATTCGAATAACAATATGCCTATTGGTACTATTTGGCAATCAAGGTCAATTATAAGCTTAGACGGTTTTCACTAACGAGAATTGTTCAAGTCATTAAGTAATACCTGCAGGTGGATATCATTATAGATAATCCCGTAGCTAAAAGGGGTATCAAAACTAAAAGGGTTACAAATAATTTAAATGATATAGGTTAATCTCTTAAGGTTACCACATTGCGTGTTAGTAAATAATGATGTGGCCATCTAATGTAATTGTTTGAACTCACACGAAACCATATAAATAATCGCAGATGAGAAAAAATAAAATGTTATATTTAAATAAACTTCTTGTTCTCTGGATCTCTCTTCTCAACGCAACACAGTCTAACTGAAAAATATATGTCACAGCTGTATTGATCATAAGCGTCATTCCATATAAGTAAGAAAAATACAGGTATCCCACCATGAATTCAAAACGTGCTATCTTTTCCCCAGTTCCCAAGGGCAATTTTCCAATACAAGAAACAATATATCAGGTCGGCCGTACCTACGTGAACTTGGAAGGTTTTCGTCAGAAAAATCGGAAACGTAATTCATTCTCAGTCCAATGGGGCCGCGGCCATTTCTCTCTGCCAATCACACCTTCACTTGAATTTATAGAAACTAGCTAGGGTCACGCATTCTTTATTTTCTGTATTCCGATGTTGTGTTGCGTGATACTTTTTGGTCGACGTGATAAACGAGGGTTGCTAACTGTAAGTGTAACGTATTTATTTTCTTCTGTGTTGTGGGACTTTTGGGACAGCTGTTATGAATTGAGCTGCACGATTACTGACACGTGCGTGCAGTAACTGGATAGGTCCACTCAATCTACTGGTTCATTCCTCAAAAGACCAATCTTCATGGCCTTCATGTGATCTGACCAAGATTATATCTGGTCTTTGAAAGAGACTGTGACCTCTGAGTTTGTTCCGGCCTTTCTTCTCAGAGTAGTCAGACAGGAAACGCCTACCTCATCTAGTTATTAAAATATTATTGACATGCACAAGTATTTGTACTCGCTGCTTACAGAAATAAAAATCATTTATCAATGCTAAAGATGAAAGGGAGTGGTTTTTTTTTTTAACTCACGAAACTGATGTACCTAAAATCACAAATGCAATAAAACAGCTACAACACAACATGTCTGATTGACATCTACTAGCTGTGAATCTAGCATGCATATTTTAGGTAACACTTACAATTGACACTTACTAATTTTAAAATAAAAAGTTATATAAATCTTAAAAATTTAAAACTTTTCCATAGATAGTGAAAAAGTGCGGAAAAGAAAAATTAAATATAAGAGTGGTCAAAAATGTATACTTAAAAAAATACACCATTCTTAACCGTTTTCAACGGTTAAGGATGGTGTATTTTTATTATCAACTATGGTAGTAACGCTACATCAAAGGGTTTTGCAAATACTTAAAGAGAAAAAAAAATCTCATGTGTTTTTAAATTCACTCATTTCCATCAAACCCAGGAATGCCGCTTTTAGAAATACGTACGGCTTAACCAACATAAAAGCTAAATTCAAATTGATATCCTACGGCACATTGTTCTATCCCAACGGTTCCTCAGAGCCAATTTTGGCCCCTAATAACTAATTGGCCAGTACAAATTTCACGTACAATGTACACTCCAAACTTTGCTAATGACCGAAGTGGGCAGTACTTATGTCTAAAATGTTACATGATTTAGAACCCAAAACATGTGTTGTGGTTACTGAAAGAACCTAGGTATATCCCTGCAAGGTATTTTAGTAATACTGAAAGCTAAAGGCTGATACATAACTGAATTTTAAATGAAATACAAATTGAGTTTAATGATCCAAAATTGGTAAAAACATATGGCAAGTAATTTAATTTAATGATTTGTGTTTCGTAATGATAATTACTTTGCATACGATTTTTATGGAATCAAGTTTTTCTAACTAAACAGGCAGGTGTGTTGCTGGGGAGTTTGTTGCGCCACTTCTTATTCCCAGCTAAAGCACTAGGAAGTGGAGAAGGGCGGGCATTTTTGGGGGACTGTCTTGTGTAATTATGACGTTCGAAAAGTGCTGATTCTCAGCCTAGTTTAAATAAATGACTTTTGAATAAGAAAAACATATTAAAAGATGACATATTAGATTATAAACAAAAAAAGTACACAAGTACATAAATAGGTTCAATGAAAAGAGATAATTGAGATGACTCTACGCTATTTGTTTTAAAAATAACTCTTCCATTTCCGCTTAAATGCATACCGACTAGTTGCCATCTTGATATCAAGAGGAAGTGCTTCCAGAGAATAATGAACTGAATATGAAAGGAAGAATGAACAAAGTCAGAAGTATGAGAAGGACAGAGTAGGAGAAGATTGTTGGAAGAACGCAAATTCTTAGCATGTAAAAAACAGATATTGGATGATATTGGATGTGAGACATAAGATAAGAAGGAGGGGTGGGATAGTTGAGAAGGGAGAAGAGAGTGGTCAAAGCGCGCAAAATTCTTCTTTGGCGAATTACTTAATGACGAATGAATTCTTAGACGATACAGGGATCGCAGAGTACCATTGGCAGCCTAGCTTTGTATCAAGATGCAAAACGAGATCTTACACCGTAGGGGTAATGGGTATGACGGTACCATTAAAAATAAGAGAAGGAAGAGAGGTAAGTGCCGGTTTACATTTTCAACTTCAATTTTAAACAACAAGTTTTCATAACATCACGCTTATATTCCCTGAAGGGTTGATCAGAGGTGTATCTTTAGCACACCCACATTTCGCCAGTTACGTTTAAGTCCCGTGTAATAGAGTGCGAGCCTATTGGCATCTACCGGGCACAAATCTAGACTCGGGGCTGCTACTGAGAAATTCCAGATGGAAAAACCCAATAACACTGCCCGACCCGGGAATCGAACCCAGGCCTCATTGCTCAGCAGTAGCACTGGCGACCACTAGACCAAAAAATCTTATTCGAGTTGAGCTGCTACAGCTTTGTCGTTTCCGAAAAACAGTTTTTAATTTGAACTACAAAGCTTTCACGTGAGAAATGTTGGAGCAGACCGCGAAATTCAATATTGTACAGTAGATATTCGATTTCCGAATCAAAGTTGTTAGCTACCCAAAACATGAATTCCTGGTAAATACCCTGTGTACCCTCAGCATAGAACTTCTACTTACACGTTTTGTACTGAAGATATTTACATGAATTAGTACTTATTTCTAGTTTTTATTTCTAGTTTTATTTTTAGTTTTTCTGTACTTCTCTAAAGAAGCTCAAAAAATACTCTGCATGTTTAGCGAGTTGGCTAAGTTTAGTTTATCAAATAACATATTCAGCCTATAATGTTCCCAATGCTGGGACACAGGCCTCCTCTCTGTGAGCGGGAGTGGGCCGTAATCCACCACGTGGACCCAGTGCGGATTGGTAGATGTCACATGTTTTCGAATTTTTGGTCCTAGGACATGCCGGTTTTCTCACGATGTTTTCCTTCACCGTTTTGAGAGTTCACTTCACCGTTTGAATTTACACAAAGTAACGCGCCTGTCCGGGTTCGAACCTACGACCTACAACTCGAAAGTCGCGGCCTATACCACTGGGCCACCACTGCTCTCGTTTATCAAACAAATTATTTTATTTTAATGTATCCTGCGCGTTTTACATAATCCACGCTTCATTCATGATGAATGATCACCTGATTCATATATTTCCTGACATTCATATAGGACTTCATTCCCTATAGCAATTTTGTTACAATTATGCACCCCTTATTAAGGTAAATGCCAGAATAGTTATTTACCAAAATGCAGTTAACAGATGACCTTTACATTGCTCATTCAATAATGCAAAACTATGACACGGTAAAGCACAGAAGATCCACTTCTAACTTGAAACTATCCAGTTTTCACTTAAACATGGGGTCAATGTAGTCGACGAAATCTAAAATTTCTTAAGTTTTTTGCATATTGCAACGATTTTACGTTGTATGTTGATCAAATTTAAATACGCGGCAAATTATAATAAAATAATTAAGTACTAAAATAAAAGCATTTTTTCGAAAAGGCAATTTTTATCATAAACCATATTGTTTTAAATATCGCTTAGGACATAAATCGCATTTTCGTAAATATTTCGCTTACGATGAGTCGGCGGTAAAAGCTCGTTATTTGCTGCAAATGAGACTATTTTGTGAAAATATGACGATTGGGACGAAGGAGTCACCTTAAGGCCAAGTGGGTGGACGACCTACAGAAGACCGCGGGGATGAGACTCGCACAGGCCAGAGAAGCATGGCACAAAAGGGAGGAGGCATGAGCCTCCTCCCTTTTGTGCTCTGCTTCTCTGCTTAGTATAGACTAAGCAGTGGGTGGAACAGGACTGCCAATGATGTCGATGAAAGGCAGCAACCTCACCAACATACACATCGCCGGCAAAAAAAAACTGGGTTTGGGCAACCCTCTCAAAGAAAGAAAGAAAGAAAACGTATTTATTGGGAATCGCACAGGAGATCACAAATTAAACTAAAACACACTCATAGAAACAAAAACAAAGTAAAATGAAATCAAAAACAAAGTCCTGTACGAGGCCAAAAGGCTCGTATCTGCATGATGCTGAACCTTGAAAAATAAGTGTTGCAGCGCTGGTATTCTCCTGTTATCCCAGCTAGTCTTGTTACAGCTGGATACTAGGTTATGACCGCCTGTTTTGCCGAGATAGTTTCAAGCACTTGTAACAGTCGTTTTTTTTGTGAGCTTCGTCCCACTGCAAGAAAAATTACTTCTTATTTTACTACTTCCTGACTATTATATTCGCAATAGACTCATTCTCTATTCTTCTCTACAATAATAAGCAACTGTCTATCTATTTGGACCTTCTGTAACTCCCTACTCAATATTAATACCACAAAAGCCCTGACATTAGCCCACAATTTTCCTACACTTATATAATATTTTCGCTTTAGCAATTACGTGCTCGAGCTTCGGAACAAAATGGAGTGTAGGTAATCAGCGCGCCGATGACATTGATGTGATTCGTGGTGATTATCAAGGGCACGGTCGTAAGTGGCGGCCTCCATTAGGAATATTGAAAACAAGAACTAACAAGGAACTGTTATTGTTAGCTTATCGTTTTATGTTGAAGAATTTTAGTTCTTCGTATTCACTTAAGTGGGAATATATTCAAAGAATTTAAGAAAGTACCTTTAATAATTGATGATAAATAAGTATCCAAGTATCCTCAACGATATTTCAGAGAGTGCTAAGCTATAAGGATCCTTCCTAAAAAATAGTTACTTATTGCAAAAGGAATCTAATAAAAATAGACGAAGGGAAGGGCGACATTGAAGCACGCCCTAAAGTCTTGAAAAAATATATTAGGTAAGTTTTTGACATCTCAAAGTGGAATGATAAGACATGGTTACAGTCTTTATTATATTTTGTTTGAATAGAATACTCTTATTCCCAATAAAATAAAATAAATACCAAGGGGGTCGGTAAAGGCCTACTATAAAAAAATTGATTCACCTAGGTTCAACGTACTTAAGTCGGCCTTTTGTATATTCTAACAAATTACAGATATAACTATTATTAGCTGTTTTATTAACTATTGTAATTACGTAGCGTTATGAGGACGTTAAGATAAATAACATACTCAGTTAAATATATTACCATTTTCTGCTCGGCATTTACTTACTAATACTATACATTTAATCCCTGGTCCTTCTAAGTAAATATTATTTCTGAAAGTCCTGATGTGTGATAATCTGTTTCATACCTATCAGCTGTTAAAACCTTACATAATTATTGATTTTTTTTTACCCACTATTCCATATCTGCGCATAGGTTTATCCATATTATTCCACGTCTCAACATCGTCTTTTTTAGGCACGGGGACAATATACGTTATGGTTTTGAAAGCTGAATTTACGAAAACCCACAATTAGCAAGTCTTCTTGTAATCCTAAAAAGGCACACCTCTCTCACGTCCAGTAATTTTTACACTTATTTTAATTGAACTGAATAAAAAAAGAAAATAGTTGGCATCGACTATCGAAACAGTCGCGGCCTTTTACGAATATTGAAAGTTCAAGCCCGGCGCGTGACGACGGTCCATGGCGCGGGCTTTTAGGTATATTAGACTCCATGTTTGTTCGCGGGAGAGAAACCATTCGGCAGCCATTTTATTGTTTAGTTTACGTTTATAGAACGCCAATCGGTGTGAACCGTTCGTGTTTTATATGTTTTATGTTTTTTGTTTTAGGATTTGTTCTTAGTGATATTTTTAGTTATCATGGTATTAATGGAAACTAAGAGGGGTATCTGCTGTTACGGTTATAGACAGAATGAGTACATCAGAGGAAGTCTGACAGTGGCGCACCGGTCACTGAAAAGTAGTGCGGAAATCGGATGCCGAGGATTGAGGACAATGGCTTGAGGAAAGTTTTGAGTATAAATGTGGATGGCTATAAAACCAGCGGGAGACCACGACAGATGGACTGTGTGAAAAATGATTTGGCTAAAAAGGGGGTGACTACCGAGATGACGACTAAATAGAGAAAAAAAAACATATTGCCGACCACAAATAAATTAGAAGTAGGGAGGAAAATAATGATGGTATTTTTGTAAATAGAGAATGAGGCCACGCTTGAGTGCGCCACGAAAAGTGAGAAAAAAATTGTCATTTTCTATACTGACTTTGAGTAAGTAGTGTAGAAGTAGCTTAAGCACTAAGTTACTTTACAAAAGCAACCTTGCGAAAATGTAAAGCTTGTTAGTAGTTGAAACTATGAGAAACTCATCTACTATCGGGGAAGCAGCGGAACGATTCCGATACAATTGATAAGTTCACGGAAAATTGTACAAGACTCAAGTGGAAGGCATAGAAAGTATTTGCTCACACAACAGCTATATCTACGTGTTTTTTTAAGACACACACTGGCAAGTATACAAATCGTTTAAGCCGTTCGGCGTTCACTAGTGTTTGAACCCCAAACGGCTCAAACGATTTGTTTGAGGACCGTGGGGTCCGAGTGCACTTTCCCATTGACGGTGATGCCGACGAATTTTTTGATGCCCAATGAGCTCTTCCGTTTTTTTATATACTTGCAAATAACATATATAATATATATGTTATTTACACCGTCATATTATGACGATGTCAGCGATGGCTGAGCGATAGTGCCATCATCGTCATCTAGATTCGGTGGTACGGAAACCATAGTGCAGGTTTACAATCAAACACGATGATACAGAAAATCAGTTAGTATTATTTACTTTCGCAATAATTAACACAGTACAATACTAATTACGTTCACGCACTGTTTTCTAAGTTCGGGCAAACCTACAGTTTTGCATAGGAGAAGTGGAGGTCTGCATCCGTTCGTTCTCCTCACAAGACTGACCCGTCGTTTCGCCAATTCCCTTACCACGACTCTGCCCACGTCTCGCTCTTCTCTAGCGGACGCGGCACGGCGTTTACCCTCACCTTAGTACTACAATAATCAATTGAGAGACTATTATCGCTCAACTTTTATAATCTGCGACATATAATAATATATTAGTGTCAGCTTGTATATTATATTTAAGATTTATCAAACGATTATTAAAAAAACCGGATAAGTGCGAGTTGAGCTCGCGTGGTGAGGGTTCGTACAGTGAATATGTGATCTACCATATTTTTATCCCAAGATAAATAATTTATCCCATGAACACATTTAATATTGTGGTTGAAAAATATGTTCTCCCATACATTCCTATAATTTATATGTAAAGAACTATTTTCTACATCAATTTTATCTTGATCAACTATTTTCTTGATTAACTTTAAAACTATTTATTTTAAAATTATTAGAAAAAAATATTGAGCCCCTCATAACATATTTAATATGTCACATGGTACAAAGCAAATCTTCTTTTTTAATTTTCTCATTTGCCCCTCTAAAGTGATCCTCATATTCAAAATACATTTATTTACATAAACATCCGTGTTTGGGCCACAAAAATTCATGTGTTCTCAAAATTAAATAATTTCAACATAACCGGTCCAGTAGATTCGGAGCAAATCAGCTGTGACAGCCGGACAGACAGACCCACAGCCAGCCAGACAGACAGACACATGAGTGATTCCGTTTTTTTCCTTTGAGATACGGAACCCTAAAAATACTAAATAAATAGTATAAAAATACCTGCAATAAATTTGATTGTTGAAATTGAGCTCCTAAATCCTAAGCCGATAAAAGTTGGTCCTTTGGTACAAAGCCGAAAAGTTTCTCTCATTAAAATGGTTTAGTAATTATAAAGTTAGTTATTAAAGCCAGATAGCTTATTGAATGATATTTAATAAGGTCTGTGAACTTTATAATTTATTTGCGGTTTACTTCAGTTTTAAACTAATAACTTCGTAAAGGATTGCGGTGAATGTCTCCCAAAGTAGCTGTTGTATAATCAGCCTTGAATGTTCCTTCTGCTGGGGCACAGGCCTCCTCTCTGTGAGAGGGAGTGGGCCGTAATCCACCAAGCGGGCCCAGTGCGGGTTGGTAGATGTCACATGTCTTCGAATTTTTGGTTCTAAGACATGCCGGTTTCCTCACCGTTTTGAGAGCAGTGGTGATGAAATAATTTACATAAAGTAAAGCGCCTCTCTGAGTTCGAACCTACGACCTATAACTCGTAAGTCACAGCTGGGCCACCACTGCTCTAAAGTAGCTCTTCAAAAATCAAATCAAATCAAAAATATTTATTTGCTAGAATATGGTATACCATATTCTAGCAAATAAATATTTTTGATTTGATTTAATTTTTGACGTTGTATACAACGTATTGTTTTGCATCCTCGTCAAATTTCAGGAGGCTGCTATGAAAGACATATATAATCAAATAAAATTACGATACCTGCTCAATAATTAATACATACTTGTTTTTTTAGTTATTTAAGTTTGACAGTATTTGAGAATACACCACTTTCTCAGAACGGAATCACCCCGTTGCGTATGCGGTAGTGTGTTCCTAAAAGGACAGTTACAGTGCGGTATCACACGGGCTGCGTTTTAACATGCGTGTTCCACACATGCCGATTTTCGAAAATTAGAAAAAGAATAATAAAACGAGCTACTTGTTTTATTATTGATTCGTGTCGAGAATCATTAGCATAGTTTACCTCCTTGAATTTGACGAGGATACAAAACGACACCTTGTACGAGTATATGGTGTTACAGTAAATTTTTTTCAGCATATCTTGCCATAACATGGCGTGCAAATGTATTCATAATCTGCAGTGTCATTAATCTAACTTACAAATTAAAGATCCTATTGATTTGTCTTCCAAATAGTCCTTGATGATATAATATCTGTTAAATAGTAATATAATGAAAAGTATTTTTTGAAACATTGTCAGCGGTAAGTCTTGAAGTCTATTTGGTAAATGATTGTAAATAATAATCGGCATACAGTATACATTATTCTTAAATAATTTTAGTTTTATTGGTGGCACCCGAAGTTATCTTTATGCTGTGTTAGGCTATTTGACCTGTCACTGCTAGTTTCAAAGAAATTGTAGTTTCTCTTAACAAAACCTACCTCTGCCATGTATATATATTTTTAAATACATATTTAAAAAATATATATACAGAAGTATAAATTTAAGTTTTTGAAATAGTGACTTACAGCTGTCTAAAAATTGACAGATTTTTCAAATATATTTCTCAACTCTGTCAAAATCTACTGAGTTACCATGTAGTAACTCAATAGATTTTGACAGAGTATTATTACAATGTCGTATCTGCGTATTTGCCGTACGGATGATACATAACCATGGTAAGGTAGTATTTCAGTATCACAGTTTACTGTGTGTCTAATTATTTTCAAGAACGATCTATTTTTGCAAGATTTTTTTGCAATTTTTTCTTTGTTTGAATTGTATGTCTGAAATTATATCATGTTCATTTTAGTCGTATTTATTATTGAGTTATTTTTTTCTAGCATTATCAAGTGTATTATCAAGAGCTTGGATTATTTAATTTTTAAAATTTTTGTTGTTGTCACTCTTAATAATTATTGGAGTGTCACCAGCGAATAGTATGCAATATTTGCCTATCGCCTCTGGAATGTCGTTAGTGTAAACTAGAAAGAGTAGTGGGGATACGATACCTCCCTGTGGCGTGCCATAATTATTTTGTTTTTCTTATTTACCATTATTCCGATATTCCATTATTCCGATCGATAGGTTTTTTTTCAATTTCACAAGTTTTTGTTATTTCCACGCATTGTACTCTTTCAGAAAGATAACTTTTGATCCAGTCGTTGGCCTTACCCCAGGTTCCATAATTCTCAAGCTATGAGTGTAGTGTTTTATGGCAAACAAAATCAAAAGCTTTTGTCATGTCTAGAAACACACAAGAAATGTTACATTTTTGAAACTTTTAGTTATGTATTTTATTTGCGCAAAACATGCTAAAGCAGTGGAACTGCCCTTCCTAAAACCGAATTGTTCTTTTTAAGTATATCACATGCTGTTAAAAAGTTCTGTATTTTCTCATAATCTTCTGAAAGATTTTGGATAGGATTGGGATTAAAGTTATTGAGCGATAATTGCTCATGTCAGTTTTTACACCTTTCTTATAAAAAGGTTTGACAATTACCCTTTTCAGTCGTGTTGGGAATACTCCTTCTGTTAGAGGCAAGTTTATAATGTAGGATAAGGAAGACACTAAACTCATAGCACATATTTTTAACACTTTAGTGCTCAGGTCATCATATCCAGTCGAATTAATGTTTCTTAGACAGCGAATTATTTTATAAACGTCTACTTGTGTAAAGAAAAATGCTTTTAGGATTTTGAGGAGTGGTTATTTTCATGTCATATTGCATATTTTTATGAGCATCCCAAAGGGATCGGTCCTGGGGCCACAACTGTGGCACCTCAGATACGACTGGGCACTGCGCGTCGACCTCCATTGCGGTGTCAGTGTGATGTGCTACGCTGACGACACATTGGGCTTGGCGCAGGGGAGGTCGCACCAGGTGGCGGCCGAATTAGCAGCTCATGGGGTTGCGACAATCGTTGAAAGGATCCGGCAATTGGGACTCGAGGTGGCCCTGCACAAGTCCGAGGCCATGTGTTTTCATGGTCCTCGGAACGCGCCACCATCGGGATCCCAAATAACGTTAGGAGGGGTTTACATCGGCGTCAAGTCGACGATGAAGTACCTGGGACTCGTCCTCGACAGCCGGTGGAACTTCGTGGAGCATTTCCAACGTTTGGCTCCCAAACTGGAGCGGGCAGGGGCTGCTTTGAAGCGGGTGCTGCCCAATATAGGGGGCTCTACGCGGGGGTCGTGCGGTCCATGGCCCTTTACGGGGCTTCTGTGTAAGCGCGTTCCCTGGCGCTGCGGCCAGCCCTCCGGTTGAGCGAGGCCCAGAGGGTCATGGCCATCCGGCTGGTCCGGGGATACCGCACGGTCTCCTGTGAGGCAGCGAGCCTCCTTGCCGGATTGGCGCCATGAGATCTGGAGGCAAAAGCCCTCGCGCATGTATGGGAGTGGCGTGAGGAGGCGAAACGCCGGGGCGTAACTCCACTGCCGCGAGAAATCGCAGCACAGCGGACGGAGCTCCGGCGGGATCTCATAGCGACATGGAGAGTACGGTTGTCGCAACCCAGTGCTGGGCACGCCACAATTGTGGCGATAAGTCCCCACTTTGAGGAGTGGCTAGAGAGGCGCCACGGCGTCCTCGCCTTCCGCCTGACGCAGGTCCTCACCGGACACGGCAGCTTCGGGAGGTTCCTGTGTCGGATAAGGCGGGAGGAATCGCCCGGAGAACATGGCGGAGCATACGTTGGAGGTCTGCCCGGCTTGGGCAGAGCACCGGCGTGTCCTCGTGGAGGCGATCGGCGGCAGAGATCTCTTATGTCCGGCCCTGGTTCAGGCCATGGTACGGAGCGAGAGGGCCTGGGCGGCCGTCACCTCCTTCTGCGAAGCAGTAATGCTCGCGAAGGAGGGCAGTTGAGGGAAAGGCAAATTTCGCGCCCTCTCGCCCCTTGCCGCTGCAGGAGACGCCCTGGGCGTCGGGAATCCTGGGTGGATTTCCGGCCACCGTAGGCGCGGGTTTGCGGACGATGAGCAATGGGTAGCTCACCGTCCGGTAACGACCAGGCCTGGGTCGACGGCGCGTTGTATTCCACGCGCGCCTCAAAGAGATGTCGTTAGCACAAGCGTAGGGGTCCACTAGGGCCGACGCCTGCCAGGGTCGCGGGAAGGTACCAGTCTTGTGTATACATTTTTCAGGATTTTAGTGTCATAAAAATATTTTTTTTGCTTTTTGTTATGTTTGTAGAGATGGTATTTTAAATATAATGTTCGTTTTAAATGCAGCATATTTTTATACCCTAGATTAGACCTCTATTTTTCACTTGTTTTCAAGTATTTTTGACTTTAACTATAGGAAAGCAAAGATTGTAGAAAAGGGTAATTACATCGTGTAGTCTATCGAAGGCGGCATTTGTTGTTTAAGATTCGTAAACTTCGAAAAAGATAGACTTGAGATGTAGTTATTAAATTTAATTATATTTTCGTCACTGTGCTCTCTTACATTTTTTATCAAAAGCTATGAATGTCTTTAACTTGAAAATCTGTTTCTAAGCTAACCGTTATTGATTGTGCTGATTCGTGGTCTGAAAGCGCTAGATAGTGAATTGCTGATTTAGCGTCGTAATGTTACTTACTATTAAATCCAAATGCATGCGTTTTTTCTCGTAGGCTGTTTTATGTAGTATATTAAATTATTATTACTAAGTATAGAATTTAAGTCATTGGATGTTTTATTTGTTTTCAGTGTGTCATTATTCCATACGCCGCAGTTGATATTTTTTATGTTATTTTTTTACCAAGTTTATTGGTAAGATGTTCCAAATTATTCAAAAATATTGTGGCATCACGTGTAGGTGTTCTATTAATGCACACTATAATTAAGTTAAATTTAATTATTACGATGGCACAGCATTCGGATCAAAAGAGAAAGGGGAAAAGTAGATTTTTATTTGTTTAATTTGTAGGTTATTTTTCAATAATATACACGAGCCTCCCCGTCGTTGGTTAGTTCGAGAGAAGAAGGATACCAGTTTATAGTTATCAAGTCTAAAGTTTGGGTCACAACCACTTTTAAGGAAAGTTTCAGTTAAACCTATAATATCTACGGAACCCAGTTCCTTTTGTATGACCACCTCGATTGATACCTGTTTGTTCAATACCCAAATAATTCCAATGATATAATGATCATGTTACGGATTACCATGAAAGTTTAAACTCGTTGATAGGTATGTTTAATATGGGGCCATTGATTCTGTTTTAAATAAAATACACTAAGAAACTTCTATAATCTTAAAATGCAAAAATATGCATCATCGTCGTGTTTATTTTTAAATCTTGTAACCTGTAATCTGCTATTTTGGTTATTTTTATTTATCAGCAATTTTATGGTCCTCGGAACCATAGACCGCAGCAACCGCCATGGGATCTGGAGGCAAAAGTTCTCGCGCTCGTATGGGAGTGGCGCGAGGAGGCGAAACGCCGGGGCGTAACTCCGCTGTCGCGAGAAATCGCGGCACAGCGGACAGAGCTCCGGCGGGATCTCATGGCGACATGGAGAGTACGGTTGTCGCAACCCAGTGCTGGGCACGCCAAATTCATCCCAACTTCCCAACTACGGAACCCTTCATTGTGCGTGGTCCTACATGCACTTGGCCGGTTTTTGACGAACTCTTATCGAATTCTACCATTGTCTACAGTTATCTACAAAATTCCGCCAGCGCCATTTATGTCATCAAAACTTCAATTCATCATTTCTAATAACAAGTTGGAAAGTGGTGAGAGATCTGATACCTACCTAATAGCTAAAGTTGTGAAGGGTCAGTGAGTGCCGTCAGTCTTCAAGCCATCCTAATGTTGAACCGTCGTAATCAGTCCAACTTCGGAATTTGAATTCAACAACTTCAGGGTTGGTATCAATTAGACTGAGTCGGTCCTTATTATTTATTACTTCGTTCTGTTATGCGGGGTGTAAATGGTTTGAATTAATTATTTGCATGTTCCTAGGCTCCTCTTGGATGTCGTTAAAATTTAAATGACTGCAAAACTAATCAAACACATGTGTGTTGGGAATTGCACATACACATACTGTCCTAAACATTTCTAAATGACACTATCTACAATAATTTACATACCGATTTAAAAAACCTTAAACCGATGGAAACCGCCCATGATGATGTTAACCCAACACGAGCACATAATTAGCATCCTCTTGTGGCCTTCTCCCTCTTGTTCAGAAACACTGACAAACACTTAAAAACCATTCGAAATATGTTGATATTTCGAATGGTTTTTAAGTGTTTGTCAGTCTCACTCGTTCACAATGAACGTTGAAACAAGATTGTCGAAAAACATCCCTCGCATTCGGTGTCATGATTATTCGTTTACACAGTTCTATTCATCCATCTGTACCCTCGTGTATTCTTCCATTTCCCTTCATCCCATCTACAAACATTTACATTGTCTGATTTCCTCAATCATTTCGCGTTTGCTCTTTAACATTTCAATGGTCGAATAGTCTGAGGATGATGATAGGCGCCTGTTACGCCTGAACAGGACCGGCCTGCGCCTGTTGACGGGGACCATTACGGGCCACTGCTCGCTAAACAAACACTTCCACACAATAGGCATAACAGACAGCCCTCTGTGCAGGGCTTGCATGGAGGCAGAGGAAACCGTTGCGCATGTGCTCTTCTGCTGCAGAGGTTCTAAACAGACCAGGAGATGTTATCAACTTCTGGAGGGAGGTGGGCTGGTTGGAATAACCACCAAAAACGGCCGCCATGGCCCACGCACAATGGTCCACCTGAAGGACTAAGTGCGGAAACCAAACCCTCTAACATAGAACATAGTCTGAGGATGAATGAGAATCAAAATGCATGTCCTTGGTTTTTAGAATAAATTAAGCATTTAAAGCAAAAATATTCTTCTAGCGAAATGTCAAAAGAGTTTTCATGTGGTTCAGTAGTTGGCTGTAGTTTGGATTTGTGTCATATAAATGACTTGTCCCTACTTCATTAAATACTTACTTCAACGGTATTTTCTATATTTGTAACGGTATCTTTCCTGTTAAGGCGCTGACAAGACCCAATTGACCAAAATAGGCTTCTCTTAAGAAAAATAATTGCCAAATCTGTATAGTTTGTGGTAGCGGAAAAAATATATGTTAATTTTGAACATATTTTCCAAAACTTGGTTGTTACCAAAACACGTTTTAAAAAATTTCTCGATACAAACTAACGTTAAACTAACCTCTTACCTTGAGTTCTAATCCAAAATATCTGCATTAAATATCAACATACGTTACGAACGTCTTATTTGAATGCAGAACTTGGTTGTTTTTTATTTTCGATTACTCAACTAAATTTTGAGTAAATAGATAATTGCTTCATATTTTGCAATAAATTACAGGCGTTGTGTCATCGCGCATCTCTTTCTATTCTATGCAATCTGACAGTGACCGCGGTTTAGGTGTTGTCAGCGTCTTAAGCCCCGCGCGACACCGATTCGAAGTCAAACAATAGAAAATCAATTGTGTCTCATTAGCTGTCCTTGACCAATTAAATTAAATACTTACTTCAACGGTATCTTCTATATCTGTAACGGTATCTTTCCTGTTAAGCCCCGCGCGACACCGATTCGAAGTCAAATAATAGAAAATCAATTGTGTCTCATTAGCTGTCCTTGACCAATTAAATTAAATACTTACTTCAACGGTATCTTCTTTTCAACTCGATGGTGCTTTTAAATTAATTGTGCCCAGACGGTGACGTTAATAGCAGTTTACTTAATTAGATCCTCAAAACTGCAGGTGTATGGAAAATTTGGACATTCTAACAAGTGGGTCGTGTTCTGGACTGCACCGCATTCTCATTGAGTGTCGGACAGGTCTGTAATCTCCCATTTTGCCAAGTTCACGCAATCTATTGAGTCCTTTCCATATAGGCCACTGCAGTTTCCGTCCAAGTGGCAGATGTTCTTGGGGTTTCAAGAAGTCTGGTGGTTGTGGGTGCTGTTCTTCCCACAGCTTGAACGGTGTAATCTAGGTAGGTGGATAAGTACATCAGGAGCTTATTACTATACTCATAAGTAACTCTACGTGAAATACAGGGTGATACGTTTTTTGAAAATATTACCATCCAAATCAATGTCTTCCAAGATTGAATTTCGAACCACAATATAGGTCAAAAAGCAAGCCTATCCCGTAAATCCGCTTTAGCCGTATCCATTTTCCGTGCATACATATTCGGCCGGTAATAACATATCGGTCCTTTCTGAATGGAGGAGCCCATTTACTTCTATAATGGCTCATGTAGCAAATCTGATGGATCCTTTAGAAGCCTGATGGGTGAAAATATCTATCTTGTAAACCAAGCTTATTTTCATCCGATATTTAAAATTCTCCTACCATATTGTAAGTAATATTTGCAACAGAATTGTATTTGCAAGCAATTACGTCTTCCAATTCAAAGAAATTATTTTGTAGGAATAAATTACCAAAGTTTGCTAATTTAGTTCGAGTGCTAATTAAGTTTATAGCAATTAATCTTTGCACTTGATGTACGACTTATATTCAACTAACTTGTGCGAAGGATAAGTAAACAATTCAATATGGCTACGAAGAACTGAGCTCAGAATACTATGAAATACATTTCTGATCGAAAAATAACTGTTTGTAACTAACTATAGTAACAGTCCTTGGTAGATATATTTTCTAGTAATATAGTAAGAAGGTTCACAGGTTGACACCGTTACACAGTTGAGACGACATGCTTATAATATTATCTACACCTAGGTACAGGCTGGCAGGGACATCGATGTGCAAACTGTAACCATGAATTCAGCACATGATTCTAGAAAAATTTAATTAAAAAGTCTGTTGTTCCATAGAAAATTTAAATACTTACGCGGTCAAGATGTACGGAACAGCAATTTTTTAAATTTTATTTTTATAGAATCATGTGCTGAATTCATGGTTACAGTTTGCGCGCCGTATACCTGCCAACCTGTATATATTTTGCCAGTGAGCCCCAAATTATTATTACAGTTAGTCTGTTTCTTGGGACTTGGGGAAATCATAGATAACAATGACTGTAAGTGACAACAGGTCATAGTATTCTGTCAAAAAGCTCAAAGGTATATCTCCATAAGCTATTATTTCAAGGAGCTACATTTTGAAGTTAGAATACACTTCCAATCATTATTTATTCCCACTTCAACAAATTGAAAAATCTTTCATTTCTATCCATTTATTTGAAAGCAAAACGAAGTAAAATTTTGGCAATAGTATACAAATATGTTTCTACAAAAATCTTTGTGTATTGAATTTTCTATCGTGGCAACTCTGGACTAGGTACAGTCTAGGACAATTTTCGCCCGCAATTTGAATCGAATAATTTATTCTAGGCGCCAATATTGTATTGGATTCTCTCAATATTACATTTTCGCTAGGTTACTTAGAATCTTATTTGTATTCGAATTGGTATAGTATTTTTTCTTCCCAATGTTATTGCTTTTTTAGAATAGTCAATTTATTTTTATTCGTGACCCAAATTACAAAAAAGATGCTATGGCTGGACTGTGTGAAAGATGATATGGCTACAAAAGGGATGACTACCGAGATGACAACTAATAGAGAAGTATGGAAGATAGGTACATGTTGCGTCGACCACAAATAAATTGGGATAAGTGCAAGAGAATGACCCAATTTAAAAGACATATTTTAATTTGGGTCATCCTCATTCTCCTGCCCTCATTACATAAACTCTGTCGTCAACGGTTCTTCTCACGATTCAAGCTTTACCGCAGAAAAGTGGATTGAATCCGAAATACACACAGAATTCCTCCTGACAAACATAAAAATGTTAAAAGTTTTTAATGTCCCTGCGAAAATATTAGTATCCAGTAACTCACATGGATGTATGGAATTCTATTTAGTCACTAGCGTATAATAAATATTTTCGTTAGCAAACAAAATAGCCGACAAACATGCACAAATTTTTGTCGTTCTAATGGAAAAATATGTAATAAGTTCATTAATAGTTTATTTTATACAAAAATGTTGGAATAGCAACGAATAAAAATTGTACTATTAAAAATATTGTATAGAAAATGTTGTCCTATTAAATATTGTACGTATATATAATATGTACAGCTTGTTTGCTTACTCTTATTATTTATTATTTGCAACTTTTTATTATTTTATTCTGTACCCCAAAATTATATTTTCAACCCTATTTGTAAATTGCTATAGGAGTAGGTAAAGAGTGTCTGCAGTAACAAAACTTGAACTTAGGCCGAGATCTATAAACGTTACTTAGCTCGTGCTTCGACTTAGTCATGTTCCTATCTCTATCTCGCACTTGTTGTTTGATAGTTGTACTACAGTGACAGTAAAGTACGGGCTAAGTGACGTTTGTATACGGAGAATCAGATATGTGTGGTCATATTTAAGGGTATGGTACAGCAGACCATCAAACTGAACAACTTTATCCATGGTACTAACATCGGATTCGCGTCAAAATTATCAGCCGATCCATACATTTGGATCGAGCAGGTATTGAAGTTTTGTATCGGACAGTTGATTATTGAATTTCCGGTTAGATCTGCCAATTTCGGCCTAAAACTCGTGGAGGTTCGAAAGCCCTTTCCTCGTTGGTCGGTGCGTCAGCGGTGAGGGATCAGCATGGTCGGTATACCCGATACTGAAAGCTCACCGACCGCCTATATTTCAATAAGCGTTTCCTGATTGACTCGGTATGCGCGGTAGCGGAGCAGGAGCGTTTCGGTAGTAACATCCAGTGACGACATTTTTACGCGAGGATTTAAACAGTACTGCACAAATTATGCCGAAAACATAACGTCAGATCCGTAAATGAAAGCAGTGCGGTATCGTTTCGGTATACATATAGAGCATACTATACCGCACTGCTGCTTACCGACCAATGAGGAACGGGCCTAACAAAACCTGTCATTATAAATGATGAATTGCTATCAGTAACTCAATGACACATCATGGTAATGACGTCACCGCCAATAAGCCAATCTACATGATAATGCGTGGTATTAACAGTTACATCCCGTGTGCAATCAGCTTTGATCACTTGTCACTGTAAGCATTAATCATTAGGAATGACAATAATAATATTGTCCGTTCAAATAAATTATCGTCTAGTGTTCGTAAGCGTGACTGTTGACCGTTCTTGGGCTCGATCCCCATGTCGAGCAAAGTGGTATTTGGTTTTCAGTAACCGCCCGACCAGTATCTTACTACTTAATTCTGTGCCATACAAATGGAAAATAAATGCACACTGAAATACTACATAAGACTTGCCTACATAATTACAAACATCTAATTGTGTGTAATTACAGATCTCATTAGCCTTAATAGCTTCGATCAATAATAGCACTAGATACAGCATTAGGAACAAAAATACGTCGCTAAAGTGGCCACGTTTACGCATACATAAACATTTACATTTCTTACTACGAATTAAAGAAAAAAGTTTTATAATATTAACAACTTCAGTTCATTATAAACCTTAACACTCAAGTATAAAGTTTAATTACGATTCCAAAATATTTATATTTAAGTCCTTCTGTCATCGGAGAAAGCTTAAGCTTAAAAATAAAAAGTCATTTTTATAATAAGTACAAAAATATTTATTCTAAAATGAAACTTAAAACAATAAAATAAGGTTAAAAACATTTTGTTAACAATTTCGTGCTTACTCTATTTTGAAACTAGACGTAATTCTTGGTATTACATTACAATGCTCAGAACACAGTAAGAATTGAAAGACGTAGAGTAGCAGAATAATAATGTATTTTTTTTAGGCAAAGGTTCGTTTTAGCAAATATTTTTGACCGATTTTAATAATTTATGATGACAACTATTTTAATAATTTATATATTTAACCTGCAATTTGGGAACAGCTGTTTTTAGTAATCTACACCTTTGCGTGTTTCCACTTATGTCCAATATATCAAAATGAATCGAACATAAAGTCGAATTTTTATAAGGCTTGTATAATTCTTCTCCTCTTTCTTTCGCGACAATAGATACCCATTCTGCACAGCGAAATGGGTCGCTAGGAAATCTACAAACAAAAATCAAAACATACATTTTCACAAAAAAAAAAAAACATAACATACTTGAGCGTTTGCAAAATATCTGCATTCGTTTTGTTTTTAACCTTAAAAAGTATGATCATGTTTCTAACTTTCGCAAGATTCTCAAGTGGCTCCCCATTCGTCTTCGCAGGAACTCTCGGATATTGTGTCTGCTATTTAACATCCTTCATAATCCTAGTACGCCATCCTATCTGCGGGAACGTTTTTCCTTCGCCCGTCCTTCTGATGCACCTTGCTGGTCGCATCTTAGAAATCTCCTTAAATCCCCTCCCCACTCTACCGACTTCTACTCCTACTCCTTCACTGTGCACGCGGTTTGGCTGTGGAATTCACTTCCACCTGACATTAGGGACTGCCAAACTGTTGCTGTTTTTAAAAGAAGAGTGAAAGATCTTTCCACTTTGCCATAGTTGCATATTATGTATTTATTATTTTATACTATTAATTATAAGTATATAAGTATTTTAGTGATATTTATTTTAGAAGTATGTATTTATGTAAGTATATTCTCATAGTGTATAATTAAATTAGTGAATAGTTTTATTTTGTTTTTATGTATTTTGTTTTCTCTTTTACCTTACACACGTTGTCTACATCTCTATGTGTACTGTCCTATTGCAGGTATGCTGGAATAGATTTCATTAGAAATAAGCATCACCTTTGTACGTTTTTTTTTGTTCCTTTCTTTTGTCTTTTTATATGTGTGTACATAAACTGTTAAATGAATAAATAAATAAAAATAAATAAATAAATAAATAAACATAACAATACTACTCCATGCATTCCCTTTTCTAGAATAGTCGATGTTTGTTGCAATAGTTGGCGCGTTGTAGCAAACATTGGTCTAACAATCATAATATTTGCTAAATGACTTATATTTACTATTTAATTCAGTTTTTATTTTATGATAAATACATATTGATATAAACTTACCGAAAAAAAGATATTTCTTCCAAAATCTTGGTGTTACGGTGATTATTTACACAATTTTTGAACGAGCACTGCGGCATTTTGACGTCTTGACGTTGGCTATGATTGGACCATACTAATTTGAAATAAGACCACAAAACTATTTGTGCTCTTATTTTTCGGGCCGTTTTTGAAGCGCTTATCGGGAATCTAGTACTATTATTGATCGAAGCTTAATAGACAATAATTAGTGCAAGCACGCGAGATCATTTAATATCTACGTCACTACCATCTGTGCAAGTTATATAAACAGGCTCTCTGTTTATATAACTTGCTAGCTAGGAAAACTGATACAGAAAATTATTATATTTTTTTCTTCGAACTAAGAATAAGTTGTCCATTCTTAGTTCGAAGAAAAATCTATAATAATTTTATAAGTATTGTTAGCAGCAATATACCTATTGAGACCACCAATTCGTTTTCCTAGAATGGTGATTACAGGCATAATAATATATTGCTGCCAGTTCTGGGAACTGTTATTTTTTTATTTAGGTTAGCCAACAATTATTTACACAATACATTGAAAATAATTTCCTTAATAGTACGTTTATAAGTGCAACAATTACTAACACAACACGCAACATTTATGGTTTTACAAAATACGAGTATTACAAAGCCAAACAGGATGTTTATAATTAAAGTTATTATTTTTTTTTTGGTAATTCATGCGTAACAATAATAATAAAAAAAAATCACTCTAAATAGTTTAAAAAACCAAATTGAGAAACTTAACATTAACAAATTAAAATAATACAATATATAGAATCCTAAAATCAAAATTAACATGCAGTAGCAAGGATGACCTCGCTACTGAATGATAGTTTTAATTTTAATTTGATGATTTTGATTTTGAATTATGGTTGTGAGAATGTAATAGTGCTCAATAATTATTTTATAAAATTCTCCTATGCTGTCATGATGTAGGTATATCGGTAAGATCACTGCAACTGTTTAGATTTTTACACAGGCGTGAAATCAGTGAGAGCCCAGAACCGTTCTGCACAAGGTTAGAAATAGTTTTTACGTTTATTTGGTTACGTATCTTTACGAGTGAGCTGGCTTCGGGACTTCAAATGTAGAATGTATTCTTGTTGAAAAGCACATGTGTCCTTTGACTTTGGCTCCTGAGCACTAATATTTGTCGAGGAAAATGTTAGCCTACTAACTACTACTTTTTCTTATTTTCTCAGGTCTATACCTGAGAAAATAAGAAAAAGTAGTAGTTGTATGTTCATTTCATACATAGTAGATATATACCTACTACATACCTACCTACCTACTTGCATAATCTTGGCTAACATAACGAGTATAACACACATGATAAAGAAGTTGGTTCTGTCAATAACATTAATATAACCAAAGACATAATATAACACTGAATAATCTTACATGCAAAATGTACCTTCTCTGGTATACTAGATAACAGGTTTCACTTAACAATTACAACAAAGATAATCCACATTAACGGCTTGTGTAAGTCACATAACTTTACTTTCCAGTTCAAATTGTTTGATGAATTCATAATTCATGTTGTTCACCGAACACCCTCTAGAGCAACGGGCGGGGCTTCACAATTCACAGCTACAATTTATAACAAGATTGGATGAGCCCATGATACGGCAGCCATAACTTTCTAACATTTTAACTTGTTAGAACATGGTTATTGAGTGTTAATTCCTGTTAAATGTAGATTATTGTGGCAATATTTAAATTAATATCACCTGTGGTAATAACCTCACTATGGGATTGGTTACAGAAGGATCGAGCTTATTCCTCGATATTTCTTTAAAACTATAAATGACTTTAACTAAAAAAGTGGATGACAACTGAGGACTGAAGTGATTTTAGTGCCATACTGTAGAGGTCGTCCTTCTTTGTTTTTATTAAGGGTGCTTTAACTTTTCTCGATGAGGAGATTCGGTAGGTACGATAGCATAAATAGATTATTTCAATTAATATATACCAGAAAAACAATTGTAATTATCCATCTTCATGGTCGGTTCCGTTCAAGTGTTTTTTATTTGGGTGGGTATTGTCAAATAACTTCTCCCTGATCCCTTCTCTGGGCGGAGCGGGAGGGTGTGTCAGACTCTTACTGACTAAAACCCACCCGTGTTTCTTCCGTTGCCTGTGTTGAGAGGGGCCTCGGTATCCCATTCGGACTTTCCCGCGACCCCAGCAGGCTTCAGCCCTAGTGGACCCCTAGTCTTGTGCTGACATCTCTTTGAGGCTCGCATGGAACACAACGCGCCGTCGACCTGGGCCTGGTCCTTATCGGATGGCGAGCTATTCATTGCTCGCCGCCCGCAAGCCCGCGCCTATGATGGCCAGAAATCCGCCTGGACTCCCGACGCCCAGAGCGTCTCCTGCGGCGGCTAGGGGCGTGAGGGCGCAAACTTTGCCTCTCCTTCACCCCCATTCCATTCCATTCCATTCCATTCCATTCCATTTCTGCCCCCTTCGCGAGCATTACTGCTTCGCAGAAGGAGGTGACGGCTTCCCATGCCCTCTCGCTCCGTACCATTGAAGTTGGCCTGGTTGAAGTGTATCTAACCTTTTGTTTCAGTTTTATGTAATCTATTTTTAGGGTTCCGTACCTCAAAAGGAAATAAACGGAACCCTTATAGGATCACTCATGTGTCTGTCTGTCGGTACATCTGTCACAGCCGATTTGCTCCGAATCTACTGGACCGATTTAGTTGTTTAATTTGGTACATATATGAATTTCTGTGACCCAAACACGAAAGTGTAACCTAAATAAATACATTTTGAATATGGGTATACTTTTGGGGGAAAAACCAGAAAATGAAAAAAAATGTTTTGTAAACTGTACCGTGTGAAATATCAAATGAAAGGATTTGATATAAGGATTTCAAAAATATTTATTTTATTAATTTTTAAATAATAAGTTTTAAAGTTATTAAAGAAAATAGACGAAAATTTACCATTCCCTTAACTCGGAAACTGCTAAGCCAAAAAAAAGCCGAGAGTAGTTCTATATTAATAGATTACAGGAAAACCTATAAGAAGTATATGGCCTTAAAATAACATAGTAAATAACTCAAGTGTGTGTACAAACTTACATTTGCAGTTGGAATGTATTGGCGAACGTGTTTTTCAACTACAGTGTTAAGTTTGTTCTTAGGATAAATTCATTGCAACTACGGAACCCTTCATTGTGCGTGAAAAAAAAATAAACAAGTGCGTGTCGGACACGTGCACTAATTTATTATTTTTTTATAGGCAATCGCGTCTCAGGTGGACTTTGACAATTCTATCAATTAACAGACAACAAGATAGTTAGCATTTGATGAAATATACATCTTTGTACCATTATCTCAATTCAGTACTATGTAATTTTATAACCAAACAGCCAAAAACAATAAGCAATCAAACTCAAGCAAACTCTCTGATACCTAACAATTAAATATATTATTTTACCAAACAATTGAAGCTAGGTAATATCCGAGATTGAAAGACGTCTGGAAGTTCGGGAAGTAGGTACCTAATTCTTATTAGAAGTTGGTTAAAGGGATGGTACCCTTGTCAGAAGCATGCCACTGTACAAACCTTGTGGCACGTGGGCCGTGGCGCGAAACTATTCGCCTTCTGCGGTCTGTATCGGGTCGGGTCGGGTTGCCTCCTTCCCTCCAATATGGCGAGGGGGATGATGGCTGATCTTTGCGTTATGCTCGTAGACGGGTGCTGCTTGTGGTGACTGGTCGTCTTGATGATCATGGTTTTATTTGTTATTAGTAATTGTTTATTTATTTTACTTCGATGGTGTTAGCTTATCATTTCTCACTTCGAGTTACAGCCTTATGTAAGCGGGCACGCCCTTTATGCCTGCAGGCTTTTATTTAGGTATTATGTTCTGTTTACGTTTTTATGTTGTAATTTTTATCTGCTTGAGTACAGTTGTTTTGTTGGTATATTGGCGTGCGCTAGCTAACACATGGCAAGTAATTTAATTTAATGTTTTGTGTTTCGTAATGTTAATTACTTTGCATACGATTTGTATAGAATCAAGTTTATACAAGGTGTTGTTTTGGACCTGCAAAACATTTTAGGAGGTAATTATGTTAGTGATTCTCGATCCGAATCAACAAAAAAAAAAAAAAATTAAAAATAAAAAAAAAAAAATAAATTAAAAAAATAATAAAAAAATAAATAAAAAGAAAAGATAAAATTTAAAAATCTAAAATAAAAAGTATTATTGATTATTGACTTGGTATCGTATTGTTATACGATTATTTACGAGTTTCATAACAACCTCCTGAAATGTTTTGCAAGTTCAAAACAACAGCTTGTATAACTAAACAGACAGGTGTGCTGCTGGGGAGTTTGTTCCGCCACTTCTTCTTCCCAGCTTAAGCACTAGGAAGTCGTGAAGGGCGGGCATTTTTGGGGGACTGTCAACTGCTACTTTGACGTTCGAAAAGTACTGATTCTCAGCATAGTTCGAATAAATGACTTTTGATTTTGGATTTTGTATTCCCAAGTAATTGAATAGAACTTAATAAAAGCAAAGATGGGCAAATACACTGGCTTGCAAAACTAAGTATCACACTTTTAAAATTGCAATAACTTTTTAAGTAAAAGATAGACTTTCGCCACAAAAATGATTCGAAAAATAGTTTAATTTTGTACACAAAATCTCCACAGTCAGTAAACCTTCTTTGAAGAAGTGGCTGAAAAAACTTTAAAATCAAAAATAATCCTTTTCGAATTACAATTATTTTTACCATTCATTTTTCGTTTCCATTTTGGTTTTAAAATTTTTTCTTGATCGATGAGTCTTGTTACAAAAGCTAAGTTAGACAACAGTACATAAACTTATTTATCATGCCTCTTTTCACCTGAAGAATGTGCTAGGATCATGACTTTTCTGGAACTAGACATCAGTATGCGTCGTACTGCAAGAATGGTGGGTGTGACGTTATGAACGGTCCAGCAGGTGAAGCGAAGGTACGAAGAGACTGGAAACCATTTAAGGAGACCTGGTAATGGCAGACCCAGGTGTACTAGTACCCGAGGAGACAGGTATATTGTTTCCACTGTGTTGAGAAATCGCCACCTAAATGCAGTTGAAGTACAGCAACAGCTTCTTCAGACCTGAAGGGACTACAGTACAGTGCAGTGAGAAAAAGACTGGCTGAAGCAAACCTGAAACCCCGAAGACCAGCGAGTGGCCAAAAACTCGAGAGAGAGCATCGAGTAGCGAGACTGCGATACGCCCGTGAACACATACAATGGGATCAAGAAGAATGGTCAAGAATTTTGTTTACAGATGAGTCTCGATTCTCACTTTATACTTCTGATGGAAGGCGAAGTGTCTACAGGTGACCTCGTGAGCGATACCTTCCAAAGAGTCCAGTACGGTAGAGGCAGTGTACATGTATGGGCTGGCATATCTTCAGAAGGTCGCACAAAGTTAGTGGCCATAGAAAATGGCACTCTGACTGGGGAAAGATATGCCCAGGAGATTCTCAATCAGTATGCAGGGCCGTATTTAGTAAATATGGGTGATGGATCGATGCTGATGCATGATAATGCCCGGCCACACACGACTCGGGTCGTGCAAGAGTATATTCAGGAGGTTGGTATCAGCGTGATGGCTTGGCCATCAAGAAGTCCTGATCTCAACCCGATTGAGCACGCCTGGGAGAGCTAGGGAGGCTAGTCAGAAGCCGCAGACCACCACCAACCACCCTCAGGGCACTAAAACAGGCCCAATAGAAGAATGGGAGAATATTCCCCAACATCGGCTCCGAAACCTCGAGTTCAGTATGCCAAATCGACTCGAAGCTGTAAGCAGAGCCCAAGGAGGCAATACCAGTTATTAAAAAATAAATAACATGTAAAACATACTTGTAAATGTTAATTGAGTTTTATGACACTAAGCTAAAAATTGCCATTTTAGATTTGAAAATGTTACTAATGTATAATTTATTAAAGTTTCAAAGAAAGCTGATAAAAATTGCTATAAAATGTTTTTTATTTTAAATCTCTAACTTCTACAGTTTATAAAAAAAAAATAAAAGTACAGTACTTAGTTTTGCAGGCCAGTGTATATTATAATGTGGGAGGAATTTCAGCGGGTAGATTCTTTTGACTATAAATGTTATGTAGAAATTGTTGGAGTCCAAACCAAATAAATTAATGTTTAAAAGTTACTTTACCTTTAAGTATTGAGCTTACAACATGACGTGAATAAATTGATATCTCGAGTGCTATTATTCTTCGATATCGCGCGACATTTAATTCAATTTGAATATTCAATTTCACTAACACCCATGTGGGACAACATTGTTAGCTTAGAAAAAAAAATGCAAAATGAAAGAGCAAGAATAGAATACGTACATATATATTATGTTTGTCAATGTAAACATTTACAATTGGCTCAATTCGATACAAATGTAAATATGTACATTAACACAATAACGTATCTATTTCAAATGTAAATAACGTCACTTATCCTAATGCCTGGATTCGCACATTCATCCAAGTCCGCGACACGAATTTGAATGCGAATGCGAACAATATAATTAAATGTTTATTGTCACTCGTTAGAGGGCGCTCGTCTTAGCTCGGGAGTTCCATTAGCTCGTGTTTACTTAATCTCGCTCGAAACAAGCTGCATTTTAAAACGTTAAGTCTGTCTTTAAGCTTTTTAACGAACTCTTGAGACTTAAGTGTTTTAGATTATTCTGAATAAAGTGTTTTGCAAGTTCAATTTTGCCTGAAGAATTTTTCGTCAGAAATATTTCTTATGCGAATAAAGTTACTTTCTAAATTAAATGACTATCTACGAAAATTTGGATTTGCCGATTATTTTTATTATTATTATTCACACACTCTGAAAATCGTTTATTTTCTGCATCATTCTATCTCAGAGCAAACAATTTGACAGGACGGCAGAATGATAGATACACTGATAAACAGACAGTGACAGCCAGACATACGCAAATCAAATACGCAAAATTCAGTTTTACCGAGGCTTTTACAGTCCCGGTACAAAATCTCAATATTCAACACCACACTTGCAACGTCATTGAATATGCAAAGATAAAAAACAGGTGTCAAAAATAAGACCAAAATAGGCCGATATGAATATGAAACAGTTTCATCTCGCATAAGAGCTTGGCTGGATCAATCCACGTCAGCGCGCGATTAAATTACAAAAGAAAGAATAGAATCATAAATCTTCTTGTCACTTTGCGATTCATAACTTGAGTTGGCGCTTTCTTCAAACTTTTTGGTAAACTGCTTTACGGGGGAGATCAGCGTTACACGTATATTATTTAAGAGTCATAAGAATTTTGCGAATACAGGAAGCATATTTTCTTTCCACTGTGAGGCTCTTTCGAGATCACGTGTACAGTTGACAGTTTTCTCTCAAGAAATCTTGTTAAGGGGACTACAGGACCTAAACGCAAATTTTATAAGTTTTATAATGCCTTAAAGTATTTGATTCACTGCAGTAAACAAAATCAGAAAAATATACGATATTCTTAAGGATATATGCTAGGTAGATAGTGTGTTGAAAACATAATATACTTAACTAATTTCATAAGATAGAAAAAAATCACGAAGGTACCTCTAAAAATTTCTTTACATGCAATCATTCTGATTTTTTGTAAGATTATTCTACAAGCAACATATTAGCATAACAGTGTTTTATTTTTTTATACATTCTATAGATTTTTTGTAAATCGATAATTGCTTCATATTTTAAAATAAGTTACCAGCGTTGTGTCATCGCGCTTCTCTTTCTTTTCTATGCAGTCCGACAGTAACCGCGCTTTAGGTGTTGTCGGCCTCAGTGATTTCTATTCTACAATAAAGTAGAAATAGAAAGCGTCATGCTAAGCCTGCATGTTTTACATAACTTAATCGGCCTAGAAAGATATAGCCAACTGTTTACGTGGAATCGTTATTTTTGTCTAATCTTCTGTACACAAAACGCTTCTCTACGGTTCTCGTGCTAAGCCTGCTGTAGGCAATATATTCCTGGTATTCTTTTACCCACTGCGGGGCCTTCTCTCTGCAACAGGTCCTTTTATTTACCACATGAGCCCAGTGTGTTGGTGGATGTCACGTGTCATTGAATTTTTCGTGTATGTCATGACTCTGTGTCCTCACAATGTTTTCCTTCGCTGATTCAAAATATTTCGGATATTGATGCTGTATAAATATCATCATCGTTCGAGAGAACGCAACATCAGGATGCTAATATTGACTGTGAAAATGACCGTTCTCTACCGAAATTTTGAGGCAGCCTACACTTCGTGGTCCCGCGGCACTCATTTTTTTTTTATTGATCTCTTTTTTTTATTTGTTATCCGTTATTAAAAAGAACCAGGTTCTTAATAATTAATTACAATCTAGCTTACTAATAAGTAATTTTAATCTAACTTAATTTTTTACGTGATAATTATTTTAAAACTTAGAATAGTGTTGTTTGTACTTTACACTTTTTTCCTTGACCTCCTCTTTTCCTCATATTTTCGTGTCACACTCTTTCATTAAAAACAAACTTTAAATTTTAAAGTCGCAAGTTGTCACCTTAATCTTCGTAGTTGGAAGCCGGACCACATTATGCAAATTCATTAAATTAATTAAAGAAAGTTTAAAAGTAATTAAACTCGGTTCCCTCCTCAGGTGTTGTTAAGAGACGTTAAAATAAATATTCCTTCGGTTTTATTAGCCAAGATTAGGTATTTGAATCACAAATTAGGTTGGAATGGCTTTTGTGTCAGTGTGCACTAAAGGAAAGGTTTGAAACATACGCAAACGTACTCGTATATTTTTAACAAGCGATTTTTTATCGAAAAGATAAGACTGTTGAAAAATCTTATTACTGTATAAATTACGCCGCATACAAAAATAATAAGTTTTGTTTGACTTACGATCTGTGTGTACATAGCATCACGCCTGTAATTCCACAAAGGGTTAAGCAGAGGTGTACCTTTTATTTTATGTGTGTACTTAAGGTAAAAACCCTTCTGACGAGTAGGATTTTTACCTTAAGATCACACATAAATAAGCAGGGTTCATGTAGCAGTACTAATACTTGCTCTGCATGAAGAATATGAACTAAATCAAAAAATCAAAATCAAAAATATTTTATTTCACATAAACCTACATGGGCACTTACTCGTATGAAACGTCAGCAGAAGCTAAGGAGGGTAACCATCACCTCATATATAGCAGCATAGCAGTATTGTTTCAATATTACTTTAGCGTGAGAAATAGATGGAGCTATAAGCCCTGTATAGCTCCATCACTTTTCCACTGTGAAGTAATATTATAATAATACTGCTATAAGAGGTGATGGTTACCCCCAAGTTCACGCTTCCAATTGGTAGTTTCCTATGGAGAAGAGCCGGCAAGAAACTCCACGGTTACTCTTTTAAAAATAATTAGCTTTTACAATGATTTCAAATCACAGTGTTAATAGGTATGGGAGGACAGTGTAGGCCTGTCAAGGTACTTAACAAAAATAAATGGTCTACAAATCTACTCTTTTAAGCCTACAACGTTCTCACATTCACAAAATACACAAAAATCTATGTAAAATATTAATAAAATTATAAAAATAAAAACATTTTTAAACCAAATGACATGTTTAACATTATAACATGTCTGAATTAATATCTTGTCCACAAAAGCCACTAATAATTAGTTTGATATCAAAATTGTAGGTACATTAATTCCAAATAATTAAAATATTGTCATAAAAGTATGTATAATAAAAACTAAGTATAAAAAAGCATCGTAATTTGGGAGTAGTTAAAAGAAATTTACATAGTTATGCCGTTTATGAGGTACCAGGGAAGCCACATGTGCAGAACGAATTATTGCCAAACTTCCTTGTCTTCAACGTAGTCTTTAATCTTATAATATGCGTTTTTGATAAGTACACATTTGATGTGGGTTTAGAGCTTTCCATCGCTAAGTTCTGGAACTGACTTTGGCAACTTGTTATAAAAACGGATACTGTTGATAACAGATGATTTGCTTGTTTTAGTTAATCTAAATTTGGGTATCACAATTTCATGTTTACTACGTGTATTTATATTATAGAAATCACTTATTTTGAAAATACCTAAGTTTTTGCGAACATACAAAATACTTTATAAGATATAAAGAGAAGGCAGATTACATTAATTTTGCAGCAGTAAGTACATTAATTTCTTTGAATTAGTTTCTAAGGGACTCATGAGGACTCATTCTATAGATTCCGCGGAGTGCCCACTAAAAATTGAATCTACATCAGCTGCCGATCCCCACAGCAGAACGCCATAAGACATAATACTGTGGAAATAAGCAAAGTAACTAACCTAGCTGTGGCTATATCTGTCAACTGTCTAATTTGTATTACTGCATATGCAGCTGAACTTAATCTACCTGAAAGAGCTCTAATGTGGGCTCCCCATTGTAATTTCGAATCTAGAGTAATTCCTAGAAATACATTGTCCGTAATAGCATCTAGTTTCTTGCCATCAAGTTTTAAATTTAGAGCCACTTGGGGAACATTTGGTAATAAGAACTTAAGATATTTTGTTGTGTTCGCATTAAGTAAGAGATTATTAGCTGCAAACCATTGCGAAAGAACAGCCAGACTATCGTTGACGTGTAAGACATCCGTATATTTTCTATCTATTTTTAAAATAATAGAAGTGTCGTCAGCGAACAGAACTATATCCGATAAGTTAGCCATCATGTAGGGAAGATCATTAATATAAACTATAAATAGGAAAGGGCCAAGAATTGAACCATGGGGCACGCCCATCTTTACTATAGTCCCCGAACAGCTAAGTACAGATAACTAAAGAGCAGTTCCAAAATAACCAGTGTCAGAATGTGTAAATAAAGTCAGCTCTAATATATTTCAACAAGTTAATTTGAATATTTAAACTTTTGGATGTCACTGTGCTGAACAAATTTACATAAAGTTTTCATCCACTATATTACCCAGCAGAAATACCGCAGCGTCATAAATTATATTCTGAAGTTATAAATTAACTTATTTGAGCACGTTAATATTTATGTGTGGTGTCAATATAGTGTAAAGGGTTTATTTGATCATGCATCCGACTCGACATAGAAAAACCTTTAATTTTGCATACCTTAAACATTAACATATTATATGCTTGCATATAAATCAAACATACCTAACTAAGTACCTAGGTGTGTGAGTACATATATATGTATATATATGTCGGAAATACGTTAGTGACTCGTTTGACTTATCGGGACGCCAGCGCCATCAAGCGGCGCTCGACAGAGTCTACAACGTGACGCTTGACCGGGGTTAAGTGCAGTTTATCGAGAACATTTTGTCGGAGGCGGTCCAAAAGTGAACACGTTTAGAAACTGTCGCGCGTTCCGTATAGGTGTGTCGTGTACGTAGAGTGTGTGAATAGCTAGTGTGATTATTTGATCGTAAATTATGATTTGATTTAAACTGCAAACGGTTTTTCTATTGTGCAATAACCAACACTTCCCATTGTACGCCCACAGTAGTTAAAATATGGCTGATGATAACGAGCCAGATGTACCTTCTCCGTCTTCAGAAGTGGGATTACGTGTTGGTTCAGGCACAAAATGAAAATGTTGAAAGTGACCGTTGGCGTGCCATGTTTGAACAACAAAATGCAAACATGCGAGCGTGACGTACCTTCTCCGTCATATGAGTTGAGCTGCACAATTAGGTCCACTCAATCTGTGTAGTTCTTTCCTCAAAAGGACCATTTCAGACACCAATCTACAAGGCCTTCACATGATCTGACCAAGATTATGTCTGGACTTTAAAGGAGACTGTGACCTCTGAGTTTGTTTCGGCCTTTCTTCTCAGAGTAGTCAGATAGGAAACGCCGACCTCATCTAGCTTTATTTTAAAAATATGATTGACGTGTAAAAGTGTTTGTACAAACCTACTTACAGAAAATAAATCATTTATCATTTATCATATATATATGACGGAGAAGGTACGTCTTGCTCGTTATCATCAGCCATATTTTAACTACTGTGGGCATACAATGGGAAGTGTTGGTTATTGCACAACAGCAAAACCGTCTGCAGTTTAAATCAAATTATTATTTACCATCAAATAATCACACTAGCTATTCACACACTGGAGGTACACGATAACACGACACAACTATACGGAACGCGCGACAGTTTCTAAACGTGTTCACTCCTTGACCGCCTCCGACAAACTGCACTTAACTCCAGTCGAGCGTTATGTTGTAGACTCTGTCGAGCGCCGCTTGGTGGCGCTGGCAACCCGATTAGTCAAACGAGTGACTAACGTATTTCCGACCCAGCCATCCTGCTTGCAAACGTCCTCATTTGTTAATCTGCAACCAGAAATCAACAACAGTGTTTGTTCGACTCGGCCAATTCTGAACAAACTCTAGATTCATCGGCTCGGTGAAAATAAGGAAATTTTTAAAACTCTACTGTGTTGTTTTAACCAAATCTTACTCTTCAAAATCAAACATGGTAAAATTGGGAAAATATAACAATCCCTACCCAGGGCCATGTACCATCAATCAACATTTAATACTCTACTGCAACAAAAATTGCCAAGCTTACAGAAACCCTCGAGTAAGACCTCTAACGCCACGGCTCTCCAGCCGACCAGCAATCGCATTGCTGTCACACATCCAGCGCATGGATCAATCTGTACGCATATCCATCAAGTGGATCGCCCGTGTGCATCACCCACTGACTACACACTACGGTCTCTCCAGTCCCCGACCTCCGCCAGAGCCAAACGCGCACCACACACCCACGGACTACTTGAGTTTCCTCAAGAGACACCGATTTCTACCGGGCTGCGACTACGTATTGATAAAATGATAAATGATAAATGATTTATTTTCTGTAAGTAGGTTTGTACAAACACTTTTACACGTCAATCATATTTTTTTAAATAAAGCTAGATGAGGTCGGCGTTTCCTATCTGACTACTCTGAGAAGAAAGGCCGAAACAAACTCAGAGGTCACAGTCTCTTTTAAAGTCCAGACATAATCTTGGTCTTATCATGTGAAGGCCATGTAGATTGGTGTCCGAAATAGTCCTTTTGAGGAAAGAACCACACAGATTGAGTGGACCTGTCCAGTCAGTGCACGCATTTGTCAGTAATCGTGCTGCTCAACTCAGAATTTAAGGAGCTCAACGATTCGACGAACAATACCAAAGAAAGAACATTTGGGTAGGCCGCATAAATTACTCAAACTGCCAGACCATGATTAATACTAAATGAGAAAAAAAAAAAAACAATAATGACCCACATAGGCTTCACATTCACAATAATTGAAAACAATATAATACTTTACAAGTAAATATTAAGTTCCAAACAGTATATTGAACTCCACAAAGTAAATATGTCAAAATGGTATATAAATAAAATAAAAGTTTCAGTATGCAATAATTGGAGCAGCTTAATCCCAAGCCTTTTTGTCCTCAATATAATCTTTAATAGTATAAAAGGCTTTCTGGCACAACTTACTTTTAATAAATGATTTGAATTTATTAAGGCTTAGATCTTGAACGTGGCTTGGAAGTTTATTATAAAAACGTATACATTGACATCTGAATGAGCCACCTATTTTCTTGAGCCTTGTTGTAGGTACAACAAATTTGTGTTTGTTCCTAGTATTTATATTATGGATATCACTGTATTTTTTAAACAATTTTATATTTTTATGGGCATATAAAAGATTTTCAAAAATATACTGGGAGGGCACAGTCATTACATTAATCTCCTTAAATTTCTCTCTGAGAGAGTGTCTCGGACTTAATCTATAAATTGACCGAACAGCTCTTTTCTGCAAAACGAAGATATTCTGAATGTCAGCGGCATTTCCCCACAACAGAATACCGTACGACATTACACTATGAAAATAGCTAAAGTACACTAAACGGGCTGTCTCTATATCAGTTAAATTACGAATTTTTCTAACAGCGTATGCTGCGGAGCTTAGCTTTTTCGACAATTTATCTATATGTGGACCCCACTGAAGCTTAGCATCCAAAGTTAAGCCCAAGAATACTGTGCTATCTTCAGGGTTCAATTCTTCGCCCTTTATCAATACGTTAGTTTTCACCTGCTTAACGTGAGGTAGCGTAAACTTAATGCATTTGGATTTTTTTTTATTAAGAAGTAAATTATTAACATTGAACCAGTGATCTACTTTTGAGATCGCACTATTAACATCGTCAGTAACCAGCTGCTGACGTTTAAGTTTAAACAAAAGTGAAGTGTCATCCGCAAACAACACTATATCATGATTATCCTTTATGAGGTATGGCAAATCATTAATATAAATAAGAAACAAGAAAGGACCAAGAATTGAGCCCTGTGGGACTCCCATTGTTACTATAGATCCGGGAGATCTTTTTCCATTAACGTCAACGCTCTGAATCCTATTACTCAAGTATGAAGTAAGAAGATCCAGAGCGGTGTTCCGGATCCCGTAGTGGCGGAGTTTCCTGATTAACGTTTCGTGAAGAACGCAATCGAATGCCTTGGACAAATCACAAAAGATGCCCAATGCATCGCGTTTATCTTCCCATGCATTATAAATATGTCCTAAAAGTTCCACACGAACACGTTATCAGTAGTCGAACGACCCCTTGTAAAACCGAACTGTTTATTGTGCAATAATTTATGTTTATTAAAAAATCTTTGTAATTGGACTAAAATTATTTTTTCAAAAATTTTACTAAAGGTAGGTAGTACTGAAATAGGTCTATAATTGGTGGGGTCTGATGTACTACCTGATTTAAACAAAGGTATTATTTTACAATTTTTCATAAGGTCAGGAAACTCCCCACAGTCAATGCAATTATTAAAGATAAGAGATAAAGTAGGAGCTACAATGTCAATAATTGACTTAGCAACTTCTACAGAATTACCCCACATTGGCTACTGGTACGGTCGACTTTACTACGGCCGATAGAGAATCCTACTCGCGTATTTCCCATAACTTAAGCTTACTCATCACCATTGTGATCACTTCGACTGGTACATGACCTACTGGCATCTTTCTTTATCTATCGCGGGCGTATTTATAAGCACGGTTAGAATTTAAAGCTTTTAATGTATAGCGATCACCATCTAAAACATCGGCTACCCTAAATCTGAACTTCCGATCTAACTTAGTCTGATTTCACTTTTCGTTTTCTAATAACACGAAATCGCCTACCGAAAATTTTGATACATCCTTTGTCCTATCAAATCGAACCTTGTCATATCCGGGTAATATTGTCCGCAATACGTTTAATATTCTCTGACGCAATCTCGCGGACTTCATCAATGTCCCTTCGGTATCTACATCACTACACATCAATGATAATGGTCTGGCAACTTTGACAAGTAAAAGCTCTAGAGGCCTTTGTAACGAGGTTTGTGGTACAATTAATCGCAAGCTGTATCTGTAATCTATTACATCTTGCCATGATTTGTTATCACTAATCTCTACGACAGCTAACATTGCTTTTAAGACACTCATTACACGCTCTACTTGCCTATTCGCACGAGATGAACCGGTCGCTATGAGGTGCAAATTAACGTGTTTCCTATTACAGAAATCGCGGAACTCCTTACTCGCAAAACATCTGCCTTGGTCGTCTATTAGTAAAACGTAACGTAATAGGCATACCGATAGTAAAAAAAATGTGAAAATCAATTTAAAATTTGCAATAGCTCAGTATTTTTTGCACCTGCAATGTTCGTATCAACAGTTTTAAAATCATCTTGTTGTCGATGACCGTTTATAACCGAATTTACTACAAGAGCTTTATGTAAAGATGGAAAAACCTAGGTTCAATATTTGACGTCCTATCATAAGATTACTTTGAAGTTTGGGAAGCATATGTAACAAAATCTCAAACTGATGTTCGCTAATCGTTACGCTACATAAGATTGGTTCTGTGCCGAATACACGTGTTTAACCAATACCAGTCAACGCAACAACGTTATTAACTCGTTTGCCACTTAATTTGGCAGCACAACTTTCCTTTACTAACTAGCATTCAGCACTAGAATCGTAAACAAAATAATACAGCTCAGCGTTTTGTTCTAACGTGCCTGAGAGTGGATGTACGACGCAAACATCCACTCGCCATTCACTGCCTACAACACGTGCTCCATCATCCGATTGACTGCCACTATTCGTACACCGGGCCGCGATATGTCCTGGTTTCCCACACTAAAAGCACACGAAGGGCTTCGCTGACGGCTGCGGGGCTGCTTGGCTCGATACTGAAGACGTCTTAGCTCTTCCTCTGCTGTTAATCGGCTTGCTTCTGTGCTCCTGTGACCGACGTCATCAGGCGATTCGCATAGGCAACAAGGGTCTCCTTGTCACCAAGCTTGTTGTTATGTTGGTTGGTAGATGAGGGTACCCGCCAAGGTCTCCGTCGAAACAAATCTTGCCACGAACAGTACCTTAATGTCGCTCCACGTCATACCTTGGTATGCTATTTGCGATAGCCACGTTGATGCTGCTCCTTTAAGCGCCTTACTGATTGCCACAACAAGTTGACCTACTTGCAGTGAATTTTCAGTAAAACAAACCAGCTATCGCGCACCATGGTCGCGCATCCATATCTACCTTGTCTGGGTTGAACTCAGGCAGATCCACACGATTGTTGGTTTCAGGCGCTTGCAGGGCTTCAATCAGCGCTCGCATGTTTGCATTTTGTTGTTCACATGGCACGCCAACGGTCACTTTCAGCGTTTTCATTTTGCGCCTGAACCAACACGTATCCCACTTCTGATAACGGAGAAGGTACGTCTCGCTCGTTATCATCAGCTATATTTTAACTACTGTGGGCGTACAATGGGAAGTATTGATTATTGCACAATAGAAAAACCGTTTGCAGTTTAAATCAAATTATAATTTACGATCAAATAATCACACTAGCTATTCACACACGTAGGTACACGATAACACGACACAACTATACGGAACGCGCGACAGTTTCTAAACGTGTTCACTCCTTGAGCGTTATGTTGTAGACTCTGTCGAGCGCCGCTTGGTGGCGCTAACGTCCCGATTAGTCAAACGAGTGACTAACATATTTCCGACTGTATACTGGATATTGTTGCAAAACAAATTATAACTGTTTCAGCAAACTGTGTGGCAAGCTTTTGATTCCGACCAAAAGATGTTTAGTACAAACATTGGTGAAAAGTTTCGGGGATATCACATCCCCTGAGCAGTTGTATAGGGTTGTTTCTTTATCCTGGATCTGAACAGTCATCGTTCGATGTAAAGGTCTAAACTTCGATGTAAAGCCAGTTAATTTGACATCATTGCAGAGAGGTCAGAACTGCCCATATTTCGATGGAGGCGAAAGCTTTCTCGTAGTCCACAAATGCCATACACAGCGGCTGGTTGCACTCTTCGGTCTTCTGTATAATCTGCTGAATAGTATGGATGTGGTCCACGGTACTGAAGCCTTTTCAAAAACCGGCTTGGTCTGGTGACTGGAACTCGTCCAGTCTCCTGGCAAGACAGTTCGTGACGACCCTCGAGAAAAGCTTGTAAACGCGACTCAAAAGTGAGATGGGTCTATAGTTCTTCAGCAAGGTTTTGTCGCCTTTTTTGAAGAACAGAACCACCGCACCTCTGCTCCACGCCTTCGGCATTGTACCCTCTTGGACGACGGAGTTGAAGAGACTCGCTAGCTCTCTTAGGACTGGAGCCCCGCCTCCTTTACCCAATGCAGCGTCGGCTGGCGCGCTTTTTTTATACCGGCCAGGACTTCAAAGTTTGAACTGCGTTCAAACTTTTTAATTAAATAGTATTCCAAATTCAAAAGTAATTTCGTCACTGGTATTAAGTGCACCGGAATGACCCATTTTGCTCACACTTATCGAGTAACCCTTCGCCTCTTTTCGAATAGATGGGACGAAAACATAATTCCGTCTCTGTCAACTTCAAACAATTTGAATGAATTAGAACGATGATTGAAATTCGTTTAACGTTAAGTGTATTTAGTAGGGATGGGCCGAAGTTCGTTTCACATGCGGCTTAACCGAACTTCGGCATTAGACCGAAATTCGGTTCAAATGCCGAATTTTCCATACAAGAAAATATTAAAATAACTCATCTGTTTTGACTCAATAAACTAAAACAGTAAAATAAAGGGGCTTGTGGCTAAATGATAACAGCTGTACGGGTCGTCAGAAGCCCGAAAGTCTGACAACCAGTCTTACCAAGAGGTTTCGTATTACCCAGTAATTGGGTTGTGGAGGTCAGATAGGCAGTCGCACCATGTAAAATACTGGTATTAAGCTGCATCCGCTTAGACTGGAAGCTGACCCCAACGTAGTTGGGAAAAGGCAGATGATGAGTAAAATAAAATCAAAAGCATTTATTCATTGTTTGTTAATTGTTGCTTATGTAACAATGTATTCCAAACATTATCAGAACTTTTACATCTTAATATTGAACTAATTGTTAAAAGTTTTTTAAAAGTGGTTTTTATAAAGGTGTTATATGAAATCTTATTACCAGTACTGGTATTTAAAATTTACCAAGGGCAGATTATGGTGCAAATACCTCAACGCTTCTGCGATATCTGGCAGGAGTCTATTACGTTTTTACATACATTTCCTAGTGAAAATAAAGTTCGGGCGAACTTTGGCCGAAGATTTCGGTTTTTCGGTTCGGAAGATTCGGTTCAAACCACGTTCGGCCCATCCCTAGTATTTAGTGATATGTGGTGCAAGCGTGCATTAGTATGTATTAAACTCGGGATGGTTAGCAATTTCTCCTTCAGCGCACTTACGAAAAAAGCTTATACCGTCTACCCTTAAAAGAAAGTTAACGCTAACCAATCCTGATAGCGACACACGTCATGATGTCACTCCAAATTCTCGCGACTCGCAAGCCTCTACCAGAATACAAACTTGAGTTGAGTGGTACGCGTACCACGTACAACCGCTATTTATTTCTTAAATGAAAACGTCACCAAACGAATTACCGTCATGTTGCCGAGGTAATACTTCCCTAATAGATATATACATACATACATCTGTTTAACATGAGATGGGGTTGTAGTGACAGCGGTCATAACCCGAGATTGAAATGAAACACTATGTCGTACATTGCCAATGCCACTGCCATTGTTAGACACACCTTTTATATAATAACTTCATACACCAAATGGTGTCAGTCGGCAAGTCACCCAACCGTCTTAAGGCACAGATAAATGATTTTAATGACTTTTAAATCTGTTATTACGCCTTCATACAATGCAAGTAAGTTATGCAAAAAATTATGTTAAACTAGAACGCATACCCATCAATTCTATATGTGAATATTTAAGTATTGTAATAAAATACTTTATGAAATAAATTCAGGAAATAATGTCTACCCAAAGCATAAAAAACAATATTACTTTCAAACTTCTTAAGATATTTTCATGATTGTTTTTGTATAAACAGACAGACTACTTTATTTTTAATTCTATTTGTGATTCTTTCAAATTTTCATATTTTCGTTACTAAAAATAAATATTCCCTATGAAACCGAACAACGCGACGACGCGGCGTCAGCACGACGCGCATTTTTATGGCAAAGGGCAGCGGCGACTACCTTTAATAAAAATCTGCGACATATAGAACAAGTTCCGTGATGTTTTCGTAGAAATTGTTCCACCAGAGTCGCGTAGCGCCGTGGCGTCACGCTTGTCTGCATGAGCTTTAAATCTATTAATTCCCTGACAGACAATACACAGCCCAAACCACTTGATCTAGACGAATTTTTGCACAAGAGTTCCTCATACAACGAAACTGCACTAAGGAAGGATTTTTGAAAATTCATCCCCTAAAGGAGTTAAATAGAGGCTGAAAGTTTGTATGAAAGTTCGTAAGTTTTGCCGATGCGCAATACCATCGGGAACATGGCTTGTAAGGATTAAATTGAATTTAAAAATGGAGACCATATCACAACCAATGAAAGTCATCCTGAATGGTATCCGGGATTTCATCCCGAAAAGTGCATAAAACTTTCACCGAGACTAACTTTTGACTGACTTTACAGCGGGACTCAACATAAATACTGGCTAATAAGGTGTGAATGTCACCACGCACATACGTAATATAAACTAACATTATCGCTACGACACATCATCATTTCAGCCGAAAGACATCCACTACTGGACATAGGCCTCCCTCAGGCACCGCCACTTCCACCGGTTCTGTGCTTGCCGCATCCAGCGGATTCCTGCGGCTATCACAAAGTCATCAGTCCACCTTGTTCCCAGGCCACAAGCCACACACACGCTACGATACATAAACGCACAGAAACAAATAATTCACTGGGCTAACGCCTCACCCGGGCACAGTATGGCTCCCATGTAATGTGCATAACTGCTAACATAAAAATACCCCACTATTAGACGCCGTCGTTTACACACACTTATGGCTATTACAGGGGAACACATAGCTATACCGTGCACATAAATGGGACTTATAGTTGGAGCGGTATTTGCGAATGAAGTAAGGATTCGATTTATAATCTATATCCATACATATTATAAAAAAATTGGTTTTCGTGTATGTCTGTGTGAGCGCGTTGTTCTTCTAAACTACGCAACGGTTTCTGATGAGTTTTCACCATTATTTAAATAATTTATTCCGGAAGGTTTTGAAGGGTTGGAAGCGCATCGTGATATAATCGGCCAAATCATGAAATAGCGTCGTATCGTGAAAGAGCCAGACAAATTTAGAGATAGAGGCTATTTCTACGATCGGACCACGACATGTATAATAACATCAAGATGTAACTTAAATTAAATCGCGATGTTTTGACATGTCACCACTGCACCTGTGCGAAGCTAGTATTGTGGTACCTATATAGTGAAAGTAGTATAGTTCTTATTTTGAAATCGATAATTAACCACGTGTTCTTTTATTTTATTTACTAAAACACACTTTCCGTAACAAAATAATGTTTTAAAATAACTTTTCATTATGTTAAAAAACTTTTTCTAATGATTTTAGTGTTATCTGTGCTGTCGAACGTTCCAGGGGTACGTTGGTGGAATGATGGATTTGGGCACCATATTTACGACATTATTAATTGTGTGTTGCTGAAAATGCATCATTTTAGATAAAATAGTATATGAAACCACACGTAACTAGTTATTAAAACACTCCTGTGCACACACACGATAATTATTACATTTTAATAACCCGTGTAATGTTTTGTAACAGTTTCATAAACTACTAAACCTACATATTGGCATTTTATCTCTATCAATATTTATTTTGTGAAATGCTCAGTTTAAAAAATAAAGAGCACCGTTTCCAAATTTATGAATAAATGAGACGAATTTCTAAACTTCTGATGGGAAAATAACATTAGTAGGTTTTGAAACTGTTACATGGCAGGGGTTATCCGGAGTTTCATAGGCTACTTTATTTTCTGTAAGCAAGTAGGTTTGTACAAACACTTTTACACGTCAATCATATTTAGAAAAAAAACTAGATGAGCTCGGTGTTTCCTATCTGACTACTCTGACAAGAAAGGCTGAAACAAACTCAGAGGTCACAGTCTTTCAAAGTCCGTCTGGACTTTAAAAGAGACTGTGACCTCTGAGTTAAATTTATAATCTTGGTTAGATCATGTGAAGACCATGTAGATTGTAATATTATAACACTCACATACGGCTCGGTTGTTAACTCACACTCGTGTTTTAATAACCCCTGTTATGCTAATTTCATAAACCACTATTATTATCACAATTTCCCGCTGTTAACATCGCTTATCGCTTACACTAGGACCCTCAGATGCTTCCTTCCAGAATTTCTGTTCAGTCTAAATTTAATAAAGCCTGGTAGAGCTCGGTAAGCACGTTGCCGCTGTGTTCACTTAGAAAATTACATAGTTTTCCGCCTTTATTGAATTTGTAGGTACCGTTGCCGTTGACCGCTGAACGGTTTTTGTTTTTCTACCCTCATTTCAAATGCGGCGTGGCATATTTTTAAAGCTTACCTCGACAACATTAAAAACATTCGGAAGTTTTGGATTTCGACTTCTGTTTGTAAATGACAGCATCCGTAACGGTTTATGTTTTTGAGATGTATTATTTGTATGATTTAAAAATTATTGTGGTTCTCATGGTAGTGTATAGTGATAACATTAATATCTACTGATATTTATTATTGTTACTAAAGCTTCAAAAACAATACCAAAATTTAAACCTACCTTTCGTCTGCACGCAGTTGGCAAGTGTAACGGGAGCGTTTGGCAGCGAATTTTCACAAAAAAGGCACAGCACACATTCACACTTTTAATGTTCGGTAGGGAGTTTCCTCACAACACTTTCACTGATCGCGTCTTTAGTCGAATTGATTTAAGTTGACTTATCAGTATTTCTTCCGTTATTTGCCATTGTATTGTCGTTTGTTTTGTGTTGTAATCTTTAATGTTCTACCCTATTTTCATAATTAATGTATTTGTTGGCGCACATTATTAAGTCATTGTCAAGAGTGACAGGTTATCAACGTCACTCTAGCGGAGCGTCGAGTCGATGGTAGCGGGGCGGCCATCTTGGACTTCTTTGAGAGCGGTCACCAGCGCACCACGTTTTCGACGAATCGCTATCCATCGCCTTAATCATAGTGTATTTTAAAGTGATTAGTGTTGATCAGAATATTAGTGATTATCATTTACGCAATTGTAGAATTATTTTAATGTTATAGAATTGTTGTTTGACATTATATACCTACAATTTTGATTTCAGACTTGTTGTAATGGCAAACAAGTCATTTGGTTTAAATAGGTTTTTATTTTTATTATTTTATTAATATTTTACATAGATTCTTGTGTACCTTGTGAATGTGAGAACGTTGTAGACTTAATACACTAGATATTTTGTTGACCTTTTTCTTTTATTTTTCGTTATAAGTACCTGGTACATCTTGACAGGCGTAGCACTGTCCTCCCATACCTATTAACACTGTAATTTGAAAACATTGTAAAAGTCAATTATTTTTAAAAGAGTAACCGTGGAGTTTCTTGCCGGCTCTTCTCCATAGGAAACGACCAATTGGAACCGTGCACCTAGCTTCTGACGTTTCATAAGTGCCCATGTAGGTTTATGTGAAATAAAAATATTTTTATTTTGATTTTTGATTAATTTTGGAAGTAAAATTGTTTAGTTTCGAAGACAATACGTTTAATTTAAATTACCCTGATTGGACTACCCACACACCCACGTTGCAAGATAGATTCTGATGAAGGCCGTCCTGAGCTTTCATATTTAATGCCGTCGACTGACAGCCATCATGTTTTTTTTTACATCCTGCCTATAGATTATAATAACATTCTGCCGGAGTGCCTTGCGCCAGCCTGCGACCAACTGTTGAGTGAACTGTTAACAAATTGTTGTGTGAACCGACAACATAAGTTGAGTGTCTATGGTACCTGTGACAAATAGTTTGTCACAGAGGTAAGACAGACACTCAACTCATAGACAAATAATGATATACTCCTACTGCGCCTTCATTTCAACTTGACGCGTGACGCGATTGGTAGCACTGAATTTTGCAGCTATGTGATTGGTAGTTACAAGGATCTTATTGCCCTTGAATGACATACAGGGACCCCGTTGTTGGTAAACATCATAGACTAAGAGAATGTCCAATTATCTATGTGGGAATCATCTGTAAAACTGTATTAATTTATAACCAACGCCGCCATCTTGTTCTTTTTCAAAAAACAACAAGATGGCGGCGTTGGTTCCGATTTTGGTCATGCTCTAAAAGATTCGCATTTCAACATCCGACGTATAGTTGAACCTTGCACATACTACTTAGTGTTTGTTTGTACATTTATTTTGTTTGTTTTACATATTTCTGTTTTCACCATAGTGGGCCCTATCAGTATACCAGCGCTATGCCATTAATTTTTTACTGTCGAAGGCTTGCAGCACATTGCTGATACTGCTGTTTGGCCTCGTACAGGATTTTTATTACTATTTTAATCCTTACTGTTGTAATGTTGTGTTTGTATCGTAGATATTATGTTTTTCAGTTTGTATAATTTTCTTCCTGTGCGAGTTTCAATAAATACTTTTACTTTTTCTTTTCTTTCTTATTTCTTTTCTTTTTCTGTCCTGTGTCTGTGAAAACAACGCCCCGTAAGAAAACTCAAAACTCGTAATAGCAACCTTAACTTGTAAAATCATGCAGTCATTGAAAATTGTTTTAGAAATAAATTAAATAATAATTATAAATTAAATAAAAATTAAAGGACACTTGAATTATAATGTTTTTCGTGTAAACAACCCAAACTAAGGCCTATTCTAAGTAGCCACGCAACAACCCCCAAGTTACATTAAAAAACACATCATCTCACTTAAATCTAAGTTCAGTAAGCAAATTATGAATATGCAAACTATGAATATTTTAAGTGATGCGGTACGCTAAGCGTTAATCAAGCAACTATGTACTTTGTATTGCGTCTAATATTAATAGCTCAATGAAGGATTACTCCTGGGATGCTTAATATAAACTTAGATGTCTTGTTGATCCTTTAATTGTTCTTAAACTGTCATTTTCGGTTAATTGGTATGACTGATGAAAACACAGACAGACAGACAGAGAGATTTTTTTGTTAAAGGCGCGTATTAAGACAGAAAAACTTCACATACACACTAGGGGGTGTGTTTGTGAAAAAAAAATTGTATTATTTAAAGAACCGGTTTTTTGCCACGAAGTCCTAAAATAGTTACTTTCTTCGAAATTGATGAGTGACATCGTGATATATATAAAATACTTGGTATTTTGTACCTACATTTTTTTACAGAAAGCTTTCAGACTTAAAAATCATTCGTAGGTAGGAAAATTTTCTAATCACAAGCTACCATATGTATACATCTAGGAGCAAGTACTATGCGTTGACTATTTTTTGTTTGGTAACGAAGAGAAACATGAAAAGAAACAAAAAATCAAATTAAGCAGGTGCCTATGGAGAAGTCGAGTCGTGCAACATCCAAACAGTTTAATCATATATGCACACACATAACATAACATTACATTCGATAGCATAAACCGAACATTTAGTAGTTATTCATGAATATAGCCTAAAAATAAAGACACTGGCTGAAGAATAAAGACAGACTGAACCGGGTTATAAGTAAAGGCAGAATGAGCTAGCTTAAGAACAAAGACGGACTGAATTGGCCGGAGAACCAAGACGGATTGAACCCTTGTCAGGTCTGATGACCACTTTTATAGATTCTGGCAAAAGTTGTAGAAGTTTCTGTTAAGCAATCCAAAGATTATTCAAATTATTTGTTTGATTGTCTGCCAGAATCAATAAGAACGGCTTACAATAAGAACCTAGCCTAACTAAACATAATTTGAACTAGCCTTATCATAGTAGCTTTATAGCACAGAGAAAGAAATCTGACAGATAACAATTTATGATGAAAGATGTCAACGAATAAAATATTCTAAGATTTTTATAACAAGAGAAAACTAATAACATAAAATACAATTTGGAGCGCAAAAACAGTTAAATGTGACTAAGGTTTTGCTTTTCAGCGGTAGTGTTCAAAAATATGTAAGAAAGTGAGAGGCATAACAAAATTACACTGGACATTGGATACGACTGGGTGCTGCGCGCCGAGCTCCCTAGCGGCGTCAACGTAGTGTGCTACGCTGACGATACGTTGGTCCTGGCGCAGGGGAGGTCGCACCAGGCGGCGGCCGAAGTAGCGGCACGCGGGGTTGCGACAATCGTCGAAAGGATCGGGACTCGAGGTGGCCCTGCACAAGTCCGAGGCCATGTGTTTTCATGGTCCTCGGAACGCGCCACCGTTGGGGTCCCAAATAACAGTAGGAGGGGTTTCCATCGGCGTCGAGTCGACGATGAAGTACCTGGGACTCGACCTCGACAGCCGGTGGAACTTCGTGGAGCATTTCCGACGTTTGGCTCCAAAACTGGAGCGGGCGGGCGCTGCATTGAAGCGGCTCCTGCCCAATCTAGGGGGTCCAAACGCCTCCTACCGGAGGCTCTATGCGGGGTTGGTGCGGTCCATGGCCCTCTACGGGGCTCCTGTATGGGCGCGCTCTCCGGCGCTGCGGCCAGCCCGCCGGTTGAGCGCTGCCTAAAGGGTCATGGCCATCCGGATGGTCCGGAGATACCGCACGGTCTCCTGTGAGGCAGCGAGCCTCCTTGCCGGATTGCCGCCATGGGATCTGGAGGCAAAAGTCCTCGCGCACGTATGGGATTGGCGCGAGGAGGCAAAACGCCGGGGCCTAAGTCCGCTGCCGCGAGAAATCGCGGCACAGCGGACGGAGCTCCGGCGGGATCTCATGGCGTCATGGAGAGTACAGTTGTCGCAACCCAGTGCTGGGCACGCCACAATTGCGGCGATAAGTCCCCTCTTTGAGGAGTGGCTAGAGAGGTGCCACGGCGCCCTCACCTTCTGCCTGACGCAGGTCTTCACCGGACACGGCAGCTTCGGGAGGTTCCTGTATCGGATAAGGCGAGAGGAATCGCCCGGGTGTCACCACTGTGTGAATCGCCTGGAGGACACGGTGGAGGTCTGCCCGGCTTGGGCAGAGCACCTCCGTGTCCTCGTGGAGGCGATCGGCGGCAGAGATGTCTCGCGTCCGGCCCTGGTTCAGGCCATGGTACGGAGCGAGAGGGCATGGGCAGCCGTCACCTCCTTCTGCGAAGCAGTAATGCTCGCGAAGGAGGAGGCGGGACGGTTGAGGAAAAGGTAAATTTCGCGCCCTCTCGCCCCTAGCCGCCGCAGGAGACGTCCTGGGCGTCGGGAATCCCGGACGGATTTCCGGCCACCGTAGGCGCGGGCTTGCGGACGGTGAGCAATGGGTAGCTCACCATCCGGTAAGCTACCCATTGCTCACCAAGCCCAGCGGACCAAGCCCAGGTCGACGGCGCGTTGTATTCCACGCGCGCCGGGCCTGGTCCTTACCGGACTGTTGATGATTTCGTAGATGATTTCATATTTGAAACAAGAAAACAAAGTATAGAGATATAACAAGAATTGTTGGACACAGCAGCCCTTTAAATGGTAAATTTATAAATATAATAAAAGATGTGTCTTGTGTAGTAAAAAATCACACTCCATGTAAAAGACTAGTATTCAGCTGCATCCGGTATAGTCCCCGCAACATGCAACAGAAGACGACTTTGTCCTCGGAATAAGATCGTAGTTATCAAATGTATATCCTATTAATCAATAGGGGAAAGAAATGAGTCAATTAATGATTATTCGGAGAGTGGTTGCGGTTGAAATAATAATAAAATTGATCAACCATTTTTTAGTTTATCTAAATTAGGTACATACATCTTTTATGATTTATCTGTGTTAAAGGTTAATATTGCAATTTAAAAAAAGTAAGAATATTTAAAACAGATATTAAAAGTACACTTTGTAAACAAGCATATTACAAGTTAGAGGATTATATCCTAGATAAGAATACTTGGAAACATGCTGGTCCAGCTCCATAGGACAATCTAGTCTAGACAAAATCAAACAAATTGCTATTGTAATTGCTTAATTTATTATTTTTATTACATTGATTTTACATTCTGGGATTACCGTAACAACCCTCACACGCTGACAAAAAATCTGTTTTTTTTTAAACGTATCATACTTTTACGATGTTTGTAAATATCTGAGCACAATGTATCTATCAAATAATTAAATTATCTATCATTGCTTCATTTTTAATTATTTTTACCTATTGTGGTATAGTCATTTTATTCTAGATACACCGTTCTTCACATATATGTAATTATATAATTAATGTACCTATACAAAATATTGTATTTTTTTTTAAAGAATAACGTTGGAATTTCTTTCCCATTCTTCTCCATACGAAACTACCTTTTGGAAGGGGGCAACTAGAATCAGTTCTATTATTTTGTAAATTTTGACGTTCAAAAGTGCCTTTTATGTGACCATTTGTAATAAATAATTTTACTTTGACTTTGTTGAGCGGTTGAGCGAAATATTTGAAAATTTTTGCGTGCGCCATCTTGAATTTTGACTTTGACCCCATTTTTGTTATCAGCAACCTGGAAAACCATAAAAACGACACCCATGACAATAAATTTGCAAATATTCGATGGCGTCATCTTGAATTTTTATTTTGACCCCATTTTTGTTATCAGCAACCTTGAAAACCATGAAAACGACACCAATGACGAAAAATTAGCAAATTTTCGGTGGTGCTATCTTGAATTTTGATTATAACCACATAATCGTTGTCAGCGCCCTCGAATCCACGAAAACGACAACCATGATGAAACATTTGCAAATTTTCAGTGGCGCCATCTTGAATTTTGATTTTGACGTAAAACGTAACGCTCGCTTGTATAAATTTTACTCTACATAAAATTTCCATACCCGCCTTATATGAAAATGTATTCTTATGAAGTAAACTCCAAAACTTTGATGGAGACTGTTTTGAAAATCACAATAATATAACAGCTGATTGATACGTCATACAAAAGTGTGCAATAAACCAACCCTTCTGCCATCCTTCCCTACTAAGTATAAATGCAATAAAAATAACAACTACCCACTTTTATTTAAAATATTATTAGCGCTTACTGCCGCCGTGAACCACTGTACTGCACTATAAATGTGTGCGTGAGTGGGACTAGCGCGTTTATCGCTGTGTGAGTAGCGCTTCAATACCTAATTTTCTCTCGCGGCCGCCGCGTAATGGTCCCTTATGTAAAAATCAAAAATGCGCGGGAGTAGTTTCGTGTTTAGTTTTTTAACGTGAAAATTTTACCATTTTATATTTCTATTTGTTTGAAAATATCATGCAGTCACTCATATAATCAGCCTATAATGTTCCCACTGCTGGGACACATGCCTCCTCTCTGCGAGAGGGAGTGGGCCGTAATCCACCACGCGGGCCCAGTGCGGGTTGGTAGATGTCACATGTCTTCGAATTTTTAGTTCTAGGACATGCCGGTTTCCTCACGATGTTTTCCTTCACCGTTTTTGAGAGCAGTGATGATGAAATAATTTACACAAAGTAAAGCGCCTGTCCGGGTTCGAACCTACGACGTACAACTCGTAAGTCGCGGCCGTTACCACTGGGTCACCACTGCTCTCCATATAATATTACCTACGTTACGAGATATACGTGTCACAAATAGTATTAAATTAAGTACCTCGATGTACTGCTTCGTTGGTCTAGTGGTCGCAAGCGCTACTCCTGAGCAAGAGGTCTTGGGTTCGATTCTCAAGTCGGGCAAAGTGTTATTGGGTTTCGCTATCTGGAATTTTTCAGTTGCAGCCCCGAGTCTGGATTTGTGCTCAGATAATGGCAATAGGCTCGCCACCTATTACATACACTTATTACTATGGGTACACCTCTGCCCAACCCTTCGGGGAAAAAAAGAGCGTGATTTTGATGTTATGTAAATAGTATGCCAAATCATCTTATCATTTCGTCGTTCACAATTCGTTGATGTCACTCATATTATTTTTATTTTACGTACCTAAGTCTTGAAAATTTCATGAAAAATGTATTTACGTTGTATTCAATGTATTTACGATATTTACATTTTTCTTTAGGTAAGTTAGTAAGTTTGATGAAAAACAACATGAAAGCAAATGGAACGCTTATGTACTCTGGGTGATCATTTCAATACTTATTTTATAGCTAGGTAATAATAACTCATTCGCAAACCTGAAACTTCCTGAAACTGATTGCTTTTCTTTTGAAGGTCTAAGTGATTATTGACCTTTCAATAGACTCCTAACAAAACCTAAATACACTTGAACAATAAAAAGTATAAAGAAACTATTGTAGCTCTGGAAGATTCTTGTTTAATTTACTCTCGAATTTAGCTCGATAGCTTTTGTCTAAGAGAATCTCTTAGACAAAAGCTATTGAGGTTTCAATAATTAAACATTGTACCTGTCTTAAATTCATGATTCTGATCTTATGGTAATGTTTCTTTATAGGCTCTGTAAAGGACTTTAAAATCTAAATGTTAATGAAATGGCAAAAATCTAAGAACGGTGATAAAATTTGAATAAAGCTTAAACTTTATTGAATGTAAGGAATAAAGGACGAGCCCTAAAGCCTTCGCATTTCAGAAGAAATATATTAGGCCCTTGACAAAAATTACATTGATAAGATTTTAAATAAGTTTCTGTTATCTTTGCACAAAATAGGTAGCGACCTTCTTTTGTACTGGAAGAATATTCGGACAAGATTCTTAAAACAAAAAGGTATTCTCAGACACGGTTTCTTATTCTAGATTTATGTAACCAACAGACTGTCACGTTTTAGTAATATAAATGTTAAAGTAATTAGGTACCTATCGGCTATCAATCCGTATAAAATATCGCTGTAAGTTACGCAAGAATGAACTAGGTACCTCCCATATGTTTAGGAACACTTGGTGACGTCGAAAGCTTTGTTAACGTATTCACTACCAAATCAAATAGCATTGATGGCCTTTCAATAAAGAGAGTTTACAGAAAAATTGTGTTATTTTTTGACGAAAATTGGAAAATTTTCAGAAACCCACAAATGTTGGATTTTTTCGAATCCCATGGATTTTTGCCTAGGCCCATGAGACACTTAAATGTTGCAAAGAGGTCACACCATCACGAAGAAAACGAAAGGAAGGAATACGTTAAATTACAAGTCACCCTTTATAAAACAAAATACCAATCAAAATATTCCTAGCAGCTTCTATCGAAGGTAATTACCGTTTAACACCGATGACTCGGATAAGATGGTGGAGGCGGAGCAACTTTCATTTCGTCGTGACTACCCCCCGATGCTTGATAAAGCAGCTTCCACCAACAAATTTTCTAAACAATTTCCATTCATTATCTTGTAGCCGCAAAAATGACCCGTTAAGATAACGCTGGTTTTGCAGAAAGTCGGAATAACGCAAGTTTTGTTCGTGAAGTATATCGTTTAGTGTAATTATTTTGTAAATAATAGAGTCTTGGTCATTGAAACTCATTTTAATTGTCATTGTTTTTCGTTAGTATGATTAGGTTTCTACTGAGATTTTCTTCGTGTGTAGTTTAAAACCTTTCACTACTCTGTTCCAATAAGTAACAATGTAAAAAGAGTAATTATAAATAATAATAGTAGAGTATGTACAAAGTGTAAATTCATTTATTTATTTATTTTATTTATTTATCTACTTACATCTACCATTACAGGAAAAACCCAATGCGATAAATGCGCCTATCCTAACTTAATCAATACTAACATCAGTCTATTTATAACAAATTTCGAACAATGCATTCCTTGTGATTCTCTCAGAGAACAACAGAATAAGTCCATCTCAATCGCTATGAGGTTTAGAGTGCGAAGTGCATGTGTCAGAATATGTAGCATCATATAAAATTAATCTAAGATTAAATTATTATCCTAAACTGTCACTATACTTATCGACGAACAGTCAATTCCGAACGAAACCTGTGATTTAAAATAGTAAATATTGTAAATACAATTTATAATTCTGTTATTATTTAATTTTAGGTGAAAATAAGATAAGTTTTTTTTTTTAAATCTTATTTTCACCTAAAATTAAATATATTAGTATTATACAAGGTGTTGTTTTGGACCTGCAAAACATTTTAGGAGGTAATTATGTTAGTGATTCTCGACCCGAATCAACAAAAAATAAAAAAAATAAAGATAAAAAATAAAAAAAAGAAATAAAAAAAAAAAGAAAAAGAAAACATAAAATTTAAAAATCTAAAACAAAAAGTATTATTGATTATTGACTTGGTATCGTATTGTTATACGATTATTTACGAGTTTCATAACAACCTCCTGAAATGTTTTGCAGGTTCAAAACAACAGCTTGTATATTAGTTATGGTTGGTCGTTTTTTAGTAACCAAAACAAATGTTTATTAATTTAGAATTACAATAAATGATTAAGGTATAATTAAAATGATACGTAAATGTTTATTATGATTTTATATTGCCATTTTCAAATAACAAGTAGTTCAAAACGATTTCCAGAACTTATAAGTTGTTGTTAATAACTTATCAGTTTACTTTTCGATTATAAATAAGTACATACGAGTACTAAATTGCTAAATTATCTTATTAATTTTTAAAAAGGCTCCACTACCTACGATTATGTTAATTATTACATAAATTAGAAATGATTAAACAATAATTGATGACCATCTGCAATTGGTCTAAAATGGCGGCAACATTGGTTGTACTTGGGTAATATGGGGAAACGATGAAGATAGGTGTACCCGCGAGTTAAAGAACTTTTCGATACAACTGTTGTGAAAGATGGACTACCTATAATGTTCCGTAAGTTAATTGATCCTATAACTTGATTATTGCTGATAACTGTTTTTCTGTATGTGTTATAATATGTCTTAGGTGTTAAATCGAATTAAGGAATATTCATGTTCTGTTTCTTTCCGTTGATAAATGTCTATAGCTTTGAGAAATGGTCTAAGAGATTAATGTGATAAAGATAATTTATACTAATTTAAAAATGTGTTGATAAAATACCCTAAACCAAGCTGCCATGGAGTTTCTTGTCCTTCTTCTCCATGATGACCTAGTTTTGGAACGGACAACTAGTTTTCTCTTTAACATACCTATTTAACTGACAGGCCTAATATAAATAAATACCTAGTCTTGTCTCTCTGTGCTTTTCTTCATGAAATCCTTTCCCTACACACCATATTCATAGGTACTTTCATACACAGTAGATAACTAGTAACCATTCTGACACTCAAAACTTGCTAATTTAGTGGATATAATTACCTATACATATAGTATTCTGTGTATTCCTTAAAAGGTTGGTGCTCGCGCGTGGTTCCACTAGCAGTGGCGACTGCCGTCGTCACCACACGTACCTGTACGGAACGCACAGGCTCACCTGCCCGTTTCAGGGCAGGTAAGTCTGTGTGTACAGTTATTTTTAACTGCATTATGCACGTTTCTTCTCTGTAACATGAGGTGAGCGCAAGATCCGTCTTAACCCTTAACTCATTGTATCCTACCATACCTAAATGAATAAGGTTGGATACATTAACGGGTAAAAGGGATAGACTCCGTAATAAACCCTATATAAATATATCTTATACATTTATTTGTACCCTCTCCAGCATGAGCCTATATTTAGTTTCATGCGGAGCCCAGATGACTGCATTACATTCTAACTGGCTTCTTACCAATGCATTATATAATGCTATAATAGCTTCCACATTCGTGAACCCCCGGACCGTATGAAGCATGAAACCTAAATTTCTATACGCTCTTTTGCAGCTACGCATGATGTGTTCACGAAAAGTCAAACCAGTGTTAAAGCCTACCCCTAAATCCTTGACTTCTGTGACCCGTGCCATAGGTAGTTAATGTAAGATGGGATTGTGCGCGCGAGAAAAAGTGATGTTCACACACTTCGAGCCATTAAACGGCAAAAGATTTTCTTTGCTCCAGTTCACTACCCTATCAATGTCTCTTTGTAGCCTGACAATCATCACCGCCCTTTACCGCGAGAGACAATTTAAGGTCCTCGACAAACAAAAAACAATTAGCGTCTTGGACTACTTCTGGTAGGTCGTTTACCATCAGAAGAAAGCCCAATGGCCCAAGGATACTACCTTGACTTACCCTGGACCTCGTGAAATATGGATCTAACACGTGTCCCGCATATTCCAGATATTGCTGCCTATCCGTCATGTAACTGGCAAAAAATTAGAGAGAGTGTGGGGTGAATCATCACCTACTAACTTTCTAAGCACCATGTCATTTTCGACTAGATCGAACGCTTTTTTTAATCAAAGTAAGCAGCATCAGTTTGTCCCCACTATCCACCGTCGGCACCAGATAAGCCATGTGGCACAAAAGATTGCTGGTGGTACTTCTGCCCGGTCGAAACCCATGCTAAGCGTCTGATAGCTGTGTGCTAACCTGAAGGTATATGCTCTTGTGAATAACTGTTTCGAATACTTTTGCCGGCGTCGACAATACTGCAACTGGTCTGTACCCATACACCAATTCTGTTGATTCTCTCTTCGTAACCGGAACAACGCAAGTCACTTTCCACCTCTCCGAAAACACGGCAGCTTTGAGGCACTGGTTATAAAAATGAAGTAGCGGCTTAGCTAGTATTGATCGACAATCCTTGAATATGTAAGACGGAATTCCGTCGGGCCCTGTGGTCCGTTTCGGCTTAAGATCTTGAAGCGCACGACATACGTCACTAGTTAGTGATAAGATAGTTAAGCATTGGCTAGTCGAGAGGTCGAAATCAAATAACTATTAAAATCGACACATTAAAAAAAAAATTACAAGTACTTAGTATTTCGCTAAATAGCCTACGAGTTCGGCGGCTTTCTTTGATGTGATAACACTGCCGCGGCGCACGTGCCCGGGTGGGTGAGACGCCCTGGGCGTCGGGAATCCCGGGCGGATTTCCGGCCACCGTAGGCGCGGGCTTGCGGACGGTGAGCAATGGGTAGCTCACCGTCCGGTAAGGACCAGGCCCGGGTCGACGGCGCGTCGTATTCCACGCGCGCCTCGAAGAGACGTCGTCAGCACAATGTAGGGGTCCACTAGGGCCGATGCCTGCCGCGGTCGCGGGAAGGTACTAATGGGTCACCGAGGCCCCCGCAACACAGGCAACGGAAGGAATACGGGTGGGTTTTAGTCAGTAAGAGTCTGACACACCCTCCCGCTCCGCCCAGAGCGGGAGAAGTTATTTGATGATTCCCATCCAAAAAAAAAAAAAGCCGTCCTGCAAGAGATGTTAAATGAGGACCCCATTGTAGCCTTGAGTCGAGCGTAAAACCTAGGAAAACAGTTTTATCGATGAATTCTAGTTTCTCTTGATTCAATACTATCTCATAATCACTACTTTTGAGATTTGGTAAAGAAAATTTAATGCACTTAGTTTTTTCCCATTTAATACTAAGTTATGGGCAGTGAACCAATTCTGAACCTGCAATAGGGTGTTAATTACGTCGTCAACATTAGTAGCACGTCTATCTACCTTAAAAATTTAAGAAGTATCATCAGCAAATAACACCATTAGTGGTTGATTATTTAATAAATGGAGTAGAACGTAGATCCAATATCGAACCTTGTGGAACAGGCTCACTCTGCATTTGACCTCGAACACGGTTCCGATATTGTTCCTGTGCCACTACTAACATATTTTTAATGTTGGCTTTACACCGAGAAAACACTTCATAATCGACGCTCGACCCGCTTGCCTTGTACTGTTTATGCAGAAAAGCCTTTAATCTTATGTCACATATTATTTCCACAGTGTACCACTCAGGTTAAATGTACCTAGAGCTTACACGACTTCGCCTTTTTTCGTAACACAGTCATCTATTATAGAATTAATAATGTTATAAAAATAATTTAAACCTGCTTCTAAGCCCATTTCATACAACGGATTCTATTCTACGTCTACAATTAAAGAATACAATGACAAAAATTCGGCTTCCAGTCTAACCAAATGCAGCTGACTACCAGTATTGTGGATGGAGTGACTGCCTATCTGACCTCCACAACCCAGTAACTGGGTAATACGATACCCCTTAGTAAGATTGGTTATCAGACTTTCGGAATTCTGATGACCCATAACGACTGTCAAAGATCCACGAATGACAGCCAGGATCAACGGCATAACGTGCTATTCGAGGCATGGAGCGGTTTTGGTATCTAGAGATGGTCACCCATCCACGGACCAACCGCGGAAAGCGTAGCTTAACCTGATCGATCGATCCGTGCAAATGTTATTACTTAGCGATAAGCCCCTCTGGACTAATACAATGATGATAAAGAACCTAGCTATATGGATTTGGTGCAAATCAAAGTCCAAAATGAGCAAGACTTAAAAATACTTATATTAAATGTTATCAAATGACTTACTCATCAAAAGTAAACAAGATTATGTTTATAAAAGAACAGATTCTATATCTAATTAGTTTATTACAGGCAGATGTAGCTTTTTGTACAATATAAATGCTCAATCATTTCAACATTACCTGGTGAAACAAAAACTTAATTTCTGCAATAATGACTTAGGATCATCTTAAAAGTGACCTAAGTACCCTCTACTACAATGTAATACCTGTGCAATGCCGTCAAACAAAGTCACAATAATTGAAGTTACTTATACTTTGTTAATATGGTTAATTAATCACGTGAATTCTTAAAATAAACGGTTAATCCTTTGTAGTAGTCACATTAGTCAGGATTAAATTATTTTGTCTGCCTAATTTGCTAGTTTAAAACCACATTAACTTAATTACGTAGATACCTTATTTATAAATTCTCATCATAATCAGCCTATAATGTTCTCACTGCTGGGACACAGGCCTCCTCTCTTCGAAAGGATATAATCTACCACGCGGGCCCAGTGCAGATTGTGTTGTCACATGTCTTCGAATGTTTGGTTCTAGGACACGGTTTCCTTACGATGTTTTCCTTCGCCATTTTGAGAGCAGAATTATAGGTATTACAAAATCGGTATATTATTTATTTTCTGTATACCTAATCAGAAAAGTGGTAAACTTTTGTCTTTGACCAATAGTAAATTTTGCCAGAAAATAGGCGAATACCAAGTATTTTCCAAGATTTCCAAAATTTCGAAAAGACAATTGGTCTCCTATTATCTCAAACAAGCATTGATGAAAGCTACATTTATAATTTTCCTCACGGATCAAGTGCGAGATGGGAACAAAAAAAATTATTTCAAACTGGAATATAACGTCTGGGCAGACAAAATTTTTGATCATTAATCCCGGAGGCATTAGATTAAGGTGGCACTTAATGACTCCAACTAATTGTGGCAATTCGTGGCAATCAATATTAATGACTTCTCCTTAGGCTTAACTTCAGCAACTTTAATCTTAAACTTCGTTTCGAATTTCGAAAGTAAAAGACTAATGTAATGTAATGAGAAATAAAATAAAAAGCTTAAAATATAAATTGAAACTTATAAAATATAGAGGCCTTGGCAGAGAGTACAACTTTGTGTCCTTTGGCGTCGAGACCCTCGGTCCGTGGGGTCCCAGTGCAATAATTGAAGTTATTTGCGGAAATCGCGAAAGGTCTGGTTGATGTAACTCGTGACCGAAAAGCTGGCGGCTTTCTCGCGCAACGCATCAGCATTGCAATTCAGCGAGGAAATGCCGCCAGCAACCTCGGTACAATGCCTTGAGGGCCGTTTTTAGGTTTAATTGGTCAAGGACAGCTAATGACATACAATTGATTTTCTATTGTTTGACTCCGAATCGGTGTCGCGCGGGGCTTAACAGGTTAACTTAGTTTTAATTCAATTTAGTTAATGTTAAAAATCATCTTGTAATTTGGTGATGTAAATAATTTATTTTATGAGTAATGGATAACCAGAACTTATCTTCTATAATAATAAAAATGAGATACTGTTCGTTGGTAAGCGAATCACTGGAGAACGGCTAGACGATTTGGCTATTTTGTATTTTAAAATGTTCGTAATAGTCTGAATTAGGTTCTTACGGAAAGAAAAATTGAAAAAGTTTCCCGTAAAATTTAGAAATTCGGGAACAACTGAACGTCCTTTTTCTTTTGAAACCATTATTGAAATTATGACAGAATAACTTCTGTCGGGTCGGCTATTATACATAGGTACCTATAATAAATATGAAATATTGTTCATTGGTAAGCGCATCACTTCAGAAGGGCTGGGACGATCTGGATTATTTTAATTTTAAAATGTTCCTAATAGTCTGAATCAGGTTTTTAAGGAAAGAAAAATTTTAAAAGTTTCCCGGAAAATCTTCATTCTTCTTCAAATTCGAGAATAAATTTGGACAAAGTCACTCAGGTCAGTTAGTATTGAATTAAAAATAAAACCAAAATTCATTTAGAAACTTTTTATTACTTTTCCACGAAAAAATAAATAGAGAGAGAAAATAAGTAAATGTTATTTTCACTTAAACATCGTTCTGTTTAAATAACGAGGTCTGCGGCTAAAAGGCAAACGAAAACACTAGACCCGAGAATTTATTTTCACTCAATAAAATGCCAATGAATTCAGAGACTAAAGTAACAACACTCTACCGTCACAGAATCAAGTAACTAATTTTAAACAGCATGTATTTAATCGAAACTCAAATAATTCCCATTTGATTTCCACAAAATATTTATATATACTTTATTATACTTTTTGTGAACCTCAAATAATTCCTATTTTGGGTCCTGAAAATACTAAATACCCAAGTAACTGCGACCAACTTGTATGTAGCACTTGCCGGCCGCTATCGCAGCACCGCTCGCTTCGCTCGCTCGACTACCACGTGGTGGTTCATGGTTCTAACTTAACCTAACCCGGTCGGGGTGCCCTAACTTAGCTTAACATTGTAAAACCCAATTACTCTTAAATGAGTAACCGTAGAGTTTCATCGCGGCTCTTCTCCATAGGAAACGACCAATTGGAACCGTGCACATAGTAATAGCTTCTGACGTTTCATAAGTGTAAAAAAACAAAATATTTTATTTCACATAAACCTACATGAGGTTTATGTGAAATAAAATATTTTGTTTTTTTTTTATTTTTGGTTTTTTGACCAACTGCAAAAAAGGACCAGAAAATTAAAAAGGGACTCGATTATTATAAAAAGTGCGCATTATTAGAAGCGCAAAAATGTTTTTAGATATTCATTAATTTAAAAAATGTCACCATTAGAAGTTTAATAAAGTTTTTAGAGGATTAGTTCGATTTTAAACATAGCAAACACTTTGAAATTCATTTAATTTACTTTGGAAAACGGAATTGAAATGTTTCTTCTCTCAGAGCGAGATATCCAAGTGCCCAACAGTAGCTAAGTAAAAAGTATTGGACAGTTTGAATAAATTGGAACTAGCTACCTTCAAGAGGAACGTCAAAGAAGTTATTCCAAGTGGCTCGAAGTTTCGGTAGATTTTCATTACAAACAATCTCTAAAATATTCAATAATGGTGGAAGTCTCGAAGATTAATAACTGTTGGCGTAACCGAGTCGACATCAACGAATTGTGAACGACGAAATGAGAAGATGCTTTGGCATACTATTTACATAACATCAAAATTACGCTCTTTTTTCCCCGAAGGGTTGGGCAGAGGTGTACCTATAGTAATAGGTGTATGTAATAGGTGGCGAGCCTATTGCCATTATCTGAGCACAAATCCAGACTCGGGGCTGCAACTGAAAAATTCCAGATAGCGAAACCCAATAACACTTTGCCCGACTTGAGAATCGAACCCAAGACCTCTTGCTCAGGAGTAGCGCTTGCGACCACTAGACGAACGAGGCAGTACATCGAGGTACTTAATTTAATACTATTTGTGACACGTATACCTCGTAACGTAGGTAATATTATATGGAGAGCAGTGGTGGCCCAGTGGTAACGGCCGCGACTTACGAGCTGTATTCCGTAGGTTCGAACCCAGACAGGCGCTTTACTTTGTGTAAATTATTACATCACCACTGCTCTCAAAACGGGGAAGGAAAACACCGTGGAGAAACCGACATGTCCTAGAACCAAAAATTCGAAGAAATGTGACATCTAGCAACCCGCACTGGGCCCGCGAGGTGGATTACGGCCTACTCCCTCTCACAGAGAGGAGCCCTGTGTCCCAGCAGTGGAAATATTATAGGATGATTCATCATCTACCTAGCCTTTCCCCAACTTCCAGTATTACGATGATTATGTAAGGCTGGAACTAGGTAATATTCAGAATAATGGTATCTCTATAATTAATTCTCATTACATACACATACACATTGCTGAAACACAGTCACGGTCATGAAAAATATTCAAAAGTAAAAATTATGAAGATATCACGTACAAGCACAGCAAACATTTATTGCATTAAGTATAAGAAATGTGGAAAATACAATGTGTATCAGAAATGTGTTGTCAGCAGGTATTAAAGTTTTGTATGGCACAGCTGATTATTTTTTAGCGATCACGACGTTGGTTCCATGGAAAGGGTAATTCAGTTTGATGGTCTGTACCACACCGTTAAACCACCCTTAAATGTGCCCACACGTTTCTGAAACACGCTGTATAGAACCATTTTCATCGCCCCCCAAACAAATAAAGAAAAATACTCAACCCTAAAAAGGTCCCTATAATCCCTAAACTAACTAGCCCTTCGATAACCCGTACCCGATCACGCACAATGGTCCACCCGAAGGAAAGGACTAAGTGTGGAAACCAAACCCTCTAACATAGAACAAAGAACTCGTGCCCGATTTAATGTTACACAACCCCTGTCACTTACCAGCTTTCAGATATCGAGGCATTCTGGGTTTAAGAGGGTACCTCAACCAAATTAGGTTCTAAATAAATTGATTGGATTCTAACTACAAATGGGGTACGCTACTATTTCTTATTTTCAAAGCTAATCGGTGAATGGGAACGCTCTCTAAATCGCTATTCGTGGATCAATGGGGATTTATTTCGACGCTAAGCTAAATTGGCACAAAATAACCCTAGATTTACTGGAAGATTTCTTTCTGTGCAAGTGTGATTTGAAAGTTCGATTCAATTTTAGTACTTGAAATTCTACTAATACCAGGCCACTCAGAAAGTATTGCGAAAAAAGTTATTTTTTGTATGAGAGACTGGCCAGTTATAATCTATTTTGAAAATATGATTATTTGTAAATAAGAATAGGTACGTTCCAATTTCAAAACTTCCCTCCACATTGTTTGCGAGCTAATTTATATTATCGTGTCTCATTAAAAAATGGATCTGCGCCGGGAACATTTTCGTGCTATGATTTTTTACGATTTTAAGTGTCGCCTGAAACCGGACGAATCGTACGATATAAATCAAATGGTATTCATGGATAAAGGCCTTTCTAAGGCAACCGTGTATCGTTGGTATAACGAATTCCAGCGCGGTCGACTAACTTTGGAGGATGAAGAAAGAATTGGCCGCCCTGTGACGGCTGTTACGGAAAAAACATAAAAATAACGTGAAAAATTTAGTTCACGACGAATAGGCAAGTTACGTATCAAGAGATTCAGCACATACTGCAGGTTGGATCGCGAAGCCTTCACGAAATTCCACACGTGCATCTACGCGTGAGGAGGATAGTTTCACGCTGGGTACCGCACAACCTCACCGATGCTCAGAAGCAGGCCCGGGTGGAATGGTGCCGTGATATGATAAACAAATTTGAAGCAGGCTCGTCTCGGCGTGTTTACGACATCGTTACAGGTGATGAGTCTTGGATTTATCAACACGATCCAGAAACGAAGCGCCAGTCGACGGTTTGGGTGTTTCAAAATGAATCAACGCCTACCAAAGTGAAGCGATCTAGAAGCGGGGGAAGATTTTGATCGCGAGCTCTTTCAATTTGACTGGCGACGCTGAATGGTATACTACCAAATGCTTGGCAGAAGTTTTCTCTGTTGTGAACAACACGCGACACAGGGCTCTGCGGGCTACTGCTTCACCACGACAACGCGCCTTCGCACACTGCACTTCCTGGACAGCACGCCGGTCAAACTCCTGGGTCATACTCCTTACAGCCCTGACCTAGCACCGTGTGACTTCTTTTTATTCCTGAAAATAAACAATCTGCTCAAAGGGATACAATTTTCGTCGCCAGAAGATGCGCTGTCAGCGTTCGAGCAGGCTGTAAACGAGGAGTCTGCGGCGGACTGGAAAAAGTGTTTCGAATACTGGTTCAGATATAGGTATGCAAGTTTGTATAGAGGCTAGTGGACAGTACTTTGAAAAGATTTAATCAAATAATATTTACCTATATATTTTTTTTTTATTTTCGCAAAACTTTCTGAGTGTCCCACATATAGTATATTAGTATACAGGTACCTATAGTCAAAGAAATACATTGTTCATCAAATTGTCACACTGAGCGAATTTATAATGAGCGAAAAATATTTTTTTTGGGACACGCAAATACAAAAAGTAAAAAAAAAGTGCATTTAAAACCAACAAAATTTACATATTTGTTCGATTAAACAAAATACAAAAAAAATCAAAATAAATAAGCCTTGTGCGACGCCAAAAAGGCTCCTATCTCAGCATAATGCTGCGATACTTAAAAAATAAATACCGCAGCGCTGGGCCCGAAGTGATTTCATGCAAGAGTATTGTTTGATTTTCTTGAAACATAGGTAATACCATGTTTTTTTTTTTTTCTTGTTACCCAGGAGGTTTCAAGTTTTTCCGCCATGGATTAAGTATGTCCGGGAAGGTTTTTTCTGTTCCTCTTATTTACATCTGCTGTTTTTGCTCGACACCGACCGACAATAACAATTTATTGACATACATGAGCAGTGGTGGCCCAGTGGTAACGATCGCGACTTACGAGTTGTAGATTGTAGGTTAGAATCCTGACAGGCGCTTTACTTTGTGTAAATTATTTCATCGCCACTGCTCTCAAAACGGTGAAGGAAAACATCGTGAGGAAACCGGCATGTCCCAGAACCAAAAATTCGAAGACATGTGATCTACCAATTAGGGTAGTCAACCCGAAAATCTGACCAGTGTTAACAAGGGTATCATGATATCCATTAACTGTGTTATGGAGGTCAGATTGGCAGTTGCTTCATTTAAAATACTGGTACCTATTCAGCTGCATCTGTTCTGACAGGAAGCCGACACCGAAGAAGATGCTAAAAAGCTTGAACAGCTTCCTTGTGGCGAGAAGCGCGTTAATAAAAACACAACAATTTTGTAGTAGGTAACTCGAATGCCAGTTACTGACCAACTTACACATGACAGTAACTCGTGTGATACGGTCACACCGTGCGAGTGCACCGTAGTAACTGATTAGCCTAGCTCACACGCTAGCTCGAATTGTGTAATATCCATTTATTATCGCACATGGAGGCGATTGACGTACGATAGGCGGCACGTCAGTGGTGACAAAACCAGTATAAGTTGGCCTCTTATTCTATTAAAATTCCATACTACTAAGTCAGCTATTACGAGGGCTGCACTAAAAGTATCGGAAATGGAATATTTCCACTGTTCCTGTCATATTAAAATCTTTTTAATTAAAAACTCCTTGGTTTTAAAAAACGAATACCATTTATTTATTTAAATAAAGATTCGCGGTCTTGTCACAAGGTTTTGTCAAACTTGTTTAGTCGTTGAGAAAATGGAATTAACTCGAGAAAATTCAAGAGCGGTGATTTATTATGACTTTCGAAGTGGTTTAACACAAAAACAGCGTGTTGACCGGATGATTTTTGCATTTGGTGATGAAGCCCCATCCAAAACCACAATTTATCGCTGGTTTGCTGAATTTCAACGTGGACGTGTCAAGTTCAGTGATGATCCCCGTCAAGGTCGTCCAAAAACTGCAGTCACCCAAGAAAACGTTGATGCTGTGCGTAAGCTGATTGAGGAAGATCGACATGTGACATACCGCGAAATTCAGGCAACTTTATACATTGGCAGGAGTCAAATACAAATAATCATGCATGAACAATTAGGTGTAAAAAAGTTGTTTTCCCGATGGATACCGCATTCGCTCTGTGAAGAGAAAAAAGCGGGTCGCGTTACTTGGTGCGTCAGAACTCTCGAAAGATTCCACGCAGGATCCTCAAATGCTGTATACAACATCGTATCAGGTGACGAATCCTGGATATACGCGTACGAACCCGAAACAATTACGAGTTTGGGTGTTCGAAAATGAGTTAAAGCCAACAAAAATTGTTCGTTCACGGAGTGTTGCAAAAAAAATGGTGGTCACGTTTGTCTCCAAAACCGGCCATGTTACGACTATTCCTCTTAAGGGACAAAGAACGGTTAATGCAGAATGGTATGCTAGCATTTGTTTGCCACAGGTCGTTTCTGAACTCCGTAAAGAGAACTGCAACCGCCGCATCATCCTCCATCACGACAATGCGAGTTCTCACACCGCGCACAGAACAAAAGAGTTTTTAGAGCAAGAAAACATAGAATTATTAGACCATCCGCCGTAGAGCCCCGACCTAAGCCCTAATGATTTCTATACTTTCCCTAAAATAAAGAATAAATTGCGTGGACAGAGATTTTCATCACCTGAAGAAGCTGTGGACGCCTACAAAACGGCCATTTAGGAGACCCCAACTTCCGAATGGAGTGGTTGCTTCAATGATTGGTTCCATCGTATGGAAGAATGTGTCAAATTTCGCGGAGAATACTTTGAAAAGCAATAAATACATTTTTAAATAGTAACGTTGTGTCACTTCCTTGATTCCCGAAATTTTCAGTGCCGCCCTCGTATTATGTCAATTTTGTTTGTTTTAAGTGCTCCTTTTTTACTTTTGTATTTCTTGTGCGTGTCCCAATTTAAAAAAATCTTTCTTTCTCAAGATCAAAGTGTTACCACCGACGTGTGGTCAAACTCAAACCATTTAATTCAAATGAGCCAATTACAGGCACTTTTGAATTGTCAAGGGGTCGGTCAGTCATAATGATGAAACTAGTGGCCCATTCCAAAGCGTTGAGTTATTAATAGGTTCCTATGGAGAAGAACAGTTAAGAAACTCCACGGACACTATTTTAAAACAAAATATTGACACACAATATTGGTTACATCATTCGTGTTGAAATTATACATCTGAGAACAATGTAGAAAGACGTGCACGTTAAAAGCGTCCGTAATAAAAAAGATAAAAACAAAAATTAAAAATATTTATTTTAATTTTTGTTTTTATCTTTTTTTATTTTAATTAAAAATGAGCCGTGGCAGCTAAGAGATGACCAGTCCCTACTAATGGCACCCGTTCACGAATATGACGAATGGTCTAGCACTATTCAGCTCAACCATTTTGAAGGGAACTTAATGATCCAACACACATGCCACCACCAGCGAAACATTTGAGTGAGATGACATACCTACCCTCAGCAGCCGGGGCACATTCAAGTCAATTAAATACATACCCAGTATATGGTAGCTTTATAGTAGGTATCTACATAATGCTCACACGTCATGTGCTATGCAATTATACAATACTAAGAGATTTAATTTATACAATGCAAAGATATTTTGTACAATCTTTAGCAGCTCCAACAATATTTTCAAATGCTAATTAATTAGATTATGCGCCCTTGTGGAGCAGGACCAGGGTTGAGATTATTGTCAGTGATGTAATCTCCCAACTTATAATATGCTTGGCTGCATAGTGTGCGTTTCGGTCGACTATACTAGAATATTTAGGAGGTAAACATTTGCTGTAAGTAAAATGTCCACCTCCAAAATGTCCTTCAGAATCAGAATCACAATCAGGATGCTTTATTAGTTAACATAGGTCAAATTACAACAGAGTGTGAGATGTTACAGAGAGGTGCATAGATCTTCTATGTTTTGCCTAGAGGCATACAAATGTATTTAGTTATATTTAATTAACATTGTCAAATTTTTACTTTTTAACACACATTTTACTTTTAAAATAACATAAAGTGGTAGAATGTATGTAACTTTCACATCGGTAATAACAGTATTAATAGAAATATGTATATCAATAAAAAAATTAAATACAATCAATTTCAATAAATGTCAAATAGATTAAGTTACGTGTCATTTATTTATATAATGTTAATATCAAACAAAATTCAAGATAGTCAATATAGGTGAGGTGATGAATAGTTTTCTGAGGCAGTAATTATAGAATTGTCGTCCAAATAGTCCTTTAGTGGGTAATAGCATTTATTTATCAAAATTCTAGTGCTTTTTTTATTGTCCAGATATAACGTTGTCATCGTCCTTAACCTCAAACTTAGGGGGACGTCCGAAAACTATCTCCCGAGCCCATGATGTGTTTTCAAGAAACAAACAAAAAGCGACAATTTACTAATAACATGAGCAGTGGTGGCCCCGTGGTAACGGCCGCGACTTACGAGTTGTAGATCGTAAGTTCGGACCCAGGCAGGCGCTTTACTTTGTGTAAATTATTTCATAACTACTGCTCTCAAAACGGCGAAGGAAAACATCGTGAGGAAACCGGCATGTCCTAGAACCAAAAATTCGAAGAAATGTGACATCTAGCAACCCGCACTGGGCCCGCGTGGTGGATTACGGCCCACTCCCTCTCACAGAGAGGAGGCCTGTGTCCAGCAGTGGGAACATTATAGGCTGATTATGTACTAATAACATCATCACCATCTACCTAGCCTTTCCCCAACTATGTCCGAATCGACTTCCAGTCTAACTGGATGCAGCTGAATACTAGTACTTTACGTGGAGCGACTGCCTACGTGACCTCAACAACCTGGGTTACTGGGTACCTGGGGTACTGGGTAACACAATACCCCTTGGCTAGACTGGTTGTCAGACTTTCGGCCGTCTGACTAACCGTAACTGCCAAATGTCTAGAAATTCCAGCCGGCTTAACGTGCTTTCCCAGGCACGGACGGGTCTCTTATGTTATGGATGGATGAATGGATGGTCACCTATCCACGGATCGACCTCGGCAAGCGTTGGTTAACTTTTAAGATCGACCCGTGCGACTGTAACTACTCGTATTTAGCCATAAGCAGCCCTGTATAAACGGTCCCCATATAAAAAATATACATATTATAATTATGTATTTAAGCTGATCTAAAAGCTAGGCTAGCATTTTACGTTAAGTACCTACATGTTTAAAAATATTTCGTTTTCTGATAACTTCATGTCACGATCAATCATCTGCAAAAGACAGCCTTGGTGTAGTCTGTTTAAAATGTAGGTACCTAAGTAATATGTTTTAAATACAAATAAAGCGAAAAATAATTCCATCAACAAAATATATGTTAATAAAATGTCAACAAAATACATAGTTAATCTTCTTCACAGATGAAAGCTCCTTACAAAAATTCGTTAACAAAATATTCTTTCAGAAGTAAATAGAATAATATAAGTGGTGGAGGCACGACGTTTCATTTGGCTCTACCACGAGAGCGTTCATTAGGCCCTGGCACGGATAATGACTGCTCCTATTAAAATGGCGGAGCTGGCCTCAGACAGGGGTTGAAGATATCTTTAATAATAGCCCGTGTCGTAGCTACGCGGGCAATGTTATTGCCCCCACTAGGATTTTCTCTAAATAAAATTAAGGTATAACACTGTAAGTTCAATAAAAGTTTTGTATGCTTGCACTTGACTTGATATATGTCAACTACTTACAATAATAGTACGGAGAAGGTGCACAACAAATTAAAAAAAAAAAGTCACTAACCAGGATTTTGCTTAGAATAAGAAAGCAAGTTTAAAATTGTGAATATCTATAAAAGTTATTCAAGGCTTGCACTGTGGGCTCGAATTAACCTGAAGGACAAGAATGTCTGACTTTTTATAAAACAAAAGCCTTGCTTATCAGTTGACTTGTTAACAGTATTAAGCAGTACCCTAATTGCGTAAGGCTAATTACTTTCCAGGCGACTAACAACTTAAAGGGTGACAAACTATTTTCTATTAAAAAAATAAATTTAACGCGGCGACAAATTAATCTGAATTGGGGATTAAAAAATAATTAAAGGCGGCAATTAATTAAATAATTAATGGTAGGTTGGCAGCTACAGCGAAGGATTATTGAATCATTCGGGTTAGGTTAGAACAGTGACCATTAACGCCAGAGAGTCACCAACAATAGAGGGGTCTATTGTTGGTGACTCTCAGTTACCAAAACAAAAACTTGATGTCAGTTTAAATTAAAACAAAGCTAGCAACTGATTATTAAGCTGCTACTTTTTACTTAAAATTATTCTTCGCTGTAGCTGCCAACCTACTATATTTGCTGCCGCCTTTAATTATTTTTTAATCCCAAATTCAGATTAATTTGTCGCCGCGTTAAATACATGCCATTGCGTAACACACTATCAATCAGAATCTGAATGATTTTGAATGATATTGCTAATCCATTGCTTCGTATGTTCATTAAAATGTGTCTGCTCAACAACATAAATAGCGCAATGAATGTTTTTGAACTGTCAAAATTGTTTTTGAACTGTCATTTTGAAAACACATCGCTACTGATAGTGAGTTATGCAATTACCCCGCTGCAGTCCAGTGGCAAGTTGCAGTTTCCTAGATCCGTTTCAGATCTGACTTCTTACTGTACGAAGGTTAAAAAATAATGGTAAGACTTCGTCTAAGACAACCATGGCTTAAATGGTTCTAAATTGTCTGTACTATCTTCGCCTTAAAGCTTTGCACCCAGCTTCCAATCACCCTGTATATGTACCTGTTAACGCAATCCTGAATTATCGACTACAAAACAAAGTACAAAAGAGTAGCAATGAGTGATAATGAGACCATCATTGGTGCCGATTCCCTTGTTCACAAAATAAACTAAATTTAAGTTCAGTGCATCTTTTTCTTTCTATTTCATTAAGAAAAGGACAGAAGATAAATTTTAGTTTGGTGCTGTCAAATTAATCAGCGCTTGACGTAAATTGACGTAATTTTATTAGGCAAGTTTTTAATCACGTCTTTTTTTGGCGGGAGAAGTTATTTGATGATTTCCCAATCATCAAATAACTTCTCCCGCTCTGGGCGGAGCGGGAGGGTGTGTCAGACTTTTACTGACTAAAACCCACCCGTATTCCTTCCTGTTGCCTGTGTTGCCAGGGGCCTCGGTGACCCATAAGTACCTTCCCGCGATTTAATCACGTCTAAACTTGTATGGAGTAGTGACCGGTGCTGATTAATTTGACAGGACTAAACTAAAATTTATCTTCTGTCATTTTCTTAATGAAATAGAAACAAAATGATGCACTGAACTTAAATTTAGTTTAGTTTGTGAACAAGGGAATCGGCACCAATATACATTTTAACTCACTAGTCTTAAGGTAGTCCGAACCACTAAACCGCTGTAACAAAATCTCTGTTAATCTTACATTTCATTGAATATTCCCACTCGATCGAGCCTGCCCAAGCACTATCCTATATCAAATTGTTTCCCTTTACCAGATTTAGCCGGGTGTTAGGGGATTTGGCCCCTAAGCCCTTTAACATACCTACCCGAGCCTAACGGCTTCAACTAGAATCCCAAGCTAATTAATAATTGTATTCGATAATCCTCTTTGTTTTCGAAACAGTCTTACATAAAGCTATGTATTTGGGTCCCATGATTTGGTGCTCTGAACACGTCCGCATTAAAATGAAAATCTTCCGTTTCAGCACACACATAAAACAACATCACGACTGTATTTCCCGAAGGGGAAGACAGGGACATTACAACCACATATTGCTAGTCATGTTTAAGTCCCATATAAAATAGGGAAGAACCCTATTGCCAACAGCCTGATTTCGAGTCGATATTGGAAATTTCTAAAGGATATTCCCAATATCAAAGGTTTGTTCCAAAGTTTCGAATAATTCCGGCAATTTCTAAAAATGTCATTTGATAACGTGTGGATTAATGTGTATTCTAAAATTAAGAGTATTTAAGCCTCCGGTATGTTATTTCATTTGGTCCTTTGAAGCCCAATTGACGATGATGATTGATGATTGATTGGACGTTTAGATTCGTATCATAGAAACTGCGCCAGAAAATGAATAGATTTTATTTTTTTCTGTCTCCGGACGACGCTAAGTCTACCTAATGAATCTTTACGGGGGCTGATAATAGAAACTAATAAATCACTATCAAACATCCTTCAAGAGTCCCATCAGTCCTCGCCTTAAGGCTACAAATACAAAAATACATATGTAGATAACCATTTGACTGCCACAGTCATGAATAGAAGACAGACCAAAATGTGCCCAGCACACCACGGTCACGACTACATGACAGATTTTAAGGAACAATTCGTAGCTTGGCGCCGAGGGCACGTTTTTGCGTTTTTGACGTGGCGGTCAATAGGTTAAGCCATTGGCTGTCATGCGTGGATCTTTGACTGTCATTACGGGTCGTCAGAAGCCCGAAAGTCCGACAACCAGTCTTACCAAGGGGTATCGTATTACCCAGTAACAGGGTTGTGGAGGTCAGATAGGCAGTCGTTCCATGTAAAATACTGGTATTCAACTGTACCTGGTTAGACTGGAAGCCGACCCCAACGTAGTTGGGAAAAGGCTACGCAGATGATGATGATTTAATCTAGTTTTCGGCGGAGTAGTGACAATTACTTCTAACTGCCGAAGTCAACAATTTACACAAAGAAAAAAAAACTTGACAAGAGAAGATTAATCAAAGTGGCAATGACTTCTAACTGTCGTGTCCTATTAAAGTTAGGAGGTAATGCCATCACGATGGTTTAGTTTGAAGGTATAATATACTTTCTAACTAAACCATTATGTACACTTTGATGTATGATGTTGCTATAGTTGCAATGAAAAAATGTTTTAAGAGGTTTTACTAGAACATGCGAATTTGACCTCCAAATTCAAAGGGATCATTTCAGCCGAAAGAAGACCACAGCAGGGTAATTTCTTGTGCGTTCCATGGCCCTTTATGGGGCTCCTGTGTGGGCGCGTTCCCTGGCGCTGCATCCAGCCCACCAGTTGAGCGCGGCCCAGAGGGCCGGCATGGCCATCCGGCTATACCGTCTGGGGATACCGCACGGTCTCCTGTGAGGCAGCGAGCCTCCTTGCTGGATTGCCGCCATGGGATCTGGAGGCAAAAGTCCTCGCGCACGTATGGGAGTGGCGCGAGGAGGCGAAGATCGGCGGGATCTCATGGCGACTTGGAGAGTACGGTTGTCGCAACCCAGTGCTGGGCACGCCACAATTGCGGCAATAATTCCCCTCTTTGAGGAGTGGCTAGAGAGGTGCCACGGCATCCTCACCTGCCGCCTGACGCAGGTCCTTACCAGACACGGCAGCTTCGGGATGTTCCTGTGTCGGATAAGGCGGGAGGAAACGCCCGGGTGTCACCACTGTGTGGATTGCCCGGAGGACACGGTGGAGCATACGGTGGAGGTCTGTCCGGCTTGGGCAGAGCACCACCTTGTCCTCGTGGAGGCGATCGGCGGCAGAGATCTCTCGCGTCCGGCCCTGGTTCAGGCCATGGTACGAAGCGAGAGGGCATGGGCAGCCTTCTAGTAGTTGAAGTGACCTTTTAGACAAAAAATTGCCTGTGTTAGGACACTTCGCTCTTCCGAAGCTTAAAGTTACGTGATGTGCCAATAATTTTAAATCTCCTTATCTTAAGAAATCAATTCAAAGGAATTTTACAAAAGGAAAAAGTTGTGCCAAATTTTGAATTTACATAAATAAGAATAAAAATTAACTAAAGCAAAATAAATATTGTACTTTAGCAGCTAATAAAAAATTTATATTATATTATTATATAGAACAGTAGTATGGCATACGTGTTTTGTGGTAAATGAGATATGTGAGTAGGTTGTATGTGTGATGTGTGTGTGTGTGTGAGTGTGGAGTGTATGTGTTTTGTGATTGGGTGTTCGTGTGGATGACAGAATTACGATGCGTGCTGCAAGAGGGGCTCGGTGTCCTCATTTGTAAGTATTTCAATCTATTTAGTTATAAGTTTTTTGCATTCTTAATATTTTTCTGTTTATAAATGTAGTTCTTTGTTTAATTTGTTATACAGGTGGGATGCTCATCTGTCATATTGCATACTACAAAAACTGGTTTTTGTTTGTGTAACTGCAACTTCGTTTTGTATGTCTACATTCTTGTTAAATGTATGTGGCCCAAAATTATTGACTAATCAGTTCATATTCTACAAACTTCTACCCACAAAGGTACTTCATAGCGTTAACAAGAATATCCAAAACGTATTCAGCCACTTGGAAATTATTAGGGTCCAGTTCAATTAATTAAAGTTTCACTAAACACTGTATTTGAAGGTCTTAAACTTAATTTGACGTAAGAACCACTTCGGATCGTGCAGATGGTCAGTTCAGCTGATAATTACTGTTACTGAAGCTAACTAAGAGTCAACAAGCCCTATCTTGTAGTGGGGTTCTTCATTGAGCGTTTGGCCTTTTCAATTTTCTGAGAATATTGGATTTACCTAAAGCTTAGTTTAAGGTTCACCAATCAATAATTATTAGTTATTGATTGGTGCATGGCATTATAATCATTGTTTTTTTTTATACTTTTAAAGTGTTTTTTTTTTGCTGTAATTCCAATAAATATTTTTCTTATATCCGTATTTTTCTTTCATCTTTCTTTCTTTCAATAGCAAAAGCTTGTCAAAGGTGTATTGACCGTTTTCATTAACCCAATTTAAAAAAAAGTTTTTTTTTAAATCCAATGGTCACATTTCAAGTCCTAATACTCAGGAATTAATTAAAGAGCTTTCAAACGTGAAGTTTTTACAAAGCCGTGTTTTTAGGGTTCCGTAACTCAAAAGGAAAAACGGAGCCCATATAGTGTGTCCGTCTGTCACAGCCGATTTGCTCGGAATCTACTGGACCGCTTAAATTACAAGTACACATGTGAATTTTTGTGACACAAACACGAACGTGTAACGTATATAAATTAATGTTGAATAGGAGGTTCACTTTTGGGAAAATAATCAGAAAATTAAAAAAAAAAATGTTTTGCAAACTGTACCGAACAAAAATATCAAATGAAAGGCCTTGTTATGCGGATTTCAAATATATTTCTTTTTATAGTATTAAAATAATTCGTTTTGAAGTTATTAAAGAAAATTGATGGAAATTGACCATCCCCCCCCCCCCCTAATCTCCGAAACTGGTGCGCCAAAAATAAAAATAAAAAATACAGAGTAGTTCTATTCCTATAGATTACAGGAAAACCTATAAGAAGTCTATGGTCTTAAAATATCTTCGTAAATACACAATATATACAAACTAACATTTGCAGTTGAAATGTATGGGGGAACATGTTTTTCAACTACAATGTTAAGTTTGTTCTTGGGATAAATTCATCACAGCTACGGAACCCTTCATTGTGCTTGGTCCGACACGCACTTGGCCGGTTTTTTATTTCGTTAAATTGCTTACTAATAAGTCCCTAATAAGCAATTGTAGAAAAGAAAGTGAATTCAGAATTTTCGGTTGGTAGAACTTTAATAAGGCTTCGACCTTAAATAGCAGAAAAGGCCAATATCACATAGCTACACAATCGAAACAATTAGAAACAATGCCACCAATACTAATAGAAACAATTAGAAACAATTCCACCAATACTAAATAGAAACAGTGTTTGGAATTTCGTTAATTGAACAAAAGGATATCCGGCCCCTATAATGAAAATTGCACGAAATTCGCGAAACAAGGGACGAGAAATCCCAAAATTGTACTTTTACAGCCGACGAAAATCATCTAATTACGTACTTTTTAGATGTAGAAGACCCAAAATTGTAATTCGAGCGAAATAATTCTGCTTGAATTTATGGCTTATTATATTCGAGAGACACAGCGTTTTGTAGTAATAAATTCAGCTCGTTTATGGAAATGCCTCATGAAATAATGTTTCTTCTGGCGGTATTCACACATGGCTCGTCAAAAGATAAGCTCGACTGTACTAATTTTGCCCGGAATAATAACAATCCTTCACGAGTTTAAATTGTTCCGAAATTCTACTCGGAGAGCTGGCAGTCAACCGGGTTTAGACATACGAGAAATAATCAACAAACGTGGAGTTAAATAAAGCTATTTTTCATTGAAGTTGTTTTGTAGTCGTGGTGGTTGTTTTGGATCCGTGCGCGGAATCAAACAAATGTCTAGTTTTTATTTTATTCGCTTTTAGTTCTCTGCAACATTTCTGAGATATTTAAAAAAAATATTAATGATAATCTTAGAAAAAGTCCGCAAATAACTGCTTTGTAGGGAAACCCTTGTAAAAAAATAATCTAACTTTACGTAATTGAAAACCGCTACAGAATAAAAAAACCATTAACCTCCATCTTTAGTAATTACTCTTAAAAAAACTACCCCCACGAGCTACGGTAGAAAAAATAAAATCACAAACTAACAATGGTAAACGGCACATTATTCAGCAGAGATTTATTACGATCCCATGCAATCACGCAGTCAAAGGAATAGCACCGGTTTTATAAGCAGGGATGGAACAATGAGGGATTTTCCAGATCTATTTTCCATTGTTTTGTTGGCATTATAGTAGCTAACAATGAATATGAACCGCAGCGTAATGGCGCCTGCGCTGCGACCTATGTTAGGGTTGCATTTAATCGCTAAGCATAATCAGCCTATAATGTCCCCACTGCTGGACACAGGCCTCCTCCAGGGCCCAGTGCGAGTTGGTAGATGCCACATGTCTTCGAATTTTAAGTTCTAAGACATGGTATCCTCACGATATTTCCTTCACCGTTTTGAGAGCAGTGGTGATGAAATAATTTACACAAAGTAAAGCGCCTGTCTGGGTTCGAACCTACGACCTACAACTTGTAAGTCACAGTCGTTACCACTGGGCCGCCACTGAAGAAAACGCAAGAAAAAAAAATTGTTTATTCTGCACAAACAAAACGCACGTTACAAAAAAAATTAAATAAAATGCACACATATAAAGTAGCCAAAAGCCTCGTATTCAAGCCATAAAAGTAGTGCTGGGTCGTTCCAGGTTTTTCGTGAAACGAAACGAAACCGTTTTTCAGAAACGAGAAACAGCGGACTGCTCATTTAATCTCTAAGCATTCCCGTATCTATGTATATCGCAGTCCATGAGCTTCAGATAGGCTTCCAACAATAGCTTCATTACTCTTCGACAACCCGTCAAACTCTTTTAGAGACCAATTCTTCTTAGGGTAAGGGTAACTATCAAACTTAGGGGGACGTCCGAAAACTATCTCCCGAGCCCATTCGCAAACTACCGAAATTCATAGTTTTGTTTTATCCAGGATGTGTTTTCGGGAAACAAACAAAAAGCGACAATTTACTAATATCATCATCATCATCTGCCTAGCCTTTTCCCAACTATGTTAGGGTTGGCTTACAGTCTTACCGGTTGCAGCTAAATGCCAGTATTTTACATGGAATGACTGCCTACGTGACTGCCTCCACAACCCAGTAACTGGGTAATACGATACCCCTTGGTAAGACTGGTTGACAGACTTTCGGGCTTTTGACGACCCGTAACGACTGTTAAAGATCAACGAATGACAGCCGGGACCAGCGGCTTAACTTGCCTTCCGAGGCACGGAGGGGTCTTGGTATGTCACCCATCCACGGACCAACCGCGGCAAGCGTAGCTTAACCAGATCTCGTGCGGCTGTTACGGCTGTTAATTTACTATATACGAGGGCTACACTAAAAGTATCGGAAATGGAATATTTCCACTGTTCCTGTCATATTAAAAACTTTTTAATTGAAAACTCCTTGGTTTAAAAATCGAATACCATTTATTTATTTAAAAAAAGATTCTCGGTCTTGTCACAAGGTTTTGTCAAACTTGTTTAGTCGTTGAGAAAATGGAATTGACTCGAGAAAATTCAAGAGCGATGATTTATTATGACTTTCGAAGTGGTTTAACACAAAAACAGTGTGTTGACCGGATGATTTCTGCATTTGTTGATGAAGCCCCATCCAAAACCACAATTTATCGCTGGTTTGCTGAATTTCAACGTGGACGTGTCAAGCTCAGTGATGATCATCGTCAAGGTCGTCCAAAAACTGCAGTCACCCAAGAAAACGTTGATGCTGTGCGTAAGCTGATTGAGGAAGATCGACATGTGACATACCGCGAAATTCAGGCAACTTTAGACATTGGCATGAGTCAAATACAAATAATCTTGCATGAACAATTAGGTGTAAAAAAGTTGTTTTACTGATGGATACCGCATTCGCTCTGTGAAGAGCAAAAAGCGGCTCGCGTTACTTGGTGCGTCAGAACTCTCGAAAGATTCCACGGATCCTCAAATGCTGTATACAACATCGTATCAGGTGACGAATCCTGGATATACGCGTACGAACCCGAAACAAAAAACGAGTCACGAGTTTGGGTGTTCGAAAATGAGTTAAAGCCAACAAAAATTGTTCGTTCACGGAGTGTTGCAAAACAAATGGTGGCCACGTTTGTCTCCAAAACCGGCCATGTTACGACTATTCCTCTTGAGGGACAAAGAACGGTTAATGCAGAATGGTATGCTAGCATTTGTTTGCCACAGGTTGTTTCTGAACTCCGTAAAGAGAATTGCAACCGCCGCATCATCCTCCATCACGACAATGCGAGTTCTCACACCGCGCACAGAACAAAAGAGTTTTTAGAGCAAGAAACCATAGAATTATTAGACCATCCGCCGTACAGCCCCGACCTAAGCCCTAATGATTTCTATACTTCCCTAAAATAAAGAATAAATTGCGTGGACAGAGATTTTCATCACCTGAAGAAGCTGTGGACGCCTACAAAACGGCCATTTTGGAGACCCCAACTTCCGAATGGAATGGTTGCTTCAATGATTGGTTCCATCGTATGGAAAAATGTGTCAAATTTCGCGGAGAATAGTTCGAAAAGCAATAAATACATTTTTAAATAGTAATGCTGTGTCACTTCCTTGATTCCCGAAATTTTCAGTGCCGCCCTCGTTTAACATAATAGTGTTAATTTGCGAATTTATATACTAAATAATAAATGGTTTAATAGATTCTCCCGAGCTTTTAGAAAAAGTGAACTTTTGTATCCCACGCAGTAGTAGCCGCCTAATTAAGTGAAGAACTTTCGTCCTGCTTCATAGTCGAACTAATAATAAATAATTTTTCACACATTTGCCGCACGCTTTCTCATGACAATTCAAATTTCGCGCCCTCTCGCCCCTAGCCGCCGCAGGAGACGCCCTGGGCGTCGGGAATCCGGGGCGGATTTCCGGTGAGCAATGGATAGCTCACCGTCCGGTAAGGACCAGGCCCGGGTCGACGGCGCGTTGTATTCCACGTGCGCCTCAAAGATATGTCGTCAGCACAAGTGTAGGGTCCACTAGGACCGATGCCTGCCGGGGTCGCAGGAAGGTACTAAAGGGTCACCGAGACCCCTGGCAACACAGGCATCAGGAAGGAATACGGGTGGGTTTTAGTCAGTAAGAGTCTGACACCCCCTCCCGCTCCGCCCAGAGCGGGAGAAGTTATTTGATGATTTCCCACCCAAAAAAAAAAACTCCATTCGTAGCGAAATAGATGTATTTGCTGGTTCCGTAGCCTCAGTAAGGACTAAACTTAGAGACTTTTTATATTATTCCTTTTTTCTTTCCCGAACTTTTCATTATCTATGGAAAAAAATTCAATTAGTAAGATTTATATAACTTTTAATATTTTTTTTATTTTTTTATTAGTAAGTGTCAATGTTACTTTAAATATGCATGCTAGAAGATAACAGACTGTTGTAGCTGTTTTGAATGTGCTGTGAATTAAAAAATAATATATATATACTAATCACAACCTACAGATATCATTTACATACCTAAGTACCGACTTGCAAAGCTAGTTTTTCATGTTTTTCCGCCCGACGGCTGCGCGCTCGTTTGAAAAGAAAGAAAAATGGATTTATTTGCCACAGAAACACGTGCATACAAAAAGATATGATAATTCAATTAAAAACATAAAATTAAACAGATCTAAACATACAAACACAGAACATAAATAGCACGCCGTGACTATGACAAGAAGGCTTCCACTCGGCATGATGCTGTGCTATGCCTCGGACCCACAACACAGCGCTGATTTTCAGTGATCGCCCGAAAACAACGTACGGAAACCAAGTCAGGTTTAGAGATTTTTACAGATTAGACAAAAATAGCTAATAAAGTAAAATTAAATAAACAGTACTCAAAACATACCCTAAAACGGGGTGAATAGGGATGCCCGGGTAAATAGGGACGAAACCTTAAAATGGATTTTAACGTTGAAATAATATAGTTTGTTGCCAAAAAGGACTGGAATGTGTTTACCGTATAATAATTAACGACTAACTCTCCCTGTTGGCAGCAAACTGTATTATTTCAACGTTAAAATCCATTTTAAAGTTTCGTCCCGATTCACCCCTTTTACGGCAATACAACCAAAAAGATCAATAAATAATATAAAATAACATATCGGGATCAATAAATAATATAAAATAACATATCGGGATCAATAAATAATATAAAATAACATAAAAAGTATTTAAGTAGCCATCACCACACATAAATTCTGTAACTTGCTAAATTGTATTGTCCATGTCCATCCATGATTTAAATTCTGTAACTTGCATAAATTGTAGTGTCGTCTGCAGTGATTAATGTCCTTTGTTCGAGAACGACTGCTAGTTTTTAACCGTGTCTGTTGCGGTAAATTAAAGTAAGACGGATTCAATGATGAACAAAGTATCATGCCTGTATACCAAAGGGGTAAGCAGAGATTATAGTTGAGACACCAGCATTAGCCGGTTATTATAAGACTCACGTAATAGGGGATGAGCCTTTTGCCATTTAGCGGGCACAAATCCATACTCTGGAACGCTACCTGAGAAATTTAAATTGAAAAACTTAGTAATTACCTACTATAGTAAGTAAACTATTTTTTTTTAGCACATAATCAGCCTATAGTGTTCCCACTACTGGTACACAGGCCTCCTCTTTTTGAGAGGGAGTTGGCCGTAACCCACCACGCGGGCCCAGTGCGGGTTGATTTTTTTAGCAAGTCGGTTTATTTTAGCTATGTAAATTTTCGAAAGTCCTATTAGTCAATTGTTTTTTTAAAAGACTGTGTTATATATTTTATTAGAAAGACGATTAATACATCGGCTGACGTTGCCCTAATAATTTGTAATAAATCTTCTTCATGTCAAGAAAATTAAAGTAATATTAAATTGTGAATAATATCATGACGCTGCTAAATTATATGCATCAGCTGCTTGTTATATTGAATCCATTAAAGTCATTTATAACAAAATATAATAGCTAGCGACCGACCCCGCTTCGCACGGTTTTTACGACAAAGAAAAACAGAAAAAAGAAAATACGCTTATTTGCGGTAAACATAACGTAAAGAAAGGAAACAAACACAAAAGACCAAGTTGGGGGAAAATATGCAAGCATAGCCAAAGCAGCTATGGTTACAGATGCAGTTTAACTAATTTACGCGCAGGACGTCGTTATACACAAAAACTTTACGGATTAATTCTCTAAATGATAGTGAAATACACAACTCTTTTAAAAAAAAAATATCTTTATCATTTCTCCTTTCGCCTGCTGGAAGAAATTTCTTAACCAACTTCAATGTATTTTACTGTGTGCACATAAATAATAAAATAAATAAGTTGTGTAGAATAGAATAGAATACTCTATATTATGTACACCATAAAATCCTTATCCTAACTAATATTATAAAAATGCAAAAGTGAGTTTGTTTGTTACGCATTCACGCTAATTTGGCACATGGGTAGACCATTACCTGGGTTAGGATACTCGTATAGGATACTTTTTATCCTGATATTCCTATGGGATCGAGACTTATGCGGGTGAAACCGCAGGGCGCAGATAGTTATAAATAATACTCGAGCTTTGTATAAAAAAACACATGGTAGAAGCATACATCAAACGTTGAACGTATCTAAACATATAGATACTATTGTACAGAAGGCCCCGCACACCAGCGGGGCGAGTACGGCCTACTTTGACATCGCTTGAGTCACATATTTTATCACAGTTTGGGCGATAAAACCGTTTTGTCTAAAATGCTAGCACGGCGGTGTGAGATAATTTCTTGATATACGACATAACGTCTCGACGTTTAGTTAGGACCCGTGTCTATTTGAAAATATGGGCGCACCCATTTTGTCACAAATGTCACATTTTGACAGATGACTAAGAAAAATTTATCACGTTCGTTCGGAGGTGGTGATATGATGTGAAAATTTAAAAAATGCCAATACGTTATTATAATTATGGTCTTGCCCTTTCGGGCTTTTTACTTTTGCACAGAGGCCCACAGCAGGAAGCTATTCCAGAGAAATATTTGGGACTCCAAATTAACCCGTTCAAGTTGGCAGACTGGGAGTTCCAATACATTTTCCGCCTGAAAAAGCCTACATATGGTGGTTTATTTGTGTCAAGGACTGCGCGTGGACTTGCAGCCTCTAAATGAGGTGGATGGTTGGCTGTCCACATGTATTTTATTTTTATACTATTATTTTACTATAGTAAGTAGTTTTACTTCTAAGCAGCAGCTGCTTTTTTTTTAATAGAAACATATTTTAAAGATAGAAAAATATTTATATATGAGTATGTGTGTCGTATCTCTATGTATTTTACTGTGTACATAAATAATAAAACTAATAAATATATACAATAAAATTTCATAAACATCAAATTTTTTGTGAAAAATGGCTCGCGAATCAGCATAAAACTCGGACCTGTTCAGAAATTTTTTTTCGGAAGAACTGAAAACTTTTTTGAAAGTTCCGAGTTTAAAAACTGTCTATGGGCAGAGAGTTGACTACACTTCAGAGTTCAGTAGGCTATTGATACTTAGTGGATATTATTATGCCTAAAATAAATATAGTTAGTAAGTTTCTAAGGCTCTGTACAGAAATATGTCAAAAACGTAAAAAATACCTATCCGAAAAAGGCTTTCAGTAGATAATTTACACAAAAACCTGTTTACTATATCACACTATTAAGTCAGCAACAAGAAAAGCATGTCGCGCCTCTAGATTATATCACATGGTTGACCCGTGCTAGCATTTAAGACAAATTGTAAGACATGACATAATTTATCATGTCTTGGGTACGCCCGTGCTCGGCCCGCAGGGGTAACAAAACTCTGAACAATAATAAGCCGTACCAACGTTCAGCCTCAGTACTTAAATACTTAATATAATAATATGTGAAAATATCGATTTAATGAATGAGCATTCTTGGCAAAAGCATTAGTGACAGCAAAAAAAAATCTCGTGCTTTGTCTATGCGTTTACAGCCTTCCACATCCACAAACGTTCAGACCCGAAACTCCTGTTAGCTGGCCACAGAAATCAGTGTAGTTGTACGAACATGCAGCCACTGCGACAGACAGGCCGTCGCGGACGCATACATCAGAGCATGGGTTTCCAACAAACAAAACAAGAAAAATAAATATACGAAGTATATAGGTACACTTAATCTACTTAGTAAGAAATATCTCATATTAATGGACCACAAATTGTTCAAATTGTCAGAGTATCTTTGCATAAATACTCTTTCAGGAAATGTTAAGATGTAAAAGTTGCTACCCGAATTTTAGTTTCCCGCATTTACCTGTGACACTGATGTATGGTTTTAACGTCACCAACTTCCGAACTACCGGGTAAGCCGGGATCCCATTTGCATGAAATCCTGCCCCGGATTACATAATATCTTTCTCTACCTTAACTTTCTCCGGGTGGGTAAAGTCGACGTAATGTTATGCATTTTTCTAAACTGGTCCTTAGTTCCGCGCGCCAGTTTTCTTTAAGCAATTAATTTACATAAGTATCAGGTAGCATTTTCTTTAAGTCTTCAAAAGACTTAGGTTAATAGGTTAATAGGTAAAACGGGCTGGTGTCCGCAACTCCACGTCAATGCGCGTATTTTGCGTACGGGTGGGAAATCGATTATTCGATCCACCCCAGCTCCTCAAGGAAGGCCAGCAACGCCTTGGTGTTACTGACCATCTCACGGAGGGTACCTGGGTTACCGAAGTACTTTGCCCTGTATGTGGCGACGACCGGGCAGTTTAGTAACACATGTGCTGCTGTCTCGTCGTCCGTCATGCAGACCCTGCACAGCGGACTGTCTGTGACTCCTATGACAAAGAGGTGTTTGTTAAATGACCCGTGGCCTGTTATAGCCGCTGTAACAGTGCGCAGCTGTAGTTTAGTTAGTCGGAGAACCCGTTTCGTGAGGCGACCATCAATTGTAGGGAGAGCTTCCTTGGCCTGCCTGCACTCACCTTGGTCCGACCATAGTTTGAGATGTTTATCTCTGGTGCGTTTCCTTACCAGAGTGCGTAGGTACCCGAAGGGAAGTGGCACGATGGGTTCAGGTCCCACTGGTGCCATGCTCGACCCCCTCCTGGCAAGTTCATCGGCTGCATCGTTGCCTAGCGAACCGCTGTGTCCTTTAATCCATTGAATGGTTATGTTGTTGAGGCTACCCACCTGGTTGAGGCGCTGATGGCACTCGTATATTAGCCCAGAGTCAACTGTGTGACTGTTTAGCGCTTGCAGGACAGCCATGCTGTCTGAGAGTATGCGGATTGAGTGGTCCTTAACTTCCCTGGCCATGATGGCTGAGGCGGCCAGAGAAATACCTAAGCACTCGGCCTGGAACACTGTGTTATGGACCCCCAATGGTGTGGCTATGCGTATGTTGAAGTCCTCCGAGAAGATTCCAGCACCTGTGCCACTACCTGTTTTGGATCCATCTGTGAAGATGCGCAGCTCTGCGGGGCGCAGCCCTTCGCATCGGCGATCCTCGTGGAGTTGGATCTTGTATTTCTTATCAAATATAAATTGTTTGGGTACCTGGTCATTTATTGCTTTCGTGATGGGGAACTCTTTATTGAGTCCCTCAAGCAGCGCGGTGTGTAGTGTGTCTCTCTTGCCCCAGAGATTCAGTGTATTTAGGCGTACTGCCGCCATCGTCGCTTCCTGCTGTATGAACAGGTGGAGCGGCGGCAGTCCCAGCATGGCTTCGATTGCTGCAGTCGGAGTTGTCCTCATGCAGCCCGTGGTCGCCATGCAGGCAAGTCTTTGCATGCGTTGTAGTTTATTGGAGGCTGTGACTAGCTGGGTGCGGGGCCACCAGACCACGGCCCCGTAGGAGATCATGGGGCGGATTACCGCCGTGTACAGCCATAGTATAATTTTGGGGGATAGGCCCCACTTCTTACCTATCATTTTCTTGCACTGCCAAAAGGTGATGCAAGCCCTGTTTATTTTGTTGTCTAAGTGACTACTCCAGTTTAACTTACTGTCTAGAATGACCCCGAGGTACTTGACTTCGTTGGCTAACTGAAGTTCTGTGTCGAACAGTATTGGTAGGCGGAAAGGGCCTAATGCTCGTTTATGGGTGAACATAACTAGTTCAGTTTTGGTGGGGTTCACCGATAGGTCGAAATCCCTACACCATTTTTCTACGATACGTAGTGCCTGCTGAGTGAGGTTGCAGATTGTTCCCGTTACTTTCCCCGAAACAAGGATTGCAAGGTCGTCTGCATAACCTATTGTGTAATAGTGGTTCGCGTTGAGTTTGGTGATGAGATCGTTTATCACCAGATTCCATAAAAGGGGGGACAGCACCCCTCCCTGGGGGCAGCCTCTGGCTATCATGGCCAGCTGTCGCTCATCCTCAAGGCGAACCACACGTTTGCTTAACATGTTTGTAATCCAGTCCGTTAGTACCTGTTCTACTCCATGTCTGGAGAGGGCGCTGCTGATGCTGGAGAAGTTTGTTTTGTCGAAGGCTCCTTCGATGTCTATGAAAGTGCCCAGGCAGGTGCCCTTCTGATGAATCGCTTCCTCTATCTGTCTAACCACTAGATGAAGAGCGGATTCGGTCGACTTACCCGAGCTGTATGCATGTTGGTTACCGTGCAGCGGTATGGTTTTTAGAGCGCCATCCCTCAACTCCCTATCACACAGCCTTTCCAGAGTCTTTAGTAGAAAGGAGGTCAGGCTGATTGGTCGATGGGATTTGGGGTTTGTGTAGTCCCCCTTACCTGGCTTAGGGATGAATATGACTTTCACTTCCCTCCATCCTTTGGGAACGTATCTAAAGGCCAGACACGCTCTCATTAGTGGCACCAGTCTTATTGCGACAGAGGTTCCGCCCCATTGTAGTAGGGCGGGGAACACTCCATCAGGACCAGCTGCCTTAAAAGGATGGAAGCTCCGGATGGCCCATTGGAGTTTCTCCAACGTGATCACCCTGCGTGCGTAATTCCAATCGTTGTCTGCTGGCGTTTGAATTACATCTTGCCAGTCGATTACCTGCGTGAAGACACATCCAGGGAAGTGAGTCTCGATAAGGACGCGTCTCGTTTCTTCTGGCGAGGAAGTGAGTGTGTTATCAGGTTTGCGGAGGGTAGTGGGCCCAGGAGATTTCTGTTGCGCCAGTACCTTTCTTACCCTGTTAGCTTGCTGGCAAGATTCAATGCTACCACAGAATTTGCGCCATCCCGCGGTACTCCTGAATCTAATGCATTTTTTGTAACTGGACTTGGCTGCGTAGTAATTATCCCAGTCCTCATCCGCACATGTGTTCATGGCTCTGTTCAGAGCTGCCCTTACCTTGCCGCGCTTGCGCTCTAGATCAGCGCCCCACCATGGTTGTTTGCCCGGTGTGCTGCGCGGGGTGGTCTCTGGGCAGGCAGTTTGGTAGCTATCTATCATTGTTTTAGTAAGATAGCTCACTTGTACCTCAATCTGTATCGTGTCCGCAAACGTCACCGGATCGCTTATTGTCGCAAACTTGGATTCAAGGTTGCGTGTGTAGGTGGCACGATCCGTGTTTCGCGGATTGCGCCGTGGTAGTGTTGGAGAAACACAGACCTGGATGTCGAAGCGGATCCACCTGTGATCAGAGCAGGAGGCCTCGTTGGAGACCTGCCACCCAGCAGTGATTTCCGCCGCGCCCTCTGTTGCCAGAGTGAGATCTATGATTGTTCGGCTACGCCTGGTTACGAATGTTGGTTCGGAGCCAGTGTTTAGTAGGGATAGGTTAGTCGAGAACAAGTATTCAACCAAGGCCTTACCCCTCTCGTTTTGCGTGTCCATACCCCACAGTTGATGGTGAGCGTTGGCGTCGGCCCCTACCACGACCTCAAACCCACATCCCTCGCAATGGCTCACGAGGCGGGCGAGGTCGTGCGGAGGCGGCGCCTCCACCTCGGGCATGTAGGCCGAGGCGAAAACGATCGTCATCTCCGTGTTGTCGTCACGCTGTATTAGCAGCTTAGCTGCAGAGACATCTCTGCAACAGAAGTCAGTTAAAAGATGTGTTTTAAGGTTACCTGTGACATAGATGCACGCTCTAGGGTGTGCGTGATCTGTGGTTACCAGGAGCTTACCGCCAAGATTGGAAAGTCCTTGTATGCGGCCCGCCCTAATCCACGGCTCTTGGATCAAGGCAATGGCCGTGTGTTGCGCCTCCAGCCACTTGCGAAGCTGAGCCGTCGCGGTCTGACTGTGGTGGAGGTTTGCCTGCAGGACTTTACAAGTTGACGAAAGGGACGCCATCGCTGGTCGAACCCTCTTCGTCCCCCCCAAGTTTAAGCCCGGCAAACAAGTCGCCCTCGTCGAAGCCATCCCCTCCCGGGCCCGAAGCCGGCGACAAGAGCATGTCATCCAGGTCCTCACCCGGTGGAGGGACGGCGCCCTCGGTGGCGGCGGCACAGTCGGCCGACCCTGCTGCAGCAGGTTCAGCCGCTGATGCTTCCGGGATGTTTAGCGGGGGAGTTGTCTCCCTTGCTGGTGTCTGGGGCAGCTGCGTCGGCGCCTTGCAGATGGTCTTTGTAGTAGGGTCCCATCCCTGAGGGACATCGGTGAACCTGCCGTTCCGACCCTGGAACTTCACGTACACCGTCCCCAGTCCAATTGAGAGACGGCGTCCGGCCTCCATCAGGATCGGGATTTGGTCCATAGGGACACCAACTACCACAAACCATGCTGCGGCCTGTTTGTCGGCATGCAGAAGTACCCACCTCTTTATGTCGACCCAGGGGTTTTGATAGCTGAGAGCGCGCCCAATATTGGTCGGCTCTCCGAAGACTCCCTGCTCGTCTGGAATCACGACGCCACATCGTGCTCGCTTCAGGATCTCCGATTGGCTCTTGACAACTAGCGGGATGCTAGTTGGGAGAGACAGGTCGGAGACTGTCTTCCTTAGCCAGGCTAAGGTGTGGTCGTTACCGCACCACAGTTTAAGGACACCTCCGGCGAACAGCGGCTTGGCGTTGAAGGTCGGTCCTGGAGTGTCTTGCTTAGGGGAGCAGGCCTCGAGAATGATCTGCTTCTGGATAGCAGCGAGTACCTGGTCCGATACGTCCTTGCTGAGGATTCCCGTGCGGTCGCAGGTGATCGCGACGTCTAGGGTCGAGCTGGCAGCTTGGGCGTAGCTTCGCTGGTCGACCCGTTTGGATTGGTCAAGACGCGGCCGCTTATGCTCCCCCCGAGGTGTCAATGTCTCGTTGAGAGCTCGCTTGGCCGCGGCATGATCCTTCCAATCGGGTCGCTGTTTATTTTTATTGCCAGCAGCCGGGACACTGGTTGGCGGTTGACTTGGCGCTGGACGGCTTGTGCCGGCCTCTGCCTGTGACCTCTTACCAGCGGAGAAACTTAGTTGGCCGCTTGTTGTTTTGACCATACTAGCGGCTGTGGCCTGTTTGTTGCGGGAGCCCTTACCTGGCCTCCAGCGGGCTTGGCGTCGCTCCTTCCTCGTCACTCCGTCCCTCTGCTTGCCTTTAACTGCAGCAGTTGATGGACCTGAAGGGTCAGTGCAAGGGCGGCGGGCTTGTTGAGTGCATTTACCCTTGCCCTTGCGTTTCTGCACTTGCCAGGCATGCGAAAACGCATCCTCTGTGCAGCTGGTCGTCTCCGTTTGACCGGTGACGGCCGTCTGGTGGGAGGAGGCTAGAAGAGCCTCAGGAGGAGGAGGGTGTTTGGCTGGACCCCTGGTGCCGGTGTTACCCAGCACCGGGATCGTCACCTTGGTATGGGGAGGGTCGGTACTGGTCCCAATCAGCGCCGACGTCCTTTGTTTTTTTTGGGACTTTTTTGTTTTGGTCTTAGCTGTGGTTCTCGCCACAGCCAGACCTACGCCCGCGCTGGTACCCGCAGCGTTAGCCGCAAGGCCACCAGGGGCGAGAGAAGTGCTAGCACCTCCCTTCGGAGTCTCATTGGCTTTCGCCTCCACTCCGGTGTCTGTTTTTTTAACTGGCCTATTTTGATCCATGTTAAAAATTGGTTTTGGATTCATCTCTCTGGCTCCCACCCTCCATGGAGCCCGCACCTGGGAACGTCACACTATGAAAAAGCGCGAACGTTAGGACTACCAGAGAGATATAGGGGCGCAAGGCTGGCTTATAGTGCGACATCGGGTGCTCGATCGGGTTGGCGTAGGGGGTCGAAAGGCCCACCCCCAAACGAACTGATCAACCCTCACTTACACCGTCAGCATGACCTTTACCTACCGCTTCAGCCGTCCGAGGACGACCTCAGCGGACCTCACGCACCTCGCCTGTGGCCCTCTGACGGGACACTATGACCATTTCCCTACCCCTGGCTAATGGGTAGGGCCACCGTTTCGCTTGAAATTCGGACCAAAGAGGGCGTGTTGCCTTACGGGCACATTACAGCCAGAGCCGCTCGGCTCAACCCCCCAGGACTCCTTCATCCCCGCTCACGGCGCTCAACTGCGCAGGTCCTAGCGCAGGTGACTAATTTCTCCTACTCGCCATCAGCTGGTTTTAGTGACAGTCGAGCCCGCAACCACCCAATCACAAAGGGGTCACGGTTAGGAGTGGAAATTGGACAGGTGGAGGAGTGGAAACAAGGATGTGGATAGGATGGGGTAAGGAGGGATTATTCGATTTGGGGCAGGAGAGTGAAAGACGGGAGAGAATGGGGTTAGGGGAATTGGGGAGAGGAAGTGATGACGCCTGGTGGTTTTTGTTACGTCTATTTCTTAAGGAACTAGACCAAGAAACGGGGTGGCAACCTCGGGAAGGTGCATCCGCCAGACTTGCCTTGAGGATCTACACGACTGTAGCGCTCTCCCTCAAGACCCCGCCACCCTACCACCTCTGAAGGAAGCGGCAGGATAGGCCTGTATCTATACTACCAAGCAAAGCAAAGCAAAGCATGTCGTTGTGCAACCGCAAAAGCATAAATCCAGACCCCCCCCCTTCAAAAGACTTATAGGTTCACTAGCGTTTGGCCGCGTGGATATCGGACATTATTCCTCGAAAAAGTAGACACGGCTACATATCAAGCTATACATTTCCAGAATAAGCTGATCTCGCATTGTTTATGATTTCCGTACAATGAGACGTTAGCTTAAACTGGAAATGTATAGCTTGGTATGTAGCCGTGTGAAATATCGGGATAAAAACTATCTTGTATCCTAGCCCAGGGCCAAACCATCACCTCTTAGATTATTATTTCAAAATTACATCAGCTTGAGAAAGAGATGGAGCTATAAGTCTTGTACAGCTTCATCACTTTCCCACTGTGAAGTAATATTATGATAATACTGCTTTAAGAGGTGATGGTTGGCCCCAGATCATGGTCTACCTGTGTGCCAAATTTCATTGAGTTTATTGTATATTAAGACGGGAAAAGGTATTTCCCCTCGCTTCCTGTGGGAGTGATTTTGTGAAAGGGGACGGAAGTGTGTAACAGGAAGTAACAGCTTATGCATGGAATTAGTAAGTATTATGTGAGATGTCAGATGTTATACATCATATGCGACTACTGTAAGACTAGCTCGTTTATTCCTTTCTGTTTTTCACTTTTCCCGGTTTTCCCATTTCCTGCCTTAATATACGGACAGAGTTACTTTCGTCTTGTTGTTAATATTGTTAATATTAGTATGGATGTAATTGAAAGTTGTAAAACTTTTTGTCAAGTAAAGCGTTTACTTTTTACTTTACAAAAAGACAGTTTCACTTTCAAGGTTTGCACCCCAGCCCAGTACAAAACTTCCGGTTCCACAAAATTAATATTCGAGCATTTTTATCAGCATAACGTTCGTTTGCTCAATAATCTAGTTACACGTACATTCCCTACGAGACCTCCTCATCCTATCTGACGGCTTATTAACTTATTAAGCAATTATAGGATTCTCAATTAGTGACGTAGAAACTACCTAGATTCTACGTCACTAATTCTATCTATATATTTGTATAGATCGTTAGTTTGATTTGATGACCGTGAAATTACCTGTTTCCTGTGTAAGGTATTGCGTAGTATAATTGGTTATTAATTAACTTTGGAATATGAAGTAATATGTGACTAGTGGTAATTGCTTTCAAAGCATCTCGTATTTATATAACGACTTTGAACAGAATTGACATAAATGTTCGGTAGATAATTTCAAACAAATTCCCATTTTGATTTTTCCTCGTCGTTATCGCTGATAGAATGACACTTTCTCTAGGCTCTGAGATCTAAATAAGGGCAGCAAAACACGAATTAAATTAAATCCAGGGTACCAAACATTTGTCTTAAATACATCACACAAACCGTCTGCACTTGATAAGGGTCGCAAGAGCAACGCTGCTCACTTAACAAGTGATTAAAATTCAAGGACAAACCTTTTTGGTCCTTTGGTCCGCTTTTGATCGATTTGAAAATTAATTTAGGAGAAAATCATGGGCTAATTAGAGAGCCGGTGAAGAATACCTAATTCTCAGAATTATGTTTTGTTAACATAACAAATTGAAAGGATCGTTTGAAGAGTTACGAGAAGAGAGATTGTTGTTAAATCTCTATACTGTATTTAAAGACCGATCGGATTTGAAAGCAATTAAATAATAATAAGAAAATTTGCGTCGAGCTTTTTATTTTCTTCAATTTTCCTTAGCAAAGTAAAAATATAAGTTATTGTAAACTGTAAAGCTTCCAGGCAACTGTTGTTGGTGCAAGCCAATTTCAGAACAAAAGGCTAGGTACAATTAAAATGCGTTTAATATTAAATCATGCTAAAATGTATGTTGTTGTGTTTGCTTTTAAAGAAAGAATAGAATAGAATAGAATAGAATAGAATAGAATAGAATAGAATACTCTATATTATGTACATCATAAAAATGACAGTTATAAATGTAGACATTTTTCATAGGGTGACACAATGGGCCACAGATATATTATATAATCTGTGCAATGGGCGGTCTTATCGCTTTTTTTTTTTAGGGTGGGAAATATCATCAAATAACTTCTCCCGCTCTGGGCAGAGCGGGAGGGTGGGTCAGACACTTACTGACTAAAACCCACCCGTATTCCTTCCTGTTGCCTGTGTAGCGGGGGCCTCGGTGACCCATAAGTACCTTCCCGTGACCCCGGCAGGCATCGGCCCTAGTGGACCCCTACCTTTGTGCTGACGACATCTCTTTAAGGCGCGCGTGGAATACAACGCGCCGTCGACCCGGGCCTGGTCCTTACCGGACGGTGAGCTACCCATTGTTCACCGTCCGCAAGCCCGCGCCTACGGTGGCCGGAAATCCGCCCGGGATTCCCGACGCCCAGGGCGTCTTTCTTCAGGGTGTATTTCTTCGGCACGCTCTGAAGCCTAAACGGCTTAATGGATTTTAACATATGAGGTATCATTAGATTCGTTTTAATTGCGGGAGTGACATAGAGTATAACATTTTAATATGGATCTGCGAATCAAAAAAGAGAAGGGGAATAAAAAATAGCCTAGCCTTTCTACCAACTATGTTGGGGTCGGCTTCCAGTCTTACCAAATACAGCTGAATACCTGTATTTTACATGGAGCGACGAGCGAGCAACTTCTCCCGCTCTGGGCGGAGCGGGAGGGTGTGTCAAACTTTTACTTACTAAAACCCACCCGTATTCCTTCTGTTAGAGTTGAGTATGGAGCGGGCTCGCTGGCGGGATATTCCTGAGGAGGTTGAGGGCGCAGTAAACACAGTACTTTCTTCAGAGTGAACACGATGGAGTAAATAAAAACACTTCTTTATTTTTCTTCTGTTATTTCTTCTAATACTGCTGGATTCGGAATGCCTGACCATAGAAACTTGTCCCCTTTTTATAGAAAGACCTAACCAATCATAACACTTCAATTTTGCACACGGCACTAACCCTTTTTCTGTCAGCCAATCAGAGCGCTTTAAGTTTGCACACGGCACTAATGTGACTTTTGTATGGGAAACTTACTTTGGCAATTTTCTATGGTAAAACGTCCCTTACAATGTTTTTCTTAATTTTACAATATAGGAATGGACCTATTTTAACTATATACAAAAAACTGTATCAAAAAACCTTAATTTAAACCTTAAAAATAGCGAAATTCTGTAACGGTTCTCGTTACGGTAAAGTTTCTCAGTACTTAAGCTTATGCATTATCATGGTACAAGTGGCGCCTCCTAGAGTTAGGAATGCGCAACAATTCCATGTCATTACTACAATTATTTCTAGCCTATTTTAATACAGAATCAATCTAAAAATTTGTAACTTAAGTATTAGGTATCGTCGCTAACATTCTCCCCCACGGTGCGCAGCACGCCATCCTTTGGAGGCGACGATGCCTCAGGAACCAGCACAATGGTCCGTCGAGTTGGTCGGCGAAGTATTCCTCCTGATGTCCGCACGTCCAGTACTCTGGTTCTTCCATCTGGTCCAGGGTACGTCTTAATGACTTCTCCGCGAGGCCATGAATTTCGCGGTAGCGTAGCGTCTACTATTAGCACGATGTCTCCTTCTCTTGGGTCGTTGGTATCTCTACCTTCAAGTTTCCTTGGCATTAGGAGAGGTAGGTATTCTTTGATCCATCTTCTCCAGAAGTGGTCTGCAAGTCTTTGGGTAGTTCTCCAGTTTGCCCTCCCAATCAACACTCTGTCGTCGAATTCTCCTGGAGCCATTGCTCCACACGATCGCCCCAATAGAAAGTGGTTTGGTGTCAGACTTTCTTCGTCTTCTGGGTCCATACTAACTGGGGTGAGAGGCCTCAAGTTAACTATGTGTTCGACCTCGGTCATTAGTGTATGAAGTACTTCTTCTGGTGGGCTTCTTTCGTTGAGAACCACTGACAACGCCGTCTTGACTGTTCGCACAAGTCTCTCCCAAGCGCCTCCCATATTTGGAGTTCCTGGGGGAATAAACTTCCACGTGATGCCCTTCTCTTGCGCGGCCTCTTCCAATTCTTTCTTGGCTCCGACAAAGTTGGTTCCGTTATCGCTGAATATGATTTTCGGTGTTCCTCTTCTGGCTGCCATTCGACGAAGGGCCATAATCATCGAGCTGGTACTGAGAGAGGGTGCTAACTCTAAATGTACAGCTCTGGTCGTGAGACAAGTGAATAATGCCCCCCAGCGTTTCTCGACTCTTCTCCCGATGGTGACTTGCATCGGTCCGAAATAGTCCACAGCTGAGCAAGAGAACGGGTATTGATGATGCTGCAGTCTCTCGCTCGGTAGATCTCCTATCGGGGGTATCTCTGGCAGGCTCTTCTTAGTCTTGCACCATTGACAGCTGTGTGCAACTGCCTTTAAAGCTGCTCTTAAACCCAGGATCCAATATTTTTGTCGAATCTCATTCATTACTGTAGCAGTATTTCCGTGAAGGAATTTCTTATGGTAATGTTGTATAATGAGACGCGCAATCTTCTGTTTCCCATCCAAAATGATAGGATTCATCTTTCTTTCGCTTTCGTCATGGAACTTCATTGTTCTGCTTCTTAGCTTGATGATCCCGTCGTCTCCTATGTAGATATCGATCTTTTTAAGCCGGCTAGCGTTTTCCAAGGGTTTTTCTGTCTTTAAGTTTTTTATGTCCATCGTGAAACTATCGTTCTGGCTCATCTTAATTAATAACCCTTCAGCCTTCCTTAAGTGCTCTTTCTCCAGAGGTAGGTACAGCCGCTTCTTTCTGTCTTTGTTGGCTGCTTGATTTGGAATTCTTGTTTTGCCTTTAGGTTTTTTCTGGGGTCTCCAGGGCTCATCCCCCGGGCGTATGGTGGTGATGGCTGCTTTGTGGATCTTCTCCAATAAGAGGCATGTGAAGGCAACTACTCTGGCCGTAGTGCGCAGTAGTCGATCCCAGCTTGAGAATCTTTCCCAATCGATAAGGGCTTCTTCCGCAGCCTTCATTGCCATCACCTTTTGCTTGCTCCTTTCTTCCAACATGTTACCTTCTAGTTTGAAGTCTTGAAATGGCCACTTTTCTTCTGGTTGGCGGAGAAATGTCGGGCCTTTGAACCATCTGGCGTTGTGGTCAAATTCAATTGGGGTTCCTCTCGTGGCGTCATCTGCTGGGTTTTCCTTGGTTGGTACCCATCTCCATTCTTCTGGCTTAGACCTTTCTTCAATTTCTGCCAGTCGATTGGCCACGAAAGTTTTGAATTTCCTTGGCTCCGCTTTTATCCAATGCAATACGGTGCTGGAGTCTGTCCAGTAGGTTCTCTTTGTTACTTCAAGCTCCGTCTCTTCTTCAACTGTGGCTGCTAGTCTGCTACCGAGTAAGGCTGCTTGTAGTTCTAACCTTGGAATTGAAACTGGTTTGGTTGGCGTTACTCTTGCTTTGCCGGCGATCATGGAGATGTGCACTTTTCCTCCAGGCTCGACCGTTCTCCAGTAAACCACCGCCGCGTAGGCCTCTTCACTTGCGTCGGTGAACGTATGTAGTTGTCCTTTTCTGTCGCGGGGTGAGATGCACCTAGGAATCTTCAATCTTGTTAACATCGACACTTCTTTCAAGTACTTCATCCATGCTTCTCTTTGTGATTCATTAATTACTTCGTCCCAGTCTATTTTCTTTCGCCAAATATCTTGAATTAATTTCTTTCCTTGTATTAAGACTGGGGTTGCAAAACCCATTGGGTCAAAGGTAGACATTACGGCGCTCGTAACTTCTCTCTTCGTTGGAGTTCTTCTTCCATCTAGCAGGTCCTTTGTTGTATTACGCAGTCCAACATTGAAGGCTAGCGCGTCTTCCTTTACCAGCCATCTTAGCCCCAGAGTCTTTTCTTCCTTTGTAAGTTGCAGAGAATCTTCTTTACTGGTGTCTTCTACGTCTGGTAGTATCCCCGAATTGTTACTGGCCCAACCTTTCAAATGGAAATTTGCTCTCGCGTGAATTTCTTTTACTTCCTTTGATATCTTCTTTGCTTCAGCTGTAGACGCAAAACTCTGTAGGTAATCATCCATGTAATGGTTTCTTTTTATCGCTTTCACTGCTTGGGGGTGAGTCTCCTTGAAATCTTCTGCGTTCTTGTTCATCACATATATCGCTGTTGCTGGTGATGATGCTGCTCCAAAGATGATTGACGACATCCTGTACTGTTCAGGCTTGCCCGTTCTTTGGTTTCCACGCCACAGGGATCTGAGACTGTCTCGGTCATCTTCTCTGATTTTGATCCGAAGGAACATATCTTGGATGTCAGCCATGATGGCCACTGGCCCCTCTCTGAAGCGTAGTAGTACGCCAAATAGGGACTGTAATAAGTCTGGACCTGATAGCAAGGCGTCGTTGAGGCTCTTCCCTTCATACTTGGCAGCTGCGTCGAATACTATCCTTGGCTTTTTCTTGATTGGGTGCACGACAGCAAAGTAGGGTAAGTAAAATATTCTTCCCTTCTTGAAAGTTTCCGGAGCCTTCTCTGCATATCCTTTTTCAATTAAACTCTGGATCTGCTTCTCATAGTTCTCTTTAACTTCTTCATCTTGATCCAACTTCTTTTCAATGCTGATTAGTCGTCGGATTGCTTGACTGTAGTTGTTGGGTAGGCTCTCGTCTTCCTTTTTCCACAGGAGTCCTGTTTCAAACTGACCGCTTGGCAGTTTCTTCGTAGTTTTCTCAAGGATTTCTAATGCTCTTCTATCGCTGTCATTTGTAGGTGACCGATTTTGAATTCCAAGAGACTCTAACTGAAAATGTTCTCGGACGATTTCTTCTATGCTTTCTTCTTCGGTGAAAGATCTACCATAGTGAGCGAAGTTCACTAAGGCATTTGCTCCTGTTTCACATCCATGTAACACCCACCCTAGGTTGGTGAGGGAGGCTACAGGATCAGATGGCTTGCCTTTCTTCAGTCTTCTTGTTACTATAAGTCCCCAGTTATCTTGGCCTATCAGTAGCTTGGGTCTCTCTGTGACGTAGAGAAGTTGACCTTCAATTGCCTTTAGATGTTGACAATTCTTCACGGTGTCTTTATTTATGCTTTGTTCAGACAGCTTCAGGTCGTCGATTGTTCTTGCTACGATCGTTTTCTTGTCTCTTCTATGAGCCCCTTTTATCTTCAACTGGATCTTTTGTGAACTATCCTTTCTTATCATCTTTCCACCGACTGTCTCAATTGTGAGTTGTTCCTTTTGCCCTTCGGCTCCAATCTTCTCAGCTATTGATGCGTCTAAAAGTGTGATTGTTGATCCTTCATCTAGCAATGCTAGTACGCGCGCTTGGCCTTTTGGTCCATAAAGGTCCACTGGGATGATTTTTAGGTATGCCTTCTCTTCCCCTTTAGCGTTGTGGATTGAGGCGACCTTTTCTTCTGACGCGCTTCTCTTGTCTTCTTTGTTCGTTTCCTTTTCTACCGGCACTGGTGGTTTGTCAGAGTGTAGGATAGTATGATGCCATCTTCTACACTGCTTGCAGACTGGAGCTTTGCAGTTGATTCTTGAGTGTTTGAATCGGAGGCACTTGAAACATATCCTTGCTTTCTTGATCATGTCCCATTTTTCATCTAGGTTAGCTTCTTTGAACTTCTTGCATTCTATTACAAAATGTTCCTCTTCACAAATCGGACATGTCTTCTTATATTTTTCTTGCGGCGCTTCTTGTACCGTATGTACGGGTTTCCTTATTCCCTTCTTTTGCTCCGGAGGCACTTCGGGTGGAGCAAAATCTCCGCACATGTCGGCTTCTGTTTCCAGGAATGCTTCGACGAGTAATAGTTCTTGAATCTCTTCATCCCTTCTGCTTCTGTGGTAGGCAAACCAACGGAACTTCATGGATGTTGGCATCTTGTCTACTATGGTTCTTAATGTTTCAGGAGAGCTGAGGTATTGTGGTTTCTTCAAGGCTTTGATTGTCTCGACGGCGTTCTTCACTTTGCTTGCGAATACGCATATGTCACTTGGGTTCTCGCCAACTTTTGACAGGTTTTTCAGCTTCTCTAGTTCTGCCAAAGCCAGCGCTCCAGGTCTTCCGTATCTTGCCTCTAGTCCCTTGATTACTTCGCGTGGGTCTTCAGCAGTAAATAGGAGGCTTTGGACGGCTTCTCTCGCTTTTCCTTGGATTGCTCTTCTAAGGCGCGCTAGGTTTTGTGTGTTACTGAAGGAATCGGCCATGTCTTCATATGATCTTTTGAAAGCTAACCATTCTTCGCAGGTCCCGTTGAAGTGAGGGAGTTCAAGGTATTTCGGTGAAGCGATGTCACGTGATTTTTCGGATAACTTGAGTATGACTGAAGCTAACTCCTGGATGTCACTCTTCTTTTCTTTTGTCTCGATCGGCCTTTGATCCTTATTAGGCCGGGCCCCGGTTTCGATAAACCACTTCTCAACTTCTTGAGTTCGTTCATATAGCTCTTCTCCGGCACCATCTTCTTCTTCTGACTCTGCAGCTAAAATTTCTAGTTCAGCTTGAGCCACCTTTGACCGCGCTTCCGCCAATTCCAGTTCCCTTAGTGCTAGGGTCATTCTTGCTTGCGCTTCTGCTTTCTTCCTATGCGACGAGCGAACAGAATGTGTGTCTATATCGCGGGTCGACTTCTTAGGGTAAAGCCGCTGTAGACTCTCTTCCCTTGACGTTGGTGCACTTCCATCGTTCGGGCGCGTTTTCACAGCTAAACTTCTTTCTAAATTCTGCAGCGTTGAATGACTTTCTTCATGGCGTGCGGGATTTGACACTTCAATTTCCTCTTCAATGGTGCAGGGTGGGGGAGCGGTGCGAGTTGTTTCCCCCGGTGTTGATTCCTCTCCGGCAGCGTCCTTAGACTGGTGAGTAGGTGGTTGACGTACTTGTGCGCTGCTTGGTGGCGACCTCTTTGTAAGTGTCGATCGATTTGAAATCGACGTATTTGAAGTCGCAGTACTCGTGGATTCACTCGGCGTATTCTGACTCCAATCCGTAGTACTTTCACTCGTAGCCTTTGACTGTGCCGACGCTGCTCTCGTAGTAGGCATCTTCTCAGTTTCTGGAACCCGATCCGGCTAACGAAGGACCACTGTTAGAGTTGAGTATGGAGCGGGCTCGCTGGCGGGATATTCCTGAGGAGGTTGAGGGCGCAGTAAACACAGTACTTTCTTCAGAGTGAACACGATGGAGTAAATAAAAACACTTCTTTATTTTTCTTCTGTTATTTCTTCTAATACTGCTGGATTCGGAATGCCTGACCATAGAAACTTGTCCCCTTTTTATAGAAAGACCTAACCAATCATAACACTTCAATTTTGCACACGGCACTAACCCTTTTTCTGTCAGCCAATCAGAGCGCTTTAAGTTTGCACACGGCACTAATGTGACTTTTGTATGGGAAACTTACTTTGGCAATTTTCTATGGTAAAACGTCCCTTACAATGTTTTTCTTAATTTTACAATATAGGAATGGACCTATTTTAACTATATACAAAAAACTGTATCAAAAAACCTTAATTTAAACCTTAAAAATAGCGAAATTCTGTAACGGTTCTCGTTACGGTAAAGTTTCTCAGTACTTAAGCTTATGCATTATCATGGTACAAGTGGCGCCTCCTAGAGTTAGGAATGCGCAACAATTCCATGTCATTACTACAATTATTTCTAGCCTATTTTAATACAGAATCAATCTAAAAATTTGTAACTTAAGTATTAGGTATCGTCGCTAACATTCTCCCCCACGGTGCGCAGCACGCCATCCTTTGGAGGCGACGATGCCTCAGGAACCAGCACAATGGTCCGTCGAGTTGGTCGGCGAAGTATTCCTCCTGATGTCCGCACGTCCAGTACTCTGGTTCTTCCATCTGGTCCAGGGTACGTCTTAATGACTTCTCCGCGAGGCCATGAATTTCGCGGTAGCGTAGTGTCTACTATTAGCACGATGTCTCCTTCTCTTGGGTCGTTGGTATCTCTACCTTCAAGTTTCCTTGGCATTAGGAGAGGTAGGTATTCTTTGATCCATCTTCTCCAGAAGTGGTCTGCAAGTCTTTGGGTAGTTCTCCAGTTTGCCCTCCCAATCAACACTCTGTCGTCGAATTCTCCTGGAGCCATTGCTCCACACGATCGCCCCAATAGAAAGTGGTTTGGTGTCAGACTTTCTTCGTCTTCTGGGTCCATACTAACTGGGGTGAGAGGCCTCAAGTTAACTATGTGTTCGACCTCGGTCATTAGTGTATGAAGTACTTCTTCTGGTGGGCTTCTTTCGTTGAGAACCACTGACAACGCCGTCTTGACTGTTCGCACAAGTCTCTCCCAAGCGCCTCCCATATTTTAACTATATACAAAAAACTGTATCAAAAAACCTTAATTTAAACCTTAAAAATAGCGAAATTCTGTAACGGTTCTCGTTACGGTAAAGTTTCTCAGTACTTAAGCTTATGCATTATCATGGTACAAGTGGCGCCTCCTAGAGTTAGGAATGCGCAACAATTCCATGTCATTACTACAATTATTTCTAACCTATTTTAATACAGTATCAATCTAAAAATTTGTAACTTAAGTATTAGGTATCGTCGCTAACACCTTCCTTTTGCCTGAGTTGCCAGGGACCTCGATGACCCATTAGTACCTTCCCGCGACCCCGTCAGGCATCGGCCCTAGTGGACCCCTACATTTGTGCTGACTACTTCTCTTTGAGGCGCGCGTGGAATACAACGCGCCGTCGACCCGGGCCTGGTCCTTACCAGACGGTGAGCTACCCATTGCTCAGCGTCGGCAAGCCCGCGCCTACGGTGGCCGGAAATCCGCCCGGGATTCCCGACGCCCAGGGCGTCTCCTGCGGCGGCTAGGGGCAAGAGGGCGCGAAATTTGCATTTCCCTCAACCGTCCCGCCTCCTCCTTTGCGAGCATTACTGCTTCGCAGAAGGATGTGGCGGCTGCCCATGCCCTCTCGCTCCGTACTATGGCCTGAACCAGGGCCGGACGCGAGAGATCTCTGCCGCCGATCGCCTCCACGAGGACACGGCGGTGCTCTGCCCAAGCCAATGATAATCACGCAACTTGTAGGTATGTTTAAAATATATTAATACAACAGTAAATCATTATTAATAAATAATTTAATAATAATAATTAATTATTAATGTAACAATAATAATAATGAAATGAAATAATTATTCAAAGAAAAACAATTTATACCAAAAAATAAACAGCATTATAATACATATGTACAGGTATATAAAATTAGTTTAAAATATTTAAGTACTTTTTCAGATAAAATAATAAATAAATAGTAGATAGGCGTATTGTTAGTATCATATTTAGCGATCTCCTGACTTTGAGTATATGAAAGTTAAATCTCCTAAAACGCGGCTTCCTCTCTCCTACCCTCTTGCTGTGCCCTACAGGGTCCATAATGATCTCAATTATATAGTTACCACCTAAGTACACATTATGGTAAAGCAATAAAGATATTGAGTATTGAGTATTGAGCCGGGCAGACCTCCACCGTATGCTCCACCGTGTCCTCCGGGCGATCCACACAGTGGTGACACCCGGGCGTTTCCTCCCACCTTATCCGACACAGGAACCTCCCGAAGCTGCCGTGTCCGGTGAGGACCTGCGTCAGGCGGAAGGTGAGCACGCCGTGGCGCCTCTCTAGCCACTCCTCAAAGAGGGGACTTATCGCCGCAATTGTGGCGTGCCCGGCACTGGATTGTGACAACCGTACTCTTCATGACGCCATGAGGTCCCGCCGGAGCTCCGTCCGCTGTGCCGCGATTTCTCGTGGCAGCGGGCTTACGCCCCGGCGTTTCGCCTCCTCGCGCCACTCCCATACGTACGCGAGGACTTTTGCCTCCAGATCCCATGGCGGCAATCCGGCAAGGAGGCTCGCTGCCTCAAAGGAGACCGTGCGGTATCCCCGGACCATCTGGATGGCCATGACCCTTTGGGCCGCACTCAACCGGCGGGCTGGCCGCAGCGCCAGAGAGCGCGCCCATACATGAGCACCGTAGAGGGCCATGGACCGCTCGACCCCCGCGTAGAGCCTCCGGCAGGAGGCGTTTGCACCCCCTAGATTGGGCAGGAGCCGCTTCAATGCAGCGCCTGCCCGCTCCAGTTTGGAAGCCAAACGTCGGAAATGCTCCTCGGTCTTATCACCAAAAGCGATCTTTTAAAGACAACCTTTAGATGGATTAGGAAAAATATGTCGTAGGTACTAAATTCACACGGTGAAAAGAATTCGCAGACGGATCTTGCATTTTCCACACAAAATCACATCACGCCTTATTTCCCCGAAGGGTTGGGCAGACTAAATAAAATGCTTTCCGATGAAAATGTGAATTCATTTTTGTAATTTCTATTAGAAAATATTTGGTATATTTCGTATTATAGAGAGAGAATACTTACCAAGTTTTTTTTTTATTGTAATCGTCTCGCTGTACAACAGATAGCGCGAAGTGTAGTTCGCGTTATCGCGACAATGTAGCCGTAGCATTAGCGAGACGTCAAGCGGTGTGCAAGAGGAAGCGCGTGAAGTTCGTCTTATCGCGATAATGTGTTTTATGTAGTTTCTTGTTTAGATGCAATTCGCCTCACCATTTCTCGCCACCTATTCTAGACTAATGAGTACGTAAATAATAAACGATTTAAGTCGAAAAAATAACTTCTTCAAATGTACGCCATTCTTCAATTCTACCTACCATCTCAAACATATTCTGAACAGCAATTTAACGCAAGGAATTTTAGACAATCTTAAACGTATTTTTATTTAACCCTTTCCGTTGGTGATGTAAAATTTAGGCAAGTGAGCTGAATATTGTCTACGACGACCACTTCACCTCACCTCACTCGTTAATATAGAGAGGTCATTAATATTTAACTTCGCATCGGAGACCCTGTAAAGGCTCGTGCAGACTAGCGCGCGGGCGCGACAAGCATCAATATGCCTGTCGATGTCGCTCTAGTCTGTACGAGCCTTAATGTGGGTATCAAACGTTTCACTTCACATCCTCTCTTTGTTGTAATTCTTATAACTTTCTTCAATTATTTTGAACCTCTAGTGAAGAGCAACTTGAAACGGTATTAATGTCTTTGTGTGGTTATATTTTGCTATATAGTGTGTAACAAGAGCCATCACATAGCCATCAGCTGCGCATTCTGCACGTCGATCTAAATAACAATGCACAAAAATAATTGTTGGGAAACAACTTTTATTTTTGGTGTGAAAAATAAAAGCTTACGGAGGTGCTCAATATAACGCACGCAAAACATTGTGAGTGCATGCACCGTTCAATATTTAGCAAACGACGCAAAAAAAAAAAAACACGTTTCTTGTATAAGACATTTTTAACTGTATTTTATTTTTATTATTTCTTGTTATAGCGGCAATAAAAATACACAATCTGTGAAAATTTCAACTGTCTACCTATTACGTTTCATGAGATACAGTCCGCTGACAGACAGACGGACACGGATGGACGAACAGCTCAGGCTTAGTAATAGGGTTCTGTATGGCACCCTTCGGGTATAGAACCCTAAAATGATTACAATGAAGAGAAGAACAAGTGGCTCGGCTTCGTTAAGCATTTAATTACATTCGTTATGTTATGTGTGTGTTATGTGGATTTCATTTGTGTCCGTGGGTGTGTCCAGTGGCATCACAGCGGACCCTATCAGAATACCAGCGCTGCTGCGGTATTTGTTTTTTTTTTAAATATTGCAGCATCATGCTGAGATAAGAACCTGTTTGGCCTCGCACAAGTCTTCTTTTATTTTTGTTTTCCGTATTATGTTATTTTCTTTTAATTTTTTTATTGTTGTATTTCTTATGCGTGTCTCAAATAAATACTTTTTTTTATTTCTTTCTTTACGCTACGGTTGCCGCGGTCGGTCCGTAGGTGGGTAACGATCTTTACATACCAAGACCCCTCCGTGCCTCGGAAACCACGTAAAGCCGTTAGTCCCGGTTACATTCGTGGATCGTTGACAGTATCTTCGTCAGAAGCCCGAAAGTATGACCACAAGTCTTACCAAGGGATACCGTAATACCCAGTAACTGGGTTGTGGAGGGACGATAGGCAGTCGCTTCATGTATAATACCGGTATTCAGCTGCATCCGGTAAGACTGGAAGCTGACCGCAACATAGTTGGGAAAAGGCTAGGCAGATGATGATGTAATAATGTTAGTTGGATATAATTACTAATCAGGAAAAGGTAGGTAAAAACGTATTAATTGTATCATTTACAAAACACAATTGTTCTACAAAAACTACAACTAATTTCTCAGAAACCAACCCACTTTTCTGCATTATTCTACCTCGTGATTCTAATTAAGAATCATCACTTTGAACAATCTTAAGGTATATTAAATAAAACCTGAATATAAAATAATAGTACTTAAACCCATTTGAGAAATATCATCATCTTTATTACTACAGATAAAATGTAAGCGATCTTCAAATCACATTACAGCAGCGATGTTAAACCTAAGCAAGATCGTTGTCATAAAATGATCCTTATGGTTTTACGGTCTCCGGACGCTTAAAATAATATCGTTCAGATTCTATGAGACGTGATAATAGCTGAGAATATCAATAGAATGTCCGCTCTGGCTAGCTTTTGTCAAGAGAATGGAAAATTACTTTATTTTTTGTAAATGGCATCTCGCCGATCAACCTCGGAGGTTGTCAGCCGCTTGACCAGGCTATCCTGTGAGTGCCTTAATAAATTAAGGCCTCCAGCCAAGATATAACACGTTTAAACTAAGCGACTACGCGCTAAGGGCCTCGGTTTAGGGCTGGGGGAGGGGGGGCTTACACCTCACTCCTCCCACGGGCCTGAGGTGGCCCGCAAAGGCGAGCCGCACCAGCCAGGGATCGCGGAATTCGGACTAGATCCCATGATTCCCGATGCAAATGTGGGAGGGGAACACCGGGATGAATTTTAGTCAGTAAGAGTCTGACGCCCTAGGCCGGAGGACATCCATGAGCATTTTCCACCCAGGAACTAAAAAGAAAAGCGGCAGCAAGGGACAGGCTGGATGAAAATAACATTGAAACTGATTTTACTCTGTTACACCATGCTAGGAACTGTGAGGTTAGCACGAGCTTGCGGAGTAAATTAATTTAAATTCAATCGATTTTAACAATGAAACAACTCGTTTCTGTAATCTAGTTTTCTTTAAATAAATTCGAGATAACTTTAATCAACTACTTTAATATTTATTTTACAATATTGATAGGTACAATAAGAAACTAACAACCAATTAAACTGAGTATGATGATAGTGAACTATCCAAAATCCGAAGCCCAAGAGACAGCTCCGTTTGTGCTTCGCCTTTATAAAGCCTCTGGTTATAAGGGGGGCCTTATTACTCCAGGAACCTCAGAAATAGGAAACTGCCTTCGTTGATGTCATTTTCTTCGCTGTCGTTCACAGTTGGCGCTCCAGAGGCAGAGGCAATATTGCCAACATTTCGTACATAACAATAATATGTACTTAGTTTAAAGGCTATTCATATCTGTGGGTGATTCTATTTGTGGTTACCTATAACAAGAATTTGAACCAAAATGCTGTAGGATAGTTGTATTTTTGAGCCTGAAATCGTTCCCGTTACGTTGCGCGTTCGTGCTAGGCTAATAAAAACGAAGGCACTAAACTTTGAGCAAAAGCTTTGTCAAATTGGCGTTTCCTTAATGTTTAAGTCTAAGGGCCTATGCACACGGCGTTATTTTTACGCGTGTTACAAGTAACGCGCGTCGACGGCGCGTTTACTGTGATGAAAAAGCAATGCTAGTTGCGAATGCAGCGCGTAAACGCGCGTCAGAGGCGCGTAGACTGCCGGGGTCGCGGGAAGGTACTAAAGGGTTACCGAGGCCCCTGGCAACATAGGCAACGGAAGGAACATAGGTTGGTTTTAGTCAGTAAGAGTATGACACACCCTCCCGCTCCGCCCAGAGCGGAAGAAATTATTTCATGATTTCCCACCCAAAAAAAAAAACAAAAAAGAGGCGCATAGAAAATCGGCATCTCGTAAGTTTTTGTGAGCTTTAGCAGCGACATACGATAATTGTGACTTACGTTCATGACAGAGTACCGGAGTATACAATGGAGTATAGATATATACTCCATTTATCATTTTTCTAACATGAGAAAAATAACAGTTGTTGTTAGTTAAGGGTTCAAAGAGGGGGGTTATTAGTAAACCCCATTATTTCACGATCAATATAAAGCAATATAATCTATTTACCATTTACTTATAAAAATAACTCTAACATGAAGTAATTTCAACAATATTACTCAATAACTTTCGTTATTTTGCCGTTATTTTTCCCTGTATCATTTTTTTTTAAGAACCAGATTCCTAGTAATCAATTACAATCTTAAGTCTAATAAGCAATTTTAATCTAAATTATGTGTTTTTTATTTAGAATAGTGTTTATTATGCTTTACACCAGTCCGTTCCACTTTCTTAGGGCCGTATTACGTAAACTTAGTCAAGCATTACTTAAAACTAGTTTCAACCAATCAAATGCTGCTGCTTCTTCGGGCCTGGTCCTTATCGTACGGCGAGTTACCCATTGCTCACCGTCCGAAAGCCCGCGCCTACGGTGGCCGGAAATGTGCCCGGGATTCCCGACGCCCAGGCCGTCTCCTGCGGCGGCTAGGGGCGAGAGGGCGCGAAATTTGCCTTTCCCTCAACCGTCCCGCCTCCTCCTTCGCGAGCATTACTGCTTCGCAGAAGGAGGTGACGGCTGCCCATGCCCTCTCGCTCCGTACCATGGCCTGAACCAGGGCTGGACTCGAGAGATCTCTGCCGCCGATCGCCTCCACGAGGACACGGCGGTGCTCTGCCCAAGTCAGGCAGACCTCCACCGTATGCTCCACCGTGTTCTCCGGGCGATCCGCACAGTGGTGACACCAGGGCGTTTCCTCCCGCCTTATCCAACACAGGAACCTCCCGAAGCTGCCGGTGAAGACCTGCGTCAAGTGGAAGAAGAAGACGCCGTGGCGCCTCTCTAGCCACTCCTCAAAGAGGGGAGTTATTGCCGCAATTGTGGCGTGGCCAGCCCTGGGTTGCGACAATCGCACTCTCCATGTCGCCATGAGATCCCGCCGGAGCTCTGTCCGATGTGCCGTGATTTCTCGCGGCAGCGGAGTTACGCCCCGGCGTTTCGCCTCCTCGCGCCACTCTATATACTATACGTGCGCGAGATCTTATGCCCTCAGATCCCGTGGCGGCAATCCGGCAAGGAGGCTCGCCGCCTCACCGGAGACCGTACGGTATCCCCGGACAAGCCGAATGGCAATGACCCTTTGGCAGGAAACGCGCCCACACAGTTGCTCCGTAAAGGGTCATGGACTGCACGACCCCCACGTAGAGCCTCCGGTAGGAGACGTTTGGACCCCCTAGATTGGGCAGGAGCCACTTCAAGGCAGACCCGGCCCGCTCCAGTTTGGGAGCCAAACGTCGGAAATGCTCCACGAAGTTGCATCGGCTGTCGAGGACGAGTCCCAGATACTTCATCGTCGACTCGACGCCGATGTCAACCCGTCCTACCGTTATTTGGGACCCCGACGGTGGCGCGTTCGAAGGACCATGAAAACACATGGCCTTGGACTTGTGCAAAGCCACCTCGAGTCCCAATTGCCGGATCCTTTCGACGATTGTCGCAACCCTGCGCGCCCTTACTTCGGCAGCCGCCTGTTGCGACCTCCCTTGCGCCAGGACCAACGTGTCGTCAGCGTAGCACACTACGCTAACGCCGCTAGGCAGGTCGGCGCGCAGCACCTAGTCGTATCCAATGTCCCATAAATGCGGCTCCAGGAACGATCCCTGTGGGACACCGCATGACATCTCTTGCCGGTTCCTCACTCCCTGGTGACCGGGGTAGATGACGGCCCTGTCTGTCAGATAGGCCTCGACCACACGACAGAGGTAGGGCAGCATCCGGTGGTACCGGAGTGCCTCCCTGATGCAACTCCAGGGCAGGGTATTGAAGGCATTGGCAATGTCTAGAGACACCGCCAAGATGACCCTACCCGGGCAACAGCATTCCCCGTCGTGAGGGCCCACCGTATGGCGTCCACCGTAGAGCGCCCCGTGCGGAAACCAAACTAGCTCTACACCAAATCCGGCCCCACCCGCACCAGATGGCCGACGAGACGGTCTGCAATGACTCTTTCAAAGAGCTTGACCACCTCGTCGAGCAGCACGATGTGCCGATAAGCGGACGGAGAGTTTGCAGGGTGCGGCTTCTTTATAAGGACCAGTTTCCCCGTCTTCCAACGAAACGGGTACTGGCCTCTCTCCAAAAATGCGCTTAGGAGCCCCTCAGTCGAGGCCCGAGAGCCTCCAAGGCCAGGACCCAGGCTATTCCAGGTAAGCCGTTGGGACCTGGGGCGGTATTTTTGCATTCAGCCTGCGTACCGCCACTCTTATTTATACCTCGGTCATCTCTGGAGCATCGTCGTCGTCGTCGTTGGCGGTGTAGTCCGCAATGGGCACCGCAGTAGGCGAAGCCATGGGTAGGTGTGTTCTCCTCTCGAAGGGAGCGCTCACCACGTCCTCCACAAGCTGGGGCCGGAGACTCTGCATCAGCGGAGGAGCCCATGGACGGACTTTGGCGTCCCTACGGGTCCCTGTCCATAGTCCCCAGTGACTCTCGACTTCTCTCGATCTCCGCTTGGAGGGTCATCGCCGCTCTATACCACACGTACAGCTCCGCCTGAATGGCTTTCGTATCCGGAGGTCGAATACGAGCCTGTGGTACCTGGTGGACTGGCGTCACGGAGCAACGCACGCAGTGCGCAAAGCCATCATCGTCATCTCCTGCGACCACCAGTACACCTGGTGCGAGGCATGTCCATACGGGCCTTAGAGTCTGATATAATAATAAAGAACATTGACGAATTTTCGGTGTCGGGAGAAGGATACTTAGTTTTAGTTTCAGTCCCTACCTCTGTTAACGTCTCTGTAACCTCTGCTTTTATAAAGAACGTTACACCTACGCCTTATTTAATTATAAATATTACATAACAATTCAAACTATGTAAAACATGTTTTATTATGATTAATCGACGTCATAGAAGTGTAATAATAAGTCGCTTGATCGCCACTTAATTATTATTCAAAAAATGTTTAAAAAGATGACAAATAGTCACATATCCAAGTATTCATAATATCAAATTAATGACATCATCATCATCATCGGGTAAAAATATTGTTCACACACTTGTGTTTAATTTGTTACCTACAGAACTACACTCGCGAGCAACCAAATCGACTCAAGCCTAGACGGCGCACATATACATTGATTTTCCTAAAACGATAAATGGTAATTACAAAAGTGATATGTCATTCGAAAGCTGAAGAATTAGTCTTTCAATTAACATCAATACCTTAAAAAAAAACTAAGCGCTGATTTATTGACACATTTTAATTGGCCGTCAGCGTAAATTACCTCTTTAGGAATCCACGACTTGCGCTACCTGCTCCCTCTATAACCCCCCCCCCCCCCCCCACTTCCGGTTTATCTTATCAGTTGCTTGTTACAAGTTGACCGGTACACATCTCCGTAAATTGCAATCCATGTTTTCGCTAACCCATGGATACCACACCAGAAGAAGCCGCTCAAGTTGTTGCCTTGTTGCAACAAGGGTTAAGTCAGCGAGCAGTCGCTGCCCAGCTCCACTTGAGCCAGTCTTCTGTATCCCGAGTATACAGACGGTTCCAAGAGACTGGTGCCTTCAATCGGAGACCAAGAACGAGCCGCCACCGGTGCACTTCAGAGAGAGACGACCGCTTCATTGTCTCAACCTCGCTGCGTAATCGACACCTTACGGGCGTTGATGTGCAGCAAGAACTGAGACGTGTACGACAAGTGGCTGTCAGCAAGTGGACAGTGAGAAGACGCTTGAAGGAAGCCAACTTGACGCCAAAAAGACCTGCGACGGGCCCTAAATTGACTGCAAGCCACTGACAAGCGCGCCTTCCATTTGCTCGAGAGCATCTCAATTGGAGCGTTGCGCAATGGCGATCGGTCCTGTTTACTCATGAATGCAGAATGTGTCTGCATGGCAGTGACAGGAGAGGCCGAATGTACAGGCGTCCGGGGGAACGATTTGCCCAATGTTGTTTCGCTGAAACAGTGGCATATGGCGGCGGTTCCTGCATGATGTGGGCTGGTATCTCTTTAGAGGGAAAAATTGAACTTGTTTTCGTGCCTGGAGGCGGCCGAGGAGGCGGGCTAACAGCTGATCGGTACATCACCGACATTCTACTGGATCATGTTGTGCCCTACGCAGGGTTTGTCTGTGAAGACTTCGTGTTAATGCACGACAATGCCCGCTGCCACACGGCACGAGTCACTCGATAGTTTCTGCAAGAGGTCGAATTACGCACGATGGACTGGCCTGCGCTCAGTCCTGACATGAATCCCATCGAGCACTTATGGGACTAGCTTAAAAGAAGAGTTCGGGCCAGAAATCCAGTCCCTTCAAGCGTAGACGAGCTAAAGACAGCATTATTAGAGGAGTCGGACGGCATTCCTCAAGAAAATGTCAAAAAATTGATAAGGTCCATGAAAAACAGACTGAGGGTTTTAATTAGGGCTAGAGGGGGCAATACAAAATACTGATTTAAATAAATTAATTTTATTTTTAAAATTTTTTGTTTAATTTGTCAAATACGAGAAACATACCCTTTTTCCTAAATTCCCGTATTTCCTACTCTTGCGTTCAGACATCATTTATTTCAAAAATGATGGACGAATTTCAATGATAATGATATCAAATTAAAGCTGACATCTTAAGCTTTCGAATGACATATCATTTTAATAATTTCCACTCATAATTTTAGTTGTATCAATGTATGTGTGCGCCGACAAGGCTTGAGTCGATTTGGTTGCTCGCGAGTGTAGTTGAGGCAACCGCAGATAGTCGCAAAGCGACAGCGCTTCGCGACACTAGTAACTATCAAAACTTCATGCAAAGTGTCGCGCTGACTGTCGCGCCCGCAATATCGCGCCAGTCTGCACGAGCCTTTAAACGCAAACTCATTATTTAAATCAGAAAGTACTCTTTGGTATACCTAATGTATTAAGAATCTTATGCAGATCTCAACCCCGTCACATTAAATATATTTTTGGAAACCAAAAGTAACAAGTGTCTGACCACGCGCAATGAAGGGTTCCGTAGTTTGTATGAATTTATCCCAAGAACAAACTTAACATGTGCAGTTGAAAAACATGGTCTGTCATAATTTCCAACTGCACATGTAAGTTGGTATCTATATTACTCGTTAAGTTGTAAAGCCTAATTAGCTGTGATAGTTTTCTTTTTAACTCCGTTAAAGGGACTACAGGATCTAAACGTAAATTTTATAAGTTTTATAATGCCTTAAAGTATATGATCCACTGCAGTAAACTAAATCATAAAAATATATGATATTATTAAGGATATATGCTAGGTAGATAGTGTGTTGAAAACATAATATAAGTAATTTGATACGATAGAAAAAAATCACGAAGATACCTCAAAAAATTTATTTTAACGATTAAAAACCATACTTATATACATGCAATCATTCTGATTTTTTGTCAGATTATTCTACAAGCAACGTATTAGCATAATTGTGTTTTATTTTTTTTATACAATCTATAGCTTTTTTGTAAATAGATAATTGCTTCATATTTTGCAATAAATTACCAGCGTTGTGTCATCGCGCTTCTCTCTCTTTTTATGCAGTCCAACAGTGACCGCACTTTAGGTGTTGTCGGCCTCTTAAATATATCACTGTCGTGATTTTTTTCACATAATATCCAAAAACAACTATTTAGCTTACATTAAAGCTTAATTTTACGAAAACGGATCCCTGAATCGAAAAATGGTTTTCACTGACCCGCAATACTTTCGAACAGCCTGTCTAACGATACCCCACACCATAGGATAGACGAGAAAAAAACAACTTCCCCACTTAGCGTCCAAGAGAGGTACCCTACCATTTTTTTTTTTCAGAATTTTAATTTACCTCTTTGCCGGCGTGATTATTAATAAGTATACCCATGCCAAATTACAGCTTTCTAGTAACTATTAGGAGTCTCTGAGCTAAGCCGCGGACAGACAGATGGACATGACGAAACTATAAGGGTTCCTTGTTGACCACGGAACCCTAAAAAGATCAAGATTATAATAAACTAGTCCGTGTTTTTTCGGAAATTCAACTTTTAAAGGCATCTGACCTTGCGAAAATAAAAAAGAACGATTAATATAATCACCTGTCACGGTCGTGTCGCGTAAAGTGTTAACCAGTACAGGATCTACCGAGTTTTTGTTTTTCGTTTTTAAAGTTCAAGGCACTTCACTTAGCGAGACCATTTAAAAAAGTAACTTGACTAAAAACTAACACAATTCATTCAAATTAAAGTTGTACAGCTGTATGGAAAGCCTTTCAAGTTCGACCTTCATAAAACTCATGTTTCGCTAGAGAGATTACTCTGCACTAGGTAAATATTCCCTCGGATTCCATAACAGCCATGCCCAAGTTTTGGGACCGGCTTTATGGTGAGAACTGTTTGTTTTGAACAAGTAAAATAAACATGTGAGTGGCATACACATTTCATATTGTTATAGTTTGCTGGGAGTTTAGTTTAATTATCATCATCCGGAATTAAAAGTACTTTGAAAACTTATCCAGGAGGTAGTATGCTCCCTAAACATCACTTTAGAATTGTCTGCGGTCACTTGAGTGAGGGTCAAATTGAACACTCTGGGGCCCAAGTCTGCTATTTTTAATAAACTTGTCATTCCAACACGATCCCATTGTCATTTTGCTAAAAGTTCGTAATCTGCTAAATTCATAATGGTCGATCATTGGTTGGTCAATGGTCTCGTAATAGAATCGTGGTAGAATGACATTGTCGTATTGCCATTATTATATAACCCGTTAGTAGAAATGATTTTCGAAAAACTACTACTTAATATGAACAGTTAGTCGTGCCAGATTTCATTTACATATTATTTATTAGTGTTATAAGCAATCTGAAGTAGCAAGAAGTTCGTAAATAGCAAAAACATTAAATTTATGTGAATCTATACAACTCAATAATATTTTATCAGTTTAGCTGTCAAAGTCAAATGTTAAATTACTGCTTACTGAGGTTAATCTGTTTTTAGGGTTCCTTACCCAAAGGGTAAAACGGGACCCTATTACTAAGACTCCACTGACCGTCTGTCTGTCTGTCCGTCTGTCACCAAGGTGTATCTCATAAACCGTGATAGTTAGACAGTTGAAACTTTCACAGATGATGTAGGTACTTCTGTTGCCGCTATAACAACAAATACTAAACAATAGTATAAAATAAATATTTAAGGGGGTCCCATACAACAGACATGATTTTTTTTCCGTACGGAACCCTTCGTGCGCGAGTCCGACTCGCACTTGGCCCGTTTTTATTTCTAGCGGTCGGTGTTTTGTTAGTTATTTATTTTCATTTGAGTGTTTTAATTATATTTTTGTTTGTGTATTTAAATTATCTTTTATTTATTTATTACATTTTATACAAAATGGTGCTACTTGAGCAAATTTCGGCTCTAATTGATTTTCTGGGAAACCACCAAGAAGTTTATCCAAACGATATTGGATGAAGTGCGCCCAAATTTTAAATTCGATATCGGTGGACTGCCCCAATAAAACGACACGGCAGAATGGCGCACTGTAAGTACTTAAATACAGTATTATTTAGTAATAGGTACCTATGCATTATGAAATGTTGTAATTATTGCACTTTTTTAGTTCTTTATTGAATATAAAAGTAAAATTTTAAACAAAATTAAATCACAGAAGAGTGAAAAACGTGCAACAGGTACTTAAGCAATACTTTTATTTTGGCAGCCTTGCAGAATTATAGTGGGAAGCATATAGTAATAATTGTATAACTTGCGACGGGCTCGACGATGTCCTTTGCATTCCGCCCATCTTCTTTAGCTAGCATTCACTGGGTTGGCTAGCTCGAGAATATTTATTCGTAGTGAATATATTTCTCCATTCAATATTCCACAAACACGATAGATAGCAAACACTTTTTGACAACCGAGCTATTAAAAGCAATGACTGCACAATGGCGTTCTAATGGTAGGTCACTGATCAAAGGAACTGTCAAAATTTTAGCAGATTACCGCATACGCCAATAATTCATTTGTCATTATGTACGAGATTACCATTCTATGCCATTTCTTTCAATGGAGTGTCAGTGGTTGACCATTGGAAAGTCATAATGACGCCATTATATTAGTAGATTACCAAAATTGTCAAAATCAACAATTACGAAATCAATGATAGACCATTCTGACACTATTGTAATAGCAGACTTGAGGCCCTGGTACCATGTTACAACAAGCTTCTTCATTCTTATTGCGTGTCGATTTGTTAAAGAAGTCGATGACTTATTGTGATCTTCGTCGTTTAAAGATCGTGTACTACTCAAAGATTTATAAATAAAAAACAAAACCACATTTTGAATTTTGAAATTTAGGCGTGGGTGGGTATCATAATTCACAATTCACATAATCACATTATAGGTACCATTTTTTTTTTTACATTGTCCTGGGAACGTCATTTAGCTTGGATGACGATGATAACGTCAAGCCATGCGGTCATGCATGCAACCTATTGTTCTAGTTTCATACTCTGTTAAGAGTCAATAATACCTCAGCGCCACCTCACGCTTTACCTCGCTAGCACACTACTGCTCGCGATCACGCCAGCAAACGAGACAGGGCAACAGGGAGAAGGTTCCAAGGCACCGATAGTAACAAAAAAAATATAGCATCTGCTTTATATTTATTTCAGTTATTATGCAAAGTTTCATGACCTAATTTGAAGTATTTTTTTAATACTAACGGTTTATTGCTCGGTGTGGAGTTAACTTTGTAACTTATTTCCGTCGAGAAAATTTAATTGTGTTTTTATCCAACATATTACTTAACATTAATCTTCAACTTTACCATATATAATGTTTTCGAATTACAGTATTGATAGCAAATCTGTAATTCGAAAACATTGTGTATGCCAATTATTTTTAAAAGAGTAATCGTGGAGTTTCTTGCCGGTTCTTCTCCATAGGAAACGACCAATTGGAACCGTGCACGTAGCTTCTGACGTTTCATAAGTGCCCGTGTAGGTTTATGTGAAATAAAATATTTTGAAATAAATTAATTGAGATTTGAAATAAATATATGGTAAAGTTGAAGATTAATTAATGTTAAGTAATATGTTGGACAAAAACACAATTAAATTTTCTCGACGGAAATAAGTTACAAAGTTACCTCCACACCTTGCAATAAACCGTTAGTATTAAAAAAATACTTCAAATTAGATCATGAGACTTTGCATAATAACTGGACTAAATATAAAGCAGATGCTATATTTTTTTTGTTACTATCGGTGCCTTGGAACCTACTCCCTGTTGCCCTGTCTCGTTTGCTGGCGTGATCGCGAGCAGTAGTGTGCTAGCGAGATAAAGCGTGAGGTGGCGCTGAGGTATTATTGACTAGAGTATGAAACTAGAACAATAGGTTGCATGCATGATCGCATGGCTTGACGTTATCATCGTCATCCAAGCTAAATGACGTTCCCAAGACAATGAAAAAGAAAAATGGTACCTATATATAATGTGAATACCATATATCATACCATACCTATGTATGGGAGGACAGTGTAGGCCTGTCAAGGAGTACCAGGTACCTAACAAAAGATAAATGTTCGACAAATCTACAGTCTATTAAGCCTACAAAGTTCTCACGTTCACAAAATATAAAAGGATCTATAGGTATAAAATATTATTAAAATAATAAAATTAAACACCTATTTAAACCAAATGACATGATTGTCATTACAACTGTAACAAATCTGAATTAAAATCCTGTACACAAACCCACAAATTTCAAAATTAATGAGCAGTGGTGGCCCAGAGGTAACAGCCGCGACTTGCAAGTTGTAGGTCGTAGGTTCGAACCCAGACAGGCGCTTTACTTTGTGTAAATTATTTCATCACTACTGCTCTCAAAACTGTGAAGGAAAACATAGTGAGAAAACCGGCATGTCCTAGAACCAAAAATTCGAAGAAATGTGACATTTACAACCCACACTGGGCCCGCGTGGTGGATTACGGCCCACTTCCTCTCACAGAGAGAAGGCCTGTGTCCCAGCAGTGGGGACATTATATGCTGCAGTATTTTCGATATAACGTAGGATCATGCTAAACAATTTGGGGTATTGTAGACTCTTAAAACGATAACATTTTACACACGACTGCCTTCCTAATGATAACAAGTCGGTGTCACACTCTGCTACGACAAATTAAAGGCTCCTACATACTGGCGCGACTTGTCGCGCGACGCGACGCGACACAAAGACACCGCGTGTAGCGCTACAAGCGGTGCCTTGTCGCGCCGGTATGTAGGAGCCTTTAAGTTTGCATGCCGCCAAAGTTTCTCATGATGAACAAACCTACTCGTACACGTTATTTTGGCGATAGCTCCCATGCGGGTATGTAGCTTGACGAAACTACTTATATTCTGCAAACTTACCTTGTCTTGTTTACTGTTATAGTTCTGGGGGGTAACCATAACCTCTTATAGCAGTATTACTTCAATATTACTTAGCGTGAGAAAGAGATGGAACTATAAATCCTGTATACCTCCATCACTTTCCCACTGTGAAGTAATATTACCTATAATAATACTGCTACAAGAGGTGATGGTTACCTCCCTGTACCCTTATAACAAGCGACACGCCCCAGCTTCGCACGCAACTTGGCAAAAAATAAGAAGAAGAAGAAGAAAGAAAGAAGGTTTTGACGATCTTTAGGGTTCCGTACCTCAAAAGGAAGAAAAGGGAACCCTTATAGGATCACTCGTGTAGTTAGTCTGTCCGACTGTCACATCCGATTTTCTCATAATCTACTGGACCGATTAAGTTGAAATTTGGTACACATATGATTTTTTGTAACCGAAACACGGACGTGTATCGTAAATAAATTAATTTTTAATATGAGTCACTTTTGGGAGCAAATAAGAAAATTTAAAAAAAAGTTTTAAAAACTGTACCGTATGACATCAAATGAAAGGGCTTGTTGTGAGGGTCTCGAATATATTTTTTTAATAATTTTGAAATAAAAAGTTTTAAAATACTCTAAGAAAATTTATGAAAATTTACCATTTTCCCCCTTTATCTCCGACACTACTGGCACTAAAATTAAAAAAGAAAATGGTTCTTTACTTATAGATTATGTAATGTATGGTTTTAACGTGGTACTTAATTCTTGGGATAGATTCAGCCCAACTACGGAACCCTTCATTGTGCGTGTTCCGACAAGCACTTGCCGGTTTATTTTTGGGCCAACGACCGCTTATAAAGATGTTACTTGAAGTATCAGGTGAGATTATTTTTTTTTGTATTGTATTTTGATATCGAAACTCACGTCTGTGAAGTTTACACAAAAAATAAATGATCTTTTAAACTTATATTTCAAGTAACTAAACAACCTGCGATGATGACCCCAAAAAAAAATATTGGTGTATCATGTATCGATACCATCTTGTCTGCGGAGTTTGGCTAGCTAATTTAATTTGACCCTGTATATACACCTTCCGGAATAAATTCTCTAAAAAATGGTGAAAACCGCATCAAAACCGACAAATATGGTTTAGAAGAACAGGTCACACAGACTTTTTATTTGAACTAATCAGAAAAAGTCATAAGTCCCTAGTACAGCCAAATGGAAATCACTTATTAGGAATGCTGCAGTCATAAAGATTGATAGGATTTAGCTTCTGCACATTCTTTAATATAAAACTAGTCGAGCAGCTCATGGTTCTTTTGCCTCTTACAACCACTATGTAGGTGCAGCTTGCACACAACGCGCCAAGCGTTGTTCCACGCGCGCCTCAAAGAGATGTCAGTACAAGTGTAGGGGTCCGCTAGGGCCGATCGCTGCCGGGGTCGCGGAAATGTTCAAAAGGGATACCTTGGCCTCTGGCAACACACAGGCAACGGAAGGAACACGGGTGGGTTTTAGTCAGTAAGAGGCTGACACGCCCCTCCCGCTCCGCCCAGAGCGAGAGAAGTTATAATTAACCAACCAAAAAAAAAAGGAAGGTAAGCTTGTTAGAAAAACCGAAGGATTTTTGAAACAACAATCCAACGTACACGAGACCATGTAACATTCAGCGCGTACATGCCAAACTGCTTGGAAAACTGCAGCCAGACAGAAATCGGAAAAACTTTCATAAACCACCAGTTTTCAAACAAATCACGTTCGAAATCCCGAACAAAAGACTAAAAATATCAGTTAAAAACTGGTGATATAATAACATATTCCTGGTCGTGTCCGCACGTCGTCCCCTCGTCGCAGGCGCGTCACGCGCGGAATACAAATTTCTACGTTGTTCGACTGTGCAAGTGAATTTATCAATGTGGATACAAACTAAGTACCTATTTATACTAGATACCTATTGTTGACTTGCTCGTTATTATCCATGATTAAATTGTGTTAATGGGACATGTCTTCGATAGCTAGAATCGCTAATTACCGCGAGAACGAGGTAACAATTAAGTCCGCAGGCTTCAATTTTGAGTTTTCTAACTGAGACTCTCTGTTACGATATAACATAATTATTGTCGGATGCTGTAGATTTAAAGCACTTTGTACCTACGTATGTTAATTGGAACAAATCGCACGGAAATTTGATTTTAGAATCACAGATAAACCACTCGCAATTTCAGGATTTGCCGCGTCTTGTGGCAAATGCTGAATTTGCGAATACAAAATAGTCATTGAATAATGCCCTAACAAGGGTTCCAGCGAAGAGCGACCCAAAATGCCTTTTCAAACCCAAACCCGACGATGTTTTCCTCGAAGAGCGTCCACCCACGGATTGATCCTCTGCAAACTAAATCGAAATTAGTTTGCGAAGTGCCATTGTTTGATAAAGGCTCAACTTTGATGGTTACAGATTACAGGTGTCATGACGTAGCCCTATAGCGAAACTTCGATAACTCGGTGATTTAAAACAGGTGGAGTAGATGTATAAACTTGTGAAGTACCTAATCAAAATGCGGTTGGCTGTGGCGAAGGGGCTAAATGAATAATAGAAACTTTTTTTTTTGGGTGGGATATTATTAAAATAACTTCTCCCGCTCTGGGCGGAGCGGGAGGGTATGCCAGACTGTTACTGACTAAGACCCACCCGTGTTCCTTCCGTTCCCTGTGTGTTGCCAGAGGCAACGGTATCCCTTTCGGACTTTCCCGCGACCCCGGCAGGACTGATAGATGCTGAGTTATTTATTTATTTAGGTAACCATTTATGTACACACATATACATATATGTACAGAAAAATACGTACAAAAGTGATGCTTATTTCTAAAGCATGCAATATTCCAGCATACCTGCGATAGGAAAGTACATAAACAGATGTAGACAATGTGTGTAAGAGTAGAAGAGAAAATAAAATACATAAAATCAAAAACCATTCACTATAATATATGATGACTTACCACAGCAACGAACATACCGAGTTGCATTTTCGTTGGCAGCCCAGTCTTGTAGACTACGCTGACATTTAGCATTAGCAGCATAACAAAGTAGCTTTTTGCATTCTTGTTTTTCTACTAACATAGTCTAAAAGCCTATTCAGATATAAGCGATATCGCTGTCGCGCTCTTTAGCGATACCGAATCGGTACGCGATATCGCTGTCGCGCTCGGTATTGATACTGGTCCGCCTTCTGTTTAGTCAGTTTTGTGCCGCCCATTAGTAAACATGAGTACACAATAACTATGACTTCTCCACTATCTCAAACGAAGTCGTCCATGCAAATACTCGCGGGGAGAGGGGAGTGTTGCGTTTGCCACGCGATATCGCCTACCGAATCGGTATCTCTACTGAACGCGACAGCGATATCGCTTATATCTGAACAGACCTTTAAGTCATATTTATGAACACAAGTTTTGTTTATAATAAAAATATTCATGTTTAGGTTTATCTATGGGCCTGTGTGGGCAGCGTTCGGGAAGCTACGCCATATCTTCTCGTCCCACATACCACAGTGTCTCAAGACGAAAGTTTTTGACCAGTGCGTGTTGCCAGTGATGACCTATGGCACTGAAACGTGGTCGCTTACAATGGGCCTTATCAAAAGGCTAAAAGTCACTCAAAGGGCAATGGAGAGGGCTATGCTTGGAGTTTCCCTACGTGATCGAATCAGAAATGAAGAGATCCGCAGGCGAACCAAGGTCACTGACTTAGCCCGAAGAATTGCCAAACTTAAGTGGCAGTGGGCAGGGCACATTGCTCGCAGAACAGATGGCCGATAGGGCCGAAAGGTTCTGGAATGGCGACCGCATACCGGAAGACGTAGCGTTGGAAGACCTCCTACAAGGTGGACTGATGACCTTGTGAAGGCCGCAGGAATCCGCTGGATGCGGGAAGCACAAAACCAGTCGAAGTGGCGATGCTTGGGCCTCCCCCAGTCCCCTATGTCCAGCAGTGGACGTCTTTCGGCTGAAATGATGAATGATGATGATGATGGGCCTGTGTCGCCTTTTTTTCTAAATGAGTGTATTATTTATTTATTATTTCCAAACTACTACATAAATACTCGTAATTCAAGTCTACTAATAATTACCTATGCGTTACTATACATGTTATAGTCAAAGTTCATTCAAAAAAATGACCTCGGTGAACGATTTAAATACTTGTTCTTAAACTCTTGTATAGAAGCTCGATAAATTAAATTAGCGAGGTTTTTAAGGCTCATGCAGACTAGCGCGATATAGCGAGCGCAACAGTTATATCGCCTCAGTCTGTGGGAGCCTTTATACGAAATAAATCTTAGTTAACATTAAAGGCGTGATGTTATGTTTTAAATGTTAAATCTTAGTTACCCAACACATATTTCCCATTTTCATTTATAACGATCATGGTTTATCATTTGTTACTACATCCTTGTCTGCAGTGTTGCCATTTTTTTTCTAGAATGCCTATTTCTGTCTGAATTGGTATTTTAACGGAAAAGGAAATAGGAAAATCTTTAAACACTTTAACAAACCGTTTCTAAATGGTTGTTAAGCCCCGCGCGACGTCCAAACGCCTCCTACCGGAGGCTCTACGCGGTGGTCGTGCGGTCCATGGCCCTCTACGGGGCTCCTGTATGGACGCGTTCTCTGGCGCTGCGGCCAACCCGCTGGTTGAGCGCGGCCCAAAGGGTCATGGCCATCCGGATGGTCCGGGGATACCGCACGGTCTCCTGTGAGGCAGCGAGCCTCCTTGCCGGATTGCCGCCATGTGATCTCGTCCTCGCGCACGTATAGGAGTGGCGCGAGGAGGCGAAACGCCGGGGCGTAACTCCGCTGCCGCGAGAAATCGCGGCACAGCGGACGGAGCTCCGGCGGGAACTCATGGCGACATGGAGAGTACGGTTGTCGCAACCCAGTGCTTGGCTTACCACGATCGCGGCAAAAGTCCCCTCTTTGAGGAGTGGCTAGAGAGGCGCCACGGCGTCCTCACCTTCCGCCTGACGCAGGTCCTCACCGGACACGGCAGCTTCGGGAGGTTCCTGTGTCGGATAAGGCGGGAGGAAAAGCCCGGGTATCACCACTGTGTGGATCGCCCGGAGGACATGGTGGAGCATAAGGTGAAGGTCTGCCCGGCTTGGGCAGAGCACCGCCGTGTCCTCGTGGATCGGCGGCAGAGATCTCTCGCGTCCCTGGTTCAGGCCATGGTACGGAGCGAGAGGGCATGGGCAGCTGTTACCTCCTTCTGCGAACCAGTAATGCTCGCGAAGGAGGAGGCGGGACGGTTGAGGAAAAGGCAAACTTCGCGCCCTCTTGCCCCTAGCCGCCGCAGGAAACGCCCTGGGCGTCGGGAATCCCGGGCGGATTTCCGGCCACCGTAGGTGCGGGCTTGCGGACGGTGAGCAAAGGGTAGCTCACCGTCCGGTAAGGACCAGGCCCGACGGCGACGGCGCGCGGCGTCTTTGAGGCGACGGCGCGTTGTATTCCACGCGCGCCTCAAAGAGATATTATCGTCAGCACAAATGTAGGGGTCCACTAGGGCCGATGCCAGCCGGGGTCGCGGGAAGGTACTAATGGGTCACCGAGCAACGGAAGGAATACGGGTGGGTTTTTGTCAGTAAGAGTCTGACACACCCTCCCGCTCCGCCCAGAGCGGGAGAAGTTATTTGATGATTTCAAAACCAAAAAAAAAAACCCCGCGCGACACCGATTCGGAGTCAAACAATAGAAAATCAATTGTGTCTCATTTGCTGTTCTTAACCAATTAATCTATGCGTTAATATCAGCATATCAGCATGACTTTTACTGAATCTCTATTCAGTAAAAGTCATGCTCATATAATTATAATAGAGCCAATTACAGGCTGAGCCTGTAATGACATGTTCAGAGATCATACAATAGAATTGCGTACCCAACAAAGTAAGTATATATGACATTTGTTAGATCATTAACAGACATTCAACGAAGATAATATAGGAAGGACAATGTCATAGTATAAACATAGCGCGCAGCAAATTACGGAAATACTCCGTTTCTTTCAATAGGTAAACCGCTTTTGAAACGAGTTTACCTCTGTAGTTTACCTGTTCCGCGTAACCTTAGACTTTGCATTGCGGGTGCAGCAATATCAAAAATATCTTATACCAGGTTTTGCCCGCGGCTTCCACCCGCGTTGAGGTCGGAAATTATCCCACGGGATCGTACTACTGGGATAAAAAGTATCCTATGTCCCTAGATCATGGTTTACCGATGTGTCAAATTTCATATCCAAATCCTTTCAGTCATTGGAAGCGGGTCACTGGTTAGTAGGGTGCGGGGCAGCACCGACAGCATCCTGTATATGGTAGCAAACAGGCTAGATTGTGCGTTTGTGAACCACTGCTGCAGGGTATTGGCTGGGCCAGTCCTTGCAGCAGAGATGTCACATATTGTTTGTATTAATGTTTTGCTAACATAGTTTGTAAGTATTTTGTTACTAACACGTTGAGTCTCGTTACTTGAATTCAATTAATTATTATTTTTTCTGCGTGAAAGTCTAACAAACAAACAAAATCACTTTCGCATTTATAATATTTGTTAGGACTAGCTTCTGCCCGCGACTTCGTTCGCGTGGAAGTCGTTAGACACAATAATTTAAAATAACAGCCACATTTTAATAAAAAATGGCTTTCGGTCGCAAGCGCTACTGTTGAGCATGAGGTCCTGGGTTCGATCTCGGGTCAGGCAAAGTGTTATTGGGTTTCCTTCTGAAATTTGTGAAAGTCTGGATTAGTGCCCGGTTAGTGGCAATAGGCTGGCTGCGATAATATTATATGGAACCTAAACATAACTGGCGAAATGTGGGTGTACAATAGGTACACCTCTGTCTAACCCGTCGGGGAATACGGGCGGCGTGATGTTATGTTATTTTTATAAAAAATCCCTATAAACTACGTTTGTAGTTTTGACCTCAGCGGCCAAAATATACAGAGACTCAGGACTGGTGACGCGGGAACAAGCGACGTACAGTTGTCAGTGTGAGAAACAGTTAGTCCTGAGGTCGACTCAGCAGTCTTCGGTAGCTTTTTCCCATTGCTTGCGAAGTTTTTCGTTTCTAGTGAATTAATGATCGCCTGCGTTCCTGTATATACTACTAAATGTCACAACACTGATACACTGACTGATGCATTCTTACAGATTTTTCCTGAAGAACGGCTATCACTAAAATAACAGTCACCAGTTCTCATAACAGTCACCTAACATTTATATAGACTGGCCGCTACAATGAAGACTGGCTTCACTTGATCCTGAATCACTTGAGAACCTACATACTTGGTCTTCATCATTTTTTAAAGCCTAAAGCAGGCAACAGTTTTATTGACTCCTATTAGTCAACCCTGTTAAATTCTGTGTTTTCGTAACCCCATGCCGGGTATGTGTTGAACAGCTAATTATGTTTTATATTGTGTGTACCTACCTATCTAGTTCAACATAGGGCGTGTGCCTATTTGCTCGTAATCTGCTACTGTGTAAAATTATTATGCCTTCTGCGTAATTATTTCACTATGCAACCATTTGCCATTTGCTTTGCGCATTTTTTTTTTTTTTGTACTTGTCATTAAATTAAAATGTGCAAGTCATGTTGTGCTTCTCACTTCCATTCCATTCCATCCATGTAAACTCCGTACTGAATGTGACATCCACACACCACCTTCATTAGCGCACTAGTACATCTCGCTTTGCCTATGCGTTGTTATCACAATCAGCGGAGATGACTATTGGATATTTGTAACACGCTGGCAGTTATGTTCCAGGGTCCAAAGTGCTGGCTACTGGAATCCAAAGTTCCGGCTAGTAGAGTCTAAAGTTCCGGTTACTACCTCTAGAGTTCCGGCTAAAATCTTCAACATAATCGGGGGCATCCGTACTTGTTTTACGGGCCGCTATTGCGTACTCGTACCATTCACAGTATACATCCTTGCCCAACCCTTTGGAAGAATATGTGCGTGATGTTATGAAGAAAACTCATTTCTACCACTTTTTCGCGCAAGTGTGTTTCACGTAATTGTTCATTCACGCAAAAGTCCATTTGCGCAAAACTCCATTCGCACAAAAGTCCATTCGCGCAAGTCTCCCTTTCCATTCGCGAAAATGGGTTCGCGCAAGTGTCTTTCGCGGAAATGTCTTTCGCGCAAGTATACCAGATCCATCGAACCTCAGATGGTCTAATAGACTTTTTTGATCCTCATAAGAAACAAGATCTTTTGGCATAAAAAAATATTTTGTTAAAATTGCCCATTTTCTTGCTGACTGTATTTTTTTTTTTCAAAATCTCTATATGCAGATCAAAATGTCTCAAAAAGTAAAGACAGTCTCCTAAGATCGATTCCATGTAGGTATCTCAAAAATCTACCCTGTATAAATGTAATGATGATTGACTGATTAGCACTATAAAGATAAAGCGTGATGATAATAATTTAAAAGGTTAAATCTGTAACTATCTGCCATGTTCAAACCATTTGGCTCTTCTTTTTACAATTTTCTGTAAACCCTAGACTGTCCTAGAGGAATACAAACATAATGTAATATTGCTCATCCCTCATAGCAAATAGCGTGATAATATATAGCCTACCGGCTGACCAGACTATAGGGAATATAATTATATACAAAATTTGCACAGAATCTATCGGGTAGAAATTGCACAAAAAAAAAGCGACCTCATACGTCATGAGGATATTTTATGACGTAAAATATAAATATAAATATAAAAAATACTTATAACACGAAAACTATCAAGAATCGCGGAACATATATAAGGTATTTTCGGATACCCCTGGGCATGAGGAATCTATTTTTTTATGACGTCACTATTTGGACCAACCTGTTTGTATAGATTAATCTTACTCGATATGATGGGATTGCATTAAAAAAAAAGTTTTTATTATGAAGCTCAACTATTGATGAATATTCTCATGAAAGTATACCTACCCAATAAGGTCACGTCTTCAATTTTACTGCGAGCAAACTCAGCACGATTTCACTAACAATACACGTACATTCTCCAATTCAAGTATGTAGTAAACCTCCGACAAGGAAATTGACTACCCTGGCATAACAGTTTCGTGGATAGTCTCCTGAAGTACCCAACACCCTAAAATGTTACAATCCGTATGCAATCACAGATAATTGTTATTCCTCCCGCAGTGAGCACTTCGTCTATCGGAGAAACCAGTAAATATACAATGGCGCCGATTCCCTTGTTCACAAACTAAACTAAATTTAAGTTCAGTGCATCTTTTTCTTTCTATTTCATTAAGAAAAGGACAGAAGATAAATTTTAGTTTAGTCCTGTCAAATTAATCAGCGCCTGTCACTACTCTATACAAGTTTAGACGTGATTAAAAACTTGTCTACTAAAATTACGTCAATTTACGTCAAGCGCTGATCAATTTGACAGGACTAAACTAAAATGTATCTTCTGTCCTTTTCTTAATGAAATAGAAAGAAAAAGATGCACTGAACTTAAATTTTGTTTAGTTTGTGAACAAGGGAATCGGCGCCATTACCTGTTTGGTTCTTTTGTTTTGTGTACAATCTAAGTAATTCAGAACGCAGTCTCAATGGACAGAATGTTATCCCCTACTTGTTTTGCTGAACTTGTAATAGAATGAAAGCTGAAAAGTTATTTCGCTTTTTCGCACGAGAAATATACGTAGTTATTTTCAGGTTTGATGAGGATTGAAATGGTCACAAAACATCTTTAAACTTATGACATTTTATTCCTTCCCAAAAACATATTTACTGACTTGATTCATAAGTACAAAAATACATTGTTTATCCTAAAACTAATTTACAATGTCATCCGGTATTTCCAGTGTCATCAATGTATCACATTATTTTCTTGGCAAAAACTTTACATTAACTCCGTTCTTGGATCGCAACACGAGGTCTGCACTTAGTTCGGGCTCTTGAGCTGCTGGCAATATGAAGAAGTTCTTGACAATCTCCGAGATTGTGATTTTGAGTTCCATCATCGCAAACTTTTGACCTGGGGAAGAGCAGAAGTAATGTTATTTGAAATATTTTTTTACTTGGTGAAAAGGTATGCAAATGAACTATGTATCACTTGAAAAACATGTATTTATCAAAAAATATTGATTAAAAAGAATAAATTGCGGAAGTGCCAAACTCGCTCTAATTTTACCCATTTGGAAGAGTTGAATTGAATGGATTGCCCAGACCCATAAATAATGTATATGGACGAACTATAACGGTTCATGTTTTAATAGGTCACTATTGTTGCATTGTGTTTGTGTGTAGTCCAATCTATTGTGAAACCTAATATGACTGATAGTGAATGACCCATCGAACTACTAGTTAGTATACAGATTGCCGAGATCAGATAGCAGCCGCTTGCAATAAACACCTGATAATGAACATCTGGTTTGTTGTTATTGGATGACAAACAAGCCGACGGCACAGCAGATGGTAAATAGTCACCGTTGCTTATGGCAAGACTATAGAACATCGAAGATGTGTTGCTAACACAGAAACAAAGCTGAAGTGTCTCATAATAAGGGGAAATGGGTATGGACATACAATATTATTCTATGTACTATATTCTTCATACTCTGCAAATCCAAACACAACGCTGCTCTGCAGCAGAAATAGCGGAAATAGGAACCTGTGGTGCTTCTCTTTACTTGGTTGAAAGCTTATACAGTAAACAATTATATACTATACATTCTTAGTGTACTCTTTGTAAGCTGTAAGCTGTGTAAGCTTTCAACCAAGTAAAAAGAAGCACCATAGGTTACTATTTATGCTGTCTGGGTTCGACCTACATCTCGTAAGTCGGAGCCATTACCACTGGGCCCACGTGGTAGATTACAGCCCACTCCCTCCAGGCGCCCTGTGTCCTAACATTATAGGCTGATTATGATACATTCTTATAGATGTCAAGTAAACTGATGGCGTTAGAAACATCACTCTGCACTCCATAACTCAAGTAGCGGATGTTGAAGAATCGCCGTCGAGGTAGACCAGCGGCGAAGGTGGTGTGACGACCTAATCATGTTTGCGGGGCCAACATGGACAGAGATCGCATAAAATAGAGGTTTGGAAGGCAAAAGGGGAGGCCTTTGCCCAGCAGAAGAACACAATGAAGACAAAAAAAAACGTACATATTTTGTTAAGGTTGGGATATTAGTGACAAACTTACCAATACAGTTCCTAGGTCCAGCACTGAATGCGAGCCAACTGAACGGATTCTTCAGCGGCGCCTCGAACCTTTCCGGTCGGAACTCCAAGGGATCGTCATATAAGTCTGGTTGGCGTTGGATCTGGAAGATGTTTATTACGACTGATGTGCCTTTTACCAGTTTCAGTCCTCCCACCTCTGGAAAGAAGAAAATTCGTTAGTCTAGCTACGGTACCCGCCGGCTATTCCCACGCGGTCTGTTCTATAAAAATCTCACCGTGAATATTTAGATAGAGTGAGTTTAAAGTGAGCTGTCAATAGTGCCAGTCCCTAGCATCAGGTGGAATGACAGCTTACTTCAACCTTACCTACTCAACCAGAAAAGCAAAGTGCAAGGTAATCGCACGAGACTCACGTACGTGAGTGACAGAGATGACATTAGTGAACCAAAACTTTTCTAAAACTAGATGTGCCATAACAACGACCACCCGGTCTATTCTGTAGAAATCTCACCGTGAAAACTTAGGTGAAGTGAGGTTGAAGTAAGCTGTCATTCCACCTGATGCTAGGGACTGACACTATTGACAACTCACTTCAACCTAAGTTTTCACGGTGATATTTCTACAGAATAGAGCGGGTGCGGCGGCGGGATATATCTAGATTTAGAAAAGCTTTGTTTCTTTAATGTCATCTCTGTCACTCACGTACGTGTGTCTCGTGCGATTACTATGCACTCTGCTTTTCTGGTTGAGTATGAGTAAGTAAACCTAAGAATACAGATTTGTGTATGTAATGCTGCACTTCCGAATAGGATCTATTTGGTTAAGCATGGGTGAAGGTGAATGTTTGTTCTATTCATCGTTCAGTTTTCGTGTTTAAATGTACAAACACTACCTAAATGTTTTAACAGCATTGATGATTATTTCGAATTGCCTTTGAAAGCAATCGAGAGCTTCGAAGATTTCAGAATGCAACCGCGCGGAATGTTCAATAATTATGTTTGGAATTTAGATTGTTCAATTTGATTGCTCCTAGGGATCTGGATAGAATTTGGAAATGTGGAAAATTAACATAATAAAGCAACACATAAAAGGGCCATGATTGATTTAGTATTGGGTGGTTTAGCCTTGTGGCAAAGTAATAACAGCCGAAGGGTCGATCGATCAGGTTAAGCTACGCTTGCCGCGATTGGTCCGTAGATGGCTGACCATCTTCACATACCAAGATCCCTCCGTACCTCGGAAAACACGTTAAGCCGTTGGTCCGGGCTGCTATTTATAGATCTTTGACAGTTGATAAGGGTGGTCAAAAGCCTGAAAGTCTGACAACCAGTCTTACCAAGCGGTATCGTGTTAACCAATAACTGGGTTGTGGAGGTCAGATAGGCAGTCGCTCCATGTAAAATACTAGTATTCAGCTTCATCCTGGTAGACTGGAAGCCGACCCCTACATAGTTGGGAAAAGGCAGGCACATGATGATGATTTGGTATTGAGTAAATATTTGTGTATTAGTTAATACACCCCATATAACGCCTGTTGAGCTATTCTATAAAAAAAAACATCAGGTGGAATGACAGCTCACTTGAAGCTCGCTTCACCTAAATTTTCTCAGTGAGATTTTTTACAAAATCGACCGACTGATCCACCAACCAATCCGAAAGACTGAAAGGATTAAAAAGGCAACGCAACAAATCAGCGAATTCCAGAAGTGAATAGATAGGTACCTACTTATAATGGTTTTCTTATATGAAAACAAATCAAAGCTTGGTTTTGGTAAGACCATTGCCCTGAATAAATTTGAAATAAATAACAGGTAAATATTTAATCTCGCGCAACGCCTCAGCATTTCAATTCAGCGAGAAAATGCCGCCAGCATCCTCGGTACAATGCCTCGAGGGCCTTTTTTAGATTTAACTTAGTTTTAATTTAATTTTGTTAATGTTAATAACCATCTTGTAATTTGATTATGAAAATAATTAATATTATATATTAATAACAGGTAAATATGATATATTTTCACTATAACGGTATACATAGGTACCGTAATGTCGTTACAAGCCAGAAAAAAAAACACGAGCTTTTTAAAAAAAAACCCTACTATTGCCTGACTGACAACTTTGATTATTTATATGTCTAAATAGAGTGTCTCGCCACAAAATAACTGAAACAAACAGGCCAACTTTATTATGTTGGTGTGCGTGACGGCTACGTCTTATACTCGCGTCAAGTCATTGTGCTGTTATTGTGTTAATCTAGTGTGCGTGCATTTTGGGGCCAACAGTTGGACAATTTTTTTTCCAACGAGTTCATTCGTTTGACTATCTAGACATATTTATATCTCTACCCGACAGTTTTAACTAATGATAAAACTAAATCTAAAATCTAGAAAGTATTTAATCTGGCTCTTGGGTACTTTACCAGTCGACAGCGACGTGGATGAATTTTCGACGCCATATTTTATTTAGTTTGTGAATAGTTTTAGTTAAGTTAGGATATAATTTTATTATTTTTATTAATTAATTAGGGACAAAAAGTTTATATAAATTTTACAAAATTAAATTACGATAAAAGCGGACCCTGTTGATAAGAAATGGACAAAAAAATCTAGCAAGGTAGAAGATAACAATGAAAGAAAACCTACCAAATGCTGTTTTAAACATAAAATTGTATTATAGATATATGTACGAGTATATATATTGTTTTAATATCCGCCATGAGCAAAACAACATGGAAATAAATTGGGATAAGGGCAGGAGAATGATGATGATGATTAAAACAGCATGCTATTGTTACTGAAAAACACATTAATATATTAATGTTAACATTAATATATTAATGTTTTTGCACCTCAGGCAACAAAGTAATATTGCAAAAGACAAGGACAGTCATTTATTCGTCGGATATAGTAGGTACAAAGTTGGTTATCAGTGTTATGCTCAGGACACATCATGCCTTAGGTCAACATCACTCAAGACTACATTGTAGCTAATGTAAGCGGGTTACAGACAGGTTATATAACAATTATGAATATATTATTATTGTGGATCAAACACTAATGATACCGGATTAAAAGGTCGTCATTACCAGTGATTATGTTTTGCTGTTGAATGCAACAACGTTGTAGGAAAATATACAGCGTGAATCACCAATGCTTGGTCATATTAAAGGTGAGATACAAACCATCAAACTGAACAATTTTTCAGGGACCAATATCCTAATCGCGTTAACCCTTAAATATGACCAAAAATTTCTCATACAAGAAAAAAGAGTCTTCTGTATAACAAAATGTTGGAGTATAATTTTATTGGAGTTTCTACAAGCAAAGCTCAGAATTTTATACAACGATTAAAACATTGGTTAAATAAAATACTAATCAAGGTTTGAATAATTAGATTATACATTTCCTAAATGTTTGTTGGTTTTGGTTAAAACCAGCAAAAATTTAGGATCTGTGCAAAAGTCACCATCAGGCTCTGTGCCTCGGCTTTTTGCAAAATAAAAGTAAACTAAGTTACTCCTTATAACATCAGCTATCTACCAGTGAAAGTCCCGTCAAAATCAGTCCAGCCGTTTCGGAGATTATTCGGAACAAACAGACAGTAACATACAACTTGTTTTTTTTTGTTATATAAGTATCGTATATACTTTGATATGCTTTTAGCAAAAAGCTGTTACTTTGACATTACAAACAGACACTGCGGTGTTATTTATTTGTATTTATAGGTGATAACCAAAGAATATTATGCAAACTTCGGTAGATGTATAAAACTCGTTTACCGTCGTGTTGTGATTAATTGAAATCCAACAAATTTTGATAAATTTTAATATTGTAAGTAATAAAAACCGACCAAGTGCGAGTCGGACTTGCGCACGTAGGGTTCCGTACCATTATCTATAAAAACGGCAAAAAAATCATAACTGTTGTATGGGAGCCCCCTTAAATATTTTTTTCTGTATTTGTTGCTATAGCGGCAACAGAAATTCATCATCTGAGAAAATGTAAACTGTCTAACTATCACGGTTCATGAGATACAGCCTGGTGACAGACGGACAGACAGACAGAAGGACAGCAGAGCCTTAGTAATAGGGTCCCGTTTAACCCTTTGGGTACAGAACCCTAAAACGAAGTGCAAATTCATTTCTTGATGCGATTACAATAAGCAGTGAACTGCTATAAGCAGATGAAGATTATGATGATGAGTAAAGAGAACTTGGGTTTATGCTACATACCACAGTCCTTCATAATTCGTCTTTCGATGAGTGGCACTGGTGGGAACAGCCTCATTGACTCCTTGATGACCAGCTCCAAATACTTCATTTGATTAAGTTCGCTAAACAACAAAACAAATTGTAATTTTTAAATAAAAATAACAGAACTTGAGCAGGCTCTAACTTCCAAGTAAGTCTTGAATAAACTCTTTTTTTAGTACCACAAATATACAGTCACTAATTAAAAATTATGATTTAATAGTACGTACTAAGTTATAAAAACTGGCACAAATTGAGAGTCTGTAAGGCTCGAGGCAATTCAAGTCTTACCTACTTCGCTCCCTGTCAACAGCGTTTTTTTTTTTAAAAAAAACATCAAGCTACGCTGTGAAATTAATCTTTCTTTTTATGGTTTTTAGGGTTCCGTAGCTCAAAAAGAAAAAGCGAAACCCTTATAGGATCACTCGTGTGTCTCTCTGTCTGTCTATCCGTCTGTCACAGCCGATTTGCTCCGAATCTACTGGACCGATTAAATTAGAATTTAGTACACATATGAATTTTTGTGACCCAAACACGAACGTGTAAAGTAAATAAATGAATTTTGAACATGGGGGTCACTTTTTGGGGTCAACATAATCAGCCTATAATGTTCCCACTGCTGGGACACAGGCCTCCTCTCTGTGAGAGGGACTGGGCCGACGTGGGCCCAGTGCGGGTTGGTGGATGTCACATGTCTTCGAATGTTTGGTTCTAGGACATGCAGGTTTCCTCTTTTTGGGGTAAAATTTGGAAATTAAAAAAGAGGCAAACTGTACCGTGTGACACATCAAAAGGACTTGTATGAGGATTTCAAATATATTTTGTTTATAATATTAAATTTGTTTTTAAAGTTATTAAAAAAATATTTACACAATTATACCAAATATTTTCGTTTACTTTATACCATTATATATTATTTTACTTTATTTACACCAAAACTGCTGAGCCAACATATTTGGAAAATATACAGAGAATGGTTCTATATAAGGTGTCGTTTTGCATCCTCGTCAAATTTCAGGAAGCTGCTATGAAAGACATACATAATCAAATAAAATTACGATACCTACTCAATTATTAATACATACTTGTTTTTTTTAGTTACTTAAATTTAAAAGTATTTTAGAATACACCACTTTCACAGAACAGAATCACCCCGTTGCGTATGCGGTAGTGTGTGTAAAAGGGCAGTTACGGTACGGTATCACGCGTACCGCGTTTTATCATGCGTGTCTCACACATGTCAATTTCCAACTATTAATAAAAAAACATGAAAAAATAACTACTTATTTTATTATTGATTCTTGTCTAGAATCATTAGCATAGTTAGCACCTTGAATTTGACGAGGATGCAAAACGACACCTTGTATTTATAAATACAGAAAAACGTATAAGAAGTCTATGATCTTAAAATAACATGGTAAATCACGCAATATTGTGCGTACAATCTTACGTTTACAGTTGAAATGTATGGCGGAACCTGTTTTTCAACTACAATGTTAAGGTTGTTCTTGGGATAAATTCATCCCAACTACGGAACCCTTCATTGCGCGTGATCCAACACGCACTTGGCAGGGTTTTTTATAATATTCCTTTTTCGGGCCGTAATCTTAAATCTTGTTCATGTTTATATTGCCCCAGAAACAGCCAACATTGCTTTTCATCGAAATCTATGCACTCCTTTCAGTACCTATACAATAAGCAGGCAATGTCTATTATCATGGGGTCGCGTAGAAGTTCGAAAGGGTTACCGAGGCCCCTGGCAACACAGGCAACGGAAGGAATACGGGTGGGTTTTAGTCAGTACGAGTCTGACACACCCTCCCGCTCCGCCCAGAGCGGGAGAAGTTATTTAATAATTTCCCAGACAAATAAAAAATATGTCTATTCTCGTCCGTTCATAGTTTTGGCAAGGAACTTATGCAGAAGAACTTTTGTAATGTTTATTAGATAAGCTATTTTAATGCACCTTGTATTGGGACCTTGTCCTACCACTCAGAACTTGATGACATATTCATCATCAGGCTAGCCGTTTCCCAACTATGTTGCGGTCGGCTTCCAGTCTGACCAGATACAGCTGAATACCAGTATTTTACATGGAGCGACTGCCTATCTGAACTCAAGGCTCTTGGCAAGACTGGTTGTTAAACTTTCAGGCTTCTGACGACCCGTAACTACTGTCGAATAACAGTAATAATGACGTAACTTGATGACATAAGAGGCAACATAAAGTGAAGAAGATTTCCAACCACTAGGTACTTATAAGACCTGATTATACTGCTAAAAAAATGATATTGCGATGCAATATTAAAGAGCTACGGATGTGATAAACCCCTTTAATAATACCCACGTAGAAAAAGCAGAAATAAACCAAAAAAAAAAGCAAAAATAGAATACGCTAATGCATTTATCTACCAAAGTGCACTTTAACTACTTTAATTCTATCTCTAATAGAACCATTTGCATAGCAGATTGTAAGTTTAACTGAGTTTACCACACCAGTGCAGGAAGAGGAAGTTCGCAGTTCCTAGGTGCTCGGTGCGCTCAGTATTGTCGCCTGCACCCAACTTTACCGGACAAGTTTAAAGTGTCTTGGAGAGCTTTGCCAAATTCCTACATTAATGATAGTTGTTTGATTCTAAAGCTCCAGGTGGCTATTATAAATGAAAACTTCTATCTGCAATAGTTTTGGGTTTACGTAAATCTGGTGCAGTTTTCTTATTCCCAGTTAAAGCACTAGGAAGTGGTGAAGGGCGCGCGTTTTGGGGGACTGTCTTATGTAATTTTGACGTTCAAAAAATGCTGATTCTCAGCATAATTTGAATAAATGACTATTGATCTGGATTTTGAACTGATTAGACATTATCAATTTTGTATGGAAGTGGCGACTAGTTAGTTGAAGAGTGCTTAAGTGCCCCCGTAGCCCCCGGTGCAAGTGTGCGAGGGAACACGGGATAGTCAGTAGAAGTCAGACAGACCTCTCCGTCCGCCCCAGGGCGGAGGAAATTCAAGAGGATTCCCACCCCGTTATCAAAAAAAAAAGGTAGAACTTATTTAGGACTATCCAAAAGCCTGTGGTCGGGATTTAAGCTTTGATGCGATACAAGAAATTAATGAAAAAAAAAATTTTTTTTCTTGTTTTTCTTGTATTCTTTTACTTATAAGTTTATTTGCGGTAATATATGACGCAAAGAAAAACACAAATATAAAATAGTTTGGGCAAAATAAACGGCACATCCAAGCAAAACGGCCAACACTCAGCAAAATGCTGTGACTCTATGCGAGGCAGAGCCCCAACACTTCAACGACTGCCGGCGTTGACCTGATGACGTCAACCGGTGCAGCAAAATGAGATACAAAATAAGAAATAAAATAAATAAATACACAATACAAGTTACAAATATAATAATAAGTCGACACTTCACGTGCCATTCAACGTGGCAACGCTAATTTTTATTTTATTCGACGAATTTTATTCCCACGAAACGTGCCCAGGAGACTAGCGGTCTCATGGGCACGTTTTGTGGGAATATTGAGATAAAAAGTATCCTATGTCTACCCATGTCTTGTGCGGAATTTCATCCAAATCCGTTCAGTCATTTTAGTGTGAAATTGGAACAAACAAATAAACAAACAAACGCATTTACAATATTAGTTAGGATACTTATTAAATTCTCTGCTCAAAATATTTTTTTAATCAATCCTTGACATTGAGTGATCTTGCCATCAAACGGGTTAAACCACTATTTGAACATTAATAAGAATTAGAATGAAATGTTAATAAACAAGGTTGTTTCATTATATTTAAATGTGATATAATGTTCTGGTAGTATATACTCGTACCTACTGCACACCTACCTACAAATTATTATACTAGCACTAACAACTTAGATATTTATGACTTTTATTATTATCACTTTGAATGCCCTTTGGCTGTCATAAATCCACTAAATTATAAACAGCTGCTGCCCGCGACTTCGCCCGCGTGGCTTTTTATAAGATAAAATTACTCCTTATAACATCAGCTATCTGCCAGTGAAAGTCCCGTTAAAATCAGTCCTGCCGTTTTGGAGATTAGCCGGAACAAACGTACGTTTGTTCCGGCGTTGCATTTTTTTTCACAAAAAACGCATTTAGTAAAAAACAAATAATTTAAAAAACAAAAACCCGACTGTAAAAACACATAACTGAAAAGAGAAAAACAAGCATTATAATCTATAGAATTTTGCTATCGCAGGCGGGGACAAACAAAAGTAACACCATATTTTAGGTTATTGGTTTCTCTCCGCCTGCGACAGCAAAATTCTATAGATTATAATGCTTGTTTTTCTCTTTTCAGTTATGTGTTTTTACAGTCGGGTTGTGTGTTTTTTAAATAATTTGTTTTATTTCAAGCTTTTATGTTTTATCATATATGGAATTGACTCATTACTAGCTTTGATTTGATATCAGTATTGTTACAATTTATGTAAAAAAAACCTTCCCCTCCCTTTTTTGTATTTGCAGATGCAATATATAAATATTATATAGCCTATGTCACTCCGACAATGAAGACGAATCTTACGACACCTCTTATTTTAAAATTCATCAAGCCGTTTGGGCTACAGAGCGTGCCAAAGAATTAGACATACATACATACATACATACATACATACATACATTACATACATACATACATACATACATACATACATACATACATACATACATACATACATACATACATACATACATACATACATACATACATACATACATACATACATACATACATACATACATACATACTCTCGAAAAACATGACCCTCCTTCTGGGGCAGTCGAGTAAAAAGCGGTTAATTTGACATTAAAAACAGACACTTCAATTTTATTTATTTGTTAGAAAATAGAATTATAATTTAATGTGTTGACAATTATTGACTTCTTATTGTTTGAAAACCCTACAAAAATATTAACAGGTAATAAGTTTTCCAAAACAAATTATTATCTCGTCTACCTATAAAATAATCAAGAGTTCAAGATAAAAATGAGTGAAAAGAATGCAAAACAGTATTATTAAAGTATTAATCTTCTAATACAGGGTGTCCCGTAAATAATGGATCAAACGTAACGGGTAGGTAGCTTACCTCATTTCCAACAACTAATTTGAACAGTAAAAAAAAAAACCGATAAGGTAACCAAGAAATTTTTTTTTTTCGCGTTTTACTATTTTCTGTACCAGCATTCAGTGTTTTTAATGCTGTTGCTGCAAATGGTATCATATTTAAGTGTGATTTTTGTCAAACATTTCTGAATAGTTTACTAATGTTATAAGATACCATTTTTTTAAATAACATTTTATTTGCCTTAGAAAAAAAATCTTGAATTGAAAAGTTTTGTTTTTACGATGAAAAAACCAGAATTGGAAAAATTCTCCTGTAAAAAAAATGTATGACACCAAAGTGTACCATTATTTTAAAAACTTGTAAAATTACTAAGGTTTGCAAATTGGTATAAAACTTACGCCTAGTCTTTGTCGTTACAAAGATATTGCTATGAATCTGACAGAGGTGCCAAATTACGAAATAAAATAAAATTTGAAAAAGTGTGCACAATTAAACTATTTTCTTAAAAATGTTTAGGTATCTCAGCGTATGAAAAAATTAGAAGGTTAAATTTTAAAAAAAGTACAAATAAATCGTTTATTTTGTTTTTACAGTAAATGTTCAAACTGACGTCCCCCTACGAGAATGCAAAGTCTGCACCTCCTAATAAAGGAAGCTCTTATCCGACGGACAAAATGGCTGTTGTTTATTTCTGATACAGCAGATTGGATGCGCTGACGTAATTCTTCTTCCGACGTTATTCGTTGTTTGTAAACTTTGTCTTTTAAACATCCCCAATAAAAAAAATCTAAGGGATTTAAATCCGGAGATCGCGGAGGCCACAAAATTGGTCCTAATCGGCCGATCCATCTGTCAGGGTAAGTTTCATTGAGTTGCGCCCTTACTGCCGTCGCATAGTGAGCGGGGCAACCATCATTTTGTAACCACATTGCTTGCTGCACGTCTTCTGGAATATTTTCTAATAACGTTGGCAACTCATTCCTTAAAAAATGCAGATAGTATTCGGCGTTTAGAGTTGCTGGTAGTTCAAAGGGCCCTATTATTTGCCCATTTATTATTCCTGCCCATAAATTTATTTTAAATTGATGTTGGCTCCTGTCCTCTCGCATCAAATGTGGGTTTACCAGCTGCCAACTGTGCAAATTATGCAAATTGAGATATCCATCTCGCCGGCATGAAGACTCGTCACTCCATAAAATTTTATTTAAAACTGTGGGTCCGCCCGTATCATTCTAAGCATCTTTTGGCAAAATGCTACTCTTTGCGGGTAATCACGTGACGTCAGCGTTTGAACACGTTGCACGTGATATGGGTGCAACCGGTGCCTTTTTAGAACTCGATGTACCGTCGATCTTGGAATATCTGTGCGTTGCGCTATGACGCGAATTGAGACCGACGAATCTTCCTCGATTTCTCGAATAATAATTTCGTCATTGACTTGTGACGGTCGCCCTTCACTGGCACCCCCAACTCCGGTGCCAAGAATTCTTCCTTCAAGATGCGCGTTATGCACTCTAATGAATACGCGATAGTCGGGATGTCGATCCCGGTTCGGGTATCTTTCACGATACAATCTTGCGGCCGCCCTGGCATTACCTCTTGCTTCTCCGTAGATAAAATGCATTTCGGCATACTCCCGTGGCGTGTACTCGTAACGAGGTATCGTACTACTGCACACAAATGATTGTTTTCGAAGTCCGTAGGATTGCCAAGTCATTCGTCCAAAACACAAACAGTTCCAAATCGTTAGGCAAAGCAAAGTCCAAATACACAGCACAAGTTTAATTTTAAGGAACACAACAGTTAGGCACAGCGGGAGCGAAAGTAGTTTGACGTACGTATCAACTCGAAGAGAGATTCGTGTCAACTAAACAAATAAAATCATGCAACAATGAAGCCCTGTATGAGTGAAGAGTGAAGGAAAAAAAATACCTGCACAAAGACACCGATTTACCAAAAATACAAAAGCGGCGCTATCTATCCCTTTCACACTGAGTGAGGTGCAACTCCCCAGGTAGCGGTCCAAAATTCCGAACAGATGACGTCATCGGCTCGGAATTACGCTACACGCTTAACCACATGCTTAGATTACAAGCATAAGCCATTGCGAGAAAGAAAAGTTAGATTGTACCATTTTAATTTCTGTTCTGCCTTCTTCATCACATTCATAGCAATATCTTTGTAACCGCAAGGACTAGACGTAAGTTTTATACCAATTTGCAAACCTTAGTAATTTTACAAGTTTTTAAAATAATGGTACACTTTGGTGTCATACATTTTTTTTACAGGAGAATTTTTCCAATTCTGGTCTTTTCATCGTAAAAACAAAACTTTTCAATTCAAGATTTTTTTTCTAAGGCAAATAAAATGTTATTTAAAAAAATGGTATCTTATAACATTAGTAAACTATTCAGAAATGTTTGACAAAAATCACACCTAAATATGATACCATTTGCAGCAACAGCATTAAAAACACTGAATGCTGGTACAGAAAATAGTAAAAATCGAAAAAAAAAAAATTCTTGGTTACCTTATCGGTTTTTTTTTTTACTATTCAAATTAGTTGTTGGAAATGAGGTAAGCTACCTACCCGTTACGTTTGATCCATTATTTACGGGACACCCTGTATATAAATATCTCCTGTCACGGTGTTTGTGGTCGCACTCCTCCAAAACGGCTCGACCGATTTTTATGAAATTTTGTATGTATATTTGGTAGGTATAAGAATAGGCCGTAAACTACATTTCATACCGATATCCCCACGGGATCGAGACTTACGCGGGTGAAACCGCGGGGCGCAGCTAATTAATTATAATCGTTTATGATAGCTTTGAGCGATAAGGCCGACCCTTCTGTCACCCTATGTCAATTTTCTACATTCATATCTGTAATTTGTATTGAATACATAACAAAGAGTGTTCCATTCTATTCTCTGAGAAAACAAGGTTAAAGGCGTGTTAATTAAATATACGAGTTAATCTATACTAATATTATTAAGTGGTACAATTTGTAAGTTTGTATGTAGGGGGTAATAGGGGGAACCACCAGTCGGATTTGAAAAAATCTTTTTGCATTTCATAGCCCAATTCTTGAGAAAGGTTAAGTGCTAACATCACTCTACAACCCTTAAGAGCCGAGCAAAATTAAGAAAAAGTCAGTTGTCAAAGTCTTAAGTGACAACGCAATAGCGCGGGCAGGCGATGCAATGTGACGCAGTGGGTCAGGGGAACAAGAAATTTCACGCGAACGAATTTTGCGGGCAGAAGCATTTTTTTTTTTGTGTTGGAAATCATCAAATAACTTCTCCCGCTCTGGGCGAAGCAGGAGGGTGTGTCAGACTCTTACTGACTAAAACCCACCCGTATTCCTTCCTGTTGCCTGTGTTGCGGGGGCGTCGGTGACCCATAATTACCTTCCCGCGACCCCGGCAGGCATCGGCCCTAGTGGACCCCTACCTTTATGCTGACGACATCTCTTTGAGGCGCGCGTGGAATACAACGCGCCGTCGACCCGGGAGTGGTCCTTACCGGACGGTGAGCTACCCATTGCTCACCGTGCGCAAGCCCGCGCCTACGGTGGCCGGAAATCCGCCCGGGATTCCCGACGCCCGGGGCGTCTCCTGCGGCTGCTAGGGGCACGAAATTTGCCTTTCCCTCAACCGTCCCGCCTCCTCCTTCGCGAGCATTACTGCTTCGCAGAAGGAGGTGACGGCTGCCCATGCCCTCTCGCTCCGTACCATGGCCTGAACAGGGCCGGACGCGAGAGGTCTCTGCCACCGATCGCCTCCACGAGGACACGGCGGTGCTCTGCCCAAGCCGGGCAGACCTCCACCGTATGCTCCACCGTGTCCTCCGGGCGATCCACACAGTGGTGACACCCGGGCGTTTCCTCCCGCCTTATCCGACACAGGAACCTTCCGAAACTGTCGTGTCCGGTGAGGACCTGCGTCAGGTGGAAGGTGAGGACGCCATGGCGCCTCTCTAGCCACTCCTCAAAGAGGGGACTTATCGCCGCAATTGTGGCGTGCTCAGCACTGGGTTGCGACAACCGTACTCTCCATGACGCAATGAGATCCCGCCGGAGCTCCGTCCGCTGTGCCGCGATTCCTCGCGGCAGCGGACTTGCGGGCAGAGGCTAGTCTAGCATGTAATTATAATAATAGTGGTGGAATATCTTGTAAACTGAGCTTCAATTCATTACCAACGCAACCGCTGTTATATAATAAGGTAATTAATATCTCGACGCATGCTTGACACCGATAACAAGTTATAGGACTAATCTTAGCCTAGTGATAAGTAACCGTGGGGAAAAAAGTATGTTTTGTGACAGGCGCTTTACTTTGTGCAAACTATTTCATCACCAATGCTCTCAAAACGTTGAAGGAAAACATTGTGAGGAAACCGACATGTCTTAGGACAAAAATTCGAAAACATGTGACATCTGCCAACCCGCACTGGGCCCGCGTGGTGTATTACGGCCCACTCCCTCTCACAGAGAGGAGGCCCGTGTCCCAGCAGTGGGAACATTATATTGATGATTATGCTATGTTATATTGTCTGTTCATGTATGACCAGAAATTCGTCATCGTCATCTATACATATTATGACCTAGCTTACGCTCGCGACTTCATTACCGTGGAAATCGTAAGACACCACAATATACTAAAATAACAGCAGTCACATTTTTACCAAAACTTCCCTGTATCCTTCTACTGTTTCTATTTTTGATCTCAGCAGACAAAATAGAGGATCAAATTATATTAGCAAACGAAACTCTGCAGACAAGATGGATATTTAAATCGACCTACAGCCTGCTAGCCTGTTCTATTCTACTATGCGAAAAAGGTGCACATCCCTGGTGCGCAGGGTTCGAGCTAGCTCCAGCAGCATCCTGAGGGCATTCGCGCAGAGGTTCGATTGCCAGTACCTAAACCATTGCTGTATGGCTCACATACTGAGCAATTGAAGTCTGTAATATGTCTGGTATTTATAATTGTTTTTTATTTTATTTTTTATTTATTTATTTTGTATTTTTTTTGTACCTACCTATGATCCTTTTGTTGGTCGAAATAAACGATTTTTTTCTTTTTTTTAAGCGAATTTAATTTGACCCTGTACACAGAGAATCAGGACTGGTGATGCGAGAGCAAGCGCCCGACGTACAGTTGTTCGTATGAAAAGCAGCTCGTTATGAGTTAAAGTCGCTTTTCGTGGCTGTATGTGTGGCTGCGTTGTTCTCCTAAACTGCGCAACGGCTTTGATGTGGGTTTCAACATCATTTAGGGAATTTATTCAGGAAGGTTTATTAAATACTAGATGTGCCCCGCGGTTTCACGCGCATAAGTTTTGACCCCGTGGGTATATCGCGATAAAAAGTATCCTATGTGTTATTCCTGGTTATAAACTATCTGGGTGCCAAAGTTCATTCAAATCCGTTCAGTACTTTTTGCGTGAAAAAGTAACAAACATCCATCCATCCATCCATCCATCCATCCTTACAAACTTTCGCATTTATAATATTAAGTAGGATTTACACAATAGGTCTTATTGTGTATTTTTTTAGCATCGTGAGATATTTTAGATACTGTATTATCATAAAATAAAAATATTTAACTAAGATATACGAGTAATAAAGAAATCTTCATGATTTGTCAAGTCCTAAAAAAAGAGCGAAACAAGAGCGGATCGCTAGTAAAATACTAAACGATTCACTTTATAGAGACTGTACTCTCTACCGTTCCATGAACTCTCATTATCAAGCAGTTGGTGAAATGACGCCATGGTCCCTACCATAGCGTCATTTTAACCTATTGAATTATTCTTAAAAACCTGTCATGTACTATCGGCCAATCTTCCGCATGCTCACCTCTTTTTTTTTTTTTTTTTTTGTTTTTTTTTTTTTTTTTTGGGTGGGAAATCATCAAATAACTTCTCCCGCTCTGGGCGGAGCGGGAGGGTGTGTCAGACTCTTACTGACTAAAACCCACCCGTATTCCTTCTTGTTGCCTGTGTTGCGGGGGCCTCGGTGACCCATAAGTACCTTCCCGCGACCCCGGCAGGCATCGGCCCTAGTGGACCCCTACTATGTGCTGACGACATCTCTTTGAGGCGCGCGTGGAATACAACGCGCCGTCGACCCGGGCCTTGTCCTTACCGGACGGTGAGCTACCCATTGCTCACCGTCCGCAAGCCCGCGCCTACGGTGGCCGGAAATCCGCCCGGGATTCCCGACGCCCTGGGCGTCTCCTGCGGCGGCTAAGGGCGAGAGGGCGCGAAACTTGCCTTTCCCTCAACCGTCCCGCCTCCTCCTTTGCGAGCATTACTGCTTCGCAGAAGGAGGTGACGACTGCCCATGCCCTCTCGCTCCGTACCATGGCCTGAACCAGGGCCGGACGCGAGAGGTCTCTGCCGCCGATCGCCTCCACGAGGACACGGCGGTGCTCTGCCCAAGCCGGGCAGACCTCCACCGTATGCTCCACCGTGTCCTCCAGGCGATCCACACAGTGGTGACACCCGGACGTTTCCTCCCGCCTTATCCGACACAGGAACCTCCCGAAGCTGCCGTGTCCGGTGAGGACCTGCGTCACGCGGAAGGTGAGGACGCCGTGGCGCCTCTCCAGCCACTCCTCAAAGAGGGGACTTATCGCCGCAATCGTGGCGTGCCCAGCACTGGGTTGCAACAACCGTAGCATGCTCACCTCTAAGGCGATAATCGTATAGCACGGCTCACGACTCGATCGCCCGATGCAAGCGTTTTGGCCAATGGGATGCATGAAGCGTATTTTAGCCGTGTTTGTATTAATGTAATTATGTATAGTGTGTGTGACAGTCACACTAGGCGCGTGCTATGCTCACTTGTTTGTAAGACATTTTTTTAATGGGCACGGCCAGCGAGAGCGCTTTATGAATTGTTATTGTTGACAAGAAGTAATTTCGTACTAATATCTTCCGTTTGGTTTAGAAAATGTATTATTGGTATTGCTATACGCGTACCCTAAAAAACTTTATTTAGCATTTTTGTTTACCACTTTGCCAAATTACAGCTTTCTAGTAAGAGTCTGTGAGCTAAGCCGGGGACAGACAGACAGACAGACGGTCATGGCGAAACTATAAGAGTTCCTTGTTGACTACGGAACCCTAAAACGAAGCAAGTTACGTAGTTTTGTTAGAAATTGTCATTTGCTATCTCTTTCTTTTATTGCTGTTTTGATTAAAATAGCAAAATTACTTACAGTAGTATTTGAACCATTACTTGGCGCAGTTTATACAATGTTATCAGATTTTTTTATTATTGCTGTCGCAACTTTTGCAACTGCAATAAAAATAAGTTCATTATCTAAGCACCATTGTTATTCAGTGGGAACGTCAGAACATCTGGTTAAACAATAGATCGGCTTTATAGAACGGCCATAAAATACGGTCGCAAAAAATTACGAAATATTTCTTCAACACACTTGCTTGTAAAGTGACTCAGAAATTCAGCTTATTATATAGAAGTATTTTTACTTTACATTTCTTTTTTCAATATACGCAGTTTTTGTCCAAAAACAATGAATATTTTTGAGAAAAAAAAATTCGTTACATCAGATAAATCAATCATCAAAATTATCATCATTTCATAAAATTATATATTTTTCACTACATATTAACCTTAATTTGCTTATTCAAAACATTATTTTGTTTATTATATTTTTTATATAGGCTGTTTAGCGGTTTTTCCAGCGCCTTTATTTACACCTGCGGCGCGCGGGATAAACAAAACAAGCGCGGTATTTTCCAGAAATACTTGTTAACGTTTTCATTGTGTGGTTAATTATTATCAAAAATGTTGACTTCAATTAGGAAAGAAGAGCGAAGAGCAACGCGTAGATTTAACCCCCCGGAAATACTAATCTAGGCACGAAACGCTAGTGACAGCCTGTTGCCTGCAAAATCTACAGAGAAATACCTAGCGGCGTACGAAACTAATAACAATACCAGTCTCTTTTTTTCCTCTCAAGTTGAAAACCGTCGTATGAAACGCGCACACACTCGACTCCCTTATCGCGCTCGCTCGCCCTCGGCTCGCGCGAATAATACCGGCTCGTGCAGTGAGTAACCAACATACCACACATATTTATATTTTTTGTTACACGCCCTATACTCACACAAATTCATATTGTCTCTAATTGGACGAAACCAGGAAGGGGTGTGGTTTGTCACTAGCTGCGCTTGCCGCAGAAATATTTTCTAAAGTGAGCATGCTTAAGTTTTGCCAATAGTACATAGTCGTGACCGTGGCGTGCTGGGCACATTTTGGTCCGTCATCTATACATGTCTGTGGCGATAAAACCATTCTGTACATTCTTACCAAATATGAGCCCACCCGGTACTTTTGCTCAGTTTTGGTAAAACTAGGCTAAACTGAGAGAAAAGAGAATTAATAAATTAAACTTACTGATACGTCGGGTCTCTGCTCATTTCACTGCCGAAGATAGTTTTAAGTTCCTCGTAGATTTTCTCTTGGACATCTCTGCGTTTTGATAGACAGTGGAGAGTGTACACGAGCCCTGAAGTCGTGGTGTCGTGACCCTATAGAAACAGTTCCATAGTAAAGTCAGGGGAATTAATTGTTAAGCAAATTGACAACCGACTTAAATTGTTCATATATTCAAATCACAACTCACAAATATAGGGGTTGTGGCTAAGTAATAACAGCCGCACGGGTCGAACGATCAGGTTAAGCTACGCTTTCCGCGGTTGGTCCATGGATCTGTGACCATCTTTACATACCAAGACCCTTCCGTGCCTCGGAAAGCACGTTAAGCCGTTGGTCCCGGCTGGCATTGGCGGATCTTTGAGAGTCGTTACGGGTCGTCAGAAGTCCGAAAGTCTGACAACCAGTCTTACCAAGGGGTATCGTATTACCCAGTAACTGGGTTGAGGAGGTCAGATAGGCAGTCGTTCCATGTAAAATACTGGTATTGAGTTGAATCCGGTTAGACTGGCAGCCGACCCCAACTTAATTGGGAAAAGGCTAGGCAGATGATGATTCAAATCACAACTGTCATTCATTGACGTTTGTATGAAATGGCTATCACATGGCATATTGATGGAGGATGTCAATTTCCTTAAGAATTTCAATTTGCCTGACTTGTAATATAGCTCCCAATAGCCTGAAAAACTCTTAGAGGACCAATCGACAGTCCCGAACTCCACGATCTTTTCTGTCTGCTATTTGTTCCCGACAAATTGTTAAAAATTAAGTGGCAACATTCATTCGTTCCTATTTTTGACACTGAAAAGTGTGTGGCGCTAGACGTATTGAGATAGAATCATTATCAGAAAAAATCGCATTTGAATATTTTCCCTCCCCGAAGTCCGAATGCAAAGGAACATAATATTTGCTCTGTAATCATCTAATGTATATATAAGTCAGCCTGTGGCATATTCATAAAAATGTACCAGTAATGCTGTGTCAAAATGTACTGTGTAGTCTGTGGTCTATCTGTGACATCTGTCAATAAAAAAGTTCCCGTCATGTCGCATCTGCCGTGTTTGATTCCATCCAATTAATCTATCCTAATCAGGGTGATACCCACAAACTTTCATTACAAATATAGCGTACATCGCCAAAGCCATCGTCGCAATCTGTTTTCGCCGCCGTTATCTAAAACTGTCGACAGAGCTGAATGCCCTCCTGACCACCAATCCTGAATGTAATCTGTTTGCTGATGAATGGAGCAGAATTATGCGTGTATGTCTGATGTTTTGCGAGAGCAATTAGTACGCTAGGTTGTCCTCTATTATATGTTAGTAGGTACTTGAATTTCTGTTGTTTACTATACCTGTTTCAATGTCTATGTTAATTAATTTAATTGTTGTTACAGTTTTAATTAACAATAAACAATAATAAACAATGGCTATGAAAGTGAGGACCTCGAAAGCCCGAGTGCTGACGTGAGTTAAGTGCCTTCATAATGGACTGGAAAAAGAAACGTAAAAGAGGTTAGAAATCACCGCTCAACTGACGTATTATTACGAAAAGTCTGAAAGCTAGGTATGGTGAATCGCAAGAAAAGACACTTACTTATTAGAAGGGGTTTAGAGGAGACATACAAAGATAATAATGATGTTTCAAAGTATTTCTAACGATATACTGCATCTTTTTAACAACCTGACAACTGATCAGGGTTTCCGAACTATGGGAAACGGTCTCAGTTCAAGCGTAGAGAAGGGTCTTAACTCACTTCATATTCAAATTCTTGATTAACTAGTTACTCGTAAATAGTTCAAACCAAATTGTGGTAGGTATACATGGCCTAAGTAGTCCTTCGAATAATGATTTAGGTAGTCTACAAGTTGTGTCCCTGAAACATACACAACTGTGTATGTTTCAGGGACTATTAATATTTACATAGATTCTTGTGTATTTTTTTAATGTGAGAATGTTGTAGGCTTAGTAGACTAGATTTGTAGACCATTATTTTTAAAAGAGTAACCATGTAGTTTCTTGCCGGCTGTTCCCCATAGGAAACGACCGATTGGAACCGTGCACCTGACGTTTTTTTGAAGTGCCCATGTAGGTTTATGTGAAATAAAAATATTTTGATTTTGATTTTGACACAACTTGTAAAAAATAAAATTCTAAGTAGACTCTGTAGTTACAGAGCCGATAGTTCTAAGAATGCCTAAATTCGGAATATTCTGACGTCCTATGAATTTCATGGCTGATTTTAATCGCGATCGTCATTTTATTATACGAGTAATATTGCATTATGTATACAAAATGTCCCGGAATTAACGCAAACCACCGAACAACCCAAATAGAATATTAGGTTATAATCAATATACAAATACCGCATTTTTACTATTATGTATAAAACGTTGTTTATTTATTAATTATATATTAAAAAATATACTATATTATAAATTACAGAAATAGATTCAGTAAACGATTACAAACTAAATTCATAACGTGATCGACTCCACTTATGGACCACAACTTATAAATGAATGATTCATAAGTTGTGGTGCTTAAGTGGAGTCGATCATATAAATCAGTCACATGTGAAGATCTATAAGCTCGTCGGTTAAAGATTAAATAATTAGATACAAAATAATAATATGTCTCCTCTGGAAATTGAATGACTATAATCAACGCATCGCACAGCATAGTAAAGATAATAATAGTTAGTTATTATTCTTTAGTAATAACAGACAATATTTCCACAAAATATATGACGTGGACTATGCTAATCTTACAAATGGAGTAGGTAATTTAATACAACCTTTGCCTATGACAGCAACTCACCTCGAACATGAATGTGTCGACCTCCTCCCTCACACTTTCGTCGTCAATCTTTTTGCCGTCGATTTCAGCCAGCAGCAACAGGTCCAAAAACGCGTGCTTGTTCTTTATACCTTTAATAACAAAAAAATATGAAGTAACTACTTTTAAAATAAACCTAATAACGAAAGAGAAATTATTGTTAGAAACCAAAGAGAAAAGATGAAAAAAAAAGTTCGCCAAAATGAGAAAAATGTATTGCGGTTTTAACTAAATTTAATCTCTCTGTAAAACTTTATCCCAGAAAATAAGTGCCCCATTAAAGTATTAATATCTCGTTACGAAGCAGCTGGTTATGAAATAAATCAAAAGTATTAAAATATTGCTACTGTTTATCATCCTGCGTACGCCTCCAAATTATAGACTTCATACAGAAAGTGGAGCCAGTACTGAAGCAGTTTTTGTGAGGCTTTATTGCAGCTAATGACATTTAATACACACTGTTAGAGTGTAGTTCTAGTCAATCGAAGTGGACAATCAATATTTTATAAACAAAAATTCGCTGCAAAACACAGTCTTCAAAGGACAGTCTTCAGCGATGTTTTAGGAACTTGGTCCAATTTGTTTTTCTCGTCATCATAAGGAAGCTTACCAATATCACTGCTGTCATTAAGAGTAGTTATATTAGCCTTTTTCAATTCTTCTCGTCTTGCGTCGATCACTTTGTAAGTCTGTCCGTGTAAAACCTTCAATGCCTTGTCTTGTTTGGTCTTGTAAGGCAACAAATTAAAGATGGCGTCTTCTCCGAACAATGGTATTTGCATCCTCATCGACACAATTGCGGACAATCTATAATCAAAAATAATTGATAACGTTTATTGAGCCAGGATATTGTAATAATTCTTATTGATTTATGTTATAACTGTGAGCTGTGAGTAAGTACTCTCATTTATATCAGTTTTGTAATTAATTTATTTTAGATGCTGCTAAAGTGATTAAAAATAGGTACACTTACTCTTCGATGGATTTCACATATTCAGACTGGCTGTGTTTCTGGGCATTCATACATACACCCATGATGGATTCTGGGAAAATAAAAAAGAATTGGCAAGCCCGATTGTTGAAAATGAATTTTGATTTGAAAACTGGGTAGAATAATGAATTGCCATAATGTTTAATGCGGTTTACTAAACAGTTATACCAGAATTCAAAATTAATTGAAAATTGCTGTGAAAAGTTACCTGTCACGTTATCGAGAGCCGCTAAGGCAATAATAGGGAACATATCAACCGGCCGGCCGTCGGCCATTCCTCGTAGTTTCTCCGTCAGAATGCGCTGGTTCTTGCAAAATACTGGCAAGAAGTTCTGGAGAATATTGAAGTGGAAGGCGGGGGTCAGGAATTTGCGGTGAGTCTTCCATCTTTGACCTAAAACAAATGCATGATTACATACCGCTATAGGTACCTTAGCCCTAAGGTATCTAAAGCAGGAGGAAACACCCGGGTGTCACCATTATGTGGATCGCCCGGAGGACACGGTGGAGGTATGCCCGGCTTGGGCAGAGCACCGCCGTGTCCTCGTAGAAGCGATCGGCTGCGCAGATCTCCTGCATCCGGTCCTGCTCCAGACCATGGTACGGAGCGAGAGGGTATGAGAAGCCGTAACATCCTTTTGCGAAGCAGTAATGCTCACGAAGGAAGAGGCGGAATGGGTGAGGGAGAGGTAAAGTTCCCCTCCTCACGCCCCTAGCCACCGCAGAAGATGCCTTAGGCGTCGGGAAGCCCAGGCCGAATTCCGGCCACTGTAGGCGCGTACTTGCGGACGTTGAGCAATGGGTAGCTCGCCGTCCGATATGGACCAGGCCCGGGTCGACGGCGCGTTGTGTTTCACGCGTGTCTCAAAGTGTAGAGGTCCGCTAGGGCCGATGCCTGCCGGGGTCGCGGGAAAGTCCGATAAAGATACCGTGGCCCCTGGCAACACAGGCAACGGAAGGAACACGGGCGGGTCTTTGTCAAGGCTTTAAGGTACCTACAGCATTACTCTTTGCCCATAGGCAAGTGGAAATCGCTTTGAAAGCATTTTAACGACTTTTTTCGGTAGCTTATGTCAATCCAAAACATCTTTCATGTTTATTTTTTCTTTCATTTCATCATTCTTTTTTCTTCATCTGTCTTTTTTTTTCTTTTAAATTTTTTGTGTTTTTCTGTTCTTTGTTTTTAATTACAAAATAATTGTATTATTTATAAAATAACCAAAATTACACCCTACTCATCGGAATATAAACATAATAAATATTGCGTTCCACAAGGAAGCGTGCTAGGCTCAATTCGCCCAATATTATTTCATAAATGATATCATAAAAATATTGAATATTATTTACCGACGATATATACATTATATATTATAGCTTCATTATCAAACTTCGACATTATACTGCAGTGTGTCGCGAGCAGAATGGACCGCTTGTATGTGAATCGTTGCAAGCAAGCTCAACACCGATGTGGAAAGCTAGCAGCTTTCCACATCGGTGTTGAGCTTGTAGCAGGGATTCGCATAACTATGGGGGTTAGGTTAACTGTGTCGGTTAAGTTTACTAACATAGTTGCTAAGATATATTGTTACGAACACGTTTGAGTCTATTGTTACTTGTGTATTAAATATAAATAAATAAAAAAATATAAAGAAAAATCCCATTATAGATTATGAATTTATTACCCCTCTCCTATATCATCAGAACAGTTGCGACCTTGATGTTTTCGGTGGTAAATTAGGTATAATTGAGAAAAATATATTTAATAAAGTGTTATTATAAAAAAAAAACAGCATTTCTAAGCTATATTCAAATACCGATATGAATAGAACATTTGTCGCTCAAAAGCGCATAAGATCAATATGTGGACTACATATAGCCTAATGACTTATGTCAACCAATGATTGAAAGACTTGATTTGTTACCGTTGCCATCTCTGCAAGAATAAAGAACTATTTAATTACTATAGTTTAAAAGAATGCATGGATAAAAACCATTTTTATCCTATTCTTTTACATTTTACTAAACCCTTAATTTTTGAACATGTTTGTGCCATTCTAAGTAAGAAAGAAAGAAATATTTATTTATTACTCGTGAAGCGAAAAGGTTAAGCAATTTCCAAGTTTGTTCCGCATATTGAACACAAAGCAGAACAAGTACCTATTACAAGTATTACTAGTATAACTTAGAACAAAAGTATTAGCAATAGTCTAAACTTGTGAACTTTTTCATTCCGCGATTGTATCTACGTATTAGATACAAATTACCGTTACTAAGTACTTACTTTCCTATAATAATAATTATTATTAAGTTAACTAAAACCGAAGTAGTTCTTACCCGTGGCAGTGAGCAGACCTTGACCGAGCCAGCATGTCAGGAAACTGTATGACCTGCCTTTTGTGATGTGCTCCGTGCTCGACACTAGTGGCTGAAACAAATCGGATACATTAGTTAATATAGGGGTACAAGGATCGCTATCGATCGGATTTAGCCCAAAATCTTCCGATTTTGGACCGCCGCCATCTTGTTTTTTTTTCAAAAAATTTCACAATGTCAATGTCATTCGAGCGATAAAAGATCCATGTTCTAGATTACAATAATCATTTTTCATTATCAACATGCACCTTGATTACGTCACACACTATCAATCACTATCTGAATGATTTTGAAGTATTTTGTTAATCCATTGCTTCATAAGTTTGAAAAGGTGAACGGCAGATTTCGTACCGCTTACTTTTTTTGTTGTTTTGTTATAGAATTTGTACCACATATTAAGGTAACTAAGCCATTTATTTTCATGTAAGTGTACTATTTTTAGAAGTTCGGATTAATTAATATATTTAAAAAAAAGATTTTAATAACTACACGTAATTTAGTCGTAAAGTAAACGTAGTTATATTGGTATTTAAGCTATGCTCGCCGTGAGGGTATTACCCGACCTGCTCCCTTCTTAGATAAAGTAATATTAAGAATTAATTAATTATAAATAAAATAAATGTACTTAAAAAAACTATTAACTGTATTGTTTTATTTACCTACACTCAAAACCCCATCAGGACTTCATCATTATCAAACGGTTGCAGTCAGATGCTGGACATAGGTATCTCCTAACGCACTCCGCTGAGTAGGTACGATCCTCATCTCAATTTACCTACTTGATAGTAAGTAAAACACTAAAAAAATAGCGACAAGCAATCTAGAACATATACTTTATTACCGAAGCAATGTTTAAGTGCCTATAAGTAACAATCTACATTGGTACACTAGTACATAACCTTAAAAAATAAAACTCGTTATAACTTTTACGTCCCAAGTTCTAAAAATCCAAGAATTTAAAAAGGGCTTGTCTAACGTATTAACTACCAATTAAAACAAAAAATATCCCAAAACACGAAATTTTATTAGCTGTACGAAAGTCCCATACAAGCCTGCCGTTCGCCTTTGTCTGCTCAGCAACGTAAATGACGCAATGAATGTTGTTGAACTGTCAAAATTAGACAGTTCAAAGATCTACAAATGCAGCCGGGACCAACGGCTTAACGTGCTTTCCGAGGCACGGAAGGGTCTTGGTGTGTAAAGATGGTCACCCATCTTTACATACCATCTTTACCAGTTCTATTCTGACCATTGTGCTAATAACAATTTTAGGAGCAATTGTTATTCTAACCTTGCTGTGCCCGTGAATTACTTAATCATTAACTTTGTATTCAGTGTATAATGTACCTACTGGTTTATAAATATACAGACTTTTGACATTATTTTCATGAATTTATACCTCTTAGAAATTAACATTCATGGATCGTTGTTAACTTACCTAATAGTTTTTAAACTATCATTGTTTCATTGGTGCAGAAAAAAAATTGCATTTTAATATGGTTTTACATATTTATTTCTTACTAGCTGCGCTCCGCGGTTTCACCCGCGTAAGTCTTGATCGGATAAGAATATCGGGATAAAAAGTATCCTATGTCCTAATCCAGGTCATGGTCAATCGATGTGACAAATTTCATCCAAATCGTTTGAGCCGTTTCAACGTAAAAGCGTAACATACAAAAAAACTCACTTTCGCATTTATTTATTTTTTATTAGTAAGGGATTTTCATACATAGGTATGTATATATATATATATACATACCTATGTTGACATTTTACCCATACATAAAAACTATGTATTTAAAACCGACGATAATATCTTAGCAAAACAAAATCATTGTGAATACCACTGAAATGTTATTGTAAAAAAACTACTATTTGAATGTGACCTTTTAAAATCATGCAGTGCGGAACGTCACCACACATAATTTTGGACATTACCGCAACAAAAAACATATACTCATGTGTTTTTTTTTTTGTTCCGTTTACGACCAATTAAAAACTATACACAACTTTTAAAGGTCCGATCTTAATAGAAAAAGATTTTACAGGGCAAGGTTAAAGGCTCGTGCAGACTGGCGCGACATCGGTAGTAACAATTTCTATGAAAACTTCATGGAAATTGTTCTACCAGTGTCGCGTCACGCGACAAGTCGCACCATTCTGCACGAGCCTTAATCTAGGTACTGTTTATGAATCGTCAATACACATTGCTGTCCACAAAATCTCTTGAAAAACGCTTCTTTAAAATAAAAACGTCATGTGCATCTTGACAAGGAAAACGTACCCACCCATGCAATTGAGGTAAACTACCGTATTTACCATTCTGTGATGTAAATTCTGGCAAAATTCATGTTTTAGATAGCCTTATAAAAGGATTTTAGAAACAACACAAAACTTGTAGAAAAATCTTTAATATTTATCTATTACTTCTGGTACAGTAAGGTTTCTTTAATGTTTGTTTTTCCAATAAGAACTCCCAAAAATACATTATAGGTATGCAGGTCACCTTGTGGTTTACTTACAACACAATGTCATTCGACTTGTATTATGCAAGGTGATACCTAATTGTTTTCAAACGATGTTTTTAGGTAAATATTACTTATGCGTCGATGTTTTCCGGTAAATCAAGATATTCTTATAAAATGAGGTGAGACTTACGAGTAATTACACTCATAGGTAGGTAAACATTCTCCTTAATGTCGTCTGTGAGAAGAATGTTTACCTACCTATTTTTCTAAGATATGATAGCAAGCAAATAATACCCTGGCTAACTATCCTGACTTGGCACCTTGCTAGAGCTGTTTACACGATGCTCGTTTTGAAGCTAAATAACATTGCCGTGACTAAGTTCGTAGAGTAAAATGATCCGATTGGGTATTAGCTTCGCCAGCCACATGAGGCTTGTACACAAGCCAGGATAGTAAAATCAGTGGTAAAATAGAACCCCATCCTATTCAACTATCCTAGCTTGAGACGCTAGCTTACTAGCTTTCTCACACACTATACACCAAGCCAGAGTAAGGCTGCTTTTCTACTACAGACATCGCTGGTGGAAAAGCAGCCTTACTCTGGCTTCGTGCATAGCACATGCTATGCAGCTATGCTGCGACGATGTGAAAGATAAGCTACGAAACTATATGACCGTTTCCACTAATAGATACTAAGCTGTGCAGCGGAGCGAGTAAGATGTGCTATGAAGATGCGCCGCCGCCGCGAGGTAGCTGTGCGAGAAAGATGCGCAGCTCGAGCTATGCGATGCATCGACAGAAGGAAATGCACGGGAAGCGGTTGCGACGCGGCGAAGGGAGAGGCGCCCGATATCAACGCATCCTTCCATATAAAAAAACATAGCCTAGTTGAACCCGTTTCCACCAGTGCTATGGTATGTGGACCAATGGATATGATTGGTGGTAATCAAACGCATCCATTGGTTAGCCATAGCAAGTTATAAATAGGTACCTATACTACGCGTCAAACTGCTGTGTACGCCTGTAAATGACTAATTCACCAAAATTCAATGCTTATGTATTTTTTTATTATGTAAATGTTTTTAGTGAATAGGCAAATAAAATAAAATAAACTTTATGGCGGCTCTGACACATGCATTCGTTACTGCGCAGCGACTCGCCTCATGTTCCGAGCTGCCATAAAGTTTGAATCGTACTGTGCCAACATAAAATCAATAAGCAATAATAATAATAAATATCATAATTATGTTTGTGCAACTCACTTCTACATATTTTGAATGGCAGATCACCACGTATGGAGTGGAGAAAAAATGTACCCGGAACGCAAGCCCGTACTTCACCGATAGTCTTTGAATTAAGTTCAAGAACTCTGTAACAAAAAGAAATACCTATTAACTTATAATAACATACGAAACTTATATTAACACGTTTAATTTTAATTTTCAGTCCAAAGCAAAATATTTAAAATGCACCTTGACATCTTGCTTTAAAGGCTCGTGCAGACTGGTGCGACTTGTCGGGCGATGCGACACCACCATAAAGCAATTTCCATGAAGTTTTCATAGAAATTGTTCTACCTGCGTCGCGTCGTGCGACAAGTTGCGCCAGTCTGCGTGAGCCTTTTTGTAGCCGGAACTAAAGATTAAATTATATTTAAATGTATTTGAAGCAACGACTGCCTATGCGTATGCCTTCCGTGAATTACCTACAAGGCAAATAAGAAATTGTTCTTCCTGACATTATATCAAGAATATACAAGAATATTCAATCTATCTGACAATCAGTCAACTTTTGTGAAGACAAAAATCACACAGAAACACAAAATCAGACAGCTTTTTATATCAATTTCGTCATTATGAGCAATCAATAGTCCAATAAAAATTCTAAACAGCAGCGCTCATTCGTTTAGGTACTAGTTTTGGAAATACCGATAACTTGTGTGCTATCAAGATATGTTTAAACAGTCGACCCTCGTTAATCCAAACCTGCGATAATTCGAACCTCTCTATAATTCAAAGTAATCACGAGTTCCCTACAAAATCTCTTTATATTTCGAACTACTCGTAAATCAATACATTTTTATGCACTTGGCAATTCGAACGCAAAAATAATTGCTATGTAACAAAAGGACGCGTTAATTCGAACTCATCGGCGTCAAACACTCGACAATTCAAAGTGCAGAGAGAAAGAGACAGAAATATTGTAAGTAAATTTTGAGACAAGTTCAAACTTGTACCATCGTACACGAGCCTTTGTTTTTGTTATGATTAGTTTGACACACACTTCCGCACGAATTGGTTTGTTTAGTTAAGTTTCAGTTAGGTACTGTTACTCTTTGATTATACAGATTTTTTGGTATACAGATTAAAAGTTTGTGTTAGTTACGAGTCCCAAAAAGTATAAATGCTTGACGATAGCTGAAAAGAAGAAGTTAATCGAAAAATTAGTGGGAGGTGAGAAGAAAAGTGATTTTGCAAAAGAATTTAAGATTCCTCTGAGTACTCTCTCAACCATAATAAAGCATATAAATTATTACCTAAGCTCGTTTTAGAATCTCTCGACAAGCAGCTAACTGCGAATATCACGGTTCTGACAGCTATTACTGATTGACAAGGCATGGAGAGCTGCAACGATTCTCAACTGCTTCATAAAATCCGGTTTCATAAAAGTAGTTCAGAAAAATCTTCCAATAATTATGGATGATGAAGAACCGGCAATAGAACCACTAGTTGACATCAGCGGTGTGAGTTTTTTTGATTTTGTTCAAGTGGATGAAAATGTTGCTGTCTCAGGTTCACTAACCTATGGCGAAATTTTTTTTCTGACAGATACGAACGAAAAAAGCGAGGATGACGATGAGGACGATACATCAGAATCTTTGACAGAGGTATCAGTTAAGGAAACAAGAGCCTCATTCGATACCTTACAAAGCTTCTGTCTACAAAACGAAAGTGATGAAAAAGGATTTCAGGCACTTTTTCTCTAAACAAAAGTTATTGATCAGTCTGAGCAGCAGCAATGTGCTTTGAAGCAAATCTTTCGAAAGATTAATTAATTCACGTTATGAATATGTATACGAATGTACCTCTAAACTCTTGTCATTGTTAAAGAATAGCAGTTAATAAATAATAATTGATCAACACTTAATAATTCGAAGTTTTATTTATTTTCTCTCAAAAATTTCGAACCATTTGATATTTCAAATACTCTATAATTCGTAATATTTTAAGAGTCCCTCGAGTGTCGAATTAACGAGAGTCGACTGTATTAACGACGATATGCAATCTTGCAATTCAAAATGGTAGTACGATCCGTTTCGATGACGATTAGACTGGAAGCAGACGACAACACAATATAGACAAGTCTACGATACAGCGCATAATCAGCCTAGAATGTTCCCACTGCTGGGACACAGGCGTAGGTACTCTCTGTGAGTGGGAGTGGGCCGTAATCTACCACGCGGGTCCAGTGCGGGTTGGTAGATGTCTTCGAATTTATTGGTTCTAGGACATGCCGGTTTCCTCACAATGTTTTCTTCACCGTTTTGAGAGCAGTGGTGATGATATAATTTACACAAAGTAAAGCGCCTGTCTTGGTTCAAACCTACGACCTACTCTTATGTCGCTTCCGTTACCACTGGGCCACCGCTGCTCCAAGGCTACGATGATGAATCATTAATATACGTAGAGGAGGCTTAGCATGACACTCTCTATTTCTTCGAAGAATAGACACGGCTCTTTCTATACAAAGTGACATTTCGTTTCTCAGTTTTTGACATCTCACCGTAGAAATCCTTCTGCAATCTGTCACTTTGTCTTTCGTTTCTAACGATCCTTGTCTAGGTCCTTTTTTATGTAGACTATTTCAGAAGAAAGTTTCTATACCCAACTGTCAAAATCACACTGACAACTGACAGTTGTGTATGGTAGTGAAGACAATTTGCATTTTTCTTGTCGACGGCCACAAGGTATATATGGTTATCTACAAAATCATGATTTTACAGGAGAGCGTTTTGAACGCAAAACTATGGTAATGAATAGAAGAACAAGGCTATCTTCTCCATAACTTTACATAATTTTGTTAATAGGGCATTACCAAGGAAATGGTGAAGGCCAATATTACTATTATATTTTTTTGTTCTAAAATACGGTGTTCGACACTTTGAGAAAAAAAAATTGTAGTTGTCTTTATATACGTGACTTAATATCAGTAAAAATTGAGATTAAAACAGAAAAAAAATCGTAAGACAAAACAAAGAAATCTGAGTCGAATTATGTAAAACAGTGAATTTCGTAAAAAGTGCAGTTGACTCTTTCGATTCTGCTGTCGTAGTACTTTCTACACGGAACGTCATTTTTGTCTATTCTTCCGTAGACAAAACAGTGCTCGTGCTAAGCCTGCAGGTGACCTAATAACTAATCGATTTTAATGCAATTGCAAATTGCAATGCAACCAAATCAATCTGTCTTGTCTTTTCCCAATTGGTTTGGCCTCCAGTGTAACCGGCTGCAGCTGTGCATCTGTCCTCCACAATCCAGTTACTGGGTAACACGATACCCCTTGGTAAGACTGGTTGTCAGACTTTTGGAATTCTGACTGCCCGTAACGACTGTCAAAGACCTACCAACCAACTGCTCCGCTGCAACCGGCCTCAGGCTGCACCGTTAAAACCATAAGATAAGTAATTGTTTTAGTTATTCAGAAAACCTGTGAATCTGGAATAGGTATTAATAGAAGTGAAAAATATTGTTAGTAAGCAAACGAAATGATAAAGTATCGGGATCACAGTATAAGGGCAGTGATAAGACATTGACTTTTCGACTTACGAGTGTACTGATAAGACATAAAGTATCTTTTTATAAAAGAGTAATAACCTAAATCGTATTGCTTGTAAGTATTTCACTCACAGGCAAACTAGAAACTGATGAAATTGTGCTTTCCCAGCATCACTTTCTATATTGTCAAACCCCTATTGCTCTACTTTTCGCCAATAGTTCTGTGTTTATTACATTGAAGGCAAAATAATAATAACATATTTATTAATATTGAATTAATTGTTCATGTTGGGTATTGTTGATGGGTACGATCAGCGTCAAAAGTAGCAGTGTTAATCACATCATCTAAATTGCCACAAAAACATTCGATAGGTACAATGTATTTCAATATTTCATACATTAACTAAGAGTTAATAATATTTTAATTTGACTTATATACCTACTTAGCACAATACCTAACTGAATTCTAATCGAATTTTGTCGCTAACTGAACATTCATCATCATCATTTCAGCCGAAAGACGTCCACTGCTAGACACTCTCTCTGAAAAACCTCCCCCAAGCACCCCCATTTCAACCGGTTTTGTGCTTCTCGCATCCAGCGGATTCCTGCGGCCTTCACAAGGTCATCGGGCCACCTTGTAGAAGGCCATCCTACGCTACGTCTTCCGGTACGCGGTCGACACTCCAGAACCTTTCGGCCCCATCGGCCATCTGTTCTGCGAGCAATGTGCCCTACCCATTGCCACTAAAGTTTGAACATTCGGCCAAAAATAAATTGACGTCAGCGTTTATCGTTGGATTTAGTAACTGATAATATTTTATTGATTGTTTCTAATTCTAAACTCAAAATAATCAAATTTTGAAAAGCCTTGAAGACAATCATCTAAACCCAATATCATGGACGGAAGAAACCCAATATCATGGACGGAAGAAACCCAATATCATGGAAGGAAGAAACCTAATACCTCTATGCGAGATTATCTAATATATTATGAGGGCACCATAATCGGATTAGGCAAATTATTTGTGTTTTGGTTTTATGTTAGTCATGCATGAACAACTTCATGACTGACATAAACCAAAACAAGGTTAAAACTTCCGCATGTTTTTCGTTTTTACCGTGATTATGGCACGTGTATTGATCATACATACTTAAACGTAGTTTTCGCATTGTTTTTTGTCACAGAAAAAGTAGTTTTCTTTTGTCTTTTTTTTTGGAACGTAGTTCCTTATCGCACATTTTACTCTGCACACTTGGCGAATGAGAGCTAAACCGAAAAAGTGGAACATTGTGACCGTCAGTCACGACACTTTTGCTATAGTACATATGTGTGTTTGTGTAACCATTACTAAAATCGAATGTAGGTACTGATTAAATATGTTTATAATAATTAATGTTAAAATGTTTATTTTTATTTTTATAATTAAAATTAAAAAACTTTATAAACAAAATTATAACAATTTTATTATCATTCCATAATTTTTTTATTTTTTTTTTATTACTCTCAAACATTGTTGATTTATTTCATTGTGCCTATTATTTAATGCATACAGCGAAAGGACCTTTGTTCAACCGGGTGTCCTACGACACATTTAGGTATTTTTGTTGTCATAAAACAATAAAATTGTGTCACTTTGTAACGGGAGGACACTAGCTTCTGCAACACATTTTTAACCAGCGCAGATGTCCAGAGAATTCAATGATTTATTGTAGGTACAAGTTCTTTTATTAAACAACTATTTACACTACAAAAACAGTACAATACCTGCTAACAGTATAATATTTAACTAAATAATTCACTATTGTATTAATATTTAAATAAATTATTACTCTTTATATTTTTTCTTTTTTTTTCGCAAGATGTTTTTGGTGTCTGATAAAAAGCCTCGACCACGTTACGAAAATGGATAGATACGATGATGATGGCTAGAACGGGTTTTAATACTGAGGTGACGGCTGATCAAGAAGATGAAGCCGCAAAAGACGAATGAACCCAGATAAATTAGGATTGATAAAATGGTTGTAAGTACCTATACAATGAAGATGAACAACGGATTAATCGAGAAGATTTTATTTACAAATAAAATCATATCTATTACTAGAACATTTTTAAAAATTGTTTTTGCTTTTATTAAAAAGCTGTTATTTTGACATTACAAAAAGCCACTTCAATTTTATTTATTTTCTTTTATGAAGTAGATAAAACAACAATTTTATAAACGAGCAAACAAGATGCAACAAATGGTTTACAAAAACATCAAACCAATTTTTACTAATTTATAGTTCAATAATTACAGGCTATTAGAGGCAATTTACAGCATAATTAAACATAAAAGGTACAATTAATATTTAAGTGGATTTTGAGTTCCTAGTAGATTATATAGGTAATTGTCATCTCATCACGTAAACGTCATACAGGAATTATGAAATTACACGTTCATTTTTTTTGTCATTGAAACCTGCGGGGAACCTAATTACGTACCACACTTACATTACAACAATGTGGCAATGGCATTATTTTCGACAATTCAACAACATTTACGCTGTCGAGCAGGCTAATTTGTCAAACTGAGTATGTATGTAGATTGCTACAAACATACTAAGTTTGAAAAGTTCGTTTGCTCGACAGCCATCCGAATCCGAATCCGAATCGCAATCCGAAGGAAAATCCTAATCTATTGGGATTAGGAATTTCCTTCAAAATCCTTCGGATTGTGATTGGAAGTGTCACAAAATTGGGGTACTGATTCCTATGTCCAACGTATCGGTATGTTACAAAGCATATTCAATCGATTTATCAATGTTTTCCGTACCGTAGTAGACTTGCCCTTTAAAAACTTAATATAGATTAAATTAGTTAACATAACTCCGCAGACGTGATGGGTATCGATATTTAAACATTATAAAACAAACAAAAAAAAACTTGATTTGATGCACCTTGTTTTGGATCAACTACTGGGTCTGTTACTTAAAATATCAGTTTAAAAACATAGTTTTTTTTTTCATGTTATTCACAGACTTAATGCTTATCCATAATAATTATGTAAACACGATAAAACAAAACAAAATCAGATTTTTTCAAGTCACTACGAACACGACCAGCGATCGTTGAACCCTAAAAATTTTTCTTCAATTTTTTTTTTTCTTAAATTATATTAGCTAATTTAATTTGACACTGTAAAATATTATTATTATTTATTATATTACACCCTTACAGCTTAGATCTGAGATCTGATGACAGGGTTTCTACCCTGTCATCAGAAACCCTGCGCAGCCGCTGGACTCAACTACGATAAGAAGGAACCGAATGAAGCGATAATAAAATATTTGCTTTGACTAAATAGTTGGCGAGTCATTGGTGCCGATTCCCTTGTTCACAAACTAAACTAAATTTAAGTTCAGTGCATCTTTTTCTTTATATTTCATTAAGAAAAGGACAGAAGATAAATTTTAGTTTAGTCCTGTCAAATTAATCAGCGCCTGTCACTACTCCATACAAGTTTAGACGTGATTAACAACTTGCCTACTAAAATTACGTAAATTTACGTCAAGCGCTGATTAATTTGACAGTTTAAACTAAAATTTATCTTCTGTCCTTTTCTTAATGAAATAGAAAGAAAAAGATGCTCTGAACTTAAATTTAGTTTAGTTTGTGAACAAGGGAATCGGCGCCAATGACATCGGGCATTAAAGTATGTGGTGAATTATTTATTTCAGCTATAAAGGTATACGCAAGCGGTCACTGTCACTCGCTCTCACAGAGAGGAGGCCTGTGTCCCATCAGTGGGAACATTATAGGCTGATTATGTAAGCGGTCACACAGGTTCCTAGGACAAACTATACACGGATTTTGGCAACAGGTTTTAAGGGTTACCTGTTTGACCTTATGTTTTATGTTCCTATTTTTTATAGCAATTTAAAATAAATATATCCTTCTTCAAGCAAGTTTATTGAATTTCTTAATGCGTTTATAATCAATTTTCTTTTATAATATTTTTTATAAAAATAATAGTCTCTGGCATTAGGTAATTTTTATTGATAGGTGACTGACGCATGACTGAATTACGGATTTATGTGAACAAGGCAAAAAAAAAATATTCTATTCCAAGATACAAGACCGCTTATTTATTTACATAAGTAGGTAGGATATGAATCAATACCAAATTCAATAAATTATATTGTAGGTGGTAGGTAGCTACACGTATTTGATAATATTAGTGCCTCATAATTTTGAATAAAAACACTTAAAAGATAAAATAAAAAGTTAATAAATCATACCTGTTGTTTTAACAACAAACAAATGAGCATTTCCCACCAGAGGCAAAGGCGTTGGCCCTTGCAAGTTAAACCGGTGGCTTTCCCTAATTAAAGTAATCCACGATATTATCAACGCTAACACTAGAACTACAGATACTAATAACAAAATCATTTTTTTAATCACAATACTGACACGTGCTACTCAATACTCAGCCACATTCGATGAGGTTTGTAATCAAAATGCGATTCTAGACTCTAGAACAGGACGTTGCAGGCCGGCAAGACATAAGGCAACTAAAAAAAAGTTGAACACACGCGGTCAATGCCGTAATGCGTAACAGTTTTAAATATGGAATTCCACGCGTTGTTTACAACACACACACACAACACAAACACACACATGTCGTGTTATACCGGGTCGTTTCATAGCATCGCTAATCGTTTATTTCATTACACTCCAAAGTGTGTAATTAATTAAAATTAAGAATCCTTGTCAAAACAATGATTCTTGATTTGCCTACGATTTTTACCATAACGTTGAATTATACGACCGTATGGGCTTAAGTAATTAATTTAAAAAGAATACACCCGCGATCCTGACACACAGCTCTTATCACTTGATATATCTGTATTCAAGAAAGTACGAGTATTTATACCGACAGGTAATGATTTGCTAACAATACACTTGATTCAATGTAATTAAAACTTCTTCAATAATGCGAATTCTTTACGTATTTAGATAGAGACGTCTTCACTGGCGTTTTAATGAACAAATACTGCGTATTCATAAATAGACTCAATAGTAACTGGCTGATAGGCGACTAATTAACTGTTTTAGGTAAACATAGATGCATTCGACACGAGATGTCCTTACATAGGGTGTCCCAACAAGAGCGCCAATTTAATTTTAAAGAAAAACATATTTATTTTTGAATTAAGCAAACATTTTTATTTTAACGTAAAGAAAAATAGTCCGAACGTGAAATAGGTACAACATCAGGCAAATGACAACCACGGAACCTCTGGCACAGGGTTATTCTTTTGTTGAAATTTTGAATAACGTTTTCGCATAAATGTGACTATTTCCCCAATAACGTGTCGTATTTGCTCTTTAAGATGTTCAACTGTTTCAGTCGATTCATTTGGCGCATTATTGCGACCGAAAACTTGACATAATTGGCGAACTGTTTTCGCAAAACTTTCACCATTTTTGTAATGTGTTTTTACAATAATTAAACGTTGTTGGTTTAAATACTTCTCCATGTTCTTAAATCGCGTGGTCTGTACGTGTCAACTGTCAAAAAAATCACCGTACAACTCGTATTAACAAAATGGCGGCAAATGTAAATCCAGCGCTCTTGTTGGGACACCCGATACCAATGTACATCCACTGCTGAACTATGGCCAATTGAATATCTTTTACACTCTTGACATGGAACGAAATCCCTGTATCTTCTTCTTAGTGAGTCGGTGAGTCGGCCCAGAATTCGGTTAGGTATGTGCTTGGCGCCATAAATACTTAGCGTCCATCAGTTCACAAGAAAATCTTCACGTTACAAAACGTGAAGATTTCAGGACACGCAGGACACGATATTAAATGTCCTACTGCTTGTGAAACGCTGCACTCTCGAGATAGAAAGCGATCGCTTTACGACCGAATTCGGTCGCAATCTATGTCGAGACTGCAGCCACAGGGCGGTTCTACATGATTTATGAATGCTACTCCCAATAGTTCTTGTTACTTAGGCTAGCCTAAGTTAAAATAGGTAATGATCTAAACCAAATTTTGATAACTGCGCGGTCGAAAATATACCTTAGTTTATTTTATCTCACTCGGTGTTTAAGAAAGGACATACAAAGTGGCTTATGTTCCTATATACAAGTTACACATCTTATTTATTTATTTAACCATTTATGTACACACATACCTATATAAACAGAAAAGAACAGAAAAATACGTACAAAGGCGATGCTTATTTCTGTAGAAATCTCTTCCAGCATACCTTCCTTCGCGAAGTAGGAGGCGGGACGATTTCCGGCCACCGTAGGCGCGGGCTTGCGGACGGTGAGCAATGGGTAGCTCGCCGTCCGACCAGGGGGGTAACCATTACCTCATAGAGCAGTATTATTTCAATATTACTTCAGCGTGAGAAAGAGATGGAGCTATAAGTCCTGTATAGCGCCATCACTTTCCCACTGTGAAGTATTATTATAATAATACTGCTATAAGAGGTGATGGTTACCCCCCTGGCCCGGGTCGACAGCGCGTTGTGTTCCACGCGCGCTTCAAAGAGATGTCAGCACAAGTGTAGGGGTTCGGGCCGCTGCCTGCTGAGGTCGCGGGAAAGTTCGAAAGGGATACCGAGGCCCGGCAACGGAAGGAACACGGCTGGGTTTTAGTCAGTAAGAGTCTGACATACCCTGGAGCTCCACCCAGACCGGGAGAAATTATTTGATAATTTCCCACCCAAAAAAAAGAAAAGATAATGGTGCCGATTCCCTTGTTCACAAACTAAATTAAATTTAAGTTCAGTGCATCTTTTTCTTTCTAATTCATTACGAAAAGGACAGAAGATAAATTTTAGTTTAGTCCTGTCAAATTAATCAGCGCTTGACGTAAATTGACGTAATTTTATTAAGCAAGTTTTTAGTCACGTCTAAACTTGTATGGAGTAGGGACAGGCGCTGATTAATTTGACAGGACTAAACTAAAATTTATCTTCTGTCCTTTTCTTAATGAAATAGAAAGAAAAAGATGCACTGAACTTAAATTTAGTTTAGTTTGTGAACAAGGGAATCGGCACCATTGAACAACGTTGAACGCTACTCTATTTTTTTAACAAAACAACTAAACAACAGGTTTTGGTAGTGGGTTGTGGTACCTCAAAACTGGTTCTCAATAGTTTTTATTAGTCTAGGTTATTAAGGTCGCGGCATACTGCGGGGTAATTGCGTTAAATACTATAAAGGCTCCTACATACTGGCGCGACTTGTCGCGCGACGCGGCGCGACACAAAGACACCGCGTGTAGCGCTACAAGCGGTGCCTTTGTGTCGCGACGCGTCGCCCCCTGGCTGGAGGCTTTGAGTTCGCTTAAGGCAGCCACAGGAAAGTCCGGTTAAGTAGTCACGACCTCTCAAGGTCAACTACGAGATGCCATACCAAAAAAAAAAAAAAAAAGCGACAAGTCGCGCCAGTAAGGAGGAGCCTTAAGTGGCAATGGGTTTCATTTTGACAGTTCAACAACATTCATTGCGCTATTTACGTTGTTGAGCAGACATTTTTTTCGAATATATGAAGCAATGTATTAGCAATATACTTACTTCAAAATCATTTCGATTGTGATTGATGAAGACCGACGCACTACGTCACCGACGATATTTTTCCCGTCCCTTAAGTGCCACGTTGCCGTCCCGTCCGTGCCCCCGTGACGTATGGCTCTTTCGTCTACATTTTCTATGAAACGATGGTTGCAAAAATTGTCGCCCTGTTCCGTCCGAGTTAAAACACGTTACGTATGTAGCGACCTTTAGTCTAAGCTAACCTCCTCCGAGTGCCTCACGTACCGGTTTCTATTTTCAAAAATAGTTTTAAAACTTCTCGTTTATTTACTGGTCGCAAGCGCTACTGCTGCGCTCGATTCGCAGGTAGGGCAGTTATTGGGTTTTCTATCAGGAATTTCTCAGAAGCAACCTGGACTCTGGATTTATGCCCGGTTGATGGCAATAGACTCGTCCCCTTTTACACGGGACTAACTATAACTGCCGAAATCTGGGTGTTCTATCGGTACATCTCTGCCTAACCCTCCGCGGAAAAGAGGCGTGATGTCATGTTGTTTTAAAACTTTTTAATTCTTTTATTTGTTTTTACTCCTTTCTCAAAATACGAAAAAAATATCACTTAGCATGAGTGATAAATTGATTAAAAAGTCCTTGCATAATTATTATTAATTATAAACCCTCAATCAACGATAAAGGGCGTACCCAATACGTAAAGCTGCGGCGCGGAGGCGCAGGCGCAGCGATGCAACACGCTGTATATTCTATTTAAATAATATTTTCAGCATTTCTTTATGGAAATGAGCGCTAACTTTTGAAAAGTACCTATTTATTTATCATCTAGATTCAAAGCGTTGTCATATAATCTCAAGTATACATAGACGTGTTAATGTGACCTTTGTTCCAATCTGTTTTATTTTTTTTCATATCTTCTTCAATCAATTTAATCCAATTGTTGTAAAGTTAAACCAAGAAATTTTTGTTGTGTAATTTTGAAACCTAAGGTCCTAAGACAATGCATCAGTGTTCAGATAACCAGATACCGACATTTTACCCATACCTATCCCTTACAAAATAGCATTACTTTATATTTATACAAGTGAAATTGAATTCATGGGCTCCTCTTAAGGGAAAAAAAATCAGCTATTTCCTACATTTGACGAGTTAAGTCTTTCGATAAGTTAAATGTAGGGGACAGCTGATTTTTTTTTCACGACGTCTGGTTTGGAATTCAGTTTTATGTATTATATTTTCTCTAGAAGAGAAAATAAAATACATAAAACTGAATTAAATAAAACATACAAAATACCTACCAACATACATACATACAAAAAAAAAAACTAAAATACAGAGTGAAATTAAATTTATAGGCATCCTATTAAGGGGTCATTGTACGCATCATTATGAACAACTTTTACTATGGGACCAAACCAGACGTCGTGAAAAAAAAATCAGCTGTCCCCTACATTTAACTTATCGAAAGACTTAACTCGTCAAATGTAGGAAACAGCTGATTTTTTTTTCCCTTAAGAGGAGCCCATGAATTCAATTTCACTTGTATAAATATAAAGTAATGCTATTTTGTAAGGGATAGGTATGGGTAAAATGTCGGTATCTGGTTATCTGAACACTGATGCATTGTCTTAGGACCTTAGGTTTCAAAATTACACAACAAAAATTTCTTGGTTTAACTTTACAACAATTGGATTAAATTGATTGAAGAAGATATGAAAAAAATAAAACAGATTGGAACAAAGGTCACATTAACACGTCTATGTATACTTGAGATTATATGACAACGCTTTGAATCTAGATGATAAATAAATAGGTACTTTTCAAAAGTTAGCGCTCATTTCCATAAAGAAATGCTGAAAATATTATTTAAATAGAATATACAGCGTGTTGCATCGCTGCGCCTGCGCCTCCGCGCCGCAGCTTTACGTATTGGGTACGCCCTTTATCGTTGATTGAGGGTTTATAATTAATAATAATTATGCAAGGACTTTTTAATCAATTTATCACTCATGCTAAGTGATATTTTTTTCGTATTTTGAGAAAGGAGTAAAAACAAATAAAAGAATTAAAAAGTTTTAAAACAACATGACATCACGCCTCTTTTCCGCGGAGGGTTAGGCAGAGATGTACCGATAGAACACCCAGATTTCGGCAGTTATAGTTAGTCCCGTGTAAAAGGGGACGAGTCTATTGCCATCAACCGGGCATAAATCCAGAGTCCAGGTTGCTTCTGAGAAATTCCTGATAGAAAACCCAATAACTGCCCTACCTGCGAATCGAGCGCAGCAGTAGCGCTTGCGACCAGTAAATAAACGAGAAGTTTTAAAACTATTTTTGAAAATAGAAACCGGTACGTGAGGCACTCGGAGGAGGTTAGCTTAGACTAAAGGTCGCTACATACGTAACGTGTTTTAACTCGGACGGAACAGGGCGACAATTTTTGCAACCATCGTTTCATAGAAAATGTAGACGAAAGAGCCACACGTCACGGGGGCACGGACGGGACGGCAACGTGGCACTTAAGGGACGGGAAAAATATCGTCGGTGACGTAGTGTGTCGGTCTTCATCAATCACAATCGAAATGATTTTGAAGTAAGTATATTTGTACCAAGCCGATGTTGGTACACTGGAGGGCAAGCTCAGTTTTCGACAAGTACGTATTTTAGTTGAATATGATCAACTGTGCTTGCTCGCGGGGAGACCGTTAGACCTTCCAAGTATAAAGTGCGTCACTCACCTGGCTAGCCTTCTATGGCTTCTCGAGGGAATCTTGTCCTGATGTGGCACGTGGCTGGCGTTGCACGACGACCGGCCGTCCGATTATCCACTCACAAATTGGTGCACCAAAGTCTGTACTGCACTATATGAGCCTTCAGGAATCACGATCAGTCCAGATAGAAGCCGTTTAGCGACGATTATCCCTCACGCCAAGGAATTTTAACCGGGAGCGCGCACTTAGGCAACTGCCATTATTGCCATCTTGGATTCGACTCGTATCTCATTCGTTCGCAAGCACAGTGCGCGCATAGATAAAAAATGTATGGTTACGGAACATTCCGCCCACCAAAATGCATAGTATTTTCACTACGTTGAAAGAGCGGAACCCGAGAATAACGGATAAAAACGAATGAAGAGCTGATGTGATCAATTTACATTAACACTAATTGTTGACACTAACCTAAACTAAACTAGAATATAATGAATTGAAGTTGCGGTAAACGGTTTGTCTAGTCAGTCTGAATTGGCAGAGGGCACAACTTCACAAGAGGTCTCGTAAGGAGTGATCCATTTGCCATACGCACGGTGGCCACACGTACTACGCCGTCAGGACCCGGATGTAATTTCGTGACCCGAGCAAGAGGCCAATGCAGCGGCATAGTGTTTTCGTTTTTGATGACCACGATGGAATCTACAGCTAACGGTTTGCAATGCTTAGTCCACTTTGCTCGCTGAGTCAACGATTGCAGATATTCGACCTTCCAGCGTTTCCAAAAGTCTTGTTGGAATCGCTGGATGAGTTGCCATCTTCCTAACCGAGTAATATTAATTCCTGATAAATCCTCATCAGGGATTGAGGTAAGCGGCTCTAAAGTTAAAAAATGACCCGGAGTCAGTACGTTTAAGTCATTGGGATCTGAGCTCAGCGAGTAAAGAGGGCGCGAGTTCAGCATAGATTCGATATGTACAAACAAAGTTGTCATCTCTTCGAACGTTAATGTCTGATCACCGATAATACGATAAAGATGGGATTTAACTGCCTTAATTTGTATTTCCCAGACACCGCCAAAATGACTACTAGCCGGAGCATTGAATTTAAATGTTATGTTTTCGTTATTAGATGCGTCCTTCATGTACTCACTTAGTTGGTTGCAAGCGCCTACAAAGTTGGTTCCACAATCTGAATGGATAACGCTTACACGACCCCGTCTGCCAGCAAACCGGCGAAGCGCTGCTATGAAAGCGTCCGAAGTCAAGTCCGAAGCAACTTCCAAATGGACTGCTTTCGTTGTGAAGCACACAAACAAGCAAAGGTAAGCTTTACTTATTTTAGCTCCTCGATGTCGTCCTAATTTAATGCGAAAAGGTCCGCCATAGTCAACACCGACGATTGAAAATGGCTTGACTTGGTTGATGCGAGTCGCTGGTAGATCGCTCATAAACGGCTCAAGCGGTGCAGGGCGCGTACGGAAACATTGTAAGCACTTAGACAAACAGTGACGGATTGCACGTTTTGGTGATAATATCCAAAATTGCTGTGTCAAAAGATACTGAACTGTATTTATACCGGGATGACAGTTTTCACGGTGAAGTGCTTCGATGATTATGAACGTTAGTTTAGAATCCTTAGTTAGCAGCGCAGGATGCTTATGCTCATACTCGAGCCCAGAACGAGACAGGCGACCGCCCACCCTAAGAATTCCCGATTTATCTAAGAAAGGGTTAAGTTTTTGCATAGATTTTTGCATAGGTTTTGAGTTTTTCAAACGAGTTATTTCCTCATCGAAATGCAATGATTGTACTCTGCGTACGAAAATCAATAAAGCGTTATGAAGCTCTGTTCGATTTAAATGATGTTCAGAACTTCGCGAAGATTTTTTACGAGCGCATTCTACGAAACGAATGCAATATGCGAGTACTCGTTGTGCTTTACGAATTGATGAGAAACTTTCGAGTAAAGAATCAATGACGTTGGTGTCGTTATGAACAAGCAGAGAAACCGCGCGCTCTTCAGATAATACATCAGCTTCGTTAACATTGTCACTGTTGTTTAGCCAAGTGTTAGGAGGTTGCGCGAGCCAACAGGGCCCCGCCCACCATAACGAGTTGTTCACCAACGCAGCAGGATAAAGACCTCGAGAGGCAATATCAGCTGGATTATCCGAACTGGAGACATGGTTCCAGCGAGCTTCCGGAATGATATCCTGTATATGACTCACTCGGTTGGCGACAAAAGTCTTCCAACGTGACGAGTGAGATCGAATCCACGATAAAGCCACCATCGAATCTGACCACGCACAAGTGTCAGCTATGGGGAAAAATGATGAATAGCTATCTTTGATGAACTTCAGAAGATCTGCCAGGAGGACTGCCGCGCACAATTCGAGACGAGGTAATGATAACCTTTTTACAGGTGCTACGCGAGATTTTGAACACAGAAAGAAGACAGATACATTACCATTGACGGAAGTGACACGTAAGTAGATTACAGCTCCATAACCTGACTCGGAACTATCAGCAAAGCCATGGAGTTCACACGATTTCATATCTTTTACAGAAATGCATCGAGGGATCTCCAGGGCCTCGATGACAGGTAACTGTTCAGTATAACAACGCCATTTTTCGACGATTTCACACGGCGGAGCATTATCCCAATCAATACCCAACATCCACAATTTCTGAACTAAGCACTTAGCTAAGAAAGTTATAGGAGTTAGGAAACCCAAGGGGTCATAAATACGTGCGAGTTCACTTAAAATCGTACGCTTTGTGCATTGGTGATCGATAGGTTTGACCTCAAACAAGAATTTGTCTCTCCTGGGACACCACTTCAGGCCCAGGATCTTCAGGGTGCTCGTCTTTTCGATGTCCATAGACACAAAGTCAGTAAGACAGTGTTCCGGAGGTATATCAGCAAGCACCTCTGGTTTATTGCTAGCCCACTTACGCAGCTCAAACTGACCTCTCTTTAAGAGTTGGATGACCTGAGTTTTGACTTGGATGGCTGTCTGGATATCAGAACTGCCAGTCGCGATGTCGTCAACGAATGTGTCAGAAATCATCACTTCGCGAGCGAGAGGTAAGTCAGATTCATCTTCTATAAGTTGTTTGAGAGTGCGGCAAGCAAGAAAAGGAGACGATGATACTCCATAAGTTATAGTATTTAATCGATACTCTTGAATCGGGTCCGTTGATTTGAATCGCCAAAAAATTCTTTGGAAATCTCGATCGTCAATTGACATACTAATATTTCTAAACATCTGACGAATATCGGCTGTAAATACAACAAAATGTGTTCGGAAGCGAAGAAGAATCTCGGCAATATTAGCCTGCAGTTTAGGACCTACGAGTAAAGCTTCATTTAACGACACACCACGAGCGTCTTTCGCAGAAGCGTCAAAGACCACTCTTAGCTTTGTCGTTGCGCTGTCAGGTCGCAAAACGCAGTGATGGGGTATGTAATAACAACCCTGGTTGATTTCCTTTGAAGGAACTAGACTCATGTGACCACTTTGTAAATAGTCAGACATGAAGTCGCAGTATTGTTCGCATAAAGCCTCATTAGCCGCTAACTTACGTTCTAATGATTTAAAACGACGTAAAGCAGATTCTCGCGAACCAGGATAAGTTAGATTCATGTCTTTATCTTTGAAAGGCAAGCTAACGGTATACCTCCCTGAGGCATCGCGGGAATGTTCGGTAACGAATTTCAGTTCACACAGTTCTTCGTCCGGTGTTAACTTTGAAGACTGAGGAATGTTGTCCATTTCCCAGAACTTCTTAACCTGCTCATTGAGAAGATTATCGTCTGAAACGAAGAACGACCTTGGTAGTTCGTGATTATCACTGCAACTGACGTTTCCTAGTAGGATCCAGCCGAACACAGTGTTGAGCGCAGATGGTTGCTGCAATCCTCCACTAACACTACCTGGTAACAGGAGTGAAGGGAAGACCTCAGCACCGAGAAGGACATCGATTTGACCAGGTAAGTGACAATCAGGATCCGCTAGGTTAAGATTTCGAATATGATGCCACGCAGATTTGTTCAGCTTAACGACTGGCATATTGCCGCAGATCTTAGGTAATGTTAACGCTTCAATACTAAACAAATCGTTGTTGTGGACACCTACGCTTAAGCAGATTGTACCACTAGCGGATGTTGAAGCATGACCAAGGCCGTGAATCCTACGCGTTGACTGCGTTCGTTGGAGACCTAAACGCTCAGCAGCACGTTCAGTTATGAAGTGGGCCTGACTTCCGGAATCAATCAGCGCACGAAAAGTCTGATAACGACCCGATGAATCACGAATTTCGATATTAGCTGTGGACAGCAGAACCATGGAACGATCACCGATATTGGTAAGTACACTGACCTGCGAGGTAGTGGCCTTTTCGGTATTATCGGTTTTCGAAACATCTAGATCTTGGTGTAGCAAGGTGTGATGACGCTGACGACACACTTGACACGTAAACAATGATTTACAGTTTTTGAGGCCATGTGATGGCTTCAAACAGTTGAAGCACCAATGATTGGTCTTCACATAGTCAAGTCGTTCCTGAACAGATTTGTCAGTAAACGATTTGCACTTATTAATGGCATGCTCTTCCCCACAGAACGGACACCTGTACTTTCGAGGTTCAGTTGTTGGCACAAGAGCTGTTCGTGAAGGACGCGACGATGTTGACGACGATGGTGCAGTTGCGTTCGATGTGGTTAAATTCGATGACGAGGGCGCAACTACAAGGGGTTTGTCAACTACTGTATTCGATAGAAACGTCGAAGTAGGTTTTTTACTTACGACCGCGGTGTTAGAACTCCGTAAACCACTCGGCTTATGTGGTTTTTCGTTGGCACGGTTATCGCGACCACTTTCGGAGAAGTGTGTGTCGCGAACCGAAGCCTCGCATCTGGTGTACAGAAAATCGTTGAGATCTTTGTACTTTGGAAACTCATGAAAAGCAGTAACTCGTTCAAAAGCACAACGCAATTTTGAATCCATTTTCGATAGTAAATGGTAACAGATTACAAAATCCCACTGATCCGTCGGTAGCCCTTGCCGTTTGAGAATCGATAGATTTTCGTTGAAAGAATCAAGGACACGTCGTAAATCGATGGGTGAGTTGGCTTTCAGGTTAACGTTCAAGATCTCCTTCCAGCAAGTAAAGGCAAGTTCCCGCTTGTTTTTATACCGCGCAACCAATGCAGAGTATGCTTCGTGGTAGTATAAGCCCGTCACAGGAAAGGTTCGTATAAGTGCTAACGCATCACCAGTGAGACTAGAGACGAGGTAGTGCATGCGCTCCGTATCCGAAAGTGAACCATTCTCGTGAATCAGCGAGGTGAATATATCGTAGAATTCGGGCCACAACTTTATGTTACCACTGAATTGCGGTAAGTTAATTTTAGGTAATTTTATTTTGAGTAAACTCAACGACTCATTATGAGATTTATTTGGCTCGTCGTTATATTCGTTAGGCTCATCGACCTTCGTTAAGCGTCGGTGTATCGCTAAAATCTCATAATATCGTTCGTCGAAGTCGGATCTGATACTATCTTGTTCCGCTTGTTGTTCATCTGTAAGTTCGCATAAGTTAAGTATGTCATCATGGGCTTCTTCAAAGTTATTTACTGATTTACTTAAGTCTGAGTAATGTGCCAAAAATTTACTTAAATCACATTCATTATTTTCCGCTAAACGAGCGACTTCAAGCGTCTTAGATAACCTATTGAACGCTAAAGTACGTTTTCTACGCAATACCGGTAAGTCGCGTTCAGTTGGGTAGTCGACTTCAACCGATTTACCTTTACTCAATCTGCGTAATAATTTTTTAGAATAATAAGGCATTTTGTTTATTAGTTAGCCTTAATAACGTTAAAACAACTATATTTAACAATAATTCTATAATGAACAAGTAATGGCTCCGTTAAGTTCAACTAAATGCCAAGAAATAATGTAAACAACCGTTTCAAACTGAATAGAACGCCCAATCCGAACACCGTACGTCAACTGTTCAATCGCAGTTCATTCATTCAATCACTACAACGCTAATCCAACAAATTAAATATTGTCGTTGAGTTGAAAGAAAAAAGAAACTAAACGCTAAACAAAATTCAATTTGTCTATGGTTCAATTCAATTTCAAATCGTAGAACAAAGAAAAGGAACTACTCGAACCAATATGGCGGCGATGAAAAAAAATACAAATTTCAAATCATTCAAATGCTTAGTTCAAATGGAAGGTAGATCAAAATAACTAAGCGAACCAGAACCTTACAAATGTTCTAAGTATGGTTAATTTTGGTTATTTACGTTTCGATTCGATGTTATATCAACTTTTATGACAATTTCGATAGAATATAACAACGAAATACGTGTAGCCACACGAGTTTATAGCAAATGAACAAGAATGCATCGGACACAAAGAATTTAACGATGATAAAAAGATCGATGCACGTTTGAAAATACACTTTTTTGTTTTTTAACGATTAACGAAATAAACTAGTGTAATGTATATTATACAATAGACCTAAAACGAATATGTATTGCCCAAAACTGGGAAATAGTTGGGGGTAAGTGGGAAAAAATAATATTTTAATTTCTTTGTGCTGAATGTTGAAAATTACCTAAGATTTTACGAGAACTTTACTGTTATCGGGTAAACGAATGAACACTATCGAATTATATCCGTTAGTCCCTGGTTTCGGCACCAAAAAATGTACCAAGCCGATGTTGGTACACTGGAGGGCAAGCTCAGTTTTCGACAAGTACGTATTTTAGTTGAATATGATCAACTGTGCTTGGTCGCGGGGAGACCGTTAGACCTTCCAAGTATAAAGTGCGTCACTCACCTGGCTAGCCTTCTATGGCTTCTCGAGGGAATCTTGTCCTGATGTGGCACGTGGCTGGCGTTGCACGACGACCGGCCGTCCGATTATCCACTCACAAATTGGTGCACCAAAGTCTGTACTGCACTATATGAGCCTTCAGGAATCACGATCAGTCCAGATAGAAGCCGTTTAGCGACGATTATCCCTCACGCCAAGGAATTTTAACCGGGAGCGCGCACTTAGGCAACTGCCATTATTGCCATCTTGGATTCGACTCGTATCTCATTCGTTCGCAAGCACAGTGCGCGCATAGATAAAAAATGTATGGTTACGGAACAATATTGCTAATACATTGCTTCATATATTCGAAAAAAATGTCTGCTCAACAACGTAAATAGCGCAATGAATGTTGTTGAACTGTCAAAATGAAACCCATTGCCACTTAAGGCTCCTCCATACTGGCGCGACTTGTCGCGCGACGCGTCGCGACACAAAGACACCGCGTGTAGCGCTACAAGCGGTGCCTTTGTGTCGCGTCGCGTCGCGCGACAAGTCGCGCCAGTATGTAGGAGCCTTTATAGTATTTAACGCAATTACCCCGCAGTATGCCGCGACCTTAATAACCTAGACTAATAAAAACTATTGAGAACCAGTTTTGAGGTACCACAACCCACTACCAAAACCTGTTGTTTAGTTGTTTTGTTAAAAAAATAGAGTAGCGTTCAACGTTGTTCAATGGTGCCGATTCCCTTGTTCACAAACTAAACTAAATTTAAGTTCAGTGCATCTTTTTCTTTCTATTTCATTAAGAAAAGGACAGAAGATAAATTTTAGTTTAGTCCTGTCAAATTAATCAGCGCCTGTCCCTACTCCATACAAGTTTAGACGTGACTAAAAACTTGCTTAATAAAATTACGTCAATTTACGTCAAGCGCTGATTAATTTGACAGGACTAAACTAAAATTTATCTTCTGTCCTTTTCGTAATGAATTAGAAAGAAAAAGATGCACTGAACTTAAATTTAATTTAGTTTGTGAACAAGGGAATCGGCACCATTATCTTTTCTTTTTTTTGGGTGGGAAATTATCAAATAATTTCTCCCGGTCTGGGTGGAGCTCCAGGGTATGTCAGACTCTTACTGACTAAAACCCAGCCGTGTTCCTTCCGTTGCCGGGCCTCGGTATCCCTTTCGAACTTTCCCGCGACCTCAGCAGGCAGCGGCCCGAACCCCTACACTTGTGCTGACATCTCTTTGAAGCGCGCGTGGAACACAACGCGCTGTCGACCCGGGCCAGGGGGGTAACCATCACCTCTTATAGCAGTATTATTATAATAATACTTCACAGTGGGAAAGTGATGGCGCTATACAGGACTTATAGCTCCATCTCTTTCTCACGCTGAAGTAATATTGAAATAATACTGCTCTATGAGGTAATGGTTACCCCCCTGGTCGGACGGCGAGCTACCCATTGCTCACCGTCCGCAAGCCCGCGCCTACGGTGGCCGGAAATCGTCCCGCCTCCTACTTCGCGAAGGAAGGTATGCTGGAAGAGATTTCTACAGAAATAAGCATCGCCTTTGTACGTATTTTTCTGTTCTTTTCTGTTTATATAGGTATGTGTGTACATAAATGGTAAAAAAAAACTAAAATGTATTTTAGTTTTTTTTTTTGTATGTATGTATGTTGGTAGGTATTTTGTATGTTTTATTTAATTCAGTTTTATGTATTTTATTTTCTCTAGAAGAGAAAATATAATACATAAAACTGAATTAAATAACTCTTACACACGGTGTCTACATTTCTTGCTATCTATTCTCCTACCGCAGGTATGCTGGAAGGAAGCAGTAATGCTCGCGAAGGAGGAGGCAGAACGGGTGAGGAAGGGGCAAAGTTCGCCCCTAGCCGCCGCAGAAGACGCCCTGGGCGTCGGGAATCCCAGGCGGATTTCCGGCCACAGTAGGCGCAGGCTTGCGTACGGTGAGCAATGAGTAGCTAACCGTCCTTTAAGGACCAGGCACGGGTCGACGGCGCGTTGTGTTGCACGCGCGCCTTAAAGAGATGTCAGCACAAGTGCAGGGGTCCACTAGAGCCGATGCCTGCCGGGGTCGCGGGTAAGTCCGGAAGGGATACCGAGGCCCCAGGCAGTACAGGCAACGGAAGGAACACGGGTTTATTAGTCAGTAAAAGTCTGACACACCCTCCCGCTCTGCCCAGAGCGGGAGAAGTTATTTGATAATTTCCGAAAGATATGCTGAAAGAGATTACTTAATATATATGGAAGAGATATTCTTTAGAAATAGCATCACCATTGCACGTATGTTCCTTTCTTCTTGTCTGTTTATACAGGGTATTTGGTAGATGGGTGCAAAGCCTGAAAGGGGTGATATCTTAGACCATTTAGAACGTATTAAGCTAAACTTGTCTTAGACGAAGTCTGTTCCTTGTATTTTTTTGAAACTCTAAGGTTTTTAACAATAAAACCCATTTTTTTTTTTCAATTAATTGTTAATAGTGTCCAGTTAAAGCTGTTATGATAGTATTTTTATTTATTTTTTATTTATGTTATGTGTGATTACTCAAACAAAATAAATCCCAAGCATCTGTGTCATCAGAGAAACATTCTACGCCATATTTAAGTTTAAGAAACTTTTAAAAATCAAGAAAATGTTTTGTTTACAGCATAATAAAAAAAATTGCCTCAGTCGTTCAAACCCTTTTAAAAACATGCTTGGTTATTGCCCTTTCTTTTGAGGTACTACTTTCGCAGATATCTCATTAGCTCTTGGAATTAGGATGTGTACAAAGCAAATTGAGTATGAAAATTGTTATTTCGAACAGATCAATAAAACAACATTTTTGTTAAAATAATTTATTGTTCATGTTCAAAATGTTGACCGCGGTTTCTTATACAAGCGCGTTTTCTCACTTCTGTAGTGGTGATTTTTAATTTCATCTCCTGCTTCATGACTTGAAAAGCCGTTTGGATTCTTTCTATTAATTCTTCTCTAGTTGAAATTTCAACGTGCGTGTAGACAAGCTCCTTGGCCCGTCCCCAAACAAAAAAATCCACAGGAGTTAAATCGGGTGATCGAGGTGGCCAAGGGATGGGCCCGTCTCTGCCAATCCAGCTATCTGGGAAACAATTATTTAAATGTTCTCCCACGTTTAGGGTCCAGTGTGCTGGACAACCATCTTGTTGAAAAATCGTTGGTCTTCTCATTGCCACTATTGGTATTTCAGTCTCGTCCAGAAGCTCTGGGAGATAGTTTTGGAGGAATTCCAGGTAATTTTCTCCATTTAAATTATCTGGTAGGAAGTGGGGACCAATCAACGTTCGGCCGATTACTCTTGCCCACACGTTAACTGAAAATTTCCTTTGGAACGACACTTGCTTCTTCCAGTGTGGATTGTTGTCCTTGTCGGTCCATCGATGAAGATTATGAAAATTAGTAACTCCTTCTTTCGAAAATTTTGACTCATCGGTCCACAAGATGGATTTTAAAAACCATGCATCTTCAATGTCACTATTTAATAAAAAGCGACAGAACTGAATCCTTCGTGGGGGATCTTCATTTTCCAAACCTTGGACACCCGTGCAGTGGAAAGGATATTTGTTTTCTCGGTGCATCGTATTCCACACCTTCCATACCGAAATGTTGAGGTTTCGAGCTACTACTCTGACGCTCTTAGTAGGATCTGCATCAGAAGCTGCAATAATGCCTTCCTCCACACTTGGGTGATGTCTTCCCGGGTTGAGTCCAGATTCCGCGTGATGGATTCCAACTTCAGAAAGCCGACGAAATGTGTTGTAAAACATTCTGAAATTAGGTAATCTGCGATTCGGATATCTCTCTTGGTACATTCGTCGCGCCAAAGATCCATTACCGTCAGCTCTGCCATACATGAAGACGATATCCGCATATTCTTCATTCGAAAAAGTAGCCATAGTCGATTGATCACACAAACAAGTCCAAAATCAGTGAAGGAGCTCACAGCTAAGGCTCAACACCTTAAACACCTCCAAAATCAACACGTGAAGGAGCGCATAACCTCATGCGGTGAATTGTGTAAACACGAATTTGTAATTAAAACGTCTTGGTATTTTTTTTTTTTTTTAGGTATGGCATCTCGTAGTTGACCTTGAGAGGTCGTGACTACTTAACCGGACTTTCCTGTGGCTGCCTTAAGCGAACTCAAAGCCTCCAGCCAGGGGCGAGACACGTCTTGTTATAAGCGCAGTCGTTACTTGACTAACTGAGGGTCCGAAAATGTGACGAGTCCACCCGACTACTCGGGTACTAGTACTAGTGTAAATAAATAACGACTTTATATCGTCAGCAACTAAGCTGGTATTTCTATTGAATAATAACAATTCACTAAACGCTACCCGAGAGTCGTAAAAGGGCAAGTTTGTTATAGTCGCACGGCGGCTTTTGTTATGCGAGTTCCTAGAATCTGATTGGTGTGCGTGCACCATAATTCTAAGAATGAATTAGTTATCAGTTCTAACAAAAAACAATAGTGCATTAGCAAAAATGTTGCATTATTTTGGTCTGTTTAAAAATTTAATATTCGACCTCAATTTGTTTTGTACATCCTAATTCCAAGAGTTGATGAGACATCTGCGTAAATAGTACCTCGAAAAGAAAGGGCAATAACCAAGCATATTTTTAAAAGGTTTGAACAAGTGAAGCTATTTTTTAATTTTTTTTATTATGACAAGCAAAACATTTTCTTGATTTTTAAAAGTTTCTTAAGCTTGAATATGGCGTAGAATGATTCTCTGATAACACAGATGCTTGGGAATTATTTTGTTTGAGTAATCACACATTACATAAATAAAAAATAAATAAAAATAATAACATAACAGCTTTTACTGGACACTATTAACAATTAATTGAAAAAAAATGGGTTTTATTTTTAAAAACCTTAGAGTTTCAAAAAAAAAATACAAGGAACAGACTTCGTCTAAGACAAGTTTAGCTTAATACGTTCTAAATGGTCTAAGATATCACCCCCTTCAGGCTTTGCACCCATCTACCAAACACCCTGTACATGTGTACGTAAACTGTAAAACAAATAAATAAATAAATAGGGAATAACGTATAAGTTCCTGTCTAACAAAATAAAGTCCTTCTTCCATTTCTTAAAGGTTACCACTATTTTGAGTAACCCTGAAAAGCTAGCAACTTATTGTTATGCATTGAAATGTTGGCAGCCGCTGTGTGGTGGGTTACACAATCAAATGGGGCAAGTATCGCAAACCATTGCGGTCGCCGCAGTACATACGTTAGGCATTTATTATTAACACTGTTACTGAATCACAAATCTATGTACTAATCTAGTATGAATGGAACTAGAAAACGATGTGGGTCTCTTTAAAATATAAAAACGTCAAAATGTACATACGAGTAAAGTCGAATTATTAATTTACTGGGGTAAACTCACATGTGCTAGCTGTCACTTTCTGTAGGTAATAAAACGGTCATATTTATTTTATTCTAGACTTTTACACTTATTATTATACATTTATTTTACACTTACATAAATCGATTAAACTAAACGATCACCATTATAATAAATATAACCTTTTTCTTACCCAAAGTGACAGCTAGCACACGTCAGATTACTCCAGTGAATTAATAATTCAACTTTAATAGCTCATATGCTGTGTTAAAAAAGCTTACGTAGCTCGTACTTATTTGTCTGCTCAAAAGTTTCTGTAGTACCTACTGCACCCGTGCAAATTGTGGCTTGAAGAAGCATTTGTAAACAAGTCTACGTACAAACAGGGGGGTAACCATGACCTCTTATAGCAGTATTATTATAATATTACTTTACAGTGGGAAAGTGATGGAGCTATTCAGGGCTTATAGCTCCATCTCTTTCTCACGCTAAAGTAATATTGAAATAATACTGCTATAAGAGGTGATGGTTACCCCCCAGAACGCATTTCCATCCTCCGTCTCAACACAGCTTATGTGTTGGGTTAAAGAAGGATACGTAGCTCGTATTTACAATTTGTATGCCCAATCGGCATACGTTAGGGAGGCAAGGTGGAGCGACGACCTTCACAGGATAGCTGGTAGCAGCTGGATGAGAGTTGCCGAGAATCGAGTTGAATGGCGTACAATGGGAAGGGCCTATGTGCAGCAGTGGACTGCTGTAGGATGATAATGATGTCCAAATGCTTCTTAAGTACAACCCCGTACAAGTGTTGGCATGAAAAAGCATTTGCAAACCCGCACTAACGTCATTTTCTGAAGAATCAGATAATTTGCACGTCATAAGATCACAATAGGTTGCGTGTTACTGCTTCTTATGAAAACAAGTTTTAAAAGATTACTAAGTATAATTAATGCAAATAATTACAGTCATGTTTAGCAATGTTTTATAGAATAGAATACTCTTTATTATGTACACCATAAAAATTCCAGATATGCGGGTGACACTCAGAAAGTTATTCGAAAATTATAAGTTATAAAAAAATGTTCTATACGTAAATATTTTTTTATTAATTTTTTTCAAAGTACTCTCCACTAGCCTCTATACAAAGTTTAATGCGTCTGAACCAGTTTTCTAAATACATTTTCCAGTCCGCCGCAGACACCTCGTTTACAGCCTGCTCGAACGCTAACAGCGCATCTTCCGGCGACGAAAATTGTATCCCTTTGAGCTGAATTTTTATTTTCGGGAATAAAAAGAAGTCACACGGTGCTGTAAGAAGGGTGACCCAGGAGTTTGACCGGCGTGCTGTCCAGGAAGTCCCTCGTTTTGAGCGCAGTGTGCGAAGGCGCGTTGTCGTGGTGGAGTCAGTTGTCCGCGGAGCCCTGTGTTTGGTCGCTTGTTGCTCACAACAATGAAGACTTCTGCCAAGCATTTGGTAGTATACCATTCAGCATTGATGCTTCTTTGATTCCGTAAAGGAATTGACAACAAGTAGCCAGTCGCTATACCTATTGTTGAAATATTAGCCAAGAAATTGGCTAGTAAAACTGTTGCTTCTATTGAGCAATTATCTTCATTGACATTTTCATTGATTCAGCCAATAACTTGGCTACACAAGCTGACATTAATTTAAATTAGAAATTGAGACAACAGAGAAAACCTCTTGCATAATTAATGGAGATAATTTAAATTTAAATATTAGATTAAATCATCGAAATGTCAGAATAAGTTCTAACAAAGTAAACCTGGTGCACCAAAATATTCAAGGTATGTTGAGAAAAGACCTTGAAATTGAATTATTCATGAACTGTAACAACATTGATATTTTGTGTATTACAGAACATTGGTTAAAAAGCCATCAGTTCATGTTTAATTTCAGTAATCACCAGGTTGGTAGTTCTTTCAGCAGAGAAAATGCAATACATGGTGGCTCATTGATACTGTTAACTTAAATTCAAAGATCGCAGGGATATAGTGAGCCTCTCTGTTGAGCGGACTATTGAAATAGCTTGTGTGGAGTTGGAGCGGCTTGTTGTATTGAGCGTGTACCAGCCTCCGTCATCGATTTATGATTGCTTTGAGAGTATCATGGATGATGTGTTACAAAAACTTGGTAAATTAGGAAAAAATATAATTGTATGTAGTGATTTTAATGTCAATTTATTAGAGGACTCATTGATGTGCCTAAAAATTAAAAATTTATTTCAGTCATATAACCTTGATCATTTATTTTTAGAATAACCGCCACCACAGCTACATGTTTAGATAATATATTTACTAACATAATACCTATTACTAGGCAAATTATAAGCCAACTGGACTCTGACCACTGTGGTCAGCTGATTACATTTAGTAAGCAAGATAGAAAAGTGGCTAAGAGAGATATCACTGTAGTGCCAAAAACTGCTGGTCGCTTGGAAAGCTTTAAAAACAAACTTAATAGTCAGTTAGCCTACTTGCCTTATAGTCATGATCCTAATGCACTATACAATTCCTTTTTTTTCCATGTATTGTAAAGAATTTAACTCAACATTTATACCCAAGCAGATCTCAGTTAATGGTTCTGCAACCTTCAGTGAATGGGCAACTAAAGGGATATTTAATAGTAGAATCAAACTATTTGAACTTTATGAGGAAAGAAATTATAATAAAAGTAAAGAATTTTCTCAATATGTTAAGAACTATTCCAAATTATTTAAACAAGTTTGTAGCGAAGCTAAGAGTCGATATTTAAGTTTAAAAATTAAAAATAGTCAAAATAAAATAAAAACGACTTGGGAAATTATAAACAATGAGACTGGAAGGGATAGGAAGCGTAATTGTGAATACAGCCTTAATATTAACAATACAGTTATTAAAACGGATTTAGAGGTTGCCACAGTTTTTGAAAATTTCTTTGCAGATATTCCAGTCTCAACCACTAAGTCTTTAAATTCATCACCCACTGTCGCTGAGTCCATATTGAAAGAAAATGTTGATATTTGTAACCATGAATTTAATTTCGACTATGTTAGTGCTCGGGATATTATTAAAACTTTCAATACACTCAATGTAAAAAAAAACAGCTGATCTATGGGGAAATTCTGTGGAGGTTGCAAAATGCATAATTAACACTGTAGCGCCTGAATTGGCAATTATTTTTAATAAATGTATTGACTGTGGTGTAATTCCTGACTTAATGAAGAGTAGTAAAATAATACCTTTGATTAAATCGGGCAGCACATCAGACCCCACAAACTTTAGACCAATTTCTGTGCTTCCCACCTTTAGTAAAATATTTGAAAAATTGATGCTAGATCAATTGCAAAGATATTTTAATAAACATAAATTATTAAACAGTAAACAATTCGGTTTCAAAAAGGGTCGATCGACTACCGACGCTGGTGTGGAACTTCTTGCACATATTTTTGAGGCTTGGGAGAAGTCACATGATGCCCTAGGTATTTCTTGTGACTTATCTAAGGCTTTCGATTGTGTTTCTCATGATACATTGGTCAGGAAATTGCATCACTATGGTGTTAGAAACACTGCCTTGGATCTTCTTATTTCTTATTTGGATAATAGGATCCAAAGAGTGGACGTTAACGGTAAGCGATCGCCGGGTTCTATTGTCACTATGGGAGTTCTGCAGGGCTCAATTCTTGGCCCTTTTTTATTTCTCGTATATATTAATGACCTACCTTGCCTTATAAAGAACAGTCATGAAATAGTGTTACTTGCAGATGACACATCACTTTTGTTTAAGCTTAAATGACAACAGACAGTTACTGACGATGTAAATAATGCTCTCTCTAAAATAGTACATTGGTTTAGTGTTAATAATTTACTTTTAAATGAGAAAAAGACCAAATGTATTAGATTTCTGACACCTAACGTTAAGCAGGTAAAAACCAATGTACTAGTAAATGGGGCGGAGTTGGATCTTGTGGACACCACTGTGTTCTTAGGTATTACTTTGGACTCAAAGCTACAGTGGGGCCCACATATAACCAAATTGTCGAAGCGGCTAAGCTCTGCAGCCTACGCGGTGTATAAAATCCGTCATTTGACTGATGTAGAAACAGCTCGATTAGTATATTTTAGTTATTTCCATAGTGTAATGTCGTACGGCATTTTGCTGTGGGGAAATGCAGCCGACATTCAGGCTATATTTGTGCTGCAGAAACGAGCCATTCGAGCAATTTATAACCTAAGTTGTAGGCATTCACTGAGGGATACATTTAAGGATATAAACATAATGACAGTCGCATCTCAATATGTATATGAGAGCCTGATTTATGTCAAAAAGAATATTAACCTATATTCTAGACACAGCGACATTCATAGCATAGATACTAGAAACAAAGACTTACTTATTGTGCCCAAGACTAGGCTCCAAAAAATTAGTAATTCATTTAAGTGCCAAAGTATACGTTTTTACAACAAACTCCCAAGCCATGTCAAAAAACTGAGCCTCAATAAATTTAAATCATTTATTAAACAGAAACTCTGTCAAATAGGTCTCTATAAAGTTAAAGATTACTTGGACGACAAAAAGGCTTGGGATTAATTAAGCTACTCCAATGTACCCCCAGGTAACAAACTAATTTTATACTAAATCTATTTTTATACTGTGACATTGTTGATTTTGTTATATACACTATGACATTAATATTTACTTTTTTGAAGTATTATATTCTTTTTTAAATTATTGTGAATGTGAAGACTATGTGGATTATTGTTTTTATTATTTCTCTCAGTTAGTTTTCATCTTAGTCCGGCAGTTTGAGCCATTTAAGCGGCCTACTCAAATGTCCTTTCTTAGGTATTGTTCGTCGAATCGTTGAGCTCCTTAAGTTCTGAGTTGAGCTGCACGATTACTGACAAATGCGTGCACTGACTGGATAGGTCCACTCAATCTGTGTGGTTTTTTTTTCCTCAAAAGACCATTTCAGACACCAATCTACATGGTCTTCACATGATCTGACCAAGATTATGTCTGGACTTTAAAAGAGACTGTGACCTCTGAGTTTGTTTCGGCCTTTCTTCTCAGAGTAGTCAGATAGGAAACGCCGAGCTCATCTAGTTTTTTTCTAAATATGATTGACGTGTAAAAGTGTTTGTATAAACCTACTTACAGAAAATAAAATCATTTCATTTCATCATCATTTCATTTCATTTCAGTCAAATTGAAAAAGCTCGCCATCAAAATCTTCCCCCCGCTTCTAGATCGCTTCACTTTGGTAGGCATTGATTCGTTTATAAAACCCAAAACGTCGACTGACGCTTCGTTTCTGGATCGTATTGATAAATGCAAGACTCATCACCTGTAATGATGTCGTGACGTGTAAACACGCCGAGACGAGCCTGCTTCAAATTTGTTTATCATATCACGGCACCATTCCACCCGGGCCTGCATCTGAGCATCGGTGAGGTTGTGCGGCACCCAGTATGAAACTATCCGCCTCACGCGAAGATGCACGTGTAGAATTTCGTGTGTGCTGAATCTCTTGATACGTAACTCGCCTCGCGCTTGAATTCGTTATACCAACGATACACGGTTGCCTTAGAAGGGCCTTCATCCATGAATGCCATTTGAAGTCTATCTTACGATTTGTCCAGTTTCAAGCGACACTTGAAATCGTAAAAAATCATAGCACGAAAATGGTCCCGGCGCAGATCCATTTTTTAATGAGATTCGATAATTTAAATTAGCTCGCAAACAATTTGAAGGGTAAATTTTGAAATTGGAACGTACCTATTTTACTTAGAAATAATCATATTTTCAAAATAGATTATAACTGGCCAGTCTCTCATACATAAAAACTTTTTTCGCAATACTTTCTGAGTGGCCTGGTAAGTGTAGAAATTTTACATAGGGTGACACAATGGGCGGTCTTATCGCTAAAAGCGATCTTTTAAAGACAACCTTACACCAACCAACCTTATACTAGGTTAGATTAATTAAAATCATACCGGTAACTACTGTGTACCTTTGATTCAAGTTTGTTTAGCATGCAAAGTTGTTATGTAAATTACATCAACTACAACAACTATGCTAAACAAGTCAAGTTATATTCATCCATGGCTAACATATGTAGTTCTAAGCCATGGAGAAAAAACTTGATGATTTTAGGTAACCACAGACAGTGCATTATGAATAAAAGAAATACCAAAATAATAAATTGCCTCTGCATGCTGTTGAACCCCAAATACCCCAAGTAGGTACACATCAATAATAATATTTGCGTTCCGATTTAGATATCACGATTATGACAGCTGAGAGCTGTCAACAATTCGGAACGCTCGTGAACGCGCTCACTCACAGTGTTCACTCAACGTCAAAACTTATAATATAACCCCAAACCTCGCACAAGAAAGACCGATAAGAACGACAATTCGTCCAATGATGAAGAGGAGGACGAAGTGCTTATGTTAGCGTATTTATATGCTTCCGGCAAAGATTAACCCCGAAGAAAATTACCACGAATTACAAATTACATAAATGCAACAATAATTAAACATAATCCACATGAGTTTAAAACTCATTTCAGGTATGCTGTTACGTCTTGGATTTTAATGTATGCCACTGAGCCCTCTCGTATTGCTCTGATGTGAGCTTGACAGAAATTTGTAGCCTATTTGTAATACTTGTGTTTGGATTACAGTATTTCTTTATGTATTTCTTTCATCTTTTTCTTTGGTTAGGTGGCGACTGTAGCCAGAAGCACAATTTAAAAAAATGCCACGTTAGTTTATAGATATGATGCGACTCAGAACAAAACAGCACAACTGTCATTTTTGACAGCGCTCACGGTGATATTAATTTAGGGCATGGTTGGGGTTATGGCAAGATAAAGCATGTCAGGACGTCATGTATGACGATTCACGGGACACCGTTATCACGCTCACGCTAATTCGGAACGGGTGTAAGCACGCTCAAATCAATTACAGCGCAATTCGGAATGCAGCCAAAAAGTTATTCGAATAATAACTGTTGGAAAAAGAGGTGAAATTTAAAGTTGAGACCTTCTAAGTACAGTTGAATGAATGAACTTCCCTTCAGATAATTCCCTTTAGTGATTGCGAATGAATTTGACCAGAATAAGGTTTGTTTACTCTCTCGTGAGATACTTTTGGAACAGACAATACAAACTGTAGTATCTACTGCCAAACTGTAATTATTGAAGGGCGTGAAAGTAGGTACCTACCTGAATATTGTGATAAGCTTAATAGCTCCACTGTACGGCAGTCTTCGAAGCTCATCTTATCGACATGATTGCATTCATTGGGAGATAGTCAGGACTGGGAGCGCCTTAAGGACTTAAAAATTACGTGTTACAAATTGGGATGTAAATCGCACTGACTAACTAAAACTTAGCCTAAACAATCATAATCTTCTTTCAAATATGCAAGCTTAGCAACCATATGCCTATTGTGGCGTAATTAAATACAAAATCATTTTACGTCACTTGTAAAATCGAACCTCGATCGAATCTTATCGTATAATTTCGAAAAAATAGATGGTTTTTAGAAAAAAGGAATACAGAACTGATAAAATTTTGAGAGAGAAAAAAATACACGTAACCAAGATTGAAGTTACTAGTTAGTATTCTTGACGTGAATTATGGAACATTTAGGGGAAAACTTATGTTGCGCTTTAGGGTCGACGAGCATACACCTAACGGATCCGATTGAATAATTCTAAGTCAATTTACTCTAAAACGCGACGGTAAGCTCTAAAGCATAGAATAGATTCATTCAAAGCCTGATTAGATATTTTGGTTATACGCTAGTACAATTCAACAAGTTAAGAATAAAACAAGTTTAAGGTAATAGATAAAGGTTGAAATATCTGAAAGATTCCCGGTCGTGCTCAGCTTAGCCAGGTCAGCAACAAGAGGCGCTGCACTGGTGTGGGTCATGGCGTAAGCCGCTACACCTCGTGATGGCGGTCGCCAACCTGCTCCTGGTCGCCAGCCTGCCGCCGGGGTGATAGTGGTAATGAAAAAAAAGACTGGCTAATCAGAGCAACGAGCTTACCTAAATAGACAATAATGGATAAGTTATCACCTGCTAGCCAGATTAAAAAAAATAATTTAAAGTTGAGGGAATTACATACCAGTTCGTCGTCAGATTGATATTTCAATTAAAAATGTTTTATAATCAACGGATCCGGAAAGTGAGGTTCCATAAAGAACATTTACATCTTGTGCTCAAATTACTTTAAAAAAAAAAATATTTATATCAGACATTACAGTCCAGTCCATAGATTGTTAGTAATAAGTTAGTAACAATTTGTGCTTATCTGCTATGTAAGTAATGTTAGGAGATTACTCTGAGTTTCTTTACTGCGTTAAACCTAAAACCACCTCCACCAGGTGCCTTTAGATGAGGCAATCTGGTCTCGCAACAATCATTTTCAGGATGCCGTTCCGACTTTTACGTAAACGTTGTAGTAAGGATGCTGCTTTCTTACGCATAATGGCATGAAAGACATCCGTATGTGACTTAAAGGAAGACAGAAAATATATATAAATGTTGGTTTAAATGTCTAAAGTTATTCGCATCGCTCTAGGCAAAGATCTCTTTGGCAATGACACATCGATAAAAAAAATTGACCTTAGATCCAACTGTCACAAAAAAAATAATATTCAAAAGACTGACTGGAATGTGTCATTAATGATTTTCAAATAAGGTTGAATGTGAGATCTCGGCATGGAGGATAAATACCAAAAATTATTGTAGAAAGATAAATTGTACAACATGTCATGCTGGGCAAAAATGCTTATACACGCAAAATCTGTAAGAGCTAATAAGACTTTGATTATTTTTATATCTAGATAGAGTGTAGAGGGGTTCAACGACATTGGTCGAGTCTGATATTTGTCAAATCGGTAATTCGCCAAATTTGATATTGATCAAAGCTGTGAGCAGTGGTGGCCCAGTGGTAACGGCCGCGACTTACGAGTTGTACGTCGTAGGTTCGAACTCGGACAGGCTTTACTTTGTGTAAATTATTTCATCACCGCTGCTCTCAAAAACGGTGAAGGAAAACATCGTGAGGAAACCGGCATGTCCTAGAACCAAAAATTCGAAGACATGTGACATCTACCAACCCGCACTGGGCCCGCGTGGTGGATTACGGCCCACTCCTTCTCACAGAGAGGAGGCCTGTGTCCCAGCAGTGGGAACATTATAGGCTGATTATGTATGTAAAGCTGTAGTTCGTCAAATCGTCTGTTTGTCCAATTATGAAATTTGCTAAATACGCTAATGGTCAAGTAATTTAAGTACAATCAACTGTAAAAATGAAAGTACCTCATGATATTTTTTATTAACTCATTTATTCAATGCATATTTATTCACATAGAACTCATACCCAACAAAACTGTTTTAAACACTTCAACGCATCTAATTTTCCATTCAACCATTTTTCTATTATTTTTTCTATTTTGACATCTTTTATGATGTTGGATGTTTTCCTCTGCTTCTCATCTTTTCTTTTAACTTTATTTAAATAATATTTCGCTTCTTTTTAAAAATACTTATGTACATGAAAATAGTATGTTTTTCTTGTACTTTAATCCTTAATCTCCAATGCCAAGCCTCGACTGCGTTGGTATGGTGGCATCGTACGATGGCATTCATTTGCACAAAATCACATGTCCTGAGAAATCCTTTTTTGCCATTGCTCAGTAAAATATTTTTGAAAATTTTCCGCAAAACTACCATTTTTTGGCATCATCTCAAGTATTGCTAACCATTTTTCAGGAATATACTGAGTAACGCTAGATTTGTGGTTAGTCGAACAATTTTTTTCAAATTGTCGTCATTCATCATTCCAAGTGCTCCCCATTCAAGACCCGTGGACCCGACGCCCGTACAAAGTGGTACGGGATAAACTCCGCCCATGGGCTCCCCCGCTGACGCATAGTCTCCGGCCCCAGCTTGTGGAGGATGTGGTGATCGCTCTGTTCCCTTCGCGAGGGGAACACACCTCCCCGCCCATGGCTCCGTCTACTGCGGTGCCCGATGCAGACCACACCGCCGACGACGACGACGACGATGCTCCGGAGGTGACCGAGGTAGAAATGAGAGCGGTGGTACGCAGGCTTAATGCCAAAAATACCGCCCCAGGACCCAACGGCTTACCTGGGAAGGTCTGGGTCCTGGCTTTGGAGGCTCTCGGACTTCGACTTAGGGGGCTCCTAAGCGCATGCTTGGAGATGGGCCAGTTCCCGCTTCATTGGAAGACGGGGAAACTGGTCCTCATAAAGAAGGCAGGCCGCCCTGCGGACTCTCCGTCCACTTATCAGCCCATCGTGCTGCTCGACGAGGTGGGCAAGCACTTTGAAAGAGTCATTGCAGACCCCCTCGTCGGCCAGCTGGTGCGGGTGGGGCCGAATTTGGCGGAGAGCCAGTTTGGTTTCCGCAGGGGGCGCTCTACGGTGGACGCCATCATGCGCATGTGAGCCCTGACGATGGGGAATGCTGTTGCCCAGGGTGGGGTCGTCTTGGCGGTGTCTCTAGACATCGCCAATGCCTTTAATATCCTGCCCTGGAGTTGCATCAGGAAGGCACTCCGGTACCACCGGATGCCGACCTACGTCTGTCGTGTGGTCGAGGCCTATCTGACAGACAGGGCCGTCATCTACCCCGGTCACCAGGGAATGTGGAACTGGCAAGAGATGTCGTGGGGTGTCCTACAGGGATCGGTCCTGGGGCCGCATCTGTGGGACATCGGATACGACTAGGTGCTGCGCGCCGACCTCCCTAGCGGCGTCAGAGTAGTGTGCTACGCTGACGACACGTTGGTCCTGGCGCAGGGGAGGTCGCACCAGGTGGCGGCCGAAATAGCGGCACGCGGGGTTGCGACAATCGTCGAAAGGATCCGGCAATTGGGAATCGAGGTGGCCCTGCACAAGTCCGAGGCCATGTGTTTTCATGGTCCTCGGAACGCGCTACCATCAGGGTTCTAAAATAACGGTAGGAGGGGTTTCTGTCGGCGTCGAGTCGACGATGAAGTACCTGGGACTCGTCCCCGACAGCCCCTGGAACTTCGTAGAGCATTTCCGACGTTTGGCTCCCAAACTGGAGCAGGCAAAAATCATTTGAAAGTATGGCATGTTTGTACGCTAATTGCTTTCTTTCGCATTTACTACATACATTTGTAGGAGGCAAATATCGAGGGGCTTGTGGCTAAGTAATAACAGCCGCACGGGTCGATCGATCAGGTTAAGCTACGCTTGCCGCGGTTGGTCCGTGGATGGGTGACCATCTTTACACACCAAGACCCCTCCGTGCCTCGGAAAGCACGTTAAGCCTTTGGTCCCGGCTATCATTTGTAGATCTTTCACAGTCGTTACGGGTCGTCAGAAGCTCGAAAGTTTGACAACCAGTCTTACCAAGGGGTATCGAGTTACCCAGTAACTGGGTTGTGGAGGTCAGATAGGCAGTCGTTCCATGTAAAATACTGGTATTCAGCTGAATCCGGTAAGACTGGAAGCCGACCCCAACATAGTTGGGAAAAGGCAGGCAGATGATGATACCTACAAATATATGTTGATTGTCTAGGTACCAAAGTTTAAATTATAAGTAAAAGCGAGTTGCTCAATTTTGTTTTTTTTTATGTATCTACAATTTTTATCTGAAATATGAGAAATTAAAAAGGCATGTAAAACATTATTTAGGCTTGTTTATTTTTACATATTTTACTACAGCCTTTTTTTTTTGGGTGGGATATCATCATATAACTTCTCCCGCTCTGGGCGGAGCGGGAGGGCGTGTCAGACTCTTACTGACTAAAACCCACCCGTATTCCTTCCTGTTGCCTGTGTTGCCAGGGGCTTCGGTGACCCATGAGTACCCTTCCCGCGACCCCGGCAGGCATCGGCCCTAGTGGACCCCTACTTTTGTGCTGACGACATCTCTTTGAAGCGCGCGTGGAATACGACGCGCCGCCGACCCGGGCCTGGTCTACTACAGCCTGACTCGGTTATCCTAGAATTGCCCCGGAAATGATAAGCCTGTATCTGGCAACCCTATCTGTTAAACGCCCCGTAGGACTGTTGTAAGCCTGTTCAAAGTCCAACCCAAACGCATTTGTTCTTTGCGTGACTTGCATAAGAGTGATAATGGAGTGACAATAGAATGTCCATCTTATTTTAATGAGAGGGAAAATCGCTGCAATCGTTGATAACACTAGTCAACAGTGGTTTTGTTGCTCTTGATATGAGAGTGGTTTCTATTGTTTGTTTTATGTTGATCGAATGCCCACCACGACTGGAACCGCAAATAGTTTTTAGAAATTGGCTCTAGTTTTTTTATTAATGTTTAGTTTTACGTACTTCAAAGAACAGTAGGCCTGTCTGAGTTTTTTTTCTTAGTTATTAAATAAAGTAATTGTTGTTAAACACTTCATTAGTCTACCAGATTAAGTATTTAGAATATTTTATAGACAAAAATAAAAACCGGCCAAGTACGTGTCAGACCACGCACAATGAAGAGTTCCGTAGTTGGAATGAATATATCCCCAAAAACCAACTTAACATTGCAGTTGAAAAACATGTCAAACAACTAAAAAGAGTACATCAGAAAAAAAGTCGCGTATTAATGCTCTCAATCAGTTGAGCGCATTAAGAATAGTTAAAATATACAGAAGGGTAACCATCACCTCTTAAAGCAGTATTATTTCAATATTACTTAGCGTGAGAAAGAGATGGAGCTACAAGTCCTGTATAGCTCCATCACTTTCCCACTGTGAAGTAATATTATAATAATACTGCTATAAGAGGTGATGGTTACCCCCCTGGTATATATTATGCTACCTACATTGTCGTAAAGGCTCGTACAGACTGGGGTGATATCGTGGGCGTGACAGACATCTTGCGGCCTATCGCGCCCGCGATATCGCACTAGTCTGCATGAGCCTTTATATCTAATCTAATCATTCTAGCTAGCCTGTTTTATGTTACCGTTGGGCTAAGAACTCCCTCTCCCTTAAATACACTGTACACATATAGAGTTACCCTAAATACCGAATGGTAGCTAACTTAAAAGCTAACTAAACTAAGAAAATTAGTCAATCAAATTAAAGTCAATATGACAAACATTCACATCCTACTAATATTATAATTTATGCGAAAGTTTGTAAGGATGGATGGATAGATGGATGTTTGTTACTCTTTCACGCAAAAGTACTGAACGGAGTTGGATGAAATTTGGCACACAGATAGTTTATAACCAGGAATAACACATAGGATACCTTTTAACCCGATATACCCACGGGGTCAAAACTTATGCCATGCGTGTGAAACCGCGGGGCGCATCTAGTAAGATAAGATATAATTCGTAAATTGTGTCGTGTTAATTTTATTTATTTATTTTTACATTGTTCTCACATACAGAAGCAACAAGAATAATATACCCAGTATCTGTAATATATTGATTTAAACAAGTGTCCTTGGAGTTATTTGCCCGTATTTCTACATAGATATCTACGTTTTGGAATGGACAATTCAAAAGTGCCTGTAATTGGTTTAATTTAAATAAATACTTTGAGTTTGAGTTTGTTATAAATTACAAAATCCCGCAGAAATACCGAAGGTAACACGGATTGTGGCTAACTAATAACCGCCGCACTGGTCGATCAAAAAGATTAAGCTACGCCTGCCGAGGTTCGTCCGTGGATGGGTGATCATCTTTACATACCGAGACCCCTCCGTACCTCGGCAAGCATATTAAGCCGTTGCCGCGTTGGTCCCGTCTGCCAGTCGTAGATCTTTAACAGTCGTTATCGGTAGTCAGAAACCCGAAGGTCTGACAACCAGTCCTATCAAGGGGTATCGTGTAAAGGATGATTTCCACCAAACGGCTCACCTCGCATCGGATCGGAATGGATTTTACAATCTTTAAAAGATATTTTAAATCGTGTGTTGTGGAGGTCTGATAGGCATTTCCTTTATGGGTCAGCACCAAATTTTTGACGTGTTGCACATCGGAAATCACAACGGAAATGTATCACAATGGAAAATAAATGCAGCGCAATATAATTGTGCAACACGTCAAAAATTTGGTCCTGACCCTTATGTAAGATACTGGTATTTAGCTGCAACCGGTTGGACTGGAAGCCGACCCCAACATAGTTAGGAAAGGCTAGGCGCATTATGATTATTAATTATTTTTTATGTAGACCTTGGGGGTAACCATCACCTCTTATAGCAGTATTATCATAATATTACTTTACAGTGGGAAAGTGATGGAGCTATACAGGACTTATAGCTCCATCTCTTTCTCACGCAGAAGTAACATTGAAATAATACTGCTATATGAGGTTATGGTTACCCCCCTGTTTATAGTCTGCACGTGCCACTAAAGATGAGACTTGACAAACCACGTGGTTTGACTTCTGCAGTAGACGATATCGTTAAGAGGCCGACAACACCTAAAGCGCGGTCACTGTCGGACTGCATAGAAAAGAAAGAGAAGCGCGATGACACAACGCTGGTAATTTATTGCAAAATATTGCAAATTATCGATTTACAAAAAAGCTATAGATTATATAAAAAAATAAAGCACTATTATGCTAATATGTTGCTTGTAGAATAATCTGACAAAAAATCAGAATGATTGCATATTAGTGTGGTTTTTATTCGTTAAAATATTTTTTAGAGGTATCTTCGTGATTTTTTTCTATCATATCAAATTAGTTATATTATGTTTTCAACACACTATCTACCTAGCATATGTCCTTAAGAATATCATATATTTTTCTGATTTTGTTTACTTCAGTTGATCATATACGAGTACTTTAACGCATTATAAAACTTATACAAGTTGCGTTTAGGTCCTGTAGTCCCCTTAATCAGCGCTTTGCTGTGGGTCCCCCATAGCACAGCATCATGCTGAGTGGAAGCCTACTTGTCACAGTCACGGCGTGCAGTTGCCGACTATATGTATATGTTCTGTGTCTGTCTGTGTAAATCTGTTTTTGTTTTATTATTTATAAGAATTACCCATAGATTTTATGTGCACGTGTTTCTGTGACAAATAAATCAATTTTTCTTTCTTTCTTGCTTAATAAAGATATTATGTTGGATAATAGTTGTAATTCACATCTTATTTACCTATATCCATTTATTGTAAACATATTTTTAGTCAAGCCAAAACGTTTATTATATTCACACCTACGCCACTACAAGGTGTCGTTTTGCATCCTCGTCAAATTAAAGGAACTAACTGACCTAAATGTGCTAATGATTCTCGACACGAATCAATAATAAAATAAGTAGGTCTTTTTTTCTAATTTTCGGAAATCGGTATGCGTGGGACACGCGTGTTAAAACGCGGCCCGTATGATACCGCACTGTAACTGCCCTTTTACACATACACACTACCGCATACGCAACGGGGTTTTTCTGTTCTGTGAAAGTGGTGTATTCTAAAATACTGTCACACTTAAATAACTAAAAAAACAAGTATCTTTTAATTATTGAGCAGGTATCGTAATTTTATTTGATTATATATGTCTTTCATAGCAACCTCCTGAAATTCCACGAAGATGCAAAACGACACCTTGTATAGTTATAATAAGATTATTCATTTATATAACTTTCTAAATAATCAAGTAATCAAAACACAATCAACACATCAATGAACAAGAAAGTTTCCCAATACAAAACTTTACTGTAGAATACATAATTTAAGTTACGGGTAATTTATTTCGTCTGCTCGACGTCCGTATGTCACTGTAGGGATCCAGGAGAATATCAGCGTCAGGTATATTTCCCTGACACATGCTAAGCTGGACTCCCTTTTGGTGCAACCTTGAGTCACACACCGCACATTGTACCCGAAAATTGATATGAAGTATGTCATAGTGTCACTTTATTTCTATCTAAGTATGTTTTTCTTTTTTTTGTATGATTGCACTTTGTTTTTATATATATATTCCTGTAATTTGTCATCTGGTAATTGTGCTATTGCGGGTTGTGCTATGTCTTTTGTGTGCACTGAATAAATATTTTATCAATCTCGTAACTATTTCGAACTAAAAAAAATGTAATAGTAACCTTTTTGTATAACGATGTCATATAATAACTATTTCATACACGACTGTACCTGCACAGGTTATCCTCTACTGACGCTCTTAAAGTCTAATCTTTCGTGGCGCGTATTGTAATAATATAAATAACCCAAAAACACTTTTTACAATTAAAAGCTTATCATTATGCAATTTACTATAGGCAAACATTATTATAGTGTCATACAGCCTAATTTGAGAGGGGGTTAGCGTGTGCCAACAAAATACAATGTAATTTGACGCAATGAAGCGCTTAGTAAACAAGTAACGTGCAAACTACATGTTAGGAATACCTGACTTGGTTTAGTTACTTTACCATGCAGCGAGTTACTTTGGCAGCACAATAACATTAGCTAAAATATTGGTGGAGGAAAAATTAAGAAAACACGAAATAGTAGGTAAATCATTCGGTTGCCCACGACCTATGAGTAAAACAAAAGGTCAAGAGGTGTCGTAGGACATCCGGTTTGAACGAAGTTCTTTTTATTTTTGCGCACTTGCACAAAAGTGTCGACACGACCTAACTCTCATTCGCGAAGTGCGCAGAGCATAACGTGCGATTTCAAAACTGGATACCTAAATTCACCTTCAGGGGGCTAACCACGGCCTCATTTATCAGTATTATTTTAATATTGCTTTACAATGGGAAAGAGATGGAGCTAGACCCCCGGTATAGCTTCATCTCATTCTCACACTGATGTAATATTAAAATAATACTGCTATAAGAGGCCGTGGTTGCCCCCCCAAAACTGATATTCGTCGGTCTGTTGGACAGTGCATTCATATCTAGGTATATCTTATTTTTGTTTAAGTAATGTTTTACCAAGTTAATTCAATTAATTAGTAGTGCCATGCTTTCTATAATGTTCTTACCTACCCGCCAGACGCTGATAATCTTGAAATTATTTAGCAGAGCATAAGCAAAGCATAATCAGCCTATAATGTTTCCACTGATGGGACACAGGCCACCTCTGTGAGAGGGAGTGGGCCATAATCCACCATCCACCCACACTGAAATTATTTACCCATAATTTAAATTGCATCTCATCCTGTTTTGAATGACCTAATAATGAAAAAGTCCACTTCTGCTGCTCCATTCATCTGTACATTTACGTTTGCACATTGTAGGGAACTGCCAAGGATTGATCCATTGTAAAAATGTTCATAATGATGATACAATGACTACTTTTCAGATTTTCAGTTAAGTATATTAATCACATCTTGTCTATACTATAGGGTGAAATTGAATCAATGGGCATCCTCTTAAGGGGTCATTGTACTCATCATTATGGACAACTTTTACTATGGGACGAAACCAGAAGTCGCGAAATGAGTACAATGTCCCCCTAAGAGGATGCCCATGAATTCAATTTCACCCTGTATATGATGGTAAAATCCTGGTAAATCTTTACTTTATCTTTATTGAGTTTTAATACAATAAAACAGTCATTTAAAGCAGTAGATAATTCACTACAATAAACTATGTTAATGAAGATTTTATGACAAAAGAAACATTAACATTTCAAGTAGAACTTAAACTTTAATGACGATACCTAACACTTTATTATTTTGAATGTATCACTTAGACTAAGGGTGCTTACACACGTCACGTCTTTTTGTAGAGCCGATTATCGGGCCGATTCAAATGACATTTATACGAGCGACTTTTCATAGGACGTGTCCGTTGCACTATTGCCATCATTACGTTCTATTTTCCTCCTACAAAATCGGTCACCAATTTTATCGCACCTGGGCGGGCTCGCATACGGCATACTTTTTGTAGGTCCTACAATCGGTCAGTTTTTTTTTTTGTTTGACTAAGTACGTTTTGTAGGACGTGTGCGTTGATATGTTTGATCTCATTTTTTTTCTGCGGTTATTATCAAATAACTTCTCCTGCTCTGGACGGAGCAGGAGGGTGTGTCAGACTCTTACTGACTAAAACCCATTCGTATTCCTTCCGTTGTCTGTGTTGCCAGGCCTAGTACCTAGGCCAGGTTACCCTTTCGAACTTCCACGCGACCCCAGTAGGATATTTGATCTCTACTGTTACATTTAGCTCCTACAAAAGATCGGCCGCCGATTATATGCCGTCTGCGAACGAGGCTGCCCACGTCCGATAATCGTTGACCGATTTTTGTAGGAGAAAAATAGAACGTACTGATGGCAATCGGACAACGCACACGTCCTACAAAAAGTCGCTCGTATAAATGTATAAAATTTGAATCGGCCCGATAATTGGCTCTACAAAAAGTCCGACGTGTGTGAGCACCCTTAGATCTTAATCTCGTAACAAAACACTTTATAGGCCATACCTTGGTACAACAGCGAGAGTTAAACCATCTCTACCTATAAGACAACTTGGAATTCAAGTTATTTGGGCATGTTTAGACGAAACTCTCACTCAAGGCGTCTCAGTTAATAATGTCGCCTGTAACCCATAACCACATTTATGAGTCAGCCCTTAAGTTTTACGATGTCGAGTAAATTGAATGAATTGACTTGCGAATTTTGTATGCGAAGATATAACAAACAAAATGTGAAGAATATTCTTTGCGAATACCTATCAGACGTCTCGTTCCTGCGTAGAATCGCAAGTTGATAAAAGTTATAGGTTCTCGGTGTTGTAATCAGCAACAAGAGGTACCTGCCTACCTAAATGTAGCTTGTCGAAAATGAAAGTTATCTGTTTAAAATAAATTTCTGGAAGCAGTGTTTTCTAGAAATTTATTTTTGTCTCAGAAATGAATAAATTAGAATCCAATGAGAGACTTGTTTGTCTGAGAGTCAGTCCAGGAAAGCACAACCACTTAGCCCTCGTAGTAAGTGGCTTTTGGTCGACTTTTATAAAGAAACTATGAAAACTAACACAAGACCAGCCATGCGTTGAGCTATTCACAAAGTATTTCCGTCCGTACCCAGTTACAGTTACAGGCAGAGTAAAATAGCGGGAAACCTATCGCGTTTTACTCCCTCTAGTGGCATACAGCAATAATTAAACTACTCCACGCTCCGTTTTAGCGGGAAACTCAGGGAAGTCTGCTACTTTGAATCAAGAACACCAGTTTTTAGGTAAGTACTTTCTAACGTTTCAGAACAGTTTTGAAGTATAACTTTACTTTTAAACTCCCGCATTTTCTTAACCTCTTTACGACTTCTATAAATATTTTTCTTTCAACGTTGGGAATAAATTCAGGAGTTTTTAAAAACACTATTTTCATTTTATTTCCAAGGTTGTCCAAGGGAAGCGTAGTGACTTGCCGCACCGATGTGACACTGTACATAATATCGGCCCATTAACTTGCAAATTGGATCGAATTTATTGAATGAATATATCAAAATCCGAAGTGTCGAAGTATGTGGAAGTCCTATTTGTTATACTGCTCAATATAACTTATTGGATTCAAAAAGATTAAAGGTGGTTTGTCCATGTGGTGGTGTTTGTGCTGTTTATACCCACATATAAACAGCTATACATTAAACAACAAAATAATATGAATATTGGACCCAACAAGTGAGTAAATAAGATAAACATAAGTAAGTCATGAACCTTTGGCAATGAGCATGGACTTGAGTGCTTGGTCGTTATCGCAGTGTTTCTAGAAAAGTGGCAATTGATATTTCACCGGTTACTAACTGCATTTGAGCATCCATGATCATTGCATCGTTGATAATGCTACTTTCTTTTCGGTTACATTTATTTTCCGCAATGTCCATAATACATTGCATGGTGGAAAATGTTGTGGGTAGAATATTTGTTAAGTTTAATTTTAAGATAACACTGTTTATGCTTAAAATACTACTGTTTGTTTTCCCAAATGTAATAAATAAATAAATAGCATGTTCTGCAACCTCGTTTATTGCTTTCAAACATTGCACAACAGTTACGTGTTTTCGGGTTTTGCAGGCTTGGTTAAATGTCATATGCCATGCTTCTACGTCGTTGGTACTCCGATGACGCTCACCATAGACGCATCACGTGTTTATGAATTGATCATTCCTGAGCCAGTACCTTTGAAAATAATTTATTAAAGTGGTATTTTTTTTTATTTTTCATAAATTCTTGTAATTTGCAGCCTTCTCCTTAATTTATTCCCATCCCTCACGAACATAGGCATTTGGCAGAAGCGGTAATGCACAACAAAGGCCTACGATTATTTTTGGACATTTGTCCTTCTTTTTAATTGAATCTAATTTTTTGGCTTTTCTCCAAAGGCTGTCGGAAAAATGAGTATGAACCCTTTTCCATCCGGGAAAACTTTCAATACGGCTTTTCTTGACGTTTCCTCAAAGTCAAACATAAACTTTTGTGGATTCCATTTTGGAATTTGTGACAAAATAATTCTGAACAAGATTATGTAAGACTCGGTTGTCATATCCGACATTGAATCCGACCATTGGTGAAATACGTGAACATGTCGGAGTACTGGATAAGGCATCATGTATAGAAACTATTTGGGAGAATGGTTTCAGACAACTCTTGTATGTGCCGTCGCAGTAATATTCTTTTACTAGTATTAAATGTTGTCTTATTTCTGACGAACAAAATACAAAAATTCTTCTCCCTTCACAATTATAATCACCTTTAAACAATATTTGTCAATGCTTTTACAAATATTGTTTGGGCAAGGTTTCTTCTTCTGGTATTTAAAAAGTAACTTAGGAACTCTTGCTGCTGCATTTTTTGTGTTATACAATGCACTTTTACATTTTTATATTTTGGCACCTTTATGCCAACTAAATGATATTCTAAGGACTTTAATTCCCTTCTCGTCTCCTTGTAAATCTTCGGTATCGAAGTTATGAAGTCGGTTGATGCTTTGTTTCGACATTCAACAAATAATAAGTCTATTTCATTTTTAACACAATTACGTTCACAATCTCCGCCATGCCTTACAGATTTTATAATTGCTTCATCCTGAATTTAAAAAAAAATGACAATTATATTTAAGTATTTAAGTGGTAGAACCTGAATTTATAGAATCAAGATTAGACACTTACCTTAACAGTCAACGAACCAGACGAGCATCTCCAAATAGACGAATCTGTACATTGCCGATTTTTATAATATTGATGCCCGTTATAAAACAAAACCAGACCCCGTTCACTTTTAATAAAGCGGAGTTTTTTCGTCCAGCAGGGCTAACATGACACACGCGACAATTACTCACTCTCGCGTGAGTAATTCTTGTCTATTTCTGTCAATTTTCTCGTTTTCTGACAGCGCTGCCATACAAAATACTCGACTCGTACTGTCAAACTTGATGTTTCTTGACAAACCCTAACATGGCACCTAAGTTATCTCGAATTTTGACAATTCAACACGAGATAATCTTCGATTCTTCTGTCATTTAGTCGTCCTCGATTTTGAAGACGAGAAGAGTAGACAAAATAATAATCCAAAAAAATATGGCATTCATGGAGACTGGTGACAGAAGTGAAAACTTAAAACTTTGGAATAACATATACATGTATATATATGCGTATACATGAACGTACACAGGCCGCTGCGCGACGCCAGTCTGATGCACACGTTACATTAGCGTGTTGGTGACGCAGTAAGCATGTCGGTGACTTGGGTAGCATGTTGGTGACGCAGTCTGCATGTCGGTGACGTGGGGACTTATCGCCGCGATCATGGCGTGCCCAGCACTGGGTTGCGACAACCATACTCTCCATGTCGCTATGAGATCCCGCCGGAGCTCCATCCGCTGTGCCGCGATTTCTCGCGGCAGCGGAGTTACACCCCGGCGTTTCGCCTCGTCACGCCACTCCCATACGTGCGCGAGGACTTTAGCCTCCAGCAGGACTAACATGACACACGCGACAATTACTCACTCTCGCGTGAGTAATTTTTGTCTATTTTTGTCAATTTTCTCGTTTTCTGACAGCGCTGCCATACAAAATACTCGACTCGTTCTGTCAAACTCGATATTTTCTCGACTAAGGCTAGCGGTCAAAACATGCCCAAGGTACTTGAATGAGTGCACTCTCGATAACGGTACACCATTCAACATTACTGGAGGTACCGTTTCTGGACACTTCCCACCAGCCCCAAACACCATCACGACACACTTTTTGACATTATACAACAGGCCATGAGTACGTACCTCTCACTCTCACTCACCAGTTTCCTCAGGCCACAGACTGAGGCACTGAGCAGCACCTGTCATCTGGATAGCTAATATTGTTGACACATATGCCATCAATATAACATACGACTCTGGTGCTACTCAGCTCCCCAATCAACTGGTCCATGTACAGGTTGAAAAGTGTAGGAGAACTCAGACCCCCCTGCCTCACACCTGACTCAAGACCATATGGACTCGAGTAAGCCCCGTCCCACCTTACACTGTTGACCTGGCTTCCGTACCAAAATTTAAAAATATTTATGATTTCAGGTGGTAGCTTCGCATCATTAAGTTTTTTCCAAAGAATGACATACGAAACCAGATCAAAAGCACTCCACAGGTCGAGGAAACAAACGTAAACCGCAGTGATCCATAATGATCTCAATTATATAGTTACCACCTAAGTACATATTATGGTAAAGCAATAAAGATATTGAGTATTGCTACGGCGTGTGTAGTACTCCACAGCATGCTTAAAGCCCAATATAGCACTGTCGGTATACAGCCCAGGTCGAAACCCAAAGTGGTTGTCATGCAATTGAACATGTTTATTTAATTGCGCATTAAGCACCAGCGTGCTACAGTTGTGTCTAAGGTATTGGACAGCTCCAATACCTTAGACACAACCGTAGCCAGTGAAATAGGTCAATAGTTATTCCTATCAGTCAATAGTCCAGTTTTATTTTTAGCTTCGGGCACTAAAACTGTTCTCAACATATCCGAGGGTATATACGCATGACCCAGACAAAGATTGTATAATAAAGCCAAAACACGCGTTAAATGAGGGCCCGCATACCGAAGACGCTCGATGCTGAGCCCATCATGGCCAGGAGACTTCCCCCTTGACATTGACTGTATGATAGAAGCAATGTCTCTGGCAGTGACCCTGACTCCTAATTCCCCTTTGGGCTCAACATCGATCACCGCCTGCGACGGTCCTAACGACGACTTTACCTTAAATTCAGCTTTAAACAGTTCAGCTACTCCCTGCGCATCACTCACACCATCAACGCACACGGGCACGCTAAGCTTATGATTAAGTTTAGTTTAATAATGTCAAAATAACAGCTTTTTACTAAATGCATATGAAAGTATATACGGCACTTATTACAAAAAAAACCAATATTTAAATTTTTTGTCTGTCTGTCTGTCTGTTTGTTCCGACTAATCTCCGAAACGGCTGAACCGATTTTGACAGGACTTCCACTGGCATATAACTGAAGTTTAATAGAATGTATAAGTTGGTGCCAGTGATACCAACTTGAATACATACCAAACTGTTTGTATTATCATTATTATTAAATTATTAAACAGAGTTCATAATAAGGTAAAATAAATATGGTAGGTAGGTACTCGTCGCTTCAATATGTTCAAAATGCACCTATACAATGTCAGGGTGTCCATACCAGTTATTTACACGCCATTAGAATAAAGCTACGTATTTCTTTTTATTTATTTTCACTACCATTATCTGCAGGCTTTTTTTTGGGTGGGGAATTATCAAATAACTTCTCTCGTTCTGGGTGGAACGGGAGGGGTGTCAGACTCTTACTGACTAAAACGCACCCGTGTTGCTTTCGTTGCCTGTGTTGCCAGGGGCCTCGGTATCCCTTTCGGACTTTCCCGCGACCATGGCAGGCATCGGTCCTAGTGGACCCCTATACACTTGCGCTAACATCTCTTTGAGGCACACGTGGAACACAACGCGCCGTCGACCCAGGCTTGGTCCTTATCGGACAGTGAGCTACCCATTGCTCACCGTCCGCAAGCCCTCGCCTACGGTAGCCGGAAATCCGCCTGGGATTCCCGACGCCCAGGGCGTCTCTTGCAGTGGTTAGGGGCGTGAAGACGCGAACTTATTATCTGCAGGCTTAGCATGACGCTATCTATTTCAATACTATTGTAGAATAGAAATCGCTTGTCGAAATTTCTCGGTAGAAAACTGTCAACTGTCTACACGGAAATGACATTTTTGTCGGCTCTTCCGTCGACAACATGCTTCTTACGGTTCTCGTGCTAAGCCTGCTGTTGACAATCAATCATAACTTTAAACAACGCAGACAATTCTTAACATTTACTTCGAGTCCGTTGGATCAGTCAGCCTGTGCAGTGCACAACCCACAATGAAGATTAGTAGGTAGGGATCCCATCATACAGACGACGGCGGCGTACCGTGTTCTGCGCGCGCCTCTCAAGAGCAAATGTTAACTGCTGCATAGGGTGACAGGGTCTGCATGGAAGTCATGCGGGTCCATACCTGCCGGAGAAGCCTGACGAACTGTGCAAGTCTTCCAGCGCCCCGGCTAAAGATAGTTAGAAACACCGTGTGGTTTTATTCAGAGCGAGTCAGACAGACCCCTCCGCCCGTCCCAGGGCGGAGGATATCCATGACAAAGGCAAAACAAGGGACCTAATCATCAATGTTATGACGACACCCAATATCAAATGTTGTCTTAAATATCTTCCTTGTTTCAGTATTTCATGTCTCTGAGATAATGTTGTAACATTGCTATGACGGCACCAACATAATGGGCCAAGCCGCCCGCAAGGTTTAATTTACCCGAGAAAGATCACTCGCGAAACGCAATGATGAGATAAATTTAAACTCGGAGACAAAGGTTATAAAGGGAAATTACTTCGGATGTTATAAGCACTTCATTACAACTAACGTTACTTTGGGGCTGGCGCTAACGTAACGTAGGGGCTGGCGCAGTGGCATCTCCGCCCTTACTAATAATTTGACACTGCTATAAGCTGTTAATGTAGAGCTACTTTTGTAATTGAAAGTAAGGTAGGATACAACATGCCTCCTTTCTATTCCAGGTCCTAAATACCCTACTTAAAATATTTAGTTAAGTTCAGCTTCTTGGACAAACTCAAAGCAATTAATTAAAATATAATATATAATCGTAGCGAAGTCAAAATTGTACATTGAATATTTTTGAAAAAAGTAATTGCTATGTCTGTCATAGCAATTACTTTTTTCGTGATTGATTCCAATGCCAAAAATATAGTTTTTAGAATTTTTGTCTGTTTGTCTGAATGTATGTTCCATCATCACGCAAATTCTACCGGATAGATTCTGTAAAAAATTTACATACCTTATTATATTCCCTATAAATCTGGTCAGCTGGTAGGCTATATATTATAACGCTATTTGCTATGGGGGGTGAGCAATATTGCATTAAATTTGTGTTCCTCTATGAATTATTGCAAAAGACGAGCAAAACGGTTAGAACATTGCAGATATTTACAGATTTAACGAAAAACTTGCAAATTTTTCATCATGGGTGTGGTTTTCGTGGTTTTCAAGGGCGCTGACAACGATAATCCTAATTTGCAAATTTTCGGTTTAACCCGTTGCAAGAATACAGGCTTGATATTATGAAGAAATCTCATTTCCGCAACCCTTTCACGCAACTGGCCTGTCACGCAAGTGGTTTCACGCAAGTGGGTTCGCGCAAGTGTCTTTCGTGGAAATGTGTTTCGCGCAAGTGTCGTGCTACCAGGTTTGATTACTAGAACATTCAGAAATCACAAAAATCTTTTCCCATACATTTCGTGGGAAATGAGAACTTACTTTTAGGGTTCCGTACTTCAAAGGATAAAACGGAACCCTTATAGGATCACTTCGTTGTCCGTCCATCCGTTCGTCAGTCTCTCTGTCAAGACCCTTTTTTCTCAGGAACGCGTGGTGGTATCAACTTGAAATGAATATTTATTTGCTTATTTATTGATTTAGGATCTCCAACAAAAGATGTACACAATACATGACACATAAATAAAGGGCAACATCAGGTATTAAGTAGATGTACTCCTTCACTTATAGGAGACCACATGACAGCATGCACAATAACGTTAACAACTAAGCTAACAAAGTTAAAATATATTTAAAGGACATAAAAAAAGAAAATACAACATTAAGAGACACTTAATGCCAAATATCTACATCCCTCAGACCTCTAAAAAAATCAAGCTTCTAAGTCAACGCAATAAACAAATACGGCCATTTATGCGACATATTTTGATGAGATAAATTCATCCCAACTACGGAACCCTTCATCGGGCGTGGTCCAACACGCACTTGGCCGGTTTTTATTATGAACGGACTGGCTGCAAGTCAAAATTCGCAAAAAGCTTTCCCATCGAAATCTTGTCGAAATCTCATCGAAAATTTGCATAAAATGTGGTAGGTATAAAAGACGTTACCTATATAGGTATAAAATTCAATAGACTACTCTTTATTATGTACACCATAACATTCAATGCAAAGATACATTCCACTGATGGCATGCAACTATTTTGATGTTCTTAAGTTAAATAGTAAAATACAATTAGGACAAATTAATTTAAAAAAGAGCAAGAGAGCAGTGTGGTGGCCCAGTGGTAACGGCCGTGACTTACGAGTTGTAGGTCGTAGGTTCGAACCCAGACAAGCGCTTTACTTTGTGTAAATTATTTCATCACCACTGCTCTCAAAACGGTGAAGGAAAACATCGTGAGGAAACCGTTATGTCCTAGAACCAAAAATTCGAAGACATGTGACTCTACCAACCTGCACTGGGCCCGCGTGGTGGATTACGGCCCACAGGGAGTGGGCCTGTGTCCCAGCAGTGGGAACATTATAGGCTGATTATGTAATTAAAAAAAATGATAAGTATTAAATTGGAATTTTAACGAAGAATTCTATAAACGAAAGGAACAAATTGTTCGAATTAGTCAATAGGTACAAGTCATAAGAATGTACCCATACAAGTCTAAACGTTCTAAATTATTTGAGGTCCTAATTTTTTTCTCAGAATGTCAGAAATTACAAGCAACATAATATCTTAATTCTTTTTTCAAAGCAAATAAAATTATAACGCGTATTCGTTCGAAATCCTAAATTAAAAAAATTGGTAATTGTCTGCCAGTCTTCATTGTAGCGGCCCGTCTATTGTGTACTGTCTGTCATGTCTCCTAATTAATAACAAAATATCTTATTCTAAATTCTTATTTTAAAATTGTCTCACGATATCGAGCCTCTTACAAACACATTAAATCTCAAATTTATGGTCTGACAGTTCGCCATGAGCTTGACATGTTACCCTAATTAATAACAAAATATCCGATTTCTTTAAAATTTTAAAACCATATTAGACCTCTTAGAAACCCATTTCATTTATATTATAAAAGAAACCAACTGGCACTACAAATTCTAAGAACCAGTGGAATAACCCAAGCAAAATACATTCTGGGGCCGCATCTGTGGGACATCAGATACGACTGGGTGCTGTGCGCCGACCTCCCTAGCGAGGTCAGCGTAGTGTGCTACGCTGACGACACGTTGGTCCTGGTGCAAGGGATGTCGCAAGAGGCGGCGCGGGCGGCCAAAATAGCGGCACGCGGGGTTGCGACAATCGTCGACAGGATCCGGCAATTAGGACTCGAGGTAACACTGCACAAGTCCGAGGCCATGTGTTTTCATGATCCTCAGAACGCGCCACCGTCGGGGTCCCATATAATGGTAGGAGGGGTTCACATCGGCGTTGAGTCGAAGATGAAGGACTCGTCCTCTACAGCCGGTGGAACTTCGTGGAGCATTTCCGACGTTAGGCTCCCAAACTGTAGCGGGCCTTGCTGCCTTGAAGCGGCTCCTGCCCAATCTAGGGAGTACAAATGCCTCCTGCCGGAGGCTCTACGCGGGGGTCGTGCGGTCCATGGCCCTTTACGGGGCACCTGTGTGGGTGGGAGCGTTCCCTGGCGTGGCGGCCAGCCCGCCAGTTGATCGCGGCCCAAAGGGTCATGGCCACCTGGCTGGTCCGTGGATACCGCGCGGTCTCCGGTGAGGCGGCGAGCCTCCTTGCCGGATTGCCGCCATGGCATCTGTAGGCAAAAGTCCCCGCGTACTTATGGGAGTGGCACGAGGAGGCGAAACGCCGGGGCGTAACTCCGCTGTCACGAGAATTCACGGCACAGCGGACAGAGCTCCGGCGGGATCTCACGGCGACATGGCGAGTACGATTGTCGCAACCCAGTGCTGGGTACGCCACAATTGCGGTGGTAAGTCCCCTCTTTGAGAAGTGGCTAGAGAGACGTCACGGCGTCCTCACCTTCCGCCTGATGCAGGTCCTCACCGGACACGGCAGCTTCGGGAGGTTTCTGTGTCAGATAAGGCGGGCGGAAACCAGAGGTCACCACTGTGTGGATCGCCCGGAGGACACGGTGGAGCATACGGTGGAGGTCTGCCCGGCTTGGGCTGAGAACCGCCATGTTCTCATGGAGGCGATCGGTGGTGGAGATCTGTAGCGTCCGGCCCTGGTTCCGGCCATGGTACGGAGTGAGAGGGCATCGGCAGCCATCACCTCCTTCTGCGAAGCAGTAATGCTCGCGAAGGAGGAGGCGGGACTGTTGAGGGAAAGGCAAATTTCGTGCCCTCTCGCCCCTGGCCGCCGCAGGAGACGCCGCTGGGCGTCAGGAATTCCAGGTGGATTTCCGGCCACTGTAGGCGCGGGCTTGCGGATGGTGAGCAATGGGTAGCTTGTCGTCCGATAAGGACCAGACCCGGGTCGACGGCGCGTTTGGTTCCACGCGCGCCTCAAAGAGATGTCATCAGCACAAGTGTAGGGGTCCACTAGGGCCAATGTCTGCTGGGGTCGCGGAAAAGTCCAAAAGGGTTTTGACTTTTTTGTCAAAAAACACAGGCAATGGAAGGAACAGGGTGGGTTATAGTCAGTAAGAATCTGACACACCCTCCTGCTCCGCCCAGAGCGGGAAAAGTTATTTGATAATTTCCCACCCAAATAAAAAAAGCAAAAGACATTATTGTACATACACATCGTAAATGTGGCCCCTGAACCGACAATTGAGAAACAATTAAGAAATAAACAAAAAGCGTTTTAAAACTATGTTACAAAAAACTAGGGGCATGGGCTGCGTGTGATGATTTTAGGAGATGCGGACTGTAAGGTAAAAGTCAGGACAGTTGGTTTGAGAGGACGAGAGGAAGCGTTCGATTTGGGCTAGGCTAGGAGAGTTAGAACTTAGTCAATAGCAACGAGAATATTTGTCTCTGTGGAGAGATCATGATAGCGGGAGTATTATTTAATACATGAAATAATAAATGTAGTGTTAGATCTGTATTGCACTACAAATCAACCAAACGTCAAAGATGATACTGATTTTAAGGTCTCGCCACAGAACACTTTGCGTGAGGGTTGTTGACGCACATTTCCGGGAGTAGGGGTAGGCTTTACCAATTACCCCCAACTGAATTGATAGTCGTTCTAAGAACGCTAGGGACCGTGTCTCGTTAAAACCACATCCTGCCGCTGGTAAGCCTATTACTGAATCGACACTATTTAATGAGACACGCTATTTGGACCGCCGCCAATAGCCGCTAATAGTCGCAACGCATCCTCTAAATGGGGCAGAGTAAGAAAATGTGAAGTGATGAAATACCACTTCGGCGTACACCAAGTACGATCGCAATGAATCGTGCTCGAGACTGAGTCTGCGGTGCATTTGTGCAAGTTTGTATTATCCTATAAAAAGGTCTAGGCCACCGTAAGGGCGTCTTTCACATTAGTACACGTTTAAAACTACGCAATACTTGCCTTCCTCAATAGCAGTTGGAATTCGCAGTACTCTGTCTTAGGATTGAGTAAGACTATACTTAGTGCTTATGGACCGTGTTCTATTCGAATCGTATTTGTTCCCTCAGAGGTTCTATGAGGCAGGTCTAGCAGAACACGTACAAGGAGACAAACGTTGTAAAACGATTCCCGGTCTCACTGAAGTTGGGTACATTTTTAACATTGTAAACAGACAAATTTACGTAGCTATAAATAATGAATTTAAGCGCAAGCATAACGATTCCTTTACCCCTTCACATAATCAAAACTATTGCAGACATAAGCGTTCTCCTGCGAGACGGGAGACGTTGGCGTTACAACATTTATAATATTAATTCATATCTATTATATACCTTTGCATACCCTCATGTCTTTTAATTTCATATATTGTAATACTTATGTTTACTAACTGTGAATTCCCAATACTAACATCACCTTGTAGCTTTCTAAGTCGGGACAAGGTAGTTAAGTTTATTTTTCGAGCGACGAGCCCTACAGAATTGTGTGGAAAGGTGTGCACAGTTTTCTCCCAAAACGAGAAACCGACCAAACACTAATATTAACAGAATTAGGAAAAACTAAAAATGTTATCAGCCTAGAGTACTTTAGGAATAGTCACACTATATAAATGTTAGGTGACTGTTAAAGAGGACTGGTGACTGTTTGTGAAATTTGAAGAGTTTAAGGAGTATGCCGAAAGACAAAGTGGTAAGAAGCTGAAGATCTTACGCACCGATAACGGCACCGAGTTCGTCAACAAACGGATGGATAACTAATTGAAGCAATTCGGAATTCAGCTGTAACTAACGGTGGCATATACGCCAGAGCAGAACGGCATCGCTGAACGCGCAAATAGAACTATTTGCGAGAAAGCAAGAAGCATGCTTCTTGATGCTTATTTGGCGAAACGCTTTTGGGCAGAGGCTGTCCATCATGCAGTGTTCTTGAAGAACAGATTACCAACGATTGCGGTGAAAAATGTTACGCCAGAAGAGAAATGGTCAGGTAAGAAGTGCGACCTGAGTACAGTGAAGACTTTCGGATGCAAGGCTTTCATGCACATCCTCAACAGAAGAGAGGTAAGTGGGGTACAAAAAGCAGAGAAATGATTCACACAGGTTTCTGTGATAACGCAAAAGCATATCGACTTTTAGACTTCACTACCGGCCAAGTATTTAAGGCAAGAGACGTGGTGTTTTTCGAAAATCGAAAACATCATGAGCAATCGAATTTAGAAGAACATCCAGAAGAAATACTCCAATTTTCTGAAGCTGAAAAAGAAACCGTGACAGAACACAACGGAGGATCTGATATTCTGCAAGCACCAGAAGTGAAGCCGAAGCAGACATTGACCCTAGGGTAGATAGAGGTGAAGATGGCGATAGTCAGAGAGATGATCAACCAACTGAACCTGAGGATCATGGAGATCCGGAGCCCATTGTGGACGATGTGGATGTATTCGAAGACTGCGAATTGATTACAAATGTCGACGAGGAATCTCACCAAAGTGGACGGAGGTACCCACTAAGAGATAGAAGACCCAAGCAGTTCCCGGATTACATCCTGTATCAAGCTGCTGAATCAGATCAGAATCCAACTACAGTTGGACAAGCATTTTCAAGAACTGATAGTAAAGCATGGAAATCAGCGATTCAGGAGGAGCTGGATGCGATTAAGAAACATAAGACTTCGACCTTAGTCGAACCATCAGCCAAATGCAACGTCGTTGATTCGAAATGGCTTTTTCGAATCAAAGAAGAGGCGGGAAGTAAGAAGAGATATAAAGTTCGACTGGTTGCAAGAGATATAGGGTGGATTATGACGAGACTTTTTCTCCAGTTGTTAGACATAGTTCATTTAGAGTCCTTTTAGCGATGGCTGCTCATGAAGGCTTTAATGTTGGTCAGATGGACGTGAAAACAGCGTTTTTGAACGGAGATTTATCTGAGACTGTCTATATGAAGCAACCGGAAGGATTTGAGGAGAAAGGGAAAGAAGATTATGTGTGTCTTCTTAATCGATCGCTTTATGGATTAAAGCAAGCCCCTAGAGCTTGGAACAGCAAGTTAATTAATGAGTTGTTACATCTCGGCTTCAAACGATCCAAGAATGAACCATGCGTGTATAAAAGATCCAAAGACAAGAAGGTCATAATTTTAGCGGTATATGTGGATGACATGCTTATTTTCTGGAATGACGCACAGGAGTTGCGCAAAGTGAAAAACGATCTCATGTCTAAATTTGAGATGAAGGATCTTGGTAAGGCAGAACTAATCTTGGGGATGCAAATAACGCAGAATGAGACAGAAATCAAAGTTGACCAGTTGGTCTGGAAGAATGAAATTCAGGAGGAGTGTTAGGAAGAAAAGAGTTTCGCGTCTTAGTTTTTCTACCTCTTTAATAATTTCTTCTTTTAATATTGACTTTATTCCTTTTGACATGTATTTTTCTCGTTATATACTTTCACTTGTCTTCTTGTTTTTTCCTGATGTGTGTCAACAATAAATTTTAAACACAACATAGAGTTATTTATTGCTTGCGTGATAAAAATATTAACACAAGCCCGAAGAACTAGCAAAGACTGCTGATGCTGCTACAAACAAACACAACCAATTGAAATCTTTGAAATATTTTTTCCCGAATATATCATTGAAGTTATTGTAGAACAAACCAACAGATACGCCCTTCAAAAAAGCAGTCGTAACTGGAGTCAAGTAAATAGCGAAGAAATCAAGGCCGATTTAGGAGTTTTAATAATGATGGGACTGAACCCACTTCCAGATATGGAACTACATTGGGCAAGTGACACATTTTATAACAACCCCGAAATATATTCACTCTGGCACGATTTAAGAAAATAATGGAATACTTGCATCTCAACGATAACGAAATGGAGCCTCCAAGGGGTTCTCCTGGACATGATAAACTTTATAAATTGAGGCCCATGATAACTGCTTTGAACGAAGTATTTATGAATGAAATGAATGACTCGAGCCGACAATCCATGGATGAGTGTATGGTCAAATTTAAGGGCAGAAGTAGTTTGAAGCAGTACATGCCTAAAAAGCCCATTAAAAGGGGCTTCAAAATATGGGCCAGGTGCCAAAAAAAATATAGGTATTAACATTTTTTCGAATGTAAATATGAATCTAATGTACCTATATTTTTAGTAGGTAGGTAAATAAAATATAGTCGTGTTCGTAATAAAAAGAGAGGTTTATTAATTATAAAAAGTAGATGTGTAATTATTTTCCTTGAGTTTCCTCCGCAGTGTGAAAAAGCCTGAAAGATGACTTGGCACACAGAGTCACTTTACACACAGAACAACATATTTTTGACCTCTTTTGTAATTTTTTTGTGCTGCAAAATCTGCACCTTTTGTATGACTCACTTTCTTCAGGCAAGTGCACACCGACGTTGAGGAGACGGATTTCTTCTGGTACTCCAAAGTGTCCTCCTTTTTTATTTTTGAATATTGTCTATATTGCTTCTTTATAGTAAAATTTTCAATTAAACCACGAGCTAATCTCAGTCTAAAGTTTCGATGTGAGTGTGGTGTCACTACATGAGTCATGTTGTATGTTATGTATGCGTTTATAATAGCGGAATCGAACATGAAGATGAACATGCTGATCCAATATTTTCGAGATTTTCTGTCTATTGGATACGATGACCTAAAGTGGTCAAAGTGGTTCACCCCACCCATATTGATAGTGTATGCGGCGATTGCCGTTGGGCAGAGAACGTCGTAATCTGCTGTAAATATGCGCCAAATAAAAAAATTGTGCGCTTTGTCGTTTTGGAAAAAAACGGAAAAAACGATTCCGGCTGGAGTAACTTTTTTCCAGCAGGAAAATTCTAAACGAATGATCGGAGAGAGAAATATTGAGCATGGGCAGATAGCTTATATTTGTGCAAAAATGTGCGCCGAAAATATTATTTGTGCGTCTTCAGGTTTTCAAGATATTGCGTTTCCTGCTGGAGTAACGTTTTTCAGAATCGTGTATCTCTAAAACTATTGTATGTGTGCCTGTAGAATAAACATACACGAGTAGCTCTTAATTTGTGCGTTTTTGTGACAGAATTAGATTTAAGAAAGCATTTATAATTTTAAAGTAATAGCGCTTTTTTTTAAACTCGACAAAATATCGCAGCGCCTAAATGAGAAAACGTATAAGCTCGCTGAAAACTGTATTCGGTCCTTCTTGACGCTTATAATAACCATAAAAAGTTTCAAAAGTGCACATGCACGTGTTATTGAATAATATTGCTAAAAGTCAAAACGACGGTGTCATAACTTTGACGGCAAAATACAAGAAACCGGCTCAACCCAAGATGTGTAGGTGTAAACCAAAAATTAGTGCGTTTAGTCAAAAATATATAGTGAAAATATTTAGCTTGGAATGCTTCGCATTAAGTAGATATAAACAAAAAACAAAACATGTAAACAACGACTGGTTATCCGACCAAATTCGAATGACTATAAAAAAGCGACGGATTCATACATATCGATGACTTTTTTCATTGGACGTATAAACAAGCTGTTGTCCGTACAGTCGCGTGCAAACGTTTGTTGGCAATTATACGCGACGTTAGCGAATGGCGCGGGGCCAGAGACAAGCAGCGGTGGCGAGGCGAAACAATCTTCTATTAATGATGAAAATCTTAATGTTGATTTATCTAACATACGGCTTAAATCAATGTACTTATTTAGATACTTTGCCCTTTTTTACTGTTCGTGTTAATTGCCTTTTTATTTGTAAAAAGTACTCTGTAGGCTTCTTTTTTGTAGTAATCATAAACAATTTTTTTTTTTAAAACCGGCCTAGGTTCTGTCGGACCACACACAATGAAGGGTTCCGTAGATGGAATTACTTGGGACGAATTTATTCCAAAAACAAACCTAACATTGTAGTTGATAGACCTCTTCTCCCATACATCGATGTATGCCACGGTCAATTCTCCAACTGCAAAATTAAGTTGGTCATCTATAACTCGTTAACTTGTAAAGCCTACTTAGCCGTGATAGTTTTCCTTTGTATATCATTATATTTACTACTGCCATGATTTTTTTTCACATCTTACATCATAAACAACCATTTAGCTGGCAGGGGGCGGACACTCGACTCTAACAAAAATTTGTTTTAATGCTTAATTTAACGCAAGTGGATCCTTGAATCGAAAAGTGGTGTTCACATAGACCTACAATATTTTTGAACGGCCTATCCAGGGATACCCCACACCATGGGGTAGACGAGAAAAAAAATATCATCCCCACATTACGTGCAAGGGAGGTACGCTAAAAAAAATGATTTTCAAGATTTTATTTTAGCACTTTGTCGGTGTGATTAATATGTATACCTATGCCAAATTACAGCTTTCTACTACTAAGCGTCTCTGAGCTGGGGTCAGACTGACAGATAGACGGACATGGCAAAACTATAAGGGTTCCTTGTTTACTACGGAACCCTAAAAACAACCGCCAATCAAATATTTGGCCATTATAGTACTTTTTTTCTACTAATATTATAAATGTAAATGTCTGGATGTATGTCCTTCGTTCACACACAACATACTGAATGTATTTTAATGAAATTTGGGTATAAGAAGATAGCTTATACCTTCCTTGGATTGGCAGTTAGGCTACTTATTATAATGTACTTAATCAAGTGCAAAGTCACGGAAACAGGTACTAAAATATAATCCGATAACAAGTTTATTTTTTTACTTCTTTTCTACTTCAGTGTACTCAGGCACAACACTTGTCAACCGGATTGTGAGTAAAGTTAAGAAGGTCGTCGATATGTATGAATCCGTCGCTTTTTTTGTAGTCATTCTAATTTGGTCGGATAACCAGTCGTTTTCTACATGTTTTGATTTTGTTTATATCTTCTTAATGCGAAACATTCCAAGCTAAATATTTTCACTATATATTTTGGCTAAACGCACTAATTTTTAGTTTACACCTACACATCGTGGGTTAAGCCGGTTTCTTGTATTTTGCCGTCAAAGTTATGACACCGTCGTTTTGACTTTTAGCAATATTATTCTATAACGCATGCATGTACACTTTTGAAAGTTTTTATGGTTATTATAAGCGTCAAGAAGGACCGAATACAGTTTTCAGCGAGCTTATACGTTTTCTCATTTAGGCGCTGCGATATTTTTTCTAGTTTTAAAAAAAGTGCTATTACTTGAAACTTATAAATATTTTCTTAAATCTAATTTTGTCACAAATACGTTCAAATTAAGAGCTACTCGTGTATATTTATTCTACAAGCGCACATACAATAGTTTTAGGGATACACGATTCTGCAAAACGTTACTCCACCAGGAAACGCAATATCTTGAAAACCTGAAGACGTACAAATTATATTTTCGGCGTACATTTTTGCACAAATATAAGCTATCTGCCCGTGCACAATATTTCTCTCTTCGATCATTCGTTTAGAATTTTCCTGCTGGAACAACGTTACTCCAGCAGGAATCGGTTTTTCCGTTTTTTTCCAAAACGACAAAGCGCACAATTTTTTTATTTGGCGCACATTTACAGCAGATTACGCACTAATTATACGTACCACTCATATCACTATAGGAGCTACTTTCCTGCTGGGGTAACGTACACGAAAAGACTAGCTACTGTGTTTAGTATAATTAAAAAGTTATTACTGTCAGTATGACACTGACAGCATCAAAGGACATGAGGACTGTCAAATTGAAATTGTAATCATTTTGCGTAAAAAGTATATTTTTTATTTTGTGATTTAATGTTACAAGAACTATGTATCGGTGTTATTGAACATATTGAGTAACTAATTCTGTAGCTACTAGCTACTGGTATCTTATTGCTGCTTTTCATATAAGCAGCTAATTGACAATTCTTTCAGGAAATTTTGTGTACTTAGAAGTGAAAGCCTGAAAATGAAGATATCAGAGGTAAATTGCTCTTTGATAACTACTATCTTCCAAATTTGTTATAATTGCTAAAGTTCAAAGTTATAATACATTGTAAAAACTAATTACGTTGTAAAAACTCACCATAACAACATAACCTCTGCACACAATACAATTTAATTAGATTTTTTTAAAACTTGGCAAGGGTTAATAGTACAAAGCTTTCAAGAGTTATGTGTCTGTCGAGAAAGTGTTTACCTCTTATCATTCTCCGATTTTGTTTAAACTTATTCTTTTATATATTTCAGCTTGCAGGGGATGAGGACTCTGGCCCAACATGCAGAACCTATGTATTTCAAAATGAGAGTCACACATTAGGAAATGCCTTAAAATGTATTATCAACAGATAGTAAGTATTTTTTATGAGCCCATGTTGTACAATCCTATTTTCGGCCCATGTTGTACAATCCTATTTTCGGCAAGTTACTACATGTTAGTTGAACTAAAATATTCCTCTTGTATTTATTTGAAACTCCATTAGCTAAGGCGTGATTTTAGACGACGATATTATTCTGTAAATTTACTAATTTATGTGACTTTGTCTGCAGTGAAGACATAGAATTTTGCGGCTACACAGTACCACATCCAGCTGAAACAAAAATGCACTTCAGGATACAATCAAAAGAAACACCAGCCCTGGAAATACTGAAAAGAGGTTTGAAAGACTTAGAAAAAGTATGTGATCACACAATAGATTTATTTGAAAAAGAAGTAAAAGATTTTAGCAAAATGTAAAATATTGTTTTATATTTCCCTTCATCACATTTATAGTTAAATGTGTACTTAGTAGTACCTCTACCCACAATCGAAATCCTCGTTCCCAGTCCCCTAAAAGTGAAGCATATGTGTGAGATCTAACTACCCATCCATTGGGGTGTGTAATAAGTGCCTGATCACACGTACAACATGTGGACGCGTGCACTAATTTGTATGAAAATTAACAAAAGTTAATAGAACGACCAGCCACATGGCAAACACACAATGTTGCGTCGACTTAATTTGATAATAGTTACGTTACTGCAGCGACACTATTCACTCGTAACCACTGCTTGCCTACATTTTGTCGCTGCGATGTGGTGTGGTTGTGGACTGGTACGTTATCGCGCCCTAATAGTACCAAAGCACCCTAACTATTTTAGAAAGATCATTTATAGGTAGTTGTTTTATATGCACCTAGCTGTATGTAGGCAAATTGGCGTGTCCAGACATAATAATAAGGCAAATATTTTAATGTTTCGTTGAAAAACATTAAAATATATGCTTGTATAGAATCAAGTACTAACTTAACAGACCACTGTGCTTCTGTTGTATGCCACTTCCGAGCTAAACCAGTAGGAAATGGTGAGACGGGCGAAATGTATTAGTATTATTTTATTGAGAAGGGCAGTGCCAACAGACTTGTACTCGTCTAAGTTTGTTGAGAAGCATGTAATGTATGGCACTATCTGTATTGTACGCGTCAAACTTGAAGTGCGCTACTTGCTGCGCAGCACCCCCCTCACCCCCGCCGACATGAATTCGTTACTCTGCTCACATTCCGAGCCACCATGAAGTTTGAATCAGGCTGTACCTTTGATGAAGCTTTAATTTTTTAATCCAGAATGAAGTAAGACAGTAAAAAGATCTTCATAACTACATAAATAAATCATAAAGTTGAAAAATAAAATGTCAGAAATAAGATGGTAAAATCATATTTATTTCAGTTTAACACAACTGTCTTTAGGCTTTAAACTCTGAGTAAGGTGACTTGGTCAGTGGGATGTCCCTCCACAAGTCAGGAGTAAGGTAGGCATAAGTCTTGGCAATAGCCGCATAAGTGGCCTTAGCAAAGTTTCCAAGTGTGCCAGTGGAGCCACGAGCTGAAGTGTAGCAGTCCTGGACACCAGCCATCTGAAGCAACTTCTTGGGGACTGGAGCCGACACAATACCGGTACCACGAGGAGCAGGTATCAACCTCACGGTGACGGAACCACACTTTCCAGTGACCTGAAAGAAGAGATAAAAAGATTTGAATCCCATGTCATTATATTATTCTCAAATTGCTTTGAGTGGCATAATTAATCAGACGCGTTAACAAACTTCACTGGAAACCTCAGGGGATACCACGAATGAAATGATTATCAGTATCATCATTAAAATTATATCAATAGGTAGGCTGATTGAAAATGATAAGAATTTTAGGTTAGGTTAGAAAATTACCTTGCAAGGAACAGTGTGGGGCTTGCCGATCTTGTTACCCCAGTAGCCTCTGCGGACTGGCAGGACTGACAGCTTGGCTAGGATGATGGCACCACGGATAGCGGTGGCGACTTCCTTGCTGCACTTCACACCTAGACCGATATGTCCGTTGTTGTCTCCAATAGCCACGAAGGCCTTGAAACGCGTACGCTGACCGGCACGGGTCTGCTTCTGTACAGGCATGATCTTGAGGACCTCATCGTTTAGAGATGGGCCGAGGAAGAAGTCGATGATCTCGAACTCTTTGATGGGCAGAGAGAACAGGTAGATGCTTTCGAGTTTGTCGATCTTTCCCTCGCGTACTAGACGGCCTAGCTTGGTTACGGGCACCCACTCCTTCTGGTCTTCCTTGCCGCGTCCACGGCCGCGACCACGACCGCGTCCACGGCCACGAGGACCGCCACGGCCTCTATCACCACCACGAGACCCAAAGCCGCCGCGAAAACCGCCACGTCCACCGGCTGGAGCAGCGTCCGCCATTCTGTAGATAAGGTTACAATATTAGTCGCGTGGTCTTTTTTCAACACAAAATAAACCTTTTTTTCTGTGATAATCAGACGCGTTAAGGCCATCACCGTGTAAACACTATGGTAGATACCACGAATGAAATAAGGTTTAGCTCTCATCATGGAAATTGAAAATCTGAAACCACGTGGTGGTTTCGCACACTTTAGGACACCAAACATTATGAAACCGAAAATATTATTAAAATATGTATGTATTGTAATGGAAATACTTATTATGAAAGAAAATAAAACTCAACTCGAAAAGATATCACTCAAAAAGTAATAAAATAAAACTTACGTTGAACTGTGAGCGTAGTGAGACAGTCAAACACAAAATGGCCGGAGAATTTGCGTTTTTGACTTTTGTTTCGTTCCAAGCCTGGCCAGCGTTGGTTGTCTATGGTGTTTTTTTTTTTTAATTGACACCTGGTATTTTGCTACAATATTTTATATGATTTTTTATCAATAAGTAACTGAACCCATAGGCTAAATTATTACAAGTAGGATTCTGGCGTATTGCGTCGGTTAACGCAATACACCAGAATCCTACTTGTAATAACTTAAGGTATCATTCGTTAAGGTTTTATTGTACAAGACTGAGCAGTGATAATACACAAAAATTAGTGTATTGAGTAAAATGTTCATGTAATACCTTAGACCACTCTAATGTATAATACAATGATTTACAACAAATATTATCTATTTATATAATTTATTTTTTTTTCTTTCATATTTAGCGCCTTCGATTCCCGGTTCAGACAGGCGATTATTAAAAATTCTTTGAATGCAGTTCGTATTGTTTTTAAATGAATGAATGAAGTCTTCATTCAGTATTTTTTTCTATCTACAGTATTTAAGGTACTTTCCCTTCATGTGGCTAAGTCGTGGGACGTCCTGTATAGAAAAATGAATTGACGTTTGTTAGTCTCACAAAAACTCGAGAAAGGCTGAACCGTTTTGCCTAATTTTGGTTTTGAAATATTTGTAGAAGTCCAAGGAAGGAGAGCAGTGGTGGCCCAAAGTGGGTCAAATGTTAAGGTGAATTCGGAGCTGTAGCCCGCGAAATTCAAATTTTCATACGATTTTTTGCAATTTGCAGGTCTATGTCAGGATGTATCTTGATCAAAATATGATTTGCGACAATTACAGATATGCATTTACAGAATTATAATCATTAGAATTGAGAGCAGTGGTGGCCCAGTGGTAACGGCCGCGACTTGCGAGTAGTAGGGCGTAGGTTCGAACCCGGACAGGCGCTTTACTTTGTGTAAATTATTTCATCACCACTGCTCTCAAAACGGTGAAGGAAAACATCGTGAGGAAACCGGCATGTCTACCAACCCGCAGTGGGCCCGCGTGGTGTATTACGGCCCACTCCCTCTCACAGAGAGGAGACCTGTGTCCCAGCAGTGGGAACATTATAGGCTGATTATGTAAGGAAGCTTTACAAGGTGAGAAAATATAATATAGAAATGGCAATGAAAGTAGTAAAAAAGTTGTGACTATGAACCTATCAATGAGTATTAGGGTTTCATGAATTTACTATAGTACTTCAATCATTATCCACGATAGGATTTGGATTAAATAGGGTACGTAGGTAAGTAGGGTACGTAGATAGGGTAGGTACATAGGTAGGGTAGGTAGATAGGGTGGGTAGGTAGGGTACGGTAGGGAACCCATTCAAAGCCGGGCCGAGTAAAGCTAGTTATAATTAAAATCAACATTTAATAGTAACAACATTAAACACGTCTCGGGTTCTATCTTGTACGACAAATGGAAATGCTGAGATTCCATGACATGCAGCTCCATATTGCCCCGTTTTTGTTAGAGCTATTACAGCTCCCATGAAATCAGGGTAATGTGCTGCTATTCTTTTGATTGCCGTTTCCGCAGCATCGGTAGGGGACGCTCCTCGACGCATTTCTTCAACTGCTAAAAAGCTGAAAAGTGAACATAATTATTATTAAAATCATAGGGGTCAAGCCAGACGCCTACAGGCGAGCGGGATTGGTCCATATTGGCTTAGGAACGAATTGAATTGAGCAGAAGAAAAAATTGAACCGTCGCGGAAAGCCTGGCAGATGTGAAACATCAAAACTATGTATTTTGAATGGAAAATATGCATGAAAGGATAGTTTATCAAAGGAAATCCTTGTAATACTCAAGACTAATTTTGTAAAGAAAATAAGTATTCTTTAATTTTTTGTTTGGATGTTTGATGTTAGCTGTTGGCCGCGTCGCGCGTCGCCACAATAAAGGGATGCTCAGCAGTGGGACAACATAGACTGAATTATTACCATAAATAGGGATGACTTTTTAATATTCGGTTTAATCTACAACCAATCAACTGGGCCTTTTCTAGTCAACCCAGTTGGACCTAAGCCTTCATAACACTCGGCTCCCCATCTTCCTTTTTCAAATAGTCACTTACCTTGGCAAAAACCGGAGCATGATGTCGCCATCGCCTGTAGCCGCGGCACCTCCAACTTCATTGTCAGCGTATGCGCCTGCCCCGGGAATCGGAGAGTCGCCGACTCTCCTGTATAAATACAATCAAAAAATTCAATAAAAAAAATAGAAAAAGTTTGTTGCTATCTCAAATTATAGAACAGTAGATTGTTATGCAAATAGTTGTTAGTTATTGATAAAATTTATAAACCAAGTTGTTATTCCCTGAAAGAGTAATGCTTGTGCGACGTATTACATTTTTCTGATAATACATTCAGGTTCATAGAGATCATCTAATTGAGTTGCGAGTCCTTCTACTGCTCGTCCTCTGAATACTGGGAATTTAAATTATAGAAAAAGTGAAATGGCGCGCAATTTTAAATTAGTTGATACAAAACTGTTTTGATGTGTTAGGTATACTATTTTGAAGGAATTTACAGTTTATTTTATACCCAGGTATTTTGTATTTAGCGCCATTGGTCGAAGTGCCGGCTGCTATGTCGCTGTTGCTGTCCACAGCAACCATTCCAATTGTATCATGATTATATTTGTCTACTATCATCTGTACTTCAGGACGTATATCTTTGTTCTTCTTAATTTGATGATAAGGACCACAGTATTTGCTAGGATCTGGCTTGACACCCTGGGATTGAAGAAGAATGTGTTGTTATGATTATAAAAGTGGCTAAGTAAGTACTTGAAAATTAATGAAATTATCATCATTATTCCAAGAATCAAATAATCTACACTGAACTGCAATGCTGATGCGTTGCGCGAGAAAGCCGCCAGCTTTTCGGTCACCAGTTACATCAATTAGACGTTTCGCGATTTCCGCAAATAACTTATGCGCACTGGGACCCCTCGGACCGAGGGTCTCGACGCCAAAGGGCACAAAGTTGTACTCTCTGCCAAGGCCTCCATATTTAATAACTTTTAACTTATTCAGCGAGGAAATGCCGCCAGCATCCTCGGTACAATGCCCCGAGGGCCTTTTTTAAGCTTAACTTAGTTTAAATTTAATTTAGTTAATGTTAATAATCATCTTGTAATTTGGTTATGTAAATAAATAGATATTCCAGTAAAAAAAAAAAAAAACTACACTAATATTATAAAGAGGTACCTACCTATAGTTTGGATGTAGGAGGTAATCTCCAAAACTACTCATCCAATTTCAAAAATAAAAGTAATAAGTAGGTACACTTTTTTGCTAAAATCAAATGAGTAAGTATCTGTACACTATTATAATATTTTTAATGCATTACCATCCAAAAGTTAGGTTGGCAGTGGTTCTGATTGTGCCATTTCAACCATAGTTGTTTAGATTCAGTAGTAGAAAGAGACTCTTCATGGAAGCCCATCTGTACAGCAAACTGTGTTGCTAGTTCACCAGCAAGGAATGAATGTTTTGTGTGCTCTAGAACATGGCGTGCTACTGATATTGCGCTTTTTATCCTTCGTAGGGCTCCTACAGCACCCACATTCATAGTTTTCCTAAAAAAATATAATATTAGTAAGGAAATTAACAGAGTTACCATAACAGGAAAGAAGAAGACCGTGGCCTTCAAATGAAAGCTAACATAATTATTACAATAACTTATCTACCTATTAAAATACATTAATTATTTCTGTGTTCATTATTCTTGTGTTCAATGAATACCTAACAAAATAGATTTACGAGTTAATTAACTTTATGAGACATTCTTTGCACATTTTGTTATTTAAAATATGTGTGTATTGTGTTGTAATTTTGCTGACTTATTAATTATTTATTTAGCAAAATTAATACTTATAGATTAACTGTAACTTTACTTTATAGCAATGTATATGGAAAATTTACTACCCATCCATAATAAGGGCGTCCAGTGTTGTCTCGCTGTTCTCATCAGGACTTCCTCCGTATCCTACCGTCCCATCACATTGCTGAACTTCACATACTGACGCACCATGTTCTATAGCATCTAATGCTGTACCTCCTTCTTTAAGAACCTCCCAGGCTGCAACAAACATAATAAGTAATATTCTCTGGAGGGTACTGGGGTAAAACCAGAGTAAAACCAAGAAGCTTTTTACAGGAAAAGCTGGACGAAACATAAAGATAATTTTCACCTATTTAAAACTCGTAGGACCTATAATTAGGTGAATAATAAATGATTAAAGTGCGTTTACCTTTTACGGTAGAATTTGCGAACCACCACGTCGTTATTACTATAGGAACATTCGGTTCACTCTCAACTAAATAATAATTAAAACCTGAATAGAACAGTATAATTAATAATTTGAACATCACTCTAATCGTTATCATGCAGTTCAAAAATAACCAACACCACTTCAAATCAACAACATACAAAAACAGAAAGCCGATATCGTTATCTGTTATCAGTTGACATGACATTGACAGTTTTTCGCAGACAGAACCATTGAGATAGAAAATGTCTATGGGAAATATGAATAGAACACGCTGCTTTGGTTTTAATCCAAATAATCCATCTAAAATTCAAGATACGAGTAAGTGGCTTTGTAGAACTGCTTCACTTTTCACTTTATGTACACAACTTTTTGCGCATAGATATTTTTTTTTTCACGAAATCAAAACCTTAACCAATAGCACACCAAATTGATAAGAAACTAACTCGTGATTGGTTAATTGATCATTTCCAAAGATAACTCTGATCGTAATTTATTCTTCACTGACAGTTTTCCTTGCTTGTTTTGAAGAAATATTTACTTGAGAATATTATTTCCATTATTGCAGTTTTGGAAGGCATCGTTCGTTATTTTATTTAAAAACTAACAATGAACTCCGATAGTTTCTTTGTAGAATTGCCAAAAGTTGTAAGTATACAGTGTAATTTTTGAAAAAAGAATGTTTTCTTATTAAATTTTTTGATCATAATATGTTTACATTTAAGGAGTTGCACGCTCATCTAAACGGTTCTTTGAGTCCAGCTACAATGCTAGAACTAAAGAGATATCACGCTGATTCTGGTCTCGAAGACAAAACGAATGCTTTCTTTGATGAATTTCAAATCGGTTCCGGGGACTCTAGAAACCTTTCTGAGTAAGTATAATATTTAATATACACCACCATTGGCACTGTGTAACCTCGTACTATAATAATATATTGCGAAAATAATTTGGTTAACTAATCTATGTTGGAATGTAATATACAGCATAAGTCTGAGATACTACTTAACCGCAGTAATCCTTGAAAGTTGTCTGCATAATATATCTAGACTCGGAAGCCATAAGTACTTAAGTCAATTTTTTTTGCATGCAAAATTTTTACAGGAGACTGTTTAATTCGATTGGTATGAAAAAAATGTACTACGGTTATGGTTTTTATTATTTATTTTTACACAATGATGAACTAGTTACATATCAGAATATGGCTATTTAGGCTTTATTTATTATTTACTGAAATATCTGACTTAAGTTTCTTTGAACATCAAGAAATTGAGACTTAGGTGTTTATTAACATACTATAACTACTTGGTTTATTTATTTTATTTTATGATTTTAATAAAAACTATGAATAACTAAGATTATTAATTAAAATTTTATAAAATAATGCATGCATTAAAGTCGAAAACTAACAGTCACTCTCTTCTGAATCTTGTATATCTGGATCAACATCCTTGGTATCGTCAGTGGTTACTAAATTCTGGTAAAAAATATGGAAACATTCCGGTATTAAAGACAAAAGTGATATTATATCACGTTTTTTGTCGACACTTATTGGTACTGGCTTGTCAGTAATCTGCATCAAATTAAATTCCTTATCTCGTCGCGTGTTCCGTTTGAAATTAATACTTTTAAATGATTCGTCTCTAGAAAGAGTGGTTTTGTATTTTATGACGCCGTACTCAGAGTCATAACTCAGCCACTTCACATCATGCCACTTGAAAACATTTCCATCATCATCTTTTTTTCGGGCTACTAATGGACCCTTCAATAAGCTAGCGAAATCAAAGAAATCATTTTGTCGCATTTATCTCACGGTAAATTTTTTGCTACTCGATCGATCGATCGATTTTTTTGTTTACTAACTGCATCCAGTCGTGGGGGTGATAAATTTGTATGTTAGTTTTTTTCTTTTTTTTTCAATGATTGCGTGGTTTAAGTCAGTACATATGGAAGTTCCATATGTGTATGCCCAGGTATCATAAACTTGTGGTGTATTAACTTCATTGAAGGTTTTACAGTCAACAAGTACGTGAACATTGCAGCTACGTGTGTGTTCTTGTTTTGTCCTCCACAAGTATCAGAGTATAAAATCACTTCTGAGATTTCTTCAACTTTTATCAAGCACTTCAAAAAAACGAGTAAAGTGAGGGTAGATACTTGAAAATAATTTATCGACAGCAAAAACGGATCACTGTTACCAAGTTACTTAAGTCAGTCGGTATAAGGGATGAAGATGTATAAGAGATTGAAATGCTCGAAAAAAAAAACTTAAGTCAACTTAAGTGGTTTGTGTCGCCGCTTGATTTGTTGATACGACTTAAGTTTTATGGTACAGTCGACTATTACGACTGAATGGAGTGACGGTGACTTACGTGCTTTTTCCAGTCAACGGATAATACAAAAACATGGATGCTGTGACTTTTTATAATTTTGAGCTAAAATTGACTTAAGTGCTTTTGGCCGCCGCGTCTAGATATATCCTCTAGTTTTACATTGCAAATGCTTATCTAAACTAAAAATATGTATGAAACACCTATAAAATATGTAAATGTACCCAGCATCATGTTGATTTAAATATGAATAATAATACAATTTTTATTGTTAATTGCAGATAGAATAGTTTTCCTTGTTTTAAATTTTTTACAATATTACATACAGGGTGGATTTTTGAGACGGGCCAGTAGGGCAGATATCATAAACATTGTAGCTACAGGAAAACGGTCTTAGGAGACCGTCCTTAACTTGAAATTAATTATCCAACTTACTTTTTTATGATGGACAGACTGGCCGAAAATAAACAAAAAAAGATGAACTTAAAATTTCGAGTGAATATGCGTTATAATTTAATTTTTCAGACAGGCATTTTTAACGTTTCCCATACAAGTCTGAAAGTTCTAAATTATTTGAGGTCTTCTCGGAAATCTCAACGAAACTATCTTGTTCTTAAGCAAATAAATGTATAACTCATACTCGTTCAAACTTTAAATTTTTTGATTATTTTCGGCTAATCTATCCATCATAAAAAAGTAAGTTTGATTTTCTTTCCTAAGAAATGTATGGTTTTTACAATTTCTGACTTTTCTGAGTACTCAAACCTCCTTTGGTCTAATAGAGATTTTTGATCCCTGTAAGAAACAGGATCGATTGGCATCAAAAAATGTTTTTGTGGAAAATGCCTATTTTCTTGCAAACAGTACATGTTTTTCAAACTCAGTAAATGCAGATCTAAATGTCTCAAAAAGTTATGAACGGTCTTCTAAGACTGTTGTCTTGTAACTACCACGGTTAAGGTAGCTGCCCTTACTGCCCAGTCTCAAAAATTCACCCTGTATATGAGTCATTTTTACAACTAAGTAATTTATTCACAGTTGTTTCCATGTGTTCAATATTGCACATTCCCTAACAAGTACTCCTAAAGCATTAGAGCTGGCCACCAATCTCACTCTTCAAGAGTTCCAAGATGATGGCTGTTGTTACCTTGAACTCAGAAGTACACCACGGGACACCCCATACATGACCAAATTACAGTATATTGAAACCATTGTTCAGGCGATACAGTAAGTAGAATCCAGTTTTCTTCTTGTCCAATAACTCATAAATTCCTTGTTGGTCATGGACAATTTTTTTAATGTCAAAAGAGTTTAATCATTATAGTATTGTTATTCAAAGTATTAATAAAAAAAATTTTTTGCAGGAAATCCTCTCTCCATCTCTCAATGATGACCTGCCTCATCATTTCTATTAATAGAAAATCGCCAATTGCTGAGGCAGAAGAAATAGCTAACCTGGCTATTGAGTGCTACAAAAAATATCCAGATGTGGTAGTGGGTATTGAATTAAGTGGTGACCCTATGGCAGGGATGTTCAAGAGTTTTGTAGCAGCACTGCTGCTGGCAAAGGAAGCAGGCCTGAAAGTGAGCATTATTATATTTTTACAAATCACTTAAATCTGAGTGAGGGGTCACTCCCCTATATAAATAATCTATCCCACAGATTCTGTGCATTTCTGTATGATACTAACTAGCATCAATCTTCTACCTATAAACCATCTCGATGCATAAAATCTCGACATTCTGTTTCGGGCAACGAAGACAAATCAATAAACACACTTTTGCTAGTGGACTGGGAAAATAGGTTTTCTGTGTTATTTTATTTCAGGTAACATTACACTGTGGTGAAGTTTGCAACCCAGAAGAAATACTTGAAATGTTAAAGTTCAAACCAGATAGGATTGGACATGGCACTTGTATTCATCCCAAATATGGTGGAACTGAAGAAACATGGTCAACCCTCTGTAAGCTAAAAATACCAGTTGGTAAGTGTTGTAAAAAGTTTGATCAATTGAAACCAATCTCATGCTCTGAATTATTTCATAGTTTTATTGTGAAGTTGAGTTAATCTGAAGTATGTACACCCGGCTACACATCAAGTTATACATTTCCAGTTTACGATGATCTTACATTGTACGCAAATCCATTGCCAATGCGAGATCAGCTTATACGGAAAATGTATGCCGTGTGTACAATTTTTCGTTCGTTTTTATCATTGCCATACTTTTTTTCCAGAGGTATGTCTCACAAGTAATGTTAATACAAAGTCAACACCAGATTATGATTCTCACCACTTCAAACTTCTTTATGATGCAGAAGTACCCGTTATAATATGTGTAAGTATTAAAATATTGTAGGAGTATCTGAGAAAATACTTGTGCTGGAAAATTTCTGCCCGAAAATATCTCGCATTAGGCTTTTACAGACCGGGGCGATATCGCGAGCGCGATATCGCCTCAGTATTCAGGAGCCTTTATTATTTACGCAACCAGCCCATCTCCAGGCTATGGGTTTGAGACTTTATCAGGGAATTATCAATTATTGCTGAGTTTCAAACTTTTTCTAAAAAAATGTAGCAAGTACTTACTACTCATTATAACATCAGTAATCTACCAGTGCCAGTCCTCCAGCCGTTTCGGGGATGTTTCTAGAGATCAAGGTATTTTTAAATATATTTTATTGCCCTATTGAAATTAAATAAAAATGTCTATTTAGATCCAGTGCGTAAAATAAACAATTTAGTCTGTATTTCCGTCGAGCGATTCGGCATACTCAATATGAGTTTTCAAATCACGTTGCGAAATGGCCGCTCACGTCCGTTGATACAGGCGAAATAGATTTTCTGGTGTGTACGGCATCCATACTTGGCAGAGCTCTTTAAAGCATATCCCATGCGCGCTCAATGGGATTCAAGTCTGGCGATTGAGCAGGCCATGGTAGGAAGCTGCGGCAAGTGTGTTTGCAACGACTCTGGCAGTGTGTGGAATGTGCATTATCATGCTTAAAGCAGAAATGAAACACCTAAATTGGATCCGCAAAGGAATGACAACATCTGATACAATCGTTTCAGCGTAAATCTGTGTATGAAAAACACACTCTTCGGGCCCAATTTCTGTGTTTACCCACCCATTGTAAACGGGCTCAATATGTGGTACACGTAGCGGCCTTCGGGAACGGAGATTGACTAATTGCGAGTGTAAAAAAAAATGCATATGAAAATATAGTAAGGAACACATTACACAAAAAAATGCGCGACTCGCTAGTGTTGTTAGCGAGTCGCGCATTTTTTTTTCGCAATTAGTAAAAAGCTGTTATTTTGACATAACAAACAAATTTTATTAGCTGACTTCAAAAAAGGAGTAGGTTCTTTGTACTATTTTTTTTTTTTTGTATGTTCGTCGATATTTTTGTCAATTGTAGACCGATTTTGGCAGTTCTTTTTACATTTGGTAGAAGAAGCTGGTCCCATATAAAATTTACTTTGCTGGGGTAGTTTTTGAGTTTGCTTCAATAATACGTATTTTTCCCACTTAAGTCTATTTGGATGATGATATAACAACTTCGTTTACGTAGCAGGTAGTGGTATTCGAATTTTTGTTGGGTACCACAACTAAAAAGAGAAAAATAAAAACTTTCCAATAAAAGAAACAACCGACCTCCAAAAAAAACACTACAAAGTGAAAAATAACTATAATTTCGGATGTAGTGTTTTAGGAAGCCCGTTGTTTTTTTTTTATTTGTAAGTATAGATTTACCTACTGTCCAAAATTCTACCCTTAGCAGTTTGAGTTGTGCGAGAGTTTTACGAACTTACTAAAGGTGAACTTTGCGGTGAGTCGTTTTATAGGTACTAAAAATGTATATTTACAATTATGTTTTTATTTCCACAGACGGACGACAAAGGTGTTTTCGCAACGTCTCTATCACGAGAATATCAAATATGTGTCAACACATTTTCTTTAACTTCATCACAAACTGTAAGATTAGCCCTGAATGCGTGCCAATATGTGTTTGCTGATAAAGCTCGTAAAACACTCAACGATAAACTACTTAATTTTATTGGAAAACATTCCTTGTGAATTATTAACGTATTTTTTTAAATGTAATAACAATAAAGGCTCTTTAGGTTACAATGTATTCGTTTTATTTGAACTCACACCTCCGTACTCGTCACATTCGTTTTATGAAATTGGGCCAACAAAGCAGCCATTGTGCGTACTAAGGGGGGCAAGGGTGGTCCGCCTGTGGGCCCCCCAAATCCCGGGAAGCACTTTTTAATTAAACCCTAAACAAGGCTATATGTGCAGTAAGTAGGCAGTTTGTAGTTTGAGACCCCCAGAAGTAGGAGAATGTAGAATGCAAGAGCGTGCGAAGCGAGCTCAACAATTTTAGCACACCGCGACTGAATGGTTAGGTTATCTTAGCCAAAAATGTTTGTACAATACCCTATGTATATATTTTGGATATACCTATGTATACATATATCCAAAATGCGACTATTTTTTAACCTTGGTGACTATTTATGACTATTTTTTGGCGTTCTCAAAATAGATTTTCATGAAGTTTTCAAAGGTGAGGATTGTATGGTGAAGTACACGATACTTTGTAAAGTCTAGAGAAGTGGTACCTACAAGTCCTACAACCAACAGTATTTGCAGCTTGATTGAAGCCCCTTTTTATTTATGGCATCTCGAAGTTGACTTTGGAGGTCGTCACTACTTAACCGGACTATCCCGTGGCTGCCTTAAGCAAGCTCAAAGCCTTCAGCCAGGGGCGAATTTCTTACATTACTAAGCGACTGCACGCTAAGCGCACCTCCTGTGGGGTACGGACTTCGGCTTAGGGCGTCGATGGCGGGAGGACAGCAAAAACAAAAAAAAAATGCATAAATAAGGCACAGAAGGTTGGTAAAATGTACAAAATTGTTCTCTTATTCTGCCATTAATTTCGGCGCACATACAAAACAAGGTTATATATTTTATTTAAATTAATTATTTATTGATCATAATCATGCAATCATTATTATTATTATCTTTTTGTGCTTACATATCTCGATCCTTTGGAAGGCGTACGTGGGGCCGAAGCCAACTCGCAGAGGCCCCTTGGACAATTGTAATGGAATGAGGCACCAACTGAGGATTATCCCTTTTTGTTCTGTGCAAGTGCACCTAAGGACAACCCCCGGTTGATGAAGGACTATTGCAGAACATGGGAACAAAACATATTGAGCTATGGGTTTGGGTGGCTATAGTGAATTGGTAACCTAAAACTATGGAAGGACTATGTCCCCTGCCTGATTAATGTTATGTAATACACGGATAAAATAGCAGGGAGTGACTTGCACACTCAATAACGGGCCCCCGAAAACGGCCACTAGCACTAAGTGCCGTAGCAACAAGGGGGGCTACATGTCCTGAGGTGCTTGAGGAGTGGAGAGGTAGGTATTCCACGGCTATCAGAACAATCCTAGAGCCTGGATGATAGTCAAGATCCCTACCAGCACTTACTGGAATACTTCCTTCTTTCTTGCGAATCTCCACTCAAGACGGCCAATAGAGGCGGGAACTCTGTTCCTAGTCAGTGTACACTCCAGCCGGCCAATACGAGCGTGACACTGAAACTTCTTAGAAAATCAAAAACTGAACAAACTAGCAAGTTATTAGTTTTATTATATTTTTCAAAATAGTGTCCATTTACATCAATACATCGCTGCATCCTATGGAACCACTGAGAAAAGCACTTTACCCACTCGTTCTTAGGGGTCTCTTCGACGGCATTTTGAAACGCAGCCACTGCTTCCTTGGCGTCCATAAAACGTTTTCCTCGAAGTTTTTCTTTTATTTTCGGAAATAATTAAAAATCGCAAGGTGCGAGGTCGAGGCTATAGAGCGGGTGACCCAATAATTCCACGTCTAACGTCGCCAAGAAGTCGATTGTTTGCTTGGCGGTGTGCGACGAGGCGTTGTCGTGGTGAAGGAGGATCCTACTGCGAGTTCGTATCTCCCGAACTTTTTCCAAGTCAAGTGGCAAACAATTGTTAGTGTATCACTCTGCAGTAACTGTTTTTCGATCCTCTAAAACAATTGTTGCGTAATGACCTGTCCTTTCGAAGAACGAGGCCACCATCTTTTTTCCCACGCTTCGACCTCTCTTCACTTTAGTTGGCAACTCCTCGGAAAGAAACACCCAGGCAGCAGACTGTCTCTTAGTTTCGGGATCATAACAATAAATCCAGCTTTCGTCACCAGTAAGTATGTCGAACACAGCATTTGAGTCACTTCCGTTAAATCTTTGAACAATTTCACGACACCAATCAACACGACAGAGTTTTTGGGCCTCTGTCAAATTATGAGGTATCCACCGGGCACAAAGCTTCCTGACCGCTAAATGTTCATGGACGATTTTGTGCACTTGACTCATACCAATGCCTAAGCTTGTCCGAATCTGCCGATTAGTCAATCTTTTGTCAGTCTCTATCATACGCCGCACAACACTGATGTTATCTGCAGTCGTCGCCGTAGAAGGCCGTCCCTCACGCAGATCATCGGTGACATTAGTGCGACCACATGAGTAGATAAACGGAACAGAGACAAAGCTTAAGAACGTGCAAAATTGTTAGGTACCTATTTTGGTAGGATTGTCACAATAGGTTAAGACAAATTAAACAAAACATTGTTTTATTATTCAGTATGATAGAAAACTTTACAAATTACTGACTATAATAATTTTATTTTTATAGTTTTTGTTTTTGAATAATTTATTGTTTCTTTTAATAGTGTGGTAAATTCTGAATCTAACATATAGTTTTTCAAGTAATCTAGTGGGAAACACTCACATGGCAATATCTACAATCTTTAATACGTTTAAGTATTTCGTTGCCAACATTGACAGACAATATTTATTTCAAGATCGAAATAGGTATTCGCGAAACTTTTGCTCGAGCAATTCAACAAATGCGATAAAATTATCAGAAGGTATAATTAAAAACCCATTTGTACGTTACCATCTTAAAATCCTTATAGTGGCTGAATAGAGAATCTTTGCCCATATTTTTAGGTTGTTCAGATCTCATAACGTATAGTTTTATTTTTTCGCATTGGTTGTGTTGTTCGAGGCATTTTCTGTACAAATAGCCTGATACATATAGGTACTAAACCATTTTTTTCCGGTAAATCAAACCGATATTTCGTTTATCTACTCATGTGGTGCGACCTCGTGTAAACTCATTAAACCAGTTGTAAACAGTGGCACGAGATGTGGCTTCATCGTGGAAGGCCAATCGAAGTACCTATATCATAACTTTCTTGTTGACTTAAATGATATCGAAAGTCTTAAAAAATCATTGCACGAAAATTTTCTCGCGTTAAATTCACGCTGACGTGACGTGACGTGAATTTTCAATTTGCCGCCAAATCGTAAGCAAATGACAAGAATAAAATACCTACAAAATACACAATAATATTGGCAGAGTTCCATTTTCAAAATTTGAACGGTTTTTTTTATTATATCGTTTACAAGTGGCCTGCACAGGCACATGTCATGATGGGGTGGATGCACGCTCTGTAAATACGCAATTTGCACAAGGGAACAATTTGCTGCGTGCATAAACGGAATGGAGTCTACCGAGAGCGAAAGCGGTACGCGAACGCACATTCTTTATGTGCTCTGAGAAGAAAAGGTGCTCGTCGAGGGTCATACCTAGATATTTGGCTCGCTTCTCCCAATCTCTCACCATGTTCGGCAAGCGAGAAGAGAAGTCTCTTCTCGCTTGCCGAACATGGTGAGCGGTCAGTGGGGGGACGGGGTTATGTCGCCATTTCGAAAAAAGGACCGTCTGACTCTTGTCGGGATTGACTTCGATTCTCTACTTACTAAACCATGCGCCGAGTTTATCGACTTCAGTTTTGAAATTGCGAGATATCTGGTCTGGCTTTTGCCGGTGTAGTAAATGGCCGTGTCGTTTGCGAACAGCGCCAACTGCGCCTGTTTACTTTTTGGGATATCGCTAGTGAACAACGTGAATATGAGGGGAGCTAACACAGAGCCCTGAGGGACGCCTGCGCGGATAAGGTGGGATTGAAGCCCTCACCTGCACCTGCGTTCTTATAATTGTCTTGATAGATAAACCGGAAATCCTCAAAAGCCGTTGTCTCTAAAGCAATTTAAAAAGAAATCATGCGTTTTATTTGTTCAAGATTTTCCATGTGTCACTTTGAAATTAATTTAATTAACTTGTCATCGAGTTGAATCGAAACGCAAATAAGAAGCATAACCTCAAACCGAGCTGAAGTTATTTTAATTGGAGAAAATAAGTCCGAAAATTTAAAATCAACAATGAGTGACTTATCATCAGACTATCCAAGTCCTAAGGGTGCAGACTCTGAACTGCAAGACTTTCTCCTTGCAGAGAAACAGAAGGCTCAGTTCCATGCACAGGTATACACATTTTGTATCATTGCATCATTAATAATTCTCATGCAATAAACTTAGCCTATTTAATGCTTTCAAATTTAAATATTTGAAAAGATAAAAGGTGCAGCAGTCCCCACACCTTTTCAGGGTTCCGTATCAAACAAGGAACCCTTATAGTTTCGCCATGTCCCGTCTGTCTGTCTGTCCCCGCTGTAGCTCAGAGACACTTACACTAGAAAGCTGTAATTTGGCATAGGTATACAGAATAATCACACCGACAAAGTGCTAAAATAAAATCTTGAAAAATTTTTTTTTAGCGTAACTTCCATGCACGAAATGTGGGGCTGATATTTTTTTTACTCGTCTATCCCATGGTGTGAGGTATCGTTGGATAGGCCGTTCAAAAATATTGCGGGTCTGTAAACACCACTTTTCGATTCAAGGATCCGTTTGGGTAATATTAAGCATTGAAGTGCTAATTTTTGTTAGATGGAGATGTGAAAAAATGGCAGTAGTACATATAATGAAATTAAAAGGAAAACTATCACAGCTAAGTGGGCTTTACAATTTAACGAGTAATAGTCAACCAATTTATATTTGCAGTTGGAGAATTGACCATGGCATATATTGATGTATGGGAGAACATGTTTTTCAACTACAATTTTAAGTTTGTTTTTGGGATAAATTCATCCCAACTTCCCAACTACGGAACCCTTCATTGTGCGTGGTCCGACATGCACTTGGCCGGTTTTTCTACATTTTGTTTCATGTTAATTACTGCCAAAAATGCATGTGTTATGTGGTGACCGTCCTACCATTTTTTATAAACGATTGTGCATCATCATTTATTTATCTGCCTCTTAATTCCAGATCCATGAATTCAACGACTTTTGCTGGGACAAATGTGTGGACAAACCTGGAGCAAAACTGGACTCTCGCACAGAAACCTGCATTACAAACTGTGTCGAGAGGTTTATAGATGTTTCACTGCTCATCACCAATAGGTTCGCACAAATGCTTGAAAAAGGAGGTGGAATGCATTGAATCTTTATAATAATTGATTCGTTATGAACTGATCTGTAGCTCAGTTAATGTATGCAAGTGTTGTGCATTTTTAGGTTCAAGATTTTTATGAATATGTGTATTTTGTTTATCTTAGTAGCTAGTGGCCATGCTGTTGTTTACTGTACCAAAAATGTACACTTAGGAGTACCTAAAAAAAATTTAATTTAGTGACAGAATTAAACTAAGGTAATAAAGTTATTGTTTTATTTATTAAGATAAATAGTTTACAAATCAGTTCACGTGGAGTTGAAATCTTTATACTTCTCACTGCATTGACTTCAGAAAAAAAAACACTCAAAAGTATCAAAATAGGTTTGTGTATTCTCAGATATTGTCAAATTCACAGTAAAACTTAATTTACAGTAAGTAAATGCAGTGATGTACAGTATGTTACAACATTACCTGGGCATCTTCAATAATGTAGTTTGTTACAAGAGAAACATAATGTTATAAATGATTTGCAACTTTTATTTAGTCAATGTAACAGACTAGATTGTTTTCTTTGCAAGATGCCCTATTGATGATCTTAAAAATTTATCTCCCAACCCTTCCAAGGGTAGTGTCAGTTCGTGGATCAGCAGTAACAGTTTGGACTGCAACTAAACACTCATTGATCTTGGTCTGCAAGTCTCGCAGGTCTTGAACAAACAGTAGCTTCAAGACATCAGATGGTTGCTGGATGAGATTCACTTCAGTTGCAGGTGGATCAGGGTGGGGAGTAGTTTTAAGTATTTTGGCTAGGGCGGACATCCTGAACTTAGGGTCTGGGTGTGGCCCAACCCCAGCTAATGTTGACACTCTTTCTACACCTGCCTTAAATGCTGGACTTGAAACTGTTAAGAAAAAAAAAGTATTATAAATACATTATTGCTAAATAAAATTGTAATTATTTTTGTCCCTTTCTATACTTACAATCAAGGTTATCCAGAGGATTGGAAGACACAACATTGGGTGTAGCCTGTTTTGTTTTTTCCACTTTTGCATTCTTATATTTATCAACTGAAAACAGAATTGTGCAGCAGATGAGTCATCAATCAAGCTAGTAACTATGCAATTTCTTCACATGGTATAAACAAGCACAAATGTATAGAATGTTTGGATAATCTGGGCCAGCATGTAGGGAAAAAACCAATTACAATGATAGTGTAATTTGACCATTGCGTTAGACCACACAATATGTGATAATATTGGATCATAAACTTGTTTTGCAATCGCTTGGATTCAATCAATAACAAAAAAACTAGACGAGTTGAATTCACATGGTGAGGGTTCCAAAATCAAAATTTTTGAGTCAATAGTTTCAGAGATAAGGGGGGAAATGGTCAATTTTCATTTATTTTCTTAACTAACTTTAAAGCTATTTATTTTAATTGGTCAAGGACAGCTAATGAGACACAATTGATTTTCTATTGTCTGACTCCGAATCGTTGTCGCGCAGGGCTTAACAGGTTAAAGTAATAAAAAAGGTATGTAATGGAGAAATTTTACGATTATTGTAAAAAATTATGAAAAAAAAAGACATTGTTGCTAAAAACACATGTTTATTTTGTATTGAGGGTAGTTTTTTCCACAATTTTCTTTTTACGAGGATGCCTAATTATTTCCAATCATTATGGAGTTTGTTTCATCACAATAGATAATTTAGTTTAAAATTTACACCGTTTTGTTTACACTGGGCTCACATTACCAAACAAAATGATTAAAAATCCATAACAAATATTAAAAAATATTTAGTTTTTTTGAAATATTTTTCCATCAATAAAATAAGCATAGATTCCCTCATTTCGATATGTGCACATTATAAAGACACACAAGACTGTATATATTTAAGACCCTCACAACAAGCCCTTTCATTTGATATGTCACAGGTACAGTTTGCAAAAACTTTTTTTTCTAATTTGCCCTCAAGTAAACTCTCACATTCAAAATTAATTTATTTGCGTTACCTACACGTGTGTGATAACATAAATAAATTCATTATGAATATGACCAAACACAAGCTAAGGTCACTAAAAGTCAGAATCGTAGCAAATCGGCAGTGACAGACAGACACACAATTAGTGATCTTAAATGGGTTCCGCTTTTTTACTTTTGAGGTATGGAACCCTTGAAAAGTAATAATCACATCACATACCATTATCTGCATACTCTAGTCTTACAGCATATGATAGTATCCAGTTTAATTGTTCGTTAGGACTGCTCTCGGTAACAGGGCTAACCAAATCACGTTGGTAAGTGTTAAAAGCTTCTTTCCAATTGTCCTTCTCTATATTTCTTAGACCATCTCGCTCTTCTATTTTGTAATGCCTGATCTTTTGATCCTCAAGCCACAGAATTACACTTCTGTATTCCTTTTCGTCTGTAAAATATGATAAAATGTAAAATCGACCGAAGCGTATGATGCAAAATGGAAACAAGACTTGTAACTTGATATTTACCTTCACAGTTGAAATCTCCTGGATTAGGATGGCCTAAAGCACTCAGTTTAAGCTTAAATATATTAGTCATAATAGTTTATTCGGTTTTATTGACGTGAGTTTCCAATAAATACGCCCGTGATTCCGGCGATGTAGATTTTTGAAAGCACAAACACGAAACAATCTGTCAATGTGCTGTCAATTTTTATTCCTTTTTTATAGCAAAATGTTGCCACTTGCCAGTAAAAATAGCCAACAGCCTAATAAAATCGGTTTTCAAAAAACGCTAGTTAATTCAGTTGGTAGCGCTGCATCTTGCATCTTTCAACACGTTCGAAAAGTTCAAATTTAAGGCCGGCCGCAAACGTTCGGTTTCCGAATTAGGTTTCCAGATCAGGAATTCAGATTCGGAAACCTGAATGCTCTGCTTACATACAAAATATTTAACAAGGCGCACATTATTCTTATTTTTTTCGAACGGAATAATGTGCGCCTTGTTAAATATTTTGTATGTAAGCAGAGCATTCAGGTTTCCGAATCTGAATTCCTGATCTGGAAACCTAATTCGGAAACCGAACGTTTGCGGCCGGCCTTAAAGCGAAAGTCAGAATCAAAATCGTGACTTTGACACACTTTGACATGTCATTTCATCAACATTTTGCCACATTTCGCACTTTCCCACTTGCCCACAGAGTACATTAATATTTCTATATATATTGCACTTGCCTTTGCTACTGCATCGGGAGTCACTAAAGAAACAAATTAACTATGTATTCAAATGAATTGTATGATGTAAATTAAACACCATACGTTGTAAATAACATTGGTACTTCCCTTATATATTTTATAAATAAACATCAGTAGTACATTATTCTCATTATCAGTTATGGTGGAATATCACTGTGCTAGTGTGCAGTGACGTGTTAATAGTCGTAAGTTCCTCTTAATTATTACCAAATAAGTACATTGAATTGGTTTACGTGGTTAAAATCTAAATATCACTGAAGATAACCATGTCTTGGGTCAAAGAGAACTGTGTTTCTTTCTTTCAACTATTTTGCATTAAAGTCGTGAAGGCCGGTCGTGTTCCGCAGCATATAGCGTTTATTATGGATGGGAATCGCCGTTATGCGAAGAAAAACAGTGTGGGCAACAGTGCTGGTCATTATAAAGGCTTTGACAAGTTATCTGAAACTTTGAAGGTGAGTTGTGGTGAATATTTTTGTTTGGGTAGACTGTATTGTACTTCAAGGTTAGTAGGGCTATCTTATAAAAGTTTGTAAACACAATCTGTTGCTGGGAAGAGCTACAGATTATATTAATACTAACTGAGCCCCTCAGTTTCTCCCGCATAAGTCTTGATCACGTGGGAATATTGGAATAAACAGTAGCCTATGTCCTAATCCAGCCATGGTCTACCCAGGTGCCAAATTTCAGTCCAAATCTGTTCAGCCGTTTTAGCATGAGAGTGTAACAAACATACAAACTCACTTTCGCATTTATAATATTATGATATCTTTGTCCATCCCTGTGCCCTGTGAAAGCCTTTGACCTCCTCTTTCAACATTACAAATGAAGTATCTTTTCATTTTATTTACCCTCAAAGTCTAAATATCCCCATTACTTTTTAGCAACAAAAGTCAAGTGCCTCTCATGTGACTTACATTAATGATTTGATGCAAAAACATTTTGGCTCAGCTGCCCCTGGATTAAAGAGAAAGTGACTTCAGTGTACTATTTTGATTTCAGTGGTGTCTAGATCTTGGAATACCTGAAGTAACAGTCTATGCATTCAGTATAGAAAACTTTAAAAGAAGTAAAGAGGAAGTTGATGGCCTTATGGATTTGGCTAGAGACAAGTTTCATAGATTGATAGAGGAAATGTATGTTTTCATTTTATATTGTACAATTTTAATTTATTTGCTCTTATTATTTATAGTACTTACTAGTTTATGCCCGGGGTTTCTACGTGGAGTGGAGTTCCTAAATTATCCCACAAGAATGAACTACCAGGATAAAAAGGATCCTTTGTCCTAACCTATGTCATGGTCTACCTGTGTGCCAAATTTCATCGAAATCTGTGCAGCCCTTAAGACGCGAAAGCGTAACAAAGAAACAAACTCACTCGCATTTATAATATTAGTTAGGATTAATAATGCTAAGTGCATTCCAGTAATGATTCATGATCTTTCATTTGTATTGAAATGGAAAAAAAACTTTTCCATTCTTTTGTACAACATTGAGCACTTAGCAAATAAAATGCAGTTGAGAGGTGTCATGATACACCCAGTTGGAATGAAGTTCCTTACAACACTTTTATAATGTAAAAAAAATCTAGCTCCCATTTGCTAGAGTATAATGTGCGATAAGGAACTTTGTTCCAAAAACAAGGTTAACTCAAGAACAAGATCCACATATCAAGCTATATAAATACACTTTTGTTTTCATAATAGTGATCAAATCAATGAATGGGGAGTAAGAATTCATGTTGCTGGCAGACTTTCCCTGTTACCTGAAGATTTAAGAGGACAAGTCTCAAAAGCTATGCTAGCAACCAGACATAACAATAAGCTGCGACTCAACATTGCGTATGCGTATACAGGTACGTACATACATTATATTATTTATGCAAAATATTAATACTACTACATGATAGTCAAAAATTCATAGTGAATCTCATGAAAATGCAGTATACAATCTATACAAATAAACTATAGGGAGTGACTACCGAGATGATGACAAATAGAGCTGAGGGGTATAGAAGAAAAAGACATCTTACTCCGACCCCAAATAAATTGGGAATGAATCTAATAAACTTTAGTTATATTATAGATACTAAAAATATTTTACGATAAATATAAATTCAAGTAATATGTAATGTATTCAGGACGAGATGAAATCAGCCGAGCAGCCTCTCACATAGTAGATGGGGTGAAAAACAATGAAATAGCACCACAAGACATTGATGATGAGCTTGTATCAAAAACATTAGAACTTGGAGAAGCTGAGCTCCTTGTGAGGACATCAGGAGAAGTGAGACTGTCAGACTTTATGTTATGGCAGGTAAGAAATTTAAGGGATTTTTTTATAGTATAGAAACCATGTGTTTGGTTACTGAAATAATAATTGTTATCCCTATTCCCTCAATTACTAATGAGGTCATTACACCATTAGGAAATGAGGGAATAAGTATAAAATTGAGCGGAAAAACGCGGCGAAATTTCGAGCAGGCTCAGAAGCCATTTAGTTAAGCCACTATTTTCAACATGGTCGCTTAAAGTATATACAGTCAAACAAGCTATTTGGTATACAGCTAGCTAACTTGCAACTTCTTTAAAACAATGTTGTGAGAAAACATTGTTTGAAACCTCCAAGACGAATAAGAAGGCACATTTTTAGCGAAGAAAGTAGGGATGTTGGTTTATCGTACGAAGACAATTTTAATGATTCCGGCCCATTGGGTTTATTGAAGTTTATTTTTTAATTTAAACTTCAAGTTTGCAGTCCTAACCTAATCTTACATTGTAATAATCCTTAGTTGCGAAAATGGGGGGGTAGGGGCGGCAAATTTAGGATTTGCCCCGGGCGGCAGAAATACACGCTACGCCAGTGCCTTCACCTCCAAATAACTCCACTACTTCTTCCCACTATTTTTTCTTCAAATGGCGATTAGAATATTCGTCACTCAGTAAGTCCCAAATAGCTTTTCGGGATTGTATTTCCAATATAAATTTCTCGGTATCGAAAGCCTGAGCCATTTTTGTGCGCGACGTCCGGTCTTTACGACAGTTGCTCGCAGTGCGAATGCTTCCATTTGAAGCAGTGCTCCTATTGATCGCCGGCGACCGGCAGTCGCTTGTGCGTCGCCACTACGCGGCGAGTCGCCGAGTCGCCTGGGCGACCGACGACCAAGTGCGTAACCACCTAATTAAACTGTAGTAAGTCACAGTCGCCAGCGACCGTGTCGCCGGCGACTAGTCGACAGTGCGCAGCCATACAGCCATAACTTCCCTCCTCCTTTCTACAGTCTTTTTTCAATTTCTATCTAATTGTAAGAAAGCTTGAAAATAATTAAAACATAGTTTGTGTGATTATAAAGGTGATTCGTGCTAGTCACAGCACCTTTTAATAATTTCATAAATTTTGCCGTCTCGAAAATATAGTTCACCCCAGGCCAGCAAGGGAGTGAGGTGTAAGCCTCCCCGCGACGTCCAATAGGGGTGCGCGTGGAACACTACGCGGCGCTACCTCGGGTCCTGCTGTGGTGGGCGACAGATTTCCCTGAGTCCGTCGTCCCTGGACCCATTTAGGGGGGCTGGAAGAGGGTGTTGTCCGCCCACCGCCAATCAGGAGCACCTGCTGTAGTCTGGGTGAGTGGAAGAGGTCTCCCGCTCCCTTTCCGCAGCGTGCTTCTGCGACATGACTGTTTCGCAGAAGGATAGCACCGCGTCTCAGGACTCCTCGCTGCCGACCATCGAGTCGACCATGGCTGGCAGCGACAGGTAGCTGCCTAATCCTGAGCTGAGGGCACGGCGCGGCCTCTCCCAAACAGCAAACTCTGTCAGCGTATGCCGCGTAGCGTCCTCCCGGCAGTCGATGCAGTGGTGACACCGGGCGTCCGATTCCCTGTTTATGCGACACAGGTACTTCCCGAAGCAACCATGCTTCGAGAGCACCTGCGTCACCCGAAACGACAGGGAGCCGTGCCTCCTCCCGTGCCAGCGCTCGAGTACCGGCCGGACCGCCTCAATGGTGACGAGGCCGTGAAAGCCTGTCCTGCCATTCCGCCACCAGGGCTGCACGAAGCTGCGACCGACGCAATTCCATTTGTCGCTGCATCAGCCACTCGCCTCGTGCCCTCGCGCCACTGATACAGTGACGCGAGTACTTTCGCCTCGAGGTCCCAGGGCGGAGATCCGGCCAGTACACAAGCCGCCTCGTAGGAGATCGTGCGATATCCCCTAGTGACTCTGACGGCCATCGCTCTCTGCGGCTTTCACAGTACAGCAATGCTACCGGCCGTCAGGTCAGCCGCCCAGATCGGGGCCCCATACAGGGCCATCGATCGCACGCTCCCCACGTAGAGCCGCCTACGAGCGGCGCTCGGGCCCCCCAGATTGGAAAGCAGCGTTGATAGTACCCCAGCTGCGCCCAACACCTTGGGCGCCAGCCGCCGAAAGTGGGGGCCGAAGTCCCATCGGCTGTCGAACACCAATCCCAGGTACTTCATGGTAGACTCGACACACCTCTCTGGCAAATAAGCCCCAACGATGCGGCGGAGGTAGGGAGGCACCTGATGATACCGCAGTGCGTCCCGAATACAACTCTAGGGCAGCGTGTTGAAGGCGTTGGAGTTGTCCAATGACACCGCCAACATCACCCCGCCCCGAGACACAGGACTCTCACCTGCGATATCGCGTGGGTGGTGGAGCGCCCGTGCCGAAAGCCGAACTAGCTCCCGGCTAGGTCAGGCCCCTCCGTACAAGTGACCGACGAGGCGGGAAGCGATTATCCGCTCTAACAGTTTTCCTACCTCATCTAGCAGCACTATGGGCCTATACTCGGACGGTGAGTCCGCAAGGCGCCCCGCCTTCCTCAGCAGGACCAGACGGCCAGATTTCCACATAGTGGAAGTGGTTCTCTTCTGTAGACTCTGCGGCTGTGGGCGAAGCCATCGGCGGCGGAGTATGCTTCGCTCTTGCCGGGAAGAGGGCTGAGTCTACCTCCTCCAGCACCTCAGGTTGGAGACTCTCCGTGAGTGGAGGTGCCGCGGCTCGAAGTTTCCCTCGAACTGCTCGATAGGGGCGCCCTCACGGATCCCCGTCAAGAGTATCCAACATCTCCTCCCTGGCTCGCGTCCTCGCTTCGCCGATGCCCAGCCACAGAGCCTCCTTCGCCGCGCCGTACACATCATACAGCGCGGCTTTTTCGTCAGGTACCCGACGACGTCTCCTCCGGTATCGGGTGTACTGGCGCCTGACCGCCACACACGTTACAAGTAATTGCGCGATCTCGGCAGACCACCAGTACACCTGGCGCCTTGCTGAATGTGTGGACGCGTCGCAGATTTGCGTCATCGCCCCGCGGGACTACAGGGCCTCTTCGACGTTGACGGGTCTGTTCGTTTGCAAATACCTACCTAACCTAACCCAACCAGTTTGAAGTTACTGCTACCAACTTTGAGAAAAGGCCAACGATATAAAAAGAGGCTTCGTTATTAAAAAAAAGTACATCATTAGAATATTGGAAGTGTACATCAATAAGGTTTTAGAGGATCAGTTAAATAACACTACATATATAAAACAAATTCACCCCACAGCGTCTATCTGTCTGAACGCGATAAACTTAAAAACTCACCAATTGACGGAGTAGGATTCATGAGGAAGGTTTGTGAGTAAAATTCAGCAACGTTTAGTCTAAATTGGCTGAAATATGACGATATAAAATACCCCAAGTAGGATGAAAATCAGTTACATTTTAATCAAACGCACATGTTCGACGTAACAGGGTCGAGCATGACAGTACGACAGGAAAAAAAATATGTAGGCATATAATTATGTACTATATTCTCCGCTACCCGTGCGAAGCTAGGGCGTCTGGGCGGGTTGCTATTTTGCCAAGAAAAATTAGTACCTACTGCACTGCCAGCATGTATAGCAAATAGCATGTCCGCGAACCTACAATTTTCTTCTTCTTTCTTGCAGGTTTCCAACACTGTCTTATACTTCACAGACGCACTATGGCCAGAATTTACGATTTGGAATCTTTTGGCCGCCATAATACACTTCCAAAGAAATGCACCGCCTCCCAAAGAGGCAATAAGTGTCAGTGGTACAAAACAACAGTTTCTGGATAAACTGGAAAGCCAAAGATGGCAACAAATAGAAAAAATAGTTAGCTGTTCATAAATAATGTTACTGTTGTAGTATTATATTCTATTCTGGTGTTAGGAATAAGTAGTCTTAAATAAATACATGTATAATTGTTATTTATTCGTTTGTTTTTTATTTCTGGTCCATGTATTACTCGTATATATTACCTATGTGGTTTGTTTATCAAATTATTTAGGCTTTGTTACTTAGGGTGGATACGCAGTGGTAGCCCGCGAAATTCAATTTGCAGGGCAGTGTCGGGTTGTATCTTAACCAAAATATTATTCGTGACCATAACAAATATGTATTTACAAAATTATAATTATTAGAATCATTACATCTCTCTAAGTTAGATTTGTTCCATAAGAACTTTTCCCTATAAGATTTGTTCTTATGGAACAAATCTAACAAAAATCTTGATCACTCAGTCTCGTGTTTGTTATAATTTGAGGGCTTGGAGCATTTAACCTATGGAGATGGCAAGGAGCGAATTACCGAACAACTTTTTCTGCCACTTTCTGTGGGGTGCGAGGAAAACACACTAGGAAAATCAGACAATCACACACAGATACATGCTTCTTATTCTCACACGAAAAAATAATAAAACACAGATTGACAAATTTGTGCGTATTTATGCAATTGTCCTATAACAACAAACACAAAGTGCTAGTGATGTGACACAAACAATGAGTGGTATTTCATTCTAAATGCACATTCGTGCATTAAAAAAATAAAACGAATTAATATTTTGTTGTGTATTTTGAACAAAATGTTAATTCGTTTTATTTATTTTTTTTGTACACTTGCCTAATTTCACAAATAAAAAATACGCATTATGATTAGTGGCCTGAGAAACTACCTGTAGCCAGTAATGACACAAATTGACACAAAAAACAATTTGTAGTACACTATGAAAAAATAACGTTTGTTTTTATTCATAAAGTCAAACATTTTTTCATTCTAGATATTATATGCCCTATTGCTGCACCTGTATCTTTCCTAAAAGAATGACGCTACAAATGGCTAAAATGGCCATGCATAGTAGAATGTAAAATGGTGGCATACGTCTTACAACAATGATCATATTCTAAGTACCTTTAAATTTCAACTCGGAATAGTATGAAACTGTCACTGTCATTCTGTATTTAAAAGTCGAATTATTTATTCACTGAAACAATCTGACATGTGCTAGCTGTCACTTTGTGTAATAAATGGTCATAGTTAATGTATTCCAGACTTTTACACTTATTATCATAATTTATTTTACACTTTTAAACATCGATTAAACTAAACTATCACCAATACAATAAATGTGACTATTTTATTACACAAAGTGACAGCTAGCACATCTCATATGACTTCAGCGAATTAATAATTCGACTTTAGGGACGGGAATTCGGGATTCATACTTGAGCCCCGTTCTTTAATATAGGCCAATGTATACTACACGTGTCAAAAAGAAAGGAGAATATAAATAATACAATCAATTGGATAGGCTTAACACTATACTACTGTGTTATAAATAACACTTTTACACGTCAGATGTTTCACGTGAGTTTTTTATAACTATTTGAGTTCGAACATCGAACTCAAATAGTTATAAAAAACTCAACGTCACCTAGCTAAATGATGAAACCAACTAAAATAATGTAATGATATCTTTATGATGAAAACCTGCGGGTATGGCTTCATAGTATATTTATATGTCAATGCTTCATAGCCATAGTCTAATTCATAGTCATATGTCTGAATTAATTTAATTTTGATTTTAATTTAAATAATGATTTTGATATTAATTTTGATGACGAGTTTGATTATGATTTTAATTTTGATTGTATGTCATTTGAATTTCAATTATGATTTTAAGTTTGATTTTTTTTTTTAATTTTTTTGTCAAGAGCTCATCTAATTTAAAGTAGACACTCACTTTTCAATCGACATATTAGTAATGCATGATTTGCTTACCTGTAAGAAATTGGTACACTAGTCTTTAATAAGTCTATTGGATGTATCTCAGAAATTTGTATCAGTGTATTCAATTGTTGGTGAGCCAAATAAATAAAATAAAATAAAATTATGACAACTAGAGGAAATCACTGATTTTTTTAAATGTACCAACTTATGTCCAACACTGCGGATCTACTTTTTTGATATTACAATGAAACTCTTTGTTCATGTGGTAAGTGGAACAGACTTGTGTAAAGTGCAGCAAATCAATACTATTCTAAATAATAATATTAAAAATTACTTTAAAAAAATTGTTAGATTTTTAAAGGACGAAGGTGAAGGACAGATAGGCAGTCGCTCCATGTAAAATACTGGTATTCAGCTATATCCGGTAAGACTGGAAGCCGACCCCACCATAGTTGGGAAAAGGCTAGGCAGATGATGATGATGATGTGGTAGAAAATACCATGATTTCGTAAATTTTAAGTGGCCAGATCGGTTTTTGCTAAAACTGTACAATTAACCATTCTTTGGGAAATCTTACTTCCGGAGTTGCGACACAATACGATACACAATGGCGACAGTTGGCGAATGAACTAGTTTTAATAACGTGTATGGTCATATATGGGCAATCAACTTTGGCAGAGGTGTTTGCACAGCTATGCCATCTCCATAGTTTAAATGCTCTAAGTTTGAGGGATGAGAGAGTTTGAGAGATTTAATTTATTATGCTACGGCTACATTGCCGCGACAACGCGCACTATACTTCTCGCGCTCTCTGTTGTACAGCGAGACGTCGAGCGGTGTGCGAGAGAGAGCGCGCGAAGTTTAGTTCGCGTTATCGCGACAATGTAGCCGTAGCATAAAAAATGCAAATGTTTATGATATTATGTATCAATAAATAAAAAAATACTATTAGTTAAAAAGTTATAAACCTGTTTTTTTTCATTTTTGTAATAAAAATTGCAAAATAAAATAGGAAAGACCATACACTCAAAACATAGCTTTTGACGTCAAAAAAAAATTACGTTTCTGGGAATTGAACCTTCAAAGCATTCAATCATAGTACTCCCAGCCCACGACCAAAACCATATCACATAGTTTAACGACCACAACCATATAATTTTTTTTATTTTTAAAAATTTGTTAGTTTTGATGATTTTGAACCCGCCTCGGTTTCACATTTCCGACCGGTACCTACTGCCCGTAGGTACCGGTCAGAAATGTCGCAGTTGTACGGGGGCCCATTTCTGCTGTCAAAAAAACCGGACAAGTGCGAGCTAAATTCGCGTGGTGAGGGTTCCGTACAATGAATATGTTATCTACCATGTTTTTTATCCCAAGAACAAAGTAAAGAAGAAAAGTTGTATGATTATAGTACCATAATAATCATACAACTTTTCGATACTTAGTTAAATTTAAATTTTTAGCAGAAATTATAAAAAAATTGTATTGTATTTACGTACGATTAATAAAGAGCTTACCCGAAACGATCGAACTGAAATTGAAGGGGCTAGACTGAATTTGTCCGATATTTTTTTAAATGGTTTAAACACACCCAGGTCAACCAAAAATTTTCAGGTGGTACTTTACACTGTGGTGATGTGATGAATTATCAAAAAAATCCACAAACGTCCACTAGAACGACAGAAAAAATGAAAACTGATGTCAGGTGAAAATTAAAAAAAAACCATTTAAGAAATCTATTTCCTAAACTACTAATTATCGCGGAACATACATGGGGGTGATTCGGATGCCCCGTAATAAAAGGCATCTCATTTTTACCTTTAGACGTCACTTCATTCGGCCACATGTATATTCATATTATTCTGGCACTTCACTATCTGTATCTGTTTGAATATTCGCGTTATTTTGGCAATACAAAATACATCCATTTGAATTAAGTTAATTTTTCAAGAATTAGTATGATAAGGCGGCAGCATAAAATTATGGATTAGTTATTAAAAAGTATTTTTTTACTACAAACACGTATTTATTTTTTTCGTTGGCTTTATTGCATTCACAACATTGTCTAAAAGATTGCATAATAAGTTAATTATCATTATTTTGTAGCTCGTTTCATTTTCCTTTTATTGTGTATTTGGAGTAGGTCTTTGTTGGGTCGTAAGGTTCCCATCTTGATGCGGGGAAGATATGTTTGTTTCTTTCATACCAGGATCTGAAAAAGATATGTTATTTTAAATGTAAAATCTGAACTTTAAAAAAAAAATTATTGGTTGATTTTGGTTTCAAGGATTGCCGGACGAAAAAATAATGAAAAATCTGGTTTAAAATAAAATCTCAAACTCAGAGCACTTTCTTCAATTAATTCTGTTTGAACTTAGCACCAATCCAAACAATTTTTTAATGTGTTTTTAGTTTTCATATTTGTAGTGTCCATGGAGTTTCTTGCCCGTTCTTCTCCACAGAGATATGCGTTATGGAATGGGACTGACTCCTTGAAAATTAAAAATGGTTTAATTAGACTTTGAAGGGCTTGTGGGACTGACGTATCCACATGCTTACGTCAGCACCCGATATAAATATTCGCCGCGCGAACAGTTGAAATGCCTTGGAAGCAAAAGTGTACTGAGCAGTGGCGTGCAGTGGTTCTCCACAGAGGGTAGGCCACGCATACTGACACCAATTTAACGACGATTTTCTAACGATGCAAACAGAAGAAAGATTCGGCCACCTCAAATATCATAACCAAGTGGGTGGGTGATAATTACAGAACACGTCACTTGCAAGATATCCGAAGTCATGAATTATTATATTTTTGGATAATTTCTCGTAATTCAGGCACACATCTACCTTTAGACACAACTTGAATCTTATCATTAAACGACAAGTGCGACTAACCTAACCAACACATTATCGGCGCAAACTTCACAACAGAACACCATTCTTAGGTAAATAAACAAATAATAACACAACACATAATCTTTTCACTACTTTACGTTTCAAAACCAATTACTTATAACTTAATAAGATCTAAAACAGCAAAACATTCAAGATCACATATAAATTACGTGTCACTGTCACATGAAACAAACACTACCAATTAAAATTGTATCACTGTCATACCGTGTTCTTCCACAAAAGAGACTACCATATTTTGCCGGATAACACTGACACACTGGACTGTGTTGCCGAAACTTATTTTCCTAACTCCCCACAAACCAAGCGAAATTTCCCAAATATGAGAAGAAAAATAAAAAATCATGAAGTTTTTAATTACTTTTATAGGGCTTTTGCTATTCCTTACAATTTATAATTTTTTGGAAGGTATTAATTCAACAATACCACCTTTTTTTTTTAATTGTCTCTAGTAGTCTTGTAGTCATGAAGGAAACTTCCCCGCAATTCGGGGAATTGTCCAAAAATTGGGAACCCTGGTCTTCAATATTTTTCATTCATTAAATCTTCACTTTACACACAACCAATGAGGACCAAGCTCCTGCCGCCGGAGTTACGCCCCTAATTTAAACCATTTCACTATTGTGTGCCGTTCATACACACGAAAATATACACGAGTGTGCGTAAATTTATGAACGAAATGTAGGCGAAAGGAATCCTTGCCTTGCGTACGTAAGCTCCGTCGAACTGTGAGTCACGTGGCGTCTGCGACAAGTTGCTATAAGAGTTTTAACAGGAGTTTAACTTTTTTTTTTATATTTTGTGTTATTGTATTACATAGTTAAAATAAATGCATTTGGCGCTATACGTCGCGCGCGTGCTAGAGTGAGATGGGTGCCCGTTTTACAATATTCCTTTTGATCCCAACACAGGTGGACTGGTGACCCCGTCGTGATAATGTCGCAAGAAAACCTAGACGAAGGAAGCAGAACAATGAAGCCCGAAGTCGACTTGGCTGCAGTTTCCATCCAGTCAAGAATGTTGCCGTTTTGGCGAGAGATTCCGCGAGCCTGGTTTATTCAATTTGAAGCCGTCGTGGTTCCGTTGAAGACTTCGGATGATCAGAAATACCGATATGTGTTACAGCAGTTGGAATCCAGCGATCTTCAGCATATCACGGATATAATTGTACAATCTGCCAGCCACGGACGAATACGAAGCTGTGAAGAATCATCTGCTAACAGTGTATGACAAATCCGACGTTAAGAACTTTCAAAAGCTCTTCACAATAAGCAATTACTTTCTACAATATTCGAGTATCATTTTACCATTCCTTCTGATCCCAACAGACTCAAAAAATATTATCTAATACCTGCTATAGTATTTTTATCTCACGAAGCGACGCTGTGAATGTGTACGTGAAAACGAGTAGCTTCAGCACATAACACACGCACACACACACTTCCGACTTCGCCTTCGTCTCGGACGGTACCGAGAGCTCTTGCGCTTACACACACATTCACAGCGTGTTTGTACACTTGGTAATCAACAGAAAAGCGCGCGTCACTTCAAGAGACAAAAATACTGTACAAGAACAAAAAAACTGCATACCTTAATAATACTTTGCCTGCATGCGAGTCTTGTTTTTCTTGGGTGGCGTCGTTCACAAGTCTGACGTCATCAGAAGCATCAAACTGGAATAACGGTCCACTTTTTCCCCTTGCCTGAAATTGAAATAAAATAATTTATGAATGGCGCCGATTCCCTTGTCCACAAACTAAACTAAATTTAAGTTCAGTGCATCTTTTTCTTTCTATTTCATTAAGAAAAGGACAGAAGATAAATTTTAGTTTAGTCCTGTCAAATTAATCAGCGCCTGTCACTACTCCATACAAGTTTAGACGTGATTAAAAACATGCCTACTAAAATTACGTCAACGCTGATTAATTTAAGTAAATCTGAACTCAGATCAAATAAAAGTTCAAAGCTGCGTTTTTGATGTGTAACCTCTTTCTGTGGGACTGATTTCGTGAAAAGGGACGGAAGAGTGTAAACAGGAAGTGACAGCTTGAGCATGGAATAAGTAGGTACTTTTTAAAAGCATGGAATTAGTGTACTTGGAATTAGAATTACTACTGAAAGGCTCGCTCGTTTTTTTTTTATGTTGAATAGATACCTTGTTGTCTACGTCGTAAAGGGTAAAAGATGCTGTGTAACAAAAATCGTTGTACAATTTTGCTCTCTATAAAACTGAGCGTAAAGTGTATATTTTAATGTCGTCAGAAAATCTTCTGCTCGGCGCTCCTTTTTAGGGTTCCGTAGTAAACAAGGAACCCTTATAGTTTCGCCATGTCCGTCTGTCTGTCTGACCTCGCTGTAGGTCAGAGACGCCAAATAGTAGAAAGTCGTAAGTTGGCATAGGTGTACATATTAATCACGCCGACAAAATGCTAAAATAAAAGCTTGAAAAAAAAACTCTTTTTAGGGTATCTTCCTTAACTTAACTAAGATTTTTTAAGGTAATCCCTACATTACGTACCCTAGGGCACGTAATGTAGGGATGATATATTTTTTTTGTCGTCTACCTCATGGTGTGGGATATCGTTGGATAGGCCGTTCAAAAATATTGCGGGTCTGTGAACCCCTATTTTCGATTAAAGGATCCGCTTGCGTAATATTAAGCTTTAAAGTACTAATTTTTGTTAGAGTAAAGCGTCCCCCGCTTGACAGCTAAACAGTTGTTTATGGAGATGTGACAAAAGTGATGGCAGTAGTACATATTATAATGAAATTAAAAGGAAAACTATCACAGCTAAGCAGGCTTTTCAAGTTAACGAGTAATAGTCGACCAACTGAAATTTGCAGTTGGAGAATTGACCGTGGCATATATCGATGTATGGGAGAACATGTTTTTCAACTACAATGTTAAGTTTGTTTTTGGGATAAATTCATCCCAACTTCCCAACTACGGAACTCTTCATTGTGCGTGGTCGGACACGCACTTGGCCGGTTTTTTGATCTATGCATAGTTTTGAAACCTTTCTTCCGTGTTACTCACCTTAGTTACTATAAAATCATAGAATGTATAATGATGAGGTAGTATGAGATCTTCTTTCACGTACATAAGCTGGTCGGCGGATACTGTTTTTAATTCACTGAATTCTGGCCGCAGTGTGTCCAGGCATCTTTGAAGAAATTGATATATGGAATTACCTGAAAATAATGTTATATTGCATAGATTAAGTACTCCATATTTATACATCAGTAACATGAAACTGGTCAAAGGTTTCAGATAACCTTTGGCCAGCAGTTGGACAAAAGTTGAAAAAGAAAAAAAAATCTAAAAACATAACATGATGAGTTGCACAAAAGTAGTTATGCATGTTATTTTACTACTCTACTACTCGTATTATATCGTGAAATCCGAATTATAAACTTCAAAACGAGTTTATATTGACTGTAACACTTTTTCTCTAAAAAAATAATGTTAAAAACAATTTTTTTACTAATACGATACAGGGCAAATCCAAGAAGTTATTATCACCAAGGAGTTTCCCTCAATATTTTTTTTCTAATGGAACGCATAATATGCGGGGCGCGCCATCTATGTTAACTTGTATGCGGCAGCGCCCTCTAATGACAACGCCTGCCCAGCAATACATAATATACAATTTCATAATTGCAACACACAAAACTTGAATAATTGTTATAATAGGTACTTATAATAAATTATAACCAATAAAACTTATTTCTTACATTTTTAACTTTAGATATTTTATTTAGTAGGTTCAAAACCAATTAGAATTAGAATTTTATTTATTTGTAAGAATGTAGTATTACATCGTATGGTGTTAATATTTATTTAGTTCTATAAATTCTACCACAACTTAAGGTGTACAAATATAAAATATCATTATTAACTAAGTACAAATTAATATAAAATTCGTCTAATAAATGTCCAACAATAAGTCCAGTATGAATTAATATAAAATTATGTATTCGTTAGTTAAAATTAAGTACATGTCATCTTGGGCTTTTACAAGGTTCCTCATATTCAGCAATGTCATAAAAGCAATTATCTAGTAACCAATCTGTCAGCTTTTTTTTTGAACATGGGGATGGGAAGTTCCTTAAACGTTAGGCAACTTGTTATACACCTGAATGGCATTAATACAAACATTCCTCCTAAATATATGAGATGTATGAGAGTAAATAGAGTAGTGTATGAAACTGCACATAACTAGGCATTTAAACATTTGTGTGACACTACTACACTGTTTTACATGATAATGATTTTATCATTTAAATAAAAAATACCCTCATTATGCAAAATTTTCATAAACTACTATTATGTTGTAATGCATATTAGGGGGCACACGCTAACAAAATAATCCATACCTTTTTTCAAAGTAACATTTCTTCTATGGCCTGAACCGTCCCAGTAACTGAAGGTAACTGCAATGGGTTCATCTTTGAGGCTTGCTTGTGTCATCACCCACTCTAGCCGCAGTTCCTCTCGTAATTTAAGGTCAGCCTCCTCTCTTTCTCTGTCCGGCAAGAACGATGTGTCTACATCTGGATTCTTTTTTATTTTTTTGAATAGCTGCAATATAATGAAAGTATGGTAATTATACGAGTACAGTGGTGGCCCAATGGTATTGGTGGTGGACTTACGAATTATAGGTCGTGAGTTCGGACCCAGACAGGCTTTTTACTATGAATATTTAATTTCATAACCACTGCTCTCAAAACGGTGAAAGAAAACATCGTGAGGAAACCGGCATGTCCTAGAACCAAAAATTCGAAGATATGTGACATCCACCAAGCTATAGATGCAAGAAGTGCCAAAGGTATCGATATATAAAAAAATATTGATATGGATTTCGATATATCGAAAAAAAAAAAAACATCGATATATCAGTGAAATTCCCTAAAAATATTTTAACTTTATGAAATTCTACTGTGTTTGTGTTTTATTCATATAAAGGCCAAACAAGGAACGTCATTTCTGATGTACAATCTTAGACTACTTCTATAAGGCTCCGAATTCCAGCGGTTTTAGTCAGTGGCGACGAGTGTTGCTATTGGAAATATATCGTATTTCATAATCATAGATATCGCCAAAAAATATCGATGTATCGATATATCGATATTTTCTACTAGACTACACCTAGCCTAGCACTGTGCCCGCGTGGTGTATTATGGCCCACACCCTCTCATAGAGAAGAGGCCTGCTGAAGAGATCTGCGCTTTGAGCTTACAATAGTCTTGAACTTAAACTATACCCTACAAAACCGTTTTCACGGTTTGTTTGTGGGACTGGACTTCTGGATCATACAATTGTTCTTTTTTTTGGAAAGTTTAAATGTGCAGATTCATGAGGCATTAATTAACAGTACTGAGGTATTAATGTGACACATCAAGTATTAGTAAGAGACTGTGAAGCCACGTTTTCACTACCCTGCCAAGCGAACATTTTGTTCAGAGCAAATGTAGCAAACATTTGCTCTTACAATGTTTGCTACATTTGCTTCTGCCAATGTTTGCTCAAAACAAAAAACATCTGTTTACACTACAAGGAAAAAACGAACACTCGTTCTAAACAAAAGCTCGTACAATCGTACTGAACAGTTTTCTGGCGCAGGTGCATTCTTATTCTCACTCGGTAGATATTGACGATCATAACATTGATTTACTTGTACAGAGCACATACTCGCTCACCATGACGTCCTTTTCACTGAACGAATGAGTGAGCGAGCATTTGCTCACTGAGTTCAACCGATCATTGGGGAGTCCGTGTCTACACAGTAAGACAGTGGTCAGGGGCAGGGCTATTCTGCACCACCTCTATATTAATGTGTTTTAAACCGTGTGTGTACTATCGTGGTATTCAAGCCATTATAATGTGTATATGACAAGGTTCTGACCGATATTAATGTGTACCTTCATCACTGAATACACATGTTTCTTGGCTCCATTTACCGTAGGGGCAAACACTTGCTCTCTCAGAACTGATCATAACGCCAAGTGAAAACACAGCTTAAAGACCGTACGCAAAATACGGGCATTGACGTGGAGTTGCAGACACCAGCCCGTATTAGCTACCTAAACACAGCTTCACAAATATATGTGATTGACAGATAATGCTCTACAAATATATATTTTTTTAACACATAAATAAATATTTACACATTCAAAAAGAGACCACATGAACTGTTTTATGCTGTCCTACAGCACACATCTTCACATGGACACCAGGGGTACATCACCGCCAGATAAACCAAAAGTCCTGCCTAACAATCTCCAATTCCTGAGCTACACTATGAATATTTGTCAATTTTACAGGGTGGGAATGTTAACTACAATACATTTTCTCAAGGCAGCACCACCATGACCACTGGTGGTATGTGCCGCCATATCAGCGAGTACTCCGTGCTCTGAATGTGGTACACCCCAGCCTGAACATGTTGATACTTAAAGTTATTTTTGTTTACCTTGATGGTACACTTTAGTAGTACCTGATATTTCAAAGTATTTTATTGTATAATATTAGTACTGTAGCAATAATATGTGCGTGGCTTACCGGTTCTTCTTTGTCCCTCCAGCTCTTATCATCCAGGAGGGGTTTCTCATCTGCAGAAGATTCCTCGGCTGCTTCTTCTTCTTCTTCTTCTTCTGAAGATTTCTCTTGTTCTTCTTCTTCTTCATTTTCATCATCCATGTCAAAAGACAAAGCCTGAATCTGAAAAAACAAATAAATGCCATTAACAAAGTGTGTTAAGGTAAAGTTTGAAAGACCATACAGATCCTGTTTTTCAAAAAGCTGTTCAGAATATCAACTGCTCAGTTTCGATATCAATGTTATAATAAGTTTTCTTTTATTTTTTATTTAAACCTTTGAAATAAAATTTATAAGTATGTACAGAACCAAGTTTCTATGAATGCAGATAAGAATAATTCCCATATTGTATTTCAATACACAAACCTGTTTCTTCTGGAAACATCTACAGGAACCAGTGATTTGATTGAAGTGCATTTTGCAATTTGCAATAAAAAACAATAAATATTTACTAACTTGTCTCTTCTGTTTGTTCTTCTGGGCTTGTTTAGCTTCAATCTCCTTCTGCCTCTCCTTTTCTTTCTCAGCTTTTTTCTGTGCCAACTTTTTCTCTCGCTCCCTAACTATGTGTTCTTGTTTTGCCTTCATTTCATCAAGGGTCACCAGACCAATTGTGGAACTTTTCAGTTGTTGCTCTACAGCATCGTAGTGTGTAGCAAACTTATTCTCAATGTTTACCATTTTTAAATCTTCTTCTATTTTCTTTTTGCGTAATTCAATTTCTTGCTGAGCTTTCTCTCGTTTCTTCATGAGGTGCATGGCTCTGCCAGCCTCTGACGCTGCTCCCTTGTAATGAGCCATGGTCGAGATTTAGCTATGTGGTGAACAAAGTTGTTTTCAGCTATTTGCAAATACTTTCTTCTTTCTTTGAATAATGAATAGTAACAACGAAGGTTCAAGGCAGTAAAATGCAGTAGCTCCACCAAATAAACTCCACTTCCAGGAAACTTCTACTAAAATCTGACAGACAAACACATGAAACATGAAACACAACACAAAATTTATTATTATGACAGTAATGTTTTCTTATTTTAAGAACGAGACATTAGGCTTTTCAACTTACTTGATATAATTCGATTTATGAACAGAAAATCTATAAATCGTCATCATCATTTCAGATAAAAGATATATTACTTTACTCTTTGGATAAAAGACGTCCACTGCTGGACATATGCCTCCCCGCGCACCGCCACTACGACCGCGTCTGTGCTTCCCGCATCCAGCGGATTCCTGTGGCCTTCAAGGTTATCGGTCCACTTTGTGGGGAGCCTTCCAACATTAGGTCTTCTGGTAAGCGGTCGCCACTCCAAAACCTTTCGGTCCCATCGGCCATCTGTTCTGTTCATTCTGTATCTATACATAAATTAATACTCCTCCAGACCTAATTTCTCGGAGGACTCGGTGGAGCAAACGGTGGAGGTCTGCCCGGCTTGGGCACAGCACCGCCGTGTCCTCATGGAGGCAATCGCCGGTGGAGATCTCTCGCGTCCAGCCCTGGTTCAGACCATGGTACGTAGCAAGAAGGCATGGGCAGCAGTAACCTCCTTCTGCGAAGCAGTAATGTCCGCGAAGGATGTGGCGGGACGGTTGAGGGAATGGCAAATTTCGCGCTCTCTCACCCCTAGCCGCCTCAGGATATGCCAGGCGGATTTCCGGCCACTGTAGGCGCGGGCTTGCGGACGGTGAGCAATGGGTAGCTCGCCGTCCGATAAGGACCAAGCCCGGGTCGACTGCGCGTTGTGTAACACGCGCGCCTCAAAGAGATTTCATCAGCACAAGTATAGGGGTCCACTAAGGCCGATGCCTGCCAAGGTCGCTAGAAAGTCCAAAACGGTTACCGACGCCCCTGGCAAGACAGGTAACGGAAGGAAAACGGGTGGGTTTTAGTCAGTAAGAGTCTGACACACCCTCGGCTCCGGCCAGAGCGGGAGAAGTTATTAATTTCCCAACCACAAAAAATAAAGACCAAATTTCTGCCATGACTACCAATCTCAGCAGAGACTAGCCTTCGGTGTGGGAGATATTATAGTGCACAAGTGTGTGCGCAGACACAGGTGCACTGTCTCTTCCCTCGCTCTCATGGTCCGATGAGATGGCAATTCGATACGACCGGAGAGATCAGGTGCAGACCCAACGGCTTAACGTGCTTTCCGAGGCACGGGCGTATCATACCACCAACTTTCAAACTACGGGCTGTTACTAAGAAATTCCTAATGGAAAAACCCGGTAACACTTTGCCCAACACGGGAATCAAACCCAGGACCCCATGGTCAGCAGTCGCGCTTGCGATCATGAGACGAACGGGTCAGTCGGGGTTAGTACATTTAATAAAATCGTAGTGAAGTCAAAACTGTACATTGATATTTTTGAAAAAAAGTGATAGTGAAGGGAACCTTACTGCCAATTTTATTGCTCCCGCCAGAGGATACCATTGTATAAATCTATTATAACGCGAAAAAACTCAACCCAAACAAACTAAATAAATTAAATAAAGTCGTTCGCAGTGACTTACCGACGAAAGAAAACTGGAGACCACTTTTATAACACGACGGGGCGCGTCTGATGTGGCCATCTTATATATAAGGCCATCGTGCCACACACGGTCGAAGGCCTTCTCCATGTCGAGGATTACTGCCACCGAGTATTCCTTCTTGTTTAGCGCGGCTGCGAGGTGGTGCAGTACCTTCGACAGCTGGAGCGTCGTGCTGTGCTCCGACCTAAACCCAAATTGTTCAGGGCGTGGGGCGACGTGTGGCTGGAGATGTCGCAGCTCTTTATCGAGCTCCTAGCGCCCAAACCAATTGAAAGAATAGCTGATTGGCCAAGACGGCACCTATTGGTAAGGTGGAGGATGTTGGACTTCATGTCGTCTGGCTACAACACCGGAAAAATGCGCCGCCAACAGATTTCTCGTGAAGGTATAAAATAATAAAAGCCCACCATACTTGCGAGCCAAGAGAGTCAAGTTCCAAAATGAAAAATCAAAATCAAAAGTCATTTATTCAAACTAGGTTCACCGCATTTTGCAAAGCATGCAATGCGAAACTGCAAAGTAGATTAGCATCTATAAAACAGCATGCAAATACTGAAAAGCATAAATCGAACTTGATAAAATATAAAGGACAGTCAAAGGTAAGCATAACCCGCTTTACTTACCTAGTTCAAGGAGTTTGGATATATTTTAATTTAAAGTTAATCATCCTAGTTTTGTTTCTCAAAATCAGTTAGGTAACAGCTATGAAATGCGGCGCTGTTATAAAAAAAAAACTAAGCAACCAAGTATTTTTTTAAATTTTCAGGTTGATACATTTTTCAAAAAGGCCCCACTGAAAGACGAAGTCAAGAAATCTGAGCTGCGTTTATGCAGTTTTCTGTCGGAACACAACATCCCATTTAGAGCTATGGGCCATCTTAGTGATGTTCTAGTGAAGTGTTTTACCGATTCCGATATTGCGAAAGAATTTTCCTGCAAGATAACCAAAGCAGCCCCTATAACTTATAATGTTTTAGGACCCAATTTCAAAAAAGATATGATTGAAGACATACTTGGTACTGCATCTCCTTCAGGTAAACCAGTATATTCAATTATAATCGATGAGAGTACAGATGTTGCAACAGTCAAAGTATTGGCAATAGTAATTAAATACTTCTCTGAAACTAAATGTACTGTACAAACCAAATTCCTTGCTGCTTTAGTTGATTTAAGTGGTGAGACCGCAGGTCATTTATTTAATTCGTTGTCATCAAAATTATCCAAATTAGGTTTAGAAATAAAAGATGTAATAGGATTCGCTGCTGATACTACGAATGTGATGTTTGGTCAACACTCTGGCATTGTTGCAAAAATTAAAGAAGTAAACCCAAAGTGCTTTTTCATAAAATGTGTTTGTCACTCTGCAGCATTAAGTGTTAGCCAAGCCTGTAAAATACTGCCTAGAAATTTAGAACAAATACTAAAAGAAGTATATGGATATTTTTCTCAAAGCAGCAAGCGTCAAAGAGAATTTGCTGAGTTCCAAAATTTCACAGACACTGAAAATCACAGAATTTTGCGTCATTACGACATAAGGCGGCTTTCACTTCATGCCTGTATTAGTAGAATAATTGAGCAGTGGAGGGCATTGCAATTGTTCTTTCAAGACCAATACTTGAGTGATCGCAATATGTCATCAGAATTTTTATTTAATTCTTTTACCACTGATATAAACAAATTGTACTTTTACTTTTTGGACTACATTTTGCCGATTGTAAACAAATCCGTGCATTGATAGACTGTATGATGATGCATCTAGTATGTACTTGTAGATTTTGGGTTGCTTCATGAAAGCTAATTACATCAAACGTACGGACAATGTATTTATGTTAGACCCAAAGTCTAATGTAAATTATTTGCCATTGAAATATATGTACTTAGGTATACAAGTAGGCCAAGAATTAATCAAACACAGGGAAAATGTAAACATGAAAGAACAGATTGCTGAGTTTTTCAGAAGGTGCCAATCATTTTTAATTGAGTTGAGCACGCAATTGAAATCACGTTTGCCAAAATCCAGTTTTTCGAGAACTGAAATTTTTTGACCCACACACTGCCGTGCATAAAGAATTTCGCAGTTTATGAAATGTGATAGAAACTTTCCCATGCGAAGTACAGCCAGAACAAATGCAGTTAATTGACGAAGAATATAGAACCCTAAAGTTTGATCGCGAAGTAAGTGATTTGTTACAATCTTCCAGCACTGGCTCACCCATCTCGTGTGAACAATTTTGGGTGGAAGTTGGGAAAATTTCTAACAGCGATGGCATGTTAAAATACAAAAATATAACTAGTTTTAGTAAATCTCTTCTATGTATACCGGTGTCGAATGCTGCATGCGAGCGCATATTTTCACATATAAATTTAATAAAAACGGACCAAAGAAACAGATTTATAAACAAAAATGTGTCAGCTATTTTAAAAACAAAGCAAGGTGTTAAGGATAAAGGAGGTTGTGTAAATTTTAATCCTTCGAAAAGAATGTTAAAATGTAACTCTAACATTTATTGTGAGTATGAATAAATAAAACGTTAAGAAAATCAGTATTTTTATTGGTATATCTGTCAGTCGGTATATTTCAGTATTTTTTTGAGGTGCCTCGATATTTTCGTAAAATTTAATCTGGTCACACTGCTTCTACTTCCTTCCTACTTCAAATCAACTGTCAAAAACTGAAATAAAGCCAGAGCGGGTGGAAAAATAATAATTTGCCGGGTGGCGAGCTGTGTTAGTCTTGCCGAAACGTTACGTTTGATTTATTTTAACCATGGACGAAACAATACTATTGCCGTCACCTAATTGGTTCCTTCCTTCTATTATGGCTGTAAGTACTGATGGCTGGCTCATTTACGGAGGACCAAATAAAACTCTTTGTGTTTTGGAGCCCCTTTCAGTAGATGTTGGTATTATAGCAACAAAGGAGAAATATCAGGCTCATGTGTTTTTCTGTGGAAATTCCGATAAGTAAGTACATGTTTTAATAAGGTGCTGATTACCTAAAAAAACAAAAGAAGATTTTTTGCTTGTACTTGAATGCTATTTGTTTTCCTCATTCAGAATTATTGCAGTGGACGTTTCGCCGGAATGGTCAGAAAAAAGATCCTTTCTCACTGGCAGTTTAGATGGTACTGTCAAACAATGGGTTCTAGAAACTGTTAACAATAGGGTTAAAATCAAAGAGAGTCATTGCCATGATGTTCACAAAACCGAACATGAAGTAAGTATTTTTATAACTTAATATACATTATGATTATGACAAACTTACTAAGATATAAGAATCAGAATTTTATTTGCTATGAATGCAGGTACAGGTATAAGATATTGTACTTAAATTAATGAGATCGGCTACAGTCTACCTTACGGCATGCAAATTATTACATAAATTAAAACATTAATACAAACAAAACAATGTCAACAAAACAAAACAGAAATGAAAGTGAAGTCAATTAATAATATTATAGTCAATTACATAAGTCTTACATGGTCAAATTTACAATTAATTATAACAATCACAATCTGGATAAACTCACATCATTTAAAAAGTCTTGACTGACTGACTGACTGACATTTGCCTAAAAGTAGTGCAGTTACCTTATACAGTGTAAACTCCATATAACGACACCGAAGGGACTGCATTTTATGGCGTTATAGAGAGTTGTCGTTAAATGGAGAGAAGAAAAATCAGAAGTAGAAAATTAAATGTTTTTCCATATTGTAGTCACGGTAGAGCGACTTAATCCAAAGGGTTTGCCAACATCACATTATCTTCTCTCCCGTTTCTATTGCGCGTATCAGTAAAACTTTTTCATCAATACACAGTGATATTCTTTTACTAGCCATGTTTACAGCTTGAAAGTTTATAAGCAACTGAGAATAATGATACATAAATAAGGTATAGATGATCCATGACTCCTTCTTATTAGTCATGGTCAAAAACAGTCTATACGTGCAAGCAATCTGAATTTGTAAACAAAAGAATGAATTTCTTAGATAGTTCGGTATATATGATGCCGACAGAAGAGTTTATTTAGAATAACAAAGCAACAAAAAAACGTACGCAGTTTTTACTAATTTTAGCAACTTAAAAGGTACTTTTTATTACTCAATTGTTGTCGTTATTGAGAGTGAGTGTGATGCTATGTAGAGTGTATTATTGTATGGTAGACAAGCTAAACCAACCAAAGGCGATTGATTTCGACGCTTTAGAGAGTTTGTTGTTAAATCGAGTGACGTTACGTGGAGTTTACACTGTATTTAAAAATGTTTACAGAAAAATCCTTAAAAACATGAGGTATTTTATTATAAATGACAGGTCCCATTATCATTTCCTTTATAAATCTGTTTTGTAATTAACCAAATGTAGCAAGTTCTTGTATTGGGATCTCAAGGGGCCATTACGTGTTCTTACATTGGCCAGTGATGACACAGAACAGTGATAACACAATACTTAACAACTTATGACAAGAATATAATAATTATTACAGAATATAAATGAAACACAACAACATTTAGGCAACAAAGTAGTCAACGCATTGCCACATTACAATGCAAATTTATTTATTATGGCATTCCTAACAACTAGTTCAGAGAGAGAGAGAGCTTAGTCTAAATCTATAAGTACTACAGCAAACTTGTCACTTAAAGATCTAGAGACAACACTTACATAGTCAGTCTTTTTATAATTAAAGTGATAAAAATAATAACTTTACACATCAATCATTCTCAACTCTGAAGAAGAAAGGCTGAAACAAACTCAGAGGTCACAGTCACTTTGAAAGTCCAGACATAATCTTGTTCAGATTATGTTTAAGTCAAGTAGATTGGTATCTGAAATGGTCTTTTGAGGAAAGAACCATACAGATTGAGTGGACCTGTCCAGTGCAGCTCAACAGTGCATGCATTTGTTAGTAATTGTGCAGCTCAACTCAGCTTAAGGAGCTCAACAATGCGACAAACAATAGATTAAAAGAAGGTCTCTGACTTGGTGCCACATACATGGCTCACGAGGGTGCTGGAGTTGTATAAAGTATATGCTCAGCACCATCCTCCATTGCCAATTGCCAAGCGAAGGACCATCCTCCATTGCCCCATACGCATGTTGCGTATGGGGCAATGGAGGATGGTCCTTCGCTTCCAGTATGTCAAAATATTGCCAGAGGAATAGTGAGCCATTAAGGATCAACGAGGCATATTTCAGGGCGATAGTTTGAGTCTGCTTTGGTTCAACTTAGCCTTGAACTCTCTAAGCACACTGCTGGAGGATTCAGGTCTAGTCTATCAGCTGAGGAGCGGTGGTCAGGTTATATCTCACCTTTTCTACATGGATGACCTAAAACTCTTTGCCCCTGACAATTTGCTACTGATGGTGCTACTATAAGTAACTGAATTGGAACTTGGTGGAATTTGGTGTGGACTAATGTGCGGTCATGCATGCAAAGCAAAGGGAGATTGTGTAATCCATGTGAACCCAACTCTCGGATTCCATAAACCTCAGAAGGTTCTTATAAGTTTCCACTCCACTCTGACTCGGGTCTGAGAGTGGAAACCTATAAGTATTTGGGTATGTCGGATGCATTGGGCATCAATATTACTGACATGAAGGAATTGTTGAAGGAGCAGTTTTTTGGCCTCCTGAAGATAATATTTAATACCCTTCTACTAGGCGGAAACAAGGTGCGCGCCTTCAATGGGTCATGCCAGTTTTGATAGAGTACATCATCAAACGGGCATACTAAAGTGGACCCAGACCGAACCCGATGCCCTGAATAGGAGGGTCCGTACGCTGCTGACCATATCGAATGCATCACCCACGGTTACCGATGGGTAATAAGACTGTGTATCCCGCGAAACTGTGGAGGTCGAGGCTTTTACGCTAAGACCCTCCACAATCACGCAGTCTCAGGAAATATTTCCTTTAAACCGACGTGGAGATGCATCGAGATGGGGTCGCGGTGGCCAAGGGAACTGGAGAACAAGTCTATAGTGCTTAACACTAACGATCGCAGGGAGGTCTGGCAGAGTAAGGAGCTTCACGGACGCTTTTTCCGGGCCCTACATGGACCCAATGTAAATCAGCTAGCGTCCGTAGCCTGGCCGCGTTTCGGTGACCTCTATGGGGAAAAGGTTTTGTCTGTGCTATTATGGACAAAATTATCATAACGAACAATTACCGGAGATTTATTGTGAACTGGCTTTTGCCCCACGGGAACATACTACCGGGACAAAAAGTATCCTATGTTCTTCTCCAGGTCATGGTCTACCCATCTGCCAAGTTTCATCCGTTTTGCCGTTTTAGCGTGAAAGTTTAACAAAAAATCAAACTCATTTTCGCATTTTTAATCATTATTAGTTAGGGATAATTAGGAAGACGGCATAGTTGACATCTGCCGGGCATGCCACCGTCCGGGGGAATCAATCAGACACATTATCTCCGGGTGTTCCCGTCTAGCTTTGTGTACGAGCTGCTGATCTTGTTCTGTCCTATCAAACAGGCAGCAAAAAGTAAACGTTAACGGGGCGACGTCCTCGGGGTCTCTAGTAATGATGGGCGTGGCCCAAGATTAAATTCTTGGCACTTTCCTATTTCTAGTTTATATTAATAATCTTCCTTACATGATGGCTAACTTATCTAATGCTATTCGCTGACGACACTTCTCTTATGTTTTAAATATATAGAAAAGATACGCATGTCATACACGTCAACGATAGTCTGGCTGTTCTTTCGAGCAGGGCAGCTAATAATTTCTTACTTAATGCGAACAAAACAAAATGTCTTAAGTTCTCATTACCAAATGTACCCCAAGTGGCTTTAAATTTAAAACTTGATGGCACTAAACTAGATGCAATTACGGAAACTTTATTTCTAGAAATGACTCTAGATTCGAAATTGCAATGGGGAGCCCACATTAGAGCTCTTTCAGGTAGATTAAGTTCAGCTGCATATGCAGTAAGAAAAATTAGACAGTTGACTGATATAGCCACAGCTAGGTTAGTATACTTTGCTTATTTCCACAGTATTATGTCTTATGGCGTTTTGCTGTGGGGATCGGCAGCTGATATAGATTCAATTTTTATTTTACAAAAGAGTGCAATCTATAAAATGGGTCCTCGAGAGGCACTTAAAAACAAATTCAAAGAAATGAATGTAATAACTCTGCCTTCTCTTTATATCTTAGAAAGTATTTTGTATGTTCGCAAAAACTTACGTCTTTTCAAAACAAGAAGTGACTTTCATAATATAAGTACACCTAGTAAACATGAAATTGTGATACCCAAATTTAAATTAAACAATATCAACCAAATCATTTATTATCAACAGTATCCGCTTTTATAACAAGTTGCCAAAGTCGGTTACAGAAATTAGCGATGGAAAGTTTAAAACCCACATCCAACGTGTCCTTATCAAAGACGCATATTATAAGATTAAAGACTACGTTGAAGACAAGGAAGTTTGGCAATAATTCCTTCTGCACATGTGGCTTCCCTGGTACCTCATAAACGGCAAAACTATGTAAATGTCTATTAACTGCTCCCAAATTACGATGTTTTTTATACATTTTTGACATTATATACGAGGTGCATTCAATAAGTACCTAGCCTCATCCACAGCCACATACCTAGCCTTCTTTTTTAATTCTTTTTTCAAATTTTCATTCCAATCCCTTCATTTGTTTTAATTTGACTACTTATGGAAGCGAACGTGTCGATCGGTTTTACAAAAATGGAAAAAGAGCAATATCGTTCGGTGATTCGATTCCTATTTTTGGAAGGGAAAACGCGCGTCGAAATCAAAGAGCGCTTGGATGCTGTGTACGGTGACTCTTCTCCATCGATGGCCACCGTCAAGAATTGGTTCAACGAGTTTGCACGTGGCCGTACGTCGGTTTTTGATGAACCACGTCCAGGTGCACCGAAAACAGCTGCTACGGAGGAAAACATTAAAAAAATCCATGATTTCGTATTGGCAGATCGCCGATTGAAGGTTCGGGAGCTAGCTGAGACTGTAGGCATTTCAGAAGGAACAGTGCATCATATTCTTCACGAGGAACTCGGCATGAGAAAGCTGTCGGCGCGATGGGTGCCGCGTTTACTCACACCAGAAAACAAGCGCAACCGTGAGACCACATCGGAGACGTGTTTGGCGCTGTTTAAGCGGAATCCAGCGGAGTTTTTGCGTCGTTTTGTGACCGTCGATGAAACCTGGATCCACTGGTACACACCAGAGACCAAGGAGCAATCAAAACAATGGATCCAGACCGGGGAACATGCTCCAAAGAAGGCGAAAACTGTAAAATCGGCCGGAAAAGTTATGGCCACCGTTTTCTGGGATTCACAAGGTGTGATCCACATCGATTACCTCGAGAAGGGTAAAACAATTACAGGGCTTTACTATGCCGATTTATTGGGCCGATTCGACGCCGAATTAAAGAAAAAACGACCCCATCTGGCGAAGAAAAAAGTGCTGTTTCACCACGACAACGCACCGGTTCACACGTCTGCCGTTGCCATGGCCAAATTGGTCGAATTACGCTACGAATTGTTGCCCCATCCACCGTATTCTCCAGATTTGGCCCCTTGTGACTTCTTTCTGATTCCTAATCTGAAAAAATCACTCGCCGGGAATAGATATGGATCGAATGAGGAGGTCATCGCCGCCACGGAGGCCTATTTTGCAGAGTTTGACAAAAACTATTTTTCGGACGGGTTAAAAAAGTTGGAGCATCGCTGGGCTAAGTGTATCGAACTAAAAGGAGACTTTGTTGAAAAATAAATTGCCACTTTTCCAAAATTTTCGTTTACTTTTTGTAGGCTAAGTATTTATTGAATGACCCTCGTACTTACCTACAATTTTGATATCAAACTATTTATTAGTGGCTTTTGTGGAGATGTCATTTCAGACTAGTTGTAATGGCAAACATGTCATTTGGTTTAAATTTAGAATAGAGCGGTGCGCTATGATTGTTGACATAATGGACCCGCATGATGGGAACCTCGTGAAAGCCGAGAAAGATAAACAAAACAAGTATCTTGACTTGGTTTGCGAGATTGTCGACATGTGGGATTTGGACTCAGCGACCGTTGTGCCGATAGTCGTGACAGTTGGCTTAATAGCCAAGAGCTTTGACCAACACCTGAGGAGGCTCTCGTTGGGCAGCTGGATTAAGGGCTTGATTCAGAAAGCGCTACTTCAGGACACGGCTTGTATTGTTGGGAGGTTCTCTCTCTGAAGCCCTGACCGCCGGTATCTTGGACCCTGTTCCCGATACCGGTGGGCTATTTTTAAATGTTTTTATATTTTTTATATTTTAATATTTAAAATGCTATTTATATTATGTATTTCATGAAATAAAGGAAATCAATAAGTTAATTATAATAAAAATCAAATTAATATCCATGCATATTTTACATGTTATATTGTCACAGTGCAATAGCTTAGGTTGGATCAGTCATAAATGTGATAAATAAATACATGTGGTTTAAAAAGAAATCATCTGTTGATTGCAATTTGCAACACTCATGAAAATGTAGTTTTAAGAAATAATTTATTTATTATTTACTGCAACTGCTTCCATCAGTCAACTAAACTTGCAAATAATTAATTTCAGGAACTCGTTAGTATTGGTTATAGTAATGGAACAATTGCTGTATCAGTTGGGGAAAGTAACATTGTAAAATGGGACTTAACCTCTAATATTACAAAGGTGTACTCCTTTTTTCTGAGGGGATTCAAACCCACCTGTATGGCTTGCTCTCAACATACACCACTGCAAGTTGCTGTCGGTACCAAACAGGGTGTGGTCCTCCTTGTGGATCTGCATGGTAATGTGTTATTTTGCATTTTTCGAGTACTTAATAAATATTGAACTTAAGATATGTGACACCCTGAACTGTTCACAGGTAAAGGAAGAATAGTGTACAAAGTTAGAGGCCAAGATGATATAGTAATGAATATAAGCTGGTGCCCACAATATGAAATGACTGTCAAGAAATCATCCAAAGAAAACAAATCATTCCTTGATAAAAGGCTAGCAGCAATAAGGAGTGAAGGTGAAAAGGAAACAAATGCTCTAGAACAATCTGGAATTGGTAAAACCCTTCCAGAAGACAGTTTTGATGAGTCTATAGTGCAGGAGGACGACATGTTTGATATTTACAAAGACCATGAGCCTGATGAATTTGGTCACAGAAAGTATGAACCAGAAGATATACTGGTGAAAGTGAAAAAAGAGAAAGCTGATGATACTGACTATTTGGCTGACTGTCTGAAACTGAAAGCAGAGATATTGAAAAAGAAGAATCAAACTGAGCCAAGTATTGAGTCATTGGTTGACGCTTTGGATAAAACTCATGTTGAAGTTGGTACTGATGCTTATGAAAGTTGTCCATCCCAGCCTGAAAGTTCTCATTCCCAGCCTGAAAGTTCTCAATCACAGCCTGAAAGCGCTGAATCCCAGCCTGAAAGCGCCCAGGCAATCACAGCAAGTACAGTAAAGTGTGTTAAAATAGACACAAATCCTGAGAAATCTAGTCACAAACTTCTCCTTGCTTCAGTTGGAAAATTTGGGTAGGTTGATTTAAAAGATTAAATAGTTCGTTTAGTTTTTTGACGTGATAACGTATTATAAATGATGACTCATTGTCAAGTTCCACCTGAGCCGAGCGTGCAAGCGAGAGCGCGGAACTAGCGATAGAGAGGCACGATCGCCCTAAGCGTTCGGCTTGTGACGCATCTCTCTCTCGTTATCACGTAAAATTATCGTCCGTAAACCGCCTTTATAAGACAACCAATTTTTTTGTTTCTATTTATTGTCATTAAAGACTGAGGAATCACACTAGAAACAAAATAATATATGCTGCCAACCAAAGCTGAATATGATCATTAGTGACTTTTAAAGCTCACTAAGTATAGTTCGTTAAAATGAAAACTACACTCTGTAGTGTTTATTCTTTTAATTCTATTTGCTATCGGTCGTCGGAACATAAGAGAATTCGTTCCATGTCAAATGGCGTTGTGGTGGAACAGCCAGTGCTGCTCCTCCCACTTCTAGAAGATGGTTCCTTTTACTACCGCGGTCGGGTTATACATTCAGTAACTAGTGAGTTTAGACGTAAGTTTAGGCGTGCCTTGTGTTGTCCGTTGTACCGCTCTATTTCGGAGTTTACTAATGGCATTTGTAGTGTGATGAGTCGTGGATTTCGTCGTTCCTAGAAAACCAAGGTGCAATTGCTATTGATCTTAGGATAACATTTTGGATTCTTTGCGGGCAGAGTATGTTTGTTTTGCTGGCAACGCCCCACAATTGGATCCCGTAGGTCCATATTGGCTTAAGGGCCGGATTGTGGATGGAGAGTTTGTTTTCTAAATACATAATTTAATTAAAACTTAATATTTTCAGAGGACTTCGAATTTGGTCTGAAACTGGTAAGCTAGTGGGATCATGTGCCATACCCCTTCCTCCAAAAACCTCCAAAAGCGCCTTTGTGACTTCAGTACTTTGGTTCAAACCTGATTCAATTATTGTTTGCGATGGTAGGAGTCAATTACTGGAGATAAACCCGCAGAAGGTTGACAGGTATGTTGTTATTACTTTCATTTTAAAGTCCATACTTTTTTTGGCACTATTTATTTATTTATTCACTCATCATCATCACTATCATTACAGGAATTTCCTAATTCAATAGTGTGGTCATAATTACGGTTTTATTATTTACCATAACATAGTATGTACATTGTGGTTTCCGTGAACTCACTCAGAGAACAAGTAAAAAGATCTATGCTGTCTGCTACGGCATTAAGTACACGCAAGGTACGCGTTATAGAGGCTTTACTCAGTAGATTGGTCCTACTGCTGGGCACTAATAAAAATACATCCATATGTGGCCTGCATAATCACTCTTTCATACTTGTTTCAATATATGTATTCTCATAATACCACAATCTCCTTTCATATTAATATTTTGCAATTGCCTTTCATTTTTTCCCATATTTATATATTTAAATCATCATCATGGTCCTAGCCCTTTTTCCAACTATGTTGGAGTCGGCTTCTAGTCTAATCGAATGCAATTGAATACCAGTATTGTACTTGGAGCGACTGCCTGTCTGACCTCCACAACCCAGTTACTGGGTATTGGGTCGATACCCCTTGGTAAGACTGGTTGTTAAACTTTCGGGCTTCTGACGACCCGTGACGACTGTCAAATTCCACAAATAACAGCCGGGACCAACGGCTTAACGTGCTTTCCGAGGCACGGAGGGGTCTTGGTATGTACAGATCGAAATAGTACGGACCAACCGTAGCAAGCGTAGCTTAACTTGATCGATTGACCCGTGCGGCTGTTATTACTTAGCCACAAGCCCCTCTATTTTTTCCTTTAAATATCAGTTAAAATATAACTTTTTTTCACAGTAAAAACAAACTAGAATGGCAGATGCTCCACCAAAAACACAAGCGTGGGTTGTACTGTGTCAAAACGAATGCACATCGCATTCAAAATGAGTCAACGAAACCTTCAGAAGATTGGTCAGTATGGTCAGTTGGCCAGGATCGCAACATTATACGATACTGTGTGAGGACTAAGAAGGTGCTTGGTGTCCATGCGAGTTGTGGAGGGTCTGTGTACACGGTTACACCTTGCCCGTATGATGCTGGGAAGTAAGTGTGCTTTTAAATTGATTAGTAGTTCTTACAGTGATAATTGATTAATACTTGCAGCTTTTTTTTTTGGGTGCGACATCATCAAATAACTTCTCCCGCTCGCTCGCGTAGTTATTTGTAAGTTTAGAGTCTGCTCTTACTGACTAATACCCACCCGTATTCCTTCCGTTGCCTGTGTTGCCAGGGGCCTCGGTGACCCTTTAGTACCTTCCCGCGACCCCGGCAGGCATCGGCCCTAGTGGACCCCTACACTTGTGCTGACGACATCTCTTTGAGGCGCGCGTGGAATACAACGCGCCGTCGACCCGGGCCTGGTCCTTACCGGACGGTGAGCTACCCATTGCTCACCGTCCGCAAGCACGCGCCTACGGTGGCCGGTAATCCGCCCGGGATTCCCGACGCCCAGGGCGTCTCCTGCGGCGGCTAGGGGCGAGAGGGCGCGAAGTTTGCCTTCCCTTCAACCGTCCCGCCTCCTCCTTGGCGAGCATTACTGCTTCGCAGAAGGAGGTGACGGCTGCCCATGCCCTCTCGCTCCGTACCATGGCCTGAACCAGGGCCGGACGCGAGAGATCTCTGCCGCCGATCGCCTCCACGAGGACGCGGCGGTGCTCTGCCCAAGCCGGGCAGACCTCCACCGTATGCTCCACCGTGTCCTCCGGGCGATCCACACAGTGGTGACACCCGGGCGTTTCTTCCCGCCTTATCCGACACAGGAACCTCCCGAAGCTGCCGTAATACTTGCAGCTTAAAGTTTAATAAATAAGAAGAACATAGATACTTTTAGGCCGACTGTCTCATTGTGCTGGGTACGATTCTGACTGGTTGAATGTGTCCTATATTCCAAACGCGTGCAGAATCGCATTATTATTCTACAGGAAGCTGTAGAATAATAATACGATTCTGCACGCGCGGCAAGAGAGTGCAACTAGAATCTCTTCTATTTTTCTGTAAATTTTGACGTTTAAGTGCCTTTTGTGTGTCTATTTGATTTGACTTTGTTCTGTTAGTCTTGTACCTTATGCGATCCGACTGGTTGATTTTGACATACGATCCGATAGTAGGAAAGTGTTCATAATCGTGCTAATAACCTATTACTTGGGGCATTACCATAACTAAAATAGCCTCTACGCCGTTTGAGCTAATAATAGTTCGCGTCGATTTGAGATAAGAAGCAACTTTTCTACAATGAATAATACATTTAGTCAACCTTTCTTTTGTGTATTAAGCCACTACAACAGGACTATCTTTCCCAGAGTCGCAGTAAGCGTAGGCGACGGCGCGGTCCGTGTTCTAGAAAGCAGCACATTAGCTGAAGACGAGACAAGGCTAACGCGATCCCGCGTGACCTCCTACTGGCAGAATGTGCAGGGCAAAGTGCTGACTGTGGCCTGGCATCCCACTAGAGAGAACTTATTGGCCTACGGCACTGGGGACTCCAGAGTAAGTATTGTTGCTTTGTTCTGTAGACGCTGCTTTAGCGCCGAGGAATCAGCCGCCCACGTTATTCTGGAATGTGAGGCCGTGGATTTCTAACGAGAACATTTTCTCAGGGCAGTAAAGTCGCTCCGCGAAGCCTGTGTAGCCCTCAGAAAGCTTCTGTGCTTCTGGGCGAAGCTAGGCTGGCTATGTTATCCAGGACACACCATGCACAATGGACCGAATGTGAGAGGTTAAGTGTTGACAAAGGAGTCCACTTACTTTTTTTTTTTATGTCATTGCTTTGTGGACATTCTGAATTAGCCAACAATGCACTGTGGATGATTAAAAGAGATCACAATGCGCAATAGGCGTTTTCGTTCTTTGTGCACATCTTTTACACATGACTGTTCAAGGATATAATGCACATCTGTCTATCCCTTAAGCGCAGCACACGTTTGGGTGGCCGCGCATTACAAAGCTTCTCCTACATTTTAAGGGGTTCCGTACCTCAAACAAAAGAAGAAAGATCCGAATCTACTGAACCAATTAAGTTGAAATTTAATGAATTTGGGTACTTTTGAGGAGCAAATTAGAAAATTTAAACAAAGTTTTGCAACCTGTACCGTGTGACATATCAAATGAAACGGCTTGTTGTGAGGGTCTCAAATATATATTTTTAATCATTTTAATATAAATAGTTTTACAAGTTATTTAAGAAAATAGACGAAAATTTACCATTCCGAATCGACTGAGCCTAAAATAAAATAATTAATATATATAAGAAAAACCGAGAAGTCTATGGTTAAAATAACATGGAAAATTTCTCAATGGTGCCGATTCCCTTGTTCACAAACTAAACTAAATTTACATTCAGTGCATCTTTTTCTTTCTATTTCATTAAGAAAAGGACAGATGATCAATTTTAGTTTAGTCCTGTCAAATTAATCAGCGCTTGACGTAAATGGACGTAATTTTAGTATGCAAGTTTTTAATCACGTCTAAACTTGTATGGAGTAGTAACAGGCGCTGATTAATTTGACAGGACTAAACTAAATTTTATCTGCTGTCCTCTTCTTAATGAAATAGAAAGAAAAAGATGCACTGAACTTAAATTTAGTTTCGTTTGTTAACAAGGGAATCGGCGCCAATATTATGCATACAAACTTACATTTGCAGTAATGTATGAGGGAACATGTTTTTGAACTATAATGTGAAGTTTGTTCTTGGAATAAATTCATCCCAACTACGGAACCCTTCATTGTGCGTGGTCCGACACGCACTTGGCGGGTTTTTATAAAGCAGTGCCTTAACACTGCTTTATCGTTACTGAATAATCTACTATAATAAACGTGGTTGACTTACAGGTTGGTCTGTTAGAAACTGGCGGCAAACACGAGCTGCCGGCTCGCGTGCTGAATCCCGCGCTGAGTCAAGGAGTGTACTCCCTCTCTTGGGGAGAAGGCATGGATCTGTATGCCAGTGGCGGCAATAAACTAGTCGTGTATCGCACTAATGTTATGAATGAAGGTAACTTGAATGCATTCGTTTCTAAACTAATATTATAAAGAGGACTGCCTCGTTGGTCTAGTGGTCGCAAGCGCTACTGCTGATGTCCTGGGTTCGATTCCCGGGTCGGGCAAAGTGTTATTGGATTTTTCTATGTGGTATTTCTCAATAGCAGCCCGGAGTCTGGACTTGTGCCCGGTTGATGGCACTATGCTCGCCGCGTACTATTACTTGGGGCTCAAACATAACTGATGAAATGTGGGTATACTATAGGTACTCGTCTTCCCTTGTCGCCCTTCGGGAAATACAGGCGCGATTTCATGTTGTTATATTTTTTTAAAACGTTTCCCAAAAAAAAACACATTTTTTTGTTTTATCGTCTTTAGATATCCACGACCCATCACGTCAGTGAGTTTCTCTAGCTAATTTAATTTGACCTTGTATTTAATTTATAGTGCAACAAAATGTTCAAAATTATTTCGTTCAAATTAGGTTGAAAGTCAGCCAGTCAGCATTTTTTCCCGTCAAAGTAACAAGTAATCCTCAAAACGCCTGCCTTTAACCACTTCCTTTTAGTTTAGTTGGAAAGTAGTAGTCGCTAGATATGTTAAAGTCCCATGTAATGGGGGGCGAGACTATTACCATCAACCGGGCACAAATCCAGACTCAGCGCTGCTACTAAGCAATTCCAGGTACACAAAATAAATATGTATTTATATTTATCAGGAAATGTAGTTACTTGAAGTATGAGTTTAGAAAATAAGTTTTTTGTTGCGTTCAGATATGAATACCTATCAATACTGTGAAGTTTCTCTACGTAATCTAATTTGTGTATGTATGTACAGTCAACGTCCAGAAGTCCACTTACACCGCAATGACCATTATGGCCTGCGCTATACGGGCAACAAGATGCCAATGTGTAGTGTTGTCTTATAGAAGAAGGTCATAAGTACAACTAATATTGCTATTTTGTTTTGTGAGATTGCTAGTCGACTTCTGACTGTTACTGTACGTAAGAAGAAGTACCATAGTATATAGTATAGTACGTAAGAAGAAGTACCTATCAAGTATCATACATCAAGATTCTTACAAACCTTCGTCTACGTCCTTATCCTGCAGATCCGGAGCAAATAGACATAACTCTAGAAGGCCAGTCGTGGAGCGTATGTTCAGTGAACTGGACGCCCCGCGGCATGCTGGTCGGCTCCAACAACGGCGCCGTCGCTTTACTGACGCCCCGCAAGCCGCATACTCTTATCGCTGCTGCTTTTGTGTTTAGGTGAGTTTACCATCTTACTCCGAAATAAGGCAACAATAACAGCGACAGCAACAATCCAAGAGGCCGTGGGTGGCTCTTTCTTCAAAAAGGCCTTCCAGGCATGGCCTTGTATTACACTCACATAATATCTTAATTATATGTCGTTTGGACTTTAAAAGACACATGACCTCTGAGTTTGATCGGTATTTCTTCCCAGCTAGGAAATGCCAGCGCCATCGCCGTTTTAATATATTAACCAAAAGAATTACATGTAAAACTATTAAAACTTACAGAAATAGACATCTTTTTCATTTCATAACTTGAATCAAAGTATTGAAAAGTAAGCTTTATATCGTGTGGCGTACAGTCCACCCGTCGTCAACTGCTATTACTTAATTTTGGAACTGTTTATATTGATGATGATATTAAAAAATACACTTTATAATGAGCGTGATAATGTGCAAAGTTATACGAACATCGACGCAAACATCAAACGGCTCTTCGGTCGTCCTTGTTTGAATTTAAAGACACTGATAATAAAATTTTTTATTCAATGTCATAATATAATACTCTGCTGCGCTCTGCTTTCCTACTGGCTAATTCATTTATTGTTTATTTTGTTTCGCAGTAAACTGATACACTCGATGGAGTGGCATCCCCAGCAGACGTCGAATTCAAGTGAAGAGTCGCCATACAAGAACCTTATTGCAGTCACCGCTTTGGATAAGGATTCCATTATTTACATATTGGAGTATGGGACCAATGAAAAAGGTACTTGTATCTCTACATAACACACTAGCCTGTTCAGGAAAGAAATAAGCATTATGCGCAAGTTGATTCCACAATCGGTATTATGATTGTACTATGCACAAACTGTCCACATTGTATGATAATCATAATTATTATTTTTGACCACTACATAGACACCTTCCTATAAAAAAATATTCAAATTTAAAAAAATGGGTAATACGATCATTCGGTCTACCCCAGCTCCTCAAGGAAGGCCAACAACGCCTTGGTGTTACTGACCATCGACGCCTTACGGAAACTGCCCTGTATGTGGCTACCACAGGGCAGTTTAAAGGCACATGAGCTGCTGTCTGGTCTTCCTCCAAAATTAGCTATCTGTGACTCCTATGACAAAGAGGTGTTTGTTAAATGACCCGTGGCCAGTTATGGCAGTCGTAATTAATTGTACGCAGCTGTTGTTTAGTTAGTCGGAGAACCATACTTACAGAGTTAATGTCATTTCATTTCATTATGTTAACAGATGGGTCGCGTCAGTTGACTACATGGAAGACATTGGCTGGTCATACGAGGCCGGTGTTACAAACGGCTTGGAACCCGCATCGCGATGGACTACTGCTAACCTCCTCACAGGACTCTGCTATTAGGGTGAGTAATAGATAATTCTCGAAGTTACACAGATAATACTAAAGTAGTTAGACTGCTAGAGCGTCCGACTCTCAAGTGAAAGACGCGCTACATAAGTTGCTCCAATAATAAACGACTTCGCGTTTCCTTATGCTTCTATTATGGGAAACAAATAGTTAATTTTCATAATTAAAAAAATATATATATTTAGTATTTTGTATTTCAATTATTCTTAAGTTAAAAACTGAAGTAACTTAGTAGCTCCAAAAACCGGGCGTAAATCTTCCTATCTCTTAAGACCTATTCCGATATATTTTATTAGATATCGCTGTCGCGCTCGGTCACTTTGGTATTTTTTTTTGTTGGTATGGACATATGGCTAATAATTTAATGTTTTGTGTTGCGTGTAGTGTAAATTATTTTGCATACTATTGTATAGAATCCAATTATTTTTCTAATTGAACAGACAGGTTTGTTGCGCCACTTCTTCCCAGCTAAAGCACTAGGAAGTGGTGAAGGGCGGGCGTTTTGGGGGACTGTCTTATGTAATTTTGGCGTTCAAAAAGTGCTGATTCTCAGCCTAGTTTGAATAAATGACTTGATTTGATTTGGACCAGTAACCCTTGTTCAAAAACTCAACCTGTGTCACTGTATAACTGTCTAAGATATTCTGTCCTGTTTCCCCACAGGTATGGGATATATCGACAGGGGAATGTATATCCGTATTCGGCGGGCACTCGTTCCTGTCGCTGGGCGTGTGTTGGGTCTCACAGCCGCAGTTACCGCACCACGTGTTGTCCGGCGGTGGAGAGTTCTGTCTACGACTGTGGGACATCTATCAACATAAGCCTGAGAATTATACTGGTGTGTATCAGCTTTGTATTAGACTAAGGATGTTTAATCTCTCGTATAGATGTATTGTTGTAGTGAAACAAATGTTGTACGCTAGTAATAAAAGTATCCATATTATCGTGTCTTCATAAAATAGTAACAATATCGATAGGGCTGTCGATGGTATCGGCAGCACAATCGATATTATCAACAGACAATCGATATTATCGGCAGCACTATCGATATTATCGGCAGCACTATCTATAATATCGGCAGCACTATCGATATTTTCGGCAGCACTATCCATATTATCGGCAGCACTATCGATATTAAGGCGCCATAACCACGGACGAGAGAATCGCAGCGATAGTCACGCTGTGCCTTCAAATTATCGCCGCGACGATATCGCTGTGTAGAGATTGATTAATAGAGTTTCTATATCATTTTTTGGCACGGCGAGACTATTGCCGCGATTTTCTCGGCGGTGAGGATAACATCTCAGTATTACTAGTTTTCAATATGTACTATCAATAGTCATGAAACACCGAATGGAACTTTTATATTTATTATTAGGCATATATAGGTAAATAACAGAACTATCAATTGTAAGATTTTTTCCGAAGATCAATATCAAATTGAATATGACGTCATTTTCTAATAAAATAACCGTTTTGCCGACAGAAGCCGCATATAAAATAGGTAAAAAGAAATCACGTAGGAAAGGAGTAAAGAAGGGAGCAAAGAAGGAAGCACAGGAACCAGTAAATGACGAAAGTTCCTCCGGCGAAGAACAGGAGAACGTTGCAATAACAATGGAATTATCTAACAAAACATCGAAGCCGCCTAAAAAGTTCTTATTGCCGATAATGTTTAAACAAATAAATGATTCGTGTAAATTGCAAGCTCCGAGGAAGATGCTGCAAATGTTTTTACAGAAGATTAACCCTACTGGAGTGAAAGGAGATGGTACACACAATGTTACTGATGCCAAAACTGAAACTGTAGTAGATGATAAAGGGGATAGTATTATAATTAAAGAAAAGGGCGATCATCCTACTAGTCTTCCTAAAGTTGGTGAAAAAGATGTTACTGAAAGTATTAGTGCACAAGAAATAGTAGATACTGAAGCTGGTACCGAAGGAAAGGCACAAAATACCGAAGCTGAAAAAAAGGAAGGTGAACAAGAAATTGATTTAGATTTCCTAAAGGTGTTTGGTAGCATCAAGGAGGTTAACGAATTTTTGGATTTGGAGAGTGAGTATTTTTTTGAATGAATATTTTGTTCTTTCTGTGATTTAGAGTATGTTAAAGTTTTTATCTTGCATAATTTCGGCCGTAGACATTTTGATTGCCCGGGTAATGAACAAATTTTCTTATTTTTAGACAATTTTAATACTGTAAGAGTAACTGCTGGTGCCAACGCTTATGGTGGAAGTGAATGTGGTAAAAGAAGCATAAATGATCTGGGAATGCGTTCATTGCGAAGCATTTGTGGCGTGACTATGAATGATAAGCTGAAAAATGATGTGATAAGGCAGCGGTGCAATTTAAAAGATGTAGTGATAAAAATTGAAAAGAGTATGCTTTGATGGTTTGGTCATGTTGAGAGGATGAATGAAAGGCGACTAACAAAAAGGTATTTATACGGCAGATGTGAATGGAAACGCTGGGAGGGGGTACGCCCTAGGAGGACATAATTGTAGTGACCTAATTAGTTAAGTTCTTCAGAAAGGTCAGGCGCGTAGTGCTCGCAACCGGCGTGCGTGTATGACCGTAAACGAAGCAAAAGGAGTATGTAAGGTAGCGTTATATAGTTTCTGCCTGGTTTATATATGTAATACTGTAAACCAGTAACCAATATGATTACAGTTGAAATTCGCTTAGAAGTTCTGTATGTTAGTTATTACTCTGAAAATAATCCAATTTATATTTTTTTTTGCAGTGGATAGCCATAAAAATCACTATTACCACCCAGAGGCGTGTATAATGCTGTCGATCTTCCGCGGACATATCGATACAATGATACAGTTCGCGAGCGAACGCGATATGCTGTGCCCCTTCCTGCTTAGTATGGCGCCGTGCGTGTCCTTCAAGTAAGTTCAAAATCATCCATCAGTATTCTTAACTTAGATTACACTAGCTCCTGCCCGCGACATCTTGCTCGCGTGGTTTAATAAAATAAAATATAAAGCTTATTTATTTCATGCAAACTTTCAAACATATTTCAAGCATTAGAGTAGCTATCTACATGAAAAGAAAGAAAGAAAGATTTTCTGAAAGATTTTGTTTTGTAATCGCTTCAGTACTTCCAGAGATTACCGTTTACAAACAAATACGCAAACAATTTTAGACTCTTTGTAATATTAGTTTAGATAATGCTAAAGTAGTTGTTTCATCGGCAATACATGTAAATTATATAAGATTGTGTATTCAAGTTTTTTTGTTGTGGGTTCGGTATGCGCAACGAGCTTACAATGTTCTGCGTGTACAATATCCCACGCGTGTATAATTCTTTTAGAATGCTGTTGGGCTTGCCGCGGCATTTTTAGTGCGTCGCAAATGTTCGCAAATCCGCGTATTGACGGTTTTTACGGTATCGTAAGAAAGTGGCGACACTATTCCAAAGACTGCGAGGTAGTACCAACAGCATTTTGCAAATGATTGCATCCCGAAATGACTGTCCCATACAGGCACACTGGGTGGGAATAGTTATGGGGAAATTATAATATAAAAAATGTTACTTTCTTGTATTAGGTACACACGGCTACACATCAAGCTATAAATTTCCATTATAAGCTGATCTCGCATTGTATAGGTGTTCCGTACAATGCGAGGTCAGCGTAAACTGGAAATGTATAGCTTGATATGTAGCCGTGTGTACCTACTAACACAGATCTTATGAAAATTGTTACTAACACTGATATGGATTCTGGCCGAAAAAAATGGTTATTATTATTATTAACTTATTTGCTTGCAGATATTGGAAAGACGCGACTCAACTTTATTTAGCACAAATTGATCGGCTGGTGGCTAGAAGAGAGGAATCTAGGCTTTATGGTATGGAAGATATTGTTTGATCAGCGCATTTCACAAGCGGCAAAATTTTGCGAAATAGATGTTTTTATATTAAATTATGTAATCTAATATTTTTTTGTAAAGAAAACAGACATTACGGTGGACCGATGTACCGCAAAGCTGCCATCTTGCTGAGTATGCACGACGTGGTGGGGGCTGTAGAAGCTCTGTGCGAAGGAAAACTTTTCAAAGAAGCTTACATTCTATGTCGGATGAGGTGAATATAAATGTTATCTTCGTTAACCTATATTTTAAAAGGTTTCATGTTTTAATGTCACCACTTTTTCCAAAATATATTGTTTGAATAACATTCAATCATAATTGTAATTGAAAAATCATGACGATAAATGAGGTTATAAAACGTCAATTGTCAAATGAAAAATCATCTTTTAAGTTGTTAAGAATTAGAATTTCTCAATTTGTAAGTGGCACTACTAATTGACATCCACACATACGTTTTCAGATTCATTTGTTAATATTTCCATCAGACACTTGAGAACACACCGTGTGGGCTTGTGGCTAAGTAATAACAGCCGCACGGATCGATCGATCAGGTTAAGCTACGCTTGCCGCGGTTGGTCCGTGGATGGGTGACCATCTTTACATACCAAGACACCTCCGTGCCTCGGAAAGCACGTTAAGCCGTTGGTCCCGGCTGTTATTTGTACATCTTTACAGTCGTTATGGGTAGTCAGAAGCCCGAAAGTCTGACAACCAGTCTTACCAAGGGGTATCATGTTACCCAGTAACTGGGTTGTGTAGGTCAGATAGGCAGTCGCTCCATGTAAAATACTGGTATTCAGCTGTATCCGGTAAGACTGGAAGCTGACCCCAACATAGTTGGGAAAAGGCAGGCAGATGATGATGACTTGAGAACAGACCAAAAATACAGTATGAATATTGAACCACGTATTCCTGAGAACAAAAGTTGCACAACATGGTTACAGCAACAAGTTTATGTTGCGAGCATGTTGCCAGCAACACATATTGAATTTGCAGCAACGATGTTGCACAACTTTTGTTCTCCAGAATAAGGGACTTCATTGTTTTTGAAAAGTACAAGTCTCTGCTTTATACTGACGCAAGTTGATGCTTGAAAATGTTCACAGATACATGGACAGTGTGGCTGAAGATATTTTGGGGAAGTGGGCCCTTGAACTCTCCAACAGCGGTCAAATGGCCGTGGCAGCTGTGCTGTAAGTATTCATTCCTTAATGCGTTGATACAATACAATACATTATAAGACTAATATGACAAGAGTTCTCACCACATTCATATTGATATAGAATTAAGAGATAATATTCAGTTCAAACTTTTTAACTCCATTCCTTGCCATGTTGGTCAGCTGACAGGGTACTCAGATGCGGCTGAATATTAAGGCGCTCCCTCACCGGAGCATTTTGTAACAATCCAAGATTCGATAAGATCCGCATTCATGTTACGAATTGTATCACGGTTGTTCCCACTCACAACTGTTACATTACAGTAATTCTACTGTAATGTAACACCATTGTAATGGGACCATCCGGTCCCAGTGAATGTAATGTTACAAATTGTATCATTACAGGTTTGTGCACTGTAATGCTCGGTTCTTCTCACTCACTGATGTAATGCTCCAATCTGAACTGCTACATTCAAGGCGAATTATTCCAGTGAGAGAGCGCTTTTAGTGTGCATGTTGCTATTTGCAAAAAGTCGTCTGAACATTATGTGTTTAAAAACTAGTGCCTGACTGTCCGCAGCCGTTAAAAATGCTCTCCAACTGCATGCGATATAGCAATCCATCATCCGACCATGTGTAGAGGATGAAAATACCTAAAGGCACTGTTTTATTCGTTCGACGTTCAATTATTCTATTTATGTTCCAGTTACATGGCCATGGGCAATCTGTCTCAAGCTGCGCAAGAGCTTGCAAAGTCCCATAAGCAAGATCACCTTAGCCTCGCTGCAGACGTCGCAAAGGTTGCCGGTAGAATCACATTTGCTGACCAAGTACAGAAGAAAGCTGACCTCGCCAAACCAAAAGCAGAAAAGACTGAAGAGATACTGAAAGAACTTCCGTCAAAGATAGAACTCCTTATGAAGGAGAAACCTAGCGTTAAATTGGAAAGTGATACGTTAAACGATGAAAACTTGAAAAGTGATAAATTGAATGGTGATACTGTAACCAACGAGTAATTCACAAGTACTTTTATATGAATTTTATCGACTTTGGTCGAATCTCAATGTCTTTTGCATTTTTTATCTCCGCCTGTCGTACCGCGTATTTCC